>CM056724.1:72807092-74057092 GCA_029844215.1 Przewalskia tangutica | reverse complement strand
ACAATATCCGGTATACCTTGGGCATAAGCCCTATCAACTCTCTGAGTCTGACTAGTAGCTCCTGCTACTCCTTTGCCCTTCTGGACGATCAAGCCTCCTCGAGGCATAATCAGAATAACAAAAATTACGTCGAGAGGAATTATCTTACTAACACTTCTATGACACGATCTTAGAGTGAGAAGAATAGAAACTAACTCCTAAATGTCCTGTAGCCTCTTCTTTACGGGTGTGGCGCAACACACCGATAATCAAGACTCTACTAGACACTGGCCTGAGACATTCCGAGGACCGACTACTCGATACCACTGCCACGCCCGAACCCCGGGCTGGATCGTGCCCTACCCGCACCCTTCTACCTTAACAACTAGGTAAACTGCGGAAATTAAATAACACCTCATTTTTTTTTTCAAAACCAACATACGTACAAGGGAAAATCCGACAAGGCTGCCATAATATACATAATCAATAGACACTACACTGTACATGAGTCCAATTCCACATATGAATACATACCTCTAAGAGTTTTACTGAAATATGACGGGACAAGGCCCCGCCGTATCCACAACTGTACAAAGGCCTGTACTGAAAGAACTTATACCAAAACGATAAACTCCTGAACAGATGGAGCTATCCAAAAACTCGGAGCAGGGTCCTGCACCTGAAGATCACCAAACTGCGTACCTAAACCTGCGGCATGAACGCAGCCCCCCGAAGGAGGTCAGTACGAAGAATGTACCAAGTATGTGAAACAGTAAGTAATGTAATGAAATCATAACAGTCTAAACAAAACAGGAGACATATATGATAGCCAACCTACAATACACAATACATAAGCAGTCATACCAATCATGCCCGTGGAATCCTTCCTCACTGCCGGCAGTCCATGATATAATATAACACCAATAGGCATACATGAACACCAAGTCCCACCTGTGTCCTAAAAACTGTACGGGCCAAGTAGGAAAACGAACCACCAGATCCAACCTGCGTCACTCAATCTCATGGAGGGCGAATCCATGGAATAACAATATCCCTCGTGGTCGCATGCCCCGAAATCCCACATCGTATAAGCATGACCATGGGGTAATACAAACAAATCCGGGAATCTAACCCGCCTCCTGGTCACATGCCCCGGAATCCCACATCGTATAAGCATGTCCGCGAGTATCCTCGTGGTCGCACGCCTAATCCCACATCGATAAGCATGACCACGGGTAATACAAACAACCGAAATCTAACCCGCCTCCGGTCACACGCCTAATCCCACATCGTATAAGAATGTCCAAGGAGTATCCTCGTGGTCGCACGCCTAATCCCACATCGATAAGCATGACCACGGGTAATACAAACAACCGAATCTAACTCGCCTCCTAGTCACACGCCCTAATCCCACATCGTATAAGATGTCCGCGAGTATCCTCCGTGGTCGCACGCCTAATCCCACATCGTATAAGCATGACCACGGGTAATACAAACAACCGAATCTAACCCGCCTCCGTCACATGCCCGAATCCCACATCGATAAGCATGTCCGCGAGTATCCTCGTGGTCGCATGCCCTAATCCCACATCGTATAAGCATGACTACTGGTAATACAAATAATGGAAGCATACCCGTGGAATCCCACATCACCGCTTCAGACGCCCAAGTAAACTTATAACAAGACAGCCGACCCTCCAACCGAGAGTCGCGGCAGCGTACAAATATAATACTTGCACTCAAAGGCTATCACCAGCACACATAGGAAAGTTTATAAAATCTTTAGGCTTTCATTTTATAAACTCAAGGCACTTATAGAATACTCCTCAATTAAACAAGCCAAAGTACTTATCAAGGCACACATAGAATAATTCTCAATTAAACAAGCCAAAGTACTTATCAAGGCACACATAGAATAATTCTCAATTAAACAAGTCAAAGTACTACGTACGTACATTCTTTTCAAAAGACTCAATTTTATGTAAAACCCAAGATACTAACACCCGTAGTATCAAGGTGTGTCTATTTTTCAAAGTAAGTTACTACACTTTTAGAAAACTCATTTCAAAGCTTGAAATCAAGTAACTTCAAAATTTCACAATCTAGGCAACATATGCCCATTAATCAAAATAGACAACTTTCTAAACCTTCCATAAAGCCGTTATAACCAACTTCCCATAAAGTCGTTATAACCCTTTATGGTTTTAGACATATTCATTCCTTTTATAACCAAGAGACTTATACTTTTAAAACCAAGTATCACATACTTACAAATCAAGTTCTTAACTTTCAAAATACTTCAAGTCTCTTAATATTTAGAAAACAAGTTTCTTCTACTTTTAAACCTCAAGTAAATCACTCGTTTAACTCCCCTAAAGTCATTATAACAACCCTTAGGCTTTGGAACTAAGGCACTAGCCAAAAAGTTTGGAAACCAGTTCCTTTTCAAGACTCTATGTACTTTAGGTAAAATACTTTCACTTATAAGAATCCAAACTTCACTAAGGAAATAGATTATACAACTTACAATTTAAACATCAAAGTAAAATCAAGGAAGTACATAGAACGAATTCTATTTTAGGCAATCCAAATACAACCAAGGAATGGATCATTTAAGGAGTAGTACATACTTTCTTTACCATACGGAATCATGCTAGAAGAGGAGATAGTTCACATACCTTTTCGGCTACAAGCTGTCTAATACACCGTGACGAATTGTCAACCTATAATGGTCACAACATGACTATCAATTTCTAGTTTTAACGTAGAATAATACTAAGTATACGGTCTCTTATTCTACGGAAAATTGGGCAGCACTTCCTTTGTTTCTACATACTTTGCCACCTTTTCAAGGCCGAATACAATAACCAAACATGCCACATTTAAGGCTCAACATACCAACCAATCAAAGGGGATTACACGTCTTACAATACGTGTAAAATTCCGCCCCACAATTCATACGAAGTAGTTCCATATTTAAAGCCATTCTCGGCCAACTTATAACCAATCCTAAGTCCTTTCCAATTCTTTTTCAATCCAAGTTCTTAGTTCAAACATGTTATATAGTCATAGACAACTTCAACAGCTACAATTTCCTTCTTTATACAACATGCGACGACTTAAACTAATAATCAACTTGAATTGTAATCTTAAGGCTAAACATGCTAGTTTTCGGATTAGGGTTCCAATAGCCAATACACTTATCAAACCTCATAATATATAACTCATGCTTGCTAATATCCATAGCTACAACAATAAGTAAACTTTAATTGCTAAAACGACAAGATTTATACCTTTATAAGCCCTTAAAATTTCCAAGATTCAAAGTCGCGCCTTAGCAATTCTTAGCTCCTTTCCTTTACGCTCCAATCCGCTATTTGAAGCCTTTAGAAGTTCACAACCAACTTCTCTTCCATTTCCAATCCAAAACTAGGAAAACTACTTAGGTTTTTGCCTTGCGACTAACGTGAAAACGTCGTTTTTCCGAGATCTTTCTATTGAGATATCCTTACAATACCCTTAGGGACCTTGGGTTTAAGTCTTGTGAATAATGGATCAAAACTACAAAATTTTTGTGTGGGAGATATGTCAAACCCGAGAGCTTCTAAGCTAGCACAAGCTTTCTCTAAATTTTTCTAAGTGTTCAAGACTAGTCTTGCACTAGTAGTAAGCTTATATAACACATTGGATGGCTTAGATTAAAACACTTGTGGGCTAGGATGAAGGACAATTAATGTTAAGCCTAGTGGACAAGTTGACTTGGTCAACAATCTCAAGCTAGCAAGACTTATCTTCTTTGATGGTCAATGAGCATTTTACCCTTACTATTTTCGACAAGACCATGTGGGGGAGGTGCCACGTGTCGCCCTCCCATTCGTCCATAAAATTCCGTAACCCCCGTGGGCCCCACAAAAATGTAAAATTCCTCGGGTGGGCCCCACATGACCAAATCCGTAAAAATAAAATTCCATAATGTTAATAAGTTCCTGTCACGACCCGATCTCGGGCCTGCGACTGGTGCCTTACCCCGGACACCCTAGTGATAACAAGATCAGAGAAAATCAGCGGAAATAAAATTTAAACAGGAAACAAGAGACAACATAAGAAAACAGGCTAACCAAACGGTTACCTTCATGTATATACATATAATCAATGCTTAAAATCTTTACAACCCCGCCCACAACAAGATTACATGCACTCTAAGAATGTAACAACAACTATGACGGACAGTGGCCCCGCCATACCCTCGAATGCAAGTACCTACAATGACAGGGGACTATACCCAAAAGATAAGTGGCACGACCACCAAGCCCGCGATCGTGCCCTACCCAGGCACCCCGCTGTGTATACATCGAGAATAGCAATGAACATACACTAAAACTTAGACAAGAAACAACAACAAAGCTAGCCGATAAGGCCACCTTCCGTAAAAATATACTCAATCCGTAAATAGAACAAGATACATTTTTTTTTACAACCCAATCCACAATGTGACTACGCACTCTAAGAATAACAACTCAAGTGACAGGGCCCGCCATACCCCGAATGTACAACAACCGACAATACCAGTGGATAAGCCTCCAAATGAAGGCGGCTTCAACACCGAACAAAGGATCCTAAGAGTGAGGATCAAGAACTCAGACTCTACCTGCGGCATGAACGCAGCCCCCCGAAGGAGGTCAGTACAACATGTACCAAATATGTGGAACTGAAAGTACTGTAATGAAATCATGAGTCTATAATAAAACTGGAGACATGTATGATAGCTCAATAAACAGTACACTGTGCCTTGCTAACAATGAGAGTAAATAGGAGTATACTTACAATATAAAGTAGGAAGCTCACGATCAAAGCAGGACCACCCGCCCGCAGTATCATTAAGCAACCCTACTCCTGGGACTATCTCACCCGCATAGATCACGTGGACCCGCGTGAGGTATTCCTCGCATGGGACTATTTCACCTGCATAAGCCCTTACGGACTCGCATGAGGTATTCCTCGCATAGGCTGGACCCGCCCGCATGGGACTATTTCACCCGCATAAGCCCTACGGACTCGCATGAGGTATTCCTCGCATCGTGGGTAGCAAATCCACGGAAAATGCAATGCCACAAACCCGGGGAATGACCCCGCAACGAATAATATATGACTAGCACAAATTCGGCTACCACACATAACATAAGCACTACCGGCTTATCATACAATACATAAGCAAGTTAATAAATCCCCTAACTTCTTATTAATCTTGTTTATATACACTCTCATTTTAGTTTACCTAAGGCACTAACATGTCTTTTATAAAAATCCGGGAATTTAACCCAAAGTACTACGTACTTCTATTCTTTTAAAATGACTCATTTCATTATAAAGCTTCCAAGACACTAATAACTGTAGTATCAAGTTACAATTCTTTTCAAGACAAGTCACAATACTTTTAGAAATAAAATTGGGCTTCTAAATCAAGTGACTTCTTTTCTCGTAGAAACCTTTGGCGATTGATGCCTTTAAATCAAATTGCCTTTCAATAAATCTAGCCATTTATCTTTCCATAAAGCCAATATAACCAACTCCCCATAAAGTCGTTATATTCACTTTATACCTTAGTCAAGTACAATTTCCTATCCAAGGGACTTATACGTTTAAAACGAAACAAGAATTACACACTTTAAAACTCTTCAAGTCCCGTAACATACTTAAATTACTTAGAGTAAACCACTCTTTAAACTTTCCATAAAGCTATTATAACCAACTTCCCATAAAACCGTTATACTAGCCTTATACATTAGCAACTTACATTTTTCCTTATAACCAAGAGACTTAAACTTTCCAACAAAACAAGTATCAAAATACTTTCAAGATACTTAAAGTCTCTTAACTTTTGAAAACCAAGATATCCTTAATATTTAAACAAGTGCGTTAATTTCCTAACTCAAACAACTTGGACATTCTCAAAATAAGCCAAGGATATTAAATAGACTAGATTGTCAAAATCTCAGACGCTCATCAGACTATACATTTACAACTTAATCATGCTCAAGAGATAAGAAAGTTCCACATACCTCTTCGGTTTAATCCACCTGCTAATTCCAATCGCCGTACGTAGTATGCCAACCTATAATGACCATAGTACGTCTATTAACTTCTAGTTTCGAACGTAGAATATTCCAAGTGCAAGTCACTAAATTCTACGGAAAATCGGACAGCACTTCCTTTGTTTCTACTCACTTTGCCACCTTTTTCAAGGTCGAATTCAATAACCAAACACGCCACATTTAAGGCCCAACAAAGTAGTTAACAATAGGGGATTACATGCTTAAACAAGACATGTAAAATTCCGCCCCACAATGTAAAACAACTAGTCAAAACTACAATGTCCATTCGGCTAAACATAGGGACAACAATACAAATCGTTTCCAATCCCTTTTCAATCCAAGTGGTTTAGTATAACATGATATCAAGCCGCAATCGACATAACTACTACAATCCTCAAGTAGGTAAACATGCGACGATTCTAATTAACGACCAAAATTGTATTTCAATTTCAAAAGGCTAATCATGCCATTTCGGTTTTGGGATCCTAAAATTCCATAACACTTATCAAACTTCATAATACATATCACATGATCATTTCTAACTTATAATAACATGGAATCTTTAATTACAAAAGTAAGACGAAGATTATACCTCATTTAGCCCAAATATGATCCAAGATTACAAGTCGATCCTTAGCAACTTTAGCTCCTCCTTTCGACGTTCCAATCCACTCCAAGCAACCCTTCGAAGCTTATGAATCACTCATATTCAAGTTCCAACTTCAAAGTTGAATAACCCCTTAGGTTTTCGCCTTGCGACTAATACGAAAACACCATTTTTCCGGGGTCTTTCTATAGAGATACACTTACAATACCCTTAGGAACCTTGGTTTAAAGTGGGGGAGATTATTGGACAAGAATTGAAAATTTTCATCTTGAAAATTCCCTCAAAGCCGAGAGCTTCATAGTGCTCTTCAAGGTTTTCTTTGAAAATTTAACTAAGTGTTAAAAAGCCTTGTCTTGCTACTTGCACACATATATAATACTATGGAGGGTCAAGATCTACACAAATGGTTGGCCTAGATGAGTTTCACATGGAACCTAGCCAAGTGGCCCTTGGACTTTTAGTCAACAATGTCAAGCTAAGCCATTTGCAAGACTTGGTCATCTCACTAATGGTCAAATGACCCTTTTGCCCATGGTAAATTTCGTCCAAGACACTAAGGGGGGTGACACGTGTCGCCCTCCCGTTCGTCGCAATATTTCGTTTCCCGAAAATTTCCAAAATTCCGCTAATATATAACACGCCTCAAATCTTAACATTTCTGAGTTCTTACGTACGTTCTTATAAACATATCCCAAATTCCGGTGTAACATTCTTCCCCTTAGAAACATTCGCCCCGAATGTTCTTTCTGAGTCAAACTTAAAGATAGCGACATAGTCTTCTTACAACCCCTACGCATTTCAATAATGCCACACGTGGCCACATAACAATACTCATACCAAAATGTCAAACTGAACCCCACGTGTCAACATCGGTTATCAGCATAAAGCTTCCGCTGACTCTGAGCTTACTAGTAATCTTTCCTGGATAAGCTTCGCCTTATCCACACTCAATAATCAAGTTCGACCAAATAATCAACCTCGCCTATGTCGAACCATCCAACCGCGAGCTACACTTACTTACAAACAAGGCCTCATACAGGCCATCCAAAAGCGGAAGGGTATATGTTATCGTACGCAACACGACAAGAGGCAATCAACCTTCCCGGCTATTCCTGGAATCAAAAACACAGGCCCGCAACCTATCCTCAAGTGCCTGGATAGTACGCTCGCTCGACCGCTTGGCCCGAGGGTGTAATGCATCGAGACTCACTCGTCCCTAATCCTTCTCAAAAGCCTCCGTGGTTATCCGTGAATCGAGCTCATCTCGTCGCATCATAAACGTAGGAACCCCGTGCGCCTCACAATCTCTCGCTATACAAGCTAGTATAAACCTCAACCGAGTAAGTGGTCCCAACAGAAGAACACGATCGTTTCGCCAAAGACATTTACCATGACCCGCGAGTCTCACTTCCTCCGAGTACGATGCCATCCTCGTAACAAGATCCATATTAAATATCGCCCATGCCTAAGTCGGGTCTAAATCGCTCGTAATAGCCCATCGCTCCTCGATGTTCAACCATGACTGCTACTAATTCGGATATTAAGCAACAACTCGCTATGTCCTTTTTCCTGGCCATCTTACCCATACATACATCCGAGGTCACAACACAACTTAGTCGACCTAACAAAGGCGAGCAATAAGCACCGTATGCCTCCCTAAACTCGCCGACTAGTCCCGTAGTACCGGTACACGCACTATCCTCATCTCACAACACCTCATCCGACGCTACTCAAACAGTGCTCTTCTTCCCGAGAGCCGATTCGATAATCAGATTACAATCGGATCTCATATCGCCGCCTCCTTTCCTCCTCAACGACTAAGACTCGCAACCTTCGATCTAAACTTCGTTAACCTTGAAACAAATAATCGAACCCCTAGGCTCGTAATCAAGGATCTCACGGACCATATCCTCGCCTATCCGCGCCTATCCGCATCACCTTAGTCCACGACAAAGAGTATTCAGAATCGCTTTGGCTTTCCTGATGGTATAGATATCAATATCACAATCCTTGAATAACTCTAACCACCATCGCTGCCGCAAATTCTACGCTCATCTGCAGATATACCGAGGCTTTGTGGTCCGCACAAATATCCATATGAAGTCTAATATACGCTATGCCCCTAAATCTTCAAGGCATGATTTAACCGCCGCCACTCTAAATCGTGAGTGGCGTAATTTCCTTTCCCCGCTTCCCTAACTACCGGAAAACATAGGCTCTATCCTTATCGGGTTGCGTCAAGACACAACCTAGCCCAACACCCAACGTGTTATCATAATAACCTAACCTCTAGTCTCACAAGGGAGGTTAGAATCAGAGTCGTGGTCAACTTATCTTTCAATAATCAAAGCCTTTCTCATTCCTCGCGAAATATTCGTATCCTTAATCTCACTTATGGTTCCCTGCTTTCCTTTCTCTCAGTAACCAAACTTGGTCACTAAACTTAGATTTGATTCCTTTGCTTGCCTCACGCTAAGACTTCATCACAATCACATTTGTGGGGATTTCTGATCTCACAAGTAGTAACCGATTTTTCCTTCCCATTGCAGAGCCTATAGCTAGGTGTTACCACATTTCCTCGAAATGTTCATACTTCCCATTATTTACTACCGGTCTTTACACTAGTCTGGGGTAATCATATCTCGTGCAACCTACATTTATATCTTTATGATACTTCCTCGACCAATTCGTACGTCGTTCTTAATTACCCCAACACAACACTTTTCCCACGGTTATCTACAATCAGAACCTATGGCACGACGATACCAAGACCTTACTACCTTATATCATTCGCCTAATAACATGGGTACACGCAACCCCATAATACGCAAACCGCCCTTTTACGTGGGAAAAGAACTTATCTCCCTTTCTTAAACTTTCTCGAGTCACAACCCTAATCACGAGGTCCTCTCATGTCCAAGAATTAGCTAATCATCACGCACCGCCTTAAGTTCGTAGATTTTTCCAACCTACCAAAGATGCCCTCACTTTCACGCAAAGACCTGCATTTATTTTATCCTAGCCATGAACATTTTCCTTAAATTATCCTTAAGTTCGTGGCCCAGTCCTCCACACCAAACCAACCCCAAGTACCTGCTAGGGCACTTAACATAAATTCCTTCAAATTCATTTATTACTTACTTTCTGCATTAGTTTTACGTCAAATGAACAAGTCACACAGACTTATTAAAATCAACAATGTCAAAGAAGGAAGGATAATTCACTGGTTACCACCACTTCTCTTCCTTTCTACTCGATAACCGACTTACCAGAAAACTGGAATCAAGCCAATCTCTCTCTGCCGTCAACGTTGGCATAACAAGAGGCCAACTAGTCCGAACTCATAATGACCTCAATGCATGTCATAACAGCTGCTAGTGGTCCAACGATCAGATCGTTACCTGTAATTATTATCTACCCGCCGCCTACCACCCAACACCCACTGTAGTCTCTCGAAAGGTTCTCATGGATTCGTGCTTTATTTCTTTACACTTGGTTGCTCTCTTTTTCATCGGTCGCATTTCTTCCCGCACTCCCAAACTTATTTTAGCGTCACGCATAGCCTTTATATCGATCCGGTCTCAATCTTTGGAGTTACTAGATTAAACAATACAAGGCCCATTCCGCTCACAACTGGTTCGGTGGAACACGCCCACGAACCCGTAAAATGGTTAACTAAACTTGCCTCGCACTTCGTGACTCGCCACGTGGCGGACTACTACCAACTAATCCCATTTCATTTCAAGCTATGAGGCGACCCTTAATAGATCCCCAACCCGACTCGGCGTCGTATTTAACTCTTTCCTTAGTCCGTCTTAACCCTTTACTACCCGAGAAGGCCTTATATATCTAAGGTCTCGGTGGTTATCAACATTCTTAGGCTCACAATTTCCATGTTCCAAGCCTATCTTATCAGCCCCCCGTAACCGGGTACAAAAACTTCTCGTAATACCATAATCGTGTTGTCTTGACCACAACAACCATACTTTCTTCGTCCGGATCTCGCCCGTACAATTCCCTTAAGCATATCACGTAGCTTAAGTTACTAACATAGTCTTCCAATTAGTCTCTTAATAATAACTTCTTAAGGGTCCACTACCTTTCCCGATAACTCATCATTTCCTAATTATCTCAAATTAGCACATAAAACTTTGATGAGAATTCATTAAACTGTTCCATACCTTCCCGGTATTTATTTAGTCCTTACCAAATCCTGGTAATTTAAAATCATCCTAGGCAACACGCGTCTGACCCTCATACATAAATCCGCATAGTCGTATGTCACAATACCAACTACAACCATTACCAACCTGGATACGCACTCCACGTAATCCTTCCTGGGTCACTGCTGCCTTTCTCGTAGCTGCAAACAATCATAACTTGTTAGGGAGAGACGACCCTAACCATACAGCTCTATCGCACGATCTTAGAGTGAGAAGAATGGAAACCAATCCTAAATGTACTGCAGCCTCCTGATTATAGATGTGGTGCACAACACACCGATAATCAAGACTCTACTAGACACCTGGCCCAGACACTTTCCGAGGACTAATCGCTCGATACCACTTTTGTCACGACCACCCTGCTCGCGATCGTGCCCTACCCAGGCACCCCGCTGTATACATCAGAGAATAGCAGCGGAACATACACAAAAACTTAGACAGTAAACAACAACAAGCTAGCCGATAAGGCCACCTTCCGTAAAAATATACTCAATCCAGAAATAGAACAGTACACTTTTTTTTTTTTTTACAACCCAATCCACAATGTGACTACAGACCTCTAAGAATAACAACTCTGGCGGGACAGGGCCCCTTCATACCCCTGAATGTACAACAACCGACAATACCAGAGATAAGCCTCCGAAATGAAGGGGCTTCTCAACAGCTGAACAGTGATCCTAAGAGCGAGGATCAAGAACTCAGACTCTACCATGCAGTAACGCACGGCCCGGAGGTCAGTACAACATGTACCAAATATGTGGAACTGAAAGTACTCTAATGAAATCATGAGTCTATAATAAAATTGGAGACATGTATGATAGCTCAATAAACAGTACACTGTGCCTTGCTAACAATGAGAGTAAATAGGAGTATACTTACAATATAAAGTAGGAAGCTCACGACCAACGCAGGACCACCCGCCCGCAGTATCATTAAGCAACCCTACTCATGGGACTATCTCACCCGCATAGACATGTATGATAGCTCAATAAACAGTACACTGTGCCTTGCTAACAATGAGAGTAAATAGGAGTATTCTTACGTACGTTCTTATAAACATATCCTGAAATTCCGGGGTGTAACAATAAGCCTCCGGAGAAACGGAGCTTCCCAACGCTGAACTGCGATCCTATGAGCGAGGATCAACAACTGGTGTACCTCTACCTGCGACATGAATGCAAATTTCAAGGAGGTCGATAACAGTACCAAGTATGTGAAACTGAAAAATACTGTAATGAAATCTCATTTCATCATTTTATAAAACCATTTTGCGATAAGTAAACAGTTATGTCAAGTAAGGGGACGCATATCCTCCGAATAATCACTCACACATAGCTATGGGTCTTACGCCCATAATATCACTCATGCCCGTGGAACTAATTTCTCACTGCCGGCAGTACATGATGTAAAACAACACCCATATGTGAACCTGAACACTAGATCCTGCCTGCGTCATCAAACCGATCGGGCCAAGTAGAATAGCCAACTACCAGTCCAAAAGCTAGTCATATCCCTTCACGGGCAAGGTACGGAAGCCAACTACCAGATCCAAAAGCTAGCCACGCAACTGGCCGAGGCAAGTACCATAAGCGAACGTACCCTAGCCTACCGTCTCACGAGATATGACCGAGGCAAGTATCTTAAGCTATCTACCAGAGCCTGCCGATACACGAGAAATGACCAGGACAAGTATCTAAAGTGTGCCTGAACCACAGTTATACCCCGTAGTTTCAGGGTATATATGTGAGAATGTACGCAGTTTCATTTACGTAAATTTTGGAAAGAAAGAAGATGTGATTTTTTCGACTTTAAAAGTTTCCGCTTTTGTGAAGAAAAAGGTTCGTTAATGGGAATTGGATTCCCAGATTTGGTATTTGGACTTCTTGGATTATTTTAGAATTTTGAGATTTTATTTTCTGAATGGTCACGTGGGCCCACGGAGAAATTTACTGCTTTGGGCCCGCTTTGTTTTTGAGATTTTCGGTATTTTGGATATTTTCGGAAGACAAAATATTTTGGACGAGTCGGGGGGTGACACGTGTCACCCCCATGTGTCACTTGGCCGAATTGGAGGGACAAGTGGCTAGCCACTTGTCCCCTTGGCCGAAATGGCCAACAAGTGGCACGCCACTTGTCTTGTGAAATTGTTGGCCATGTGGTGTGGTGGGACCCACACACACATGGCCCAATCTTGACCACCCACTTGACTTGATATTGACCTTTGAATCCTCTATAAATACCCCCTTATGTTGATGACAAAATTCATTCCACACTTGAGCTTTTCCAAGCAAAATACTCCCTCCCTTTTAGCCTTGTTTCGTCCCCCTCCCCCCTCATGTGTAGAAATACTTTGTGTATTGTTGTATAATCCCAAATACCTTGGCCTAGTATCCCTAGTAGTATTCCAAAGTTATTTCAATACTAGGAGCCCGAAAATGCTACTTTATTCCAATAGTCGCAAAGTGAAACCCTAGGAAAATCTTCCTAGCTTGGTTGAAGTGTTAAGATAAGTTGTTTAGAAACTTCTAAGGGTCGCTTGGAGCGGGTTGGAGCGTAAGGAATTGGAGCTAAATGTTATACCCCGTATTTTCAGAGTATGTACGTGAGGGCGTACGTACAAAATTTGAGCCTTAAAGTTAGGCTAAGTTCGAAATTTAGGCACAAGTGCCGAAAAGAATCGTTGTTCGACGAAACGTTTTACTAAACTTGCGAAGGGAAAATTCCGGCTATGTCATTTATAATTTTTGCGGATTTTTCCGAGTGACGAAACATTTTGGACCAACGGAGGGATACGTGTCACCCTCACATTGGAAGGACTTTAGGCGGCAAGGTGGACGAAAGGGGCAAGAGGTTAGGTAGGATATTTTGTGCAAGTTGTTGTGGTAGATGGATAAGGTGCACTTGGCTTAAATCTAGCCCTACACTTGCCTTACACTTGGATGAATCTTGGCCATCGTCGTCATTTCTTGACCTATAAATACCCCTTGTTGAAGAGTTATTTCATCCTAAATTGAGCAATCTTTCTAAGTCTCAAATACTCCCTCTTGTTTGTAGTTCGTCCCAAAGAGTCTCCCTCGAGTGAGCCTTGCCGAGAGCCACCCCTTCCCCTCATGGTGTCTAGCATGGGTACCCCCAGCCTAGTTGTCTCGTATAAATACCCCCCTTTTGTGGTATAGAAATACTCTCCAAGTATTGTTATAATGCCCAAATACCTTGGCCCAAATACCTTGTAGTATTCCCAAGGTTACACTTACAAAAGCCCAGAAAATACTATTATACCTTCTTTAGCCACTAAACGAAACCCTAAGGAAAACCTTCATAGTCGGTTGAAGTGTTAAGTAGAAGTTGCGTAGAACTTCTAAGGGTTGTTTGGAGCGGGTTGGAGCACTCGGAGTAGGAGCTTAACGTTGCTCAGGAGCGACATTTTACTTGGATAATTTTTGGGCTCATCGAGGTAAATACTACTGTCCTTCTATTGTAATTGGAAATTACATACTGTAGTAGTATAAAAATGAATATAAGATTCATAGAAGAGATTTGAACCGTAATGTAAGGATATTACGTAAAAGGATTGAATCAAATTACTTCAAAAGAATATAAGTAGAAGTTAAACCGCATTTACATAGATCGTATTTACATGATCGATAACCTTTATTGGTTGAATATTTTGCAAAGCAGTACGCTACTTAGAAGTGGACAAGGCTAGCCGTTATAGCCGTGGAGCATTTTGCTTATAGTCGATAATCGTCGCGAGGTATGTGATTCTTCCTATACTCTTGAGCATGATATTTTAAAGGAAGATATATATAGTACGGCAATGTCTTTTGACTTAAGCCTGAATAATATATAGTACGGTAGACGTACGTGTGCTAATTGAACGTAGTTGTACGGCAATGTCTTTTGACTTAAGCCTGAATAATATATAGTACGATAGACGTACGTGTGCTAATTGAACGTAGTTGTACGGCAATGTCTTTTGACTTAAGCCTGAAAAATATATAGTACGGTAGAAGTACGTGTGCTAATTGAACGTAGTTGTACGGCAATGTCTTTTGACTTAAGCCTGAATAATATATAGTACGGTAGACGTACGTGTGCTAATTGAACGTAGTTGTACGGCAATGACTTTTGACTTAAGCCTGAATAATAAGAAACTTGAAGTAGGTCACAAGAGTTAAGAAACCATTTGTGAAAGAAGAGTAACACTTGGTTTTAATAGGTTTTAAAAAGAGTTATACTAGCTTTATGGGGAGTTAGGTATAACGTCTTAAGAGAGGTAAAGAAAATGGTTTACTGATTTTAGAAGTTAAGAGACTTGATCTTATAAGATAAGAGACTTAACTTAAATGAATTAATATAAGTTTTGTGTGAAACCTCATTCGTGAGTAATGAGTACGTGGTTTTTAAAAGGAATAATGTTTTACTGATTTCGGAAATCAGAATGTGTATCGACAAACCACCGCAAATGTTAATAAAGGAAAATGTATTGAATAAAGAAGTATTATTAAAACCAGTAGAAACCTCCATCTGCTTAGAAGCTAAGATGAGACAAAATGATATTACATTTCCTAGATCATGGCTGCTTAATAAGATTTATGAACAAGAATAACCTACTTGCCTATGGCATATGTTACTCAATTGTTTAAAAAAAAAAGAGATTAAGACATTGAACTATGAAACTTTTCTAAAAAGAGACTTGAGAAATTGAAATTAGGCAAACTGGAACATTAGTGAAAAGAAAGGCATTGTGTTGTCTTAAAATGGTTTAAAACTTAAAGGGTTATAACAGCTTTATGGGAAGTTGGTTATAACGACTTTATGAAAACAAAAGAAGGGTTTTTATCATTGGTTTTAATGTGGAAACTTGACTTTAAAAAGAGAAGTTGTTTTGGTTTGCTTAAAAGATGTAAGTCACTCTATTTTATACTACGGGTATCGGGTGATTTTCATAAAATGAATGGATCTCTAAAAAAGGAATTTAACATACGTAGTACTTTAGGGTTAAAACCCGGACTTTGATATAAAATGAAAGTACCTTGAGTTAAGTATAACTTGCCTATGCTTGTTGTTGTGTAACTTGCCTATGATTGTTGTTGTGTAACTTGCCTATGCTTGTTATTGTGTAACTAGCCTATGCTTGTTGTTGTGTAACTTGCCTATGCTTATTGAGATAGTCTTTGTTGTGCTAGAATTGTGTTTCTATTCTACCGCGTTTCTCGATGGAGGGCCGGTTGACTTGTTGAGAACTTACTTGGACGCACTGCAGCCGACGAGATTCCACGTATGCTTCCATTAGCATTGGTACACGGGCATGTCTACACCGCTGATGGATTCTCGTGGACACGTGACCATTTTGGTTATGGCGAAGTATCGTGACTTACGGTTATGATTGCGCGTAGTCGCTTACTTGCCCCGCCGCCACGTGGCGCAGTGGATCCGCATGTTGTTGCACTTACCACGCGTCGCCTTCAGCGGCATCGTGACTTACGGTTGTGATCGGGCGCGTCATACTTGCCCCGCCGCCTACGTGGCGCGTGGATCGTATAGGTTATTGCACTTGCCACGCGTCGCCTTCGCGAGTCAAGATAGTGACGGTCTCGTGGTACGCTTTGGCATCGTGGGACTTGGTGTTCGGTGTACTCGGTGTTGTTATATCATGCATCGCGCAGTGAGGAAGGAATTCCACGGGCACGAGTGATGATTTGGAGGGCGTGAGTCCCTGACTTGATATGACTGTTTATATGTGGTATACTGTAGTTTGGTTATCATACATGTCTCCTGCTTTATATAGACTGCTATGATTTCATTTACAGTATTTTACAGTTTCACATACTTGGTACCACAGATCGACTCTCGGGGCTGCGTTCATGCCGCAGGTAGAAGTACATCGGTTGTCGATCCCCGCTTTTAGGATCACCTTTCAGCGTATTGGGAAGCTCCGTTCCTTCGGAGGCTTATCTTTGGTATGTTACCTTGAGTCTGTAGGTTCTTGTACATTCGTGGTATGGCGGCCCCGTCCCGTCATAGTTGTTGTAAAAATCTTAGAGGTCCGTGAGCACTGTGGCGGGGTTGTAAGGATTAGAATCGCTCAAATGTCTATATTTATATATGTTGAAAGGCAACCGTTTTGGTTGACCTATTTTCTTTTATCTTGATCCATATCTAAACTGTATGTTTAAGTTTTTATTTCCGCTGATTTTTCTCTGATGTTGTATCACTAGGGTGCCCGGTAAGGCACTACCACGGCCCGAACGGGTCGTGACAAAAGTGGTATCGCAGCGCTTAGTCCTCGAAAAGTGTCTGCATCGTGTCTAGTAAAGTCTTGATTATCGATGTGTTGCACCACATCTATAATCGTGAGGCTATAGGACATTTAGGATTGGTTTCATTCTTCTCATTCCGAGATCGTGCCTTAGAGTTGTGTGATAAGATCGACCCTCCGACATACTTCGCTTTTACCGCCATGCCTCGCGTAAGGCAACCCGCCCGTGGCGGCAAGGCAGCAGAGGAGTCGCGAGTAGAGCAATGCAGCGATCTCTGAGACCACAAGATTGAGCCTCCAGCCCCGCACCGGAGCGTAAGAGATGGGTTACAAGGAGTGGCCCGATTAATGGCCGTGGTCAGGCCATACTGAGGATAGGATCGACGCAGTTAGCCTGAGCACCCGGTTCACCCTAGATCGATAGTCGAGGCTACGAGATTTTCTCGAGATGTAACCCGCCAGAGTTTTATGGGTCGAGGCTCGAGGATGATCCGCAGGAGTTCATCCGCAGCTACAGGATCACGAGTGATCAAGGCATCGAGACCGAGTCGGTGGTCCTGTTCGCGGCCGCGCGTGATACCGCAATGATCGTTTGATTCGCGAGCCGTCCCGGGAGAGAATGCACTTCCACTATATGGGACGAAGTTCTCAAAGGCATTTCTTCCACACTTCTTTCCTCCACAGATGAGGAGGCTCGCCGATGCATTTTTGGTATTACGGCGTAATCCGCGACGGTTCGGGAGTACAATTTGGAGTTCGACTCATCGCCCTAAGACGTCCTCGTATTAGTAGCTAGTATGGAGCATCGAGTGCACCGATATGTTACTGGCTCGATGATTACCTAGCAGAGTTGTTCGGTGTAGCTCTTCACCGCATGGACATTGCCCGCACGCAGCTTATGCACTGGATGCGAGGAGCGGAGGAATCGACGGAATGACCGAGATCGCGAAGAGGGCCGTAACAGCAGGTCCTTTGATGACTTTCGAGGCGGACCGCCAAGAAGAAAGCCGCGATGCGCCTCCACTTGTACCAAGTGGTCCCCACCGTCGTTTAACGCTTGGAATATTCGGGAGCGGTCGTGGCTCCTGTGGTTCAGATTTTCAGGGAAATAGGAGTGCTCGCCGGATGAGGCCACCCGTATCTCCGTGTGACTATTGTGGTAAAGCCCATAGGGGGAAATGTCGTACTGGTTTGGGAGATTGCTATACTTGCACCGAGTGGCCATTTGATCGAAACCGTCCACCGTGGGTAGATCGCGGATAGCACAGACTACTAGATCAGTTGCGGGTTCTTCGCCTTCCATAGCTAGGCAGGATGTTCTTACATCGGCGGGCCACGATAGAGGTCGCGGTGGAAGTTCCCAGTTTTAGCGGTCCTTTGAACCGCCTATTTTCAGGTATATCCTTAACCCTCTAGAGTTTTGTATGTATTGATATTGATGATGTGTTTAGTGTTATGTCGGATAGTTTTGTGCTAAAATGTGATCTAGAAACTCGTTAGTGAAAAAGGGTAAGCTCAAAGTGAGAATATGATGAACCTTAGAATATTACGCTGAGACCTTAGATGTAAGCGCCGTCTTGAGTACATGTTTTCATGAGTAATTTTGTCGAACGTATAGGTATACGTGGAGTAATTGTGGGAAATTTCCTGGGTGGTGTAAAATGGAAGTGGTAGCTTTCATGACTGAATAGGTAAGATTGTTCGAATCGGGAACAAGAGCGTGATGCGTTAAGAAGGTCGTGGGCCATGTTGCCGGGCCAACCCGCGCCTGCTTTCGGCGCTGGGTCACTCGGGTGGTCCCGCCAGTGGTAGGGTCACGAGGGTGCTAGGCCCAAGATTAGATGACCATCGATGAGTTCGTGGATATGTTCGACTGCACCGGTTCGTGAAGGCCGAGGAATGGCCTTAGGAGATTGAGGCTAGTAAGAGGACCAAGTTCGAGGTGGTGACTCCAAAGTTTTGACAATCAAGTGATGATCGGCGGGTACGATACTAGAAGAGTTCAAGTGTTCGAGAAGCGGCACGACGAGTAAGGAAGAGAACGCGTGTGTTATTTCGTGGCAGCGTGGCGTTGGTAACTTGTTAGAAGAACTTCATCGTTATCCGCTTGAGAAGGAACATTCGGACGAATGTTTCGCGAGGGGAGAATGTTATACCCGTATTTTCGCAGTATGTACGTGAGGGCGCACGACAAAATTTGAGCCTTAAAGTTAGGCTAAGTTCGAAATTTAGGCACAAGTTAAAAGAATCGCTTTTTCGACTAAACGCTTTACTAAACTTCATAAGGGAAAATTCCGCTATGTCATTTATAATTTTTGCGGATTTTTCCGAGTGACGAACATTTTGGACCAACGGAGGGTGACATGTGTCACCTCACATTGGAAGGACTTTAGGCGCAAGGTGGAAAAAGGGCAAGAGGTTAGGTAGGATATTTTGTGCAAGTTGTTGTGGTAGATGGATAAGGTGCACTGGCTTAAATCTAGCCCTACACTTGCCTTACACTGGATGAATCTTGGCCATTGGTTGGTCATTTCTTGACCTATAAATACCCCTTGTTGAAGAGTTATTTCATCCTAAATTGAGCAATCTTTCTAAGTCTCAAATACTCCTCCTCTTGTTTGTAGTTCGTCCAAAGAGTCTCCCTTGAGCGAGCCTTGGCCGAGAGCCACCCCTCCCCTCAGGTGTCTAGCAAGGTACCCCCTAGCCTGGTTGTCTCGTATAAATACCCCCCTTTTGTGGTATAGAAATACTCTCCAAGTATTGTTATAATGCCGAAATACCTTGGCCCAAATACCTTGTAGTATTCCCAAGGTTACACTTACAAAAGCCCAGAAAATACTATTATACCTTCTTTAGCCACTAAACGAAACCCTAAGGAAAACCTTCATAGTCGGTTGAAGTGTTAAGTAGAAGTTGCGTAGAACTTCTAAGGGTTGTTTGGAGCGGGTTGGAGCACTCGGAGTAGGAGCTTAATGTTGCTCAGGAGCGACATTTTACTTGGATAATTTTTGGGCTCATCGAGGTAAATACTACTGTCCTTCTATTGTAATTGGAAATTACATACTGTAGTAGTATATAAATGAATATAAGATTCATAGAAGAGATTTGAACTGTAATAGAAGGATATTACAGAAAAGGATTGAATCAAATCACTTCGTAAGAATATAAGTAGAAGTTAAACTGCATTTACATGGGACCAGATTTACAGATCGATAACCTTTATTGGTTGAATGTTTTGCAAGTAGCATGTGCTACTTAGAAGGTGGACAAGGCTAGCCGGGTTATAGCCGTGGAGCGTTTTGCTTATAGTCGATAATCGTCGCGAGGTATGTGATTCTTCCTATACTCTTGAGCATGATATTTTAAAGGAAGATATATATAGTACGGCAATGTCTTTTGACTTAAGCCTGAATAATATATAGTACGGTAGACGTACGTGTGCTAATTGAACTTAGTTGTATTGCAATGTCTTTTGACTTAAGCTGAATAATATATAGTACGCAGACGACGTGCTAATGGAACGTAGTTGTACGGCAATGTCTTTGACTTAAGCCTGAATAATATATAGTACGGTAGACGTACGTGTGCTAATTGAACGTAGTTGTACGGCAATGTCTTTGACTTAAGCCTGAATAATATATAGTACGGTAGACGTACGTGCTAATTGAACGTGGTTATGCAATGACTTTTGACTTAAGCCTGAATAATAAGAAACTTGAAGTAGGTCACAAGAGTTAAGAAACCATTTTTGAAAGAAGAGTAACACTTGGTTTTAATAGGTTTTAAAAAGAGTTATACTAGCTTTATGGGGAGTTAGGTATAACGTCTTAAGAGAGGTAAAGAAAATGGTTTACTGATTTTAGAAGTTAAGAGACTTGATCTTATAAGATAAGAGACTTAACTTAAATGAATTAATATAAGTTTTGTGTGAAACCTCATTCGTGAGTAATGAGTACGTGGTTTTTAAAAGGAATAATGTTTTACTGATTTCGGAAATCAGAATGTGTATCGACAAACCACTGCAGCGTTAATAAAGGAAAATGTATTGAATAAAGAAGTATTATTAAAACCAGTAGAAACCTCCATCTGCTTAGAAGCTAAGATGAGACAAAATGATATTACATTTCCTAGATCATGGCTGCTTAATAAGATTTATGAACAAGAATAACCTACTTGCCTATGGCATATGTTACTCAATTGTTTAAAAAAAAAAAGAGATTAAGACATTGAACTATGAAACTTTTCTAAAAAGAGACTTGAGAAATTGAAATTAGGCAAACTGGAACTTTAGGGAAAATAAAGGCATTGTGTTGTCTTAAAATGGTTTAAAACTTAAAGGGTTATAACAGCTTTATGGGAAGTTGGTTATAACGACTTTATGAAAACAAAAGAAGGGTTTTTATCATTGGTTTTAATGTGGAAACTTGACTTTAAAAAGAGAAGTTGTTTTGGTTTGCTTAAAAGATGTAAGTCACTCTATTTTATACTACAGGTATCGGGTGATTTTCATAAAAGGAATGGATCTCTAAAAAAGGAATTTAACATACGTAGTACTTTAGGGTTAAAACCCGGACTTTGATATAAAATGAAAGTACCTTGAGTTAAGTATAACTTGCCTATGCTTGTTGTTGTGTAACTTGCCTATGCTTGTTGTTGTGTAACTTGCCTATGCTTGTTATTGTGTAACTAGCCTATGCTTGTTGTTGTGTAACTTGCCTATGCTTATTGAGATAGTCTTTGTTGTGCAAGAATTGTGTTTCTATTCTACCGCTTCTTCGGAGGGCCGTTGACTTGTCGAGAACTTACTTGACGCATCGGCAAATGACGGGAGATTCCACGTATGCTTCCATTAGCATTGGTACACGGGCATGTCTACACCGCTGATGGATTCTCGTGACACGTGACCATTTTTGTTATGGCGAAGCATCGTGACTTACGGTTGTGATCGCGCGTAGCCTATTTACTTGCCCCGCCGCCACGCGCGCAGTGGATCCGGGCATGTTGTTGCACTTACCACGTGTCGCCTTCGCGCGGCATCGTGACTTACGGTTGTGATCGGCGCGAGTCGCACTTGCCCCGCTACCACGTGGGCACGTGGATCGGGTATATGTTATTGCACTTGCCACGCGTCGCCTTCGCGAGTCAAGATAGTGACGGTCTCGTGGTACGACTTTGGCATCGGTGGGACTTAGTGTTCGTGTACTCTCGTGTTGTTATATCATGATCGCCGGTGAGGAAGGAATTCCACCGCACGAGTGATGATTTGGAGAGCGTGAGTCCCCGACTTGATATGACTGCTTATATGTCAGATCGTAGTTTGGTTATCATACATGTCTCCCGCTTTATATAGATCGCTATGATTTCATTTACGTGATTTTACCGCTTCACATACTTGGTACCAGATCGACTCTTCCGGGGCCGCGCTCATGCCGCAGTAAGTACATCGGTTGTCGATCCCCACTTTTAGGATCACCTTTCAACAGATTGGAAGCTCCGTTCCTTCGAGGCTTATCTTTGCATGTTACCCCGAGTGCAGGGTTCTTGTACATTCGTGGTATGGCGGCCCCGTCCCGTCATAGTTGTTGTAAAAATCTTAGAGGTCCAGAGACTTGCTGTGGGTGGTTGTAAGGATCAGAATCGCTCAAATGTCTATATTTATATATGTTGAAAGGCAACCGTTTTGGTTGACCTATTTTCTTTTATCTTGATCCGTATCTAAACTGTATGTTTAAGTTTTTATTTCCGCTTATTTTTCTCTGATATTGTATCACTAGGGTGCCCGGGGTAAGGCACCAGTGACGGGCCCCGGAACAGGTCGTGACACTAAATTTTGCCTAGGATCGACTTATAATCTTGGATAATTTTGGGCTTATCGAGGTAATGATCTATGTCCCCCTATTGTAATTGGATATTACATGTTGTAGTAGTTATACTTGAGTATATTATATTGGAAGGATGATTATAAAAGATTGAACTGTATTTACATTGGATTGTATTTACAGTAGACTTGTGTAGTATTATTGTGAAGCAGATTTGAACACGTCCGGTTAGACGTGTAATCCCCTCGAGTCGCCGGCGTGAGCGCCTTGATAGGGGAGGAGATTTATGTGATAGCGGGGGGGGAGGTGCTGCCGAATTTTCTGTAGAATAGGGAATCTTGCATTTAGAATATTCTACGAGGAGATCTAGGAGTTGATAGGCGTTTTGTGGCCTTTATAGGTTGTAGTACTACGAGTAGCGTATTCTACTTGAAGAGTGGAAACGGCTAGCAGGGTTACAGTACTGTGGAGCGTTATGCTAATTGTCGATAACCGTCGCGAGGTATGTGAACCTCTTCCTATCTTTTCTAGCATGATTGTTGTAAACTATGTAGTACGGTAGACGTACATGTGCTAAGTGATTTGGTTGGTTTAAAACATAAGGTGTTATAATAGCTTTATTGGAAGTTAGTTATAACGACTTTATGTAGGTAAGAGAATGGTTTATTGATTTTAGAAGATAAGGAGACTTGATCTTGAAAGATAAGAGACTTGACTTATAAACGACTTGATTTTGAAAGTTAAGAGACTTGATCTTGAAAGATAAGAGACTTGACTTATAACGACTTGTTTTCGGAAAAAGAGAAGTAACTTGATTTTAAGTATAGGTTACTTGTTTTGAAAAGAGTAAGTTATTTGGGTTTTAAAAGAATACTTGTTGTTGTTTTAAAAGAAAAGAGACTTGTGGAATTAAAGAGTTTTTGGTTTAGAACATAAAGTGTTATAACAACTTTATGGGAAGTTAGTTATAACGACTTTATGAAAACAAAGGAATGGTTTTTATCATTAGTTTTAAAATGGTAACTTGACTTTAAAAGGAGAAGTGTTTTGGTCCAAAAAGAAGGCATGGTATTGTCTTAATTTGGTTTAAAAAGGAAAGTCTGGAAGTTGTTTTGGTTTAATTAAAATGTTAGTCACTTTATTTTGATACTACGGGTATCGGTTGACTTTTGTAAAAGAAATGGATCTTCTAAAAAGAATTTAACATGCGTAGTACTTTGGGGATTAAAACCTGGACTTTGTCATAAAATGAAAGTACCTTGAGTTGTGTGTGACTTGACTATGTTTGCGTGTGATAGCCTTGTTGTGCAAGTGTTGTATCCTTATGTTACCGCGTCTCTCGATGGAGGGCCGGTCATGTTGTTCTTGATTGATGGACCTACTGACACGTTGGGTGGCCCACGAGTATGGTTCCATTAGGATTATTATTCCATGGACTAACTCTCCATGAGGTTTTACTGTTTTGGCTTGGTATCTGGTAGTTGGCTCTCGTACTTGCCCCGAAGTTGTGGCTGTTTCGGCTTGGTATCTGGTAGTTGGCCTTCGTACTTGCCACGTTCAGTTTTGTGACGAAGTCTCGTGATTCCGGCTTGGTATCTGGTAGTTAGTCTTCATAGTTGCCCCGCCACCGCGTGGCGCAGCTCGTATCCGGTAGTTGGCTTTCGACTTGCCTCGGGTCACCGTGGTTTGGTTATATAGATTTGTTGGTACGCTTTGGTATCCGTAGTTGGCTTCGACTTGCCCGCCGATTGATGATGCGCTTGGTATCCGTAGTTAGCCTTCAGACTTGCCGCACGGTTGTTATGACACAGGTGGGACCTGATGTTCATGTGTACTTCTTGGTGTGATTATATCATAGACTTCCTAGATGAGGAAGGTATTCCACGCATGATTGCTGTTGGGCGTGAGACCCATAGTTATATTTGAGTGATGACTTTGAGGGCGTGAGTCCCTGACTTGACATGACTGCTTATATATTGGACTGTAGTTTGGTTATCATACATGTCTCCTGTTTTATATAGACTGTTATGATTTCATTTACAGTATTTTACGCTTTCACATACTTAGTACTGTTGTCTCGACTCTCCTTCGGGAGGCTGCGTTCATGCCGTAGGTAGAGGTACATCGGTTGTGGATCCTCGCTCTTAGGATCACAGTTCAGCGTTCAGGGAAGCTCCATTTCTCCGGAGGCTTATCTTTGGTATAGTCCCCTGTCAGTGTAGTTACTTGTACATTCAAGGGTATGGCGGGGCCCTGTCCCGTCATAGTTGTTATTACACTCTTAGAGGTCTCAGTAATCAAGCAAGTGTGGTTTGTAAAAGGATTTAACTGTTCAGGTTGATATATATATGTATATATTCAGGAAGGTGACCATTTTGGTTAGCCTGTTTCATACTTTATCTCTTGTTTCATGTTAAGTTTTTATTTCCGCTGATTTTCTCTGATGTTGTATCACTAGGGTGCCCGGGGTAAGGCACCAGTCACGGACCCGGGATCGGGTCGTGACAAAAGTGGTATCGAGCGCTTAGTCCTCTGTAAGTGTCTACGCATCGCGTCTAGTAGAGTCTTGATTATCGGTGTGTTGTGCACCACATCTATAATCGTGAGGTCAGCAGGACATTTAGGATTGGTTTCATTCTTCTCACTCGAGATCGTGCCTGTAGCCGTGTTGTAAGTTGGACTCCTCCGACGCATTCTTTTATATCGCTTATGCCTCCACGCAAGGCAACCGAGCCCGAAGCGGCAAGGCACAGAGGAGCCGCGAGTAGAGCACGGAGGGTTACCAGGACAGAGGCCCAGTTTTTACCCAAAGTGGTTCTACAGACGGCGGATTCTACGTTGCCGCCAGCCCCAGCAGAGTTTAGAGCCGCAACAGTGGCTGCTGAGACCACAGTACCTGAGCCTCCAGTCCCACGGCCAGGAACAGAGGATATGGGTTGCAAGGACATGGCCCAGTTATTAGTTAGGTTTATGGCGAGACTTGAGGACGACGGAGCGGGGTACGATGAGTGCACCCAGGCCGATAGTTGGAGACCGGGACTTCTTAAGTTGCATCCACGGTGTTCTATGGATCGAGCCGAGGATGACCCTCGGGAGTTTATCCGACGATTCTGTGGATCATGAGAGTGATCAAGGCCTCGAGGCAGTCGGTGATATTGGGTTCACATCGGCGTGTGTTATACCGTATTTGCAGTATGCGTAAGGGGCGTGCGTGAAAAGTATGTGCCTTGAAGTGGCTTGGCCGATTTTACCTTGTTTACAACACCCGATTAGAGTCGTTTTTCGACGAAACGTTTTACACAACTCGCGTAGGGTAAATTCCGGCTATGCCATTTCTAATTTTTGCGGATTTTTTCGAGAGACGAAACATTTTGGACCAACGAGAGGGCGACACTTGGCACCCTCTCATTGGTGGACCTTGGGGCGGTAAAGTGGACGAATGGAGAGTGGGAGTAGGTAGGATATTTTGTGATATTTGTGTGGTAGATGGATAAGGTACACATGGAGGAATCTTGACCCTACACTTGCCTTGCACTTGGCATGATCTTGGCCATTGGTTGGCCTTTGCTTGACCTATAAATACCCCTCCCCTTTGAAGACTTCTTCATCCAAAATTATTTCCTAAGTCTAAAATCCTCCCCCCCTCTCTTGTTGTGTTCTCGTCCCTCCCCCCCTTGGTGAGGCCCCTTGGCCGAGAACCCTTCCCCCCCTTGGCCGAGAGTACCCCCCCTCCTAGTGGGGTTGGCCGAGGGGTATACACCCCCCCCTTGTGGTGTTGTCTCGTATAAATACCCCCTTTTGTGGTATAGAAATACTCTCCAAGTATTGTTATAATGCCCAAATACTTTAGCCCATATACCTTGTAGTACTTTCCAAAATTACCTCTATACGAAAAGCCCAGAAATACTATTATACTTCCCGTCAGTCACAAAAACGAAACCCTAAGGAAAATCTCCATAGTTAGTTGGAGTATTAAGTAGAAGTTGGTTAGAACTTCTAAGGGTGGTTTGGAGCGGGTTGGAGCTAAACGTTGCTCAGGAGCGACATTAAACTAGGATAATTTTGGGCTTATCGAGGTAAATATCTTGTCCCCCTATTGTAATTGGAAATTGCATGATTGTTAGATTATATAGTTGAAGTATACCATATATATAGAATCGAACCTAACTTTGCGGCAATGTCTTTTGACTTAAGCCCTAATATAAAGAAGAGAATCGAACAGTAATTACATAGATCAGACATGAGACTTGTGTAGCACATCGTGAAGTAGAATTGTACACGTCCGGTTGATGTATAAACCCCCCCTGGTTGGCTTGATAGCCGACCTCGATAGAAGAGGAGATTTACGCGGCCATGGGGAGTGGGCCGAATTTTCTCAGAATGTTCTACGATAAGATCTAGATGTTAATAAGCGCCTTGTGGCCTTATAGGTTGAAGTACTATGCGTGGCGCGATCTACTTGGATTAAGGAGTAGCCGACGGTTTGAGTTCTATGTAGTACGGTAGACGTACATGTGTTAAATGTATTTGATTGGTTTAAAACATAAAGTGTTATAACGGCTTTATGGGAAGTTGGTTATAACAGCTTTATGTAGGTAAGAAAATGCTTTGTAGTTTTAAAAGGTAACTGATTTGACTTATAACTGACTTGATGTGTGATAATAAAGAACTTGAGGTATTTCAAAAGAATCATTCTGAAAGAAGAGTAATACTTGGTTTGGAAACATAAGAGTTATACTAGCTTTATGGGAAGTTAGGTATAACGTCTTAAGAGAGGTAAAGAGAATGGCTTACTGATTCTAAAAAGATAAGAGACTTAACTTGTTTTACTTGGTAATTAACATTTTGTTAAAAATGTTGTAAAACCTCATTCGCGAGTAATGAGTACTTGATTTTTAAAAGAATAATGTTTTTACTGATTTCGGAAATCAGAATAAGTATCGAACAAACCACTGCAGCGTTAATAAAGGAGAATGTACTGACTAATTAATGTACTGTTAAAACCAGTAGAAACCTCCATCTGCATAGAAACTAAGATAAGACAAAATGATATTACATTTCCTAGATCATGGCTGCTGTAATAAGATTGTTATAAACAAGAATGACATGCTCACATATAAGGCATATGTTTCTCAAATTGTTTAAAAGAGAATTATGTTTTAAAGGATTAAAACTATGAACTACGAAACCTTTTCGAACATGAGAAACTTGAGTATTTGAAATTAGGCAAACTTGGACGTTTGGAAAGGAATGTGTTACTTGATTTTACTAAAAGAAGTATTTTGATTTACTTCAGAAGAGAGTAACTCTATTTTTATACTACGAGTATTGTGTGACTTTTGTGAAAGAAACGGATCTTTTAAAAGAGTAATACATGAAGTCCTTTGGGGCGAAAAACCCGAACTTGTTAACATAAAGTAGAAAGTACCTTGTGTGAATAACTTGATTGTGATTGATTTGTGATAGTCTTGTAATACTTTCTTGTTGATTTGATAGGTAAACATGTTAGGATGCTACGTGTGTTAGTATCTTGTGATGTTTGTGTAAAGGGGTTTTCCACATTGTGCTTATGTTGTTTAACGATAAACTATTACGTTAGTAGTATATCACCATGATTCCGGGTTAAGCCGCCTCCGACGCGGGTAGACTCAGCGGTCTGGTGACCTATGATTCGAGAATACCTCACGCGGTCCGTGCGACACCCGTGCGGAGCTACGAGTTCCGGTGTTAGTGTGCGGCCTTTGTGGTCATACGGCCTATGTGGCTACGCCGATCGCGAGTCCGCGATTTACGCCGGAGTAGCTACCCTCGATGCGAGGAATACCTCATGCGGGCCTATGAGGTTGGCCCACGCGGAGTCGCGGAAGTTCCGTGGCTAGACGCGCACATTAGATATCGCGCGAGTGGCGGCTTTGATCATGTGACGGCCTAGACAGATCTCATGATACGCTTTATGACCTTGTTGCATCGTGGTTTTAGTAGTCGGCTATGCCTTCGTGACTTACCCCGCAGCTTTATGATGACACAAGTGGGACCTCGTGTTCATGTGTATTCCTTGGTGCTTTTATATCATAGATCGCAGCGGAGGAAGGTATTCCACCGCATGATTGATGTTGTGGGCGAGACCCATTGTTATATTTGAGTGATGACTTCGAGGCGTGAGTCCCCGACTTGACATGATCGCTTATTTATCAGAATCGTAGTTTGGTTATCATACATGTCTCGCTTTATAGATCGCTATGATTTCATTTACTGATATTTTGATTTCACATACTTGGTACTGTTATCGACCTCGCTTCGGGGCTGCGTTCATGCCGCAGTAAAGGTACACGATCGTTGATCCTCGCTCTTAGGGTCACGATTGCGTTAGGAAAGCTCCGTGTCTCGGAGGCTTATCTTCGCATAGTCCCCTGTTGTTGTAGGTGCTTACATTCGGGGTATGACGGCCCCGTCCGTCGTTGTTATCATGTCATTCTTGAGGTCCGTAGTATCGCTGGCGGCGAGTTGGATGGGATGTAACTGTTCGGTGTTCAAATTGTCATTTATATATATACTGAAGGTAACCATTTTGGTTAGCCTGTCTTCTTATTTCACTGTCTTATTACACTGGTTTCATGTATTGTCTTTATGTTCCGCTGATTACTCTGATATATGTCTACTTGGGTGTCCGGTAAGACACGACCACGCCCGGTTCGTCATGACAAAAGTGGTATCGAGTGTTAATCCTCGGAAAGTGTCTACAGGCCGTATCGATTCAGAGTCTTGATTATCGGTGTGTTGTGCACCACACCAATAATCGTGAGGCTATAGGATATTTAGGATTGGTTTCCATTCTTCTCACTCGAGATCGTGCCTTAGAGGCTGTGTTGTAAGTTGGACCTCTAACGATTTCTTTCCTCACCGCTATGCCTCCGCGTAGGGCAAACCCGCCCGTGAGGCGCGCCGGCGGAGGCTGCGAGTAGAGTTCGTGAGGGTTACGAGGGCACAGCCTAATCATCACCGGGTGGTGTTTATTCGGGAGATATGCTCGTCGCTAGCCCCACAGAGTTTAGCACTGCCGGCAGCTAGCCTATCGCGCCATGATATTTGAACCTTCGCCCACGGGGGCGGTGAATATAGATTGCAAAGAGCGACCACATTAGCTATGGATTTGGCTACCAGAGAGTATACCGATGTACGCGAGTTTTGATGAATATCTTAGAAAGGGTTGTGCAAGAGTAATTCTTGATTAGGCTTGAGCATGGCTCACAGACGGGCTTATGCGCAGCGAGCCAAGAAACGTAGAGATCGACGTTAACGGCGGCGAGAAGAAGAGGCCGTAAGCAATGGTCCTTTGATAACTTTCGAGGCGACTCGCCTCACCGTGATCGATTATGAACATCCACCAGCGAGTGGTCCTCACGTGGTTCGGGACGTTCGGGTATGAAGGAGTTGGTCGAGCTTCCGGTTCCACGGCTACATCGTAGGTTCCGGCCCGATTCGATTTTCCTCGGTGTTCCACAGTGACGACGTCACCCCGGGAATGTCGTCTTTAGTTGGTACTTGTTGTACTGCGCCGTCGAGGGCCACGTGTCGAAAGGATGTCTAGTAGGAGGACTCACCCCGTGATCGGTGGGTAGTTCGTCATCTTCCCTAGCTATGCGCCCTACGGGGTAGATTTTGATTAGAACAACTAAGGGGAGTGAAACAGTAGAGACAAGTATATCCTTAACCCTCTAGAGATTAGTACGTATGATGAGATGAGTATATCTTAAGTGTTATGTTCAGCTAACATAAGTGTATTGTGATTAGAATCATGGTTAACCGAAAAGGTTGGGGATAGAGAAAGTGTGAGCCTTAGAATGTTATACGTGGAGACCTTAGAGGCGAAGCAATCTCGAGTAAAAGTATTTTATGTTTGACCACTTCGGAGTGCATAGTGCACGTAAGCTATGTTTGTGGGGTAAGTCCCTGAGTAGTGTGAAATGAAATAGGGTAGTTGAGCTAAGAAGACCGCTAGGTTTTCGTAACGTGATTAGTGAGAGTTTTCCGGTTCGGGGAGCTAGTGCCTTGCGCGTTGCCGGGTCTGGTTGGGGCCACGTTGCGGGTCATCCCGCGGCCTGTTTGGTGGTCAGTTTGTGGTGGTCCCGCCTTGTGATAAGTCGAGGGTGTTAGGCCCATGTTTAGTTAACCAGCGTACGAGTTTGTGGATGCATTCGACCAGTAGTCGGGCCGATGAGGTCAGCCCGTCTTATCTTTTAGTCCAAACCATGTACTCGGTAGTATGTTGCGAGACGTTATATCAGAAAGGTTGTAAGGCTGCACGGGGTGCCTACCTTCACCTTATGACGCAATGGAGCCAGTGGCACTGTTTCTTTTCTTCCGAAAGTTTTTACCAGCAGGTTAGGAACTCAAAGTGAGTCTCGGGACCACATTCGCCTCGGGCGGTGTTTGGATTTCGGGGTAGTTGCGAGGAATGTTGTCTCCGTTGAAGGAGTGTTTTTAGCTACCATTTCGGTGTTGGATGTCGCCTTATGAAGCCTTGTAGGGGCGGAAGTGTAAGTTGCCGGTTGATTGATTCGATGTAGCAAGGTTCAGATAGTTAATTCATCCTTGTTCAGCAGAATGTGGATAGAGTGAAGCTTATCCAGATGAGGTTATTGGCAGCTCAGAGTCAACGGAAGTCATGCGGATAATTGGCGTCGACACTTGGAGTTCAGGTTAACGGTCGGTCTTCTTGAAGGTACCACCCCGGGATAGGGTGTGACAAGCTTTGGAAAAACAGAGGAAACTTAGCCCGAGTTACTTTGGGCCTTGAGTTCATGTGAGGATAGGCCAGGTTGCCTATATTAGCAATTGTCGTCCGACTTAGGAGGCGCCGCGCCGATCTTCGTGTTATGTTCGAGAAGGAAATGGAGATCCATTCGAGTGTTCCCGCTAAGCCGCCACGCGGGTAGACTCAAAGCGGTCCGTGTGACCTATGATTCGAGAATACCTCACGCGGTTGCAGTGACACCCATGCGCGAACTACGAGTTCCGTGTTAGTGCGGCCTTTGTGGTCATACGGCCTATGTGGCTACGCGGGCGAGTCCGTGACGCCGGGAGTAGCTACCGACGCGAGGAATACCTCACGCGGGCCTATGAGGTTGGCCCACGCGGAGTCGCGGAAGTTCCGTGGCTAGACGCGCACATTAGATATTGCGGCGAGTGGCCGGCTTTGATCATGTGACGGTCAGACAGATCTCATGATACGCTTTATGACCTTGTTGGTACTGTGGTTTTAGTAGTCGGCTATGCCTTCGCATTTACCCCAGACGGTTTTATGATGACACAGTGGGACCTCGTGTTCATGTATTCCTTGGTGCTTTTATATCATAGATCGCTGGCGGTGAGGAAGGTATTCCACCGCATGATTGATGTTGTGGCGTGAGACCCATTGTTATATTTGAGTGATGACTTTTGGCGTGAGTCCCGACTTGACATGACAACTTATTTATTGTGGAATCGTAGTTTGGTTATCATACATGTCTCCCGCTTTATATAGATCGCTATGATTTCATTTACGATTTTCGCCACATACTTGGTACTGTTGCATCGACTCCTCGGGCCGCGTTCATGCCGTAGGTAAAGGTACACCGCCGTTGATCCTCGCCTTAGTGGTCACAGCGTTGGGAAAGCTCCGTGTCTCCGAGGCTTATTCGTATAGTCCCTGTTGTTGTAGGTGCTTACATTCAGGTATGGCGACGGCCCCGTCGTCGTTATTATCATGTCATTCTTAGAGGTCCTGTAGTACCGTGGGCGAGTTGGATGGGATGTAATCGTTTCTGTTCAAATTGTCATTTATATATATCAAGGTAACCATTTTGGTTAGCCTGCTTTCTTATTTCACTGTCTTATTACACCGTTTCATGTATTGTCTTTATGTTCGATTACTCGATATATGTCTACTTGGGTGCCCGGTAAGGCACCGGCCACGGGTTCGGTCGTGATGCGTGATCTCGCAATGATCGGGTTTGATTCATGGAAGCCCTGGGGAGCATGCGCGTCAGTGTATGGACGAAGTTCTCGTGGCTTTTTCGACATTTCTTGCCCCGGATGAGGAGGCTCGCCGACAGATTTTTGATGTTGACGCAGGACGGGCGTACGGTTCGGGAGTACAACGTGGAGTTCGACTCGTTGGCCCGATATGTCCCTGCGTTAGTAGCTAGTATGGAGGACAGAGTGCACCGCTATGTCATAGGGCTAGACGATTATTTGGCAGAGAGTTGCTCGGGCGTAGCTCTTCACCGCATGGACATTGCCCGCACGCAGCTTATGCACTTGGGGTGGAGCGAGAGGTCGATGGAATGGCCAGGATCAGCGAGAGGGCCGTAATGCAGGTCTTATGGCGACTTTCGAGGCGGACCGCCTCAGCAGCAGACTAGTTATGTGCCTCCGACAGTACAGAGTGGTCCTCCACAGTCTTCAGGGCATCCAGAGTATTCAGGAGCAGGTCAGGGCTCCAAGGGTTCAGGTTTTCGGGGGAGTAGTGGTGTTGACCAGATGAGGCCACCCTTGCCTCAGTGTGGCCGTTGCGGTAGAATCCATAAGGGGGAGTGTCGTGCTGGTTCGGAAGGTTGTTTTACATGCGGCCAGCAGGGCCATTTGGCGAGAAATTGTCCGACTAGAGGTAGCGCGGATGTAGAGACTCGGCCTTCAGGATCTATGGCTGGTTCATCACCTTCTACAGCTATGCGCCCTGCAGGGCAGGCCTATGATTAGCGTGAAACGGTAGATTCAGGTATATCCTTAACCCTCTAGAGCTTAGTATTCTTGATACAATGATCTTATTATTGTGTGCTATGTGCGGATAGCGTTGTGTTATTTGTGAGTTAGAAAACATGGTTAGTTGAAAGGTAAGTATGGGGGTATGGAAGGTGTGAACCTTAGAATATTACGCATTGAGACCTTAGATGTAAGGCCGTCCTGAGGAAAAGATTTTACGGTTAGACTTTGTCGAAACACTTGGTATGCGTGAAATGTATTGAGGGATAATTCCTTGGGTAGTGTGATATGGAAGTGGTAGCTTTCATGACGTGAATTAGTAAGATTGTTCCGGATCGAGGAACGAGAGAGTTTGGGCGATAGCGGGTCGGGTTGAGGCCAGATCGCGGGTCAACCCGCAGCCCGTAGTGAGGCGGGGTAAGTTCGAGGTGGTCCCGCTGTGTGATAGGGTCACAAGGGTGCTAGGCCCAAGTTTAGGTAACCATCGTATGAGTTCGTGGATGTGTTCGACCAGGATCGAATCGTGAAGGCCGGGAATGGCCTTGAGAGAATTTGAGGCTAGTAAGATGACCAAGTTTGGAGGTGGTAACTCCAGGGTTGTGGAAATTGAAGCGGTAACTGAAGTGTGGAACGTGTACTATAGAGAGTTCGGGTGTACGAGAAGGGTACGACGAGTAAGAAGAGAAGCGAACATGTGTTATGAGAACGGAAGTGATTATTCTTTTGTGAGGTGAAGATGCGAAGGGAGTATCCTTTAGACCATGGGTGTGAGCTTTTTGTGATGTTAGAGGTGATTCCTCGTTGGCTTGGGTTTGTATGTTATACTATGGCCATTGATGGCATGATTGGTTTCGTAAGTATAGGAGTGAAGACTATACCGGCGCATGTGTGTTTGGGGACTTAGAAGGAACATTCGGGACGAATGTTTCTAAGGGGGGAAGAATGTTATACCCCGTAGTTTCAGGGTATATATGTGAGAATGTACGTACGAGTTTACGACAGAAATTTTGGAAAGAAAGGAAGATGTGATTTTTTCGACGGAAAAGTTTCCGGTTTTTGTGAAGAAAAAGGTTCGTTAATGGGAATTGAATTCCCAGATTTGGTATTTGGACTTCTTGGATTATTTTAGAATTTTGAGATTTGTTGGTACGGCTTTGGTATCTGGTAGTTGGCTTTCGTACTTGCCCCGGTCAGTTGATGATGCGGCTTGGTATCTGGTAGTTAGCCTTCGTACTTGCCGTCAGATGGTTGTTATGACAGGTGGGACTGATGTTCATGTGTACTTCTTGTGATTATATCATAGATCGCCATGAGGAAGGTATTCCACGGGCATGATTGATGTTGTGGGCGAGACCCATTGTTATATTTGAGTAATGACTTTGGCGTGAGTCCACGACTTGACATGACTGTTTATATATTGTGGACTGTAGTTTGGTTATCATACATGTCTCCTGCTTTATATAGACTATTATGATTTCATTTACGATTTTACGCTTTCACATACTTGGTACTGTTATCGACCTCTCGGGGCTGCGTTCATGCCGCAGGTAGAGGTACATCGATTGTGGATCCTCGCTCTTAGGATCACAGTTCAGCGTTCAGGGAAGCTCCGTTTCTCCGGAGGCTTATCTTTGGTATTGTCCCTTGTCAGTGTAGTTACTTGTACATTCAGGGGTATGGCGGGGCCCTGTCCCTTCATAGTTATGGTTACATTCTTAGAGGTCTGTAGTACTGTTGTGGGCAGGGCTTGTAAAAGGATTTAACTGCTCGTGTTGATATATATATGTATATATTCGTGAAGGTGACCGTTTTAGTTGCTTTGTTTCATACTTTATCTCTTGTTTCATGTTAAGTTTTTATTTCCGCTGATTTTCTCTGATGTTGTATCACTAGGGTGCCCGGGGTAAGGCACCAGTCACGGGCCCGAGATCGGGTCGTGACATGTACAAATCAAGCCCGTGATCGCTCGTCACCGCGGCAAGCTTCATGGATTAGCGGTCCATGGACAAATAACATAATCCTCACAATGACCTCATGCCCCGGCATCTTACCTCGGTATAAGCATGGCCATAAAACCATCCTAATGGACGCATACCCGTGGGCCACCCATCGTGTCAGTATGTCCAAAGGAAATAACAAGATAATACTCAAAGTGGACGCATACCCGTGGGCCCCCATCGTGTCAGTATGTCCAAAAGAGATAACCAGATAATACTCAAAGTGGACGCATACCCGTGGACCATCCAACGTGTCAGTATGTCCAAGCAATCAATCAGATAGTCGGCCCTGCGCGAGAGGCGCGGTAGCACAAAATCAAAACACTTGCACAACAAAGGCTATCACAACAAGCATAGGCAAGTTCAACCTACTTTCATTTTATATCAACAATCCGGGTTTCAACCCCAAAATACTACATACTTCCATTCTTTCAAAAAGACCTCTTTTTACGTAAAAGCCACACGATACTAATACTCGTAGTATTTAAAACACGTTTTCTTTTCAAACCAAATTACTTCACTTTCATAAAAATCTTTACAAGACTTTTAAAATCAAGTACTCTATACTTTTTAAACCAAATGCTTTTCTTGTAAAACAACATCAAGTATACTCTTTAAAACCCAAAAACTTACTCTTTTCAAAACAAGTAACCTATACTTAAATCAAGTTACTTCTCCTTTTTCCGAAATCAAGTCGTTTATAAGTCAAGTCTCTTATCTTTCAAGATCAAGTCTCTTAACTTTCAAAATCAAGTCGTTTATAAGTCAAGTCTCTTATCTTTCAAGATCAAGTCTCTTAACTTTCAAAATCAAGTCGTTTATCTTTCAAAATCAAATCTTTCTTTTATCTTCATAAAGTCGTTATAACTAACTTCCCATAAAGCCATTATAACACTTTATGTTTTAAACAAAATTCATTTCACACATGTACGTCTACCGTACTATATAGTTCACAACAATCATGCTCAAGAGTATAGGAAGAATCACATACCTTTTTAGCTTAAACCACAAGCCAAGTCAAGTATGCCGCACGTAGAAGATCCACCTATAACAACCACAATATATCTATCAATCTCTAGTTCTCTTCGTAGCATTCTAAGTAAACAGCCTTTATTCTACGGAAAATTCAAGACCTCCCCGCAAACACATAAATAACCTCCCTAACAAGGCGTACTGCAAGCCAACAACTCAAGGATTACACGCCTAACCTGACGTGTTCAATTCTCGCTTCACAATAATACTACACAAGTCTACTGTAAGTACATTCAATGTAAATCTGATTCAATCCTTTATAAACATCCTTCCAATATAATATATTCAAGTATAACTACTACAACATGTAATATCCAATTACAATAGGGGGACATAGATCATTACCTCGATAAGCCCAAAATTATCCAAGTTTATAAGTCGATCCTGAGCAACGTTTAGATCCAAACTCCTTACGCTCCAACCCGCTCCAAGCAACCCTTAGAAGTTTCCAAACAACTTCTCTAAACACTTCAACCAAGCTAGGAAGATTTTTCTAGGGTTTCACTTTGCGACTATTGGAATAAAGTAGTATTTCCGGGCTCCTAGTATTGAAATAACTTTGGAAAACTACTAGGGATACTAGGCTAAGGTATTTGGGATTATACTACAATACTCAAAGTATTTCCACTCAAGAGGGGGAGGGGGACGAAATCAACAACAAAGGGAGGGAAAATATTTTGCTTTGAAAAGCTTAAGTGTGGATGAATATTATGTCTTGCACTATGGGGTATTTATAGAAGAATCAAGGGCCAAGATCAATGTAAGTGTATGGTCAAGATTGGGCCATGTGTGTGTGGGTCCCACCACACCACATGGCCAACGAAAACACAAGACAAGTGGCTTGCCACTTGTTAGGTCATTTCGCCAGGACGTTGTCTAGCCACTTGTCCCACCATTTCGGCCAAGGTGCCACATGGGGGTGACACGTGTCGCCCCCCGACTCGTCCAAAATATTTTGTCTTCCGAAAATATCCAAAATACCGGAAACCTTAAAAACAAAGTGGGCCCCACAAAACCGTAAATTTCTCCCTGGGCCCCACGTGACCATTTCCGAAAATAAAATCTCATAATTCTAATATAATCCAAGAAGTCCAAATACCAAATCTGGGAATCCAATTCCCATCAACGAACCTTTTTCCTTCACAAAACCCGAAAACTTTTCCGTTGAAAAATCACTTCTTTCTTTCTTTCCAAAATTTTTGTCGTATTCTCGTACGTACGTCCTCACATACATACCCTGGAACTACGGGGTATAACATTCTTCCCCCCTTAGAAACATTCGTCCCGAATGTTCCTTCTAAGCCTCTAATCAACCGTGTGCCGGTATAGTCTCCACTACTATACTTACAAAAAACGATCATGTCACCACTGGCCAGAATATAACATGTGCGCAAAACTCAAATCCAAGCCAACGAGGAAACACCTCTAATCTCACAAAAAGCTCCCACCCATGGTCTAAAAGATATTCCCTTCGCACCTTCACCTCACAAAAGAAATATTCACTTTCGTTCTCATAACGCATGTTCGCTTCTCTTCTTACTCGTCGTACCCTTCTCGAACACCCGAACTCTCTATAGCACGTTCCACACTTCAGTTACTGCTTCAATTTCCACAACCCTGGAGTTACTACCTCCAAAATTGGTCATCTTACTAGTTTCAATTTCCTCTAAGGCCATTCCCGGCTCTTCACGATCCGATTCTGGTCGAACGCATCCACGAACCCGTACGATGGTTACCTAAACTTGGGCCTAGCACCCTCGTGACCCTACCACCTGGCGGGACCACCTCGAACTGACCCCACCCCAAACCGGGTTGCGGGTTGACACGCAACCTTGCCTCAACCCGACCAATTTCGCACCAAGCTCTTGTTCCCCGGTCCGGAACAATCTCACTAATCAAGTCACGAAAACCTAGCGGTCTTCTTAGCCCAACTACCCCCTTATAATTCACACCACTCAGGGACTTATCACACAATTATACCCCACGTATACTATGCACTCCGACAAAGGTCAATCGTAAACAAAATCTTTTACTCAAGACGGCCTCGCATCTAAGGTCTCCACGTATAATATTCTAAGGTTCATACCTTCCATGTCCCCAACTTACCTCTTCAACTAACCATGTTCTCTAAATCACACTTAACACAATGCTATCCGTATAGCACTTCACACGTATCCACCATAACAACATAACCAAGTCTCTTAAGGGCTAAAGGTATCTCTGTAACTACCGCCTTACTTCCTCTTTGTCGCTCTAACCATAACCCTGCCCTGCAGGGCGCCTAGCTATAGAAGGTGATGAACCAGCCACCGATCCCGAAGGCTGAGTCTCTACATCCGTGCTACCTCTGGTCGGACAACTCTCACCAAATGGCCCTGCTGGCCGTAAGCATAACAATCTCCCAAACTAGCACGATACCCTGAGGATCATCCTCAGCTCTCTATCCATAGAACTCTGGCGAACTGCAACTCAAGAAATCCCGAAGTCTCAGACTACTGGATCTAGGGTGAATCACTGGTACTGCCGGAACCACCGGCTCCCGTCCGTCCTCATTCCCAGCCACCAACCTCACTAGTAACTGGGCCATCTCCTGAACTCATATCCTCGACTCCTAGTCGTGGAACTGGAGGCTCAGGTATCGTGGCCTCCGCAGAAACTACTGTCGCTCTAAACTCTGCTGGGGCTAGCGGCGTCATAAAACTCGTCGTCTGAAGTACTATCTCAGGTAATGACCGCACGTGCCTCGCAACCTCTCGTGTTCAACTCGTAGCTCCTCTCACGCCTTGCCCATCTGGGCCCTGGTTGCCTTCGCAGAGGCATAAGCGGTACATACGAATACGTCAGGGAGTCCAACTTATAACACTCTCAAGGCACGATCTCGAGTGAGAAGAATAGAAACCAATCCTAAATATCCCATAGCCTCACGATTATAGGTGTGGTGCACAACACGCCGATAATCAAGACTTACTAGATCATCAGTAGACACTTTTCGAGGACTAATCGCTCGATACCACTTTTGTCACGACCGATCTCGGCCCTCGATCGTGCCTTACCCCGCACCCTAGTGATAACAACATCGAGAAAATCAGCGGAAATAAAATTTAAGCAGAAACAAGAGACAACATAAGAAAACAAAGCAACCAAACAGCTACCTTCATGTATATACATATAATCGACAGTTAAAATCTTTACAACCCCGCCACAACAAGATTACATGCACTTAAGAATGTAACAACAACTATGACGGACGTGGCCCCGCCATACCCACGAATGTGCAAGTACCTACAATGACAGGACTATACCTAAAAGATAAGCCTCGAGAAACGGAGCTTCCAACGCCGAATCGTGATCCTATGAGCGAGGATCAACAATCGTGTACTCTACCGCGCAGATGAACGCAGCCCGGCGAGGTCGATAACAGTACCAAGTATGTGAAACTGAAAAATACTGTAATGAAATCTCATTTCATCATTTTATAAAACCATTTTGCGATAAGTAAACAGTTATGTCAAGTAAGGGGACACATATCCCCCGAATAATCACTCACACATAGCTATGGGTCTTACGCCCATAATATCACTCATGCCCGTGGAACTCATTCCTCACTGCCGGCAGTACATGATGTAAAACAACACCCATATGTGAACCTGAACACTAGATCCTGCCTGCGTCATCAAACCGATCGGGCCAAGTAGAATAGCCAACTACCAGTCCAAAAGCTAGTCATATCCCTTCACGGGCAAGGTACGGAAGCCAACTACCAGATCCAAAAGCTAGCCACGCAACTGGCCGAGGCAAGTACCATAAGCGAACGTACCCTAGCCTACCGTCTCACGAGATATGACCGAGGCAAGTATCTTAAGCTATCTACCAGAGCCTGCCGATACACGAGAAATGACCAAGACAAGTATCTAAAGTGTGCCTGAACCACATGTACAAATCAAGCCTGTGATCGCTCGTCACCGCGGCAAGCTTCATGGATTAGCGGTCCATGGACAAATAACATAATCCTCACAATGACCTCATGCCCCGGCATCTTACCTCGGTATAAGCATGGCCATAAAACCATCCTACTGGACGCATACCCGCGGACCACCCATCGTGTCAGTATGTCCAAAGGAAATAACAAGATAATACTCAAAGTGGACGCATACCCGTGGGCCACCCATCGTGTCAGTATGTCCAAAAGAGATAACCAGATAATACTCAAAGTGGACGCATACCCGTGGACCATCCAACGTGTCAGTATGTACAATCAATCAATCAGATAGCCGGCCCTCCCCGAGAGGCGCGGTAGCACAGAATTAAAACACTTGCACAACAAAGGCTATCACAACAATCATAGGCAAGTTCAACATACTTTCATTTTATATCAACAATCCGGGTTTCAACCCCAAAATACTACATACTTCCATTCTTTCAAAAAGACCTTTTTTTACGTAAAAGCCACACGATACTAATACTTGTAGTATTTAAAACACGTTTTCTTTTCAAACCAAATTACTTCACTTTCGTAAAAATCATTACAAGACTTTTAAAATCAAGTACTCTATACTTTTTAAACCAAATGTTTTTCTTGTAAAACAACATCAAGTATACTCTTTAAAACCCAAAAACTTACTCTTTTCAAAACAAGTAACCTATACTTAAATCAAGTTACTTCTCCTTTTTCCGAAATCAAGTCGTTTATAAGTCAAGTCTCTTATCTTTCAAGATCAAGTCTCTTAACTTTCAAAATCAAGTCGTTTATAAGTCAAGTCTCTTATCTTTCAAGATCAAGTCTCTTAACTTTCAAAATCAAGTCGTTTATCTTTCAAAATCAAATCTATCTTTTATCTTCATAAAATCGTTATAACTAACTTCCCATAAAGCCATTATAACACTTTATGTTTTAAACAAAATTCATTTCACACATGTACGTCTACCGTACTATATAGTTCACAACAATCATGCTCAAGAGTATAGGAAGAATCACATACCTTTTTAGCTTAAACCACAAGCCATGTCAAGTATGTCGCGCGTAGAAGATCCACCTATAACAACCACAATATATCTATCAATCTCTAGTTCTCTTCGTAGCATTCTAAGTAAACAGTTCCTTAATCTACGGAAAATTCGGCAGCACCTCCCCCCCCCCGCAAACACATAAATAACCTCCCCCTAACAAGGTCTGCTACCAAGCCAACAACTCCAAGGGGATTACACGTCTAACCGGACGTGTTCAATTCTGCTTCACAATAATACTACACCAAGATATCTGTAAATGCAGTCGATGTAAATACAGTTCAATCCTTTATAAACATCCTTCCAATATAATATACTCAAGTATAACTACTACAACATGTAATATCCAATTACAATAGGGGGACATATATCATTACCTCGATAAGCCCAAAATTATCCAAGTTTATAAGTCGATCCTGAGCAACGTTTAGCTCCAAACTCCTTACGCTCCAACCCACTCCAAGCAACCCTTAGAAGTTTCCAAACAACTTCTCTAAACACTTCAACCAAGCTAGGATGATTTTTCTAGGGTTTCACTTTGCGACTATTGGAATAAAGTAGTATTTCCGGGCTCCTAGTATTGAAATAACTTTGGAAAACTACTAGGGATACTAGGCTAAGGGATTTGGGATTATACTACAATACTCAAAGTATTTCCACTCAAGAGGGGGAGGGGGACGAAATCAACAACAAAGGGAGGGAAAATATTTTGCTTTGAAAAGCTTAAGTGTGGATGAATATTATGTCTTGCAATATGGGGTATTTATAGAAGAATCAAGGGCCAAGATCAATGTAAGTGTATGGTCAAGATTGGGCCATATGTGTGTGGGTCCCACCACACCACATGGCCAACGAAAACACAAGACAAGTGGCTTGCCACTTGTTAGGTCATTTCGGCCAAGGGACAAGTGTCTAGCCACTTGTCCCACCATTTCGGCCAAGGTGCCACATGGGGGTGACACGTGTCGCCCCCCGACTCGTCCAAAATATTTCGTCTTCCGAAAATATCCAAAATATCGGAAACCTTAAAAACAAAGTGGGCCCCACAAAACCGTAAATTTCTCCCGTGGGCCCCACGTGACCATTTCCGAAAATAAAATCTCATAATTCTAATATAATCGAAGAAGTCCAAATACCAAATCTGGGAATCCAATTCCCATCAACGAACCTGTTATACCCCGTATTTCCAGAGTATGTACGCGAGGACGTACGTAGGAAATTTCAAACTTCAAGTAAGGCTTGGCCGAATTAATGTTTGTTCACAACACCCGTTTGGAGTCGTTTTTCGGCCAACGTTTTCAACTTTCGTAGGGAATTTCCGCTATGTCATTTTTATTTTTTGCGGATTTTTCCGAGAGACGAACATTTTGGACCAACAGCAGGGCGCCACTTGCACCCTCTCATAGTGGACTTAAACGCCCCAGGACGAAATGGACAAGAGTGAGCACGCTTTTTGTGCCTTTGAAAAGTCAAGGGTTGGTAGGATATTTGTGTTTGGTAAATCCTAGCCCTACACTTGCCTAACACATGGATTGATCTTGGCCTTGGTTGGCCATCCTCGACCTATAAATACCCCTTAAGGTGAAGACTTCTTCATCCAAAATGCCTAAGTCTTGAGCCTTCTCCTCCCTTTGTGTGAGTTCGGCCGAGAGCACCCCCCCTCTAGGGGTGCTAGCCGAGAGTGTACCCTCTCCCTCGTCGAGAGTACCCCTAGTGGTAGGCCGAGGGTATACCCCCCCCTAGCCTAGTTGCTTTCGTATAAGACCCCCCCTCTCTTGGTAGAAATACTCTCAACAGTATTGTTATAATGCCCAAATTACCTTAGCCATATACCTTGTTGTATTCTAAGGTTATACCTATACAAAAGCCCAGAAATACTATTATACTTCCCGTCAGTCACAAAACCGAAACCCTAGGAAAATCTCCATGGTTAGTTGGAGTAGTAAGTAGAAGTTGGTTAGAACTTCTGGGGTTGTTTGGAGCCGGGTTGAGCGCACGGAGTCGAGCTAAACGATTGCCCGTGATCGACTTTATACTTGGATAATTATGGGCTTATCGAGGTAAATATCTTGTCCCTCTATTGTAATTGGAAATAACATCTTGTAGAATATATAGTTGAAGTATACTATATATGTAATCAACGTAGTTATCGGCAATGTCTTGCGACTTAAGCCCGAATTTAAAGAAGAATCTTGAATCTGTAATTACATAGGGTTGTATTCATGAGACTTGTGTAGTAGTACCGTGGAGTAGAATTGTACCCGTTAGGGTTAGATGCATAACCCCCCCCGGTTGGCTTGATAGCCGGCCTCGATAAAGGAGGAGATTTACGCTGTTGCGGGGGGGGGGAGGTGCTGCCGAATTTTCTGTAGAATGTTCTACAAAGGGATCTAAACACTAATAAGCGCCTTGTGGCCTTATAGGTTGAAGTACTACGTGTGGCGCGATCTACTTGGCTTAAGGAGTAGCCGACGGTTGGAAGTACTTGGAGCGTGTTGCTATTAGTCGATACTCGTCGCGAGGTATGTGGACCTCTTCCTATCTCTTCTAGCATGATATGTGTGAACTATGTAGTACGGTAGACGTACATGTGCTAAATGTATTTGATTGATTTAAAACATAAAGTGTTATAACGGCTTTATGGGAAGTCGGTTATAATAGCTTTATGTGGATAAGCACATACTTTGTGGTTTTTAAAAAAGGTAACTGATTTGAATAATAACTGGCTTGATATGTGTTAATAAAGAACTTGAAGCATTTCAAAAGATCTATGAATCGTTTTGAAAGAATGAGTATTATTTGGTTTTTGAAAACTTAAGAGTTATACTAGCTTTATGGGAAGTTAGGTATAACGGCTTAAGAATGTTTTCTTGATTTCGAAATCGAATGTGTATCGACAAACCATCGCAATACATTAATAAGGAAATGTTTTGAATAATTAAGTATTATTAAAACCAAGAGAAACTTCCATCTGCATGAAGCTAAGATGAGACCAAATGATATTTCCTAGATCATGGTCAGTAATAAGATTGTAATAAACAAGAATATCCTACTCACATATAAGGCTTGGGTTTCTCGATTGTTTAAAGGAGAATTATATTCTTAAGTGAATAAGACTATGAACTACTAAACCTTTCTAAAAATGAGAAACTTGAACATTGGAAAGAATGTTGCTACTTGATTTTACAAGGAGAAGTAATTGATTTACTTTAAAAAGATAATCACTCTATTTTCATATACTATGGGTATTGCAAAGTAACGTATCTTTTAAAGAGTTAATGTATGAGGTACTTTGGGGATAAAACCCGATCTTGTTAATCATATAGTAGAAAGTACCTTGTGTGAACAACTTGATTGTATTGGTTTGTGATAGCCTTGTAATACTTTCTTGATTGCTTTGATAAGTAAACGTGTTAGGATGCTACGTGTGTTAGTATCTTGTGATGTTTGTGTAAAGGGTTTCTTGATTGTGCTTATTAACTATCGTTATGATAGTATTGTGGCATTCATCTCTTGAGATGATTCCGGGTTAAGCCCTCCGTCGCGGTAGACTCAAAGCGTCGATGGACCTATGATTCGAGAATACCTACGCAGTCCCGGGCCTATGCGAGCTACGAGTTCCGTGTTAGTGTCGCCCTTATGGGCATGCGGTCCACGTGGCCACGCGGACTCGGAAGTCGGGGCGACGCCGGGAGTAGCTACCGACGCGGAATACCTCATGCGGCCGATGAGATTGGCCTACGCGAGTCGCGGGGTTCCAGGTTAGACGCGCGTACATTGATATGCGGGCGTGGCCGCCTTTGATCATGTGACGCCTAGACAGATCTTATGATACGATTCATGGCCTTGTTGGTACCGTGGGTTTTAGTAGTCGCCATGCCTTCGCACTTACCCCGCATAGCTTTATTATGACACGCGGACCCGTGTTCATGTGTGTTCCTTGGTGTTTTTATATCATAGATCGCCGGCGGTGGCGGGAAGGTATTCCACGGGCATGATTGATGTTGTGGGCACGAGACCCATTGTTATACTTGAGTGATGACTGAGGCGTGATTCCCCGACTTGACATGATCGCTTTGTTGTAAATCGTAGTTTGGTTATCATACATGTCTCCCGCTTTATATGATCGCTATGATTTCATTTACAGATGTATTTTTCGGTTCACATACTCGGTACTGTTATCGACCTCCTTGGGCCGCGTTCATGCCGCAGTTGAGGTACACCGCCGTTGATCCTAGCTCGTGGTCACGCCACGTTGGGAAGCTCCGCTTTCCGAGGCTTATCACGTATAGTCCTCGCAGCCGTAAGTGTTTACATTCGGGGTTTGGCGGGCCCTGTCCGCCATTGTTGTCATATCATTTCTTAGGTCCGTAGTATCGTGGCAAGTGTGGTTTGTGAAAAGGATTAAACTGTTCATTTGTAAAAGTTGTTATTTATATATGCCAAAAGGCAAGTTTTCTCGACATCGTTTTGTACTTCACTTGTTTCATGTATATGTTTTATGTTCCACTGACACTGATGTTGTGTCACTAGGGTGCCCGGTAAGGCACGATCACGCCCGCCGGTCGTGACAAAAGTGGTATCGAGCGATTAATCCTCGGAAAGTGTCTACTGCATCGTATCCGAGAGTCTTGATTATCGGTGTGTTGTGCACCACATCAATAATCAGGAGGCTATAGGATATTTAGGATTGGTTTCTATTCTTCTCACTCTGAGATCGTGCCTTAGAGCTGTGTTGTAAGTTGGACCCTCTGACGAAATTCTTTCCCTTATCGTTATGCCTCCGCGTAGGGCAACCCGGGCCCAGGAGGGCAAGGCAGCCGAGGGAGCTGCGAGTAAAGTACAGAGGGTTACGTGGGCACAGGCCCAATTATCACCTTGGGTGGTGCTTCATTCGGGGAGTTCTGCGACGTCACTAGCCCCAGCAAAGTTAAGCACGACGGCAGCAGTTCCTACTGCGACCATGATATTTGAACCTTCGCCCACGGCCGAACGGTGAATATAGATTGCAAAGAGGCAACCCTGTTACTAGCTATAGATTTGGCTACCAGAGAGTATACCGATGTACCGCGAGTCTTGAGGACTATCTAAAAGAGGGTTGTGCAAGAGTAATTCTTCAGTTGGGCTTGAGCATGGCCTGTGTACGGGCTTATGCGCAGCAGTCGGTAAGCGTAGAGATCGACGGGTTAACGGGCGACGCAGAGAGGCGAGCGGCAAGGACCTTTGGTAACTTTCGAGGCAAGTCGCCTCACCGCGATTGATATGCACCTCCGCCCGCAGAGTGGTCTTCCACGGATATCGGGGCGTTCGGGTGCAGAGTCGGAGTTGGTCAGAACTCCAGGGCTTCCGGTTCACAGTGTGACAGACGTCATCCCGGGGAATGTCATCTTTTAGGTAGGTACTTGTTGTACCTATGACCGCCGTGGTCCGGGTCGGCGAGTGTCCTTGTAGGAGGACTTAGCCTTCGTGATCGGTGGGTAGTTTGTCATCTCCTCACGGCGCACGCACGGGCGTTTGATTAGAACGACTAAGGGAGTGAAAGAGATATAGATATATCTTTAACCCTCGAGAGTTTTGTTTATGTGATAAGGTGAGTATACCTTAAGTGTTATGTTCTGATAGCAGTGTGTTAGTTGTGATTAGAAATCTTGGTTAGTTAACCGAGTAAGATTTTGGGGGGATAGATAAGGTGTAAGCCTTAGAATGTTTTACGTAAAGACCTTAGAGGTAAGGCCATCTCGAGTAAAGGTGTAGTGTTATGTTTGATCCTTATAGGAGTGCATAGTGCACGTGAGCTATGTTTGTGGGATAAGTCCCTGAGTAGTATGGAATGAAAGAGGGTAGTTGAGCTATGAAGACCGCTAGGTTTTCGTAACGTGATTAGTGAGAGTTTTCCTTCGGGGAACTAGTATGATGCGCGTTGCCGGGTCGGGTTGAGCCACGCGGGTCAACCCGCCGAGGTTTGGTGGTGAGCGGTTGTGGTGGTCCCGCCTTGTGGTAGGGCCACGAGGGTGTTAGGCCCATGTTCAGTTAACCAGCGTACGAACTCGTGGATGCGTTCGACCAGTGGTCGGGCCGATGGGGGCAGCCCATCGTGTTCTTCGGTCAGGACCGTTTACTCGGCTGTGTTGAGTTATCAGAAAGGTTGTAAGGTCGCGGGTGCCTACCTTCACCTTATGTCGCATGTGAAGCCAGGTTGTGGCTATTTTCGTTTTCTAAAAGTTTTACCAGGCAGGGTTAAGAACTCAGATGAGTCTCTGAATCGCATTCGCCCTCGGGCCAGTGTGTGGATTTCAGGGGTAGTCGTGGGGATTGTTGTCTCATGTGGAGGGAGTGTTTAAGCTACCATTTCAGTGTTCGGATGTTGCCTTTTGAAGCCTTGTAGGGGCGGAAGTGTAAATTGCCGGTCGATTGGTTCGATGTTGGCAAGGTTCAGTTAGTTGGTTCAGGCTTGTTCCAGCAGACTGTGGAGAGAGTAAAGCTTGTCTAGAAGAGGTTCTGGCAGCTCAGAGAAATCGTGCGGATAATCGGCGACGACGCCAGAGTTCGAGTTGACGGTCGGTCTTCTTGAAAATACCACCCCGGGTTGGGTGTGACGAGTTTGGAATACAGAGGGGACTTAGCCCGAGTTACTTTGGGCCCTTTTGAGTCCATGTGAAGAATAGGCCAGGTTGCCTATATGTTAGCATTTGCCGTCCGACTTAGGAGGCAGTGCGTCCAGTCGTTCGTGTTATGTTCGGGAAAGTATCGGAGATCCATCCAGAGTGTTCACAGTTAATGATGACCACGTTAGAGATAGTAACCCGAGTTTTGGAAACTGAAGCGATCGTAAATGTGGTAAGAGTTCGAGTGTCATGACAACTCGGGGATCGAATGTAGTCCTACCATTTGTTGGTCACGAGTGACACTAGAACCTCGCGCAAAGTGACAAAAGTGGTATCGGAAGAAGCGAGCATGTATGGCGAGCATAGATGTGATCATTTCTTTTGTAAGGAGAAGTGCGAAGGAAGTATATTTTAAACCCCGGTGAGAAGTGTTTTATGGTGATGTTAGATGTGTTTCCTCGTGGAATTGGATGGAGGTATTTTGCTTGGGTGTTTCCGTGGCCAGATGTTGCATGTTTGTTTTCGTAAGTATAGTAGTGAAGACTATACTGGCGCACGTTTGTTTTGAGACTTAGAAGGAACATTCGGGACGAATGTTTCTAAGGAGGGGAGAATGTTATACCCCGTATTTCCAGAGTATGTACGCGAGGACGTACGTAGGAAATTTCGAACTTGACGTAAGGCTTGGCGAATTAATGTTTGTTCACAACACCCGCTTTGGAGTCGTTTTTGACTTTAACGTTTTCCACTTTCGTAGGGAATTTCCGCTATGTCATTTTTATTTTTGCGGATTTTTCCGAGAGACGAAACATTTTGGACCAACAAGAGGGCGCCACTGGCACCCTCTCATCGGGTGGACTTGAAACGCCCTTAGGACGAAATGGACAAGAGTGGAGCACGTTTTTGTGCCTTTGAAAAGTCAAGGTTGGTAGGATATTTGTGTTTGGTAAATCCTAGCCCTACACTTGCCTAACACACGGATTGATCTTGGCCTTGGTTGGCCATCCCTCGACCTATAAATACCCCTTAAGGTGAAGACTTCTTCATCCAAAATGCCTAAGTCTTGAGAGCCTTCTCCTCCCTTTGTGTGAGTTCGCCGAGAGCACCCCTCTAGGGGTGCTAGCCGAGAGTGTACCCCTCCCCCCTTGGCCGAGAGTACCCCCCCCTAGTGGGGTAGGCCGAGGGGTATACACCCCCCTAGCCTAGTTGCTTTCGTATAATACCCCCCCTCTCTTGGTAGAAATACTCTCAAAAGTATTGTTATAATGCCCAAATTACCTTAGCCATATACCTTGTTGTATTCTAAGGTTATACCTATACAAAAGCCGTAAATACTATTATACTTCCGTCTGTCACAAACCGAAACCCTAGGAAAATCTCCATGGTTAGTTGGAGTAGTAAGTAGAAGTTGGTTAGAACTTCTGGGTTGTTTGGAGCGGTCGAGCGCACGGAGTCGAGCTAAACGATTGCCGGGATCGACTTTATACTTGGATAATTATGGGCTTATCGAGGTAAATATCTTGTCCTCTATTGTAATTGGAAATTACATATTGTAGAATATATAGTTGAAGTATACTATATATGTAATCGAACGTAGTTATCGGCAATGTCTTGCGACTTAAGCCCAATTTAAAGAAGAATACCGAATCTGTAATTACATAGGGTCAGACATGAGACTTGTGTAGTACCGCGAGTAGAATTGTACCCTGCTAGGGTTAGATCATAACCCCGTTGGCTTGATAAGGCCTACGATAGCGAGGAGATTTACGCTGCCATGTGCGGGAGGTCTTTGCGAATTTTCTGTAGAATGTTCTACAAAGGGATCTAAACACTAATAAGCGCCTTGTGGCCTTATAGGTTGAAGTACTACGTGTGGCGCGATCTACTTGGCTGGCGAGTAGTCGACGGTTGGAAGTACTTGAGCGTGTTGCTATTAGTCGATACTGGTCGCGAGGTATGTGGACCTCTTCCTATCTCTTCTAGCATGATATGTGTGAACTATGTAGTACGGAGACGTCATGTGCTAAATGTATTTGATTGATTTAAAACATAAAGTGTTATAACGGCTTTATGGGAAGTCGTTATAATAGCTTTATGTGGATAAGCACATACTTTGTGGTTTTTAAAAAGGTAATCGATTTGAATAATAAGCGGCTTGATATGTGTTAATAAAGAACTTGAAGCATTTCAAAAGATCTATGAATCGTTTTGAAAGAATGAGTATTATTTGTTTTTGAAAACTTAAGAGTTATACTAGCTTTACGGGAAGTTAGGTATAACGGCTTAAGAATGTTTCTTGATTTCGAAATCGAATGTGTATCGACAAACCATCTGCGTTAATAATAAGGAAATGTTTTGAATAATTAAGTATTATTAAAACCAAGAGAAACTTCCATCCGCATGTGAAGCTAAGATGAGACCAAATGATATTTCCTAGATCATGGTCATTGTAATAAGATTGTAATAAACAAGAATATCCTACTCACATATAAGGCTTGGGTTTCTCAGTTGTTTAAAGGAGAATTATATTCTTAAGTGAATAAGACTATGAACTACTAAACCTTTCTAAAAATGAGAAACTTGAACATTGGAAAAGAATGTACATACTTGATTTTACAAGGAGAAGTAATTGATTTACTTTAAAAGATAATCACTCTATTTTCATATACTATGGGTATTGCAAAGTAACGTATCTTTTAAAGAGTTAATGTATGAGGTACTTTGGGGATAAAAACCCGATCTTGTTAATCATATAGTAGAAAGTACCTTGTGTGAACAACTTGATTGTATTGGTTTGTGATAGCCTTGTAATACTTTCTTGATTGCTTTGATAAGTAAACGTGTTAGGATGCTACGTGTGTTAGTATCTTGTGATGTTTGTGTAAAGGGGTTTCCCTTGATTGTGCTTATTAACTATCAGTCGTTATGATAGTATTGTGGCATTCATCTCTTGAGATGATTCCGGTTTGCCTCCGATGCGGGTAGACTCAGCGGTCGATGGACCTATGATTCGAGAATACCTCACGCAGTCCCGGCCTATGCGGAGCTACGAGTTCCGTGTTAGTGTCGTCCTTTATGGGCATGCGGTCCATGTGGCCATGCGGACTCGGAAGTCGTGGCGACGCCGGAGTAGCTACCGATGCGGGAATACCTCATGCGGGCCGATGAGATTGGCCTATCGCGAGTCGGGGGTTCGAGGTTAGACGCGCATATCGACATCGGGCAAGTGGCGGCTTTGATCATGTGACGGTCTAGACAGATCTTATGATACGCTTCATGACTTGTTGGTACCGTGGTTTTTAGTAGTCGGCTATGCCTTCGTACTTACCCCGCACGCTTTATTATGACACGCGGGACCCGTGTTCATGTGTGTTCTTGGTGTTTTATATCATAGATCGCCGGCGATGGCGAAGGTATTCCACGCATGATTGATGTTGTGGGCACGAGACCCATTGTTATACTTGAGTGATGACTTGAGGCGTGATTCACGACTTGACATGATCGCTTTGTTGTAAATCGTAGTTTGGTTATCATACATGTCTCCCGCTTTATATGATCGCTATGATTTCATTTACTGATGTATTTTTCGTTTCACATACTTTGCACCAGATCGACTCCTTCGGCCGCGTTCATGCCGCAGTTGAGGTACACCGCCGTTGATCCTAGCTCTCGTGGTCACGCTCCGTTGGGAAGCTCCGTTTCTCGGAGGCTTATCGGTGGTATAGTCCCTGTCGTCGTAAGTGTTTACATTCGGGGTTGGGCCCTCGTCCCGCCATTGTTGTCATATCATTTCTTAGAGGTCTGTAGTACTGTCGTAGGCAGGGTTTGTGAAAAGGATTAAACTGTTCATTTGTAAAAGTTGTTATTTATATATGCCAAAAGGCAAGTTTTCCTCGACATCGTTTTGTACTTCACTTGTTTCATGTATATGTTTTATGTTCCGCTGATTACTCTGATGTTGTGTCACTAGGGTGCCCGGGGTAAGGCACCAGTCACGGGCCCAGTTTCGGGTCGTGACAGAACCTTTTTCCTTCACAAAACCTGGAAACTTTTCCGTCGAAAAATCACTTCTTTCTTTCTTTCCAAAATTTCTGTCGTATTCTCGTACGTACGTCCTCACATACATAACCTGGAACTACGGGGTATAACAGTTCCATACTCTTCAAATAATGCATTTTGAGAATCTAATTCTCCTCAACGAACATTTTTCCTTTCCGACGTTCGGAAGATTTTCCGTCGGAAAAACAATTCTTCCTTTCGTACTAATTTCCAAGTCTTGATTCCTTACATACCTTCTCTTATACATGTCCTGGACTTTCGGGGTGTAACACATAGTGCCCATACCGGGTCCTGAATGCAGTCTTCGGGATATTTGCCTCCCTAACTCTCACCTGATGATAACCGGACCGCAGGTCTATCTTGGAGAAACACCTCGCACCCTGAAACTGGTCAAACAAATCATCAATACTGGGGAGGGGGTATCTATTTTTGATGGTTACCTTATTCAGCTGCCTGTAGTCAACACACATACGCAGCGTCCCATCCTTTTTTTTAACAAACAAAACTGGCGCTCCCCAGGGAGAAATACTAGGCCTAATAAAGCCTTTTTGCAACAAATCTTTCAGCTGGTCCTTCAACTCCCTCAACTCAGCAGGTGCCATCCGGTACGGCGGAATATATATAGGCCGAGTGTCTGGCAGCACATCAATACAAAACTCAATATCCCTCTCTGGAGGAATACCTGGGAGATCATCTAGGAATACATCCAGAAACTCTCTAACCACCGGAACTGACTGTAGAAATGACACCTCAGCCTCTGTATTGAATGCCCGAACCAGATGATAGATGTACCCTTTCTGCACCATCTTCCTAGCCTTGAGGTAAGAAATAAACCTACCCCTCGGCGACGCTGTATTGCCCTTCCACTCGATAACCGGCTCACCGGGAAACTGGAATCGGACCAACCTGTCTCTACAGTCAACATTGGCATAACAACAAGTCAACTAGTCCATACCCATAATGATGTCAAAATCTGTCATCTCTAACTCTATCAAGTCTTCTAGAGTCTGACGACTATATATGAACACCGGGCAATCTTTGTACACCCGCTCAGCTAACACTGAATCGCCCACTGGCGTAGCTACCTCAAAAGGCTCTATCGACACCGGCTCTATCCCTATTCTACCAAAGAATAAGAGGACACGTAGACAAGGTAGAACTGGATCTATCAAGCATAAACGCTACAAAGATGAAATCAATAATGTACCTGTGACGACATCTGGGGAAGCCTCCTGATCCTGCCGGCTGGCTAAGGAATATATGCGGTTCTGTGGACCGCTAGAACTAGGACCTCTACCATGACCTCTGCCACGGCCTGCCGGTCCGTGAACACCCTGCCCTCCGGGGCGCATAACCACAGAAGAAGAAGACCCAACAACTGACCCTGTAGGCTGAACCATACCACCCACGCCACCTCTGGTCGGACAATCCCTCTTCACATGGCCCTGCTGGCCACAAGAGAAACAAGATCCCTGTTACACCCCGTAAATTCAAAAAGATAAGATAAGTTGTCAAACATATGTTGGATGGATTTTGAGTCTACCTTGGAGTGTTGTACCCCAGTTGTTAAGAATTGTTAGGTGTTTAAAAAGCCTAGTGTGTAGTCCATTAAATATAGTTCCCAACACAACAAACCACTCGTCGATAGGACATCGGGGTCGAAAGTTATGGAAGTTACAAGTTCGTCTTGTGATCGAGCAAAACAAGAGTTTCGATTCGAGGTCACATGGATTCGGGCCGCGCTGCTCAGAGGTCTCGGCGATTTGGCCACGGCCGATTTTAGTCGGAAGAAGTGAAATCGGGATATTTTCGAAAAGGACCCATGGGAGGGTGACAAGTTGTCACGACCGATCGGCCGTGGATCGTGCCTTACCCGGGCACCCTAGTGATACAACATCGAGTAATCAGCGGAACATAAACGATACAAGACATATTATGAAATATGAAACAATAACTGAGAAAACTTGCCTTTCGTATATATAAACAATAAATTTTTTCAACATGAACGGTTTAATCCTTTTTACAAACCACGCCCACAACAAGATTACAGCACTCACGAATGATATGACAACAACGATGGGACAGGGCCCCGTCATACCCCTGAATGTAAGCACCTACAACAACAGGGGACTATACCAAGATAAGCCTCCGGAGAAACGGAGCTTTCCCAAACGCTAAACTGTGACCCTAAGAGCGAGGATCAACGATCGTGTACCTTTACTCGGCGTGAACGCAGCCCCGAGCGAGGTCGATAACAGATACCGAGTATGTGAAATCGAAAATAAATCAGAAATGAAATCATAGTAGTCTATACAAAGCAGAGACATGTATGATAACCAAACTACGCTTACAATAAATAAGCGAATATGTCAAGTTGGGACTCACGCCCTCAAAGTCATCACAATAAAACCGTACGGGGTAAGTACGAAGGCATAGCCGACTACTAAGACCCTCAGTACCACAAATGCCATAAACTGTATTACGAGGTCTTTCTAGACCGCACCACATGATCGAAGCGGGCCATTTGCCCGCAGTATCAATGTGCGTGTCTATCCCTGGAACTCTCGCAGCTCCGCATAGGTCACACACAGACCCGCATAAGGTATTCCTCGAATCATGGTCCTAGACCGCTGAAGTACACCCCGCGTCGGCGATTAACCTTCGGTATCCGCCTAGGCTCCCGCAACCCGCATAGTCTCAAAAGACCGCATAGTCTCAACAGACCGCGTAGGAATCCCGCGTCGGGCTAAACACCGGAATGATCAATCACGAGCTCTCGTGACCGCGTAGTCACAAGGACCGATGGCCGTATAGACCGCATCAAGGGTGGCAAGCCCTGTATAATAAGTCGAGGGTAGGTGATATAATAATAGTACAATGGACTTACCGTTTAGCAACGTAAGCACAGCAAGAATGACTCCCCTTACATAACAACCACAAGATACTAACACACGTAGCATCCCAACATGTTTACTTATCAAATCAACAAGAAAGTATTACAAGACTATCACAAACCAATACAATCAAGTTATTCACACAAGGTACTTTCTACTAACAAGTTTGGGTATCTATCCCCAAAGTACTTCACACATTAAATCTTTAAAAGATCCGCTTCTTTCCCATAAGTCACGCAATACCCGTAGTATAAAATAGAGTGACTGTCTTTTTAAGTAAACCAAAACACTTACCTTTGTAAAATCAAGTAACAATATTATTTTCCAAACGTTCAAGTTTGCCTAATTTCAAATGTTCACGTTTCTTATTTTAAAAAGGTTTAAATGCTCATAGTCTTATTCATTTAAGAATATAATTCTCTTTAAACCATCTAAGAAACATAAGCCTTATGTGAGTAGGATATTCTTGTTTATAACAATCTTATTACAATGACCATGATCTAGGAAATATCATTTTGTCTCATCTTAGCTTCTATGCAGATGGAAGTTTCTCTGGTTTTATTAATACTTCATTAATCAAAACATTTCCCTTTATTAACGCCGCGGTGGTTTGTCGATACACATTCTCGATTTCCAAATCAAGAAACATTATCCCTTTTAAAAATCAAGTACTCATTACTCACGAATGAGGTTTCACACAAAATTCATTGATTAAGCTACGTCTCTTATCTTACAAGATCAAGTCTCTTAATTTCTAAAATAAATCATTCGTTTTATCTCTCTTGCCGTTATACCTAACTTCCCATAAAGCTAGTATAACTCTTAAGTTTTTAAAACCAAGTATTACTCTTCTTTAAAAGCAGTTCTTAATTCCTGAACTATTTCAAGATTATTATTATTCGGCTTAAGTCAAAAGACATTGCCGCATAACCACGTTCAATTAACACACGTCGTCTACCGTACTACATAGTTATACACATATCATGCTAGAAGAGATAGGAAGAGGTTCACATACCTCGCGGCGATTATCGACTATTAGCAAATCGCTCCACGGTATAACCCGCTAGCTGTCCACCTTCTCAAGAGTACATGCTACTCACGGAACATTCAACCTATACAGTTATACAAGTCTATCAAAGTCTAGACTACTCGGTAGAATAAATCTAGATACAAGATCCTACGGGAAATTGGGCAGCCCTCCCTACCCAAACTACACAAGTCTCATCTGATCCTGCGTAATTACTGCTCGCTTCTCTTCTTTAAATTCAGGCTTAAGTCCAAAGACATTGCCACAAGCTATGTTCAGTTATATATATAGTATACTTCAACTATATATTCCTACAACATGTAATATCCAATTACAATAGGGGGACAAGATAATTACCTCGATAAGCCCATAATTATCCAAATGCGGATGTCGCTCCCGAGCAAGGTTTAGCTCGACTCAGTGCGCTCAACCCGCCTCCAAACCACCCTTAGAAGTTCTAACCAACTTCTACGCAATACTCCAACTAACTACGAGATTTTCCTTAGGGTTTCAGAGGATTGACGGGAAGTATAATAGTATAACTAGGCTTTTTGTATAGGTATAACCTTAGAATTCTACAAGGTATACGGTTAAGGTAATTTGGGCATTACAACAATACTTTTGAGAGTATTTCTACCAAGAGGGGGGTATTTATACGAGACAACACCACAAAGGGGGTGTATACCCTCTACCTACCCCACTGGGGGTACTCTCGCCAAGGGGAGAAGGGCTCTCGCCAAGGCCTCACAAGGGAGGGGACGAGAACTATACTACAAGGGAGGAATTTTAGACTTAGGAAAATTATTTGGATGAAGAAGTCTTCAAAGGGAGAGGGTATTTATAGGACAAGCCAAGGCCAACCAATGGCCAAGATCTTGCCAAGTGCAAGGCAAGTGTAGGGCCAAGATCTTTCCAAGTGCACCCTAACCAACTAACACACAAAATATCCTACCAACCCTCGACCACAATGGCCTCACTTTCGCCACCTTTACCGCCCACACTCCACCAATGAGAGGTGCCAAGTGGCGCCTCTTGTTGGTCTAACACGCTTCGCCTCTCGGAAAAATCCGCAAAAATATAAATGACATAGCCGGAATTTTCCTACGAAAGTCGTGGAAAACGTTTCGTCGAAAAACGACTCTAACCGGGTTGTGCTCAAAATTAAATCGCCAAGCCAAATCTTCAAGTTCAAATTTTCTACGCACGCCCCACGCATATACTCAAAATACGGTATAACATTCTCCTCCTTAGAAACATTCGTCCCGAATGTTCCTTCTAAGTCTCAAAACTAACGCGGCGCCAAAGATAGTCTTCACTACTATACTTACGAAACAATCCTTGCCACACATGGCCACATAAACAACTTTGCGCAAAATACTTACATTCAAGTCCACGAGGAAACACCTCTAACATCACCACAAACACCTCTCTCCGGGGTCTAAAATATACTTCCCTCGCACCTTCTCTTTTCAAAAGAAATGATCACATCAATGCTCGCCATACATGCTTGCTTCTTCCCGATACCACTTTTGTCACTTTGCCGCGAGGTTCTAGTGTCACTCCGGCGACCCAACAAATGGCACCGGACTACATGCGATCCCTGAGGATGTCGTACACTTCTTGTACACTCGAACTCTTACCACATTTCTGATACTACTTCAGTTTCCAAAACACGGGGTTACTATCTCTAACGTGGTCATCATTAACTGGGAACACTCTGGATGGATCTCCGATCTCCTTCTCGAACATAACACGAAAGACTGGACGCACTGCCTCCTAAGTCGGACGGCAATTGCTAACATATAGGCAACCTGGCCTATCCCTCACATGAACTCAAAGGCCCAAAGTAACTCGGGCTAAGTTCCATCTGTTTTCCCAAAACTCGTCACACCCAACTCGGGGTGGTACTTTCAAGAAGACCGACCGTCAACCTGAACTCTAAGCGTCGTCGCCGATAATTCGCACGATTCCTCCGAGCTACCAAAAAAAAAACTCTTCTGGATAAGCTTCACCCTATCCACATCCTGCTGAACACGTATGAACCAACTATCTGAACCTTGCCAACGTCGAACCAATCGACCGGCAACTTACACTTCCGCCCCTACAAGGCGTCACAAGGCGATATCCGAACACTGAAATGGTAGCTATAAAACACTTCCCCAACAGGAGATAACAATCCTCACAACTACCCCTGAAATCCAATCACTGGCCTGAGGGCGAATGCGATTCTGAGACTCACCTGAGTCCTTAACCCTGCCTGGTAAAACTTCTAGAAACAAAAACAGCCGCACGGCTCCATGCGTCATAAGGTGAAGGTAGGCACCCCGTGCAGCCTTACAACCTTTCAGATAACTCAACACAACCGAGTAAACGGTCCTGACCGAAAAACACGATGGGTTGCCCCCATCGGCCCGACCACTGGTCGAACGCGTCCACGAACTCGTACGCTGGTTAACTAAACTTGGGCCTAACACCCGCGTGACCCTACCACAAGGCGGGACCATCACAACCAGACCCCACCACCAAACATGCCGCGGTTTGACCCGCAACGTGGCCTCAACCCGCCCTGGCAAGGCGCAAAATACTATCTCCCTGCAGGAAAAATCTCACAAAACACGTTACGAAAACCTAGCGGTCTTCTTAGCTCAACTACCCTCTTCCATTTCATACTACTTAGGGACCTATCCCAAACATAGCTCACGTGCACTATGCACTCCGATAAGGATCAAACATAAACACTACACCTTTACTCGAGATGACCTTACCTCTAAGGTCTCTACGTATAAAACTCTAAGGCTCACACTTTTTCTATCCCCCCAAATCTTACTTGGTTAACTAACCAAGATTTCTAATCATAATTTACACTCATGTTATCTGAACATAACACTTAAGGTATACTCACCTTATCACATATACAAAGCTCTAGATGGTTAAAGATATGCCTGTATCTACTACTTCACTCCCCTTAGTCGTTCTAATCAAACCTGCCCCGTAGGGCGCATAGCTAAGGAAGATGACAAACTACCCACCGATCCTGAAGGCTAAGTCCTCCTACAAGGACACTCTTCGACACCAGACCCTGACGGTCATAGGTACAACAAGTACCAACTAAAAGACGACATTCTCCGGGATGACGTTTGTCACACTGTGAACCGGAAGCCCTGGAGCTCTGACCAACTCCTGCATATCCCGAACGTCCTGAAATTCGTGGAGGACCTCTCTGTACTGGTGGACGTGCAAATCTAATCCGCTGGTGAGGTGACTCGCCTCGAAAGTTACCAAAGGACCTTGCTGCTCTGGCCCTTCTCGCCCTTCGTTAACCCGTCGATCTCTACGTTTCTCGGCCTGCTGCGCATAAGCCCGTACACAGGCCATGCTCAAGCCCAACTGAAGAACTACTCTTGCACAACCTTCTCGTTGATATTCATCAAGATTCGCGGTACATCGGTATACTCTCTGGTAGTCAAATCCATAGTTAGTAACAGGGTCGCCTCCTTGAAATCTATATTCTCTGCCGTGGCCGCGAAGGTTCAAATATCATGGCGCAGTAGGAACTGCCGCCGTGCTAAACTCTGCTGGGGCTAGTGACGTCGCAGAACTCCCCAAAAGAAGCACCACCCCAGGTGATGATTGGGCCTGTGCCCTCGTAACCTACGAACTCTACTCGCCTCCTCGCCGCTTTGCCTCCCGGCGGGTTGCCCTACGCGAGGCATAACGATAAGGAAAGAATTTCGTTAGAGGTCCAACTTACAATCTGACTCTAAGGCACGATCTCGAGTGAGAAGAATAGAAACCAATCCTAAATATCCTATAGCCTCACGATTATTGATGGTGCACAACACACCGATAATCAAGACTCTCATCGATACGGTCAGAGACACTTTCCGAGGATTAATCGCTCGATACCACTTTTGTCACGCCCGATTAAGCCCGTGATCGTGCCTTACCCCGCACCCTAGTGATACAACATCGAGTAATCAGTGAACATAAAACGATACAAGACATATTATGAAATATGAAACAATAATTGAGAAAAACTTGCCTTTCGGCATATATATAAACAATGTTTTTTCAACATGAATAGTTTAATCTTTTTACAAACCCCGCCTACAACGATTTACAGCACTCTACGAATGATATGACAACAACGACGGACAGGCTCGCCATACCCACGAATGTAAGCACCTACAACAACAGGGGACTATACCAAGATAAGCCTCCGGAGAAACGGAGCTTTCCCAAACGCTGAACTGTGACCCTAAGAGCGAGGATCAACGACTGGTGTACCTTTACCTGCGGCATGAACGCAGCCCCCCAAAGGAGGTCAGTACAACAGGTACCGAGTATGTGAAACTGAAAATAAATACTGTAAATGAAATCATAGTAATCTATACAAAGCAGGAGACGTGTATGATAACCAAACTACAGTTTACAATAAATAAGCAGTCATGTCAAGTTAGGGACTCACGCCCTCAAAGTCATCAGAATAAAACCGTACGGGGTAAGTACGAAGGCATAGCCGACTACTAAGACCCTCGCACCACAAATGCCATAAATCAGATCACGAGGTCTTTCTGCACCGCACTACGATCGGCGGCCATTTGCCCGCAGATCAATGCGTGTCTATCCTCGAACTCTCGCACTCGCATAGGTCACACACAGACCCGCATAAGGTATTCCTCGAATCATGGTCCTAGACCGCCTGAGGTACACCCCGCATCGAAGACAGCTTAACCTTCGGTATCCGCCTAGGCTCCCGCAACCCGCATAGTCTCAAAAGACCGCATAGTCTCAACAGACCGCATTGGGAATCCCCCGCATCAGGCTAAACACCCGGAATGATCAATCTCGAGCTCGTGACTCCGCGTAGTCACAAGGACCGTGATAGCCGTATAGACCCGCATCAAGGGTGGCAAGCCCTCGGTATAATAAGTCAAGGGGGTAGGTGATATAATAATAGTACAATGGACTTACCGTTTAGCAATGTAAGCACAGCAAGAATGACTCCCCTTACATAACAACCACACGATACTAACACACGTAGCATCCCAACATGTTTACTTATCAAATCAACAAGAAAGTATTACAAGACTATCACAAACCAATACAATCAAGTTATTCACACAAGGTACTTTCTACTAACAAGTTTGGGTATCTATCCCCAAAGTACTTCACACATTAAATCTTTAAAAGATCCGCTTCTTTCCCATAAGTCACGCAATACCCGTAGTATAAAATAGAGTATCTTTTTTAAGTAAACCAAAACACTTACCTTTGTAAAATCAAGTAACAACATTATTTTCCAAACGTTCAAGTTTGCCTAATTTCAAATGTTCACGTTTCTTATTTTAGAAAGGTTTAAATGCTCATAGTCTTATTCATTTAAGAATATAATTCTCTTTTAAACCATCTAAGAAATATAAGCCTTATGTGTGAGTAGGATATTCTTGTTTATAACAATCTTATTACAGCAGCCATGATCTAGGAAATATCATTTTGTCTCATCTTAGCTTCTATGCAGATGGAAGTTTCTACTGGTTTTATTAATACTTCATTAATCAAAATATTTCCCTTTATTAACGCTGCAGTGGTTTGTCGATACACATTCTGATTTCCGAAATCAGTAAAACATTATCCCTTTTAAAAATCAAGTACTCATTACTCACGAATGAGGTTTCACACAAAATTCATTGATTAAGCTACGTCTCTTATCTTACAAGATCAAGTCTCTTAATTTCTAAAATAAATCATTCGTTTTATCTCTCTTAAGTCGTTATACCTAACTTCCCATAAAGCTAGTATAACTCTTAAGTTTTTAAAACCAAGTATTACTCTTCTTTTAAAAACAGTTCTTAATTCCCTTGAACTATTTCAAGATTATTATTATTCGGGCTTAAGTCAAAAGACATTGCCGTACAACTACGTTCAATTAACACACGTACGTCTACCGTACTACATAGTTATACACATATCATGCTAGAAGAGATAGGAAGAGGTTCACATACCTCGCGACGATTATCGACTATTAGCAAATCGCTCCACGGCTATAACCCGCTACTTTGGTCCACCTTCTCAAGTAGCACGCTACTCATTAACATTCAACCTATACAGTTATACAAGTCTATCAAAGTCTAGACTACTCGGTAGAATAAATCTAGATACAAGATCCTACGGAAATTGGGCGCCCTCCCCTACCCACAACTACACAAGTCTCATCAGTAATACCCCTACGTAATTACAGTTCAGTTCTCTTCTTTAAATTCAGGCTTAAGTCCAAAGACATTGCCACAAGGTATGTTCAGTTATATATATAGTATACTTCAACTATATATTCCTACAACATGTAATATCCAATTACAATAGGGGGACAAGATAATTACCTCGATAAGCCCATAATTATCCAAGTACAGATGTCGCTCCTGAGCAAGGTTTAGCTCCAACTCCGTGCGCTCCAACCCGCTCCAAACCACCCTTAGAAGTTCTAACCAACTTCTACGCAATACTCCAACTAACTACGGAGATTTTCCTTAGGGTTTCAGGGCCAGGATCGGAAGTATAATAGTATAACTGGGCTTTTTGTATAGGTATAACCTTAGAATTCTACAAGGTATACGGCTAAGGTAATTTGGGCATTACAACAATACTTTTGAGAGTATTTCTACCAAGAGGGGGGGTATTTATACGAGACAACACCACCAAGGGTGTATACCCTCTACCTACCTCACTAGGGGTACTCTCGCCAGGGGAGAAGGGCTCTCGGCCAAGGCCTCACAAGGGGGAGGGGGACGAGAACTATACTACAAGGGAGGGAGGAATTTTAGACTTAGGAAAATTATTTGGATGAAGAAGTCTTCAAAGGGAGAGGGTATTTATAGGACAAGCCAAGGCCAACCAATGGCCAAGATCTTGCCAAGTGCAAGGCAAGTGTAGGGCCAAGATCTTGCCAAGTGCACCCTAACCAACTAACACACAAAATATCCTACCAACCCTTGACCACAATGGCCTCACTTTCGGCCACCTTTACCGCCCACACTCCACCAATGAGAGGGTGCCAAGTGGCGCCCTCTTGTTGGTCCAACACATTTCGTCTCTCGGAAAAATCCGCAAAAAATATAAATGACATAGCCGGAATTTTCCCTACGAAAGCTGTGAAAACGTTTCGTCGAAAAACGACTCTAACCGGGGGTTGTGCTCAAAAATAAATCGGCCAAGCCAAATCTTCAAGTTCAAATTTTCTACGTACGTCCTTACGTACATACTCTGAAAATACGGGGTATAACACAAGTGTCCCTCCCATCCTTTTGACTAAGAAAATGGTCCTATTTTAGGGCCAAGTCTTGGAAGGCTTGGTCATTTCATCTTAAAACCCTCTTAAGAAATCCTCTCCCTTTTCTCTCTAGGTTTTTGAAGAAAAACCTAGCCTAAGGAAATTTTGTTGGAGCGGTGGCAAGAAGGCAAAGAGTGGGTAAACTTGTGGGAAGCGCGGGTGGACGAGTTTGACGGGAAAGAAGTTGAAGAAAAAGGGCTTTTGTGGGCTATTCCAAAAGGTAAAAGTTTCCCCCTTCTCTTGGATATAAGTTATAATACTTGTTATTGTTGATTTAGACCACGTGAAGCATGTATTAGAGATTGGTAAGTACTATGGATTTTTGAAGGCTAGAAATTTGAAATTGTCATGATTGAGTCATTTGAATTTGAATTACAATTTGGTCGTTATCTAAAGTCGTCGCATGTTATCTACTAGAGGATTGTAGTAGCTTTAATCGATTTCGGCTTGATTACATGTCATACTAAGCAACTTGTATTGAAATAGAGATTGAAAGAGAAGTAGTGTTGTTGTAGCCGAGAATTGGATGAGAATTGGTGTTGTTGTACCTCTAATTGCCGAATGTACACTTATATTTTGTGGACTAGTTTTGATGTCAACTGTGGGGAGGAATTTTACACGTCTTGTAGTCGTGTAATCGCCTATTGATAACTACATTGTGGAGCCTTAAATGTGGCTTGTTTGGCTACTGAATTCGGCCTTGAAAAATGTGGCAAGTGAGTAGAAACAAAGGAAGTGCTGTCCAAATTTCCTTAGAATAAGGGGCTTTGCAATTAGAGTATTATATGTTAAAGCTAGGAGCTAATAGACGTATTATGACCATTATAGGGTGAAGTACTACGAGTAGCATATTCTACTTGGAGGGTGGAAAAGGTCAAAAGAGTATAGTACTTTGGAACAGTTTGCTACTTGTCGATAATCGTCGCGAGGTATGTGAACCTCTTCCTATCCTTTCTAGCATGATTATTTGTGAAATATATAGTGCGGTAGACGCACGTGTGTTAAAGGAGTTTGATTTCCCTTTTGTGCCTTGGCTTGATATGAAGTGTAAAGGTCTTGATTGTGTGAAAAAGTAGTAAAATCTTATTCGTTAGTAATGGGTACTCGGTCATTAAAGAAAAAGCCCTCTTGGTCTCATAAATGTTTATAGTTGTAATTGGTTGGTCTAACACATAAAGTGTTATAATGACTTTATGGGAAGTTAGTTATAACAACTTTATGTAGGTTAAAGAATGGTTTGTTGATTTCAAAAGATAAGAGACTTGTCTTATAATTGACCTAAATGGTGTTGAGAAGTGTGAAACCTCATTCGTGAGTAATGAGTACTTGGTCTTTAAAAGAATGAAGTTTTATTTGGTTTCTTGACATTCTAAAGTAAGGAGACTTAAAGGCTTTTTGAAGGTCATGTAACTTGATTTTGGGAAAAGAGAAGTAACTTGAATTTCAATAGTATAAGTAACTTGTTTTCAAATATTGAACTCTTCTTGATGGAAAAATGTAAGGGGCTTGGTTTTAAAAGGTAGGAGTACCTTGATTTTAAAGGGGTTAGTTACTTGGGTTTTAATGGTATACTTGACGTTGTGTTAAAAGTGTTTAAAGTACCTTGAGTTGTGTGTAACTTGCATATGCTTGTTGAGATAGCCCTTGATGTGCAAGTGTTTGATTTCGTGCTACCGAGTCCCTCGATGGAGGGTCGGCTATCTGTTTTATTGTTTGGACATACTGACACGTTGGGTGGCCCACGGGTATGCGTCCACAGTGAGTATTATCTTGTTATTGTTTGGACATACTGACACGTTGGGTGGCCCACGGGTATGCGTCCACAGTGAGTATTATCTTGTTATTGTTTGGACATACTGACACGCCAGCGCCCACGGGTATGCTTCCACAGTGAGTATTATCTTGTTATTTGTTTGGACATACTGACACGTTGGGTGGCCCACGGGTATGCTTCCACTATGGGTGTCATCTTGTTATCTCCTTTGGGCATACCGACACGTTGGATGGTCCACGGGTATGGGCCCACTAGGACGGTTCTAGGGCCATGCTTATACCGAGGTGAGATGTCGGTACGCGCCATCAGCGTTAAATTCCCGTTGTATTTGAGTGATGATTTTACGGGCATGAGTCCTCGACTTGACATGACCGCTATATGTCAGGTAATCGATTTGGGTTATCATACATGTCTCCCGCTTTTATAGAGTATTTTGATTTCATTTACGGATTTTCGCCACATACTGTACTGTTATCGACCTCCTTCGGGGGGCTGCATTCATGTCGCAGGTTGAGGTACATAGCTTGATGATCCGCACTCTTAGGATCGCTGTTCAGTTCTCGGAAAGCTCCATATCTCCGGAAGCTTGTCTTGTGGTACGGTTCCCTGAAGTTGTAGATTTTTGTACATTCAGGGGCATGGCGGGGCCCTGTCCCATCATTGTTGTTATAAAATTATTAGAGGTCTGTAGCACTGTTGTGGGCAGGGTTTGTAAAGGATGTAATTGTTCAAGTTTTCATTTATGTATAGAAAGGTAACCGTTATGGTTAACCTATTTTCTTATTTCATTATTATCTTCCGTGAGTTTTTATTTCCGCTGATTTTCTCTGATGTTGTATCACTAGGGTTCCCGGGGTAAGACACCAGTCACGGGCCCGAGGTCGGGTCGTGACAAAAGTGGTATCAGAGCAGTTAGTCCTCGGAAAGTGTCTACAAACTGTATCTAGTAGAGTCTTGATTATCGGTGTTTTGTGCACCACATCTATAATCAGGAGGCTATAGGATATTTAGGATTGGTTTCCATTCTTCTCACTCAGAGATCGTGCCTTAGAGCTGTGTTATAAGTTGAACCCCCTCTGACGTATTCTTTTTATACCAGTGATGCCTCCACGGCGGCAACCAGGCCCGTGGCGGCAAGCGCAGAGGAGGAGTCATGAGTAGAGTAGCGGTCTCATCGAGGCCACAAGACTGAGCCTCCAGTCCCATGGCCAGGAACAGAGGATATGGGTTACAAGGAGATGGCCCAGTTACTAGCTAGAATTGTGGCTAGACACGAGGACAGACGAGATTCGGAGGTTCCAGTAGCACACGTAGTTCACCCGAGGTCAGATAGTTTGAGACTTCGGGACTTTCTGAGTTGCAACCCACCCGAGTTCTACGGGTCGAGGCCTGAGGATGATCCGCAGGAGTTCATCCGACAGTTACAGCGGATTATGAGGGTGATCAAGGCTTCGGAGACCGAGTCGGTGGTCTTAAGTTCGCATCGGCTGCGTGATACTGCAGTCGACTAGTTTGATTCGTGGGAGCTGTCCCGGGGGGAGCATGCGCCTCCAGCTGTTTGGGACGAGTTCTCGGAGACATTTCTCAGCCACTTCTTGCCTTCGCAGGTGAGGAGAGCCCGGGCAGATAGATTTTTGATGTTGAGGCAGAACGGGCGGACTGTTCGGGAGTACAATGTAGAGTTTGACTCATTGGCCCGATATGTCCCCGCTTTAGTGGCAGACATGGAGGATAGGGTGCACCGTTATGTCACCGGGCTCGATGATTATTTAGCGGAGGGGTGCACAGGGGTAGCTCTTCAGCCGGGCATGGACATTGCCCGCATCCAGGCCTATGCGCAGCAGACTGAGGAACGTAGAGGTCGACGGGATAACCAAGATCAGCAGAAGAGGGCCAGAACAGCAGGGTCCTTTGGTGACTTTCGAGGCAGGCAGCCTCAGCAGCAGGCTAGTTATGCGCCTCCGCCAGTACGGAGTGCCCCACCACAGTCTTCAGGATGTTCGGGAGATTCAGGAGCGGGTCAAGGCTCCAAGGTTTCAGGTTTTTGGGGAAAGAGGGATGTTAGTCAGATGGGACCACCCCTACCTCGTTGTGGCCGTTGTGGTAGGCTCCATGATGGAGAGTGTCGTGCTAGTATGGGAGTTTGTTTTACATGCGGCCAGCAGGGCCATTTTGCGAGAAATTGTCCAACCAGAGGTAGCGCGGATGTAGAGACTCAGCCTTCGGGATCAGAGACTGGTTCATCTCCTCCTTTTGTGCGTCGTGCAGGGAAGGAACATGATTAGAACGACAAAAGGGAAAGTGAAGCAATAGTTACAGGTATATTCTTAACCCTCTAGAGACTAGTATGCATTGATATTATGGTGATGTGCTAAGTGTTATGTTCGGATAGCTTGGTGTTAAAATGTGATTTAGAAGCCTGATTAGTGAAAAAGGTAAGTCTGGGGATGAGAAAATTTTGATCCTTAGAATTTATAACAATCGAGACCTTAGATGTAAGGCCGTCTTGAGTAAAAGATTTTTACGGTTATCTTTGTCGGAGTACATAGTATACGTGGAGTATATTCGGGTGATAAGTCCATGAGTGGTGGGAGCTTTTGTGATATTAGAGATGATCCCTCGTTGGCTGGGGTTTAAAGTTTTGCGTGATTAGTATATTATGGCCATGAGTGGCATGATTGATTTTTGTAGGTGTAGTAGTGAAGACTATACCGGCGCATGTGTTTTGGAGACTTAGAAGGAACATTCAGGACGAATGTTTCTAAGGGGGGGAGAATGTTACACCCCGTAAATTCAAAAAGATAAGATAAGTTGTCAAACATATGTTGGACGGATTTTGAGTCTACCTTGAAGTGTTGCACCCCAGTTGTTAAGAATTGTTAGGTGTTTAAAAAGCCTAGTGTGTAGTCCGTTAAATATAGTTCCCAACGCAACAAACCTCTCGTCGATAGGACATCGGGGTCGAAAGTTATGGAAGTTACAAGTTCGGTGCGCAATGTGCAAAGCAAGAGGTTCGGTTCGTGGTCATACCCGCGGCGCCGAGGCGGCCGCGCTCGATTGTACCGGGGTTCGCTAAGGTTGCAGCGCCGCGTCGCCGGAATGCTGGAGATTCTCAGAGGTTGAGGCGCCGCGGCGCTGGTGGCAGGGCCGCGGCACCGGCGGCGGGATTTTGGTCAGCGGAAAGGGCTGAAATCAGGGGATATTTTCTAAAAGGGCCCATGAGAGGGTGACAAGTGTCCCTCCCATCATTTTTGACTAAGAAAAGGGTCCTATTTTAGGGCCAAGTCTTGGAAGACTTGGTCATTTCATCTTAAAACCCTCTTAAGAAATCCTCTCCCTTTTCTCTCTAGGTTTTTGAAGAAAAACCTAGCCTAAGGAAATTTATTGGAACGGCGGCAAGAAGGCAAAGAGTGGGTAAACTTGTGGGAAGCGCGGGTGGACGAGTTTGACGGGAAAGAAGTTGAAGAAAAAGGGCTTTTGTGGGCTATTCCAAAAGGTAAAAGTTTCCCCCTTCTCTTGGATATAAGTTATAATACTTGTTATTGTTGATTTAGACCACGTGAAGCATGTATTAGAGATTGGTAAGTACTATGGATTTTTGAAGGCTAGAAATCCGAAATTGTCATGATTGAGTCATTTGAATTTGAATTACAATTTGGTCGTTATCTAAAGTCGTCGCATGTTATCTACTAGAGGATTGTAGTAGCTTTAATCGATTTCGGCTTGATTATATGTCATACTAAGCAACTTGTATTGAAATAGAGATTGAAAGAGAAGTAGTGTTGTTGTAGCCGAAAATTGGATGAGAATTGGTGTTGTTGTACCTCTAATTGCCGAATTGTTATACCCCGTATTTCCAGAGTATGTACGTGAGGGCGTACGTACAAAAGTTTAAGCCTTAAGTAGGCAAAGTGGCGAAATTTGTGCACAACTAGCGAAAAGAGTCGTTTTCCGACGAAACGTTTTCCAAACCTTGCGAAGGGAAAATTCCGGCTATGTCATTTATAATTTTTGCGGATTTTTCCGAGAGATGAAATATTTTGGACCAACGGGAGGGTGACATGTGTCACCCTCAAAAGTGGACGGCAATGGGCATTCTTTGCACGTTTTTTTGCCTTGTTTATGGTCAAGGAGTTGGTAGGATATTTTGGTGGTAGATGGATAAGGTACACTTGCCCAAATATTGGCCTTACACTTGCCTAGCACTTGGCTTCATCTTGGCCATTGGTTGGCCTATAAATACTCCCCTAACTTGAAGGTTTCTTCATCCCTCAAATGATTTCTAAGTCTTGAAATCCCTTTCCCCCCCTCTTGAGAGCTCTAGCCGAGAACCCCCTCCCCCCCCCCCCCTTAGTGTAGTTTTCGTCTAAGGTCCCCCTCCCCCTTTGAGAGGCCTTGGCCGAGAAGTATCCCCTCCCCCTTGCCTAGTTGTTCTCGTAAAATACCACCCCCCTTGGTTGAGAAATACTTCTCCAAGTATTGTTTTAATGCCAAAATACTCTAGCCCAAAACCTTTATAGAATTTCCAAGTACCCTCTTTACGAAAAGCCCGAAAAATACTATTATACTTTCCTTTAGCCACTAAACGAAACCCTATGGAAAAATCTCCATAATTGGTTGGAATACTTAGTAGAAGTGTGTAGAACTTCTAAGGGTTGTTTGGAGCGGGTTGGAGCACCCGGAGTAGGAGCTAAACCTTGCTCAGGATCGACATTAAACTTGGATAATTTTGGGCTTACCGAGGTAAATAATCCTATCCTTCTATTGTAATTGGAAATTACATACTGTAGTTATATAGAAATGAATATAAGATTCATAAAAGAGAATTGAACTGTAATAGAAGGATATTACAGAAAAGAATTGAACTGAAATCACGTCAGAAGAATATTAAAGAAGAAGATTGAACTGTACTTACATAGGATCAGTATTTACTGAGACTTGTGTAGCTTAACGGGTAGGGAAGTGCTTCCCGATTTTCCGTAGAATAGAGAACCTACTGCTTAGAATATTCTACAGAGTAGTCTAGACTTTGATAGACTGGTATAACCTTTATAGGTTGAATGTATTGCGAGTAGCATGTGCTACTTAAAAGGTGGACAAGGCTAGCCGGGTTATAGCCGTGGAGCGTTTTGCTAATAGTCGATAATCGTCGCGAGGTATGTGATTCTTCCTATCCTCTTGAGCATGATATTTTAAAGAATATATATATATAGTACGGTAGACGTACGTGTGTTAACTGAACGTAGTTGTACGGCAATGTCTTTTGACTTAAGCCTGAATAATAAGAAACTGGAAGTATTTTAAAAGAATATATAGATAGTACGGTAGACGTACGTGTGTTAACTGAATGTAGTTTTATGGCAATGTCTTTTGACTTAAGCCTGAATAATAAGAATCTTGAAGTATTTCAAAAGAATTAAGAATCCTTTTTGAAAGAAGAATAATACTTGGTTTGAAAGCTTAAGAGTTATACTAGCTTTATGGGAAGTTAGGTATAACGACTTAAGAGAGATAAAAAGAATGGTTTATTGATTTTAAGAAGTTATGAGACTTGATCTTAAAAGAGAAGAGACTTGACTTAAATGAATTAATATGAATTCTGTGTGAAACCTCATTCGTGAGTAATGAGTACTTGGTTTTAAAAAAAAGGAATAATGTTTTACTGATTTCGGAAATCAGAATGAGTATCGACAAACCACTGCAGCGTTAATAAAGGGAAATGTTTTGACTAATTAAGTATTATTAAAACCAGTAGAAACCTCCATCTGCATAGAAGCTAAGATGAGACAAAATGATATTACATTTCCTAGATCATGGCTGCTTTAATAAGATTGATTTTGAACAAGAATAACCTACTCACATATAAGGCATATGTTTCTCAAATTGTTTAAAAAGAGAATTATATTCTTAAGTGATTAAGACTATGAACTACGAAACCTTTCTAAAATAAGAGGCTTAAGTACATGAAATTAGGCAAACTTGAACTTATGGAAAAGAATGTGGTTACTTGATGTTGAAAAGGAAAGTATTTTGGTTTACCTAAAAATGTGAGTCACTCTATTTTAATACTACGGGTATCGGGTGACCTTTATAAAACAAATGAATCTTTTAAAAAGAATTTAACGTACGTAATACTTTGGGGTCACAACCTGGACTTTGGCATAAAATAACCTTGAGTTATGTGTAACTTGCCTATGCTTGTGGTGATAGCCTTTGTTGTGCAAGTGTTGTATTTCTATGCTACCGAGTCCCATGAGATGGGTCGGGACACGTATTTCATCTGATTCTTCACCGAGTCCCATGAAATAGGCCGGGACACGTATTTCATCTGATTCTTCACCGAGTCCCATGAGATGGGCCGGGACACATATTTCATCTGATTCTTCACCGAGTCCTATGAGATGGGCCGGGACACGTATTTCATCTGATTCTTCACCGAGTCCCATGAGATGGGCCGGGACACGTATTTCATCTTATTCTTCACCGAGTCCCATGGGATGGGCCGGGACACGTATTCCACCTGATTCTTCACCGAGTCCCATGGGATGGGCCGGGACACGTATTCCACACGATTTGTACCTAGATCGCCAGCGGCGAAGGAGTTCCACGGGCATGAGGGATGACTTGGGGGCGTGAGTCCCTGACTTGACATGACTGCTTTTATGCTGTGAACTCTAGTTTGGTTATCATACATGTCTCCTTCTTTATATAGACTATTATGATTTCATTTACAGTATTTTACAGTTTCACATAATTGGTACTTGTTGCATCGACTCTCTTCGGGGCCGCGTCATGCCGCAGTAGAGGTACATCGTTGTGGTTCCTCGCTCATAGGATCACGTCAACAGATTGGGAAGCCTCGCTTCTTCTGAGGCTTATCTTTTGGTATGTTACCCGAGTCCGTAAGTTCTCAGACATTCGTGGTATGGCGGGCCCCGTCCGTCATAGTTGTTGTCACTTTCTTAGAGGTCTGTAGTACTGTTGTGGGCAGGTTTGTAAATGGGGATGTAACTGTTCAAAGTTTTATTATATATACAGGCCGCAAGGCGATATTTTCATGGTTAAACTGTTTTCATTTTATAATTGTTCATGTCTTATTTATTCCGCTGATTACTCTGATGTATGACTACTTGGGTGCCCGGGTAAGGCACCAGTCACGGGCCCGGGTTCGGGTCGTCTCAAAAGTGGTATCAGAGCAGTTAATCCTCGGAAAGTGTCTACAGACCGTGTCTAGTAGAGTCTTGATTATCGGTGTGTTGTGCACCACATCTATAATCAGGAGGCTATAGGACATTTAGGATTGGTTTCCATTCTTCTCATTCTGAGATCGTGCCTTAGAGCCGTGTGATAAGTTGGACCCCTCTGACGTATTCCTTTCCTTTATCAGTTATGCCTCCGCGTAAGGCAACCCGCCCGGCGGCAAGGCAGCCGGAGTCGCGAGTAGAGCACGGAGGGTTACCGGGCAGAGGCCCGGCCGTTACCCGAGATAGTGCTTCGACGGCGAAGCTTTGCGACGCCGCCAGGCGCAGAGTTTAGAGACGCAGCAGGGTCGCCGAGACTACAAGACTGAGCCTCCACCCCACACCGAGCGTATGAGACGGGTACGCGAGATGGTTCCGCCATCGCCGTGGTCGTGGCCGATATGAGGATAGGCCGATGCAGCAGCCTACCCCAAGAGCACCCGTAGTTCACCCCGAGCGCATGCTTGAGACTACGGACTTCCCGAGTCAGAGCCCGCCAAATGTTCTATGGATCGAGAGCCGAGGATGACCTCGTGAGTTTATCCGACAGACAATGGATCATGAGAGTGATCGAGCCTCAGGCGTAGTCGGTGGTATTGGTTCGCATCACCGCGAGATACCGCAATGATCGGTTTGATTCATGGCAACCGTCCCTGTGGAGAGCATGCACTTCCACCGTATGGGACGAGTTCTCAAGGGCTTTTCTTGCACATTTCTTGCCCCACGCATGACGAGGGCTCGGCCGACGATTTTTGACGCTGAGGCAGATCGGGCGACGGTTAGAGAGTACAATGTGGAGTTCGACTCATTAGCTCGGTATGTCCCCGCTGTAGTAGCTGATATAGAGGACAGAGTACACCGTTACGTCACCGGGCTAGATGATTACTTGGCAGAGGCTTGTACGGGTGTAGCTCTTCAGCCGGGCATGGACATTGCCCGCATGCAAGCTCATGCACTTGGATGTGAGGCACGGAGAGGTCGACGGAATGACCGGGATCAGCAGAAGAGGGCCAGAACAGCAGGGTCCTTTGGTAACTTTCGAGGCAGGCCGCCTCAGCAGCAGACTAGTTATATACCTCCGCCAGTGCAGAGTGGTCCTCCACAGTCTTTAGGACGTTCGGGGTATTCGGAGCCGGGTCGTGGCTCCGTGGCTTCGTTTCATAGGTATACGGGTTCTAGCCACCGGATTCATGTTTCCTCGAGGCACGATGTGGCGTACGCCATCCCGGAATGTCGCTTTTTTATCGTGTTTGTTTTTCCGCGCCGCCGTGGCCATGTGACGAAACCGCCCTAATAGGAAGGATGCAGCAGAATGACTCACCACCGGTCAAGCGCGTGTTCATCGCCTTCTATAGCATGCGCCTGCAGGCGTGATTATGGTTAGAGCGACGGCGGAAAATGAAGCGATTGACAGTATATTCTTACCCTCTAAAGACTAGTATGCGTTGATGATATGATGATGTGCTAAGTATTATGTTCAGATAGCATTATGTTAAAATTGTGATTTAAAGGCCAGTTAGTAAAGGGTAAGGTCAGTACCTAGAAATTGTGAACCTTAGAATATTACACGTAGAGACCTTAGATGCGAGGCCATCTTGAGTAAAAGATTTATGTTTGTGTTGACCCTTGTCGGGGTGCATAGTATACGTGGGATATATTTGTATGATAAGTCCTTGAGTGGTTTGAAATGAAAGAGGGTAGTTGAGCTAAGAAGACCACTAGGTTTTCCTGACTTGAGTTGTGAGATTATTCCGGATCGGGGGAACAAGTGTTTCGCGCGATAGCGGGTCGGGTTGAGGACCAATCGCGGGTCAACCCGCGACCTGAAATGTGGTGGGGTCAGTTCGAGGTGGTCCCGCCAGGGGGCAGGGTCACGAGGGTGCTAGGCCCAGGTTTAGGTGACCATCGTATGAGTTCGTGGATATGTTCGACCAGAATCGGATCGTGAAGGCCGGAAATGGCCTTAAAGAAGATAGAGGCTAGTAAGATGACCAAGTTGGAAGTAGTGGCTCCAGAAATTTTGGGAACTGAAGTGACGACTGAGGTATGGTACGTATACTAGGAAGAGTTCAAGTGTTCAAGAAGGGTACGACGAGAAAGGAAGGAAGTGAGCATGTGCTATGAGAACGGAAGCGATCATTTCTTTTATGAAGTGAAGATGCGAGGGGAATATCTTGTAGACCTTCGTGGGAGTTTTGTAATGAATGAGGTGATTCCTCGTGGACTTGGGTTGAATATTTGCGCGTGTATTATTTTTATGACCAGGTGTGGCATTGGCAACTTGTTTAAGTTGAGAGGAACTTTATCGTTATCCGTGAGAAGGAACATTCGACGAATGTTTCTAGCGAGGGAGAATGTTATACCCGTATTTCCGCAGTATGTACGTGAGGGCGTGCGATAAAAGTTTAAGCCTTAAGTAGGCAAAGTGGCGAAATTTGTGCACAACTAGCGAAAAGAGTCGCTTCCGACGAAACGCTTTTCCAAACTTGCGAAGGGAAAATTCCGCTATGTCATTTATAATTTTTGCGGATTTTTCGAGAGATGAAATATTTTGGATTAACGAGGGTGACATGTGTCACCCTCAAAAGTGGACGGCAATGGGCATTCTTTGCACGTTTTTTTGCCTTGTTTGTGGTCAAGGAGTTGGTAGGATATTTTGGTGGTAGATGGATAAGGTACACTTGCCCAAATCTTGGCCTTACACTTGCCTAGCACTTGGCTTCATCTTGGCCATTGGTTGGCCTATAAATACTCCCCTAACTTGAAGGTTTCTTCATCCCTCAAATGATTTCTAAGTCTTGAAATCCCTTTCCCCCCCTCTTGAGAGCTCTAGCCGAGAGCCCCCTTCTCCCCTTAGTGTAGTTTTCGCAAGGTCCCCTCCCTTTGAGAGGCCTTGGCCGAGAAGTATCCCCATGCCTAGTTGTTCTCGTAAAATACCACCCCCCTTGGTTGAGAAATACTTCTCCAAGTATTGTTTTAATGCCAAAATACTCTAGCCCAAAACCTTTGCAGAATTTCCAAGTACCTCTTTACGAAAAGCCCAAAATACTACTATACTTTCCTTTAGCCACTAAACGAAACCCTATGGAAAAATCTCCATAATTGGTTGGAGTACTTAGTAGAAGTGTGTAGAACTTCTAAGGGTTGTTTGGAGCGGGTTGGAGCACCTTAGTAGAGCTAAACCTTGCTCAGATCGACATTAAACTTGGATAATTTTGGGCTTACAGAGGTAAATAATCCTATCCTTCTATTGTAATTGGAAATTACATCAGTAGTTATATAGAAATGAATATAAGATTCATAAAGAGAATTGAACTGTAATAGAAGGATATTACGAAAAGAATTGAATCAAATCACGTCTAAGAATATTAAAGAAGAAGATTGAATCAGATTTACATAGGACTGTATTTACTGATGAACTTGTGTAGCTTAACGGGTAGGGAAGTGCTGCCCGATTTTCCGTAGAATAGAGAACCTATCGCTTAGAATATTCTACGCAGTAGTCTAGACTTTGATAGACCGTATAACCTTTATAGGTTGAATGTTTACGAGTAGCATGTGCTACTTAAAAGGTGGACAAGGCTAGGGTTATAGCCGTGAGCGCTTTTGCTAATAGTCGATAATCGTCGCGAGGTATGTGATTCTTCCTATCCTCTTGAGCATGATATTTTAAAGAATATATATATATAGTACGATAGACGTACGTGTGTTAACTGAACGTAGTTGTACGGCAATGTCTTTTGACTTAAGCCTGAATAAAAAGAAACTGGAAGTATTTTAAAAGAATATATAGATAGTACGGTAGACGTACGTGTGTTAACTGAATGTAGTTTTACGGCAATGTCTTTTGACTTAAGCCTGAATAATAAGAATCTTGAAGTATTTCAAAAGAATTAAGAATCCTTTTTGAAAGAAGAATAATACTTGGTTTGAAAGCTTAAGAGTTATACTAGCTTTATGGGAAGTTAGGTATAACGACTTAAGAGAGATAAAAAGAATGGTTTATTGATTTTAAGAAGTTATGAGACTTGATATTAAAAGAGAAGAGACTTGACTTAAATGAATTAATATGAATTCTGTGTGAAACCTCATTCGTGAGTAATGAGTACTTGGTTTTAAAAAAAAGGAATAATGTTTTACTGATTTCGGAAATCAGAATGAGTATCGACAAACCACTGCAGCGTTAATAAAGGGAAATGTTTTGACTAATTAAGTATTATTAAAACCAGTAGAAACCTCCATCTGCATAGAAGCTAAGATGAGACAAAATGATATTACATTTCCTAGATCATGGACGCAATACTAAGATTGATTTTGAACAAGAATAACCTACTCACATATAAGGCATATGTTTCTCAAATTGTTTAAAAGAGAATTATATTCTTAAGTGATTAAGACTATGAACTACGAAACCTTTCTAAAATAAGAGGCTTAAGTACTTGAAATTAGGCAAACTTGAACTTATGGAAAAGAATGTTGTTACTTGATGTTGAAAAGGAAAGTGTTTTGGTTTACCTAAAAATGTGAGTCACTCTATTTTTAATACTACGGTATCGTGACCTTTATAAAAGAAATGAATCTTTTAAAAGAATTTAACGACGTAATACTTTGGTGTCGAACTGCATTTTGGCATAAAATAACCTTGAGTCGTGTGTAACTTGCCTATGCTTGTGGTGATAGACTTTGTTGTGCAAGTGTTGTATTTCTATGCTACCGAGTCCCATGAGATGGGTCGACACGATTTCATCCGATTCTTCACCGAGTCCCACGAGATGGGCCGACACGATTTCATCCGATTCTTCACCGAGTCCCATGAGACGGGTCGACACGATTTCATCCGATTCTTCACCGAGTCCCATGAGACGGGCCGACACGATTTCATCCGATTCTTCACCGAGTCCCAGAGACGCTTGGGACACGATTTCATCCGATTCTTCACCGAGTCCCATGAGATGGGCCGACACGATTCCACCGATTCTCCATCGAGTCCCATGGATGGGCCGACACGTATTCCACACGATTTGTACCTAGATCACGGTGAGCGAAGGAGTTCCACGCATGAGGATGACTTGAGGCGTGAGACCCGACTTGACATGATCGCTTATGTTATGAATCGTAGTTTGGTTATCATACATGTCTCCTTCTTTATATAGACTATTATGATTTCATTTACGATTTTACGCTTCATACTTGGTACTTGCAGATCGACTCTCCTTCGGCTGCGCTCATGCCGGGTAGAGGTACATCGTCAGTGGATCCTCGCCATAGGATCACAATTCAGATTGGGAAGCCTCGCTTTCTGAGGCTTATCTTTTGGTATGTTACCCGAGTCCGTAAGTTCTCAGACATTCGTGGTATGGCGGGGCCCCCGTCATAGTTGTTGTCACTTTCTTAGAGGTCCAGAGTAATCTGTGGCAGGTTTGTAAATGGGGATGTAACTGTTCAAAGTTTTATTATATATACAGGCCGAAAGGCGATATTTTCATGGTTAAACTGTTTTCATTTTATAATTGTTCATGTCTTATTTATATTCCGCTGATTACTCTGATGTATGACTACTTGGGTGCCCGGGTAAGGCACCAGTCACGGGCCCGGGTTCGGGTCGTGACACGAATGTACACTTATATTTTGTGGACTAGTTTTGATGTCAACTGTGGGGTGGAATTTTACACGTCTTGTAGGCGTGTAATCCCCTATTGATAACTACATTGTGGAGCCTTAAATGTGGCGTGTTTGGCTACTGAATTCGGCCTTGAAAAAGGTGGCAAGTGAGTAGAAACAAAGGAAGTGCTGTCCAAATTTCCTTAGAATAGGAGGCTTTGCAATTAGAGTATTATACGTTAAAGCTAGGAGCTAATAGACGTATTATGACCATTATAGGGTGAAGTACTACGAGTAGCATATTCTACTTGGAGGGTGGAAAAGGCTGGCAAGAGTATAGTACTTTGGAACAGTTTGCTACTTGTCGATAATCGTCGCGAGGTATGTGAACCTCTTCCTATCCTTTCTAGCATGATTATTTGTAAAATATATAGTGCAGTAGACGCACGTGTGTTAAAGAAGTTTGATTTCCCTTTTGTGCCTTGGCTTGATATGAAGTGTAAAGGTCTTGATTGTGTGAAAAAGTAGTAAAATCTTATTCGTTAGTAATGGGTACTCGGTCGTTAAAGAAAAAGCCCTCTTGGTCTCATAAATGTTTATAGTTGTAATTGGTTGGTTTAACACATAAAGTGTTATAATGGTTTTATGGGAAGTTAGTTATAACAACTTTATGTAGGTTAAAGAATGGTTTGTTGATTTCAAAAGATAAGAGACTTGTCTTATAATTGACCTAAATGGTGTTGAGAAGTGTGAAACCTCATTCGTGAGTAATGAGTACTTGGTCTTTAAAAGAATGAAGTTTTATTTGGTTTCTTGACATTCTAAAGTAAGGAGACTTAAAGGCTTTTTGAAGGTCATGTAACTTGATTTTGGGAAAAGAGAAGTAACTTGAATTTCAATAGTATAAGTAACTTGTTTTCAAATATTGAACTCTTCTTGATGGAAAAATGTAAGGGGCTTGGTTTTAAAAGGTAGGAGTACCTTGATTTTAAAGGGGTTAGTTACTTGGGTTTTAATGGTATACTTGACGTTGTGTTAAAAGTGTTTAAAGTACCTTGAGTTGTGTGTAACTTGCATATGCTTGTTGAGATAGCCCTTGATGTGCAAGTGTTTGATTTCGCTACCGAGTCCCTCGATGGAGGTCGCTATCTGCTTTATTATTTGGACATACCGACACGTTGGCCCACTACGCTGCGCCCACAATGAGTATTATCTTGTTATTGTTTAGACATACCGACACGCCAGCGCCCACGTATGCGTCCACAGTGAGTATTATCTTGTTATTGTTTGGACATACCGACACGCCAGCGGCCCACGTATGCTTCCACAAATGAGTATTATCTTGTTATTTGTTTGGACATACCGACACGTTGGGTGGCCCACGTATGCTTCCACTATGGGTGTCATCTTGTTATCTCCTTTGGGCATACCGACACGCTGGATGGTCCACTGTATGGGCCCACTAGACTCGCCTAGGGCCACGCTTATACCGAGTGAGATGTCGGGTCACGCGCCATCAGGCGAAGTTAAATTCCCGGTTGTATTTGAGTGATTATTTTACTGCATGAGTCCCCGACTTGACATGATCGTTTATATGTCAGGTAATCAGATTTGGGTTATCATACATGTCTCTCGCTTTTATAGACTATTATGATTTCATTTACGATTTTCGCCACATACTTGGTACTGTTGTCGACCTCCTTCTGATCCGCACTCTTAGGATCGCTGCTCGCTTCTGAAAGCTCCATATCTCCTAAGCTTGTCTTGTGGTACAGTTCCTCAAGTTGTAGATTTTTGTACATTCGTGGCATGGCGGCCCCGTCCCGTCATTGTTGTTATAAAATTCTTAGAGGTCCAGAAAGATCATGCATGGTGGTTTGTAAAGGATGTAACTGTTCAAGTTTTCATTTATGTACAGAAAGGTAACCATTATGGTTAACCTGTTTTCTTATTTCATTATTATCTTCCATGAGTTTTTATTTTCGCTGATTTTCTCTGATGTTGTATCACTAGGGTGCCCGGGGTAAGGCACGATCCAAAGTTCGAGGTCGGGTCACGACACTCGGCGACGACACTCGCCTGGGTGAGATCTACCGCATCAAACACACCGAGATAGGGGCGGTCTCGATCGGTTACGATCTCTGCCTCCCTGAAACCCCGAAGCCCTGGAGCCCTGACCTGCTCCTGAATAACCCGGCTGATCAAACCTTCTGCCAGAAAACCGAGAAGGAGTACTCTGTGTCGGCTGAAATGTAGACCTAGTCTGTTGCTGAGGCTATCCGCCTCGAAATTTACCCTGATACCCTGCTGTCCTGGCCATCTTGGGCTGGACTGGGTTTGGCTAGTCCTCTACTCTCTGTCCTCGATCCCCTGTGCATAAGCCTACATCCTGGCAATATCCATACCTGACTGAAGGGCCACTCCCGGGCATGCAGTAACCATATAACGGTCTAGCCCCATCACACAGCGGTGAACTTTGTCCGCCATGTCATCCACAATAGTGAGCGCATACATGGCCAATGAGTCTAACTCCAGGTTGTACTCTCTGATGGTCCTCCCATTATGCCTCAAGGTCAAGAACCTATCAACGCGGGCTCTCCTCATCTCAGGAGGTAAAAAGTGATCAAGGAAGGCTTCTGTGAACTCATCCCAAACAGCTGGAAGAGCACCCACACCTCTAAACAACTCTCATGACTCAAATCAGTTCAACGCAATATCGCGTAACCGGTAAGAAGCTAGCACAAATGACTCTGTCTCTGAGGCACTAAGTACCTGCATAGTCCATTGTATATGCCGAATAAACTCCTGAGGATCATCCTCAGATCTTGAACCATAGAACTCGGGTGGATTACAACCCCGAAAATACCGAATCTGGCATGCGCTCTAGGGTTAGCTACATTTCGCTGGCCACGCCGCCACTATGCTAGTCAATAACCTGATCTGCTCTCCATAATCTCTATACTCTGCCCCTGGTTGCGGAACTGGAGGCTCAGGTATCGGAATCTCTGGAGCTACGGCCACTCTCGGCTCCTCTAATACTGCCGGTGTGGCTGAACTCGTCGACCCGCCCACAACCTCTGGCATAGTCTGGGCCTTAGTCCTAGTAACCCTCTGTGTACCACTAGCAGCTCCTGCTGCTGTGTTACACCCCGTAAATTCAAAAGATAAGATAAGTTGACAACATGTGTTGGACGGATTTTGAGTCTACTTTGGAGTGTTGTACCCCAGTTGTTAAGAATTGATAGGTGTTTAACAAGCCTAGTATAAAGTTTGATGAGTCTAGTTTCCAACGCAACAAACCGCTCGTCGATAGGACATCGGAGCGGAGAGGTATGAGTGTTAGAAGTTCAGTGGGTAGGCGCGGAGGAAAGATTTTAGAATCAGGCGTCGCAGCGCCGCGGCGCCGTTAGCAGGGCCGCGGTGCCACAAATCCTGAAAATCCTCGGAGGTTGCAGCGCCGCGACGCCAAGGCGGGATTGTTTCCGCGGAAAGGGGAGAAATCAGGGGATATTTTCGAAAAAGGCCTATGGGAGGGTGACATGTGTCCCTCCCATCTTTTTGACCAAGAAAAGGGTCCTATTTTAGGACCAAGTCTTAAAAGACTTGGTCATTTTCATCTTAGAACCATCCTAAGAGCTTCTCTCCTTTTCTCTCTAGATATTGAAGAAAACCTTGCCTAGCAAAAAAATTGTTGGAGCGGCGGCAAGAAGGAAAAGTGTTGGTAAACTTGTAAGAGCTCGCGTGGACAAGTTTGGCGGGAATCGAGTTGAAGAAAAAAAGGGTTTTAGTGGGCTAATCCAAAAGGTAAAAGATTCCTGCTTCTCTTGGAAATAATTATAATCCTTGTTATAGTTGATATTGACCACGTGAATCATGTTTTAAAGATTGATATGTATTATGGATATTGAAAGCCACTCGAAATTGTAATACAAAGGAATCGATAGTTATAGTTGTCGCATGTTATTTAAATGGAAGATTAAGGTTGTCAAAGTTGGTTGCGGCTGTATAACATGTGAAGACGACTTCTTGGGTGAAAAAGACTTGTTATGGTTATACTTGTAGTAAAAAATGGCCGTTAGTATTGGACTGTTGTATATAAATTGTGGGGCGGAATTTTATACTTCCTGTAAGGCGTATAATCCCCTTTTGACTAATTATATGTTGAGCCTTGAATATGGCGTGGTTGGTTATTGAATTCGGCCTTGAAAAATGTGGTAAAGTATGTGGAAACAAAGGAGGTGCTGTCCGATTTTCCGTAAAATTTAGTGACTTTGCACTTATAATTTCTACGTTTGAAGTAAGACGTTAATAGAAGTATTGTGGACGTTATAGGTTGACATACTACGGGCGGGATATTGTACTTAGCAAGTGGATTGACCCGAAGAGGTATGTAGAACTTTCCTATCTTTTGAGCATGATTATTTGCACGTATATAGTACGGTAGACGTACAAGACCTTGATATCCTTTACTTGTTTTAAGAATAGCCAAGATGGGTGAGTTAGGAGGTTAACTCACTTCTTTAAAAGTATTAAGGATTGTCTTAAGTTTTTTTTAAAAGTTAAGGGACTTGAAGAGTTTTAAAGTATATGATACTTGTTTCGTTTTAAACGTATAAGTCCCTTGGATAGGAAATGGTAATTTACTAAGGTATAAAGTTAATATAACGACTTTATGGGAAGTTGGTTATATTAGCTTTATGGAAAGATAAATAAGGATAAATGACTTGATTTAAGGCATCAATTGCCTAAGGTTTTATAAGAAAAGAAGTCACTTGATTTAGAAGCCTAATCTTATTTCTAAAGGTATTGTGACTTGTCTTGAAAAGTAATTGTGACTTGATGCTACGGTTATTAGTATCTTGGAAGTTTTTTAATGAAAAGAGTCATTTTTAAAAGAATAGAAGTACGTAGTACTTTGGGTTAAATTCCCGGATTTTATAATGACATGTTAGTGCCTTAAGTAAACTAAAATGAGAGTGTATATGAATAAGGCTAATAAGAAGTTAGGGGGATTTCTTAACTTGCGTATTTATTGTATAATAAACCGGTAGTGCTTATGTTATGTATGATAAGCCGGTAGGGCTTATGTTATGTATGATGGCCGGTTGAGCTAGGGTAAGAGTATAAATGAGGGGTAAACCCCCAAGACGTTATACCACCTTCTCCAGGGTAAGAGTATAAATGAGGGGTAAACCCCTAAGACGTTATACCACCTTCTCCAGGGTAAGAGAATAAATGAGGGGTAAACCCCCAAGACGTTATACCACATGTTTCCGTGGATTTGCTACCCATGATGCGAGGAATACCTCATGCGAGTCCTTATGGGCTTATGCGGGTGAAATAGTCCCATGCGGTAGTGCGACTATCGAAGAATACCTCATGCGCGTCCACGACCTATCACGGGTGAAATAGTCCCAGGAGTAGGATTGCTTAATGATACTGCGGGCGGGTGGTCCTGCTTTGATCGTGAGCTTCCTATTTTTATGTTGTAAGTATACTCTTAGTTACTCTCATTGTTAGTAAGGCACAATGTACTGTAATTTGATTATCATACATGTCTCCGGCTTTGTTTTAAACTCATGATGTAATTACAGTATTTTTCCAGTTTTACATACTTAGTACATATTGTGTACTGACCCCTTCCTCGGGGGCTGCGTTCATGCCGCAGGTAGGGGTAAGTAGGTGGTGGATCCTCATTCTTAGGATCACTGATCAGGCGTCAGAAGCTACATTTCTCCGGGGGCTTGTCTTTTTGGTACAGTCTTTCCCTGATGTTGTAGATTTATGTACATTCAGGGGTATGGCGGGGCCCCGCCACGATTGTTATTCTAGAGTGCGTAGTCACATGTTGTGGTTTGGGTTGTAAGAACGAGTTATCTTTTTATCGCTGATTATGTATTTTATGGAAAGCGGCACTTATCGCTTGCTTTGTGATGTTTATTGTCTAAACATGTTTTTATGTTGTGTATGTTCCGCTATTCTCGATGTATACAGGCAGGGTGCCCAGGTAGGGCACCGATCGCGGCCCGGTCGGTCGTGGCATGGTATCGAGCGATTAGTACTCGGAAAGTGTCTACGCATCGTGTCTAGTAGAGTCTTTATTATCGGTGTGTTGTGCACCACATCTATAATCAGGAGGCTGCAGGACATTTAAGATTGGTTTCCATTCTTCTCTCTCTGAGATCGTGCAGTAGAGCTGTCTTATTAGGTTGAATCCTCTCTAACCTATTCTTATGAAACAGTTATGCCTCCGGAGGCGACTGTGGCCTGAGAAGGGCAAGGCGGCGGAGTCGCTAGCGGTACTCGAGAGAGTTACTAGGACTCGAGCACGACTATGCCGAGGTAGTAAGCGGCTTCGGAGTTCAGCCACACCGGCGATATTAGAGGCCGAGAGCGGCAGTAGCTCGAGAGGTTCCGTGATTGAGCCTCACCCCACGGCAGAGCCGAGTATAGAGACTACGGGAAGCGATCCTGTTATTGACCAAGATAGTAGCGAGCGTGCGCCGACAGGAGCAGGCAGCTAACCCTAGAGCCGACAGTTTGCGGATTCGGGATTTTCTGGGTTGTCATCCACCTTAGTTTTATGGTTCGAGGGCTGAGGAGGATCCGCAGGAGTTCATTCGGCAGTTACAGCGGACTATGCAGGTTCTTAGGGCTTCGAAGACAGAGTCAGTTATGCTAGTATCTTACCAGTTACGCGATATTTCGTTGAACTGGTTTGAGTCATGGGAGTTGTCGAGAGGTGAGGATGCTCTTCCAGCTATTTGGGAGGAGTTCACAGAGGCCTTCATGGATCACTTTTTGCGTCCTGAGATGAGGAGAGCCCGCGTAGATAGATTATTGACCTTGAGGCAGAATGGGAGGACTATCAGAGAGTACAGCCTGGAGTTTGACTCTTTGGCCAGGCATGCGCACACCATTATAGCTGACATGGCGGAGAGAGTTCATCGTTATGTGATGGGGCTAGACCGTCATATGATTACTGCATGCTTGGGAGTGCCTCTTCATCCCGGTATGGACATTGCCAGGATGTAGGCCTATGCGCAGGGGATAGAGGACAGAGAGAGGGAGGATCAGCTTGACGCCGGCTAGCCCAAGAGGCGGGGCAGCGTGGTCTCGTGGCGTTTCGGCGGGCGGCCTCGGCAGACTAGGTCCACATTCTAGCCAGCACAGAGTGCTCCTTCACGGTTTTCTAGCTGGAGGTCTGATCAGCCAGGTCATTCAGGAGCAGGTCAGGGCTCCAGGACTTTGGGGTTTCAGGGAGGCAGAAACTGTCACCGATCGAGACCATCCACATCTCAGTGTGCTCGATGCGGTAGGTCTCACCCGGGCGAGTGTCGCATGGCTCCGGGAGTTTGTTACTCTTGTGGCCAGCAGGGCCATTTGTGGAGAGATTGTTCGTCTAGAGGCAGCATGGGTGGTACGGTGCAGCCGGCAGGATCAGTTGATGGGTCTTCCTCTTCTTCTGTGGTTATGCGCCCCGGAGGGCAGGGTATTCACGAACCGACAGGCCGCGGCAGAGGTCATGGTGTTGGTTCTAGTTCTAGCGGTCCACAGAACCGCATTTATTCCTTAGCCAGCCGCCAGGATCAGAAGGCTTCCCCTGACGTCGTCACAGGTACATTATTGATTTCATGCTGTGACGTATATGCTTTGATAGATCCAGGTTCTACCTTGTCCTATGTGTCCCCTCTTATTGCGGGTAGAATCGGGATATAGCCGGTATCGATAGAGCCTTTTGAGGTAGCTACTCAAAATAAACATAAAACAATAAAAAAGACTTAAATAAAACATAACATGACACAAATAAAACACCCCCAAACTTAAATCACACATTGTCCCCAATGTGTGTAGACTCAAAGACAGTAAAAGAAATAAGACACTTACAAACTTTGGCTAAAATGGTGGTGGTGGCGGTGGATAATGCATCGACCATTGGTTGAACAAGGAACTCAACTCGTTGATTTGTTGCCTTGTTTCTTGCTGTCCTTGTACTACTGTGTCCAAGGTCTGCATCATCCTCATCTGATTTTGATACAATTGCTCCATTGTGGGCGTTGGAGGTTCTGCTCCTGTAGTTGGCCGGTGGCTAGGTCCTGCCTCATATTAAGCCCCTATTTCAGGCTCATCTTCGTCCATGGCGGCCTCTGCTGCTGCTGCTGGTGGTTGTACTCTTCGTCTGGCTGCTGGGGGGCTTGGGTCCGGGAAAGAGTGCACTATCCCATAGGACACGGGCAGTTGGTTTCTCTCATGAGTGTCAGTGGGTAGTTTTGGGACCGCACTCATGTGACATATCTTGGTGATAACTGAGCCATGTCCCAATCCGCCTATTGTTACCAACCTGCTGATTTCCTCAATGCTCTGCACTATTTCTTTCCCCACATCAATCGTCAACCCCCTCATAATTCCATATATCAGTTTAATCCTATCCTCCGCACTCGTGAAGTGCGTGGATGGAATCATCTGGCGATTTAAATATAGCCAACCTTTGGCTACTTTGTTAGATGCTTTGTTCGTGCTCTTGACCCATTTCTTCCAATATCAAAAACAGCCCATGGTAGCTCACGGTGTTCGCGGCATTCCAATCGATGTGGTCAATGCTTCTAGACCATGTTCTAAAGTGATTCCAATCACTTCTTTCTTCAACATCAATCGCTTTCAATTGTATATTTATATCCTCTGTATCACGAGCACATAACGTCCCTTACAAAGCATCCCTTTCCACCTTCTCGTGAAAATTGGCATAAAATTCACGCACTATTGTTGTGTTTCTTTCGTGCTATCTTCTCTGATTCACAAATTTCCTCCACTCCCTTAACTCAATCATCGCCCGAATGGGCTCATAAACATCTTCTTCCCTATATGACTCCCTCTTGTAGTCCATTCCCCTTTCTGGTATTAAGGGTCTGGTATCAAGCTTTTTGTATCTTTGGTAGGCTTGGTAGCTCACAAACCTATTTTCATCGTATTGTGGGGTTGGGGTGGATGTGGAGCCTCTTCTTTTCCTGGTGGCCATGGTTAAAACAGTTTCTGGAGCTTACAATTTAGTGGCACAAATGTTTCCTACACAATTGACAACTAGCAGCGAACACAACACCCCCAAACTTTAACTTTTCTACCCAATACCCACACTCCTTTTCTACTCTTTTCTCTAAACTTCACAATCAACTTTTCAGTACCCAATTACTTCAACTACAATACTCCTTCAAACTACTACCTCCTGTGACTTCAGTAAAGGATTCAAGAACAGAAAAATATTACCTTTTTATGAGAAGCTTCAAGCTTGTTCTTGTTTCAATTGGTGGTTTGAGGCTATGGAATGGAGCTTTGTTGGTTGAGATGGCTAAGGGTTTTTGGGAATTTAAGAGTTTAGGTTGTGGTTGGGTTGGATTTTGTGGAGGATTTGTGGGCAAATTTCTGGAATTTCGTGGGTTTTTGGAGAGGGAAGGTTAGGTTTTTGAATTTGGAATTGGGGAAATCTGATTCTGGGCGTTTTAAGTTTCGATTCGCCTTGTGCGGCCGCTTTTGGCGCCGCGGCGCCCAAACGGCGGCGCTCCTTCGGGATTTTCTGCGTCGCGGCCACATTGCGCGCTAAACTTGGCAAATTTTCGATTTTGGCGCGTGACCTGCTCCTGCGCCATGCGCGCACCCTTTTTGAAAATTCGCTTTTCTTGATTTTCGCCCTTGATTTATTTCCAGACTGTCAATCACAAAGACAAACACAAGACCCCAAGACCGTGAGATTGTTCTTAGACAAAATAAAATAAACTAAAGACATAAATTAAAATAACATAATTGAAAACGTTGGGTTGCCTCCCAAGTAGCGCTGTCTTTAACGTCTTTTAGCCGGACGCACATTCCTTAGCCTTAATAACCCTGGGGTGGATTAAGCCCCCAACCTATCCATTTCCTCCACATTTGGCATTTTCTTTTTCTTCTTTTCTTCTTAGCATTTGTTATACCCCGTATTTCCAGAGTATGTACGCAGGGACGTACGTAGGAAATTTCGAACTTGAGAATAGGCTTGGCCGAATTATTTTTGTACACAACACCCGATTAGAGTCGTTTTTAGTGAAACGTTTTCCACGACTTTCGTAGGGAATTTCCGCTATGTCATTTTTAATTTTGCGGATTTTTCCGAGAGGCGAAACATTTTTGGACCAACGGGAGGTGACACTTGTCACCCTCATTGACTCGAAAGAGGAGGCTTGGCCTCGGCGATTGGTTCATGGTTTTGTGCCTTGTTTTGTGGCTTGTTTTGTGCCATGTTGTGTGGAGTAGGGGTTAGGGTGCACTTGGCTTGATCTTGGCCTTACACTTGCCTTGCACTTGGCTAGATCTTGGCCATTGGTTGGCCTTTGGTTTTGCTATAAATACCCCCCTTATGTTGATGAACTCTTCATCCACAAATGAAACCTTCCAAGCCTAAAATCCTCCCTCCTCTTGTGTTGTGTTCGTCAACACCCCCTCCCTTTGAGTGGCCTTGTGGCCGAGAGCCTCCTCCCCTGTGGTGCCTTGGTCGTGGGTACCCCACTAGCCTAGTTGTTTCGTATAATACCCCTTGTTGTGGTATAGAAATACTCTCTAGTATTGTTATAATGTCCAAATACCTTGGCCCAAATACCTTGTAGTATTCCCAAGGTTACACTTATACAAAAGCCCGAAAATACGATTATACTTCCTTTAGCCACAAAAACCGAAACCACAAGGAAAACCTCCATAGTTAGTTGGAGTACTATGTAGAAGTTGGTTAGAACTTCTAAGGGTTGTTTGGAGCGGGTTGGAGCACCGGAGTAGAGCGAAACTTTGCTAAGGATCGACATTAAACTCGGATAATTATGGGCTTATCGAGGTAAATATCTTGTCCTATTGTAATTGGAAATTACATGTTGTTAGAATATATAGTTGAAGTATACTATATATAGAATCAACGTGGTTAGTTGGCAATGTCTTTTGACTTAAGCTCAAGAATCGAATCGTATTCAGATGGACTTGTGTAGTAATCGTGGAGTAGAATTGTACCGTTCGGGTTAGATGTATAACCCCCCGGTTGGCTTGGTAGCCCGCCCCGGTAGAGGAGGAGATTTAAGCTGTTGCGGGAGAGTCTTTAATTTTCGTAGAATGTTCTACGATAAGATCTTGATGTTAATAAGCGCTGTGGCCTTATAGGTTCAAGTACTACGTGTGGCGCGTTCTACTTGGCAGGAGTAGCCGCGGTTGGAAGTACTTGGGCGTTTTGCTATTAGTCGATACTGTCGCGAGGTATGTGAACCTCTTCCTATCTCTTCTAGCATGATATGTGTGAACTATGTAGTGCGGTGAGCGTACATGTACTAAATGTATTTGATTGGTGTAAAACATAAAGTGTTATAACGGCTTTATGGGAAGTTGGTTATAACGACTTTATGTTGGTAAGAAAATACATGTGGTTTTAAAAGGTAATCGATTTGAACTATAACGGGCTTGTTATGTGTTAATAAAGAACTTGAAGTATTTCAAAAGAGTTTTGAATCATTTTGAAAGAAGAAGTAATACTTGGTTTTGAAAACTTAAGAGTTATACTAGCTTTATGGGAGTTAGGTATAACGGCTTAAGAATGTTTCTTGATTTCGAAATCGAATGTGTATCGACAAACCACAAGGCGTTAATAAAGGGAAATGTTTTGATTAATTAAGTATTAATAAAACCGGTAGCAACTTCCATCTGCATGAAGCTAAGATGAGACAAAATGATATTTCCTAGATCATGGTTCTTTGTAATAAGATTGTTATAAACAAGAATATCCTACTCACATATAAGACTTATGTTTCTCAGTTGTTTAAAAGAAATTATATTCTTAAATGAATAAGGCTATGAACCACGAAACCTTTCTAAAATAAGAAACGTGAACATTTGAAATTAGGCAAACTTGGACGCTTGGAAAATAATGTTGTTACTTGATTTTACAAAGGTAAGAGTTTTGGTTTTCTTAAAAGGACAGTCACTCTATTTTATACTACGTATTGTGTGACTTATGTGAAAAGCAGATCTTTTAAAGATTTAATGTGAAGTACTTTGGGGTTAGATACGAACTTGTTAGTAAAGCACCTTGTGTGAATAACTTGATTGTATTGGTTTGTGATAGCCTTGTAATACTTTCTTGCCGATTTGAGAAGTAAACATGTTAGGATGCTACGTGTGTTAGTATCTTGTGATGTTAGTGTAAAGGGTTTTCCTCGATCGCGCTTTTAAAGTTGTTTGACTATCACCGTTATGTTGGTATTGTACCACTCACCTTGACTTGTGTCCGAGGTTAAGCCGCCTCCGTCGGGTAGACTCAAAGTGATGCAGGACCATGATTCGAGGATACCTCATGCGGGTCCAGGATCCATGCGAACTACGGAGTTCGTGTTAGTGTCGGCCTTTATGGTCACGCGGTCTTTGTGGCTACGCGGTGCGAGTCGGGGCGATGCCGGAGTAGCTACCCTCGATGCGGGGTTATACCTCATGCGGGCCTATGAGGTTTGCCTATGCGAGTCTGCGGAAGTTCGTGGCTAGACGCGCATTTGATCTGCGAGCGAGTGACCGGCTTTTATCATGTGAGTGCAGACAGATATCATGACACGCTTTATGACCTTGTTGGTGCTGGGTGTTAGTAGTCGGCTATGCCTTCGTACTTACCACTGTCTTGTTTTATTAGGACACAGTGGGACCCGTGTTCATGTGTATTCCTTGGTGCTTGTATCTCGCCAGGTGAGGAAGGTATTCCACGCATGATTGATGTGGTGGCGTGAGACCCATAGTTACATTTGAGTGATGACTTTGAGGCGTGAGTCACGACTTGACATATCGCTACTTATGTGAATCGTAGTTTGGTTATCATACATGTCTCCGCTTTATAGACTATTATGATTTCATTTCTGATATTTTGATTTCACATACTTGGTACTGTTATCGACCTCGCCCGGCTGCGTTCAATCTGCATGCAGTAAAGGTACACCGATCATTGATCCTCGCCTTAGGGTCACAATTCGGCGTGTGGGAAAGCTCCGTTCTCCGAGGCTTATCGATGGTATAGTCCCTGTTGTTGTAGGTGTTTACATTCGTGGTATGGCGGGGCCCCGTCCGCCATTGTTGTCGATCATTTCTTAGAGGTGCAGTAATCGTTGTGGCGGGGTTTGTAAAAAGGATTAAACTGCTCATGTTGGAAAAAGTTGTTATTTATATATATCGAAAAGGCAAGTTTTCTCAGATTATTGTTTCATATTTCATAATATGTCTTGTATTGTTTTATGTTCCGATTACTCGATGTTGTATCACTAGGGTGCCCGGTAGGCACGATCACGGGCCCGAATCGGGTCGTGACAAGATTATCGATGAGGAGTTCAGAATACTCCTTTAGTGGCATTTCAGCAAACCATGCCTGCTTTCTTGCTTTCTTGGGCTCATCGCTCTTTAGTTGACTTGTATTGGCTCGCATGGGGTTTGATGGTGCTGATTGCAAAGCACCCACTCATTGTTGGTGGCTCAATGACGTGGTTAAAAACTTTAAACACCATTTCTTCAGACTCCACCCTTAGTGTTAATTCTCCTCTTTCAACATCAATTAAAGCTCGCCCCGTTGCTAGGAATGGCCTCCCCAATATGATAGGGATTTCCGCGTCTTCTTCCATATCAAGAATGAGAAAGTCTGCAGGAAAGAAGAATTTTCCTACTTTCACAATCACGTCCTCAATCTTGCCTCTTGGATGAACCACTGTCCTGTCGGCTAGTTGCAGGCTTACTGTGGTTGCTTTGGCTTCACCCAACTCCAATCTTTTAAATACTGACAGGGGCATTACATTTATACTTGCCCCTAAATCACATAGAGCTCTGTTGCAAGTTACCCTGCCCACTGTGCAAGGTAGTGTAAAGCTCCCTGGATCTTTTAGCTTTGGAGGCAACTTTTTCTGCAATATAGCACTACACTCTTCTGTCAGTGCTACTATTTTGTATTCTGCCAGCTTCTTCTTTTTCCCCAAAATCTCCTTCATAAACTTGAAATAGGAGGGCATCTGCTCTAATGCTTCTATGAAAGGTATGTTGATATGCAACTTTCTGAATGTCTCCAAAAATTTGGAGAATTGTTTATCGACCGCTTTCATTGTAGTCTCTGGGGAAAGGGATCTTCTCTGTATACTCTTCTCTGCGGAGTTTTCTCTCGTTGGGCTAGGCTCAATCACCTTATCTTTTCTAACTCGCTTTCTTCTCAACCTCTGGCCGAGGTGATCTTTGCTCAATCGTCTTCCACTTCTCAACCGCATCGCCGACATCGCTCCTGGATTTACCTCTGTATTGCTTGGCAATGTCCCTGCTTTCTTTGTTTACTGTTTGCTAGTGACCCACCGTGTCTCAAGTTTCGAACGAGGATCTAGCTTCGCCATGAATCGCGTCGGGCGTTAGCGTCTTTATCCGCCAGCTCATCCGGCTTTCTTCTTTGAACCTGCATCAATCTGAGGTGTGGGGCTTGAATGAAGGGTTGCCGATTCGCTCTGCTTGGTTGCATCGCCCTATCGATTCTTACGCCTCGATCTGGATTCTGCGCCCATTATCGATTCTGCTGCCCTTGGTACTGATTTTGCTGGTTCTGCTGCCCCTGGTCTCCTCTCCATGAGAAATTTGGGTGGTTCCTCCACCCTGGATTATAAGTGTTGGAGTAGGAGTTGTTCTGTTGCCTCTGATAATTACCTATGGCCTGACACTCTGCCTGCTCCATGGGTATATTGTTGGGATCCGCTGAAGGACACCTATCAAATGTATGTGGGCCACCATATATCTCACAACTTTTAGGCATCTGCACCGCATTTATCGACCTTTGTATGTTCTTTGCAATCGTTTCGCTAGAAGGTCCACTTGGGCATTCAAGGCAGCAATAACATCTATTTTGTGGACTCCCACTGTTCTTCTCCCATTTGTCAACCTCTCTTCTGTGACATGGTTGTTAGTGGCCATATCTTTTAATAACTCATGAGCGTCGTGGGTTGTTTTCCTCATGAATGCTCCACCCGCTGCTGCATCTATGATGGTTCTGGTTGTACTGCTCAGCCCGTTGTAGAAGATGTGGACCAAGTTCCACAACTCAATGCAATGGTGTGGGCACTTTCTCTGTAGATCTTTGAACCTTTCCCAAGCTTCATATAAGGACTCTTCATCTGCTTGGTAACAGTTGTTCAACTCCCCTCTCAATTTTGCTGCTTTACACGGGGGAAAGAACTTGGCAAGGAATTTTTGTGCCAGCTCTTGCCATGTAAAAATCGAATCGGCCGGCAGGGAATTCAACCATACTTTTGCTCTATCCCTAAGTGAGAAGGGAAAGAGCCTCAATTTGACGGCATCATCAGTAACGTCGTTATATTTGAATGTTGCACATAGCTCCAAGAAATTAGCTATGTGCATATGTGGATCCTCCGACGCGATCCTCGAATCGCAGCGTGTGCTGTACCATGCTCAGAATTGCCGGTTTTATCTCGAAGTTGTTAGCTCCTATTGCAGGGAGCCTAATGCATGTCTGTGCTCCATTTACTCTTGGCAGCACATAGTCTCCCAAACTTCTTTCTGGCTGGACTTGGACTCTCTCTTCCACGTCTATTGGCGCTTGCCTAGGTATTCCTGGATGGGGTTGATTCTCTCCTAACCCTTCTCCCATCCCGTTGTTGTTCTGAACGCCGTTCATCTCTAACAAGGTTGCAATCCGCTGATTCTTTCTGTTCTGTTTGCAGGTTTTCTCAATTTCTGGATTGAAGGGAACAAGAGTGTATGCTCCTCTTCTCCTTCGCATAAACTGACTTCCTGAATGACACCTCGAATTTTCAAAAGAAAAACGTAAAAATTAAAAATTAAAATAAAAACCAAATTAGAAATTAAAAATAGACAAATTTGATATTGAACTATTGCCTAATCCCCGGCAACGGCGCCAAAAACTTGATGTGCGGTAAGATGCACACACTTTAAACGCAAGTGCACGTTATCGTGACAAGTAGTATAGTCTTGATAAGACCGAATATCGTCCTCAAGGATTAGGGTTCAATTACCAACTATCCATTTTTTGGTATCTATTTGGTAAATTGATAATTGAATGTGTTGTTTATAACTAAGAATTATAAAAGCCAATTTAACTATAAAGATTTACTTCAGTGATGATGAGAATAGGGCTTCTATGTATCCTTACTATCCGCTTATGCTACTTACTAATGCATTAACTTATGGTGTTCTTCTTTTGGAGAAAGCAGGTTTACGAAATCGTTTTATACTCCCGTTAGGGTTATATAAACACTCAACCCCAGTATCGCACCTTACCTACCTTTCGGTGATAAGGATAACTCTATAGGAGGATTAAGAACAAAAACCTAGTTGACCGTCACGCACAATGCGCAAAATTATGGTTGTTAAGCCTCTCATCAACGCTACATAAATAATTGAGGTATTTTCATCCCCAATCCAAGAATGTCTACCCAAATTACAACATATTCACAATCCCCCCCTTTCGGAATCTGATTAGAAATCATATAGTGATAATTAGTTGTCAATTAATTACCAAGAATTCAACTCAATTATTGGATAGATCTCACAATAAGAAAAATAACCATAAGCATGCATTAATTTATAACATAAGTTTCTAGCAATTCAACATGGAAAGCCCTATAAGAGAATTAGTTCCTAGTCATTGACATGACAAGAACTAATTCAAAGTTCATCATACAAAACTGAAATAAAGAACAAGAAAGGGAAAAGAAATTACTAAACTAATGGTATCCAATCTCCAAGCAAAAGTCTTATGTTGTGCAAGAAGGGGAACCCTTAAAAACTGCCTAGGGTTCTCCTTTTATAGGCTGAAAACCGCCTCCCTATTTTCCTTCAGGCCTGGCCAATTTTCAAAGACCTAATTTTTCCAGCGTCGGCGCCGCGGCCTGCAGATAAGCGCGCGCCGGGAAGTTCCTGTCCGTCGGGTGTTTTGGTGGCGCGACCCTGATATCTGCTGTCTGAGGGCGCCGCGGCGCTGGGACTCCTGTAGCTCCTCGGATGTTTAGGCGTCGCAGCCCTGCATCTGGCTGCGAGGAGCCGCGGAGTCTTCTGCAGCCTCTCTGCGAATAGTGGCGCCGCGCCTTGCTGATCGCAGGAGGCGCCATGCTGGTCCGGATTTTACCCTCGTTCGCCAATTTCTCTATTTCCAGCTCTGGCATCTCCTCTTTTGCCCTCTTTTTGCTCCTTTTCCGCCATTTGGCCATTTTAACCACTTTGACTCAAAAGAAAGAAAAACTATCCTAATACGACACTTATATGTGCAAATGGGACAAAAGACTAACTAAAATCGACTCAAAGGTGTATATAAAATACACCGATCACCCTCTTATCATGTAGAATCGGGATAGCCGTGTCGATAGAGCCTTTTGAGGTAGCTACGCGATGGGTGATTCGGTGTTAGCCGGCGGGTGTATAGAGGTTGTCCTGTTTATTTACAGTCGTCAGACCCTTGCAGACTTGATAGAGCTGGAGATGACAGATTTTGATGTCATTATGGGTATGGACTGGTTGGCTTCTTGTTATGCCAACGTTGGATCGTAGGACAGTTGGTTCGGTTCGATTTCCTAGCGAGCCGCTTATCGAGTGGAAGGGCAACACAAATGGCGAGGTAGGTTTATTTCTTACCTCAAGGCTAGGAAGATGGTGCGAGAAAGGTACATCTATCATCCGTTCGAGTATTTGATACAGAGTGAGTGCCGTTCTTGATCGATGCCGTGGTTAGGAGTTTCGGATGTGTTCCCGCACGATCTTGGGTATCCCTCCTGAGAGGGAGATTGAGTTTTGTATTGATACGTTGCGGACACTCGACTATTTCTATTCGCCCATCTGAGGATGGCACCTTGAGTTGAGGAGTGAAGGACCAGTGAAAGATTTCTTTGGAAAAAGGCTTTATCGAGCTCTTGTTTCTCCACGGGAGCGCCGGTTTTGTTTGTGAAGAAGAAGGATGGGACGCTGCGTATGTGTGTTGATTACAGGCAGCTGAATAAGGTAACCATCAAGAATAGGTACCTCCTCCCCAGGATTGTTGATTTGTTTGACCAGTTGCAGGGTGCGAGGTGTTTCTCCAAGATAGACCTGCGGTCTGGTTATCATCAGGTGCGAGTGCGAGAGGAAGATATCCCAAAGACTGCATTCAGGACCCGGTATGGGCACTATGAGTTCAGGGTGATGTCTTTCGGTTTGACCAATGCTCCAGCGGTATTTATGGATTTGATGAACCGGGTGTTCAAGCCATTTTGGATACATTTGTGATAGTATTCATTGATGACATCCTGGTTTATTCGCGCACGAGCGAGAGCATGCGAATCGGCGAGGCGTTACTTGGGGTCCTCGGGCGCGATTATTCGCCAAGTTCTCCAAGTGTGAGTTTTGGTTGGCCTCAGTGGCATTCCTGGGGCACATTATTGGGGCTGATGGTGTTCAGGTGGATACGGCAAAGATTGAGGCAGTCAAGTCTTGGCCGAGACCTACTACTCCGACCGAGGTGCGCAGTTTCTTAGGGCTGACAGGTTATTATCGTAGGTTTGTGGAGCTGTTGTTATACCCCGTATTTCCAGAGTATGTACGTAAGGACGTACATACGAAAGTTTTAGCCTTAAGATAGGCAAGGATCGAAAATTTTGTGCACAACTACCAAAACGAATTGTTTTCCGACGAAACGTTTTCCAAAACTTGCGTAGGGAAAATTACGGCTATGTCAATTATAATTTTTGCGGATTTTTCCGAGAGATGAAATATTTTGGACCAACGAGAGGGCGACACTTGTCACCCTCAAGTGGGCGGTCAAGTTGGCCGAATGGTTGCACGTTCTTGGCAAGATTTTGTGGCTTGTTTGTGGCCTAAAACTTGGGTCAATGTTTGTGAGGGATTTGTGGAGTAGGATAGGGTGCACTTGTGCAAATCTCCACCATACACTTGCCTACCACTTGGCTTCATCTTGGCCATTGGTTGGCCTATAAATACCCCCCTTAGTTGATGAACTTCTTCATCCACACTTAGACATTTCCAAGTCTTAAAAATCCCTCCCCCCTTTTTAGTAGTTCTCGTCAAGCCTCCTCCCCAAGAAGGCCTTGGCGAAACCACCCTCCCCTTTGTAGTGTCCTAGCCGAGACACACCCCTTCCCTTGGAAATTGCTCTCGTCCAAACATAACCCCCCCTTTGGTAGAGAAATACTCTCCAAGTATTGTTACTATTCCAAAATATCTTAGCCTTATACCTTGTAGTATTCCAAAGTTACCTCTATACGTAGAACCCGGAAATACTAACTTTTGTCCTTTTAGTCTCAAAAACGAAACCCTAAGAAAAACCTTCATAGTCGGTTGAAGTGTTAAGTAGATGTTGCGTAGAACTTCTAAGGGTTGTTTGTAGCGGGTTGGAGCGCCCATAGTAGGAGCTAAACGTTGCTCAGGATCGACATTAAAACTTGGATAATTATGGGCTTATCGAGGTAAATATCTTGTCCCCCTTTTGTAATTAAAGTTTGCATACTGTTGAAGTATAAGAATTAAGTATAAGTTATATACAAGGAAGGTATATAAGAAGAGAATTGAACAGATTTACATGGATCGTATTTGATGAACTTGTGAAGTTTGTGGTGGGAAGTCGCCCAATTTTCCGTAGAATAGAGAAGCCTCTGCTTAGAATGTTCTTCAGAGTAGTCTAGACATTGATAGACTTATATAACCGTTATAGGTTGAAGTACTGCGAGTAGCGTGATCTACTTGGAAGGTGGACAAGGCTAGCCGGGTAATAGCGGTGGAGCGTTTTGCTAATAGTCGATAATCGTCGCGAGGTATGTGATTCTTCCTATCCTCTTGAGCATGATATTTTAAAAGGAATATATTTAGTACGGTAGACGTACGTGTGTTAACTGAACGTAGTTTTACGGCAATGTCTTTTGACTTAAGCCTGAATAATAAGAATCTTGAAGTATTTCAAGAGAGTTAAGGAACCTTTTTGAAAGAAGAGTAACACTTGATTTTAAAAGTTTTAAAAGCTTAAGAGTTATACTAGCTTTATGGGAAGTTAGGTATGACGACTTAAGAGAGATAAAAAGAATGGTTTATTGATTTTAGAAGTTAAGAGACTTGATCTTAAAAGATAAGAGACTTGACTTAATTAAATTAATATGAATTTTGTTAAAAAGTGTGAAACCTCATTCGTGAGTAATGAGTACTTGGTTTTTAAAAGGAATAATGTTTCTTGATTTCGGAAATCAGAATAAGTATCGAACAAACCACAGCAGCGCTAATAAAGGGAAATGTATTGACTAATTAAGTATTATTAAAACCAGTAGAAACCTCCATCTGCATAGAAGCTAAGATGAGATAAAATGATATTACATTTCCTAGATCGTGGCTGCTTTAATAAGATTGATTATGAACAAGAATAACCTACTCACATATAAGGCTTATGTTTCTCAAATTGTTTAAAAGAGAATTATATTCTTAAGTAATTAAGACTATGAACCACGAAACCTTTCGAAAATGAGAAACTTAAGCATTTGAATTAGGCAAACTAGAATGTTTGGAAAATAATGTTGTTACTTGATTTTACAAAAGGAAGTGTTTTGGTTTACTTAAAAATATAGTCACTCTATTTTATACTACGAGTATTGTGTGACTCTTGTGAAAGAAATGGATCTTTTAAAATTAATGTATGAAGTACTTTGGGGATAAAAACCCGAACTTGTTGACATAAAGTAGAAAGTGCCTTGTGTGAATAACTTGACTATGTTGGTTTGTGATAGCCTTGTAATACTTTCTTGTTGGTTCGATAAATAAACATGTTAGGATGCTACGTGTGTTAGTGTCTTGTAATGTTGTGTAAGGGGGTTTCCCTTGATTGTGCTTATGTTGTTTAACGATAAGCTGTTATGTTAGTATTATATCACTCACCTTGACTTGATCCCGGCGGTTAAGCTGCCCTCTGATGCGGGGTAGTCTCAGGCAGTCTGTGTGACTATGATTTGAGATACCTCATGCGGGTCCAGGTGGCCATGCGGACTGCGAGTCCAGGACGTTGCCGGGGAGTAGCTACCCTCGATGCGGGGAATACCTCATGCGGGCCATTGGGGTGGCCTATGCGGAGCTGCGGGAAGTTCCAGGACTAGACGCGCACATTAGATACTGCGGGCGAGTGTCCAGCTTCGATCATGTGGCGGTCTAGACAGATCTCATGATACAGTTATGACCTTGTTGGTACTGTGGGTTTTAGTAGTCGGCTATGCCTTCGTACTTACCCAGTACGGTTTTATTATGACACAGGTGGGACCTGGTGTTCATGTGTATTCCTTGGTGCTTTTATATCATAAACTGCCGGCAGTGAAGAAGGTATTCCACGGGCATGATTGATGTTGTGGGCGTGAGACCCATAGTTATATTTGAGTGATGACTTTAAGGGCGTGAGTCCCTGACTTGACATGACTGCTTATTTATTGTGAACTGTAGTTTGGTTATCATACATGTCTCCTGCTTTATATAGACTACTATGATTTCATTTCTGATATTTTGATTTCACATACTTGGTACTGTTGTCGACCTCCTTCGGCCGCGTTAAATCCGCAGGTAGAAGTACACCAGCCGTTGATCCCCGCTCCTAGGATCACAGTTCAGCGTTTTGGGAAGCTCCGTTTCTTCGGAGGCTTATCTTTGGTATAGTCCCCTGTCGTTGTAGGTACTTACATTCAGGGGTATGGCGGGGCCCTGTCCCGCCATTGTTGTTATAACATTCTGTAAGTGCAGTAATCGTTGTGGCGAGTTTGTAAAAAGGATGTAACTGTTCGGATTTTAGTTTTTATATATATGCCGAAAGGCAACTTTTCTTCAGATAAACTGTGTCTCTTCTACATTGTTTCATGTTGTGTTTTATATTCCGCTGATTACTCTGATGTATGTCTACTTGGGTGCCCGGGGTAAGGCACCAGTCACGGGCCCGGGTTCGGGTCGTGACAAAAGTGGTATCAGAGCAGTTAATCCTCGGAAAGTGTCTACAGACCGTATCTAGTAGAGTCTTGATTATCGGTGTGTTGTGTACCACACCAATAATCAGGAGGCTATAGGATATTTAGGATTGGTTTCCATTCTTCTCACTCTGAGATCGTGCCTTAGAGCTGTGTTATAAGTTGGACCCCTCTAACGTATTTCTTTCCCTTACCAGTTATGCCTCCGCGTAAGGCAACCCGGGCCCGGAAGGCGGCGGCCGGGAGGCTGCGAGTAAACACGAGAGGGTTACGAGGGCACAGGCCCAACCATCACCTGAGTTGGTGCTTCATTCGGGGAGTTCTGCGACGTCGCCAGTCCCAGCAGAGTCTAGCACAGCGGCAGCAGTTGCTACTGCGGCCATGATATTTGAACCTTCAGTTCCACGACCAGTAGAAAGAAGTATGGATTGCAAAGAGACGACCCTATTTCTAGCTATGAATTTAGCAACCAGAGAGTATTTTATGTATTGATTTATCGCGGGCCTTGATGAATATCTAAGAAAGGGTTGTGCAAGAGTAGCTCTTCAGTCAGGCATGAGCATGGCCTGCGTACATGCTTATGCACAGCAGGCCGAGAAACGTAGGGATCGACGGGTTAACCAATATCGGCAGAAGATTAGTTATGCGCCTCCACCATTGCAGAGTGGTTCTCCACAGGGTTCAGGACGTTCGGGGTATGTAGGAGTTGGTCAGAGCTCCAGGGCTACTAGTTCGCAGAAACACGTAGGTTTTGACCCGGATTGATTTCCCTCAGTGTTCACAGTGTGGCAGACGTCATCCCGGGGAATGTCGTCTTTTTATTGGTACTTGTTTTACCTGCGGCCGTCAGGGCCATGTGTCGAAAAGATGTCCTAGTAGGAGGACTCGGTCTACCAGGTCAGTTGTGGAGTCAGTGGTTCGGAGAGGAAGGGGTGTTAGCCAGAGGAGGCCACCCCCACCTCGGTGTGGCCGTTGTGGTAGATGTCATTTTAGGAAGTGTCGTGCTTCTTCGACAGCTTGTCATGCTTGCGGCCAGCAAGGCCATTTTGCGAGAATTTGTCCGACCAGAGGTGGCGCGGATGTAGAGACTCACGCCCGGGATCGGTGGCTAGTTCATCACCTTCCCTATGCGCCAACAGTAAGGCGTGATTGACTAGAACGACAAAGGGAGTGAAGCGATGAATCTGGTATATCCTTAACCCTCTAGAGATTAGTATGTGTGATAAGATGAGTATATTTTAAGTGTTATGTTCAGATAGCATTGTGTTAATTATGAGCCTTAGAATATTATACGTAGAGACCTTAGATGTGAGGTCATCTTGAGTAAAAGATTTATTTTATGTTTGACCCTTATTGGAGTGCATAGTTCATGTGAGATATGTTTGTGTGATAAGTCCCTGTGTAGTGTGAAAGGAAAGAGGGTAGTTGATCTAAGAAGACCACTAGGTTTTCGTGACTTGATTATGAGATTATTCCGGATCGGGGAACAAGAGTTTTGCGTAATAGCGGGTCGGGTTGCGGACCAATTGCGGGTCAACCCGCGGCCTGTATTGTGGTGGGGTCAGTTTGTGGTGGTTCCGCTTTGTGGTAGGGTCACGAGGGTGTTAGGCCCAAGTTTAGTTAACCATCGTACGAGTTCGTGGATGCGTTCGACCAGTAGTCGGGCCGATGAGGTCAGCCCATCTTGTCTTTTAGTCGAGACCGTTTACTCGGCAGAGGGTTATGCGTGATGTTATGTCAGGAAGGTTGTAAGGCTGCACGAGGTGCCTGCTTTCACCTTATGTCAGGCAGTGGAGCCCAGGTTGCGGCTATTTCTTTTTCTGGAAGTTTTACCAGGCAGGGTTAGGGACTCAGGTGAGTCTCAGTATCGCATTCGCCCTCGGGCCAGTGTTTGGATTTCAGGGGTAGCTGTGAGGATTGTTGCCTCCTGTTGAGGGAGTGTTTTATAGCTACCATTTCAATATTCGGAGGGTGCCTTGTGAGGCCTCGTTTGGGCGGAAGTGTAGGTTGCCGATCGATTGGTTCGATGTTGGCACGGTTCAGCTAGTAGGTTCATACTTGTTCAGCAGGATGTGGGTAGGGTGAAGCTTATCCAAGAAAGGTTATTGGCAGCTCAGGGTCAACAGAAGTCATGCGGATAATCGACGTCGACACTTGAAGTTCAGGTTGACGGTCGGTACTCTTGAAGGTACCACCCCGGAAAGGGTGTGACGAGTTTTGGAAAACAGAGGGAACTTAGCCTGAGATACTTGGAGCGTTTTCAGATCATGTGAAGAATAGGCCAGGTTGCCTATAAGTTGGCATTACCGTCCGACGTAGGAAGCAGTACGTCCGGTCTTTCAGGTTGTTATGTTCGGAAAAGTATCGGAGATTCATCCAGAGTGTTCCCAGTTAATGATGACCAAGTTGGAGATAGTAACCCCGAGATTTTGGGAACTGAAGCAGTAGCAGAAATATGGTAAGTTATGAGAAAGAGTTCGAGTGTACGAGGAGGGTACGACGAGTAAGGGAAGAAGTGAGCATATGTTAAGTGGAACTTTATCGTTATCTGTATCGAGAAGGAACATTCGGGACGAATGTTTCTAAGGAGGGGAGAATGTTATACCCCGTATTTCCAGAGTATGTACGTAAGGACGTACGTACAAAAGTTTTAGCCTTCAGATAGGCAAGGATCGAAAATTTTGTGCACAACTACCAAAACGAATTGTTTTCCGACGAAACGTTTTCCAAACCTTGCGTAGGGAAAATTACGGCTATGTCAATTATAATTTTTGCGGATTTTTCCGAGAGATGAAATATTTTGGACCAACGAGAGGGCGACACTTGTCACCCTCAAGTGGGCGGTCAAGTTGGCCGAAGGGTTGCACGTTCTTGGCAAGATTTTGTGGCTTGTTTTGTGGCCTAAAACTTGGGTCAATGTTTGTGAGGGATTTGTGGAATAGGATAGGGTGCACTTGTGCAAATATCCACCATACACTTGCCTACCACTTGGCTTCATCTTGGCCATTGGTTGGCCTATAAATACCCCCCTTAGTTGATGAACTTCTTCATCCACACTTAGACATTTCCAAGTCTTAAAACTCCCTCCCCCCTTTTTAGTAGTTCTCGTCCAAGCCTCCCCTCCCCCTTAAGAAGGCCTTGGCCGAAACCACCCCCTCCCCCTTTGTAGTGTCCTAGCCGAGACACACCCCCCCTTCCCTTGGAAATTGCTCTCGTCCAAACATACCCCCCCCCCCTTTGGTAGAGAAATACTCTTCAAGTATTGTTACTATTCCAAAATACCTTAGCCTTATACCTTGTAGTATTCCAAAGTTACCTCTATACGTAGAACCCGTAAATACTACCTTTTGTCCTTTTAGTCTAAAAAATGAAACCCTAAGAAAAACCTTCATAGTCGGTTGAAGTGTTAAGTAGAAGTTGCGTAGAACTTCTAAGGGCTGTTTGGAGCGGGTTGGAGCGCCCATAGTAGGAGCTAAACGTTGCTCATGATCGACATTAAAACTTGGATAATTATGGGCTTATCGAGGTAAATATCTTGTCCCCCTTTTGTAATTAAAGTTTGCATACTTTTGAAGTATAAGAATTAAGTATAAGTTATATACAAGGAAGGTATATAAGAAGAGAATTGAACTGTACTTACATGGGATTTGTATTCTGATGAGACTTGTGAAGTTTGTGGGTAGGGAAGTCTTTGCCCAATTTTCCGTAGAATAGAGAAGCCTCTGCTTAGAATGTTCTTCAGAGTAGTCTAGACATTGATAGACTTATATAACCGTTATAGGTTGAAGTACTGCGAGTAGCGTGATCTACTTGGAAGGTGGACAAGGCTAGCCGGGTAATAGCGGTGGAGCGTTTTGCTAATAGTCGATAATCGTCGTGAGGTATGTGATTCTTCCTATCCTCTTGAGCATGATATTTTAAAAGGAATATATTTAGTACGGTAGACGTACGTGTGTTAACTGAACGTAGTTTTACGGCAATGTCTTTTGACTTAAGCCTAAATAATAAGAATCTTGAAGTATTTCAAGAGAGTTAAGGAACCTTTTTGAAAGAAGAGTAACACTTGGTTTTAAAAGTTTTAAAAGCTTAAGAGTTATACTAGCTTTATGGGAAGTTAGGTATGACGACTTAAGAGAGATAAAAAGAATGGTTTATTGATTTTAGAAGTTAAGAGACTTGATCTTAAAAGATAAGAGACTTGACTTAATTAAATTAATATGAATTTTGTTAAAAAGTGTGAAACCTCATTCGTGAGTAATGAGTACTTGGTTTTTAAAAGGAATAATGTTTTACTGATTTCGGAAATCAGAATAAGTATCGAACAAACCACAACAGCGCTAATAAAGGGAAATGTATTGACTAATTAAGTATTATTAAAACCAGTAGAAACGTCCATCTGCATAGAAGCTAAGATGAGACAAAATGATATTACATTTCCTAGATCATGGCTGCTTTAATAAGATTGATTATGAACAAGAATAACCTACTCACATATAAGGCATATGTTTCTCAAATTGTTTAAAAGAGAATTATATTCTTAAGTAATTAAGACTATGAACCACGAAACCTTTCGAAAATGAGAAACTTGAGCATTTGAAATTAGGCAAACTTGAATGTTTGGAAAATAATGTTGTTACTTGATTTTACAAAAGGAAGTGTTTTGGTTTACTTAAAAAGATAATCACTCTATTTTATACTACGAGTATTGTGTGACTCTTGTGAAAGAAACGGATCTTTTAAAATTAATGTATGAAGTACTTTGGGGATAAAAACCCGAACTTGTTGACATAAAGTAGAAAATGCCTTGTGTGAATAACTTGACTATGTTGGTTTGTGATAGCCTTGTAATACTTTCTTGTTGGTTCGATAAATAAACATGTTAGGATGCTACGTGTGTTAGTGTTTTGTAATGTTGTGTAAGGGGGTTTCCCTTGATTGTGCTTATGTTGTTTAACGATAAGCTGTTATGTTAGTATTATATCACTCACCTTGACTTGATCCCGGGTTGTCGCCTCCGTCGCGGGTAGCCTCGAGCGATCTGTGTGACTATGATTCGAGATACCTCATGCGGGTCCAGGTGGCCTATGCGGAGCTACGAGAGTTCCAGGTTAGTGTGCGGCCTTTATGGTCATGCGGTCTATGTGGCTATGCGGACTGCGAGTCCAGGACGTTTCCGGGGAGTAGCTACCCTCGATGCGGGGAATACCTCATGCGGGCCATTGGGGTGGCCTATGCGAGTCGCGGAAGTTCGGGACTAGACGCGCACATTAGATATTGCGGGCGAGTGGCCAGCTTCGATCATGTGGCGGTCTAGACAGATCTCATGATACAGTTATGACCTTGTTGGTATTGTGGGTTTTAGTAGTCGGCTATGCCTTCGTACTTACCCCGTACGGTTTTATTATGACACAGGTGGGACCTGGTGTTCATGTGTATTCCTTGGTGCTTTTATATCATAAAGCTACAGCGATGAGGAAGGTATTCCACGGGCATGATTGATGTTGTGGGCGTGAGACCCATAGTTATATTTGAGTGATGACTTTAAGGGCGTTAGTCCCTGACTTGACATGACTGCTTATTTATTGTGAACTGTAGTTTGGTTATCATACATGTCTCCTGCTTTATATAGACTACTATGATTTCATTTACAGTATTTTTAGTTTCACATACTTGGTACTTGTTATCGACGTCCTTGAAGTGCGTTCATGCCGCGGTGAAGTACACCGATCGTTGATCCGCTCTAGGATCACAATTCAGCGTTTTGGGAAGCTCCGCTTTCTTGAGGCTTATCTTTCGTATAGTCCTGCCGTTGTAGGTACTTACATTCGGGGTATGGCGGAACCTGTTCGCCATTGTTGTTATAACATTCTTAAGTGCAGTAATCGTTGTGGCGAGTTTGTAAAAGGATGTAATCGTTCGGATTTTAGTTTTTATATATATGCGAAAAGGCAACTTTTCTTAAGATAAAGCGTGTCTCTTACATTGTTTCATGTTGTGTTTTATATTTCGATTAATCGATGTATGTCTACTTGGGTGCCGGGTAAGGCACGATCACGGGCCCGGTTCAGTCGTGACAATCGCTTGTTTCGATTTCAGCAGGTGACTAGTGACTCGTAAGACGGCTAAGTTCCGATGGGCGAGGCTTGCGAAGGGTTTCCGGTTTACAAGGAAAGGTTCACTACGACTCCAGTTCTTACTCTTCCGGAGGGGTTAGACAGGTACGTGATTTATTGTGATGCCTCGGGTATCGGGCTAGGGTGTGTTTGATGCGGCCACGCCAAGGTTATAGCCTACGCTTCCGGCGATACTAAGCATGAGAGGAATTACCCTACCCACGAGTTAGAGTTGGCCGCAATTATTCATGCCTTGAAGATTTGGAGACATTATTTGTATGGGGTTCATGTGGATATTTATACAGACCACAAGAGCCTCCAGTATATCTTCAGGCAGAGGGAGCTGAACTTGCGACAGAGACGGTGGTTAGAGTTGTTGAAAGATTATGATGTTGATATTCTATACCATTCGGGGAAAGCCAACGTAGTTGCTGATGCCTTGAGTCATAGATCGATGGGGAGCCTGTCAGAGGTACAGCCAGAGAGACATGACATGGTCCGTCAGATCCATCAGCTAGCGAGCCTTGGGGTTCGATTGATCGATACCGACGATAGTGGGGTACGGGTTTGTGAGGTTGCCGAGTCTTCCATCGTTGATGAGGTGAAGAGGCGACAGTTTGAGGACCCAGTGTTGGTACGGTATCAAGACGCAGCTCTTCGGAAGGAGAAAAGTCTATTCGAGGTAGCGCCTGATGGGGTGCTCAGATTTGAGGGTCGGTGTGTGTTCCCGATGTGAAAGGACTTCGTCAGTAGATTCTGGGGGAGGCATACAGTGCTCGTTATTCTATTCATCCGTGGTCGACCAAGATGTACCATGACCTCAGATGTTTGTATTGGTGGGATGGCCTGAAGAAGGACGTGACAGGTTTTGTTGCACAATGTCCTAATTGCCAGCAGGTCAAGGTCGAGCACCAGAGGCCCAGTGGATTATTGCAGGCTATTGAGATTCTGACTTGGAAGTGGGAGGTGATCAACAAGGACTTTGTTACAGGGTTACCTCGTACTCAGAGGAAGTACGACTCCATTTGGGTTATTGTTGACAGGCTGACGAAATCCGCCCATTTCCTTCCAGTCAGGACGACGTTTTGGTGAGACTATGCCGTGTACATCAGAGAGATTGTGAGGCTGCACGGTGTCCCTGTGTCGATTATATCAGATAGAAGAGCCCAGTTTACGGCTAACTTCTGGAGGTCTTTCCAGAAGGGATTAGGGACACAGGTGAGTCTCAGTACAACGTTTCACCCTCAGACAGACGGGCAGGCAGAGCGTACTATCCAGACACTTGAGGATATGCTGCGAGCCTGCGTGATTGAATTCAGGGGTAGCTGGGAGGATCATTTGCCTCTTGTGGAGTTTGCTTATAACAACAGATACCATTCCAGTATACAGATGGCGCCATACGAGGCTTTATATGGGCGAAAATGTAGGTCGTCGATTGGTTGGTTCGACGTGGGCGAGGTGCAGTTAGTTGGCCCATGTTACACCCCGTATTTACAGGACATGTTTTAAGAACGTACGTGAGAATTCCTAATGTTAAGATTAGAGACTTGTAAAAATTTTATCGGAATTATGAAATTATCGGAAAACGAATATTGTGACGAATGGGAGGGCGACACGTGTCACCCCCCTTATGGTTGCCTTGGACGAAATGGGACATGGACAAAATGGTCATTGACCATAGTCTTAAGATGACAAGTCTTGCAAGTAGTGAACTTGAGAAAATGGACTTAGTCAAAGGGTCCACAAGGCTTGATATTTAAGAGAACCTCATCCGAGCCACCCATTTGTACACATCTTGACCCTCCATGTTACTATATAATACTACTAGTAGCAAGACTAAGTCCAACACTTAGAAAAAATTTCAAGAATTTCAAGAACAACAAGAGTTGCTCTCGGGTTCATGCCCCTTTGAAAAGATTTTTTTTTTTGTTTCTTGTCCATTAAGCTCCACACATTAAACCAAGATTCATGAGTGTATTGTAAGTGTATCTCAATAGAAAAATCCCGGAAAAAGATAGTTTTCGTATTAGTCGCAAGGTGAAAACCTAGTTACTTTTCTAGGTTTTGTTTGGAAGATTGAAGGAAATTTGTTGGTGTTGTTCTAAGGGTCTCAAGTAGCGGATTGAAGTGTCTAGAAGAGGCTCTAAGTTGCTAAGGAGTGACTTCGGAATTGGAGTTGGACTAAGAATCGTTGAGGTAATAATCTTGTCTCTTAAGTGTTACAAGATTATATATTGTTGTTAGCCTTACATGTTTGCTAGCATGAAGTATATGTGTTGGAGTTTCTTAAGTATTATGGATTGATTATAGCCTTAAATCCGAAATGTTATACCCCGTATTTTCAGAGTATGTACGTAAGGGCGTACGTACAAAAGTTTAGCCTTAAGTTAGACATTATGGACGAATTTGTGCACAACCCACGAAACGGATGGTTTTCCGACGAAACGTTTTCCAAAACTTGCGTAGGGTAAATTACGGCTATGTCATTTATATTTTTTGCGGATTTTTCCGAGAGATGAAATAATTTGGACCAACGAGAGGGTGACACTTGTCACCCTCAAGTGGACGACAAAGGGGGGCAGAACCTTGGACGATGGGCATGATTTTGTGGCCTAAAACTTGGGTCAATGTTTTGTGAGTGATTTGTGGAGTAGGGTTAGGGGCACTTGTGCAAATCCCCACCATCCACTTGCCCTCCACTTGCCCTCATCTTGGCCCTTGAAAGCCCTATAAATACCCCCTTTGAGTTGATGAATTCTTCATCCACAAATCAATCTTCCAAGTCTTAAAATCCTCCCCCTTCTAGTTGTAGTTTTCGTCCAAGCCATCTTCTCCCCCCCCCCCCCTCTTGAGTAAGCTTAGCCGAAACACCCCTCTTCCCCCCCCCCTTCCTAGTAGTCTCGGCTAAGGCCCTCCCCCCTTGGTGGAAAATACTCTCCAAGTATTGTTACTATCCCCTAAATACCTTAGCCAAGCCCTTGTAGTATTTCCAAAGTCACCCCTATACTAAAAGCCCAGAAATACTACTATACTTCCATTAGTCACTAAACGAAACCCTAGGAGAAACTTCATTGTTGGTTGAAGTTGTAAGTAGAAGTTGTGTAGAAACTTCTAAGGGTTTCTTGGAGCGGATTGGGCGTTCAGATTAGGAGCTAAACCTTGCTCTGGATCGACATTTAACTTGGATAATTTTGGGCTTATCGAGGTAAATACTCTTGTCCTTCTATTGTAATTGGATATTACATATAAGAATAGTTAAGACTTGAGTATAAGATATAGAAGGATATTAAAGGATAAAATTGAACTGTAATTACATAGGACTGTATCTACAGTAGACTTGTGTATCTTGACGGGTAGGGAAGTGCTGCCCAATTTTCCGTAGAATAAAGAACCCTCTGCTTAGAATAATCTTCAGAGTAGTCTAGACATTGATAGACGTATCTGACTATTATAGGTTGATTCTCTCAAGCGACATATTCGACTTGGCGGTAGATTTCAGAAGGTATGTGATTCTTCCTATACTCTTGAGCATGATATTTTAAGTATATATATAGTACGGTGACGCGTACGTGTGTTAACGAACATGGTTTTACTTGACGTTTTTGACTTGAGTCTAAATAATAAGAATCTTGAAGTCTTTCAAAAGAATTATAAATCATTTTGAAAGAAGAATATTTGTTTTTAAAACAAAAGCTTAAGAGTTATACTAGCTTTATGGGAAGTTAGGTATAACGACTTAAGAAAGAGAAAAGGAACAGTTTACTTATGTGTTTATGAAAGACTTGTATTGATTTCTGGAAATTATAATAAGATGGTTTGATGAGTAGACATATTATGATGCTATGTGTGTTAGTGTCTTGTAACGTTTGTATAAGAGGTTATTCTTATTGTGCTTATGATTGTTTAACGGTAATCCGTTATGTTAGTATTACATCACTCACCTCTTGACATGATACCGGGGGTTAAGCTGCCCTCCGATGCGGGGTATACCTCAGGCAGTCTGTGTGACTATGATTCGAGGATACCTCATGCGGGTCCAGGGGACCTATACGGAGCTACGAGAGTTCCAGGTTAGTGTGCGGTCCGTGTGGCCATGCGGTCTATGTGGCCATGCGGACTACGAGTCCAGGACGATGCCGATGAGTAGTGTTATACCCCGTAGTTCCAGGGTATGTATGCGAGGACGTACGTACGAGAGCACGACAGAAAAATTGGAAAGGAAGAAAGAGGTGATTTTTCCACGGAAAGAGTTTCCGGTTTTTGTAAAGAAAAATGTTCGTTGATGGGAATTGGATTCCCAAATTTGGAATATGGGCTTCTTAAATTATATTAGAATTTTGAGATTTTATTTTCGGAAATGGTCACGTGGGGCCCACGGGAGAAATTTACGGTTTTGTGGGGCCCGCTTTGATTTTGAGATTTTGGCCGTTATGGATATTTTCGGATGATGAATCATTTTGGACCAACGGGAGGGTGACATGTGTCACCCTCACATTGGAAGCAAGTGGGGGCGGTAACTTGGACGATTGGGGTGTCAAGTGGGTAGATATTTTTGGTAGATATTTGTGAGCGGTTGAAAGAGTAGGGGCTAGGGGGCACTTGGGCATATCTTGGCCCTACACTTGCCTAGCACTTGGCTAGATCTTGGCCATTGGTTGGCCTTTACTTGACCTATAAATAACCCTCCCCTTTGAAGACTTATTCATCCTAAAATGTTCTAAGTCTTAGAAATCCTCCCCTCTCTGTGGTGTTCTCGCCCCCCTTTGTGAGGCTTTGCCGAGAGCCCTCCCCTTTGGCCGAGAGTACCCCGAGGGGTATACACCCCTTTGGTGTTGTCTCGTATAAATACCCCCTCTTGGTAGAAATACTCTCAAAAGTATTGTTGTTATACCCAAAATTACCTTAGTCAGATACCTTGTAGTATTCCAAAGATACCTCTATACGTAGAGCCCTAAATACTACCTAAATGTCCTTTTTGTCTCAAACCGAAACCCTAAGGAAAATCTCCATAGTTGGTTGAAGTATTAAGAAGAAGTTGCGTAGAACTTCTAAGGGTTGTTTGGAGCGGGTTGGAGCACCCGGAGTAGGAGCTAAGCGTTGCTAAGGATCGACATCTATACTTGGATAATTATGGGCTTATCGAGGTAATTATCTTGTCCCCCTATTGTGATTGGAAAATACATGTTGTAGGAATATATAGTTGAAGTATACTATATATAATCGAACATAGTTTTATGCAATGTCTTTGGACTTAAGCCTGAATCTAAAGAAGAGAACTGAACTGTAATTACGTAGGACTGTATTACAGTAGACTTGTGTAGTTTGACGGGTAGGGAAGTGCTGCCCGATTTTCCGTAGGATCTTGTATCTAGATTTATTCTACCGATTAGTCTAGACTTTGATAGACTTGTATAAACTGTATAGGTTGAATGTTCTGCGAGTAGCATGTGCTACTTGAGAAGGTGGACCAGGCTAGCCGGGTTATAGCCGTGGAGCGATTTGCTAATAGTCGATAATCGTCGCGAGGTATGTGATTCTTCCTATACGCTTGAGCATGATATTTTAAAGAAGTATATATATAGTACGGTAGACGTACGCGTGTTAACTGAACGTAGTTGTACCAGCAATGTCTTTTGACTTAAGCCCAATGATAAGAACTTTGAAGTATTTCAAAAGTATTAAGAATCGTTTTGAAAGAATAGTAACACTTGGTTTTGAAAACATAAGAGTTATACTAGCTTTATGGGAAGTTAGGTATAACGTCTTAAGAAAGATAAAATGAATGATTTATTGATTATAAAAGTTAAGAGACTTGATCTTAAAAGATAAGAGACTTGACTTAAATGAATTGATATGAATTTCGTGTGAAACCTCATTCGTGAGTAATGAGTACTTGGTTTTAAAAGGAATAATGTTTTACTGATTTCGGAAATCAGAATAAGTATCGAACAAACCACAGCAGCGCTAATAAAGGGAATGTTTTGACTAATAAAGTATTATTAAAACTAGTAGAAACTTCCATCTGCATAGAAGCTAAGATAAGACAAAAATGATATTACATTTCCTAGATCATGGCTGTTGTAATAAGATTGTTATGAACAAGAATAACCTACTCACACATAAGGTATATGTTTCTCAAATTGTTTTAAAGGATTAAAACTATGAACTACGAAACCTTTCGATAATGAGAAACTTGAGTAATTGAAATTAGGCAAACTTGAACGTTTGAAAAAAAATGTTACTTGATTTTACAAAGAGAAGTGTTTTTGAATTACTTCAAAAGATAATCGCTCTATTTTTTATATACTACGGGTATTGTGTGACTTTTGTGAAAGTAACGTATCTTTTAAAGAGTTAATGTATGAAGTACTTTGGGGATAAAAACCCGATCTTGGTAATCATATAGTAGAAAGTACCTCGTGTGAATAACTTGATTGTGTTGGTTTGTGATAGCCTTGTAATACTTTCTTGTTGAGTTGATAAATAAACATGTTAGGATGCTACGTGTGTTAAGTATCTTGTGATGTTTGTGTAAAGGGGTTTCCCTTGATTGTGCTTATGTTGTTTAAACGATAAACTGTTATGTTGGTATTATATCACTCACCTTGATCCCGGGGGTTAAGCCGCTCACGCGGGGTAGACTCAAAGTGTCTGTGACCTATGATTCGAGAATACCTACGCGGGTCCCGAGGGCCTATCGCGAGATACGAGTTCCGTGTTAGTGTCGCGCCTTTATGGTCACGCGGTCTATGTGGCTACGCGGATCGCGAGTCCGTGACGCCGCCGGAGAGCTACCCTCGACGCGGAATACCTCATGCGGGCCATTGGAGTGGCTCGCGAGTCGCGGAAGTTCGTGGCTAGACGCGCACATTAGATACATGCGCGAGTGGCGGCTTTGATCATGTGACGGCCAGACAGATCTCATGATACGCTTTATGTCCTTGTTTGTACCGGGTTTTAGTAGTCGGCTATGCCTTCGTACTTACCCCGTACGGTTTTATGATGACACAGGTGGGACCTGGTGTTCATGTGTATTCCTTGGTGCTTTCATATCATAGACTGCCGGCAATGTTATACCCCGTGTTTCTAGAGTATGTACGTGGAGACGTACGTACGAAAATTTGAGACTTAAAGTTTGGCATAGGTTCGAAATTGTGCACAACACCCGATTAGAGTCGTTTTTCGACGAAACGCTTTCTGAGCTTGCGTAGGAAAATTCCGGCTATGTCGTTTTGTATTTTTTGCGGATTTTTCCGAGCGGAACATTTTTGGTTAACGAGAGGGTGACACTTGTCACCCTCAAGTGGACGCCTTAGGGGCGGTTTGGCCTTGGCCGATTGGTGCCATGTTTTGTGTAATGTTTTGTGGCTTGTTTTGTGGAGTAGGGACTAGGGGGCACTTGGGCACATCTTGGCCTTACACTTGCCTTGCACATGGCTTAATCTTGGCCATTGGTTGGCTTTTGGTTTTCCTATAAATACCCCCCCTTAGTGCTGACCTTATTCATCCCCTCCTCCCTGTGTCTAAGCCGTGAAAACTCTCCTCCCTCTCGAGTGTTCTCGTCCTAAGCCTCCCTTCCCTTCGAGTGGCCTCAGGTGAGAGCCTTCCCTCCCTCCCTTTGAGGTGCTAGCCGTGGGGTACCCCCTCCCCTAGCCTAGTTGTTTCGAAATATACCCCCTCCCTTGTGGTATTGAAATACTTCTCCAAGTATTGTTATAATACCCAAAATACCTTAGCCTTTACCTTGTTGTATTCCAAAAGTTACCTCTATACGTAGAGCCCGGAAATACTACCTTTTGTCCTTTTAGTCTCAAACCGAAACCCTAAGGAAATCTTCATAGCGAGTTAGAGTATTTAAGTAGAAGTTGGTTAGAACTTCTAAGGGTTGTTTGGAGCGGATTGGAGCGCACGGAGTAGGAGCTAAACCTTGCTCAGGATCGACATTATAACTTGGATAATTTTGGGCTTGTCGAGGTAAATATTCTTGTCCCCTTATTGTAATTGGAGATTACATGTTGTAGGAACATATAGTTGAAGTATACTATATATAGAACTGAACATTATTGTGCGGCAATGTCTTTTGACTTAAGCCTGAATTTAAAGAAGAGAACTGAACTGTAATTACATAGGACTGTATTACATTAGACTTGTGTAGCATTGATGTGTTGTAGAATTGTATACGTCCGGTTAGACGTATAAACCCCCCCCCCTGGTTGGCTTGGTAGCCGGCCTCGATAGAGGAGGAGATTTACGCTGTTGCGGGGGGGGGGGGGAGGTGCTGCCGAATTTTCTGTAGAATATGGAACCGTGCGGTTAGAAGTTAATAGACGTTTGTGGCCTTATAGGTGGAAGTACTGCGAGTAGCTTGAAGAGTGGAACGGCTAGCCAGGTTACAGTACTGTGGAGCGTTTTGCTTATTGTCGATACTCGTCGCGAGGTATGTGAACCTCTTCCTATCCTTCTAGCATGATGCTTTGTAAACTATGTAGTACGGTAGACGCGTACGTGCTAATGAGTTGGGTGGTTTAAAACATAGGGTGTTATAATAGCTTTATGGGAAGTTAGTTATAACGACTCTATGTAGGTAAAAGATTGGTTTTTGATTGTAGAAGTTAAGAGACTTGATCTTGAAAGATAAGAGACTTAACTTGTTTTAATTGGTAATTAACATTTTGTTAAAAGTATTGTGAAACCTCATTCGCGAGTAATGAGTACTTGGTTTTAAAAAGAATAATGTTTTATTGATTTAGGAAATGAGAATAAGTGTCGAACAAACCACAGCAGCGCTAATAAAGGAAAGTGTATTGACAAATAACGAATTGTTATTAAAACCAGTAGAAACCTCCATCTGCATAGAAGCTAAGATAAGACAAAATTGTATTACATTTCCTAGATCATGGCTGTTGTAACAAGATTGTAGTAAACAAGAATAAACGGCTCACGTACAAGACATATGTTACTCAATTGTTTTACAAGAGATTAAGACTATGAGTTATGAAACCTTTCTAAAATGAGAAACTTGAGCATTTGAAATTAGGCAAACTTGAACGTTTGGAAAATAATGTTGTTACTTGATTTTACAAAGGGGAGTATTTTGGTTTACTTAAAAAGATAGTCACTCTATTTTATACTACGGGTATTATGTGACTTTTGTGAAAGAAACGGATCCTTTAAAAGGAATTTAATGTACGTAGTACTTTAGGGTTAAAACCCGGACTTTGATATAAAATGGAAGTACCTTGAGCTGTGTGTAACTTGCCTATGCTTGTTGTTGTGTAACTCGCCTATGCTTGTTGTGATAGCCTTTGTTGTGCAAGTGTTGATATCGTGACTTCGGGAAGGAGTGGATCTTTTTATAAAAGTCTAGAAGTATGGTAATTTGCTTGAGCTTGTTTGTGATAGCCTGGTTGTGCGGTATATTGTTGTTGATACCACATGGACATGTCTACACCGATGCAGAATTCCGGGGGCATGTGGCCATGTGGCAGGGTTGATTACCCGACATATTGTTATTGTGGTTACATGGACATGTCTACACCGGCGCACTCCGGGCGTGTGGCTACGCGGCGGTTGATCACCCGATATTGTCGTTAATGTCACATGGACTTGTCTACACCGATGCAGAATTCCGGGGGCATGTGGCCATGGGGCATGGTTATTATGGTTGTTAATGTCACATGGACGTGTCTACACCGGCGCACTCCGGGCATGTGGCCGGGGCATTGTTATTAGTGTTGCATCATGGACATGTCTACACCGTCGCACTCCGGCATGCGCCATAATGCGAACATGATTGATGTTGTGGGAGTGAGACCCATAGTTATATTTGAGTGATGACTTGAGGGCGTGAGTCCCTGACTTGACATGACTGCTTTTATGTTGTGAACTGTAGTTTTGTTATCATACATGTCTCATGTTTTTATATAAGACTGTTATGATTTCATTTACAGTATTTTTTAGTTTCACATACTGCAATTGTCAGATCGACCTCCTTCGGCTGCGTTCATGCCGCAGTAGAGTACATCGGTAGTGGATCCTCGCCATAGGACCACAGCTCAACAGATTGGGAAGCTCCGTTTCTCGAGGCTTATTCTTTGTATGTGTTCCACGAGTTGTAGGTTCTTGTACATCTGTGGTATGGCGGGCCCCGTCCCGTCATGGTTGTTGTAAATCTTAGAGGTGCAGAGTAATCTTGTTGTAAGCGTGGTTGTAAAATGATTAAACTGTTCGGGTTTTATGTATATATACAGAAGGCAACTGTTTTTGGTTGGCCTGTTTTATGATCATATATCTTGTTTCATGTTTATGTTTTATTTTCCGCTGGTTTTCTCTGATGTTGTATCACTAGGGTGCCCGGTAAGGCACGATCCACGCCCGGATCGGTCGTGACAAAAGTGGTATCGTGAGCGATTAATCTCGAAAGTGTCTACTGCATCGTGTTCAGTAGAGTCTTGATTATCGATGTGTCAGGCACCACATCTATAATCGAGAGGCTGCAGGCATTTAGGATTGGTTTCCATTCTTCTCATTCCGAGATCGTGCCTTAGAGTCGTGTTGTAAGTTGGACCCTCCGACGTATCTCGCTTTTACCGATTATGCCTCCGCAAGAAGGCAACCAGAGCCCGAAGGGCAAGACACCGAGGGTGCCGCTAGTGAGATACTGAGGAGTACGAGCGCGCAGCCCTGGCCGCTCGAGATTATGCTTCAGACGGGCGGGTTTTGCGACGCCGCCAAAAGAGAGTTTAGAGTCGCAGCAGTTGGTCGCCGAGACCACAGTACTGAGCCTCCACCCCACACCGGAGCAGATGAGATGGGGTACAAGCGAGATGGCGATTATTGGCCGTGGTCGTGGCCGATATGAGATAGGCCGACGCAGCAGCCAGCCCAAAGAGCACCGATGGTTCACCCCCGAGCAGACAGTTTGAGGCTACGGGACTTTCTGAGTTGTAGCCCGCCAGTGTTTTATGGGTCGAGGCCTGAGGATGATCCGCAGGAGTTCATCCGGCAGTTACAGCGGGTCATGAGAGTGATCAAGGCATCGGATACCGAGTCAGTGGTATTGGGTTCGCATCGGCTGCGTGATACCGCAATGATCGGGTTTGATTCGTGGGAGTTGTCCCGGAGAGCATGCGTTTCAGCAGAAGATGGGACGAGTTCTCAGAGGCATTCCTCACTCACTTCTTGCCTCCGCAGATGAGGAGGGCACGGGCCGACAGATTTATGATGTTGAGACAGAGGCGACGGTTCGGAGTACAACGTGAGTTTGACTCGTTGGCTCGGTATGTCCCCGCTTTAGTGGCAACCATGGAGGATAGAGTGCACCGCCACGTCACCGCTAGATGATTACTTGACAGAGGCTTGTTCGAGTGTAGCTCTTCACCGGCATGGACATTGCCCGCACGCAGCTCATGCACTTGGATGCGAGGCACGAGAGGTCGACGGAATGACCAAGATCGCCAGAAGAGGCCGCAACAACAGGTCCTTTGGTGACTTTCGAGGCGGACCGCCTCAAGAAGATACTAGTTTTGTACCTCCGCCGGCAGCAGTGGTCCTCCACAACCTTCGTGAGCATCCGAGTATTCGGAGCGGGCCGTGGCTCCGAGGTTGAGTTTCCGAGAAGTGGTGTTGGCGGACGCGTCACCCCTACCTCGGTGTGGTCGATGTGGTAGACCGCATTTCGGGGAGTGTCGTGGTGCCAAGGGAGCTTGTTACTTTTGCGGCCAGCAGGGCCATTTTGCGAGGAACTGTCCGACCAAGGGTAGCACGGATGTTACGACTCAGCCTTCAGGATCAGTGGCTGGTTCATCACCTTCACTAGCTGTGCGCCCTGCAGGGCAGGACTGTGATTAGAAAGCGGTAGAGACAGGTATATCCTTAACCCTCTAGAGTTTTGTATGCTTGTTGATGATGTGTTTAGTGTTATGTTCGGTTAGCTTTGTGCTAAAATGTGATTTAGGAACCTGGTTAGTGTAGAAGAGTAAGCCTGGGGGCGTGGTAAGTGTGAACCTTAGACTATTTCACGATTGAGACCTTAGAGGTAAGGTCGTCTTGAGTAAAAGATTTATTTCATGTTTGACCCTTATCAGAGTAAGTAGTACGTGGGAAATTATTTGTGTGATAAGTCCATGGGTAGTGTGAGATGGAAGTGGTAGCTTTCATGACTTGATTAGGTAAGATTGTTCCGTTTCAAGGAGCAAGAGTTGGCGCGACGGAGGGTCGGGTTGAGGGCGTTTTGCGGGTCAACCCGTGGCCTTGGTGGGTCGGGCCGGGTGGTCCCGCCAGGTGGTAGGGTCACGAGGGTGCTAGGCCCCAGTTTAGTTGACCATCTTATGAGTTCGTGGTTATGTTCGACCAGAAGCGGTTCGTGAAGGCCGGGAATGGCCTTAAAGAAGATTGAGGTTAGTAAGATGACCAAGTTTGGAGGTAGTGACTCCACAGTTTTGAGAACTGAAGCGATGACTGAAGTATGGCACGTCCTGAGTGACACTAGAACCTCAGGGATCGCATGTAGTTCGGTACCATTTGTTGGGTCGCCGGAGTGACACTAGAACCTCGCGGCAAAGTGACAAAAGTGGTATCGCACGACGAGTAAGGAAGGAAGGGAACGTGTGTTATTTCGTGGCCAAGCTGTGGCGTTGGCAACTTGTTAGAGGAACTTTATCGATACCCGTCTTGAGAAGGAACATTCGGGACGAATTTTTCTAAGGAGGGGAGAATGTTATACCCCGTGTTTCCAGAGTATGTACGTGGAGACGTACGTACGAAAATTTGAGACTTAAAGTTTGGCATAGGTTCGAAATTGTGCACAACACCCGATTAGAGTCGTTTTTCGATGAAACGTTTTACAGAGCTTGCGTAGGGAAAATTACGGCTATGTCGTTTTGTATTTTTTGCGGATTTTTCCGAGCGACGGAACATTTTTGGGCCAACGAGAGGGTGACAAGTGTCACCCTCAAGTGGACGCCTTAGGGGCGGTTTGGCCTTGGCCGATTGGTGCCATGTTTTGTGCAATGTTTTGTGCAATGTTTTGTGGCTTGTTTTGTGGAGTAGGGACTAGGGGGCACTTGGGCACATCTTGGCCTTACACTTGCCTTGCACATGGCTTAATCTTGGCCATTGGTTGGCTTTTGGTTTTCCTATAAATACCCCGTCTTAGTGATGAACTTATTCATCCCCTCCTCACTTTGTCTAAGCCTTGAAAACTCTCCCTCCCCTCTTGAGTGTTCTCGTCCTAAGCCTCCCCCCCTCCCCCTTTGAGTGGCCTTGTGGCCGAGAGCATTCCTCCCCTGAGGTGCTAGCCGTGGGGTACCCCAGCCTAGTTGTTTGAAATATACCCTCCTGTGGTATTGAAATACTTCTCCAAGTATTGTTATAATGCCCAAAATACCTTAGCTTTTACCTTGTAGTATTCCAAAAGTTACCTCTATACGTAGAGCCCGGAAATACTACCTTTTGTCCTTTTAGTCTCAAACCAAAACCCTAAGGAAATCTTCATAGCGAGTTGAAGTATTTAAGTAGAAGTTGGTTAGAACTTCTAAGGGTTGTTTGGAGCGGATTGGAGCGCACGGAGTAGGAGCTAAAACTTGCTCAGGATCGACTTTTAACTTGGATAATTTTGGGCTTGTCGAGGTAAATATTCTTGTCCCCTTATTGTAATTGGATATTACATGTTGTAGGAACATATAGTTGAAGTATACTATATAGAATCAACATTATTGTGCGGCAATGTCTTTTGACTTAAGCTGAATTTAAAGAAGAGAACTGAATCAGTAATTACATAGGATCAGACATGAGACTTGTGTAGCATTGTTGTGTTGTAGAATTGTATACGTCCAGGTTAGGCGTATAAACCCCCTCGTTGGCTTGGTAGCCACCTCGATAGAGGAGAGATTTACGCCATGCGGGGAAGGTCTGCCAATTTTCGTAGAATATGGAACCGCGGTTAGAAGTTAATAGACGTTTGTGGCCTTATAGGTGGAAGTATCGCGAGTAGCGTATTCTACTGAAGAGTGGAACGGCTAGCCGTTACTGATCTTGTGAGCGTTTTGCTTATTGTCGATACTGCCGCGAGGTATGAGAACCTCTTCCTATCCTTCTAGCATGATGCTTTGTAAACTATGTAACGGTAGACGCATACGTGCTAATGAGTTGGTTGGTTTAAAAACATAGGGTGTTATAATAGCTTTATGGGAAGTTAGTTATAACGACTACATGTAGGTAAAAAATTGGTTTTTGATTGTAGAAGTTAAGAGACTTGATCTTGAAAGATAAGAGACTTAACTTGTTTTAATTGGTAATTAACATTTTGTTAAAAGTATTGTGAAACCTCATTCGCGAGTAATGAGTACTTGGTTTTAAAAAGAATAATGTTTTATTGATTTAGGAAATGAGAATAAGTGTCGAACAAACCACAGCAACGCTAATAAAGGAAAGTGTATTGACAAATAACAAATTGTTATTAAAACCAGTAGAAACCTCCATCTGCATAGAAGCTAAGATAAGACAAAATTGTATTACATTTCCTAGATCATGGTCATTGTAATAAGATTGTAGTAAACAAGAATAAACTACCACGACAAGACATATGTTACTCAATTGTTTTACAAGAGATTAAGACTATGAGTTATGAAACCTTTCTAAAATGAGAAACTTGAGCATTTGAAATTAGGCAAACTTGAACGTTTGGAAAATAATGTTGTTACTTGATTTAATGTACGTAGTACTTTAGGGTTAAAACCCGGACTTTGATATAAAATGGAAGTACCTTGAGCTGTGTGTAACTTGCCTATGCTTGTTGTTGTGTAACTCGCCTATGCTTGTTGTGATAGCCTTTGTTGTGCAAGTGTTGATATCAGGTGACTTCGTGGGAAGGAGTGGATCTTTTTATAAAAGTCTAGAAGTATGGTAATTTGCTTGAGCTTGTTTGTGATAGCCCGTTGTGCGGTATATTGTTGTTGATGCCATATGGACATGTCTACACCGATGCAGTCGGGGGCATGTGGCCGCGCGGGGTTGATTACGACATATTGTTATTGTGGTTACATGGACACGCCTACACCGGCGCACTCGGCGCGCGTGCGGCGGGGTTGATCACCTAGTATTATTGTCGTTAATGTTACATGGACGTGTCTACACCGATGCAGAATTCTGGGGGCATGTGGCCATGAGGCATTGTTATTATTGTTGTTAATGTTACATGGACGTGTTCACACCGGCGCACTCCGGGGCATGTGGCCGGGCATTGTTATTAGTGTTGCATCATGGACATGTCTACACCGATGCGCACTCGGGGCATGCGGCCATAATGCGAACATGATTGATGTTGTGGGCGTGAGACCCATAGTTATATTTGAGTGATGACTTGAGGGCATGAGTCCCTGACTTGACATGATCGCTTATGTTGTGAATCGTAGTTTTGTTATCATACATGTCTCTGCTTTTATATAAGATCGTTATGAATTCATTTACTGATTTTTCGCCACATACTTGGTACCGTTGTCTCGACTCTCCTGGCCGCGTTCATGCCGCAGTAGAGTACATCGGTAGTGGATCCTCGCCATAGGATCACGCTCAACAGATTGGGAAGCTCCGTTTCTCCGGAGGCTTATTCTTTGGTATGTGTTCCCTGAGTTGTAGGTTCTTGTACATTCAGGGGTATGGCGGGGCCCTGTCCCGTCATGGTTGTTGTAAATCTTAGAGGTCTGTAGTACTGTTGTGGGCAGGGTTGTAAAAAGGATTAAACTGTTCGGGTTTTATGTATATATACAGAAGGCAAATCGCTTTTGGTTGCTTTGTTTATGATCATATATCTTGTTTCATGTTTATGTTTTATTTTCCGGGTTTTCTCTCGATGTTGTATCACTAGGGTGCCCGGGTAAGGCACCACAGTGCCCGGATCGGTCGTCACAGCAATGAGGAAGGTATTCCACGCATGATTGATGTTGTGGCGTGAGACCCAGTGTTATATTTGAGTGATGACTGGGAGGGCGTGACTCCCTGACTTGACATAACTGCTATATATTGTGAACTCTAGTTTGGTTATCATACATGTCTCCTGCTTTATATAGACTACTATGATTTCATTTACGTGATTTTCAGCCACATACTTGGTACTGTTAGATCGACTCTTCGGGCCGTTCATGCCGCAGTAAAGGTACACGATCGTTGATCCTCGCCTTAGGGTCACAGTCAAAGATTGGGAAAGCCCGTTTCTCCGAGGCTTATCTTGGTATAGTCCCCTGTTGTTGTAGGTGCTTACATTCGTGGTATGATGGGCCCCGTCCGTCGTTGTTGTCATATCATTCGTAGAGTGCAGTAGTATCTTGTGGGCGTGGTTGTAATGGGATGTAAATCGCTCAAATTGTTATTTATATATACCAAGGTAACCGCTTTTAGCCTGCTTTCTTATTTCACCGCCTTATTGCATTGGCTTCATGTTATTGTTTTATGTTCCGCTGATTTTCTCGATGTATGACTACTTGGGTGCCGGGTAAGGCACGATCACGCCCCGAACAGTCGTGACAAAAGTGGTATCGAAGCGATTAATCCTGAAAGTGTCTACGACATCGTATCTAGTAGAGTCTTGATTATCGGTGTGTTGTGCACCACACCAATAATCAGGAGGCTATAGGATATTTAGGATTGGTTTCCATTCTTCTCACTCTGAGATCGTGCTTAGAGTCGTGTTATAAGTTGGACCCCTCTAACGTAATTATTTCCCTTATCGTTATGTCTTCGCGTAAGACAACCAGGGCCCAGGAGGGCAAGGCAGCCGAGGGAGCTGCGAGTAGAGTACAGAGGGTTACGAGGGCACAGGCCCAATCATTACCTAGGGTAGTGCTTCCTTCGGGGAGTTCTGCAACGTCACTAGCCCCATCAGAGTTTAGCACGGCGGCAGCCTCACTGCGGCCATGATATTTGAACCTTCGCCCACGGCATCGAACAATGAATTTAGACTGCAAGAAGGCGACCTTGTTACTAGCTATGGATTTGGCTACCAGAGAGTATACCGATGTACCGCGAGTCTTGATGAATATCAACGAGAGGGTTGTGCAAGAGTAGTTCTTCGATTGAAGCGAGCATGGCTCGTACGGGCATATGCACAGCAGGCCGAGAAACGTAGAGATCGACGGGTTAACCAAGGACATCAGAAGAGGGCCAGAACAGCAAGGTCCTTTGGTAACTTTCGAGGCGAGTCACCTCACCAGCGGATTAGATTATGCACATCCACCAGTGCAGAGTGGTCCTCCACAGGGTTCAGGACGTTCGGGGTATGCAGGAGTTGGTCAGAGCTCCAGGACTTCCGGTTCACAGTGTGACAGGCGTCATTCCGGGGAATGTCGTCTTTTTGTTGGTACTTGCTTTACCAATGCCGTCAGGGCCATGTGTCGAATGGGTGACCTAGTAGGAAGACTTAGCCTTCAGGATCGATAGGTAGTTCGTCACCTCCCTTAGCTATGCGCCCTACGGGGCGGGTTTGATTAGAACGACTAAGGGGAGTGAAGCAGTAAATACAGATAGATCTTTAACCCTCTAGGGATTAGTATGTGTAATAAGGTGAGTATACCTTAAGTGTTATATTCTGATAGCATTGTGTAAATTGTGATTAGAAATCTTGGTTAGTTAACCAAGTAAGATTTGGGGGATAGAGAAGGTATGAGCCTTAGAGTTTTATACGTGGAGACCTTAGAAGTAAGGCTATCTCGAGTAAAGGTGTAGTGTTATGTTTGATCCTTATCGGAGTGCATAGTGCACGTGAGATATATTGTGTGATAAGTCCCTGGGTAGTGTGAAATGAAAGGGGGTAGTTGAACTAAGAAGACCGCTAGGTTTTTCGTAACGTATTTAGTGAGAGTTTTCCTTCGGGGAGCTAGTGTTTTGCGCGTTGCCGGGTCGGGTTGAGGCCACGTTGCGGGTCAACCCGCGGCCTGTATGGTGGTGGGGTCAGTTTGTGGTGGTCCCGCCTTGTGATAGGGTCATAAGGGTGTTAGGCCCATGTTTAGTTAACCAGCGTACGAGTTCGTAGATGCATTCAACCAGTAGTCGGGCCGATGGGGGCAGCCCATCGTGTTCTTCGGTCAGGACCATTTACTCGGCGGTGTTGAGATATCAGAAAGGTTGTAAGGCTGCACGGGGTGCCTACCTTCACCTTATGGCAGACAGTGGGGCCCAAGGTACGACTGTTTCTTTTTCTGGAAGTTTTACCAGGCAGGGTTAGGAACTCAGGTGAGTCTCCGTATCGTATTCATCCTCGGGCCAGTGTTTGGATTTCAGGGGTAGTTGTGAGGTTTGTTGTCTCCTGTGGAGGGAGTGTTTTATAGCTACCATTTCAGTATTCGGTTTTTTCCTTATGAAGCCTTAGGGGCGGAAGTGTAAGTTGCCGGTCGATTAGTTCGATGTTGGCAAGGATTCAGATAGTTGGTTTATACTTGTTCAACAGAAATGTGGTAGGTTATGAGAAAGAGTTCGAGGCATGAAGTGCACGACACGTAAGGGAAGAAGCGAGCATGTATGGCGAGCATAGATGTGATCATTCCTTTTGTCAGAAGAAGGTGTGAAGGAAGTATATTTTAGACTTCGGGTAAGGGCTTTTGTGATGTTAGAGGTGTTTCCTCGTGGACTTGGATGGAGGTATTTGTGCGGGTGTTTCTGTGGCCAGGTATGGCAGGTTTGTTTCGTAAGTATAGTAGTGAAGACTATACTGGCGCACGTTTGGTTGGAGACTTAGAAGGAACATTCGGGACGAATGTTTCTAAGGGGGGAAGAATGTTATACCCCGTAGTTCCAGGGTATGTATGCGAGGACGCACGCATTTGAGCACGACAAAAAAATTGGAAAGGAAGAAAGAGGTGATTTTTCCACGGAAAGAGTTTCCGGTTTTTGTAAAGAAAAATGTTCGTTGATGGGAATTGGATTCCCAGATTTGGAATATGGGCTTCTTAAATTATATTAGAATTTTGAGACTTTATTTTCGGAAATGGTCACGTGGGGCCCACGGGAGAAATTTACGGTTTTGTGGGGCCCGCTTTGATTTTGAGATTTTGGCCGTTATGGATATTTTCGGAAGATGAATCATTTTGGACCAACGGGAGGGTGACATGTGTCACCCTCACATTGGAAGCAAGTGGGGGCGCTAACTTGGACGATTGGGGTGTCAAGTGGGTAGATATTTTTGGTAGATATTTGTGAGGGTTTTAAGGAGTAGGGGCTAGGGGGCACTTGGGCATATCTTGGCCCTACACTTGCCTAGCACTTGGCTAGATCTTGGCCATTGGTTGGCCTTTACTTGACCTATAAATACCCCTCCCCTTTGAAGACTTATTCATCCTAAAATGTTCTAAGTCTTAGAAATCCTCCCCCCCCTCTCTTGTGGTGTTCTCGCCCCCTCCTTTGTGAGGCTTTGGCCGAGAGCCCTCCCCTTTGGCCGAGAGTACCCCTAGTGGGGTTGGCCGAGGGATATACACCCCCCTTGTGGTGTTGTCTCGTATAAATACCCCCCCTCTTGGTAGAAATACTCTCAAAAGTATTGTTGTTATACCCAAAATTACCTTAGCCGTATACCTTGTAGTATTCCAAAGATACCTCTATACGTAGAGCCCGAAAATACTACCTAAATGTCCTTTTTGTCTCAAACCGAAACCCTAAGGAAAATCTCCATAGTTGGTTGGAGTTTTAAGAAGAAGTTGCGTAGAACTTCTAAGGGTTGTTTGGAGCGGGTTGGAGCACCCGGAGTAGGAGCTAAGCGTTGCTAAGGATCGACATCTATACTTGGATAATTATGGGCTTATCGAGGTAATTATCTTGTCCTCCTATTCTGATTGGAAAATACATGTTGTAGGAATATATAGTTGAAGTATACTATATATAGAACTGAACATAGTTTTGCGGCAATGTCTTTGGACTTAAGCCCAATCTAAAGAAGAGAATCGAATCAGAATTACGTAGGACTGTATTACAGTAGACTTGTGTAGTTTGACGGGTAGGGAAGTGCTGCCCGATTTTCCGTAGGATCTTGTATCTAGATTTATTCTACCGATTAGTCTAGACTTTGATAGACTTGTATAACCTGTATAGGTTGAATGTTCTGCGAGTAGCATGTGCTACTTGAGAAGGTGGACCAGGCTAGCCGGGTTATAGCCGTGGAGCGATTTGCTAATAGTCGATAATCGTCGCGAGGTATGTGATTCTTCCTATACGCTTGAGCATGATATTTTAAAGAAGTATATATAGTACGATAGACGTACGCGTGTTAACTGAACGTAGTTGTACGACAATGTTGTTATACCCCGTATTTCCAGAGTATGTACGTAAGGACGTACGTAGAAAATTTGAACTTGAGAATAAGGCTTGGCCGAATTATTTTTGTGCACAACACCCGGTTAGAGTCGTTTTTCGACGAAACGTTTCCACAGCTTTCGTAGGGAAAATTCCGGCTATGTCATTTTTAATTTTTGCGGATTTTTCCGAGAGACGAAACATTTTGGACCAACAAGAGGGCGCCACTTGGCACCCTCTCATCAGCGGTAGAGTGGACGAATTGCTTGGCTTTTGTCAAGTAGTTGGTAGGATATTTTGTGGGTAGATGGATAAGGTGCACTTGGCATGATCTAGGCCCTACACTTGCATAGCACTTGGCTAGATCTTGGCCATTGGTTGGCCTTGGCTTGTACTATAAATACCCCCCTTTGGAAGACTTCTTCATCCATTCCTAAAATTCCTTAAGTGTTAAAATCCTCCCTTCCCTTTGTGTAGTTGTTTCGTCCCACCCTCCCCCTTTGAGAAGGCCTTGTGGCCGAGAGTTCTTTCCCCCCCCTTGGCCGAGAATCCCCAGTGGGTAGGCCGAGGGTATACACCCCCTCTTGGTAGAAATACTCAAAAGTATTGTTATAATGCCCAAATTACCTTAGCCGTATACCTTGTAGTATTCTAAGGTTATACCTATACAAAAGCCCAGTTATACTATTATACTTCCCGTCAGTCACCAAACCGAAAACCTAAGGAAAATCTCCATGGTTAGTTGGAGTAGTATGTAGAAGTATCACGACCTGAACCCGGGCCCGTGACTGGTGCCTTACCCCGGGCACCCAAGTAGCCATACATCAGAGTAATCAGCGGAATATAAAACAAGACATGAATAAAGTAAAGTGTAAAACAGTTATCTGAGAAAAGTTGCCTTTCGGCATAAATATATAACAACTAGAACGATTACATCCCTTTACAATTCTGCCCACAACAGCATTACGCACTTAAGAATGATATGACAACAATGGCGGACGGGGCCCCGCCATACCCATGAAAGTAAGCACTTACAACGACAGTGGACTATACATCTGATAAGCCTCCGTCGAAACGGAGATTCCCAAACGCAGAATTGTGACCCAAAGAGCGACGATCAACACGGTGTACCTCTACTGCGGCATGAACGCAGCCCGAAGGAGGTCGATAACAGTACCAAGTATGTGAAATCCGAAAATATCGTAAATGAAATCATAGTAGTCTATATAAAGCAGAGACATGTATGATAACCAAACTACGATTCACAATAAATAAGCGATCATGTCAAGTCGTGACTCACGCCTCAAAGTCATCACTCAAATACAACTATGGGTTTCACGCCCACAACATCAATCATGCCCGTGGAATATCTTCTCATCGCGGCATCATGATATAAAAGCACCAAGGAATACATGAACACCGTGTCCTACGTGTCATAATAAAACCGTGACGGTAAGTACGGCGCATAGCCGACTACTAAAACCCACAGTACTAACAAGGTCATAAATCGTATCATGAGATATGTCTAGACCGCCATGATCGAAGCCGCCACTACCGCAATATCTAATGTGCGCGTAGTCTCGAACTTCCCGCAGCCTCCGCATAAGCCACTCAATGGCCCGCATGAGGTATTCCCGCATCGAGGTAGCTATTCCCAAGAATGTCCTCGACTCGCACCGCATGGCCACATAGACCGCATGACCATAAAGGCCGCACACTAACTCGAACTCGTAGCTCCGCATAGGTCACACAAACCCGCATGAGGTATTCTCGAATCATAGGTCACACGCACCCGCTGAGTCTACCCCGCGTGGAGGCAACTTAACCCGGAATCATGTCAAGAGGTGAGTGATATAATACTAACATAACGACTTATCGTTAAACAACATAAGCACAATAAGGAAACCCTTTATACAAACATCACAAGACACTAACACACGTAGCATCCTAACATGTCTACTTATCAAACCATCTTACTACACTTTCCGAATCAATACAAGACTTTCATAAAAAAATAAGTAAACTGCTCTTCTATCTTCCTTAAGTCGTTATACCTAACTTCCCATAAAGCTAGTATAACACTTAAGCTTTTAAAACCAAGTATTTCTTTTCTTTCAAAATGGTTAATAACTCTTTGAAATACTTCCGCATTCTTATTATTTAAACTCAAGTCAAAAGACATCAAAGTAAAACCAAAACAATTTCCATACCTTCTTTTAAAACAAAGGCACTTCTCCTTTAAAAGTCAAGTAGCAATATACTTTTTAAACCAAGTGCCTTACTTTTTAAAAACAAGTAACCTATACCTTTAAATCAAATTACTTCTCCTTTCCCAAAATCAAGTTGTTTATAAGTCAAGTTATCATTTTAAATCCAATGATAAAACCATTCTTATTTTCGAAATCAAGATAACTTTATTCTTTAAAGACCACACACCCATTAATCATGAGTGAGATTTTACAACTTTTTAACATAATTCAAGTCCTTAATGTTTCATAACAAGTCACTTAACTTTGGAATCAAGTCAAGGACACAAAAGGAAAATCAACTTCCTTTTAACACACGCGTCTACCGCACTAAATATATTTCACACATATCATGCTAGAAAGGATAGGAAGAGGTTCACATACCTCGCAACGATTATCGACAATTAGCAAAACGCTCCAAAGTACTCTAACCTTGCTCGCCTTTTCCACCCTTCAAGTAGAATACGCTACTCGTAGTACTTCAACCTATAAAGGCCACAAAACGCCTATCAACCTCTAGCTCTCTTCGTAATAATTCTAGATACAAGATTCCTTATTATACGGAAAATTCAGCAAGACTCTCCCCGCATGACCACATAAAACTCCTCCTCAAACGAGGGCTGCTACCAAACCAACAATTCCAGGGGGGGTTACACGTCTAACCGGACGTGTACAATTCTACTCCACAATAATACTACAAGTCTACTGCAAATACAGTCCAATGTAAATACAGTTCAATTCCTTATAATTATACTTCCAATATATCTTATACTCAATGATTAACTACTACAACATGTAATTTCCAATTACAATAGGGGGACATAGATCACTACCTCGATAAGCCCAAAATTATCCAAGATTATAAGTCGATCCTGAGCAACGTTTAGCTCCAATTCCTGACGCTCCAACCCGCTCCAAGCAACCCTTAGAAGTTTCCAAATAACTTCTCTTAACACTTCATCTAAGCTATGAAGATTTTTCTAGGGCTTCGTTTTTGCGACTAAAGGAATAAAGTAGAATTTCCGGGCTCCTAGTATTGAAATAACTTGGAATACAACTAGGGATACTAGGCTAAGGTATTTGGGACTATATCAACACTTGAAGAATTTTTCCTACACCAAGGGGGAGAGTAGGACGAGAACCTCAACAAAGGGGGAGTATTTTGTGACTTAGAATCTCAAAGTGTGGATGAAATAAGTCTTGAATCAATGGGGTATTTATAGGAAAATCAATGGCCAAGATCTAGGCAAGTGTGTGGGTAGTTGGCCAACCATTTGGCTACCACAAAAATGGGACAAGTGGCCACCACAAAAATGGGCCACTTGTCCACCTAAAAACGTCCCACTTGGCCTTCTCCAATTCGGCCAACATGGCCACACGGGGGTGACACGTGTCGCCCCCTACTCGTCCAAAATATTTCATCTTCCGAAAATATCCGCAATGCCAAAAATCCGAAAATAAAGTGGGCCCCACAAAACCGTAAATTCTCCCGTGGGCCCACGTGACCAATTTCGGAAATAAAATTCCATAATTCTCAAATATTCCAAAAAGTCCGAATACCAAATCTGGGAATCCAATTCCCATTAACGAACATTTTTCCTTCTCAAAATTCGGAAACTTTTCCGTCGAAAAATCACATCTTTCTTCCTTTCCAATTTTAATGTCGTATTTACGTACGTACGTCCTCATATACATACACTGGAACTACGGGGTGTAACAAGAAGTTGGTTAGAACTTCTAAGGGTGGTTTAGAGCGGGTTGGAGCGCACGGAGTTGGAGCTAAACGTTGCCCAGGATCGACTTTATACTTGGATAATTATGGGCTTATCGAGGTAAATATCTTGTCCCTCTATTGTAATTGGAAATTACATGATTGTTAGACTATATAGTTGAAGTATACTATATATAGAACTGAACGTTGTTATCGGCAATGTCTTTTGACTTAAGCCTGATTAATAAGAAACCTTTTCGAAAGAAGAGTATCGAATCAGAATTACATAGGATCAGACATGAGACTTGTGTAGCTTTTCTGTGAGGTAGAATTGTGCACGTCCGGATTAGACGTATAACCCCCCCCCCCCCTGGTTGGCTTGGTAGCCGGCCCCGATAGAGGAGGAGATTTACGCTGTTGCGGGGGGGGGAGGTGCTGCCGAATTTTCTGTAGAATGTTCTACGAAGAGATCTAAATGTTAATAAGCGCCTTGTGGCCTTATAGGTTGAAGTACTACGTGTGGCGCGATCTACTTGGCTTAAGGAGTAGCCGACGGTTGGAAGTACTTGAAGCGTTTTGCTATTAGTCGATACTCGTCGCGAGGTATGTGAACCTCTTCCTATCTCTTATAGCATGATATATGTGTAACTATGTAGTACGGTAGACGTACACGTGTTAAATGTATTTGATTGGTCTAAAACATAAAGTGTTATAACGGCTTTATGGGAAGTTGGTTATAACAGCTTTATGTAGGTAAGAAAATACTTGTGGTTTTTAAAAGGTAACCGATTTGACTTATAACTGACTTAATGTGTAATAATAAAGAATCTTGGAATATTTCAAAAGAATGCTGATTCATTTTTAACAGAAGAATAATACTTGGTTTTGAAAACATAAGAGTTATACTAGCTTTATGGGAAGTTAGGTATAACGTATTAAGAATGGTAAAATGAATGGTTTATTGATTGTAAAAGTTAAGAGACTTGATCTTAAAGATAAGAGACTTAACTTGTTTTACTTGTTAATTAACATTTTGTTAAAAATGTTGTAAAACCTCATTCGCGAGTAATGAGTACTTGATTTTAAAAGCAATAATGTTGTACTGATTTCGGAAATCAGAATAAGTATCGAAAAACCACGAAATACTTAATAAAGGGAAATGTTTTGACTAATAATGTATTAGTAAAACCAGTAGAAACTTCCATCTGCATAGAAACTAAGATTAGACAAAATGATGTTACATTTCCTAGATCAGGGCTGCTTAAATAAGATTGTTATAAACAAGAATATCCTACTCACATATAAGGCTTATGTTTCTCAGATGGTTTAAAAGAGAATTACATTCTTAAATGAATAAGACTATGAACTACGAAACCTTTCTAAAATAAGAAACGTGAACATTTGAAATTAGGCAAACTTGGACGTTTGGAAAGTAATGTTGTTACTTGATTTTACAAAGGTAAGTGTTTTGATTTACTTCAAAAGATAATCACTCTATTTTCATATACTACGGGTATTGTGTGGTTTTGTGAAAGTAACGATCTTTTAAAGAGTTAATGTATGAAGTACTTTGGGGATAAAAACCCGATCTTGTTAATCATATAGTAGAAAGTACCTTGTGTATATAACTTGATTGTGTTGGTCTGTGATAGCATTGTAATACTTTCTTGTTGATTTGTTAAGTAAACATGCTAGGATGCTACGTGTGTTAGTATCTTGTGATGGTTGTGTAAAGGGGTTTTCCCTTCGACTGCGCTTAAGTTGTTTGACTATCAGTCGTTATGTTGGTATTTTACCACTCACCTTGACTTATTTCCGGAGGTTGCCGCCTCCGACGCGGGTAGACTCAGCGATGCAGGACCATGATTCGAGAATACCTACGCGGGTCCGGGACCTATGCGAGCTACGAGTTCCGTGTTAGTTTGCGGCCTTTATGGTCATGCGGTCTACGTGGCCACGCGATCGCGAGTCCGTGACGATGCCGGGGAGAGCTACCCTCGATGCGAGGAATACCTCACGCGGGCCATCGAGTGGCCTATGCGGAGTCGGAAGTTCAGGACTAGACGCCGACATTAGATATCGCGGGCGAGTGGCCGCCTTCGATCATGTGGCGCTAGACAAATCTCATGATACGCTTTATGACCTTGTTAGTACCGCTGGTGTTAGTAGTCGGCTATGCCTTCGCATTTACCCCGCACGGTTTTATTATGACACAGTGGGACTTGGTGTTCATGTATTCCTTGGTGCTTTTATATCATAGACCGACGGCAGCGAAGAAGGTATTCCACGCATGATTGATGTTGTGGGCGTGAGACCCATTGTTATATTTGAGTGATGACTTGAGGCGTGAGCCCCGGCTTGATACGATCGCTATTTAATTGTAAATCGTAGTTTGGTTATCATACATGTCTCCCGCTTTATAGACTATTATGATTTCATTTACGTGATTTTCGGGCCACATACTTGGTACTGTTGTATCGACCTCTTCGGCCGCGTCATGCCGCAGTTGAGGTACACCGCCGTTGATCCTAGCTCTCGTGGTCACAGCTCAGCTTGGGAAGCTTCGTTTCTCCGAGGCTTATCAGTGGTATAGTCCCCGTCGTAGTAGGTGTTTACATTCAGGGGTTTGGCGGGCCCCGCCCCGCCATTGTTGTCGATCATTCTTAGAGGTCCAGAGTAATCGCTGTGGGCGAGTTGTAGAAAGGGATGTAATCGCTCAAATTGTTATATATTATGAAGGTAATCGTTTTGGGTTAGCCTTTTCTTATTTCACCGTCTTATTGCATTGGTTTCATGTTATTGTTTTATGTTCCACGATTACTCGATGTTGTATCACTAGGGTGCCCTGGTAAGGCACCACCACTGCTCGTTCGGTCGTGACAAAAGTCTTTTGACTTAAGCCCAATGATAAGAACTTTGAAGTATTTCAAAAGTATTAAGAACTGCTTTTGAAAGAAGAGTAACACTTGGTTTTGAAAACATAAGAGTTATACTAGCTTTATGGGAAGTTAGGTATAACGTCTTAAGAAAGATAAAATGAATGATTTATTGATTATAAAAGTTAAGAGACTTGATCTTAAAAGATAAGAGACTTGACTTAAATGAATTGATATGAATTTCGTGTGAAACTTCATTCGTGAGTAATGAGTACTTGGTTTTAAAAGGAATAATGTTTTACTGATTTCGGAAATCAGAATAAGTATCGAACAAACCACAGCAGCGCTAATAAAGGGAAATGTTTTGACTAATAAAGTATTATTAAAACCAGTAGAAACTTCCATCTGCATAGAAGCTAAGATGAGACAAAAATGATATTACATTTCCTAGATCATGGTTGCTGTAATAAGATTGTTATGAACAAGAATAACCTACTCACACATAAGGTATATGTTTCTCAAATTGTTTTAAAGGATTAAAACTATGAACTACGAAACCTTTCGAAAATGAGAAACTTGAGTAATTGAAATTAGGCAAACTTGAACGTTTGAAAAAGAATGTTACTTGATTTTACAAAGAGAAGTGTTTTTGAATTACTTCAAAAGATAATCGCTCTATTTTTTATATACTACGGGTATTGTGTGACTTTTGTGAAAGTAACGTATCTTTTAAAGAGTTAATGTATGAAGTACTTTGGGGATAAAAACCCGATCTTGGTAATCATATAGTAGAAAGTACCTCGTGTGAATAACTTGATTGTGTTGGTTTGTGATAGCCTTGTAATACTTTCTTGTTGAGTTGATAAATAAACATGTTAGGATGCTACGTGTGTTAAGTATCTTGTGATGTTTGTGTAAAGAGGTTTCCCTTGATTGTGCTTATGTTGTTTAAACGATACACTGTTATGTTGGTATTATATCACTCACCTTGATCCCGGGGGTTAAGATGCCCTCCGATGCGGGGTAGACTCAGGCGGGTCTGTGTGACCTATGATTCGAGAATACCTCATGCGGGTCCTGGGGGCCTATGCGGAGCTACGAGAGTTCCAGGTTAGTGTGCGGCCTTTATGGTCATGCGGTCTATGTGGCCATGCGGACTGCGAGTCCAGGACGATGCCGGGGAGTAGCTACCCTCGATGCGAGGAATACCTCATGCGGGCCATTGGAGTGGCCTATGCGAGTCGGGAAGTTCCAGGACTAGACGCGCACATTAGATATCATGCGAGTGGCGCCGATCATGTGGCGGCCTAGACAAATCTCATGATACAGTTTATGACCTTGTTAGTACTGTGGGTGTTAGTAGTCGGCTATGCCTTCGTACTTACCCCGTACGGTTTTATTATGACACAGGTGGGACTTGGTGTTCATGTGTATTCCTTGGTGCTTTTATATCATAGACTGACGGCAGTGAAGAAGGTATTCCACGGGCATGATTGATGTTGTGGGCGTGAGACCCATTGTTATATTTGAGTGATGACTTGAGGGCGTGAGCCCCTGGCTTGACATGACTGCTTATTTAATTGTAAACTGTAGTTTGGTTATCATACATGTCTCCTGCTTTATAGACTATTATGATTTCATTTACGATTTTCGCCACATACTTGGTACTGTTATCGACTCCTTCGGGGCCGCGTCACGCCGCAGTTGAGGTACACCGGCCGTTGATCCTAGCTCGTGGTCACAGTCAGCGTTTGGGAAGCTTCGTTTCTCCGAGGCTTATCAGGTATAGTCCTCGTCGTAGTAGGTGTTTACATTCAGGGTTTGGCGGGCCCCGCCCCGCCATCATTGTCGTATCATTCTTAGAGGTCCGTAGTAATCGCTGGGCGAGTTGTAGAAAGGGATGAATCGCTCAAATTGTTATATATTATGGCGTAATCGCTGGGTTAGCCTGTCTTCTTATTTCACTGTCTTATTGCATTGGTTTCATGTTATTGTTTTATGTTCCGCTGATTACTCTGATGTTGTATCACTAGGGTGCCCGGGGTAAGGCACCAGTCACGGGCTCGGGTTCGGGTCGTGACAAAAGTCTTTTGACTTAAGCCTGAATGATAAGAACTTTGAAGTATTTCAAAAAGTATTAAGAACTGTTTTTGAAAGAAGAGTAACACTTGGTTTTGAAAACATAAGAGTTATACTAGCTTTATGGGAAGTTAGGTATAACGTCTTAAGAAAGATAAAATGAATGATTTATTGATTATAAAAGTTAAGAGACTTGATCTTAAAAGATAAGAGACTTGACTTAAATGAATTGATATGAATTTCGTGTGAAACCTCATTCGTGAGTAATGAGTACTTGGTTTTAAAAGGAATAATGTTTTACTGATTTCGGAAATCAGAATAAGTATCGAACAAACCACAGCAGCGCTAATAAAGGGAAATGTTTTGACTAATAAAGTATTATTAAAGCCAGTAGAAACTTCCATCTGCATAGAAGCTAAGATGAGACAAAAATGATATTACATTTCCTAGATCATGGCTGCTGTAATAAGATTGTTATGAACAAGAATAACCTACTCACACATAAGGTATATGTTTCTCAAATTGTTTTAAAGGATTAAAACTATGAACTACGAAACCTTTCGAAAATGAGAAACTTGAGTAATTGAAATTAGGCAAACTTGAACGTTTGAAAAAGAATGTTACTTGATTTTACAAAGAGAAGTGTTTTTGAATTACTTCAAAAGATAATCGCTCTATTTTTTATATACTACGGGTATTGTGTGACTTTTGTGAAAGTAACGTATCTTTTAAAGAGTTAATGTATGAAGTACTTTGGGGATAAAAACCCGATCTTGGTAATCATATAGTAGAAAGTACCTCGTGTGAATAACTTGATTGTGTTGGTTTGTGATAGCCTTGTAATACTTTCTTGTTGAGTTGATAAATAAACATGTTAGGATGCTACGTGTGTTAAGTATCTTGTGATGTTTGTGTAAAGAGGTTTCCCTTGATTGTGCTTATGTTGTTTAAACGATACACTGTTATGTTGGTATTATATCACTCACCTTGATCCCGGGGGTTAAGATGCCCTCCGACGCGGTAGACTCAAAGTGCGTGTGACCTATGATTCGAGAATACCTCACGCGGGTCCCGGGGCCTATGCGAGCTACGAGTTCCGTTAGTGTGCGCGCCTTTATGGTCACGCGGTCTATGTGGCTACGCGATCGCGAGTCCGGGACGATCCGGGAGTAGCTACCTCGATGCGAGGAATACCTCACGCGGGCCATCGAGTGGCCTATGCGAGTCGCGGAAGTTCCAGGACTAGACGCCGCACATTAGATATCGCGCGAAGTGGCCGCCCGATCATGTGGCGCTAGACAAATCTCATGATACGCTTTATGACCTTGTTAGTACTCGTAGGTGTTAGTAGTCGGCTATGCCTTCGCATTTACCCCGTACGGTTTTATTATGACACAGGTGGGACTTGGTGTTCATGTGTATTCCTTGGTGCTTTTATATCATAGACTGACGGCAGTGAAGAAGGTATTCCACGGGCATGATTGATGTTGTGGGCGTGAGACCCATTGTTATATTTGAGTGATGACTTGAGGGCGTGAGCCCCTGGCTTGACATGACTGCTTATTTAATTGTAAACTGTAGTTTGGTTATCATACATGTCTCCTGCTTTATAGACTATTATGATTTCATTTACAGATTTTCGCCACATACTCTGCACTGTCAGATCGACCTCCTTCGGGCTGCGCTCATGCCGCAGTTGAGGTACACCGCCGATCCTAGCTCTCGTGGTCACGCTCAGCGCTTGGGAAGCTTCGTTTCTCGAGGCTTATCAGTGGTATAGTCCCCGTCAGAGTAGGTGTTTACATTCGTGGGTTTGGCGGGCCCCGCCCCGCCATTGTTGTCGTATCATTCTTAGAGGTGCAGTAGTACCGCGTGGCAGAGTTGTAGAAAGGGATGTAATCGCTCGTTGTTATATATTATGAAGGTAATCGTTTTGGGTTAGCTCGTTTTCTTATTTCACCGTCTTATTGCATTGGTTTCATGTTATTGTTTTATGTTCCACGATTACTCTGATGTTGTATCACTAGGGTGCCCGGGGTAAGGCACCAGTCACGGGCTCGGGTTCGGGTCGTGACAAAAGTCTTTTGACTTAAGCCTGAATGATAAGAACTTTGAAGTATTTCAAAAAGTATTAAGAACTGTTTTTGAAAGAAGAGTAACACTTGGTTTTGAAAACATAAGAGTTATACTAGCTTTATGGGAAGTTAGGTATAATGTCTTAAGAAAGATAAAATGAATGATTTATTGATTATAAAAGTTAAGAGACTTGATCTTAAAAGATAAGAGACTTGACTTAAATGAATTGATATGAATTTCGTGTGAAACCTCATTCGTGAGTAATGAGTACTTGGTTTTAAAAGGAATAATGTTTTACTGATTTCGGAAATCAGAATAAGTATCGAACAAACCACAAATAGCTTAATAAAGGGAAATGTTTTGACTAATAAAGTATTATTAAAACCAAGAGAAACTTCCATCCGCATAGAAGCTAAGATGAGACAAAAATGATATTACATTTCCTAGATCATGGTCATTGTAATAAGATTGTTATGAACAAGAATAACCTACTCACACATAAGGTATATGTTTCTCAAATTGTTTTAAAGGATTAAAACTATGAACTACTAAACCTTTCAAAATGAGAAACTTGAGTAATTGAAATTAGGCAAACTTGAACGTTTGAAAAAGAATGTTACTTGATTTTACAAAGAGAAGTGTTTTGAATTACTTCAAAAGATAATCGCTCTATTTTTATATACTACGGTATTGTGTGACTTTTGTGAAAGTAACGATCTTTTAAAGAGTTAATGTATGAAGTACTTTGGGGATAAAAACCCGATCTTGGTAATCATATAGTAGAAAGTACCTCGTGTGAATAACTTGATTGTGTTGGTTTGTGATAGCCTTGTAATACTTTCTTGTTGAGTTGATAAATAAACATGTTAGGATGCTACGTGTGTTAAGTATCTTGTGATGTTTGTGTAAAGAGGTTTCCCTTGATTGTGCTTATGTTGTTTAAACGATACACTGTTATGTTGGTATTATATCACTCACCTTGATCCCGGGGGTTAAGATGCCCTCCGATGCGGGGTAGACTCAGGCGGGTATGTGTGACCTATGATTCGAGAATACCTCATGCGGGTCCTGGGGGCCTATGCGGAGCTACGAGAGTTCCAGGTTAGTGTGCGGCCTTTATGGTCATGCGGACTGCGAGTCTAGGACGCTGCCGGGGAGTAGCTACCCTCGATGCGGGGAATACCTCATGCGGGCCATTGGAGTGGCCTATGCGGAGTCGCGGAAGTTCGGGGCTAGACGCGCACATTAGATATCGCGGCGAGTGACAGCCTTTGATCATGTGACGGCCAGACAGATCTCATGATACGCTTTATGTCCTTGTTTGTACCGGGTTTTAGTAGTCGGCTTTGCCTTCAGACTTACCCCGACGGTTTTATGATGACACGTGGGACCTCGTGTTCATGTATTCCTTGGTGCTTTCATATCATAGATCACGGCATGAGGAAGGTATTCCACGGGCATGATTGATGTTGGGCGTGAGACCCATTGTTATATTGGAGTGATGACTTGAGGGCGTGATTCCCTGACTTGACATAATCGCTATTTATCAGAATCGTAGTTTGGTTATCATACATGTCTCCTCGCTTTATATAGACTACTATGATTTCATTTACGTGATTTTCGCCACATACTTGGTACTTGCATCGACTTCCTCGGCCGCGCGTTCATGCCGCAGTAAAGGTACACCGCCGTTGATCCTCGCTCTTAGGGTCACAGCTCAGTTGGGAAAGCTCCGCTTCTCGAGGCTTATTCGTATAGTCCCCGTTGTTGTAGGTGCTACATTCGTGGGTATGACGGCCCCGCCCGTCGTTGTTGTCATATCATTCGTAGAGGTCCGTAGTAATCGCCAGGCGTGGTTGTAATGGGATGTAATCGCTCAAATTGTTATTTATATATATACCGAAGGTAACCGCTGGTTAGCCTGCTTTCTTATTTCACCGTCTTATTGCATTGGCTTCATGTTATTGTTTTATGTTCCGCTGATTTTCTCGATGTATGACTACTGGGTGCCCGTAAGGCACGATCACGCCCCGAACGGGTCGTGACAAGTAGCTACCTCGACGCGGGAATACTTCACGCGCCTACGTGAGTGGCCTATGCGGACTGCGGGAGTCCAGGTTTAGGCATGCTTAATGATACTATGGGCGATTGGCCTTGCTTCGATCATTCGCAGCCTAGAAAGAGACCTGTTACAGTTTACCTTTTTTTTGCTCCTGTTTGTGATGTGGCACTACGCGCTACTCGTTGTTTCGCATATATTTGTAAAATTGGTTTTAAAATGATATGATTTCATTTAAGTACTTTACAGTTTCACATACTTGGTATCTGCCAGATCGACCTCTTCGGGGCTGCGTTTATGCGCAGTAAAGGGAAGCGGTAGCGGATCCTCGCCTTAGGATGTTTTCTTTGGTCGTGAGCTCCATCTTCTCCGAGGCTCGACTTTTGGGTATGATCTCCCCGTTGTTGTAGATAGTTGTGTACATTCAGGTATGGCGGGCCCCGTCCCGCCATAGTTGTTTACTTCTCAGAGGTTCAGTAGTCCTATTGTACGCTTGAGATGTAATCGCGATTTTGGTTTTTATATATATGCCGAAAGACGACTTTTCTCGATAAACGGCCTTAATTTACATTTGTTTCATGTCTTGTTTTTATATTCACGATTACTCTGATGTATGACTACTTGGGTGCCCCGGTAAGACACCAGTCACGGGCCCTGGAACGGGTCGTGACAAAAGTGGTATCAGAGCAGTTAATCCTCGGAAAGTGTCTGACGCATGTATCTAGTAAGTCTTGATTATCGATGTTGTGCACCACACCAATAATCGTGAGGCTATAGGATATTTAGGATTGGTTTCCATTCTTCTCACTCGAGATCGTGCCTTAGAGTTGTGTTATAAGTTGGACCCCTCTAACGTATTTGCTTTCTTTAACAGTTATGCCTCCACGTAAGGCAACCCGCCCGTGGCGGCAAGGCAATGCAGGAGTCGCTAGTAGGACACCGAAGGCCACGAGGCTCGTGCCCGCCTATACCCGAGACGGCGAGTTCCACCACGCCGCCGGCCCCAGCAGGGTTTAGGGCCGCAGCAGTGGCTGATGAGACCACAGTACCTACACCTCCACCCCACACCGGAGCACCAGATGGGTTCTGAGAGATGGCCCGCCATCGCCGTGATCGTGGGCCGCATACGGCAGATAGGCCGGATGCGCAGTTCAGCCCAGAAGACTGCGGGTTCACCCGAGATCGGATAGTTTGAGGCTACGAGATTTTCTGAGTTGTAGCCCGCCAGAGTTCTACGGGTCGAGGCCTGAGGATGATCTGCAGGAGTTCATCCGCCGCCATGAGGATCATGCGAGTGATCAAAGCTTCGGAGACCGAGTCCGTGATCTTCGGTTCACATAGGCTGCGTGATACCGCAGTCGATTGGTTTGATTCGTGGGAGTTATCCCGGGGAGAGCACGCGTCCCCAGCTACTTGGGACGAGTTCTCGGAGGCTTTTCTCACTCACTTCTTGCCTCCACAGATGAGGAGGGAACGGGCCGACAAATTTTTGTTGCTGAGACAGAGAGGACGCACAGTTAGAGAGTACAACGTTGAGTTCGATTCGTTGGCTCGATATGTCCCTGCGTTGGTAGCAGATATGGAGGACAGGGTGCATCGCTACGTCACCGGGCTAGATGATTATATGGCCGAGTCTTGTGCGGGTGTGGCTCTTCAGCCAGGCATGGACATTACCCGTATGCAGGCTCATGCACTTGGATGCGAGGAGCGTAGAGGCCGACGGTTGTGCAGACAGCAGGTTAAGGCCAGGACGGCAGGGTCTTTTGGTAACTATCTGGGTGGACGGCCTCAGCAGCAGTCTAGATTTGCACCACAGCCAGCTCAGAGCACTCCTACACCGTTCTTAGGACAGCTAGGATATTCGAGGGCACTGTGGCCCCGGACTTCGCACGCCCGAGTAGCAGAGGCGCCGCCGATCGACCCCCTCAGTGTGGCCGATGCGGTAGATCCCATTACGGGAATTGTGGTACTGCTCCGAGAGTTTGTTACAGTTGCGGCCAGTCGGGTCACTTTGCGAGAGCCTGTCCGACCAAGGGCAGCGCAGAGGGTAGGGGTCAGCCTACAGGGTCTTTCGCCGGGTCTTCTTCATCCCCTACAGTTACTCGCCCCGGAGGGCAGGGTACTCATGGACCAGCAGGTCGCGGCAGAGGTCGTGGCGCGGGTCCCAGTTCTAGCGGTCCTCAGAACCGCATTTATGCCTTGTCCACGGGCAGACTGGGAGGCTTCACCGATGTCGCCACAGTACCTTATCGGTTCGTCAGTGATGTGTATGCCTTAATAGATCCGGGTTCTACTCGCCCCATATATCTCCCTTATTGCTAGTAGGATAGGGATAGAGCCCGAGTCCATAGACCTTTTGAGGTAGCTACGCCAGGGTGATTCGGTGGTAGCTCGGCGGGTATATAGGGCTTGTCCAAAGGACCATATGCGTCCGACCTATCCGACTTGATAGAGTTGGATATGACTGATTTCGATGTGATCATGGGTATGGATTGGCTAGCGTCTTGCTACGCCAATGTCACGACCCGAACCCGGGCCCGTGACTGGTGCCTTACCCCGGGCACCCTAGTGATACAATCATCAGAGAAAATCAGCGGAAATAAAAACATGAACATGAATTAAGAGACAAAATAAATAAACAGGCCAACCAAAACAGTTGCCTTCATCATATATACATAAATACCCGAACAATTATCCTTTTTACAAACCCCGCCACAACAAAGCACATGCACTTAAGATTTATACAACAACTATGACGACAGGCCCCGCCATACCCCGAATGTACAAGGACCTACAGACTGTGTGGTAACATACCAAAGATAAGCCTCAAGGAACGGAGCTTCCCAATACGCCAAAGGTGATCCTAAAAGCGGGGATCGATGGCCGATGTACCTCACTGCAGATGAACGCACTTCAAGGAGGTCAAGATAACAGTACCAAGTATGTGAAATCAGAAATATCAGAAATGAAATCATAGCATCTATATAAAGCAGAGACATGTATGATAACTAAACTACAAGACACAACATATAAATAGTCATATCAAGTCGTGAACCACGCCCAAATCATCACTGCGCGTGGAGTTCCTTCCTCACCGCGGCCTATGATATGATAACAATAAGACAAAGAATCCAAAAGGAGCATATCCGCAGCGCACGATCGTGTCGAGATGTCCAAAAGGGAAACACTAAGACAACATTCCAAATGGAAGCATACCCGCGCGCCACGATCGTCGTCGATGTCCAAAGGGAAACAATAAGACAAAGATTCCAAATAGAAGCATACCCGCGCGCCACGATCGTGTCGGTATGTCCAAAAGGAAACAACAAAGCGACAATCAAAATGGAAGCATACCCGCGCGCCACGATCGCGGTCGTGATGTCCAAAGCGATTAGCAAAAGTAACACTATCAACAGAACGCACTGCGGAATTTCTCCGCCACCGCCGCACGCCCAAGTAAGTTCTCAACAAGTCAACCGACCTCCATCGAGACGCCAGAGTATAGAAACACAATTTTTGCACAACAAAGGCTATCACAACAAGCATAGGCAAGTTTCACAACAACAAGCATAGGCAAGTTTCACATCAACAAGCATAGGCAAGTTTCACAACAACAAGCATAGGCAAGTTATACACAACTCAAAGTACTTTCATTTTATGCCAAAGTCCGGTTTTAACCCTAAAGTGCTACGACGTTAATTTCTTTTAAGAGATCTGCCTTTATAAAAGTCACCCGTTACCCGTAGTATAAAAATAGAGTGACTTACATCTTTTAAGTAAACCAATACAACTTCCATACTTTTCCTTTTTAAAACCAAAATTAAGGCAATGCCACGCCTTCTTTGTTGGACCAAAATATTTCTCTTTTTAAAGTCAATTTACCACATTAAAACCAATGATAAAAATCCTTCTTTGTTCTCATAAAGTCGTTATAACTAACTTCCCATAAAGATGTTATAACACTTTATGTTTTAAACCAATTTAAGACAAAACAATGCCTTTCTTTTCCTAGAGTTCCAGGTTTGCCTAATTTCAATTACTCAAGTCTCTTTACTTTAGAAAAGTTTCATAGTTCGATGTCTTAATTTCCTTTAAACCAATTGAGTAACATATGCCATAGTAGTAGGTTATTCTTGTTCATAAATCTTATTTAAGCAACCATGATCTAGGAAATGTAATATCATTTTGTCTCATCTTAGCTTCTATGCATGGAGGTTTCTACCGGTTTTAATAATACTTCTTTATTCAATACATTTCCTTTATTAACGCTGCAGTTGGTTTGTCGATACTCATTCTCGATTTCAAATCAAGAAACATTATTCCCTTTAAAACCAAGTACTCATTACTCACGAATGAGGTTTCACACAAACATCCATATTCAGTCAAGTCTCTTATCTTTTAAGAATAAGTCTCTTAACTTCTAAACCATTAAACCAGTCTTTTTATCTTTCTTAAGACGTTACACCTAACTTCTCATAAAGTCGTATAACTCTTATGTTTTCAAACAAAGTATACACTTCTTTCAAAAGGTTTCTTAATCTATTAGAATACTTCAAGGTTCTTTTACATCAAGTCGGTTATAAGTCAAATCAGCTTATCTTTAAAACCACAAAGCATTTCTCATTTACATAGAGCTGTTATAACCAACTTCTCATAAAGCCGTTATAACACTTTATGTTTAAAGACAATCAAATACATTTAACACATGTACGTCTACCGTACTACATAGTTATACACATATCATGCTAAAACAGATAGGAAGAGGTTCACATACCTCGCGACGATTATCGACTAATAGCAAAACGCTCCAAGATCCTCAAACCGTCGGCTACACTTTAAGCCAAGCAGATCCCTCCACACGTAGTACTTCAACCTATAGAGGCCAAAAGGCGCCTATTAACATCTTTAGATCCCGACGTAGAATATTCTACGTAAAATTCGAAGACTCTCCCCGCAACAACAGCGTAATTCTCCTCCTCTATCGAGGCCGACTACCAAGCCAACCAGGGGGGGGGGGGGTTTACACGTCTAACCGGACGTGTACAATTCTACTTCACATTAATGATATACAAGTCTCATCAGAATACAGTCCATGTAATTACAATTCGCTTCTTCTTTAAATTCAGCTTAAGTCAAAAGACATTGCCGCACAATTATAATCGCCTATATATAGTATACTTCAACCATATATTCCTACAACATGTAATTTCCAATTACAACAGGAGGTCAAGAGTGTTTACCTCGATAAGCCCAAAATTATCCGAGTTTAAATGTCGATCCCGAGCAAGGTTTAGCTCCTACACCGGCGCCCAACCCGCTCCAAACAACCCTTAGAAGTTCTAACCAACTTCTACCTAAATACTTCAACTAACAATGAAGATTTCAGGGTTTCGTTTAGAGGCTAAGAGGAAGTATAATGGTATTTTCTGGGCTTTGTATAAGTGTAACCTGGGAATACTACAAGGTATTTGAGCCAAGGTTTTGGGCATTATAACAATACTAGAGAGTATTTCTATACCACAAAAAGGGGGTATTATACGAAAACAACTAGGCTAGTGGGTGTACCCACGCCAAGCCTCTACAAAGGGGAGGGGAGGGCTTTGGACGAAGCAAACAAGAGGAGGGAGTAGTGTGAGACTTAGAAAGATTGCTCAAGTTTGGAAGAAAATCTTCAACTTAGAGGTATTTATAGGTCAAGTAAAGGCCAACCAATGGCCAAGATGAAGACAAATGTGGTGCAAGTGTAGGGCTAGATTTCAACCATGTGGACCTTATCCATCTACCACACCAACTTGCACAAATATCCTACCAACCAAAGGCACAAAAACGTGCCCTTGACTTGCCCTGCCGCCCACTTGCTCCCAATGTAAGGGTGACACATGTCACCCTCCCGCTGGTCCAAAATGTTTCGCCTCTCTAAAAATCCGTAAAATTATTAATGACATAGCCGAATTTTCCCTACGAAAGTCGTGGAAACGTTTCATTTAAAAACGACTTTTTGGCACTTGTGTACAAATTTCGAAACTATGCTTACTTTAAGGCTCAAATTATAATACGACGCCTAACGCATATACTCGAAATACGGGTATAACAACCCAATGTAGACCGCAGGAGAGAGTGGTACGGCCCAGCCTTCCCGAGGAGCCATTGTTGAGTGGGAGGAACACCGTGTCGCCGGCGGTAGGTTTATTTCTTACCTCAAGGCTAGGAAGATGGTGCGTAGGGGTATATCTACCATCTCGTTCGGGTATTTGATAATCGAGGTCAGTACCAGATTTTCAAACCGCTCCGTAAGTCGAGAGTTCCGCACGTGTTTCGCACGACCTTCCCGTATCCTCTCGAGAGGAGATAGAATTTTGTATCGACAGCCGCGGACACTCGGCCTATTTCCATTCCGCCATACAGAATGGCACCTTCCGAGTTGAGAGATTTGAAGGACCAGCTGAGAGATTTGCTGGAGAAGGGCTTCATCAGGCCTAGTGTTTCTCCCTGGGGAGCGCCGGTATTGTTCGTGAAGAAGAAGGACGGGACGCTGCGCATGTGTGTCGATTACAGGCAGCTGAACAAGGTGACCATTAAGAACAGATACCCCCTTCCCAGGATCGATGATTTGTTCGACCAGTTGTAGGGTGCGAGATGTTTCTCCAAGATTGATCTGCGATCGGGCTATCATCAGGTGCGTGTTAAAGAGGCGGATGTCCCTAGGACTGCATTCCGGACCCGGTACGGGCATTATGAGTTCAGGGTTATGTCTTTCGGGTTGACCAATGCTCCGGCGGTATTTATGGATTTGATGAACCGAGTGTTCAAGCCATTTTTGGACACGTTTGTGATAGTGTTCATTGATGACATCTTGGTTTATTCCCGCTCAGAGCAGAGCACGCGAGCATTCGGCGACTGTGGCCGAGAGTTCTCCGACCAGCTATACGCCAAGTTTTCCAAATGTGAGTTTTGTTGACTTCATGGCTTTTCTTGGGCATATTGTCGGGTCGATGGTATTCGTGGATACGCCAAGATCGAGGCAATCGAGACTTGGCCTAGACCTACTACTCCGGCAGAGGTGCAGCCTTTTCCGGGCCTCAGAGTTACTATCGGGCGTTCAGAGAAGTTTGCTTCTATCTCTGCACCATTGACTAGGCTGACTCAGAAGGCAGCTAAGTTTCAGTGGACTGATGTTTGTGAGCAGGGTTTCCAGTTACTGAAAGAGAGACTAACGACCGCCCCCGTTCTTACTCTTCCAGAGGGTCCAGACGGTTATGTAGTGTATTGTGATGCGTCAGGCGTCGTGTCACGACCCGAACCCGGGCCCGTGACTGGTGCCTTACCCCGGGCACCCTAGTGATACAACATCAGAGTAATCAGCGGAATATAAAACACAACATGAAACAATGTAGAAGAGACACAGTTTATCTGAAGAAAAGTTGCCTTTCGGCATATATATAAAAACTTAAATCCGAACAGTTACATCCTTTTTACAACTCTGCCCATAACAGTACTACAGACCTCTAAGAATGATATAACAACAATGGCGGGACAGGGCCCCGCTATACCCCTGAATGTAAGTGTTACACCCCGTAAATTCTAGAGGATAGATAAGTTGGCAAACATGTGTTGGAAGGATTTTGAGTTTACCTTTGAGTATTGGACCCCAGTTGTTAAGGATTGTAAGGTGTTTAAAAGGCCTAGTGTGTAGTCCGTTGAATCTAGGTCCCAACGCAACCAACCGTTCGTCGATTGGACATCGGAGTCAAAAGTTATGGAAGTTTCAAGTTTGGCGCGTGAGCAAAGCAGCGACTTGATTCAGGGTTCAGTACGCGCGCCGAGAGCGTGGCGCGCCGATTGTACCGAGGGTCTGCGGTGTTGGCGCCGCGGCGCCGACGCAGGGCGCGCGCAGACGCTGCAATTATTTTCAAGTGTTAGCCAAGCGCCGGGCGGATTTTCATGTAAAGGAGAAAAATCGTGATATTTTTATAGGAGCCTATGGGAGGGTGACAAGTGTCCTCCCATCCTTTGACCAGCGATAGAAGCCTATTTTAGGCCAAGTCTTGGAAGACTTGGCCATTTCATTTCAAACCTCCCAAGAGAAAACCCTCTCCTTCTCTCTAGGTTTTTGAGAAACCTGCCTTAGGGAACCGCTGAGCGCGGCAAGAAGGAAAAAGTGTTGGTGAACTTGTGGGAAGCGCCGTGGTTGAGTTGACGGAAGAAGTGGTAGGAAAGGGCTTTTGAGGCTTTTCTAAAAGGTAAGAGTTTCCCTTCTCTGGGTTTTGAGTTAGTACTTGTGATAGTAGTATAGATCTGTGAGCCTGAGGCTGTTATATTTAGAGTTTGAATAGATTTGTGAGCCTGAGGCTGTTATAGTTAAGTTTGTATAGATTTGTGAGCCCGAGGTCATTATAGTTAAGTAGGCTTAGATTTGGATCTTGTAGCCTTGTTGATTTCGGCCTTATGAAAGGTGGCAAGTTAATAGAAACAAAGGAAGTTCTGTCCAAATTTCCGTAGAATGTAGGGGCCTTGTACTTAGTTTACTCTACGCTCAAACTAGAGTTTGATAGACGCTTTATGGCCCTTATAGGATTGAAGTACTACGTAGCATATTCTTCTTAAGGAGATAAGATCGTGGAGCATTTTGCTTAGTGTCGACAATCGTCGCGAGGTATGTGATTCTTCCTATCCTCTTCAAAGATGACTATTTGTGAAATATATAGTGCGGTTGACGACGCGGTGTTAAAGGAAATTGATTTTCCAAATTGTGTCTTGACTTGTTATGAAGTGTAAAGGGCTTCATTAGGTGTAAGAGTAGTAAGTCTTATCCGTTAGTAATGGGCACTCGGTCCTTAAAGAATGAGCCCTCTTGGTCTCATAAATGTTTATGTGGTAATTGGTTGGTTTAAAACATAAAGGGGTTATAACGGCTTTATGGGAAGTCAGTTATAACAACTTTATGTGAGTAAAAGAACGGTTGTTGATTGGTAGAAGTTAAGAGACTTGATCTTGTAAGATAAGAGACTTAACTTAGAATTGTGAAAGTTTTGTAATGTATTCAAAAGTTGTAAAACCTCATTCGTGAGTAATGAGTAATACTTGGTTTTGAAAACTTAAGAGTTATACTAGCTTTATGGGAAGTTAGGTATAACGGCATAAGAATGTGAAATGGATTTGAAAGTGGGAACAAGTATCGAACACACACCATCAGTACTAATAAAGGAAATGGTTTCACTAATTGATTATATTAAAACCAGAGAAACCTCCATCCGCATAGAAACTAAGATAAGACAAAATGATATTACATTTCCTAGATCATGGTCGCTTAAATGAGAATCATTGATAACAAGTTCGACTTTTCTTAAAATTCCAAAGAATGAACTTAATGGATTGCAAAGGATAATGTAATCGATTTTGGAAAAGAGAAGTAACTTGAGTTTGAAAGTATAAATCACTTGTTTTCAGATATCGAACTTTTCTTAAGGGAAAAGTAAATGACTTGGTTTTAAAAGGTAGGAATACTTGACCTTAAAGGAGTTAATTACTTGGACTTTTAAAAGGTATACTTGACGTTATGTTAATTGTGTTTGAAGACGTGTTTTAAACATGAATGTGTGTGATACTACGTGTGATAGTATCGTATGGTTTCTACGAAAGAGAGGTCTTTGAAGGTAGGAAAGAATGTAGTATTTTGGGGTTGGAACCCGTTTGTCGACTTAAACGGGGTACTTTGAGTTGTGTGTAACTTGCCTCGGCTTGTGGTGATAGTTTTGTTGTTGTGCAAGTGTTTGACTTTGTGCTACCGAGTCTCTCGACGAGGGCCTGATATCGGGTGGTATGATGGACATATCGACACGCTGGGTAGCCCACGTATGCTTCCACTATATTGATCCTTTGGGACATATCGACACGCTGGGTAGCCCACGTATGCTTCTATTGTGAGTGTTATCTTGTAAACTGGTTTGGACATACCGACACGCTGGGTAGCCCACGAGTACGCGCCCACAGCGAGTATTATCCGGTATTTGTTTGGACATACCGACACGCTGGGTAGCCCACGCAGTATGCGCCCACAGCGAGTATTATCCGGTATTTGTTTCGACATACCGACCCGTTGGTAGCCCACGAGTATGCGCCCACGTGAGTATTATCTTGTTATGGTTGGGACATACCGACACGCTGGGTAGCCCACGAGTACGCGCCCACCGCGAGTACTATCTTGTTATTGGGTCGACATACCGACACGCTGGGTAGCCCACGCAGTATGCGCCCACTTTGAGTAATGATCTTTCGCGCGAGTCCTCGACTTGATGTGATTTGATTTGGATCGAATCAGATATACGTGGTGTATCAGAGTTTGTTATCATACATGTCTCCGCTTTCCTTATAGACTATTATGATTTCATTTACGATTTTTCTGCTTCGCATACTCTGCACTGTAATCGACTTCTTCGGGGCCGCGCTCACGCCGCAGTCGAGATACATCGCTTGTTGATCCGCACTTTGATCGCTCGCCTCGTAAAGCTCCATTCCTTCTGAGACTTTGTCACTTGGTACGGTTCCTCAAGTTGTAGAACTTTTTGTACATTCGTGGTATGGCGGGCCCCGTCCCGCCAGAGATGTTATAAAAATTCTTAGAGGTCCGTAGTAATCGATGCAAGGTGGATTGTAACTGCTCAGTGTTAGTTATTTTTCGTAAAAGGTAACCGCTGTTAGCCTGCTTTTCTTTTCATTGGTTATCATGTATGAGTTTTAATTTCACGATTTTCTCGATGTTGTTTGACTACTGGGTGCCCGTAAGGCACCGCCGCGCCCGCTTCGGTCGCGATGTAGTGGTATCGAGCGCTTAGTCCTCTGAAAGTGTCTACGCACCGCGTTCATAGAGTCTTGATTATCGACGTTGTGCACCACATCTATAATCGTGAGGTCATGGACATTTAGGATTGGTTTCTATTCTTCTCATTCCGAGATCGTGCCTTAGAGCCGTGTTGTAAGTGGACCCTCCGACGTGTTTCGCTTTTACCGCTATGCCTCTCGCGAAAGGCAACCAGGCCCGGCGGCAAGGCAGCAGAGGAGTCGCGAGTAGAGCAATGGCGCCTCTACAGAGACCACAAGACTGAGCCTCCACCCCACTGGCCCGGGAGCAGGAGACGGGTTACGCGAGTCGGCCCGCTTATTGGCCGTGGTCAGGCTGACACGAGGATAGGCCGGACGCAGCAGCCCAAAGAGCACCAGCGGTTCACCCGAGATCGGATAGTTTGAGGTCAGCGGACTTTTCGAGTTGCGCCCGCCAGAGTTCTACGGTCGAGGCCCGAGGATGATCCGCAGGAGTTCATCCGACGCTGACGGATCACGAGAGTGATCAAGGCATCGGAGACCGAGTCGTGGTCCTAGGTTCGCATCGGCCGCGTGATACCGCAGCCGATCGTTTGATTCACGGAGCCGCCCCGGAGGGCATGCACTTCCAAATGAGATGGGACGAGTTCTGAGGCATTTCTTGCACATTTCTTGCCTCCACAGATGGCGAGGACTCGGGCCGATGATTTTTGATGTTGAGGCGAACCGCGCACGGCTCAGAGTACAACGTGGAGTTTAACTCACTAGCTCGGACGCCCTCGCGTTAGTAGCCGACATGGAGGACAGAGTGCACCGCTATGTCACAGGCTTGATGACTATTTGGCGAGAGTTGCTCGAGTAGCTCTTCACCGCACGACATTGCCCGCACGCAGCTCATGCACTGATGCGAGGCACGAGGAGTCGACGGAATGACCAAGATCAGCAGAGTAGGCCAAGGCGCAGAGGTCCTTTGGTGACCTTCGGCGTGCACCAGCAGAAAGTTAGCATGCGCCCGCCAAGACGGAGTGCTCCACCTCGCCGCCGACGCTCGAAAATTCGAGAGCAGTCGTGGCTCCAAGGTTTCGGTTTTGGGGATCGTGGATGTTAGTCGGATGGGACCACCCTTACCGCTGTGACTATCAGGTAGGCTCCACGATGGGAGTGTCGTGCTAATAGGGAATCTGCTTACATGCGCCACCGGGCCATTTTGCAAGGAATTGTCCCACCCAGAGATAGCGCGAGGTTGAGATTCAGCCTTCGATCGATCGACGATTCACCTCCTCCTTTGTGCGTCGTCTCGGAAAGAACATGAGTAGAACGACAAGAAGGGAAGTGAAGCAATAGTTCTGGTATGTTCTTAACCCTCTGAGTATTGTATGCTTTGATGTTGTGGTGATGTGTTGAGTGCTATGTTCGTAGCTTTGTGTATATAATGTGATTTGGAAGCATGGTTAATAAAGAGGGTAAGTTGGGGATGAGAAAATTTTGAACCTTAGAATTTATAACAGTTGAGACCTTAGATGTAAGGCCGCTTGGGTAGAAGCTTCATCGTTAATCCTTGTCGGAGTGTATGGTATACATGGAGTTTGTGTGATGATTCCATGGGTAGTTTGCGATGGAAGTGGTAGCTTCCATGACGTGGATTAGTAAGATGGACGAGTTGGAGGTAGTGACTCAAGGTGGTAGAAATGTAAGCGTTGGATCGAATTGTGGAACGTACTAGAGAGGTGTGTGAGTGTACAAGGAAGTTACTCCGAGTAATGAGAGTATACTTTAGACCAAGGGACGAGAAAATAGTGATGTTTGAAAGTTAGAGGTGATTTCCAAGAATGGAATTTGGAGATGCGTGATTTCTATATTATGGCCATGAGAGGCATAAATGAGTTTTGGTAGGTATAGTAGTGAAGACTATACCGCGCATGTGTTCTCAAGACTTAGAAGGAACATTCGACGAATGTTTCGGCGAGGAAGAATTTTACACCCAGTAAATTCTAGAGGATAGATAAGTTGGCAAACATGTGTTGGAAGGATTTTGAGTTTACCTTTGAGTATTGGACCCCAGTTGTTAAGGATTGTAAGGTGTTTAAAAGGCCTAGTGTGTAGTCCGTTGAATCTAGGTCCCAACGCAACCAACCGCTCGCCGATTGGACATCGAGTCAAAAGTTATGGAAGTTTCAAGTTTGGCGCGCAAAGTAAAGCGTTGACTTCATTCAGGGTTCAGCGCGCCACGGAGAGCGTGCGCGCCGATTGTACTGAGGGTCTGCGGTGTTGCGCGCGCCGAATGCAGCCGCGCGCGCAGACGCTGCAATTATTTTCGAAGTGTTAGCCAAGCGCCGGGCGGGATTTTCATGTAAAGGAGAAAAATCGTGATATTTTTATAAGCAGCCAATGGGAGGGTGACAAGTGTCCATCCAATCCTTTGACAAGCGATAGAAGCATATTTTAGGGCAAAGTCTTGGACTACTTGGCCATTTCATTACAAACCCTCCCAAAAGAAAACCCCTCTCCTTCTCTCTAGGTTTTTGAGAAACCCGCCTTAGGAACCGCTGAGCGCGCAGAAGGAAAAAGTGTTGGTGAACTTGTGGGAAGCGCTGGTGGTTGAGTTGACGGAAGAAGTGGTAGGAAAGGGCTTTTGTGGGCTTTTCTAAAAGGTAAGAGTTTCCCTTCTCTGGGTTTTGAGTTAGTACTTGTGATAGTAGTATAGATCTGTGAGCCCGAGGTCGTTATATTTAGAGTTTGAATAGATTTGTGAGCCCGAGGTCGTTATAGTTAAGTTTGTATAGATTTGTGAGCCCGAGGTCATATAGTTAAGTTGGCTTAGATTTGGATCTTGTAGCCTTGTTGATTTCGGCCTTGTGAAAGGTGGCAAGTTAATAGAAACAAAGGAAGTTCTGTCCAATTTCCGTAGAATGTAGGGGCCTTGTACTTAGTTTACTCTACGTTCAAACTAGAGTTTGATAGACGTTTATGGCCCTTATAGGATTGAAGTACTACGTGTAGCATATTCTTCTTAAGGAGATAGTCGTGGAGCATTTTGCTTAGTGTCGACAATCGTCGCGAGGTATGTGATTCTTCCTATCCTCTTCAAAGATGACTATTTGTGAAATATATAGTGCGGTTGACGACGTGTGTTAAAGGAAATTGATTTTCCAAATTGTGTCTTGACTTGTTATGAAGTGTAAAGGGCTTCATTAGGTGTAAGAGTAGTAAGTCTTATCCGTTAGTAATGGGCACTCTGTTAAAGAATGAGCCCTCTTGGTCTCATAAATGTTTATGTGGTAATTGGTTGGTTTAAAACATAAGGGGTTATAACGGCTTTATGGGAAGTCAGTTATAACAACTTTATGTGAGTAAAAGAACGGTTGTTGATTGGTAGAAGTTAAGAGACTTGATCTTGTAAGATAAGAGACTTAACTTAGAATTGTGAAAGTTTTGTAATGTATTCAAAAGTTGTAAAACCTCATTCGTGAGTAATGAGTAATACTTGGTTTTTGAAAACTTAAGAGTTATACTAGCTTTATGGGAAGTTAGGTATAACGGCATAAGAATGTGAAATGGATTTCGAAAGTGGGAACAAGTATCGAACACACCACTGCAGCGCTAATAAAGGAAATGGTTTCGACTAATTGATTATATTAAAACCAGTAGAAACCTCCATCTGCATAGAAACTAAGATAAGACAAAATGATATTACATTTCCTAGATCATGGCTGCTTAAATGAGAATCATTGATAACAAGTTCTGACTTTTCTTAAAATTCCAAAGAATGAACTTAATGGATTGCAAAGGATAATGTACTGGATTTTGGAAAAGAGAAGTAACTTGAGTTTGAAAGTATAAATCACTTGTTTTCAGATATCGAACTTTTCTTAAGGGAAAAGTAAATGACTTGGTTTTAAAAGGTAGGAATACTTGACCTTAAAGGAGTTAATTACTTGGACTTTTAAAAGGTATACTTGACGTTATGTTAATTGTGTTTGAAGTACGTGTTTTAAACATGAATGTGTGTGATACTACGTGTGATAGTATCGTATGGTTTCTACGTAAAGAGAGGTCTTTGAAGGTAGGAAAGAATGTAGTATTTTGGGGTTGGAACCCGGTTTGTCGACTTAAACGAAGGTACTTTGAGTTGTGTGTAACTTGCCTGTGCTTGTGGTGATAGTTTTGTTGTTGTGCAAGTGTTTGACTTTGTGCTACCGAGTCTCTCGACGGAGGGCCGGATATCGGGTGGTATGATGGACATATCGACACGTTGGGTAGCCCACGGGTATGCTTCCACTATATTGATCCTTTGGGACATATCGACACGCCGGGTAGCCCACTGTATGCTTCTATTAGAGTGTTATCTTGTAAACCGGTTTGGACATACCGACACGTTGGGTAGCCCACGAGTATGCGCCCACATGAGTATTATCTCGGTATTTGTTTGGACATACCGACACGCTGGGTAGCCCACGAGTATGCGTCCACAATGAGTATTATCCGGTATTTGTTTGGACATACCGACCGCTGGGTAGCCCACGAGTATCGCCCACGTGAGTATTATCTTGTTATTGGTTGGGACATACCGACACGCTGGGTAGCCCACGAGTATCGCCCACCGCGAGTACTATCTTGTTATTGGGTTGGACATACCGACACGCTGGGTAGCCCACGAGTATGCGCCCACTTTGAGTAATGATCTTTCGGCGTGAGTCCTCGACTTGATGTGATTTGATTTGATCGAATCAGATATACGTGGTGTCTCGTAGTTTGGTTATCATACATGTCTCCTGTTTTCCTTATAGACTATTATGAATTCATTTACGATTTTTCTGCTTCGCATACTCTGCACTGTTGTGATCGACTTCTTCGGGCCGCTCACGCCGCAGTCGAGATACATCGCTTGTTGATCCGCACTTTGGATCGCTGTTCGCCTCGTAAAGCTCCATTCCTTCTGAGACTTTGTCACTTGGTACGGTTCCTCAAGTTGTAGAACTTTTTGTACATTCGTGGTATGGCGGGCCCCGTCCCGCCGAGATGTTATAAAAATTCTAGAGGTCCGTAGTATCGATGCAAGTGGATTGTAATCGCTCAGTGTTAGTTATTTTTCAGAAAAGGTAACCGCTTGGTTAGCCTGTTTTCTCTTTTCATTGGTTATCATGTATGAGTTTTAATTTCCGCTGATTTTCTCTGATGTTGTTTGACTACTTGGGTGCCCGGGTAAGGCACGATGCGTCTTGAGCTGGTCGTGGCGATGAAGTACCTACAACGACATGGGACTATACCAAAGATAAGCCTCCGAAGAAACGGAGCTTCCCAAAACGCTGAACTGTGAGCCTAAGAGCGGGGATCAACACTGGTGTACCTCTACCTGCGGCATGAACGCCTTCGGCGAGGTCAAGATAACAGTATGGCGAAATCAAAATACTGTAAATGAACTCATAGTATTCTATATAAAGCAGGAGACATGTATGATAACCAAACTACAGTTCCACAATAAATAGCGGTCAAGTCGTGGACTCACGCCTCAAAGTCATTACTCAAATATAACTATGGGTCACGCCACAACATCAATCATGCCCGTGGAATACCTTCCTCACTGCCGATCTATGATATAAAAGCACCAAGGAATACACATGAACACGGTCCCACTGTCATAATAAAACCGTACGGGGTAAGTACGAAGGCATAGCCGACTACTAAAACCCACAGTACCAACACGGTCATAAACTGTATCATGAGATCTGTCTAGACCGCCACATGATCGATGTTGGCCACTCGCCCGTAGTATCAAATGTGCATGTCTAGTCCTGGAACTTCCCGCAGCTCCGCATAGGCCACTCACATAGGCCCGCATGAGGTATTCCCCGCATCTAGGGTAGCTACTCCCCGGCAACGTCCTGGACTCGCAGTCCGCATGGCCACATAGACCGCATGAGGTATAACCGCACTAACACGAACTCGTAGCTCGCATAGCCACTGGACCCGCATGAGGTATCTCGAATCATAGTCACACGATCGCTCGAGGCTACCCCGCATCGGAGGGCAACCCGGATCAAGTCAAGGTGAGTGATATAATACTAACATAACAGCTTATCGTTAAACAACATAAGCACACTCAAGGGAAACCCCCTTACACAACATTACAAGACACTATCACACGTAGCATCCTAACATGTTTATTTATCGAACCAACAAGAAAGTTTTACAAGGCTATCACAAACCAACATAGTCAAGTTATTCACACAAGGCACTTCCTACTTTATGTCAACAAGTTCGGGTTTTTATCCCCAAAGCACTTCATACATTAATTCTTTAAAAGATCCGTTTCTTTCACAAAAGTCACACAATACCCGTAGTATAAAAATAGAGTGACTATCTTTTTAAGTAAACCAAAACACTTCCCTTTGTAAAATCAAGTAATAACATTATTTTCCAAACATTCAAGTTTGCCTAATTTCAAATGCTCAAGTTTCTCATTTTCGAAAGGTTTCGTAGTTCATAGTCTTAATCACTTAATAAATATAATTCTCTTTTAAAACAATCTGAGAAACATATGTCTTATATGTGAGTAGGTTATTCTTGTTCATAATCAATCTTATTAAAGCAGCCATGATCTAGGAAATGTAATATCATTTTGTCTCACCTTAGCTTCTATGCAGATGGAGGTTTCTACTGGTTTCAATAATACTTAATTAGTCAAAACATTTCCCTTTATTAGCGCTGCTGTGGTTTGTTCCATACTTATTCTGATTTCCGAAATCAGTAAGACATTATTTCTTTTAAAAACCAAGTACTCATTACTCACGAATGAGGTTTCACACTTTTTAACAAAATTCATATTAATTCAATTAAGTCAAGTCTCTTATCTTTTACGATCAAGTCTCTTAACTTCTAAAATCAATAAACCATTCTTATTATCTCTCTTAAGTCGTTATACCTAACTTCCCATAAAGCTAGTATAACTCTTAAGCTTTTAAAACCAAGTATTACTCTTCTTTCAAAAACGGTTCTTAATTCTTTTGAAATACTTCAAGATTCTTATTATTCAGGCTTAAGTCAAAAGACATTGTTATACCCCGTATTTCCAGAGTATGTACGTGAGGGCGTACGTACAAAGTTTAAGTCTTAAGTTGGCATTAGGGACGAAAATTTTGTTCACAACTACCGAAAAGAATCGTTTTTCGACGAAATGTTTTACAAAACTTGCGAAGGGAAAATTACGGCTATGTCTTTTATATTTTTTGCGGATTTTTCGAGAGATGAAATATTTTGGACCAACGAGAGGGCGACACTTGTCACCCTCAAGTGGACGGTTGTGGCGGCCGATTGGTGCACGTTTTCTTCCCCTTTTTGTGGCCTAAAACTTGGGTCAATGTTTGTGAGAGATTTGTGGAGTAGGGTTAGGGTGCACTTGGGCAAATCTTGACCCTCTACTTGCCCCCCACTTGGCTTGATCTTGGCCATTGATCTCCCTATAAATACCCCCCCCTTGTTGAAGACTTCTTCATCCCAAAAACACTTTCCAAGTCTTGGAGCCCTCTCCCCCTTAGTGTAGTGTTCTCGTCCAAAGAGCCCCCCTCCCCCTTCAGAGGCCTTTTGGCCGAGAGGTACCCCCCCTTCCTAGTAGTGCTAGCCGAGGGTACCCCCTACCTTGAAGCTCTCGTAAAATACCCCCCCCCCCCTGGTAGAAAAGTAATCTCCAAGTATTGTTACTATTCCAAAATACATTGGCCCAAATACCTTGTAGTATTCCAAGGTTACCCCTATACTAAAAGCCCAGAAATACTATTATACTTCCCTTCAGTCACAAAAATGAAACCCTAAGAAAAACCTTCATAGTCGGTTGAAGTGTTAAGTAGAAGTTGCGTAGAACTTCTGAGGGTTGTTTGGAGCGGGTTGGAGCGCCCAGAGTAGGAGCTAAACGTTGCTCAGGATCGACATTTAATCTTGGATAATTTTGGGCTTATCGAGGTAAATATCTTGTCCCCCTTTTGTAATTAGAGTTTACATATTGTTGAAGTATAAGAATTAAGTATAAGTTATATACAAGGAAGGTATATAAGAAGAGAATTGAACTGTACTTACATAGGACTGTATTTACAGTAGACTTGTGAAGTTTGACGGGTAGGGAAGTGCTGCCCAATTTTCCGTAAAATCTTGTATCTAGATTTATTCTACCGAGTAGTCTAGACATTGATAGACTTGTATAACCGTTATAGGTTGAAGTACTGCGAGTAGCGTATTCTACTCGAAGGGAGGAAAAGGCTAGCCGGATTACAGTACTTTGGAGCTATTTGCTAATAGTCGATAATCGTCGCGAGGTATGTGATTCTTCCTATCCTCTTGAGCATGATATTTTAAAAGGATATATATATATATAGTACGGTAGACGTACGTGTGTTAACTGAACGGGGTTTTACTCCGATGTCTTCTGACTTGAGTTTGAATAAAAAGAATCTTGAAGTATTTCAAAGAATTAAGAAACCTTTTTGAAAGAAGAGTAATGCTTGGTTTTTAAAGCTTAAGAGTTATACTAGCTTTATGGGAAGTTAGGTATAACGACTTAAGAGAGATAAAAAGAATGGTTTATTGATTTTAGAAGTTAAGAGACTTGATCTTAATAGATAAGAGACTTGACTTAATTAATATGAATTTTGTTAAAAAGGTGTGAAACCTCATTCGTGAGTAATGAGTACTTGGTTTTTAAAATGGATAATGTTTTACTGATTTCGGAAATCAGAATAAGTATCGAACGAACCACTGCAGCGTTAATAAAGGGAAATGTATTGACTAATTAAGTATTACTAAAATCAGTAGAAACCTCCATCTGCATAGAAGCTAAGATGAGACAAAATGATATTACATTTCCTAGATCAGGGCTGCTTTAATAAGATTGTTATGAACAAGAATAACCTACTCACACATAAGGCATATGTTTCTCAAATTGTTTTAATGGAGAATTATATTATTAAGTGATTAATACTATGAACTACGAAACCTTTCGAAAATGAGAAACTTGAGCATTTGAAATTAGGCAAACTTGAACGTTTGGAAAATAATGTTGTTACTTGATTTTACAAAGGAAAGTATTTTCGTTTACTTAAAAAGATAGTCACTCTATTTTTATACTACGGGTATTGTGTGACTTTTGTGAAAGAAACGGATCTTTTAAAGAGTTAGTGTATGAAGTACTTTGGGGATATAAACCCGAAATTGTTAACATAAAGTAGAAAGTACCTTGTGTGAATAACTTGACTATGTTGGTTTGTGATAGCCTTGCAATACTTTCTTGTTGGTTTGATAAATAAACATGTTAGGATGCTACGTGTGTTAGTGTCTTGTAATGTTGTAAGGGGTTTCCTTGATTGTGCTTATGTTGTTTAACGATAAGCCGTTATGTTAGTATTATATCACTCACCTTGACTTGATCCCGGTTAAAGTGCCCTCCGACGCGGTGTATAGCTCGGTGATGCAGGACCATGATTCGAGAATACCTCACGCGGGTCCAGGGACCTATGCGAGCTACGAGTTCCAGTTAGTGTGCGCCTATATGGTCATGCGGTCTACGGCTACGCGATCGCGAGTCCGCGATTTACGCCGGGAGTAGCTACCGTCGATGCGGGAATACCTCACGCGGGCCTATGTGAGTGGCCTATGCGGAGTCGCGAAGTTCCAGGACTAGACGCGCACATTTGATATCGCGGCGAGTGGCCTTCGATCATGTGGCGGTCTAGACAGATCTCATGATACACTTTATGACCTTGTTGGTACTGCTGGGTTTTAGTAGGCTATGCCTTCAGATTTTACCTCAGACGGTTTTATTATGACACGTGGGACTCGTGTTCATGTGTATTCCTTGGTGTTTTTATATCATAGATCGCCGGCGTGAGAAAGGTATTCCACGCATGATTGATGTGGGCGTGAGACCCATAGTTATATTTGAGTGGTGACTTTGAGGCGTGAGTCCTCGACTTGACATGATCGCTATTTATCAGGAATCGTAGTTTGGTTATCATACATGTCTCCTACTTTATATAGACTACTATGATTTCATTTACGATTTTCGGGCCACATACTTGGTACTGTTGTATCGACTCCTTCGGGCTGCGTTCATGCCGCATGTAGAGGTACACGCCGCCGATCCTCGCTCTAGGATCACATTCAGCTTGGAAGCTCCGCTTCTCCGAGACTTATCAGTGGTATAGTCCCCGTCGTTGTAGGTACTTACATTCGTGGTATGGCGGCCCCGTCCCGCCATTGTTGTTATAACATTCTGTGAGGTCCGTAGTAATCACAGGCGTAGTTTGTAAAAGGGATGTAACTGTTCGGTTTCATGTTTTTATATAAGCCGAAAGGCAAATTTTTCTTAGATAAACTGTTTCTCATTCATGTCTTGTTTTATGTTCCGCTGATTACTCTGATGTATGTCTACTTGGGTGCCCGGGGTAAGACACCAGTCACGGGCCCGAGTTTGGGTCGTGACAAAAGTGGTATCAGAGCAGTTAATCCTCGGAAAGTGTCTACAGACCGTATCTAGTAGAGTCTTGATTATCGATGTGTTGTGCACCACACCAATAATCAGGAGGCTATAGGATATTTAGGATTGGTTTCCATTCTTCTCACTCTGGGATCGTGCCTTAGAGTTGTGATATAAGTTGGACCCCTCTAACGTATTTCCTTCTCGTACCAGTTATGCCTCCGCGCAAGGCAACCCGGGCCCAAAAGGGCAAGGCAGTAGGAGCCGCGAGCAGTAATCAGAGGTTACGAGGCACAGCCCAACCATTACCCGAGGTGGTGCTTCATTCGGGAGTTCTCATATGTCACCATTTCACAGAGTTTAGCCAAGCAGCTAGCCTCATCGCCATGATATTTGGACCTTCGCCACGACCCGAGCAGTAAAGTATGGATCAAAGAGACGACCACATTAGCTAGGGAGTTAGCAACCAGAGAGTATTTTAGGTATCGATTTATCACGGGTCTTGATGACTATTTAAGAGAGGGTTGTGCAAGAGTAGCTCTTCAGTCAGGCTTGAGCATGGCCTGTGTACGGGCTTATGCGCAGCAGGCCGAGAAACGTAGGGATCAACGGGTTAACCAAAATCAGCAGAAGAGGCCGATCGGCAGGTCCTTTGGTAACTTTCGAGGCGACCGCCTCGCAGCAGATCGTTATGCGCCTCCGCCGATCAGAGTGGTCCTCCGCGGTTCGGGGCGTTCGGTGTGCGCAGGAGTTGGTCGATCTCCGTGGCTGCCGGTTCACAGATACACGTAGTGTCACGACTGCCTGGTTCGTGGATCGTGCCTTACCCGGGCACCCAAGTAGTCATACATCAGAGTAATCAGCGGAATATAAAAACAAGACAGGAATCAATATGAAAAGAGAAACAGTTTATCTGAGAAAAAGTTGCCTTTCAGCATATATATATATCCAACGTTTGGCAGTTACATCCCAACTGTACAATAGGACTACAGGCCTCTAAGGAAGTAAACAACTATGGCGGGACAGGGCCCCGCCATACCCTGAATGTACATATATCTACGACACCAGGGAGAACCATACCAAAAGTTGAGCCTCCGGAGAAGATGGAGCTCCTGACACCAAAGTAGAGATCCTAAGGATGCGGATCTAGCACCTGCTTTCCCTTACCTGCGGCATGAACGCAGCCCCCCGAAGGAGGTCAGTACAACAGGTACCAAGTATGTGAAATCAGAAAGTAGCATCAAGTAAAATCAAAGTATTTAAAACCATTTGCAAATACAACTACCTAATCGCATATAGTGTCACAACATAAACAAGAGCACAATAGATATAATGTAACTGGTCTTTTCTAAGCCGCTAATGATCGAAGCAAGGCCAATCGCCCATAGTATCATTATGCGTGCCTAATCCTAGACTTCTCGCAGTCCGCATAGGTCACACACAGACCCGCATGAGGTATTCCTCACATCGGGGGTAGCTAACCCCGGTACCCTCCTGGACTCCCGCAGTCCGCATAGTCACATAGACCGCATAGTCACACAGACCGCATAAGGCACTCCTCGCATCGGGATAATCACCCGGAATGATCAATCCTGGAACTCCCGCAGCTCCGCATAGTCACATAGACCACATAGGCCGTATAGACCCGCATCAAGGGTGGTAAGCCTTCCTTATAACAAGTCAAGGGGGTATGTGATATAATAACAGTACAACGGTCTTAACGTTTAACAACGTAAGCACAACAAGGGAACCCCCTTTACACAAACGTTACAAGACACTAACATACGTAGCATCATAATATGTCTACTTATCAAACAATCTTACTACACTTTACAGAAATCAATACAAGGCTTTTATAAACAATAAGTAAACAGTTCCTTTTATCTTTCTTAAATTGTTATACCTAACTTCCCATAAAGCTAGTATAACTCTTAAGCTTTTTGTTTAAAAACCAAGTGTCACTCTTCTGTTAAAAATGATTCATAATTCTTTTGAAATACTTCAAGATTCTTATTATTTAGACTCAAGTCAAAAGACGTCAAGTAAAACCATGTTTAGTTAACACACGTACGTCTACCGTACTATATATATACTTTAAAATATCATGCTCAAGAGGATAGGAAGAATCACATACCTCCTTGGCGAAATCCACCTGCCAAGTCGAATATGTCGCGCGCAGAGTATCAACCTATAATAGGAAAGTACGTCTATCAACGTCTAGACTACTCTGAAGAATGTTCTAAGCAGAGGGTTCTCTATTCTACGGAAAATTGGGCAGCATTTCCCTACCCGTCAAACTACTCAAGTCTACTGTAGATACAGTCCTATGTAAGTACAGTTCAATTCTTCTTCTTTTATACCCTTCTACTGTAATAACAATTCAATTCTATTCTTTAATATCCTTCTATATCTTATACTCAAATCTTAACTATTCTTATATGTAATCTCAAATTACAATAGAAGGACAAAAGTGTTTACCTCGATAAGCCCAAAATTATCCAAGTTAAATGTCGATCCTGAGCAAGGTTTAGCTCCTAATTGGCACGCTCCGATAGCCCCAAGAAACCCTTAGAAGTTCTACACAACTTCTACTCAAATACTACAAGGGATTGAGGGCTAGGGTATTTTGGAATAGTAACTATACTAGAAGGCAACTTTCTACAAAAGTGTGGGGTTTCTCGTCAAGCCTACTAGGAAGGGGAGGAGTTGGGATGAGAAAGCAACTAAGGGGGAGGGATTTTTTTTGAGACTTAGAGAAGTGTGGAGTGGATGAAGAAGTCTTCACTCAAGGGGGGTATTTATAGAGCCCTCAAAGGCCAAGATTAAAAAAAATGGAGGGTTGGGATTATGATCCAAGTGAAAGATGAGGTCTTCCAACCAAGTGTCTCCCACAACATTTGGACATATGTCCACCACAATATTGGAACACATGCCCACCACAACAATGAGCCATGTGGACTCCACTATCACACCAAAACCGTCCAAGCCTCACCTACTCCCACTCACACAAAATCAACTTGCAAGACTTGACCAATTGACTTGTCCACTAGCCTCACCCAATTCGTCCAACCTAAGCCAACTAAGGGTGACACATGTCGCCCTCCCATTGGCCCAAAATATTTCGTCTCTCGGAAAAATCCGCAATCGGTTAAAATATTAAAAACGTAGAATTCCCTTCACAAGGTTCGGAATATTTTCCGTCGAAACCTTACAATTTCATTCTTAACCTAATTAGGGTTTGTACAAACGTACGTACGTCCTCACGTACATACTCCGGAAATACGGGGTATAACATTCTCCCCTCCTTAGAAACATTCGTCCCGAATGTTCCTTCTCAAGACTGATAACGATAAAGTTCCTCATAACGTAAACAGTTTACAAATGCCACACATGGCCACAATACAACACTTAAGCATATATGGTAATTGAAATCAACAAGTAGGAAAGTAAGTTACCTGGAGGTGTGGTGAATAGGTGAGGATACTTCCGCCTCATGTCCTCCTCATCTTCCCACGTCATCTCCTCCCTGAGCTCGTTCCGCCACAAGACTTTGACGAAAGCCACGTCTTTGGTTCGCAGACGCCTAACCTGACGATTGATTATCGCTATGGGAATCTCCTCATAGATAACCCCTCGGTCACCTGGACATCGTCAATCGGGTGTACCCTAGATGGATCCCCGATACATCTCCTCAGCATAGAAACATGAAACACCGGATGCACTGCCTTCAGATCGGATGGCAGATCCAACTCATAGGCAACCTTGCCTACCTCGCGACATCGATACGCCCAATGTACCTTGGCCGAAGTTTCCCTTTCTTCCCGAATCTCATCACACCCTTCATGGGTGACACATTCAGGAAAACCCAATCATCAACATCGAACTCCAGATGCCGACGACGATGATCTGCATATGACTTCGCCGACTCGAGTCGCCAAGAATCGCCTCGGATAAGCTTCACCTTATCCATCGCTGCCAGACGTCTGGTCCCACTAATCGCACCTCGCCTACATCAAACCAGCCTATCCGATCTGCACTTCCCCATACAAGGCCTCATAAGGCGCCATCCAATCGGAGTGGTAGCTATTATTATAAGCAAACTCAACTAGAGGCAAATGATCCTCCCAGCTACCCGTGAAGTCAATAACACAGGCTCGCAGCATATCCTCAAGAGTCTGGATAATGCGCTCTTCCTGTCCGTCTGTCTGAGGATGGAATGCAGTACTCAGACTCACCTGCGTCCCTAAACCCTTCTGGAAAGACCTCCAGAAGTTAGCCGTAAACTGGGCTCCTCTGTATGATATGATAGAAATAGGGACCACATGCAGTCTGACGATCTCTCGGATGTAAAGTCTGGCATAATCCTCACCAAAAGTCGCCCCGATCGAAGAAAGTGGGCTGATTTCGTCAGCCTGTCGACGATAACCCAGATAGTATCATGCTTCCTCTGAGTGCGAGGTAACCCTGTGATGAAGTCCATGTTGATCACCTCCCACTTCCAGGTCGGGATCTCTATCGTCTGCAACAAACCACCAGGCCTCTGGTGCTCTACCTTCACCTGTTGATAACACGGGAACTGCGCCACAAACTCTGCAACGTCCCTCTTCAAGCCATCCCACCAATACACAGATCTGAGGTCGTGGTACATCTTGGTCGACCCCGGATGGATAGAGTAACGTGCGCTGTGTGCTTCCCCTAGAACTCCGCCAAGTCCTGCAATATCCGGAACACACAACCTACCCTCGAACCTTAGCACCCCATCAGGTGCTATCTCAAAAGGACCCTTCCCCTCACGAAGAGTCGTATCACGGTACCGCGTTAAAAACGGATCCTCAAATTGTTGTCTCTTCACCTCCTCGACGATGGTAGACTCGGCAACCTCTCGAACTCGGACCCCACTGCTATCAGAATCAATCAATCGGACTCCAAGGCTCGCTAACTGATGCAAATCGCGAACCATGCCCCTTCTCTCTGGCTGCACATCTGATAGACTCCCCATCAACCTACAACTAAGGGCATCTGCCACAACATTGGCCTTCCCTAGGTGGTACAGGATGTCGACATCGTAATCCTTGAGTAACTCTAACCACCGTCTCTGTCGTAAGTTTAGCTCCCTCTGGCTGAAGATATACTGGAGGCTCTTGTGGTCTGTATAAATATCCACATGAACTCCGTACAAATAGTGCCTCCAGATCTTCAAGGCGTGAATCACCGCTGCCAACTCCAAATCATGGGTGGGGTAGTTCCTCTCATGCTTCTTAAGTTGTCGGGATGCGTACGCTATAACCTTGCCTCCGCATCAACACACATCCCAACCCGATGCCCGACGATCACAATACACGACATAGCCGTCTGGACCCTCTGGAAGAGTAAGAACGGGGGAGGTCGTTAGTCTCTCCTTCAAGAATCGGAAACCCCGCCACAAGCATCACCATCAAACTTAGCCGCTCGAGTCACCTAGTTAATGGTGCAGATAGAAGCAAACTTCTCCACGAACCGCCGATAATAACCTGCAAGGCCCGTAAATCGCGCACTGGCCGAGTAAGAGTTCAGGCCAACTCTCGATCGCTTCGATCTTGGCCGTATCCACCTGAATACCATCAGCCCCGACAATATGCCCAAGAAAAGCCACCGAAGTCAACCAGAACTCACACTTCGAAAACTTGGCGTACAACTGCTGGTCCTGGAGAACTCTCAGCACAGTCCTCAAATGCTCCGCATGCTCCCGCTCGGAGCGAGAATAAACCAAGATGTCATCGATGAATACTATCACAAACGTATCCAAAAATGGTTTGAACACTCGGTTCATCAAATCCATAAAAACTGCCGGAGCATTGGTCAAACCGAACGACATAACCCTGAACTCATAGTGCCCGTACCGGGTCCGGAATGCAGTCCTAGGGACATCCGCCTCTCTGACTCGTACCTGATGATAGCCCGATCGCAGATCAATCTTGGAGAAACATCTCGCACTCGCACCGGTCGAACAAATCATCAATCTCGGAAGGGTATTCGTTCTTAATAGTCACCTGTTCACCGCTCGTAATCAATACACATGCGCAGATCCCATCCTTCTTCTTCACGAACAATACCGCGCTCCTGGGGAGAAACACTAGGCCTGATGAAGCCCTTCTCCAGCAAATCTCTCAGCTGGTCCTTCAACTCTCTCAACTCAGGTGCCATTCTGTATGGCGGAATGGAAATAGGCCGAGTGTCCGCAAAGACATCGATACAAAATTCTATCTCCTCTCGTGAGGATACCTGAGGTCGTCTCGAAACACATCCGGGAACTCTCGACTATCGGAATCGATCAAGATCTGCATCGCTGCCTCGTGATCGAATACCCGAATGAGATGGTAGATGTACCCCTTCTGCACCATCTTCCTAGCCTTGAGGTAAGAAATAAACCTACCCCTCGGCGACACAGTGTTCCCCTCCCACTCAATAACCGGCTCCCCAGGAAACTGGAACCGTACTACTCTCTCCCTGCAGTCTACACTGGCGTAGCAAGAAGCTAACCAATCCATGCCCATGATCACATCGAAATCAGTCATGTCCAACTCTATCAAGTCGGCTAGGGTCTGACGACTGCATAAAGTCACTGGGCAAGCCCTATATATCCGCCGAGCTACTACCGAATCACCCACTGGCGTAGCTACCTCAAAAGGTCTATGGACTCAGGCTCTATCCCTATCCTACTAGCAATAAGGGGAGATATATAGGACAGAGTAGAACCCGGATCTATCAAGGCATACACATCGTAACCAGAAACCGATAAAGTACATTGCGATGTCGGCGACGCCTCACGTCCCGCCGGCCGACAAGGCATAAATGCGTTCGAGGATCGCTAGAATCGGGACCCGCCACGACCTCGCCACGACCGCTGGTCCATGAGTACCCTCGCCTCGGGCGAGTAATCAAGGGATGAAGACCGGCAATGCACTCGACTCGACTCTCCCATCGGGCCACGCTCGGCCTGACAGGCTCTCGCATAGTGACCCTGCTGGCCACAAGTATAGCAAACTCCCGAAGTAGTACCACAACTCCCTGAATGGAATCTACCACATCGGACACACTGAGCGGACCTCGATCGGTTAGCACCCTTGCTACCCTGGAAGTCCGAAGTCCTGGGGCCCTGACCTGCCCCCGAATACTCTGGCTGTACCGAAAACGATGTAGGAGTGCTCTGAGCTGGCTGTGGTGCAAATCTAGACGTCTGCTGAGGCCGTCCACCCCGAGAGCTACCAAAAGATCCGGCCGCTCGCCTTCTTCTCGAAATCTGTCGACCCGTCGGTCTCTACGCTCCTCGCATCCAAGTGCATGAGCCTGAATGCGGGCAATGTCCATGCCCGGCTGAAGAGCCACACCTGAGCAAGACTCTGCCAGATAATCATCTAACCCAGTGACGTAGCGGTGCACTCGGTCCTCCATGTCTGCTACTAGCGCAGGGACATATCGAGCCAACGAATCGAACTCAACGTTGTACTCCCTAACGGTGCGCCCTCTCTGCTTCAAAGATCAAAACCTTATCGGCCCGTGCCCTCCTCATCTGCGGAGGCAAGAAGTGAGTGAGAAAAGCCTCCGAGAACTCGTCCCAAATAGCTGGAGGCGCGTGCTCTCCCCGGGATAACTCCCACGAATCAAACCAATCGACTGCGGTATCACGCAGCCTATGTGAACCGAAGATCACGGACTCGGTCTCTGACGCCTTGATCACTCGCATGATCCTCTATAGCTGACGGATGAACTCCTGCGGATCATCCTCAGGCCTCGACCTGTAGAACTCTGGCGGGCTACAACTCAGAAAATCCCGCAGCCTCGGTCGTCCGATCTAGATGTACTACGGTGCCATCGAATCGCTGCGTCCAAATTTATCTCATGTTCGCCACGATCCCGCCGATCGGGCCATCTCTCAGAACCCATCTCTCCGCTTCCAGCCGCGGATCGAGGTGCAGTATTGTGGTCTCATCACCATCGCTGCGCCCTAAACTCGCTGGGCGGCGGCGTCGTGGAACTCGCCATCTCGGGTATAGATCGGGCTCGAGCCTCGTGACTCGGTGTCCTACTAGCGGCTCCTCGCCGCTTTTCCTTCTCGCCCGGTTGCCTTACGTGGAGGCATAATCAGCATTAAAAGGAATACGTTAGAGGGTCCAACTTATAACACAAATCTAAAGCACGATCTCGAGTGAGAAGAATGGAAACCAATCCTAAATATCCTATAGCCTCCGATTATTGGTATGGTGCACAACATACCGATAATCAAGACTCTACTAGATACGGTTCATACACACTTTCCGAGGATTAATCGCTCGATACCACTTTTGTCACGACTGCCCGGGCTCGTGGATCGTGCCTTACCCGCACCCAAGTAGTCATACATCGAGTAATCGGAATATAAAAACAAGACAGAATCAATATGAAAAGAGAAACAGCTTTATCTCGAGAAAAGTTGCCTTCGCATATATATATATATCCAAAGTTTGGCGCTACATCCCAACTGCATAACAGACTACGCACTCTGGGGAAGTAAACAACTATGGCGGGACAGGGCCCCGCCATACCCTGAATGTACATATATCTACGACACCAGGGAGAACCATACCAAAAGTTGAGCCTCCGGAGACGATGGAGCTCCTGACACCAAAGTAGAGATCCTAAGGATGCGGATCTAGCACCTGCTTTCCCTTACCTGCGGCATGAACGCGGCCCCCCGAAGGAGGTCAGTACAACAGGTACCAAGTATGTGAAACTGTAAAGTACTGAAGTAAAATCAAATTATTTAAAACCATTTGCAAATACAACCAGTTCAACTGCACATAGTGCCACAACATAAACAAGAGCACAATAGATATAATGTAACTGGTCTTTTCTAGGCCGCTAATGATCGAAGCAAGGCCAATCGCCCATAGTATCATTATGTGTGCCTAATCCTAGACTTCCCGCAGTCCGCATAGGTCACACACAGACCCGCATGAGGTATTCCTCGGATCGGGGGTAGCTAACCCCAGTACCCTCCTGGACTCCCGCAGTCCGCATAGTCACATAGACCGCATAGTCACACAGACCGCATAAGGCACTCCTCGCATCGGGATAATACACCCGGAATGATCAATCCTGGAACTCCCGCAGCTCCGCATAGTCACATAGACCGCATAGGCCGTATAGACCCGCATCAAGGGTGGAAAGCCCTCGGTATAACAAGTCAAGGGGGTATGTGATATAATAACAGTACAACGGTCTTAACGTTTAACAACGTAAGCACAACAAGGGAACCCCCTTTACACAAACGTTACAAGACACTAACACACGTAGCATCATAATATGTCTACTTATCAAACAATCTTACTACACTTTACAGAAATCAATACAAGGCTTTTATAAACAATAAGTAAACAGTTCTTTTTATATTTCTTAAGTTGTTATACCTAACTTCCCATAAAGCTAGTATAACTCTTAAGCTTTTTGTTTAAAAACCAAGTGTCACTCTTCTGTTAAAAATGATTCATAATTCTTTTGAAATACTTCAAGATTCTTATTATTTAGACTCAAGTCAAAAGACGTCAAGTAAAACCATGTTTAGTTAACACACGTACGTCTACCGTACTATATATATACTTTAAAATATCATGCTCAAGAGGATAGGAAGAATCACATACCTCCTTGGCGAAATCCACCTGCCAAGTCGAATATGTCGCGCGCAGAGTATCAACCTATAATAGGAAAGTACGTCTATCAACGTCTAGACTACTCTGAAGAATGTTCTAAGCAGAGGGTTCTCTATTCTACGGAAAATTGGGCAGCATTTCCCTACCCGTCAAACTACTCAAGTCTACTGTAGATACAGTCCTATGTAAGTACAGTTCAATTCTTCTTCTTTTATACCCTTCTACTGTGATTACAGTTCAATTCTATTCTTTAATATCCTTCTATATCTTATACTCAAATCTTAACTATTCTTATATGTAATCTCAAATTACAATAGAAGGACAAAAGTGTTTACCTCGATAAGCCCAAAATTATCCAAGTTAAATGTCGATCCTGAGCAAGGTTTAGCTCCTAATTTACACGCTCCGATAGCCCCAAGAAACCCTTAGAAGTTCTACACAACTTCTACTCAAATACTATAAGGGATTTAGGGCTAGGGTATTTTGGAATAGTAACTATACTAGAAGGCAACTTTCTACAAAAGTGGGGGGGGTTTCTCAGCCGAAGCCTACTAGGAAGGGGGGAGGGAGTTGGGATGAGAAAGAAACTAAGGGGGAGGGATTTTTTTTGAGTCATAGAGAAGTGTGGAGTGGATGAAGAAGTCTTCACTCAAGGGGGGTATTTATAGAGCCCTCAAAGGCCAAGATTAAAACAAATGGAGGGTTGGGATTATGATCCAAGTGAAAGATGAGGTCTTCCAACCAAGTTTCTCCCACACCATTTGGACATATGTCCACCACAATATTGGAACACATGCCCACCACAAAAATGAGCCATGTGGACTCCACTATCACACCAAAACCGTCCAAGCCTCACTTACTCCCACTCACACAAAATCAACTTGCAAGACTTGACCAATTGACTTGTCCACTAGCCTCACCCAATTCGTCCAACCTAAGCCAACTAAGGGTGACACATGTCGCCCTCCCATTGGCCCAAAATATTTCGTCTCTCGAAAAAATCCGCAATCGGTTAAAATATTAAAAATGTAGAATTCCCTTCACAAGGTTCGGAATCTTTTCCGTCGAAAGCTTACAATTTCATTCTTAACCTAATTAGGGTTTGTACAAACATACGTACGTCCTCACATACATACTCCGGAAATACGGGGTATAACACGTAGGTTCCAGCCATCCGGATTCAGTTTTCCCTCATTATTCACAGTGTGACAGGCGTTATCCCGGGGAATGTCATCTTTTTGTTGGTGCTTGTTTTACTTGCGGCCGTCAGGGCCATGTGTCGAAAGGGTGTCCTAGTAGGAGGGATGCAAGTAGGAGGACTCAGCCTACCAGATCCGTTGCAGATTCAGTAGTTCGTAGAAGAAAGGGTGTTAGCCAGAGGAGGCCACCCACACCTTGGTGTGGCCGTTGTGGTAAGTATCATTGTGGTAAGTGTCGTACTTCTTCGACATCTTGTTTTGCTTGCGGCCAGCAGGGCCATTTTGCAAGAAATTGTCCGACCAGAGGTGGCGCAAATGTAGAGACTCAGCCTTCAGGATCAGCGGCTAGTTCATCACCTTTCCTAGCTATGCCAGTAAGGTGATTGATTAGGACGGCAGAGGGTAGTGAAGCAGTAGATACAGGTACATCCTTAACCCTCTAGAGATTTGTATGTATAGTAAGACGAGTATATCATAAGTGTTGTGTTCAGACAACATGGTGTTTATTGTGATTAGAAATCATGGTTAGTTAAAAAGGTAAGATTGGGGTTAGGGAGGTGTGAGCCTTAGAATGTTGTACGTGGAAACCTTAGGGGCAAGGCCATCTCGAGTAAAAGATTTATTTTATGTTTGACCTTTATCATAGTGCATAGTACACGTGAGATATGTTTGTGTGATAAGTCCCTGAGTAGTGTGATATGAAAGAGGATAGTTGAGCTAAGAAGACCACTAGGTTTTCGTAACTTGATTAGTGAGATTGTTCCGGATCGGGGAACAAGAGTTTTGCGCGATAGCGGGTCGGGTTGAGGACCGATCGCGGGTCAACCCGCGGCCTGCATTGTGGTGGGGTCAGTTCGAGGTGGTCCCGCCAGGTGGTGGGGTCACGAGGGTGTTAGGCCCAAGTTTAGTTAACCATCGTACGAGTTCGTGGAGGCGTTCGACCAGTAGTCGGGCCGATGAGGTCAGCCCATCTTGTCTTTTGGTAAGGATCGTTTACTCGGCAAAGGGTTATGCGAGATTTTATACCAGGAAGGTTGTAAGGCTGAACGAGGTGCCTACTTTCACCTTATGACAGGCAGTGGAGCCCAGTTTACGGTTGTTTCTTTTCAGGAGGTTTTACCAGGCAGGGTTAGGAACTCAGGTGAGTCTCCGTATCGCATTTGCCCTCGGGCCAGTGTTTGGACTTCAGGGGTAGCTGTGAGGATTGTTGCCTCCTGTTGAGGGAATGTTTTATAGCTACCATTTCAGTATTCGGATATCGCCTTATGACGCCTTGTAGGGGCGGAAGTGTAAGTTGCCGGTCGATTGGTTCGATGTCGGCAAGATTCGGATAGTTGGTTCATACTTGTTCCAGCAGACTGTGGATAGGGTGAAGCTTATCCAGGAGAGGTTATTGGCAGCTCAGAGTCAACAGAAGTCGTGCGGATAATCGGCGACGATGCTTGGAGTTCAGGTTGACGGTGGGTCTTCTTGAAGGTACCACCCCGGAAAGGGTGTGACGAGTTTTGGAAAACAGAGGGAACTTAGCCCGAGTTACTTTGGGCCTTTTCAGATCATGTGAAGAATAGGCCAGGTTGCCTATAGTTAGCGTTGCCGTCCGATGTAGGAGGCAGTACGTCCGGTCTTTCATGTTGTTATGTTTGGAAAAGTATCGGAGATCCATCCAGAGTGTTCCCAGTTAATGATGACCTAGTTGGAGATAGTCACCCCGAGATTTTGGGAACTGAAGCAGTAACAGAAATATGGTAAGTTATGAGAAAGAGTTCGAGTGTACGAGAAGGGTACGACGAGTAAGGGAAGAAGCAAGCATATATTAAGAACATAGATGTGATCATTTCTTTTATAAAGTGAAGGTGCGAAGGGAGTATATTTTAGACCTCGGGTGGGAGCTTGAGTAATAATGGAGGTAATTCCTCGTGGACTTGGATTAAGTATTTGAGCATGTGTTATTATATGGCCAGGTGTGGCGTGATTGTTTTCGTAAGTATAGCAGTGAAGACTATACTGGCGCATGTATGTTTTGAGGCTTAGAAGGAACATTTGGGACGAATGTTTCTAAGGAGGGGAGAATGTTATACCCCGTATTTCCAGAGTATGTACGTGAGGGCGTACGTACAAAGTTTAAGTCTTAAGTTGGCATCAGGGACAAAAATTTTGTTCACAACTACCGAAAAGAATCGTTTTTCGACGAAACGTTTTACAAAACTTGCGAAGGGAAAATTACGGCTATGTCATTTATATTTTTTGCGGATTTTTCCGAGAGATGAAATATTTTGGACCAACGAGAGGGCGACACTTGTCACCCTCAAGTGGACGGTTGTGGTGGCCGATTGGTGCACGTTTTCTTCCCCTTTTTGTGGCCTAAAACTTGGGTCAATGTTTGTGAGGGATTTGTGGAGTAGGGTTAGGGTGCACTTGGGCAAATCTTGACCCTCCACTTGCCCCCCACTTGGCTTGATCTTGGCCATTGATCTCCCTATAAATACCCCCCCCCCTTGTTGAAGACTTCTTCATCCCAAAAACACTTTCCAAGTCTTGGAGCCCTCTCCCCCTTAGTGTAGTGTTCTCGTCCAAAGAGCCCCCCTCCCCCTTGAGAGGCCTTTTGGCCGAGAGGTACCCCCCCTTCCTAGTAGTGCTAGCCGAGGGTGCCCCCCCCACCTTGAAGCTCTCGTAAAATACCCCCCCCCCTTGGTAGAAAAGTATTCTCCAAGTATTGTTACTATTCCAAAATACCTTGGCCCAAATACCTTGTAGTATTCCAAGGTTACCCCTATACTAAAAGCCCAGAAATACTATTATACTTCCTTCACTACAAAAACGAAACCCTAAGGAAAACCTTCATAGTCGGTTGAAGTGTTAAGTAAGTTGAGTAGAACTTCCGAGGGTTGTTTGGAGCGGTTGGGCGCCCAGTAGGAGCTAAACGTTGCTCAGGATCGACATTTAATCTTGGATAATTTTGGGCTTATCGAGGTAAATATCTTGTCCCCCTTTTGTAATTAGAGTTTACATACTGTTGAAGTATAAGAATTAAGTATAATTTATATACAAGGAAGGTATATAAGAAGAGAATTGAACTGTAGTTACATAGGACTGTATTTATAGTAGACTTGTGAAGTTGGACGGGTAGGGAAGTACTGCCCAATTTTCCGTAGAATCTTGTATCTAGATTTATTCTACCGAGTAGTCTAGACTTTGATAGACTTGTGTAACCGTTATAGGTTGAAGTACTGCTAGTAGCGTATTCTACTCGAATGGAGGAAAAGGCTAGCCGGATTACAGTACTTTGGAGCTATTTGCTAATAGTCGATAATCGTCGCGAGGTATGTGATTCTTCCTATCCTCTTGAGCATGATATTTTAAAAGGATATATATATATATAGTACGGTAGACGTACGTGTGTTAACTGAACGGGGTTTTACTCCGATGTCTTTTGACTTGAGTTTGAATAAAAAGAATCTTGAAGTATTTCAAAGAATTAAGAAACCTTTTTGAAAGAAGAGTAATGCTTGGTTTTTAAAGCTTAAGAGTTATACTAGCTTTATGGGAAGTTAGGTATAACGACTTAAGAGAGATAAAAAGAATGGTTTATTGATTTTAGAAGTTAAGAGACTTGATCTTAATAGATAAGAGACTTGACTTAATTAATATGAATTTTGTTAAAAAGGTGTGAAACCTCATTCGTGAGTAATGAGTACTTGGTTTTTAAAATGGATAATGTTTTACTGATTTCGTAAATCAGAATAAGTATCGAACGAACCACTGCAGCGTTAATAAAGGGAAATGTATTGACTAATTAAGTATTACTAAAATCAGTAGAAACCTCCATCTGCATAGAAGCTAAGATGAGACAAAATGATATTACATTTCCTAGATCAGGGCTGCTTTAATAAGGTTGTTATGAACACGAATAACCTACTCACACATAAGGCATATGTTTCTCAAATTGTTTTAAAGGAGAATTATATTATTAAGTGATTAATACTATGAACTACGAAACCTTTCGAAAATGAGAAACTTGATCATTTGAAATTAGGCAAACTTGAACGTTTGGAAAATAATGTTGTTACTTGATTTTACAAAGGAAAGTATTTTCGTTTACTTAAAAAGATAGTCACTCTATTTTTATACTACGGGTATTGTGTGACTTTTGTGAAAGAAACGGATCTTTTAAAGAGTTAGTGTATGAAGTACTTTGGGGATATAAACCCGAACTTGTTAACATAAAGTAGAAAGTACCTTGTGTGAATAACTTGACTATGTTGGTTTGTGATAGCCTTGTAATACTTTCTTGTTGGTTTGATAAATAAACATGTTAGGATGCTACATGTGTTAGTGTCTTGTAATGTTGTGTAAGGGGGTTTCCCTTGATTGTGCTTATGTTGTTTAACGATAAGCCATTATGTTAGTATTATATCACTCACCTTGACTTGATCCCGGGGGTTAAGGCGCCTCCGCGGGGTATAGCTCGAGCGATGCAGGACCATGATTCGAGAATACCTCATGCGGGTCCAGGGACCTATGCGCGAGCTACGAGTTCAGTTAGTGTGCGGCCTATATGGTCATGAGGTCTATGTGGCCATGCGGACTGCGAGTCCAGGACGATGCCGGGGAGTAGCTACCCTCGATGCGAGGAATACCTCATGCGGGCCCATGTGAGTGGCCTATGCGGAGCTGCGGGAAGTTCCAGGACTAGACGCGCACATTAGATACTGCGGGCGAGTGGCCAGCTTCGATCATGTGGCGGTCTAGACAGATCTCATGATACAGTTTATGACCTTGTTGGTACTGTGGTTTTAGTAGTCGGCTATGCCTTCGTACTTACCCCGTACGGTTTTATTATGACACAGGTGGGACCTGGTGTTCATGTGTATTCCTTGGTGCTTTTATATCATAGACTGCCGACAGTGAGGAAGGTATTCCACGGGCATGATTGATGTTGTGGGCGTGAGACCCATAGTTATATTTGAGTGGTGACTTTGAGGGCGTGAGTCCCTGACTTGACATGACTGCTTATTTATTGTGAACTGTAGTTTGGTTATCATACATGTCTCCTGCTTTATATAGACTACTATGATTTCATTTACAGTATTTTCAGTTTCACATACTTGGTACCTGTTGTACTGACCTCCTTCGGGGGGCTGCGTTCATGCCGCAGGTAGAGGTACACCAGTCGTCGATCCTCGCTCTTAGGATCACAGTTCAGCGTTTGGGAAGCTCCGTTTCTCCGGAGACTTATCAGTGGTATAGTCCCCTGTCGTTGTAGGTACTTACATTCAGGGGTATGGCGGGGCCCTGTCCCGCCATTGTTGTTATAACATTCTTAAGTGCAGAGTAATCTTTGTTGTGGCGAGTTTGTAAAAGGGATGTAATCGTCGGTTTCATGTTTTTATATGTTTAAAGGCAAATTTTTCTCGAATAAACTGTTTCTCATTCATGTCTTGTTTTATATTCACGATTACTGATGTATGTCTACTGGGTGCCCGGTAGGCACGATCCACGCCCGGTTCGGTCGTGATGACATTGCCGTAAAACTACGTTCGATTAACACACGTCGCTCACCGTACTAAATATATTCCTTTTAAAATATCATGCTCAAGAGGATAGGAAGAATCACATACCTCGCGACGATTTATCGACTATTAGCAAATAGCTCCAAAGTACTGTAATCCTGCTATCATTTTCCACCCTTCGAGTAGAATATGCTACTCGCAGTACTTCAACCTATAACGGTTACACAAGTCTATCAATGTCTAGACTACTTGGTAGAATAAATCTAGATACAAGATTCTACGGAAAATTGGGCAGCACTTCCCTACCCGTCAAACTTCACAAGTCTACTGTAAATACAGTCCTATGTAAGTACAGTTCAATTCCCTTCTTATATACCTTCCTTGTATATAACTTATACTTAATTTTTATACTTCAACTGTATGTAAACTCTAATTACAATAGGGGGACAAGATATTTACCTCGATAAGCCCATAATTATCCAAGTTTAAATGTCGATCCTGAGCAAGGTTTAGCTCCTACTCCGTGCACTCCAACCCGCTCCAAACAACCCTTAGAAGTTCTACGCAACTTTTTCTTACTACTTCAACGAAGTATGAATATTTTCCTTAGGGTTTCGTTTTGTGACTGAAGGGAATATAAGGTAGTATTTTCGGGCTCTACGTATAGAGGTAACTTTGGAATACTACAAGGTATAAGGCTAAGGTATTTTGGAATAGTAACAATACTTGGAGAATACTTTTCTACCAAGGGGGGGGGTGTTTTACGAGAACAACTCTCAAGAGGGGAGGGGGGGTGTACCTCTCGGCCAACACCACTAGGACGGGGGGTACCTCTCGGCCAAGGGCCTCTCAAAGGGGGAGGGGGAGAGCTCTTGGACGAGAGCAACAAGAAGGGAGGGAGGATTTCAAGACTAGGAGAACATTTGTGGATGAAGAAGTCTTCAACAAGGGGGGGTATTTATAGGGAGATCAATGGCCAAGATCAAGCCAAGTGAGGGGCAAGTGGAGGGTCAAGATTTGCCCAAGTGCACCCTAACCCTACTGCACAAATCCCTCACAAACATTGACCCATGTTTTAGGCCTCAAAACATGGCCAAAAGCGTGCATCATTCGGTCAACTTGACCGCCCACTAGAGGGTGACAAGTGTCGCCCTCTCGTTGGTCCAAAATATTTCATCTCTCGGAAAAATCCGCAAAAAATATAAATGACATAGCCGTAATTTTCCCTTCGCAAGTTTTGTAAAACGTTTCGTCGAAAAACGATTATTTTCGGTAGTTGTGAACAAAATTTTTGTCCCTAATGCCAACTTAAGACTTAAACTTTGTACGTACGCCCTCACGTACATAGCCGTAATTTTCCCTTCGCAAAGTCCGGAAAACGTTTCGTCGGAAAACGATTCTTTTCGCTAGTTGTGCCCAAAATTTCCTGTCCTTGCCTAACTTAAGGCTTAAACTTTTATACGTACGCCCTCACGTACATACTCTGGAAATACGGGGTATAACACATCGGGCTCGGATGTGTGTTGATGCAGCTGGGTAAGGTTATAGCATACGCATCCCGACAGCTTAAGAAGCATGAGAGGAACTACCCCACCCATGATTTGGAGTTGGCAGCGGTGATTCACGCCTTGAAGATCTGGAGGCACTATTTGTATGGGGTTCATGTGGATATTTATACAGACCACAAGAGCCTCCAGTATATCTTCAGCCAGAGGGAGCTGAACTTACGACAGAGACGGTGGTTAGAGCTGCTCAAGGATTACGATGTCGACATCCTGTACCACCCAGGGAAGGCCAATGTTGTGGCAGATGCTCTTAGTCGTAGGTCGATGGGGAGTCTATCAGATGTGCAGACAGAGAGGAGGGCCATGGTCCGCGAGTTACACCAGTTAGCGAGCCTTGGAGTCCGACTGATTGATTCTGATAGCAGTGGGGTTCGAGTTCGAGAGGTTGCCGAGTCTTCCATCGTCGAGGAGGTGAAGAGGCAACAGTTTGAGGATCCGGTTTTGAGGCAACAGTTCCCTCACGTACATACTCTGGAAATACGGGGTATAACACATCGGGCTCGGATGTGTGTTGATGCAGCTGGGTAAGGTTATAGCATACGCATCCCGACAGCTTAAGAAGCATGAGAGGAACTACCCCACCCATGATTTGGAGTTGGCAGCGGTGATTCACGCCTTGAAGATCTGGAGGCACTATTTGTATGGGGTTCATGTGGATATTTATACAGACCACAAGAGCCTCCAGTATATCTTCAGCCAGAGGGAGCTGAACTTACGACAGAGACGGTGGTTAGAGCTGCTCAAGGATTACGATGTCGACATCCTGTACCACCCAGGGAAGGCCAATGTTGTGGCAGATGCTCTTAGTCGTAGGTCGATGGGGAGTCTATCAGATGTGCAGACAGAGAGGAGGGCCATGGTCCGCGAGTTACACCAGTTAGCGAGCCTTGGAGTCCGACTGATTGATTCTAATAGCAGCGGGGTTCGAGTTCGAGAGGTTGCCGAGTCTTCCATCGTCGAGGAGGTGAAGAGGCAACAGTTTGAGGATCCGGTTTTGAGGCAACAGTTCCCTCACGTACATACTCTGGAAATACGGGGTATAACACATCGGGCTCGGATGTGTGTTGATGCAGCTGGGTAAGGTTATAGCATACGCATCCCGACAGCTTAAGAAGCATGAGAGGAACTACCCCACCCATGATTTGGAGTTGGCAGCGGTGATTCACGCCTTGAAGATCTGGAGGCACTATTTGTATGGGGTTCATGTGGATATTTATACAGACCACAAGAGCCTCGGTATATCTTCACCAGAGGAGCTGAACTTACGGCGAGGCGGTGGTTAGAGGCGCTCAAGGATTACGATGTCGACATCCTGTACCACCCGAGGAAGGCCAATGTTGTGGCGTATGCTCTTAGTCGTAGGTCGATGGAGTCTATCGATGCAGAGGCAGAGAGAGGGCCATGGTCCGCGAGTTACACCGATTAGCGAGCCTTGAGTCCGACCGATTGATTACGATAGCGGCGGGTTCGAGTTCGAGAGGTTGCCGAGTCTTCCATCGTCGAGGAGGTGAAGAGGCAACAGTTTGAGGATCCGGTTTTGACGTGATACCGTGATGTGGCTCTTCGTGGGGGGAAGGGTCCTTTTGAGGTAGCACCTGATAGGGTGCTAAGGTTTGAAGGCAGGTTGTGTGTTCCAGATATTGCAGGACTTCGGCAGCAGGTTCTAGGGGAAGCACACAGCGCGCGTTACTCTATCCATCCGGGGTCGACCAAGATGTACCACGACCTTAGATCTGTGTATTGGTGGGATGGCTTGAAGAGGGACGTTGCAGAGTTTGTAGCTCAGTGCCCGTGTTGTCAGCAAGTAAAGGTAGAGCACCAGAGGCCTGGTGGTTTGTTGCAGACGATAGAGATCCCGACCTGGAAGTGGGAGGTGATCAACATGGACTTTATCACAGGATTACCTCGCACTCAGAGGAAACATGATTCTATTTGGGTTATCGTCGACAGGCTGACGAAATCAGCCCACATTCTTCTCGTCAGGACGACTTTTTCGGCTGAGGATTATGCCAGACTTTACATCCGAGAGATCGTCAGACTGCATGTAGTCCCTATTTCTATCATTTCGCATGAGGAGCCCGGTTTACGCTAACTGGAGGTCTTTCCGAAAGGTCTAGGACGCAGTGAGCCACGAGTAATCGCATTCCATCCTCGACAGACGGACAGCGAGCGCACTATCCGAACTCTTGAGGATATCTTTGCGAGCCTGTGTTATTGATTTCGAGGTAGCCGGAGGATCATTTGCCTCTAGTTGAGTTTGCGTATAATAATAGCTACCACTCCAGTATTCAGATGGCGCCTTATGAGGCCTTGTATGGGAGGAAGTGCAGATCGCCGATAGGCTGGTTTGATGTGGGCGAGGTACAGTTAGTGGGACCAGATTTGGTGCAGCAGGCAGTGGATAAGGTGAAGCTTATCCAGGAGCGGTTACTGACAGCTCAGAGTCGACAGAAGTCATATGCAGATCATTGTCGTCGGCATCTGGAGTTCGAGGTTGATGATTGGGTTTTCCTGAAGGTGTCTGTCACGACCCGACCCCGGATCCGTGACCGGTGCCTTGACCTGGGAACACTCGTGACACAACATCAGAGAAAACCAGCGAAATAAACTCAAGGTAAAACAACCATAATAGTATAAACAGTCTAGCCCATAATGGCTACCCCAAAAGTACATCAAATCGAACAGCTATATCCTTAAACAACCCAAGTTATGACAAGACTACAGGCCTCTAAGAATAAGTAACACTATGACGGGACAGGGCCCCGTCATGCCCCTGAATGTACAAAATATCACAACACCGGGGAGAACCATACCAAAAGTCGAGCTTCCGAAGAAATGGAGCTCCTGACACATGAATAAGAGATCCTAGGAATGAGGATCTACCACCTGCTTTCCTTTACCTGCGGCATGAATCGCCCCAGGAAGGGGTCGATGCACAACGTGCAAGTATGTAAAACTAGAAAATACTGTAGTAATATCACAAGTCAAAGATAAGCTGGAGCCATATATAAAAATCAATTTCCTTGCACTGTGCCTTACTAACAATGAGAGTAACGAGTATAAAACCTATAGCATAAAAATAGGAGGCTCACGATCAAAGCAGGTACCGCCAGTAGTATCGTTAGCGATCCTACTCCTGGGACTATTTCACCCGCATGGGTCCTGTGGACCCGCATGAGGTCATCCGCCTCGTCATGGGACTATTTCACCCGCATGGGACTATTTCACCCGCATGGATCCTGTGGATCCGCATGAGTACCATCGCCGTACTCGCATGGGACTATTTCACCCGCATGGATCCTGTGGTCCGGATCCGCATGAGTGCAAGCACCGCACTCGCATCATGGGTAGCAAATCCATGGCATAGATAATAACCCGGGGTTTACCCCGTAATAATACAAATATATAACATAGCTCATCCGGCTATCATACATAACATAAGCACTACCGGCCTATCATATCATACATAAGCACTACCGGCCTATCATATCACAACATAAGCACTACCGGCCTATCATATCATAAGCAAGTTAAGAAATCCCCTAACTTCTTATTAACATTATTAATATATCCTCTCATTTTAGTATCCTAAGGCACTAACATGTCTTTTAATAGAAAATCCGGGAATTCAACCCAAGTACCATGTACTTCTAGCTTTTTAAGAAAAACTCTTTTTATACAAAGATCCCAAGATACTAATCACCATAGTATCAAGTTACGATTTCTTTTCAAGACAAGTCACATTTCCTTTTTAGAAATATAATAGGCTTCTAAATGAAGTGACTTCATTTCCTTTAAAACCTTAGGCAACCAATGCCTAAAAATCAATTCACCTTTCTTAGTTTCAAAATCCTTTACCCGTACTTGTTTTAATTAGAGTAAACCTTTCTTTGTGAACCTTTCAAGTAAACTAATATAACCAACTCCCCATAAAGTCATTATATTAGTATTATCCCTTTGTCAAAACATTTTTCCCTCAATCCAAGGGACTTATACTTTTGAAATGAAACAAGTATCATATACTTTAAAACAAGTGTAGATTATCCAATCTTGTACGTATACCGTACTACATAGATACAACTATTCATGCTCAAGAGATAGGAAAGCTCTACATACCTCCTTGGTCAATCCGCTTGCTAAGTCCAACTACCGCAAGTAATATGTCAACCTATAATAACCATAGTGTGTTTATCAACCTCTAATTTCAATGTAGAAATTCCAAATTCAAGTTACCAATTCCTAAGGAAAATTGGCCAGCATTTCCTTTGTTTCTACTCACTTTGCCACCTTTTCAAAGGCCGATTTTTCACCACTCAAACGCCTTATTAAGGCCCAACAACCAAACCAACACAAAGGGGATTACACACCTAATCTTGGGTGTGTAAAATTCTGCCCCATAAGTTATAATAGTACACTTAACAATTCTAAGGTGGTTTTTAGGCTACAATATGCTCATAATATTTCTTTAGCCAAATCCTTCATATTCAACCCACATTTCTAGCATGCAATGACTCTAAGAGCATTATTTACCACCATAAGTATTTTCTTCTTAACATGCAACTCTATAAACTAATAATAGAGGAAGAATCATTACCTTAATGTTTTAGCCAAATTTTATCCAACAATTTGCTAGCATTTCTACCAAGAATGCCACCACCACCTTCACAAGCTAGCCACAGGCTTCCTTCTTGTCTTTTAATTTTTCAGATTTTTCTTAAGGCTAGAATCCTCTTGGATTTTTAGAGAGAAGGAGGAGCTTGAAATATTTAGAGAGAAGGAAGAGGTTTTTCAAAAAGAGAGATGACAAATGACCAAGTCTTTAAGACTTGGTCAATATATTGCATGTAAAAATCAGATGGGGGGGGACACTTGTCCCCCACTCAGGCCCTTTCAAAATAAAAATCTGACTTTTCCTAAGTGTTTGCACGATTTCCGCCTGGCGCCAGCCTCGCTTCGGCCGCGGCCGCAACTCCGCGAACCTCGGATCTTCCGCGCGTTCGCTTCCGGCGCCGCGGCGCTGAAACTTCAGCGACTCAAGATATTCGGCGCCGCGCCGACCGGTGCCGCGGCCTACAATCACCGCTTGGCGCGCGCGTTCGCCTCGGCCATGGCTGAGACCCGGTCAGTCGCCCGAACCACGGGTATAACGATGTCACCATGAAGGTGTGATGAGATTCGGGAGGAAAGGGAAACTCACCCAGTACATTGGGCGTGTCGATTGTCGCGAGGTAGGCAAGGTTGCCTATGAGTTGGATCTGTCGTCCGACACGGAGGCGGTCATCCAGATTTTCATGTTTCTATCTTTGAGAGATGTATCAGGGATCCATCTAGAGTGCATCCGATTGACGATGTCCAGGTGACCGAGGGGTTATCGTATGAGGAGATTCCCATAGCGATAATCGATCGTCAGGTTAGGCGTCTGCGGACTAAGGACGTGGCTTCCGTCAAAGTCTTGTGGCGGAACGAGCTCAGGGAGGAGATAACGTGGGAAGCTGAGGAGGACATGAGACAGAAGTATCCTCACCTATTCCCCACACCTCCAGGTAACTCACTTTCCTACTTGTATTATGGCCATGTGAGGCATTTTGCAAACTATTTAAGTTGAGGAACCTTATCATTATCTGTCTTGGGAAGGAACATTCGGGACGAATGTTTCTAAGGAGGGGAGAATGTTATACCCCGTATTTTCAGAGTATGTACGTAAGGGCGTACGTACAAAAGTTTAGCCTTAAGTTAGGCATTATGGACGAATTTGTGCACAACCCACGAAACGGATGGTTTTCCGAAGAAACATTTTCCAAAACTTGCGTAGGGTAAATTACGGCTATGTCATTTATATTTTTTGCGGATTTTTCCGAGAGATGAAGACCAACGAGAGGGTGACACTTGTCACCCTCAAGTGGACGGCAAAGGGGGGCGGAACCTTGGACGATGGGCATGATTTTGTGGCCTAAAACTTGGGTCAATGTTTTGTTAGTGATTTGTGGAGTAGGGTTAGGGGCACTTGTGCAAATCCCCACCATCCACTTGCCCTCCACTTGCCCTCATCTTGGCCCTTGAAAGCCCTATAAATACCCCCCTTGAGTTGATGAATTCTTCATCCACAAATCAATCTTCCAAGTCTTAAAATCCTCCCCCTTCTAGTTGTAGTTTTCGTCCAAGCCATCTTCCCCCCCCCCTCTTGAGTAAGCTTAGCCGAAACACCCCTCTTCCCCCCCCCCCCCCTTCCTAGTAGTCTCGGCTAAGGCCCTCCCCCTTTGGTGGAAAATACTCTCCAAGTATTGTTACTATCCCCTAAATACCTTAGCCAAGCCCTTGTAGTATTTCCAAAGTCACCCCTATACTAAAAGCCCAGAAATACTACTATACTTCCATTAGTCACTAAACGAAACCCTAGGAGAAACTTCATTGTTGGTTGAAGTTGTAAGTAGAAGTTGTGTAGAAACTTCTAAGGGTTTCTTGGAGCGGATTGGAGCGTTCAGATTAGGAGCTAAACCTTGCTCTGGATCGACATTTAACTTGGATAATTTTGGGGTTATCGAGGTAAATACTCCTGTCCTTCTATTGTAATTGGATATTACATATAAGAATAGTTAAGACTTGAGTATAAGATATAGAAGGATATTACAGGATAGAATTGAACTGTACTTACATAGGACTGTATCTACAGTAGAATTGTGTAGCTTGACGGGTAGGGAAGTGCTGCCCAATTTTCCGTAGAATAAAGAACCCTCTGCTTAGAATAATCTTCAGAGTAGTTTAGACATTGATAGACGTATCTGACTATTATAGGTTGATTCTCTGCGCGCGACATATTCGACTTGGCAGGTAGATTTCGCCGAAAAGGTATGTGATTCTTCCTATACTCTTGAGCATGATATTTTAATTATATATATAGTACGGTAGACGTACATGTGTTAACTGAACATGGTTTTACTTGACGTCTTTTGACTTGAGTCTAAATAATAAGAATCTTGAAGTCTTTCAAAAGAATTATAAATCATTTTTGAAAGAAGAAGAATATTTGTTTTTAAAACAAAAGCTTAAGAGTTATACTAGCTTTATGGGAAGTTAGGTATAACGACTTAAGAAAGAGAAAAGGAACAGTTTACTTATGTGTTTATGAAAGACTTGTATTGATTTCTGGAAAGTATAATAAGATGGTTTGATGAGTAGACATATTATGATGCTATGTGTGTTAGTGTCTTGTAACGTTTGTATAAGAGGTTATTCTTATTGTGCTTATGATTGTTTAACGGTAATCGTTATGTTAGTATTACATCACTCACCTCTTGACATGATACCGGGGGTTAAGCTGCCCTCCGATGTGGGGTATACCTCAGGCAGTCTGTGTGACTATGATTCGAGGATACCTCATGCGGGTCCAGGGGACCTATGCGGAGCTACGAGAGTTCCAGGTTAGTGTGCGGTCCGTGTAGCCATGCGGTCTATGTGGCCATGCGGACTACGAGTCCAGGACGATGCCGAGGAGTAGCTACCCTCGATGCGGGGAATACCTCATGCGGGCCTTCGTGAGTGGCCTATGCGGACTGCGGGAGTCCAGGTTTAGGCATGCTTAATGATACTATGGGCGATTGGCCTTGCTTCGATCATTCTCAGCCTAGAAAGAGACCTGTTACAATTTACCTTTTTTTTGCTCATGTTTGTGATGTGGCACTACGTGCAGTTACCTTGGTTGTTTCGTACATATTTGTAAAATTGGTTTTAAAATGATATGATTTCATTTAAGTACTTTACAGTTTCACATATTTGGTACCTGTTATGCTTGACCTCCTTGGGAGGCTGCGTTAAATCCGCGAGTAAAGAAGCGGTAGCGGATCCTCGATCTTAGGATCTTTTCTTTGGTGTCGAGCTCCATCTTCTCCGAGGCTCGACTTTTGGGTATGATCTCCTGTTGTTGTAGATAGTTTTGTACATTCGAGTGCAGCGGGGCCTGTCCCGCCATAGTTGTTTACTTCCTTAGAAGTGCAGTAGTCTGTTATGCAGTTGGGATGTATCGCGATTTTGGTTTATATATATATATATGCCGAAAGGCGATTTTTCTCAGATAAACGGTGTCTTAATTTACATTTGTTTCATGTCTTGTTTTTATATTCCGCTGATTACTCTGATGTATGACTACTTGGGTGCCCGGGTAAGGCACCAGTCACGGGCCCTGGAACGGGTCGTGACACGAAATGTCATTTAAGCCTTGTGAAGTTGGATTACAATTTGGTCATTTATTATAATCGTCGCATGTTACTTACTTGAAGATTATAGTGGTTATAATCGATTGCGACTTGATATCATGTTATGTTAACAACTTGGATTGAAATGGAAAGTGGATAAGAATTGGTGTTATTGTACTCAATGTGGCCGAATTGGACTAGTAGTTTGTATTAGTTTGATATCTTTTGTGGGGCGGAATTTTACACGTCTAGTAGGCGTGTAATCCCCTATTGTTAATTGCATTGATTGGGCCTTAAATGTGGCGTGTTTGGTTATTGAATTCGGCCTTGAAAAAGGTGGCAAAGTATGTAGAAACAAAGGAGGTGTTGTCCGATTTTCCGTAGAATTTAGCGACTTTACACTTATAATATTCTACGTTTGAAGTAAGGCGTTAATAGACGTATTGTGGATATTATAGGTTGACATACTACGGGCGGGATTTTGTACTTGGCAAGTGGTTTGATCCGAAGAGGTATGTAGAACTTTCCTATCTTTTGAGCATGACTAGTTGCACGTATATAGTACGGTAGACATACAAGACCTTGATATCCTTTGCTAGTTTTATGAATAGTCAAGTCGGGTGAGTTAGGAGAATAACTCACTTCTTTGAAAGTATTAAGGATATCTTAAGTTTTATTAAAGTTAAGGGACTTGAAGAGTTTTAAAGTATGTGATACTTGTTTCGTTTTAAAACGTATAAGTCCTTGGATAGGAAATTGTATTTGACTAAGGTATAAAGTGAATATAACGACTTTATGGGAAATTGGTTATATTAGCTTTATGGAAAGATAAATGAAGATAAATGACTTGATTTAATGCAAGGCAATTTGATTTTAAGGCATCAATTGCCTAAGGTTTTATAAGAAAAGGAGTCACTTGATTTAGAAACCTAACTTTATTTCTAAAGGTATTGTGACTTGTCTTGAAAAGTAATTTTGACTTGATACTACGGTTAATAGTATCTTGGAAGTTGTCACGACCCGACCCCGGGGCCGCGACTGGTGCCCTACCTGGGCACCCCGTTCAGGTATACATCAGAGAATAGCAGCGGAACATACACAACATAAACACATGTGTAAATAAAAACGTAACAGGCTAGCCGATCAGGCCGCCTTCCATAATATAAACATAATCAAAAGTACAACTCAGTTCTTACAGCCCAACCACATATGTGAATACATACCTCTAGGAATAACAACTGAACAACTGTGGCGGGACAGGGCCCCGCCATACCCCTGAATATACATGAATCTACTACCTCAGGGAAACCGTACCAAGAGATAAGCCTCCGGAGCAAATGGAGCTTTTCTCAAAACTGAACCGAGATCCTATGAGCAAGGATCACCAACCTGGGTACCTAAAACCTGCGGGCATGAACGCAGCCCCCCGAAGGGGGTCAGTACAACAGGTACCGAATATGGAACAGAAATAACGTCTGATAAGCAGACCATAAGCGTACAAAGAATGGCGAGGACAAGTATAAAAGTACATACGGATCTGCCGTGTCATTACCACTTATGAACTTAATTTCACATCAATATCTTTTCCCATTTTTCAATAAAGGTTATAGCCACATTCTTACGCACATGATTAGGAAAAATCATTAAGTTCATTTCTATATAACTTACTTATCTTTCATAAGTATAATCCGGCCCTTTAAGGAGGACACATTTTCTACCCGACCCAATCTGGGACGCGATCAAGTCACACAAATATCAAGCGTGTCCGTGGAATCCCCCACCACTGCCGAAAGCTATAAGTGTAAAATATAATCATGTGATGCGCCCGTGGCATCCCACCTCACTGTCGGCGTACACATACACAACACATATATATATATCTCCTGCCCGTGGAATCCCACATCACTGCCGACAGTCCAGGGTATAATAATACACCAATAGGCATACATGAACACCAAGTCCCACCGGTGGTATAGCGTCTTGGGGGTCTACCCCTCACTTATACTCTTACCATGGAGAAGGTGGTAAAGCAGGTGGTATAGCATCTTGGGGGTCTACCCCTCACTTATACTCTTACCCTGGAGAAGGTGGTATAGCATCTTGGGGATTTTCCCCTCACTTATACTCTTACCCTATCTCGACCGACCATCAAACGAAACAAGCAGGGGGTATAATGTCTTGGGGGTTTACCCCTCACTTATACTCTTACCCTGGAGAAGGTGGTATAGCATCTTGGGGGTTTACCCCTCACTTATACTCTTACCTATCTCGACCGATCGTCAAACAAGCGAAGCACTACCGTATGTCTATAAAAATCCAGGAATTTAACCCAAGTACTACTAATAACGGAAGCATACCCGTGGAATCCCACATCACTGTCGGTACGTCCAAGTACTTTACAACAAGACAGTCGGCCCTCCAACCGAGAGTCGCGGCAACGTAATAAAACCTAATACTTGTACTCAAAGGCTATCACCAGCACACATAGGCTAATTCTCAACTAACAAGCCAAAGTACTTATCAAGGCACACTTAGACAAATTCTCAATTAATCAAGGCAAAGTACTTATCAAGGCACACTTAGACTAATTCTCAATTAATCAAGCCAATGTACTTATCAAGGCACAAATAGAATAATTCTCATTTAACAAGCCAAAGTACTTATCAAGGCATACTTAGACAAATTCTCAATTAATCAAGCCAAAGTACTTATCAAGGCACACTTAGACTAATTCTCAATTAATCAAGCCAAAGTACTTATCAAGGCACACTTAGACTAATTCTCAATTAATCAAGCCAAAATACTTATCAAGGCACAAATAGAATAATTCTCATTTAACAAGCCAAAGTACTACGTACATACATTCTTTTTAAGAGACTCCTTTTTGTGTAAAACCCCATGATACTAACACCCGTAGTATCCAGGCTTGTGTACATTTCACATAAGTCACGATACTTTTAGAAATACATTTCTCGGCTTCTAAAATCAAGTGACCCTTACTTAAAAGCTTTAAGCAAGTGATACTTTTAAATCACATTGCCCTTCCTTAATACAAGTTAATTCTTTGATTACCTTATTAGAGAAAACCATTCTCTTAACTTTCCATAAAGCCGTTATAACCAACTTCCCATAAAGCCGTTATAACCCTTTATGGTTTTAGACAAAACTCTTTCCTTTAGTAACCAAGAGACTTCTACTTTTTGAAACCAAATATTATATACTTTCAAATCAATTCTCTTAACTTTCAAAAATACAATTAGTCTCTTAACCTTTAGAACTCAAGTGACTCCTTTTATTATAAAACCTTAGGCAATTGATGCCTTAAAATCAAGTTGCCTTTTTACTAAAATCAAGTCATTTATCTTTCCATAAAGCAAATATAACCAACTCCCCATAAAGTCGTTACATTCACTTTATGCCTTAGCCACAAATATAATTTCATATCCAAGGGACTTATACGTTTAAAACGAAACAAGTATCACATACTTTAAAACTCTTCAAGTCCCTTAACTTTAATAAAACTTAAGACATCCTTTATTCCTTCAAAGAAATGAGTTAATCTCCTAACTCACCTGACTTGGCTATTTATAAAACTAGTAAAGGATATTAAGGTGTTTGTCACGACCCGATCCCGGGCCCGTGACTGGTGCCTTACCCCGGGCACCCTAGTGACACAACATCAGAGAAAACCAGCGGAAAATAAAACTTAAACAAGAAACAAGATATATGATCATAAAACAGGCCAACCAAACGGTTACCTTCCGATAAAATATATATAAACAACTCTTTCAAAACGAACAGTTTAATCCTTTTTACAAACCCTGCCCACAACAGTACTACAGACCTCTAAGAGTTTTTATACAACATGACGGGCCAGGGCCCCGCCATACCCCTGAATGTACAAGAACCTACAACTCAGGGTAACATACCAAAAGATAAGCCTCCGGAGAATGGAGCTTCCCAACGCTGAACTGTGATCATAAGAGCGAGGATCAACTACCGATGTACTCCTACCTGCGGCATGAACGCAGCCCCAAGAGGTCGATCTGGCAAGTACCAAGTATGTGGCGAAAATCTGCGATTAAATCATAACGATCTACATAAAGCGGAGACATGTATGATAACAAAATACGATCGCAACATAAAGCGATCAAGTCGAGGACTCACGCCTCAGCGTCATCACTCGATATAACTATGGGTCTCACGCCCACTACATCAATCATGTTCGCATCATGGCCGCATGCCCCCGGAATTCTGCATCGGTGTAGACATGTCCATGCTGCAACAATACTAACAATGCCGCATGGCCGTACCGGAATTACGCGCCGGTGTAGACATGTCCATGTGACATCAACAATAATATCTTTGGGTGATCAACCCGCGCGTAGCCACGTACCCCGGAATTCTGCATCGGTGTAGACATGTCCATGTAACCACAATAACACTATATCGGGTAATCAACCCTGCCGCATGGCCACATGCCCCCGGAATTCTGCATCGGTGTAGACATGTCCATGCAACCACAATAACAATACATCGGACAACCAGGCTATCACAAACAAGCTCAAACAATTTACCACACTTCTAAACTTTTATAAAAGATCCACTCTTTCTTAAGAAGTCACCTGATATCAACATTTGCACAACAAAGGCTATCTCAACAAGCATAGGCGAGTTACACAACAACAAGCATAGGCAAGTTTATACAACAACAAGCATTGGCAAGTTATACTTAACTCAAGGTACTTCCATTTTATATCAAAGTCCGGGTTTTAACCCTAAAGTACTACGTACGTTAAATTCTTTTTAAAGAGCTCCATTCCTTTTATAAAGGTCACGATGCCGTAGTATAAAAATAGAGTGACTCACATTTTTAGGTAAACCAAAACACTTTCCTTTTCAACAACATTCTTTCCCCTAAAGTTCCAGTTTGCCTAATTTCAATTACTCAGGTCTCTTTATTTTAGAAAAGTTTCATAGTTCATAATCTTAATCAATTAAGAATATAATTCTCTTTTAAACAATATGAGAAACATATGTCTTATACGTGAGCCGTTTTATTCTTGTTTACAACAATCTTGTTACAACAGCCATGATCTAGGAAATGTAATACAATTTTGTCTTATCTTAGCTTCTATGCAGATGGAGGTTTCTACTGGTTTTAATAACAATTAGTTATTTGTCAATACACTTTCCTTTATTAGCGCTGCTGTGGTTTGCTCGACACTTATTCTTATTTCCGAAATCAGTAAAACATTATTCTTTTTAAAACCAAGTACTCATTACTCGCGAATGAGGTTTCACAACACTTTTAACAAAATGTTAATAACCAAGTAAAACAAGTTAAGTCTCTTATCTTTCAAGATCAAGTCTCTTAACTTCTACAATCAATAAACCAATCTTTTACCTACATAGAGTCGTTATAACTAACTTCCCATAAAGCTATTATAACACCCTATGTTTTAAACCAACCAACTCATTTAACACATGTACGTCTACCGTACTACATAGTTTACAAAGCATCATGCTAGAAGGATAGGAAGAGGTTCACATACCTCGCGACGAGTATCGACAATAAGCAAAACGCTCCACAGTACTGTAACCCGGCTAGCCTTTTCCACTCTTCAAGTAGAATACACTACTCGTAGTACTTCCACCTATAAGGCCACAAACGTCTATTAACTTCTAACCGCACGGTTCCATATTCTACAGAAAATTCGGCAGCACCTCCCCCCCCGCAACAGCGTAAATCTCCTCCTCTAACGAGGTCGGCTACCAAGCCAACTAGGGGGGGGGGTTTATACGTCTAACCGGACGTATACAATTCTACTACACAGAATACCACACAAGTCTACTGTAATACAGTCCTATGTAATTTCAGTTCAGTTCTCTTCTTTATATTCAGGCTTAAGTCAAAAGACATTGCCGCAAAGCTATGTTCAGATCTATATATAGTATACTTCAACTATATAATCCTATCACATGTAATTTCCAATTACAACAAGGGGACAAGAATATTTACCTCGATAAGCCCAAAATTATCCAAGTTAAAAAAGTCGATCCTGAGCAAGGTTTAGCTCCTACTCCGTGCGCTCCAATCCGCTCCAAACAACCCTTAGAAGTTCTAACCAACTTCTACTTAAATACTTCAACCAACTATGAAGATTTCCTTAGGGTTTCGGTTTGAGACTAAAAGGACAAAAGGTAGTATTTCCGGGCTCTACGTATAGAGGTAACTTTTGGAATACTACAAGGTAAAGGCTAAGGTATTTTGGGCATTATAACAATACTTGGAGAGTATTTCAATACCACAAGGGAGGGGGTATATTTCTCGAAGCAACTAGGCTAGGGGGGGGGTACCCCTCGGCTAGAGCACTACCAAGGGGGGAGGGTACCTCTCGCCATGAGCCACTCGAGGGAAGGGGGAGAGGCTTTGGATGACACAACAAGAAGAGGGGAGGGAGATTTCAAGACTTAGAATGAAGTGAGGGGGTATTTATAGGGACACCAACGGACAAGATCAAGCCATGTGGGGGGCAAGTGGATGGCCAAGATTGGCACAAGTGCACCCTAACCTACTCCTTAAATCCCTCACAAAACAAAGACCCATGAAAAGGGCCTCAAAACCCTCCTAGCCGTGGCCTCTCAAACCGTCCAATGAGGGTGACAAGTGTCACCCTCCCGTTGGTCCAAAAATGTTCCGTCGCTCGGAAAAATCCGCAAAAATACTAAACGACATAGCCGGAATTTTCCCTTCGCAAGCTTAGCAAAACGTTTCGTCGAAAAACGACTCTAATCGGGTGTTGTGCACAAAATTTCGAAACATGCCTAACTTTAAGGCTCCAACTTCTCTACGTACGCCCATACGTACATACTATGGAAATGCGGGGTATAACAGTGTTGTACGTCTACCGTACTACATACATGCAACTAGTCATGTTCAAAAGATAGGAAAAGTTCTACATAGAGCAAATCACACAACTACCTCTTAACTTCTAAGAGTAGAAGGAAACATGAAATGATACCACATGTATATTCCATACATAGAATCATGCCAAAGGAAGGAAGAGGTTCACATACCTCGCGACGATTATCGACAAGTAGCAAAATGCTCCAAAGTACTTCAACCTTGATAGCTAATCCATCCTTCAAGTAGGATACGCTATACTAAGTACTTCCACCTATAATGGTCACAATACGTCCATCAACTTCTTACTTCAAACGTAGAATATTCTAGGTGCTTAGTCGCTAAATTCTACGGAAAATCGGACATCACCTCCTTTGTTTCTACTCACTTTGCCACCTTTTTCAAGGCCGAATACAATAACCAAACAGCCTCAATTGGCTCACCACAATCTATAAGGTAGTCCAATACAAATGAATAACAAACTATTACAAACTACAAGTACAAATTCGGCCACCTTGAGTTCAACAATACCAATTCTTATCCAATTTCCATTTCAATCCAAATTGGAAGCATAACATGATATCAAGTCGCATTTGATTATAACAACCATAATCTTTAAGTAAGTAACATGCGACGATTTCTAATAAACGACCAATTAGTAATCCAATTTTTCAAGTGGCTTGTATACATTTCGGATTTAGCTACAAGCAATCCATAATACTTATAACTTCAACCTATCAATCTTCATGCTAGCGACAAGTAAAGCTAACAACAACAATATAAATATATAATCTTGTAACACATTTAAAAGACAAGATTATACCTCAACGATTCTTAATCCAACTCCAATCCGAAATCGCTCCTTAGAAGATTAGAGCCTCTCCAATACACTTCAATCCGCTTGTTGAGACCCTTAGAACAACACCAACAATTATCCTTCAAATCTCCAAACAAAACCTAGAAAGACCATTAGGTTTTCGTTTTGCGACTAACCCGTAAACTACCTTTTTCCAAGATTTTTCTATTGAGATACACTCACAATACACTTAAGAACCTTGGTTTAAAGTGGGGAGCTTAATGAACAAGAAACAAAAAAATTTCTTCTTCCTTGTGAGAGAACCCGAGAGCTTGTGCTCTAGTTCTTCAAGTTTTTATGAAATTTTTGTTAAGTGTTAAGTCCTCTCTTGCTACTAGTATTATATATAGAGTATTAGAGGGTCATGATACAAACAAATGGGTGGTTAGGATTTTGTCTAATGAAATATCAAGGCTTAAGTGGGTCCTTTGACTTAGTCAATGTTCTCATGCTACAAGTTGCAAGACTTAGCCATAGAAGACTTATGGTCAATGACCATATTGGCCATGCCATTTCGTCCAAGGCATTGCTAAGGGGGGGTGACACGTGTCGCCCTCCCATTCGTCCTAACACTGCATTTCCGACAATTTCATAATTTCGATAAATTTTTACAAGCCTCAAATCTTAACACTTGTGAGTTCTTACTAACGTTCTTAAAACATGTCCTATAAAAACGGGGTGTAACAGAAGTTTTATACGAAAAAAAGTCATTTTTAAAAGAGTGGAAGTATGTAGCACTTTGGGTTAAATTCCCGGATTTTTATAAAAGACATGCTAGTGCCTTAAGTAAACTAAAATGAGAGTGTATATGAATAAAGCTAATAAGAAGTTAGGGGGATTTCTTAACTTGCTCAATTATTGTATAATAAGCCGGTAGTGCTTATGTTATGTATGATGACCGTTTGAGCTAGGGTAAGAGTATAAATGAGGGGCAAGCCCCAAGACGTTATACCACCTTCTCCAGGGTAAGAGTATGAATGAGGGGCAAGCCCCAAAATCGTCATACCACATTCTTCAGGGTAAGAGTATAAATGAGGGGTGAATCCCCAAGATCGTTATACCACCTGTTCCGTGGATTTGCTACCCACAATGCGAGGAATACCTAATGTGAGTCCTTATGGGCTTATGCGGGTGAAATAGTCCCATGCGGGCGGGTACAACCTATGCGAGAAATACCTCATGCGGGTCCACACGACCTATGCGGGTGAAATAGTCTCAGGAGTAGGATTGCTTAATGATACAGTATTTTCCAGTTTTACATACTTAGTACATATTGTGTATTGACCCCCTTCCTCGGGGGCTGCGTTCATGCCGCAGGTAGGGGTAAGCATGTCACGACCCGTTCCCGGGCCCGTGACTGGTGCCTTACCCGGGCACCCAAGTAGACATACATCAGAGTAACCAGCGGAATATAAACTTGCAAACATGAAACAGTGTAAAATAAGAACAGTCTATCCAAAGAAAAGTCGCCTTTCGGCATGTATATATACCAAAACTTGAACAGTTACATCCTTTACAAACCCTGCCCACAACAGTACTACAGACCTCAATAGGTAGAGGATATGAGGAGTTAGAGAGATATTTCTCTCACTAGGCGAAAATGCTCTCAACAGTTTTTCCTAGTTGCTCTTCTACGTCTTCCTTCTTCTATGATTTTCATCAACTAATATACTACACGGATTGTTCTTTGATCTAATCCATCCTACGTTGAAGTTTGTGTGTTCATTTCACGCTCACTCTAATTGATTTGTTATAGAGTAAGGTATTTTCCTTATAGCCATGAGAAAGAATACAAAGATTTCAGCCAAAAGAATGAAAGAGATTATTTTGATTGTTCAAGATTACAAGTTACAAGATATGAATTTGAAGTTTGCATTTCCGAGGGGGGCAGCTTCCGGCGATGGCCAGTTTGCATCTCTGAATATTGCGGAATATTCGGGACAGGCGGGTGTTGCTGGGTTAGTAGCAGGTCAGGAGGGTGATCTTGGTGTGAAAGAGGGTCATGATGGTGGTCTTGGGTTGAGGAAGCAGCTCTTGGTTTCTCCCAACCTTCCGGTGGCAACCTCAACTAGTGTTCCGGTTGAAAAGCTTCACAATTGAGGGTTTACGGGTCTTGACGGATTTCCCAGGTCAAATGCGGGAAAGATGGGTGGTCACGGGTTGCAGGAGGGTCGTGATGGTGATAAAGGGTTGTGGTTGAAACCCTTGGTTCACCGTTCAATTGTCTTTGAGTCCAAGGGAGCTTTTCCGGCAGGCTCCTTAGAAGTCGGAAAGGCTGCTGCGATTCGGTGAGCACTCACGGCTCGAGGAGATTGCGGATCTTGATGGTGATCCCGGGTCGAAAGTGGGTATGGAGGGTGGACCCGGGGTGCAGGAGGGTAGTGTTGATGTTCAGGGTTTGAGGCTAGAATCCTTGGACCTCCGATCCTTGGTTTCTGAGTGCAAAGAGTTTTTTCCGGCGGCCACTTTGGATGCCAAGGGGTCAACGGGACTCGACGGAAGGAATCTTTACAAGTCCTTGTCTAGAATCAAAAGGACTTAAAACTATTATGATCTTATCCCCTCTTGTAATGGCACCTTTGAGTGACCACTGCTCCCATGCCCCATTTCTTGTTTGCATAAACGTTGAGGATTGAGAACCCTCAATGACTGATTGTAGCCATCTTTATTTCCGTTATTAGTAATAATATTTGCATTTACCTAAAAAAAAAAAAGTACTACAGACCTCTAAGAATTTCTATAACAACTATGACGGGACAGGGCCCCGCCATACCCCTGAATGTACAAGTACCTGCAATCTCAGGGAATCATACCAAAAGATAAGCCTCCGGAGAAACGGAGCTTCCCAAAACGCTGAACTGTGATCCTACGAGCGAGGATCAACGACTGATGTACCTCTACCTGCGGCATGAACGCAGCCCCCCGAAGGAGGTCAGTACAACAGGTACCAAGTATGTGAAACTGAAAATACTGATATATATATAACTATAACATTTTAAAACCAATTCACAAATATGCACGAAACAACCAAGTTAACCGCACATAGTGCCACATCATAAACAAGAGCAAAAATAGACATAATGTAACTGGTCTTTTCTAGGCCGCTAATGATCGAAGCAAGGCCAATCGCCCATAGTATCATTATGCGAGCCTAATCCTGGACTCCCGCAGTCCGCATAGGCCACCTAGGCCCGCATGAGGTATTCCTCGCATCGAGGGTAGCTAATCCTCGGCATCGCCCCGACTCCGCATCGCGTGGCCACATAGACCACATGAGGTATTCCTCGCACCACAATCCTGGAACTCCCGCAGCTCCGCATAGGTCCCATGGACCCGCATGAGGTATTCCTCGCATCGGGGGGCAGCTTAACCCCCGGCATCATAACAAGTCAGGGGGGTAAGTGATATAATACCAGCACAACGGGCTTATCGTTAAACAACATAAGCACAACAAGAAAAACCCCCTTACACAAAGTCACAAGACATTAACACACGTAGCATCATAACATGTTCACTTTATCAAGAAAGTATTACAAGGCTATCACAAAACATAGGCAAGTTACTCACACAAGGTACTTGCATTTCATGTCAACAAATCCGGGTTTTAACCCCAAGGTACTACATACTTTAACTCTTTAAAAAGATCCATTTCTTTCACAAAAAGTCACACGATACCCGTAGTATCAAAATAGAGTAACTATCTTTTTAAGTAAACCAGAACAATTTTCATACCTTCTTTTTAAACCAACTTAAGACAAAAACACTTCAATTTTTCCAACCTCTTTTTTTTTTTATAAATCAAGTCCCTTACTTTGGAATTTTTAAGAAAATCAAACTTGTTTTTAATGATCTTATTAAAGCAACCATGATCTAGGAAATGTAATACAATTTTGTCTTATCTTAGCTTCTATGCAGATGGAGGTTTCTACTTGTTTTAATAATATTAATTATTTGTCAATATATTTTCCTTTATTAACGCTGCAGTGGTTTGTTCGATACTTACTCTCATTTCCGAAATCAATATAACATTATTATTCGAAACCAAGTACTCATTACTCACGAATGAGGTTTCACAACTTTCCACACAATTCAAGTTCTTCACATATCAAATATAAGTCAAGTCTCTTATCTTTTAAAAAAATCAATAAACCATTCTTTTACATACATAAAGTTGTTATAATTAACTTTCCATAAAGCTATTATAACACTTTATGTTGTAAACCAACCAAATTTGTTTAGCACACGTACGTCTACCGTACTACATAGTTTACAATAATCATGCTAGAAAGGATAGGAAGAGGTTCACATACCTCGCGACGATTATCGACAATTTGCAAAACGCTCCAAAGTACTATAACCTTGCTAGCCCTTTTCCACCCTTCAAGTAGAATACGCTACTCGTAGTACTTCCACCTATAATGGCCATGAAACGTCCATTAACCTCTAGATCTCTTCGTAGGATATTTCTAAGAACAAGGTTCCATATCCTACGGAAAATTCGGCAGCACCTCCCCCGTTTCTACTCAATTTTTCACCTTTTCCAAGGCCCGATAACCGTAATTAACATACTATAATTAAGGTGCAATAATACCGAAATTTAAAGAAGGGGATAACACGCCCAAACGGAACGCGATTAACAATCTCTCCTTCATAACAACAATAACTAAAGAAGGGGATAACACGCCCAAACGGAACGCGATTAACAATCTCTCCTTCATAACAATAATAACTAAAGAAGGGGATAACACGCCCAAACGGAACGCGATTAACAATCTCTCCTTCATAACAATAATAACTAAAGAAGGGGATAACACGCCCAAACGGAACGCGATTAACAATCTCTCCTTCATAACAATAATAACTAAAGAAGGGGATAACACACCCAAACGGAACGCGATTAACAATCTCTCCTTCATAACAATAATGTAAATACAGTCCAAAGTAAATACGGTCCAAAGTAAATACGGTCCAAAGTAGATACGGTCCAAAGTAGATACGGTCCTTAAGTTGGGGTCCTTGGCCAACTTTTACAATTTTACTTATCTAATTACTTCATTAGTCCTTCAACTTATATTCCAATCTTAATATAAGTTATAGTTCCTTTGTTGTTAACTTCTTAGTAAGTAATGGATATATTTTTACCATTTTAATGGATAATATGCCAATTCTTCTTTTAACATCTTAACAAGATCCAAATCTTTCCTTATATCTTATAGTCCATAATATACTTCCAATATATGTATAATATCCAATATACATAATAATCAACTTCACAAAGAGGTTAAGGTTCATTACCTCAATAATAGCCCACCAATATCCAAGAACTTAAAGTCGTTCCAAGCAAGTCTTAGCTCCAAATCTTTGTGTTTCAAACCACCACAAGTCACCCTTAGAAGTTCCAAACCACCACAAGTCACCCTTAGAAGTTTTTAACCAACTTCTATTCAAGAATTAACTCCAAAAAGTGAAGAACACTAAGGTTCCATTTATGCCTGCTCTCGGCTTTTGGGGAAATTTGTGGCTAGGGGTGTGAAATCTTGTCTAACTCTTGGTTAATAATCTTCCTAATACATTAAGGAAGAACAATTATAAGTTTAAGAATTTTTGGACAACATTTGGTTAAGGGGAGGGGGCAATTGACTAGAACAATTAAGAAGGAGGGAGAGGGAAAATATTTTCAAGTCTTGAAATGTTCTAAGTGTGGAAGATTTTCATCAACCAAATGGGTTTATTGTTATACCCCGTATTTTCAGGGTATGTACGTAAGGGCGTACGTACAAAAGTTTAAGCCTTAAAGTAGGCATAGGGACGAAAATTTGTGCACAACCCACGAAACGAATTGTTTTCCGACGAAACGTTTTCCAAAACTTGCGTAGGGAAAATTACGGCTATGTCATTTATAATTTTTGCGAATTTTTCCGAGAGATGAAATATTTTGGACCAACGGGAGGGTGACACTTGTCACCCTCAAGTGGACGACAAAGAGGCCACGGATGGCACGATTTTGGGGCCTAAACTAAGGGTCAATATTTGTGAGTGATTTATGGAGTAGGGTTAGGGTGCACTTGTGCAAATCCCCACCCTCCACTTGCCCTCCACTTGCCTTCATCTTGACCCTTGAAAGCCCTATAAATACCCCCCTTGAGTTGAAGACTTCTTCATCCACAAATCATCTTCCAAGTCTCCAAACTTCCCCCCCCCCCCCCCTTTGAGAGAAGCTCTCGTCCAAGCCTTCTCCCCCCCCCCCTCTTGAGAAAGAGCTTAGCCGAAACACCCCTCTCCCCCCTCTTTCCTAGTAGTCTCGGCAAAGCCCTCCCCCCTTGGTAGAAAATACTCTCCAAGTATTGTTACTATCCCCAAAATACCTTAGCCAATCCCTTATAGTATTTCCAAAGTTACCTCTATACGTAGAATCCGGAAATACTACCTAATATTCCTTTAGTCACTAACGAAACCCTAAGAGAAACTTCATAGTTGGTTGAAGTAGAAGGTAGAAGTTGTGTAGAAACTTCTAAGGGTTTCTTGGAGCGGATTGGAGCGTTCAGATTAGGAGCTAAACCTTGCTCAGGATCGACTTATATCTTGGATAATTTTGGGCTTATCGAGGTAAATAATAATCTTATCCTTCTATCGTAATTAGAGATTGCATACTGTAGAAGTATAGAAATAAGTATAGAATACATAGAAGGACATTAAAGAAGAGAATTGAACTGTAATCACATCAGAAGTATTAAAGAAGATTGAACTGTACTTACATAGGACTGTATTTACAGTAGACTTGTATAGTTTACCAGGAAGGGAAGTGCTGCCCGATTTTCCATAGAATAGAGAACCCTCTTCTTAGATTATCCTACAGAGTAGTATAGACGTTGATAGACGTATTTTACTATTATAGGTTGATACTCTGCGCGCGACATATTCGACTTGGCAGGTGTATTTTGCCGAGAAGGTATGTGATTCTTCCTATCCTCTAGAGCATGATATTTTAAAGTATATATATAGTACGGTAGACGTACGTGTGTTAACTGAACATGGTTTTACTTGACGTCTTTTGACTTGAGTCTAAATAACAAGAATCTTGAAGTAATTCAAAAGAATTATGAATCATTTTTGAAAGAAGAGTAATACTTGGTTTTTAAACAAAAGCTTAAGAGTTATACTAGCTTTATGGAAAGTTAGGTATAACGACTTAAGAATAATAAAAGGAACAGTTTACTTATGTGTTTATGAAAGACTTGTATTGATTTCTGGAAAGTATAATAAGATGGTTTGATGAGTAGACATATTATGAGGCTATGTGTGTTAGTGTCTTGTAACGTTTGTATAAGAGGTTGTTCTTGTTGTGCTTATGTTGTTTAACGGTAAGCCGTTATGCTAGTATTACATCACTCACCTCTTGACATGATATACTGGGGGTTAAGCTTCCCTCCGATGCGGGGTATACCTCAGGCAGTCTATGTGACTATGATTCGAAAATACCTCATGCGGGTCCAGGGGACCTATGCGGAGCTACGAGAGTTCCAGGTTAGTGTGCGGTCCTTGTGGCCATGCGGTCTATGTGGCCATGCGGACTACGAGTCCAGGACGATGCCGAGGAGTAGCTACCCTCGATGCGGGGAATACCTCATGCGGGCCTATGTGAGTGGCCTATGCGGATCGCGAGTCGAGATTAGGCATGCATAATGATACTATGGGCGGTTGGCCTTGCTTCGATCATTCGCAGCCTAGAAAAGACCTGTTACAGTTTACCTATTTATTGTTCTTGTTTGTGATGTGGCACTATGTGCGGTTACATTGGTTGTTTTGTACATATTTGTAAAAATTGGCTTTAAAATGATATGATTTCATTTAAGTACTTTACAGTTTCACATACTTGGTACCTGTTGTACTGACCTCCTTCGGGGGGCTGCGTTCATGCCGCAGGTAAGGGCAAGCAGGTGCTAGATCTGCATCCTTAGGATCTTTTGCTTTGGTGTCAGGAGCTCCATCTTCTCCGGAGGCTCGACTTTTGGTATGGTTCTCCCTGATATTGTAGATATATGTACATTCAGGGTATGGCGGGGCCCTGTCCCGCCATAGTTGTTTACTTCATTGGAAGTGCAGAGTCCTATTATGCAGTTGGGATGTAACTGCCAGATTTTGGTTTATATATATATGCTGAAAGACGACTTTTCTCAGATAAACTGTGTCTCAATTTACATTGTTGCATGTCTTGTTTTTATATTCCGCTGATTTTCTCTGATGTATGACTACTTGGGTGCCCGGGTAAGGCACGATCACCGCCCCGAGCGTCGTGACAAAAGTGGTATCGAGCGATTAATCATCGGAAAGTGTCTCTGACCGTATCTAGTAGAGTCTTGATTATCGGTGTGTTGTGCACCACCAATAATCGTGAGGCTATAGGATATTTAGGATTGGTTCCCATTCTTCTCACTCGAGATCGTGCCTTAGAGCGTGTTATAAGTCGGACCCTCTAACGTATTTCCTTTCTTTATGCTTATGCCTCCACGTAAGGCAACCCGCCCGAAGCGGCAAGGCAGCCGAGGAGTCGCTAGTAGACACCGAAGGCCACCGTGGCTCGTGCCCGCCTATACCCGAGACGGCGAGTTCCACGACGCCGCCGGCCCCAGCAGGGTTTAGGACCGCAGTAGTGGCTGATGAGACCCCAGTACCTGCACCTCCAGCCCCACAGCCTGGAGCAGATGAGATGGGTTACAGAGAGATGGCCCGATTCGCCGTGATCGCCGCCGACACGTGAGATAGGTGGATACGATAGTTCGATTCCAGCAGTACCTGTGGTTCACCCGAGATCGGATAGTTTGAGGCTACGAGATTTTCTGAGTTGTAGCCCGCCAGAGTTCTACGGGTCGAGGCCTGAGGATGATCCGCAGGAGTTCATCCGTCAGTTACAGAGGATCATGCGAGTGATCAAGGCTTCAGAGACCGAGTCCGTGATCTTCGGTTCACATAGGCTGCGTGATACCGCAGTCGATTGGTTTGATTCGTGGGAGTTATCCCGGGGAGAGCACGCGTCCCCAGCTACTTGGGATGAGTTCTCAGAGGCTTTCCTCACTCACTTCTTGCCTCCACAGATGAGGAGGGCACGGGCCGACAGATTTTTATTCTTGTCTGCAGAGGCACGCCAGGGAGTACAACGTTGAGTTCGATTCGTTGGCTCGATATGTCCCTGCGTTGGTAGCAGATATGGAGGACAGGGTACACCGCTACGTCACCGGGCTAGATGATTATATAGCCGAGTCTTGCGAGGGTGTAGCTCTTCAGCCAGGCATGGACATTACCCGCATGCAGGCTCATGCATTTGGATGCGAGGAGCGTAGAGGCCGACGGGTTGACAGACAGCAGCAGAAGAAGGCCAGGACGGCAGGGTCTTTTGGTAGCTATCGGGGTGGACGGCCTCAGCAGCAGTCTAGATTTGCACCACAGCCAGCTCAGAGCACTCCTACACCGTCCTCAGGACAGCCAGGATATTCGAGCGTACTGCGGACCGGGACTTCAGACGTCCAGGGTAGCAGAGGTGCTAGCCGCTCGGGACCACCCCCCCAGTGTGGCCCATGCGGTAGATCCCATTACAGAAATTGTGGTACTGCTCCGAGAGTTTGTTACAGTTGCGGCCAGTCGGGTCACTTTGCGAGAGCCTGTCCGACGAGCGCGTAGAGGTGGGTCGCCTACGTGTTCTTTCGTCGGGTCTTCTTCATCTCCTACAGTTACTCGCCCCGGAGGGCAGGGTACTCATGGGCCAGCAGGTCGTGGCAGAGGTCATGGCGCGGGTCGCTTCTAGCGGTCCTCGTAATCGCATATATGCTGTCGGTAGCGGGACTGTGAGGCCTCAACTGATGTCGTCACAGGTACTTTATCAGTTTCTGGTTGTGATGTGTATGCCTTGATAGATCCGGGTTCTACTCTGTCCTATATATCTCCCCTTATTGCTAGTAGGATAGGGATAGAGCCTGAGTCCATAGACCCTTTCGAGGTAGCTACGCCAGTGGGTGATTCGGTGGTAGCTCGGCGGGTATATAGGGCTTGTCCGATGACCATATGCACGATCGTCGCACTCCAGCCGACTTGATAGAGTTGGATATGACTGATTTCGATGTGATCATGGGTATGGATTGGCTAGCTTCTTGCTACGCCAATGTAGACTGCAGGGAGAGAGTAGTACGGTTCCATTTTCCTGAGGAGCCGGTTGTTGAGTGGGAGGGGAACAATGTATCGCCGAGGGGTAGGTTTATTTCCTACCTCAAGATTAGGAAGATGGTGCAGAAGGGGTATATCTACCATCTCATTCGGGTGTTTGATACTGAGGCTGCGGTACCAGATTTTCACCGGTTCAAAGAGTCGAGAGTTCCCAGATGTGTTTCCAAACGACCTCCCGGGTATCCCTCCTGAGAGGGAGATAGAGTTTTGTATCGATGTGCTGCCAGACACTCGGCCTATTTCCATTCTGCCATACAGAATGGCACCTGCCGAGTTGAGAGATTTGAAGGACCAGCTGAGAGATTTGCTGGAGAAGGACTTCATCAGGCCTAGTGTTTCTCCCTGGGGAGCGCCGGTATTGTTCGTGAAGAAGAAGGACGGGACGCTGCGCATGTGTGTTGATTGAGCGGTGAACAAGGTGACCATTAAGAATGATACCCCTTCCGTGATTGATAATTTGTTCGACCCGATTGCGGTGCGAGATGTTTCTCAAGATTGATCTGCGATCGGGCTATCATCAGTGCGTGTTAGAGGCGGATGTCCTGATCGCATTCCGACCGTGCAGCACTATGAGTTCGTGGTTATGTCTTTCGGGTTGACCAATTCTCCGCGGTATTCATGGATTTGATGAACCGTGTTCAAGCCATTTTGGACACGCGTTTGTGATAGTGTTCATTGATGACATCTTGGTTTATTCCCGCCAGAGCGTGAGCACGCGGAGCATTTGAGGATCTTTGAGAGTTCTCCAGACCAGCGATTATATGCCAAGTTTTCCAAATGTGAGTTTTGGTTGGCTTCGGTGGCTTTTCTTGGGCATATTGTCGGGGCCGATGGTATTCGGGTGGATACGGCCAAGATCGAGGCAGTCAGGAGTTGGCCTAGACCTACTACTCCGACAGAGGTGCGCAACTTTCTGGGCCTTGCAGGTTACTATCGGCGGTTCGTGGAGAAGTTTGCTTCTATCTCTGCACCATTGACTAGGCTGACTCAGAAGGCAGCTAAGTTTCAGTGGACTGATGCTTGTGGCGTGGTTTCCGATTCGAAGGAGAGACTGACGACCGCCCCCGTTCTTACTCTTCCGGAGGGTCCAGACGGTTATGTAGTGTATTGTGATGCGTCAGGCGTCGGGCTCGGATGTGTGTTGATGCAGCTGGGTAAGGTTATAGCGTACGCATCCCGACAGCTTAAGAAGCATGAGAGGAACTACCCCACCCATGATTTGGAGTTGGCAGCGGTGATTCACGCCTTGAAGATCTGGAGGCACTATTTGTATGGGGTTCATGTGGATATTTATACAGACCACAAGAGCCTCCAGTATATCTTCAGCCAGAGGGAGCTGAACTTACGACAGAGATGGTGGTTAGAGTTACTTAAGGATTATGATGTCGATATCCTGTACCACCCGGGGAAGGCCAATGTTGTGGCGTATGCCTTAGTCGTAGGTCGATGGGGAGTCTATCAGATGTGCAGCCAGAGAGGAGGGGCATGGTCCGCGAGTTACATCAGTTAGCGAGCCTTGGAGTCCGACTGATTGATTCTGATAGCAGTGGGGTTCGAGTTCGAGAGGTTGCCGAGTCTTCCATCGTCGAGGAGGTGAAGAGGCAACAGTTCGAGGATCCGGTTTTGACGCGGTATCGTGATACGACTCTTCGTGAGGGGAAGGGTCCTTTTGATGTAGCACCTGATGGGGTGCTAAGGTTTGAGGGCAGGTTGTGTATTCCAGATATTGAAGGACTTCGGCAGCAGGTTCTAGGGGAAGCACACAGTGCGCATTACTCTATCCATCCGGGGTCGACCAAGATGTACCACGACCTTAGATCTGTGTATTGGTGGGATGGCTTGAAGAGGGACGTTGCAGAGTTTGTAGCACAGTGCCCGTGTTGTCAGCAGGTGAAGGTAGAGCACCAGAGGCCTGGTGGTTTGTTGCAGACGATAGAGATCCTGACCTGGAAGTGAGAGGTGATCAACATGGACTTTATCACATGATTACCTCGCACTCAGAGGAAACATGATTCTATCTGGGTTATCGTCGACAGGATGACGAAATCAGCCCACTTTCTTCCCGTCAGGACGACTTTTTCGGCTGAGGATTATGCCAGACTTTACATCCGAGAGATCGTCAGACTGCATGGAGTCCCTATTTCTATCATTTCAGACATAGGAGCCCAGGTTACGACTAACTTCTGAAGGTTTTTCCAGAAGAGTCTAGGGACGCAGGTGAGCCTGAGTACTGCATTCCATCCTCAGACAGACGGACAGGCGGAACGCACTATCCAGACTCTTGAGGATATGCTGCGAGCCTGTGTTATTGATTTCAGGGGTAGCTGGGAGGATCATTTGCCTCTAGTTGAGTTTGCGTATAATAATAGCTACCACTCCAGTATTCAGATGGCGCCTTATGAGGCCTTGTATGGGAGGAAGTGCAGATCGCCGATAGGCTGGTTTGATGTAGGCGAGTGCGCTAGTGGGACCAGATTTGGTGCAGCAGCGATGGATAAAGTGAAGCTTATCCAGGAGCGGTTACTGACAGCTCAGAGTCGACAGAAGTCATATGCAGATCATCGTCGTCGGCATCTAGAGTTTGAGGTTGATGATTGGGTTTTCCTGAAGGTGTCACCCATGAAGGGTGTGATGAGATTCGGGAAAAAAGGGAAACTCAGTCCAAGGTACATTGGGCCGTATCAGATTGTCCGCAGGGTAGGCAAGGTTGCCTATGAGTTGGATCTGCCATCCGATCTGGAGGCAGTGCATCCGGTGTTTCATGTTTCTATGCTGAGGAGATGTATCGGGGATCTATCTAGGGTGCACCCGATTGACGATGTCCAGGTGACCGAGGGGTTATCGTATGAGGAGATTCCCATAGCGATAATCGATCGTCAGGTTAGGCGTCTGCGGACCAAGGACGTGGCTTCCGTCAAAGTCTTGTGGCGGAACGAGCTCAGGGAGGAGATGACGTGGGAAGCTGAGGAGGACATGAGGCAGAAGTATCCTCACCTATTCCCCACACCTCCAGGTAACTCACTTTCCTACTTGTAAATTTTCAGTATCATATCTGCTTAAGTGTTGTATTGTGGCCATGTGTGGCATTTGCAAACTGTTTAAGTTATGAGGAACCTTATCGTTATCTGTCTTGGGAAGGAACATTCGGGACGAATGTTTCTAAGGAGGGGAGAATGTTATACCCCGTATTTCCAGAGTATGTACGTAAGGGCGTACGTACAAAAGTTTAAGCCTTAAAGTAGGCATAGGGACGAAAATTTGTGCACAACCCACGAAACGAATTGTTTTCCGACGAAACGTTTTCCAAAACTTGCGTAGGGAAAATTACGGCTATGTCATTTATAATTTTTGCGGATTTTTCCGAGAGATGAAATATTTTGGACCAACGGGAGGGTGACACTTGTCACCCTCAAGTGGACGGCAAAGAGGCCACGGATGGCACGATTTTGGGGCCTAAACTAAGGGTCAATGTTTGTGAGTGATTTATGGAGTAGGGTTAGGGTGCACTTGTGCAAATCCCCACCCTCCACTTGCCCTCCACTTGCCTTCATCTTGACCCTTGAAAGCCCTATAAATACCCCCCTTGAGTTGAAGACTTCTTCATCCACAAATCATCTTCCAAGTCTCCAAACTTTCCCCCCCTTTGAGAGAAGCTCTCGTCCAAGCCTTCTCCCCCCCCCCCCCTCTTGAGAAAGAGCTAAGCAGAAACACCCATCTCCCCCCCTTTCCTAGTAGTCTCGGCAAAAGCCCTCCCCCCTTGGTAGAAAATACTCTCCAAGTATTGTTACTATCCCCAAAATACCTTAGCCAATCCCTTATAGTATTTCCAAAGTTACCTCTATACGTAGAATCCAGAAATACTACCTTATATTCCTTTAGTCACTAACGAAACCCTAAGAGAAACTTCATAGTTGGTTGAAGTAGAAGGTAGAAGTTGTGTAGAAACTTCTAAGGGTTTCTTGGAGCGGATTGGAGCGTTCAGATTAGGAGCTAAACCTTGCTCAGGATCGACTTATATCTTGGATAATTTTGGGCTTATCGAGGTAAATAATAATCTTATTCTTCTATCGTAATTAGAGATTGCATACTGTAGAAGTATAGAAATAAGTATATAATACATAGAAGGACATTAAAGAATAGAATTTAACTGTAATCACATCAGAAGTATTAAAGAAGATTGAACTGTACTTACATAGGACTGTATTTACAGTAGACTTGTATAGTTTACCGGGTAGGGAAGTGCTGCCCGATTTTCCGTAGAATAGAGAACCCTCTTCTTAGATTATCCTACAGAGTAGTCTAGACGTTGATAGACGTATTTGACTATTATAGGTTGATACTCTGCGCGCGACATATTCGACTTGGCAGGTGGATTTCGCCGAGAAGGTATGTGATTCTTCCTATCCTCTAGAGCATGATATTTTAAAGTATATATATAGTACGGTAGACGTACGTGTGTTAACTGAACATGGTTTTACTTGACGTCTTTTGACTTGAGTCTAAATAACAAGAATCTTGAAGTATTTCAAAAGAATTATGAATCATTTTTGAAAGAAGAGTAATACTTGGTTTTTAAACAAAAGCTTAAGAGTTATACTAGCTTTATGGGAAGTTAGGTATAACGACTTAAGAATGATAAAATGAACAATTTACTTATGTGTTTATGAAAGACTTGTATTGATTTCTGGAAAGTATAATAAGATGGTTTGATGAGTAGACATATTATGAGGCTATGTGTGTTAGTGTCTTGTAACGTTTGTATAAGAGATTGTTCTTGTTGTGCTTATGTTGTTTAACGGTAAGCCGTTATGCTAGTATTACATCACTCACCTCTTGACATGATATACCGGGGTTGCGCCTCCGACGCGGGTATACCTCGTGCGATCAGGTGACTATGATTCGAGAATACCTCATGCGGGTCCAGGGGACCTATGCGGAGCTACGAGAGTTCCAGGTTAGTGTTCGGTCCTTGTGGCCATGCGGTCTATGTGGCCATGCGGACTACGAGTCGGGACGATGCCGAGTAGCTACCCTCGATGCGGAAATACCTCATGCGGGCCTATGTGAGTGGCTATGCGGTCAAGGAGTCCAGGATTAGGCATGCATAATCATACTATGGGCGGTTGGCCTTGCTTCGATCATTCACAGCCTAGAAAAGACCTGTTACATTTTACCTATTTATTGCTCTTGTTTGTGATGTGGCACTATGTGCAGTTACATTGGTTGTTTTGTACATATTTGTAAAAATTGGCTTTAAAATGATATGATTTCATTTAAGTACTTTACAGTTTCACATACTTGGTACCTGTTGTACTGACCTCCTTCGGGGGGCTGCGTTCATGCCGCAGGTAAGGGAAAGCAGGTGATAGATCCGCATCCTTAGGATCTTTTGCTTTGGTGTCAGGAGCTCCATCTTCTCCGGAGGCTCGACTTTTGGTATGGTTCTCCCTGATGTTGTAGATATATGTACATTCAGGGTATGGCGGGGCCCTGTCCCGCCATAGTTGTTTACTTCCTTAGAGTGCAGTAGTCCTATTGTACTGGGATGTAATCGCGATTTTGGTTTATATATATATGCCGAAAGACGACTTTTCTCAGATAAACTGTGTCTCAATTTACATTGTTGCATGTCTTATTTTTATATTCCGCTGATTTTCTCTGATGTATGACTACTTGGGTGCCCGGGTAAGGCACCAGTCACTGGCCCCGGAACGGGTCGTGACATTTATATAGTACAACCAAGGGTTAGGATTGAAACATGTGTATGGTATAGATGTGTTTGTGTAGGTTCCTTTCTCCACTTGTCCCACAAATGTCATGCAAGACTTTGACCATTTGACTTGCCCACAAACTTGCAAAAACCGTCCAAGGTGCCATGCAATACCATGCAAGATTTTTGGCCACTTGTCTTGCCCACTAACTCTAAAAAAACGTCCAACTATGCATCTTGGGGTGACACATGTCGCCCTCCTATTGGTCCAAAATATTTAATCTCTCGGAAAAATTCCATAAAAATATTGAAAACGTAAAAATTTCCCTCACAAGGTTCGGAATATTTCCCGTCGGAAATAATTCTTTCATTCTTACCCTAATTAGGGTTTATACAATTGTACGTACGTCCTCACATACATACTCTGGAACTACGGGGTATAACATTCTCCCCCCTTAGAAATATTCGTCCCGAATGTTCCTTCTAAGTCTCCAAAACATACTTGTGCCAGTATAGTCTTCCCTACTATACTTTACCAAACCAATCATGCCACCAGTGGCCATAGTACAACGTACGCGCAAAACTCACATCCGAGCCAACGAAGAATCATCTCTAAAGCGTATAATAATACTATTAGCTCCACCCATGGTCCAAAGGACACTTTCTTCACATCTTTACTTTATAGAAAGGACACTTCCATCTTCTTAACACATCTTCACCTCTTTTCTTACTCGTCGTATCCTCCTCGTACACTCGAACTCTTCCTAATATACGTATCACATTTCTAACATAGCTTCAGTTTTTAAAATCTCGGAGTTACTGTCTTCAACTTGGTCGTCATTTAACTGGGAACACTCTGGATGAATCTCCGATACTCTTCTGAATCATAGCAACATGAAAGACCGGACGTACTGCCTCCTAAGTCGGACGGCAGTGCTAACATATAGGCAACCTGGCCTATTCTACAATGATCTGAAAAGGCCCAAAGTACCTCGGCTAAGTTTCCCCTGCTTTCCAAAACTCGTCACACCCTTCCGGGGTGGTACCTTCAAGAAAACCCACCGTCAACCTGAACTCCAAGTGTTGACGCCGATTATCCGCAAGACTTCTGTTGACTCTGAGCTGCTAATAACCTCTTCTGGATAAGTTTCGCCTTATCCACATTCTGCTGAATCAAGTATGGACCAACTATCTGAACCTTGCCAACATCGAACCAATCGACCGGCAACCTATACTTCCGCCCATACAAGGCTTCATAAGGCACCATCCGAACACTGAAATGGTAGCTATTATAATACCCACTCAACACGAGGCAAATAATCCTCACCGCTCCCTCGAAATCAAAACATCAGCCCGTAACCTATCCTCAAATGTCTGGATAAAACGTACTGTTTGTCCGTCGGCCCGAGAGTGAATGCAATACTGAGACTCACCTGAGTTCCTAACCTCGCCTGGTAAAACCTCCAGAAAAAGAAAATAGCCGTAAACTGGGCTCCACTACCTGTCATAAAATAAAGTAGGAACCCCGTGCAGCCTTACAACCTTCCTGATATATAACATCTCGCATAACCCTCCGCCGAGTAAAATAGTCCTGACTGAAAGACAAGATGGGTTGACCTCGTCGGCCCGACTACTGGTCGAACGCATCCACGAACTCGTACGATGGTTACCTAAACCTGGGCCTAACACCCTCGTGATCCTATCACCTAGCGGAACCACCTCAAACTGACCCCACCTCAATCCGGGCTGCGGGTTGACCTGCGATCTTGCCTCAACCCGACCCATTATCGCTCTAAATTCTTGTTCCCCGTCTGGGACAATCTTACTTATTCTCGTCATGAAAATTACCACTTTTATCTTTGCTCGACCTATGGAATTATCCCACAATACATTTCACACATACCAAGTACTTCGACAAAGACTAACTGTAAAATCTTTTACTCAAGACGGCCTCACATCTAAGGTCTCAACTGTTATAATATTCTAAGGCTCACAATTTCCCTTCCCCTAAACTTACCTTTTCAACTAACCATGTTCTCTAAATCACAATTTTACACAATGCTTATCCAAACATAACACTTTAACATAAAATCATCATATCACGCATACAAATCTCTAGAGGGTTAAGGTTATACCTGTAACTACTGCTTCACTCTAATCATAGTCACTGATCCCGAAGGCTGAGTCTCTACATCCGCGCTACCTCTGATTGGACAATTTCTCGCAAAATGGCCCTGCTGGCCGCATGTATAACAAGCTGTCAAAGTAGTATGACACTCCCCACAATGACACCTACCACAACGGCCACACCGAGGTGGGGGTGGCCTCCTCTGGCTAACACCCCTTCCTCTCCGAACCACTGAATCAACCAGGCACTGGTAGGTGAGTCATCCCACCGTATCCCTTCTACTAGGACATTATCTCTCACATGGCCTGCCACGCAGTAACACAAGCATTGGTAAAAAGACGACATTTCCCGGAATGACGCCTACCACATAGTGAACACTGAGGGAAAACTGAATCTGGCTGGCTAGAACCTATGTAAATCCGTGAACCAAAAACCATGGAGCTCTGACCAACTCCTGCATACTCCGAACGTCCTGAAGCCTGTGGAGGACCACTATGAACTGGATGAGGAGCATAACTATCACGAGGAGGTCCGCCGATAGTTACCAAAGGACTTCTGCTCGCCTCTTCACGATCTTCGTTAATCCGTCGATCTCTACGTTTCTCGCTGCGTATAAGCTCAGACGCAGCAATGTCCATGCATGACTGAAGAGCTACTCTTGTACATCCCTTTACTAGATAATCGTCTAGGCCCGTGATATATCAGTGCACTCTATACTCTCTGTTTGCTAAAATCCTAGCTAGTAACTGGGACATCTCCTTGTAACCCATATCCTCTGTTCGGGCCATGGGACTGAAGACTCAGGTGTCGTGGCCTCAGTAGCCGCTGCTGCGGCTCTAAACCCTGCTGGGGCCGGCGACGTCGTGGAACTCGCCGTTTGGGGTATCACCTCGGGTAAAGGTTGGGCCTGTGCCCTCGTAACCCTCTGTGCTCTACTCGCAGCTATCTCTGCTGGCTTGCCCTTATGGGCTCTGGTTGCCTTGCGTAGAGGCATAACTGGTAAAAAGAAGTACGTCAGAGGGGTCCAACTTATAACACAGCTCTAAGGCACGATCTCAGAGTGAGAAGAATGGAAACCAATCCTAAATGTCCTGCAGCCTCCTGATTATAGATGTGGTGCACAACACACCGATAATCAAGACTCTACTAGACACGGTCTGTAGACACTTTCCGAGTACTAACTGCTATGATACCACTTTTGTCATGACCCGTTCCCGGGCCCGTGACTGGTGCCTTACCCGGGCACCCAAGTAGACATACATCAGAGTAACCAACGGAATATAAACTTGCAAACATGAAACAGTCTATCAAAAGAAAAGTCGCCTTTCGGTATGTATATATATATACCAAAACTTGAACAGTTACATCCTTTACAAACCCTGCCCACAACAGTACTACAGACCTCTAAGAATTTCTATAACAACTATGACGGGACAGGGCCCCGCCATACCCCTGAATGTACAAGTACCTGCAATCTCAGGGAATCATACCAAAAGATAAGCCTCCGGAGAAACGGAGCTTCCCAAAACGCTGAACTGTGATCCTACGAGCGAGGATCAACGACTGATGTACCTCTACCTGCGGCATGAACGCAGCCCCCCGAAGGAGGTCAGTACAACAGGTACCAAGTATGTGAAACTGAAAATACTGATATATATATAACTATAACATTTTAAAACCAATTCACAAATATGCACGAAACAACCAAGTTAACCGCACATAGTGCCACATCATAAACAAGAGCAAAAATAGACATAATGTAACTGGTCTTTTCTAGGCCGCTAATGATCGAAGCAAGGCCAATCGCCCATAGTATCATTATGCGAGCCTAATCCTGGACTCCCGCAGTCCGCATAGGCCACCTAGGCCCGCATGAGGTATTCCTCGCATCGAGGGTAGCTAATCCTCGGCATCGTCCTGGACTCCCGCAGTCCGCATGGCCACATAGACCGCATGAGGTATTCCTCGCACCACAATCCTGGAACTCCCGCAGCTCCGCATAGGTCCCATGGACCCGCATGAGGTATTCCTCGCATCGGGGGGCAGCTTAACCCCCGGCATCATAACAAGTCAGGGGGGGTAAGTGATATAATACCAGCACAACGGGCTTATCGTTAAACAACATAAGCACAACAAGAAAAACCCCCTTACACAACATCACAAGACATTAACACACGTAGAATCATAACATGTTCACTTTATCAAGCCAACAAGAAAGTATTACAAGGCTATCACAAAACATAGTAAAGTTACTCACACAAGGTACTTGCATTTCATGTCAACAAATCCGGGTTTTAACCCCAAGGTACTACATACTTTAACTCTTTAAAAAGATTCATTTCTTTCACAAAAAGTCACACGATACCCGTAGTATCAAAATAGAGTAACTATCTTTTTAAGTAAACCAAAACAATTTCCATACCTTCTTTTTAAACCAACTTAAGACAAAAACACTTCAATTTTTCCAGTCTCTCTCTCTTTTATAAATCAAGTCCCTTACTTTGGAATTTTTAAGAAAATCAAACTTGTTTTTAATGATCTTATTAAAGAAACCATGATCTAGGAAATGTAATACAATTTTGTCTTATCTTAGCTTCTATGCAGATGGAGGTTTCTACTTGTTTTAATAATATTAATTATTTGTCAATATATTTTCCTTTATTAACGCTGCAGTGGTTTGTTCGATACTTATTGTCACGCCCCGAACCCCGGGCCCGTGACTGGTGCCCTACCTGGGCACCCTTCTACCTTAACAACACAAGTAAACTGCGGAAATTAAATAACACCGTTTTTTTTTAAAACCAACATACTTGCAAGGGCAAAGCCGACAAGGCTGCCATAATATACATACTCAAAAGACACTATAATGTACATGAGTCCAATCCCACATATGAATACAGACCTCTAAGAGTTTTACTGAAATATGACGGGATAAGGCCCATTGCCATAACCGCATACAAAGCCTGCATCAAGGAACTATACCAAAAAGATAAACTCCTGAACAGAGGGAGCTATCCAAAAACTCTGAGCAGGGCCCTACACCTGCCGATCACCAAATCAAGACCTAAACTCGCGGCGTGAACGCAACCCCAAGGAGGTCGACGAAGAATGTACCAAGTATGTGAAACGATGAAATCAGAATGAAATCATATGATCTAAACAAAAAAGGAGACATGTATGATAGCCAACCTACAGTACACAATACATAAACAGTCATATCAAGTCAGGGACGCAGGCCCTCAAAGTCACTACTAAAATATAACCATGGGTCTCACGCCCATAATATCAATCATGCCCGTGGAATCCTTCCCCACTGCCGGCATTCCATGATAATCAAATTACAGTACACTGTGCCTTACTAACAATGAGAGTAAATAGTAGTATACTTACAATATACACTAGGAAGCTCACGATCAAATAAGGACCACCCGCCCGCAGTATCATTAAGCAATCCTACTCCTGGGACTATTTCACCCGCATAGGTCGCGTGGACCCGCATGAGGTATTCCTCGCATGAGACTATTTCACCCGCATAAGCCCTTACGGACTCGCATGAGGTATTCCTCGCATAGGCTGGACCCGCCCGCATGGGACTATTTCACTCGCATAAGCCCTTGCGGACTCGCATGAGGTATTCCTCGCATCGTGGGTAGCAAATCCACGGAATATGCAAATGCCACAAACTCGGGGAATGACCCCGAAATGAATGATATACCACTAGCACACAACCGGCTATTACCAGCACACATAGGATATTCTCAATTAAAAAAGGCAAAGTACTTATCAAGGCACACATGGAATAATTCTCAATTAATCAAGCCAAAGTACTTATCAAGGCACACTTAGACTAATTCTCAATTAATCAAGCCAAAGTACTTATCAAGGCACACATGGAATAATTCTCAATTAATCAAGCCAAAGTACTTATCAAGGCACACTTAGACTAATTCTCAATTAATCAAACCAAAGTACTTATCAAGGCACACTTAGAATAATTCTCAATTAATCAAGCCAAAGTACTTATCAACGCACACTTAGACTAATTCTCAATTAATCAAGCCAAAGTACTTATCAAGGCACACTTAGAATAATTCTCAATTAATCAAGCCAAAGTACTTATCAAGGCACACTTAGACTAATTCTCAATTAATCTAGCCAAAGTACTTATCAAGGCACACTTAGAATAATTCTCAATTAATCAAGATAAAGTACTTATCAAGGCACACTTAGACTAATCCTCAATTAATCAAGCCAAAGTACTTATCAAGGCACACTTAGAATAATTCTCAATTAATCAAGCCAAAGTACTTATCAAGGCACACTTAGACTAATCCTCAATTAATCAAGCCAAAGTACTTATCAAGGCACACTTAGAATAATTCTCAATTAATCAAGCCAAAGTACTTATCAAGGCACTCTTAGAATAATTCTCAATTAATCAAGCCAAAGTACTACGTACGTACATTCTTTTCAAAATACTCCTTTCTATGTAAAACCCCAAGATACTAACATCCGTAGTATCAAGGTGTGTCTATTTTTTTCAAAGTAAGTTACTACACTTTTAGAAAACTCATTTCAAAGCTTGAAATCAAGTAACTTCAAATTTTCACAATCTAGGCAACTTATGCCTAATAATCAAAATAGACAACTTTCTTAACCTTCCATAAAGCCGTTATAACCAACTTTCCATAAAGTCGTTATAACCCTTTATGGTTTTTAGACAATTTCATTCTTTTTATAACCAAGAGACTTATACTTAAAACCAAGTATCACAAACTTTCAAATCAAGTTTCTTAACTTTCAAAAATACTTCGAGTCTATTAATATATACCGGGGGTAGCTACTCCTCGGCATCGAGGGTAGCTACTCCTCGGCATCGTCCTGGACTCGTAGTCCGCATGGCCACATAGACCGCATGACCATATAGGCCGCACACTAACCTGGAACTCTCGTAGCTCCTCATAGGTCCCCTGGACCCGCATGAGGTATTCTCGAATCATGGTCCTGCATCACCGAGTCTACCGCGTCGGGCGGCTTAACCCCCGGTATCATGTCAAGAGGTGAGTGATATAATACTAACATAACAGCTTATCGTTAAACAACATAAGCACAACAAGAATACTCTCTTATACAAACGTTACATGACACTAACACACATAGCATCATAATATGTCTACTCATCAAACCATCTTATTATACTTTCCAGAAATCAATACAAGTCTTTCATAAACACATAAGTAAACTGTTCCTTTTCTCTTTCTTAAGTCGTTATACCTAACTTCCCATAAAGCTAGTATAACTCTTAAGCTTTTTGTTTTAAAAACAAATATTCTTCTTCTTTCAAAAATGATTTATAATTCTTTTTGAAAGACTTCAAGATTCTTATTATTTAGACTCAAGTCAAAAGACGTCAAGTAAAACCATGTTCAGTTAACACACGTACGTCTACCGTACTATATATATACTTTAAAATATCATGCTCAAGGGTATAGGAAGAATCACATACCTTCTCGGCGAAATCCACCTGCCAAGTCGAATATGTCGCGCGCAGAGTATCAACCTATAATAGTCAAATACGTCTATCAACGTCTAGACTATTTTGTATAAAGTTCTAAGCAGAGGGTTCTCTATTCTACGGAAAATTGGGCAGCACTTCCCTACCCGTCAAGCTACCCAAGTCTACTGTAAATACACCTATGTAATCTGATTCTGATCCCATGTAAATCAGCTTTAATTCTTCTTCTGTTATACCCTTCTACTGTGATTACAGTTCAACTCTATTCTTTAATATCCATCTATATCTTATACTCAAGTCTTAACTATTCTTATATGTAATATCCAATTACAATAGAAGGACAAGAGTTTTTACCTCGATAAGCCCAAAATTATCCAAGTTAAATGTCGATCCTGAGCAAGGTTTAGCTCATAATTTGCACGCTCTGATAGCTCCAAGAAACCCTTAGAAGTTTCTAACAACTTCTACTTAAATACTAAAAGGGATTTGGGGCTAGGGTATTTTGGAATAGTAACTATACTTGGAAGACAACTTCCTACCAAGGGGGGGGGTACTCGGCCGAAGCCACTAGGCTAGAGGGGGGAGAGGGGTGTTTCGGCTAGGGCTTCCAAGAGGGGGGGAGAAGGCTTTGGACGAGAGAGCAACTAAGGGGGAGGGAGTTTTTAAGACTTGGAAAGTTGATTTGTGGATGAAGAATTCATCAACTCAAGGGGGTATTTATAGGGCTTTCAAGGGCCAAGATGAAGCCAAGTGGTAGGCAAGTGTAAGGTGGAGATTTGCACAAGTGCACCCTAGCCCTACTCCTCAAATCACTCAACAAACATTGACCCAAGTTTTAGGCCCCAAAACCATGCCAATCGTCCAAGGCATTTGCCCCCTTTGTCGTCCCCTTGAGGTGAGAAGTGTCACCTCTCGTTGGTCCAAAATGTTTCATCTCTCGGAAAAATCCGCAAAATTATAAATGACATAGCCGTAATTTTCCTACGCAGTTTTGGAAAACGTTTCGTCGGAAAACCATTCGTTTCGTGAGTTGTGCCCAAATTTCGCCCATAGTGCCTTTCTTAAGGCTAAACTTTTGTACGTACGCCCTTACGTACATACTCTGGAAATACGGGGTATAACATTCTCCCCTCCTTAGAAACATTCGTCCCGAATGTTCCTTCCCAAGACAGATAACGATAAGGTTTCTCATAACTTAAACAGTTTGCAAATGCCACACATGGCCACAATACAGCACTTAAGCAAATATGACAATGAAAATTTACAAGTAGGAAAGTGAGTTACCTGGAGGTGTGGGGAATAGGTGAGGATACTTCTGCCTCATGTCCTCCTCAGCTTCCCACGTCATCTCCTCCCTGAGCTCGTTCCGCCACAAGACTTTGTGAAGCCACGCCCTGGTCGCAGACGCCTAACCCGACGATCGATTATCGCTATGGAATCTCGCCACGATAACCCTCGGTCACACCGACATCGTCAATCGGGTGCACTCTAGATGGATCACCGATACATCTCCTCAGCATAGAAACATGAAAAACCGGATGCACTGCCTCCAGATCGGACGGCAGATCCAACTCATAGGCAACCTTGCCTACCATGCGGACAATCTGATCTGACGCCAATGTACCTTGGTGAGTTTCCCTTTCTTCCGAATCTCATCACACCTTCATGGGTGACACCTTCAGAAAACCCAATCATCAACCTCGAACTCCGGATCTGACGACGATGATCTGCATATGACTTCGCCGACTCGAAGTCAAGAACCGCTCCCGGATAAGCTTCACCTTATCCATCACTGCCGCACCAAATCTGGTCCTACTAATCGCACTCGCCATTATCAAACCAGCCTATCGGCGATCTGCACTTCCTCCCATACAAGGCCTCATAAGGCGTCATCTCGAATACGGAGTGGTAGTTATTATACGCAAACTCAACTAGAGGCAAATGATCCTCCCTACCCTCGGTCAATAACACAGCTCGCAGATATCCTCGCAGTCGGATAGTGCGCTCGGCTGTCCGTCTGCGTGGATGGAATGCGATTACTCGTGCTCACTGCGTCCCTAAACCCTTCTCGAAAGACCTCGAAGTTAGCGTAAATCGGGCTCCTGCATGCGATATGATCGAAATAGGGACTCCATGCGATCGACGATCTCTCGGATGTAAAGTCGGCATAATCCTCAGAAAAATCGCCCCGATGGGAAGAAAGTGGGTTGATTTCGCCACCGCCGACGATAACCCATATAGAATCATGTCTCCTCCGAGTGCGAGGTAATCCGTGATAAAGTCCATGTTGATCACCTCCCACTTCCGTCGGGATCTCAATCGTCGCAACAAACCACCGTGCCTCCGTGCTCTATCTTCACCGCGACAATACGGGCCGAGCTACAAACTCGCAACGTCCTCTTCAAGCCATCCCACCAATACACGGATCTAAGGTCGTGGTACATCTTGGTCGACCACGGATGGATGAGTAACGCTACCGTGTGCTTCCCCTAGAACCTGCCAAGTCCCGCAATATCCGGAACACAACTCCCTCAAACCTTAGCACCCCATCAAAGCTACCTCAAAGGACCATTCCTCTCACGAAGAGTCGTATCACGATGCACTGTCAAAATCGATCCTCAAATGTTGCCTCTTCACCTCCTCGACGATGGAAGACTCGGCAACCTCTCGAACTCGAACCCCATCGCTATCGTAATCAATCGGCCGTACTCCAAGGCTCGCTAACTGGTGTAACTCGCGGACCATGGCCCTCCTCTCTATCTGCACATCTGATAGACTCCCCATCGACCTACGACTAAGAGCATCTGCCACAACATTGGCCTTCTCTGGGTGGTATAGGATGTCGACATCGTAATCCTTGAGCAGCTCTAACCACCGCCTCGCCGTAAGTTCACTCCTCTCGGTCAAGATATCTTTGGAGGCTCTTGTGGTCTGTATAAATATCCATATGAACCCCATACAAATAGTGCCTCCAGATCTTCAAGGCGTGAATCACCGCTGCAAACTCCAAATCATGGGTGGGGTAGTTCCTCTCATGCTTCTTAAGTCGCCGGATGCGTGCGCTATAACCTTGCCCGCTGCATCAACACACATCCCAACCCAATGCCCGACGATCACAATACACGACATAGCCGTCTCGACCTCCGGAAGAGTAAGAACGGGGCGGCGTCGATCTCTCAAGAATCGGAAACCCCGCCACACGCATCAGTCCATCAAACTTAGCCGCCTTCGAGTCGGCCTAGTCGATGGTGCGAGAGATAAAGCAAACTTCTACGAACCGCCGATAATAACTCGCAAGGCCCGTAAAATCGCGAACCTGCAGCCGGAGTAGTAGGTCTAGGCCAACTCGATCGCTTCGATCTTGGCCGTATCCACCGAATGCCATCACCCGACAATATGCCCAAGAAAAGCCACCGGTTAACCAAAACTCACATTTGGAAAACTTCGCATAACCGCTGGTCTGGAGAACTCTCAAGACGGCCCTCAAATGCTCGCGTGCTCCCGCTCTGGCGAGAATAAACCAAGATATCATCAATGAACACTATCACAAACGTGTCCAAAAATGGTTTGAACACTCGGTTCATCAAATCCATAAATACTGCCGGAGCATTGGTCAACCCGAAAGACATAACCCTAAACTCATAGTGCCCGTACCGGGTCCGAAATTCAGTCCTAGGGACATCCGCCTCTCTGACTCGTACCTGATGATAGCCCGATCGCAGATCAATCTTGGAAAAACATCTCGCACCCTGCAACTGATCGAACAAATCATCAATCACGGGAAGGGTATCATTCTTAATGGTCACCTTGTTCAGCTGCCTGTAATCAACACACATGCGCAGCGTCCCGTCCTTCTTCTTCACGAACAATACCGGCGCTCCCCAGGGAGAAACACTAGGCCTGATGAAGCCCTTCTCCAGCAAATCTCTCAGCTGGTCCTTCAACTCTCTCAACTCGGCAGGTGCCATTCTGTATGGCGGAATGGAAATAGGCCGAGTGTCTGGCAACACATCTATACAAAACTCAATCTCCCTCTCAGGAGGGATACCTGGGAGGTCGTCTGGAAACACATCTGGGAACTCTCTGACTACTGAATCGATGAAAATCTGGTACCGCAGCCTCAGTATCAAACACCCGAATGAGATGGTAGATATACCCCTTCTGCACCATCTTCCTAGCCTTGAGGTAGGAAATAAACCTACCCCTCGGCGATACAGTGTTCCCCTCCCACTCAACAACCGGCTCCTCAGGAAACTGGAACCGTACCACTCTCTCCCTGCAGTCTACATTGGCGTAGCAAGACGCTAGCCAATCCATACCCATGATCACATCGAAATCAGTCATATCCAACTCTATCAAGTCGGCTAGGGTCTGACGACTGCATATGGTCACTGGACAAGCCCTATATACCCGCCGAGCTACCACCGAATCACCCACTGGCGTAGCTACCTCGAAAGGGTCTATGGACTCAGGCTCTATCCCTATCCTCCTAGCAATATGGGGAGATATATAGGACAGAGTAGAACCCGGATCTATCAAGGCATACACGTCACAACATGAAACTGATAAAGTACCTGTGACGACATCAGGTGAGGCCTCCTGGTCCTGCCGGCTGGACAAGGCATAAATGCGGTTCTGAGGACCGCTAGAACTGGGACCCGCGCCACGACCTCTGCCGCGACCTGCTGGCCCATGAGTACCCTGCCCTCCGTGCTGCCCTTGGTCGGACAGGATCTCGCAAAGTGACATGGCTGGCCGCAATCAGAACAAACTCCGGAGCGATGCAATTCCGTAATGGGATCTACCGCATCGGCCACCGGCGGGCGGTGGTCCCGTCGCCGGCACTCTGCTACTCGACGTCTCAAGTCCCGGGGCCCGGTGCGCCTCGAATCTCCCGACTGTGCTGTCGACGGTGTAGGAGTGCTCTGCGCCGTGGTGCAAATCTGGGCTGAGGCCGTCCACCCCGATAGCTACCAAAAGACCCTGCCGTCCTGGTCTTCTTCTGCTGCTGTCTGTCAACCCGTCGGCCTCTACGCTCCTCGCATCCAAGTGCATGAGCCTGCATGCGGGTAATGTCCATGCCTGGCTGAAGAGCCACACCCGCACAAGACTCGGCCATATAATCATCTAGCCCGGTGACGTAGCGATGCACCCTGTCCTCCATATCTGCTACCAACGCAGGGACATATCGAGCCAACGAATCGAACTCAACGTTGTACTCCCTAACTGTGCGCCCTCTCTGTCTCAGCAACAAAAATCTGTCGGCCCGTGCCCTCCTCATCTGCGGAGGCAAGAAGTGGGTGAGAAAAGCCTCCGAGAACTCGTCCCAAGTAGCTGGGGACGCGTGCTCTCCCCGGGATAACTCCCATGAATCAAACCAATCGACTGCGGTATCACGCAGCCTATGTGAACCGAAGATCACGGACTCGGTCTCTGAAGCCTTGATCACTCGCATGATCCTCTGTAGCTGACGGATGAACTCCTGCGGATCATCCTCAGGCCTCGACCCGTAGAACTCTGGCGGGCTACAACTCAGAAAATCCCGTAGCCTCAAACTGTCCGATCTCGGGTGAACCACGTGCAACGCTGCGAATCGGGCTGCTGCATCGGCCTATCTCATGTTCGGCCACGATCTCGGCGATGGCGGCCATCTCTCTGTAACCCATCTCGTCTGCTCCAGGCTGTGGGACTGGAGGTGTAGGTACTGTGGTCTCATCAGCCACTGCTGCGGCCCTAAACCCTGCTGGGGACGGCGGCGTCGTGGAACTCGCTGTCTCGGGTATAGACTGGGCCTGAGCCCTCGTGACTCTCGGTGTCCCACTAGCAGCTCCTCTGCCTTGCTCTTCGGGCGGGTTGCCTTACGTGGAGGCATAATCGTTAAAGAAAGGAAATACGTTAGAGGTCCAACTTATAACACACCTCAAGGCACGATCTCGAGTGAGAAGAATGGAAACCAATCCTAAATATCCTATAGCCTCCTGATTATTGGTGTGGTGCACAACACATCGATAATCAAGACTCTACTAGATACGGTCTGTAGACACTTTCCGAGGATTAACTGCTCTGATACCACTTTTGTCACGACCCGTTGCAGGGCCCGTGACTGGTGCCTTACCCGGACACCCAAGTAGTCATACATCAGAGTAATCAGCGGAATATATGTCACGACCGATCCGGGCGTGGTCGTGCCTTACCGGGCACCCTAGTGATACAACATCGAGAAAACCAGGAATATAAAACATAAACAAGAAACAAGATATATGATCATAAAGCAAAGCAACCAAACGGTTATCTTCCAATAAAATATATATAAACAACTCTTTCAAACGAGCAGTTTAATCCTTTACAAACCACACGCCACAACACAGACCTGCACTTAAGAGTTTTTATACAACATGACGGGACGGGCTCGCCATACCCTGAATGTACAAGAACCTACAACTCGTGGTAACATACCAAAAGATAAGCCTCCGAGAACGGAGCTTCCCAATACGCTGAATCGTGATCCTATGGCGGGGATCCACTACCGATGTACTCCTGCGGCATGAACGCGGCCCCGAAGGAGGTCGATAACAGTACCAAGTATGTGAAATCAGAAAAAATCAGTAAATGAAATCATAATACTATATAAAAGCAGGAGACATGCATGATAACAAAACTACGATTCAACATAAAAGCGATCATGTCAAGTCGTGACTCACGCCTCAAGTCATCACTCAATTATAACTACGGGTCTCACGCCCACAACATCAATCATGTTCGCATCATCGCCGCATGCCACCGGAATTCTGCATCGTTGTAGACATGCCCATGATGCAACAATAATAACAATGCCCACGGCCACATGCCGGAATTCGACGGTGTAGACACGCCCAAGTGACATTATCAACAATATCGGGTGATTAACCCGCCGCACGCCACACGCCCCGAATTCTGCATCGGTGTAGACATGTCCATGTAACCACAATAACAATATATCGTAATCAACCTGCGCACGCCACATGCCCCGACTGCATCGGTGTAGACATGTCCATGTGACATCAACAACAATATACCGCACAACCAGACTATCACAAACAAGCTCAAGCAAATTACCATACTTCTAGACTTTTATAAAAAGATCCACTCCTTCCCAAGAAGTCACCTGACATCAACACTTGCACAACAAAGGCTATCACAACAAGCATAGGTGAGTTACACAACAACAAGCATAGGCAAGTTACACACAACTCAAGGTACTTCCATTTCGTATCAAAGTCTGGGTTTTAACCCTAAGTACTACGTACGTTAACTTCCTTTTTAAGAGATCTATTCCTTTCATAAAGGTCACCCGATACCCGTAGTATAAAAATAGAGTGACTCACATTTTTAGGTAAACCAAAATACTTCCCTTTTGTGAAATCAAGTAACAACATTATTTTCCAAACGTTCAAGTTTGCCTAATTTCAAATGCTCATGTTTCTCATTTTAGAAGGGTTTCATAACTCATAGTCTTAATCTCTTTTAAAACAATTGAGTAACATATGTCTTGTACGTGAGCCGTTTATTCTTGTTTACAACAATCTTGTTACAGCAGCCATGATCTAGGAAGTGTAATACAATTTTGTCTTATCTTAGCTTCTATGCAGATGGAGGTTTCATCGGTTTTAATAACAATTAGTTAATTGTCAATACACCTTCCTTTATTAGCGCCGTGGTTTGCTCGACACTTATTCTCATTTCCAAATCAAGAAACATTATTCTTTTTAAAACCAAGTACTCATTACTCATGAATGAGGTTTCACAACACATTTAACAAAATGTTAATAACTAGTAAAACAAGTTAAGTCTCTTATCTTTCAAGATCAAGTCTCTTAACTTCTACAATCAATAAACCAATCTTTTACCTACATAGAGTCGTTATAACTAAATTCCCATAAAGCTATTATAACACCCAATTTTTTAAAACAAACAAATAATTTAACACATTTACGCTCACCGTACTACATAGTTTACAAAGCATCATGCTAGAAGGATAGGAAGAGGTTCACATACCTCGCGACGATTATCGACAATAAGCAAAACGCTCCACAGTACTGTAACCTGGCTAGCCGTTCCACTCTTCAAGTAGAATACGCTACTCGCAGTACTTCCACCTATAAGGCCACAAACGTCTATTAACTTCTAACCGCACGGTTCCATATTCTACAGAAAATTCGGCAGCACCTCCCCCCCCGCAACAGCGTAAATCTCCTCCTCTATCGAGGCCGGCTACCAAGCCAACCAGGGGGGGGGGGTTTGCACGTCTAACCGGACGTGTACAATTCTACAACACAGCAATGCTACACAAGTCTACTGTAATACAGTCCTATGTAATTACAGTTCAGTTCTCTTCTTTAAATTCAGGCTTAAGTCAAAAGACATTGCCGCACAATAATGTTCAGTTCTATATATAGTATACTTCAACTATATGTTCCTACAACATGTAATCTCCAATTACAATAAGGGGACAAGAATATTTACCTCGACAAGCCCAAAATTATCCAAGTTATAATGTCGATCCTGAGCAAGGTTTAGCTCCTACTCCGTGCGCTCCAATCCGCTCCAAACAACCCTTAGAAGTTCTAACCAACTTCTACTTAAATACTCCAACTCGCTATGAAGATTTACTTATGGTTTCGGTTTGAGACTAAAAGGAGAAAAGGTAGTATTTCCGGGCTCTACGTATAGAGGTAACTTTTGGAATACAACAAGGTAAAGGCTAAGGTATTTTGGGCATTATAACAATACTTGGAAGACAACTTTCTACCAAAAGGGGGGGGGGGGGTACCTCTCGGCCACATCACTAGGAGGGGGAGGGGAACCTCTCGGCCACAAGGCCACTCAAAGGGGGAGGGGGGGAAGGCTTAGGACGAGAACAACAAGAGGAGAGGGGAAGGATTGCAAGACTTAGAACACATTTGGATGATGAATGTCACGACCCGATCCCGGGCCCGTGACTGGTGCCTTACCCCGGGCACCCTAGTGATACAACATCAGAGAAAACAAGCGGAATATAAAACTTAAACAAGAAGCAAGATATATGATCATAAAACAGGCCAACCAAACGGTTACCTTCCAAAAAAATAATAATATATAAACAACTCTTTCAAAACGAACAGTTTAATCCTTTTTACAAACCCTGCCCACAACAGTACTACAGACCTCTAAGAGTTTTTATACAACATGACGGGACAGGGCCCCGTCATACCCCTGAATGTACAAGAACCTACAACTCAGGGTAACATACCAAAAGATAAGCCTCCGGAGAACGGAGCTTCCCAATACGCTGAAGTGTGATCCTATGAGCGGGGATCCACTACCGATGTACTCCTACCTGCGGCATGAACGCAGCTCCCGGCGAGGTCGCATAACAGTACCAAGTATGTGAAATCAGAAAAATCAGAATGAAATCATAACAGTCTATATGAAAACAGGAGACATGTATGATGACAAAACTACAGTTCACAACATAAAAGCAGTCACGTCAAGTCAGGGACTCACGCCCTCAAGTCATCACTCAAATATAACTATGGGTCTCACGCCCACAACATCAATCGTGTTCGCATCACGGCGCATGCCGAACTTTGCATCGGTGTAGACATGCCCATGATGCAATAATAACAATGCCCACGGCCACATGCCCCGGACTGCGCCGGTGTAGACACGCCCAAGTGACATTATCAACAATAATCGGGTGATTAACCTCGCACGCCACACGCCCGGAATTCGCCGGTGTAGACATGTCCATGTAACCACAATAACAATATATCGTAATCAACCCCGCCACGTGCCACATGCCCCGAATTCTGCGACGGTGTAGACATGTCCACGTGACATCAACAACATTATACCGCACAACCAGCTATCACAAACAAGCTCAAGCAAATTACCATACTTCTAGACTTTTATAAAAGATCCACTCCTTCCCAAGAAGTCACCCGATATCAACACTTGCACAACAAAGGCTATCACAACAAGCATAGGCGAGTTACACAACAACAAGCATAGGCAAGTTACACACAACTCAAGGTACTTCCATTTCAGATCAAAGTCCGGGTTTTAACCTCAAAGTACTACGTCGTTAAATTCCTTTTAAGAGATCCATTCCTTTCATAAAGGTCACCCGATACCGTAGTATAAAAATAGAGTGACTCACATTTAGGTAAACCAAAATACTTCCCTTTTGTAAAATCAAGTAACAACATTATTTTCCAAACGCTCAAGTTTGCCTAATTTCAAATGCTCAAGTTTCTCATTTTAGAAAGGTTTCATAACTCATAGTCTTAATCTCTTTTAAAACAATTGAGTAACATATGTCTTGACGTGAGCCGCTTATTCTTGTTTACAACAATCTTGTTACAAAGACCATGATCTAGGAGATGTAATACAATTTTGTCTTATCTTAGCTTATGCAGATGGAGGTTTCTCTGGTTTTAATAACAATTAGTTAATTGTCAATACACCTTCCTTTATTAGCGCTACGTGGTTTGCTCGACACTTATTCTCATTTCCAAATCAAGAAACATTATTCTTTTTAAAACCAAGTACTCATTACTCATGAATGAGGTTTCACAACACATTTAACAAAATGTTAATAACAAAGTAAAACAAGTTAAGTCTCTTATCTTTCAAGATCAAGTCTCTTAACTTCTCCAATCAACAAACCAATCTTTTACCTACATAGAGTCGTTATAACTAACTTCCCATAAAGCGATTATAACACCCTATGTGTTAAACAAACCAACTCATTTAACACACGACGCTTACCGCACTACATAGTTTACAAAGCATCATGCTAGAAGGATAGGAAGAGGTTCACATACCTCGCGACGAGTATCGACAATAAGCAAAACGCTCCACAGTACTGTAACCTGGCTAGCCGTTTCCACTCTTCAAGTAGAATACGCTACTCGCAGATTTCCACCTATAAGGCCACAAACGCCTATTAACTTCTAATCGCACGGTTCCATATTCTCTACGAAAATTCCAAAGACTCTCCCCGCAAACGTAAATCTCTCCTCTATCGAGGCTACCAAGCCAACCAGGGGGTTTATACGCCTAACCGGACGATACAATTCTACAACACAAAGAATGCTACACAAGTCTCAGAATACGATCTATGTAATTACAGTTCAGTTATTTTCTTTAAATTCAGGCTTAAGTCAAAAGACATTGCCGCAAGCTATGTTCAGTTCTATATATAGTATACTTCAACTATATAATCCTACAACATGTAATCTCCAATTACAATAAGGGGACAAGAATATTTACCTCGACAAGCCCAAAATTATCCAAGTTATAATGTCGATCCTGAGCAAGGTTTAGCTCCAACTCCGTGCGCTCCAAACCACTCCAAACAACCCTTAGAAGTTCTAACCAACTTCTACTCAAATACTTCAACCAACTATGAAGATTTCCTTAGGGTTTCAGTTTGAGACTAAGAGGACAAAAGGTAGTATTCTGCTCTACGTATAGAGGTAACTTTGGAATACTACAAGGTATAAGGCTAAGGTATTTTGGGCATTATAACAATACTGAGAATACTTTCTACCAAGGGGGTGTATTATACGAAACAACTAGGCTAGTGGGGTACCCAGGCTAGACCACTAGGAGGAGGGGAACCTCGGCAAAGGCCACACGAAAAGGGGAGGAGGAAGCTCTCGGCTAGAGCAACAAGAAGGAGGAGGGTTTCAAGACTTGGAAGTTTTTTGGATGAATGAAGTATTCAAGCTTAGTGGGTATTTATAGCAAAACCAAAAGCCAACCAACGGCAAGATCAAGCCATGTGCAAGGCAAGTGTAAGGCCTTGATCAAGCCAAGTGCACCCTAACCCTACTCCACAAAACAAGGCACAAAACATGGCACCAAACAAGCCCACAAACAAGGCCAAAACAAGGAGCCAATTGGCGAAAACGTGACCCCAATTCGTCCAAGGGTTGCCGCTTGCTTCAATGTGAGGTGACACATGTCACCCTCCCGTTGTCCAAAATATTTTATCTCTCGGAAAAATCCACAAAAATATAAATGACATAGCGGAATTTTCCTACGTAGTCTGGAAACGTTTCGTTGGAAAACGACTCTATTCGGCACTTGTGCCCAAATTTCGAACCAAAGCCAAACTTTAAGTCTCAAATGTTCGTACGTACGTCTCCACGTACATACTCTGGAAATACGGGGTATAACATTCTCCCCTCCTTAGAAACATTCGTCCCGAATGTTCCTTCTCAAGACGGATATCGATGAAGTTCCTCTAACAAGTTGCCAACGCCACAGCTTGGCCACGAAAATAACACACGTTCCCTTCCTTCCTTACTCGTCGTGCGATACCACTTTTGTCACTTTGCCGCGAGGTTCTAGTGTTACTCAGGACGTGCCATACTTCAGTCATTGCTTCAGTTCTCAAAACTGTGGAGTCACTACCTCCAAACTTGGTCATCTTACTAACCTCAATCTTCTTTAAGGCCACTCCCGGCCTTCACGAACCGCTTCTGGTCGAACACATCCACGAACTCATACGATGGTCAACTAAACTGGGGCCTAGCACCCCCGTGACCCTACCCTCTGGCGGGACCACCCAGAACTGACCCCACCCAAAACCGGGCTGCGGGTCGACCCGCGAGCGGCCATCAACCCGACCCACAATCGCGCCAATACTTGCTCCTTGAAACGGAACAATCTTACCAAATCAAGTCATGAAAGCTACCACTTCCATCTCACACTACCCATGGACTTATCACACAAATAATTCCCACGTACTACTTACTCTGATAAGGGTCAACCATGAAATAAATCTTTTACTCAAGACGACCTTACCTCTAAGGTCTCAATCGTGACATAGTCTAAGGTTCACACTTACCATGCCCCCATACTTACCCTTCTACAATAACCAGGTGTCTAAATCACATTTTTGCACAAAGCTATCCGAACATAACACTAAACACATCAGCATACAAAACTCTAGAGGGTTAAGGATATACCTGTCTCTACCGCTTTCTAATCACAGTCCTGCCCTGCAGGGCGCACAGCTAGTGAAGGTGATGAACCAGCCACTGATCCTGAAGGCTGAGTCGTAACATCCGTGCTTCCCTTGGTCGGACAGTTCCTCGCAAAATGGCCCGGCTGGCCGCAAAAATAACAAGCTCCCCTGGCACCACGACACTCCCCGAAATGCGGTCTACCACATCGACCACACCGAGGTAGGGGTGACCGCATCTGGCCAACACCCTTACTTCCCTGGAAACCTGAACCCTTGGAGCCCTGACCTGCTCCCGAATACTCTGGATGCTCTGAAGGTTGTGGAGGACCACTCTGCACTGGTGGAGGTACAAAACTAGTATGCTGCTGAGGCGGTCCGCCTCGAAAGTCACCAAAGGACCCTGTTGTTCTGGCCCTCTTCTGCTGATCTTGGTCATTCCGTCGACCTCTCCGTGCCTCACATCCCAGTGCATGAGCCTGCATGCGGGCAATGTCCATGCCCGGCTGAAGAGCTACACTCGAACAAGCCTCTGTCAAGTAATCATCTAGCCCGGTGACGTAGCGGTGCACTCTATCCTCCATGGTTGCCACTAAAGCGGGGACATACCGAGCCAACGAGTCAAACTCCACGTTGTACTCCCGAACCGTACGCCCTTTCTGTCTCAGCATCATAAATCTGTCGGCCCGTGCCCTCCTCATCTGCGGAGGCAAGAAGTGAGTGAGGAATGCCTCTGAGAACTCGTCCCATACTGCTGGAAGCGCATGCTCTCCCCGGGACAACTCCCACGAATCAAACTACCGATCATGCAGTATCACGCAGCCGCGAACCTAAGACCACCGACTCGGTCTCCAAGCCTTGATCACTCATGACCAGAATCGCCGGATGAACTCCTGCGGATCATCCTCGTGCCTTGACCCATAAAACTCGCGGGCTACAACTCGTAAAGTCCGTAGCCTCAAACTATCTCGCCGGGGTGAACCATCGTGCATCGAATCAGGCTGCTGCTGCATCCAGCCTATCCTCATATCTGCCACGACTCGCCAAGAATCGCCATCTCCTTGTACCCATCTCATCCGCTCCAGTGTGGGATCGAGGCTCAGTCTGTGGTCTCGTGCCCAGTGCGGTTCTAAACTCTGCTTTGAAATTTGGCGGCGTCGCAAAACTCGTCGTCTGAAGCACAACCTCAGTCTTGTCAGGGCTGCGCCCTCGTGACTCCTCAGATCTCACTAGCGCCTCCTCGCTGCCTTGCCCTTCTGGGCTGGTTGCCTTGCGCGGAGGCATAACTGGTAAAAACGAGATACGTCAGAGGGGTCCAACTTACAACACAGATCTAAGGCACGATCTCAGAATGAGAAGAATGGAAACCAATCCTAAATGTCCTGCAGCCTCCTGATTATAGATGTGGTGCACAACACATCGATAATCAAGACTCTCATCGACACGATGCGTAGACACTTTCCGAGGATTAATCGCTCGATACCACTTTTTGTCACGACCGATCCGGGCGTGATCGTGCCTTACCCGGCACCCTAGTGATACAACATCGAGAAAACCAAGAATATAAAACTTAAACAAGAAGCAAGATATATGATCATAAACAGGCCAACCAAAAGGTAACCTTCCAAAAAAATATATATATAAACAACTCTTTCAAAACGAGCAGTTTAATCCTTTTACAAACCACCCACAACAAGATTACAGCACTTCTAAGAGTTTTTATACAACATGACGGACAGTGGCCGTCATACCCCTGAATGTACAAGAACCTACAACTCAGGGTAACATACCAAAAGATAAGCCTCCGGAGAACGGAGCTTCCCAATACGCTGAACTGTGATCCTATGAGCGGGGATCCACTACCGATGTACTCCTACCTGCGGCATGAACGCAGCCCCCCGAAGGAGGTCAGTACAACAGGTACCAAGTATGTGAAACTGTAAAAAATACTGTAAATGAAATCATAACAGTCTATATGAAAACAGGAGACATGTATGATGACAAAACTACAGTTCACAACATAAAAGCAGTCACGTCAAGTCAGGGACTCACGCCCTCAAGTCATCACTCAAATATAACTATGGGTCTCACGCCCACAACATCAATCGTGTTCGCATCATGGCCGCATGCCCCCGGAATTCTGCATCGGTGTAGACATGCCCATGATGCAACAATAATAACAATGCCCCATGGCCACATGCCCCGACTGTGACGGTAGACACGTCCAAGTGACATTATCAACAATAATACTGGGTGATTAACCCCGCCGCATGGCCACACGCCCCCGGAATTCTGCATCGGTGTAGACATGTCCATGTAACCACAATAACAATATATATCAGGTAATCAACCCTGCCACATGGCCACATGCCCCCGGAATTCTGCATCGGTGTAGACATGTCCATGTGACATCAACAACATTATACCGCACAACCAGGCTATCACAAACAAGCTCAAGCAAATTACCATACTTCTAGACTTTTATAAAAAGATCCACTCCTTCCCAAGAAGTCACCTGATATCAACACTTGCACAACAAAGGCTATCATAACAAGCATAGGCGAGTTACACAACAACAAGCATAGGCAAGTTACACACAACTCAAGGTACTTCCATTTCGTATCAAAGTCTGGGTTTTAACCCTAAAGTACTACGTACGTTAAATTCATTTTTAAGAGATCCATTCTTTTCATAAAGGTCACCCGATACCCGTAGTATAAAAATAGAGTGACTCACATTTAGGTAAACCAAAATACTTCCCTTTTGTAAAATCAAGTAACAACATTATTTTCCAAACGTTCAAGTTTGCCTAATTTCAAATGCTCAAGTTTCTCATTTTAGAAAGGTTTCATAACTCATAGTCTTAATCTCTTTTAAAACAATTGAGTAACATATGTCTTGTACGTGAGCCGTTTATTCTTGTTTACAACAATCTTGTTACAAAGACCATGATCTAGGAGATGTAATACAATTTTGTCTTATCTTAGCTTATGCAGATGGAGGTTTCTCTGGTTTTAATAACAATTAGTTAATTGTCAATACACCTTCCTTTATTAAGCTAGCTGTGGTTTGCTCGACACTTATTCTCATTTCCAAATCAAGAAACATTATTCTTTTTAAAACCAAGTACTCATTACTCGCGAATGAGGTTTCACAACACATTTAACAAAATGTTAATAACTAAGTAAAACAAGTTAAGTCTCTTATCTTTCAAGATCAAGTCTCTTAACTTCTACAATCAACAAACCAATCTTTTACCTACATAGAGTCGTTATAACTAACTTCCCATAAAGCTATTATAACACCCTATGTTTTAAACCAACCAACTCAATTAACACATGTACGCGTCACCGTACATAGTTTACAAAGCATCATGCTAGAAGGATAGGAAGAGGTTCATATACCTCGCGACGAGTATCGACAATAAGCAAAACGCTCCACAGTACTGTAACCTGGCTAGCCGTTTCCACTCTTCAAGTAGAATACGCTACTCGCAATACTCCCACCTATAAGGCCACAAACGTCTATTAACTTCTAACCGCACGGTTCCATATTCTACATAAAATTCGGAAGACCTCCCCAACAGGCGTAAATCTCCTCCTCTATCGAGGCCGCTACCAAGCCAACCGTGGGGTTTATACGTCTAACCGGACGTATACAATTCTACAACACATCAATGCTACACAAGTCTCATATGTCCCATGTAATTACTGATTCGATTCTTTCTTTAAATTGGGCTTAAGTCAAAAGACATTGCATGGCTATGTTCGATTCTATATATAGTATACTTCAACTATATAATCCTACAACATGTAATCTCCAATTACAATAAGGGACAAGAATATTTACCTCGACAAGCCCAAAATTATCCAAGTTATAATGTCGATCTGAGCAAGGTTTAGCTCCAACTCATGCGCTCCAAACCACTCCAAACAACCCTTAGAAGTTCTAACCAACTTCTACTCAAATACTTCAACCAACTATGAAGATTTCCTTAGGGTTTCGGTTTGAGACTAAGAGGACAAAAGGTAGTATTTCCGGGCTCTACGTATAGAGGTAACTTTGGAATACTACAAGGTATAAGGCTAAGGTATTTTGGGCATTATAACAATACTTGGAGAATACTTTCTACCAAGGGGGGGTGTATTATACGAAACAACTAGGCTAGGGGGGGTACCCCACGGCTAGACCACTAGGAGGGGGAGGGGGAACCTCTCGGCCAAAGGCCACACGAAAAGGGGGGGGAGGGGGAAGCTCTCGGCTAGAGCAACAAGAAGGGAGGAGAGGGTTTCAAGACTTGGAAGTTTTTGGATGAATGAAGTCTTCAAGCTTAGGGGGGTATTTATAGCAAAACCAAAAGCCAACCAATGGCCAAGATCAAGCCATGTGCAAGGCAAGTGTAAGGCCTTGATCAAGCCAAGTGCACCCTAACCCCTACTCCACAAAACAAGGCACAAAACATGGCACCAAACAAGCCACAAAACAAGGCCAAAACAAGGAGCCAATTGGCCAAGAAAACGTGACCCCAATTCGTCCAAGGGTTGCCGCCCCTTGCTTCCAATGTGAGGGTGACACATGTCACCCTCCCGTTGGTCCAAAATATTTTATCTCTCGGAAAAATCCACAAAAAATATAAATGACATAGCCGGAATTTTCCCTACGTAAGCTGTGGAAACGTTTCGTCGGAAAACGACTCTATTCGGCACTTGTGCCCAAATTTCGAACCAAAGCCAAACTTTAAGTCTCAAATGTTCGTACGTACGTCTCCACGTACATACTCTGGAAATACGGGGTATAACATTCTCCCCTCCTTAGAAACATTCGTCCCGAATGTTCCTTCTCAAGACGGATATCGATGAAGTTCCTCTAACAAGTTGCCAACGCCACAGCTTGGCCACGAAAATAACACACGTTCCCTTCCTTCCTTACTCGTCGTGCGATACCACTTTTGTCACTTTGCCGCGAGGTTCTAGTGTCACTCAGGACGTGCCATACTTCAGTCATTGCTTCAGTTCTCAAAACTGTGGAGTCACTACCTCCAAACTTGGTCATCTTACTAACCTCAATCTTCTTTAAGGCCACTCCCGGCCTTCACGAACCGCTTCTGGTCGAACACATCCACGAACTCATACGATGGTCAACTAAACTGGGGCCTAGCACCCCCGTGACCCTACCCTCTGGCGGGACCACCGAATCGACCACCCAAAACCGGGCTGCGGGTCGACCCGCGAGCGGCCATCAACCCGACCCAAAATCGCGCCAATACTTGCTCCTTGAAACGGAACAATCTTACCAAATCAAGTCATGAAAGCTACCACTTCCATCTCACACTACCCATGGACTTATCACACAAATAAATCCCACGCACTACTTACTCATAGGGTCAACCATGAAATAAATCTTTTACTCAAGACGACCTTACCTCTAAGGTCTCAATCGTGACATAGTCTAAGGTTCACACTTACCATGCCCCCATACTTACCCTTCTACAATAACCAGGTGTCTAAATCACATTTTTGCACAAAGCTATCCGAACATAACACTAAACACATCAGCATACAAAACTCTAGAGGGTTAAGGATATACCTGTATCTACCGCTTTCTAATCACGATCACGCCTGCGGTACGACTAGTGAAGGTGATGAACCAGCCCGATCTGAAGGTGAGTCGTAACATCCGTGCTTCCCTTGGTCGGACGATTCATCGCAAAATGGCGGCTGGCCGCAAAAATAACAAGCTCCCCTGGCACCACGACACTCCCCGAAATGCGGTCTACCACATCGACCACACCGAGGTAGGGGTGACCGTCCGCCAACACCCTTACTTCCTCGAAACTCAACCTCGAGCCCCGACCGCTCCCGAATACTCTGGATGCTCTGAAGGTTGTGGAGGACCACTCTACACTGGTGGAGGTACAAATCTAGTATGTTGCTGAGGCGGTCCGCCTCGAAAGTCACCAAAGGACCCTGTTGTTCGGCCTCTTCGCTAATCTTGGTCATTCGTCGACCTCTCTGTGCCTCACATCCCAGTGCATGAGCCTGCATGCGGGCAATGTCCATGCCCGGCTGAAGAGCTACACTCGAACAAGCCTCAGTCAAGTAATCATCTAGCCCGGTGACGTAGCGGTGCACTCTATCCTCCATGGTTGCCACTAAAGCGGGGACATACCGAGCCAACGAGTCAAACTCCACGTTGTACTCCCGCATCGCCGCTTCGTCTCGGCATCGCCGATCATGCCGGCGCGTGCCCTCCTCATCTGCGGAGGCAAGAAGTGAGTGAGGAATGCCTCGAGAACTCATCCCATCTTGCCGAGCGCATGCTCTCCGGGATAACTCCCACGAATCAAACCGATCGGCTGCGGTATCACGCGGCCGATGCGAACCTAAGACCACCGACTCGGTCTCGAAGCCTTGATCACTCTCATGACCAGAATCGCCGGATGAACTCCTGCGGATCATCCTCGTGCCTTGACCCATAAAACTCGCGGGCTCTAACTCGTAAAGTCCGTAGCCTCAAACTATCGCTCGGGGTGAACCACGGTGCTCTTTGGGCCAGGCTGCTGCATCCGGCCTATCCTCATATCTCGCCACGACCACGGCGCCAGCGAATCCATCTCCTTGTACCCCATCTCATGCTCCAGTGTGGGACTGAGGCTCAGTCTGTGGTCTCAGCGACCATCGCTGCGATTCTAAACTTCTCTTTGGCGGCGTCGCAAAACTCGCCGTCAAGCACAACCTCAGTCTTGTCAGGGCTGCGCCCTCGTACTCCTCAGATCTCACTAGGCTCCTCCGCCTTGCCCTTCGGGCTCTGGTTGACTTCTTGCGGAGGCATAATCGTAAAAGCGAGATACGTCGGAGGGTCCAACTTACAACACACTCTAAGGCACGATCTCGGAATGAGAAGAATGAAACCAATCCTAAATGTCCTGCGGCCTCACGATTATAGATGTGGTGCACAACACATCGATAATCAAGACTCTATCGACACGGTGCGTAGACATTTTCCGAGGATTAACTGCTCTGATACCACTTTTGTCACGACCCGATCTCGGGCCCGTGACTGGTGCCTTACCCCGGGCACCCTAGTGATACAACATCAGAGAAAACCAGCGGAATATAAAACTTAAACAAGAAGCAAGATATATGATCATAAAACAGGCCAACCAAACGGTTACCTTCCAAAAAAAAATATATATATAAACAACTCTTTCAAAACGAACAGTTTAATCCTTTTTACAAACCACACTTGCAAGATTACTACACTCTAAGAGTTTTTATACAACATGACGGACGGGGCCGTCATACCCTCAATGTACAAGAACCTACAACTCAGGGTAACATACCAAAGATAAGCCTCCGGAGAACGGAGCTTCCCAATACGCTGAACTGTGATCCTATGAGCGGGGATCCACTACCGATGTACTCCTACCTGCGGCATGAACGCAGCCCCCCGAAGGAGGTCAGTACAACAGGTACCAAGTATGTGAAACTGTAAAAATACTGTAAATGAAATCATAACAGTCTATATGAAAACAGGAGACATGTATGATGACAAAACTACAGTTCACAACATAAAAGCGATCCGCGTCAAGTCAGGGACTCACGCCCTCAAGTCATCACTCAAATATAACTATGGGTCTCACGCCCACAACATCAATCGTGTTCGCATCATGGCCGCATGCCCCCGGAATTCTGCATCGGTGTAGACATGCCCATGATGCAACAATAATAACAATGCCCCATGGCCACATGCCCCCGGAATTCTGCATCGGTGTAGACACGTCCAAGTGACATTATCAACAATAATACTGGGTGATTAACCCCGCCGCATGGCCACACGCCCCCGGAATTCTGCATCGGTGTAGACATGTCCATGTAACCACAATAACAATATATATCAGGTAATCAACCCTGCCACATGGCCACATGCCCCCGGAATTCTGCATCGGTGTAGACATGTCCATGTGACATCAACAACATTATACCGCACAACCAGGCTATCACAAACAAGCTCAAGCAAATTACCATACTTCTAGACTTTTATAAAAAGATCCACTCCTTCCCAAGAAGTCACCTGATATCAACACTTGCACAACAAAGGCTATCACAACAAGCATAGGCGAGTTACACAACAACAAGCATAGGCAAGTTACACACAACTCAAGGTACTTCCATTTCGTATCAAAGTCTGGGTTTTAACCCTAAAGTACTACGTACGTTAAATTCCTTTTTAAGAGATCCATTCCTTTCATAAAGGTCACCCGATACCCGTAGTATAAAAATAGAGTGACTCACATTTAGGTAAACCAAAATACTTCCCTTTTGTAAAATCAAGTAACAACATTATTTTCCAAACGTTCAAGTTTGCCTAATTTCAAATGCTCAAGTTTCTCATTTTAGAAAGGTTTCATAACTCATAGTCTTAATCTCTTTTAAAACAATTGAGTAACATATGTCTTGTACGTGAGCCGTTTATTCTTGTTTACAACAATCTTGTTACAGCAACCATGATCTAGGAGATGTAATACAATTTTGTCTTATCTTAGCTTCTATGCAGATGGAGGTTTCTACTGGTTTTAATAACAATTAGTTAATTGTCAATACACCTTCCTTTATTAAGCCTTTGTGGTTTGCTCGACACTTATTCTCATTTCCAAATCAAGAAACATTATTCTTTTAAAACCAAGTACTCATTACTCGTGAATGAGGTTTCACAACACATTTAACAAAATGTTAATAACCAAGTAAAACAAGTTAAGTCTCTTATCTTTCAAGATCAAGTCTCTTAACTTCTACAATCAACAAACCAATCTTTTACCTACATAGAGTCGTTATAACTAACTTCCCATAAAGCTATTATAACACCCTATGTTTTAAACCAACCAACTCATTTAACACATGTACGTCTACCGTACTACATAGTTTACAAAGCATCATGCTAGAAGGATAGGAAGAGGTTCACATACCTCGCGACGAGTATCGACAATAAGCAAAACGCTCCACAAGATCAGTAACACGGCTGGCGTTTCCACTCTTCAAGTAGAATACGCTACTCGCGATTTCCACCTATAAGGCCTGGCGTCTATTAACTTCTAACCGCGGTTCCATATTCTCTGAAAATTGGCACCTCCCCCCCGCAACAGCGTAAATCTCCTCCTCTATCGAGGCCGGCTACCAAGCCAACCAGGGGGGGGGGGGTTTATACGTCTAACCGGACGTATACAATTCTACAACACAGCAATGCTACACAAGTCTCTTTATGTCTGATCTATGTAATTACTGATTCGATTCTTTCTTTAAATTCGGGCTTAAGTCAAAAGACATTGCCATGGCTATGTTCGATTCTATATATAGTATACTTCAACTATATAATCCTACAACATGTAATCTCCAATTACAATAAGGGACAAGAATATTTACCTCGACAAGACCATAATTATCCAAGTTATAATGTCGATACTGAGCAAGGTTTAGATCCAATACGTGCGCTCCAAACCACTCAAAACAACCCTTAGAAGTTCTAACCAACTTCTACTCAAATACTTCAACCAACTATGAAGATTTCCTTAGGTTTTCGGTTTGAGACTAAGAGGACAAAAGGTAGTATTTTCGGGCTCTACGTATAGAGGTAACTTTGGAATACTACAAGGTATAAGGCTAAGGTATTTTGGGCATTATAACAATACTTGGAGAATACTTTCTACCAAGGGGGGGGTGTATTATACGAAACAACTAGGCTAGGGGTACCCACGGCTCGACCACTAGGAGGGGGAGGGGGAACCTCTCGGCCAAAGGCCACACGAAAAGGGGGGGGAGGGGGAAGCTCTCGGCTAGAGCAACAAGAAGGGAGGAGAGGTTTTCAAGACTTGGAAGTTTTTTTTGGATGAATGAAGTCTTCAAGCTTAGGGGGGTATTTATAGCAAAACCAAAAGCCAACCAATGGCCAAGATCAAGCCATGTGCAAGGCAAGTGTAAGGCCTTGATTGTTATACCCCGTATTTCTAGAGTATGTACGTAAGGACGTATGTAGAAAATTTGAACTTGTATAAAAGTGGCTTGGCCGAAATTTATTTGTGCACAACACCCGGTTAGAGTCGTTTTTCGACGAAACGTTTTCACAGCTTTCGTAGGGAAAATTACGGCGATGTCATTTTTAATTTTTTCGGATTTTTACGAGAGACGAAACATTTTGGACCAACAAGAGGGCGCCACTTGGCACCCTCTCATTGGAAGACGTCTTGGGCGGTGGAGTGGACGAATGGGTTGGCTTTTTGTCTTGGAGTTGGTAGGATATTTTGTGGTAGATGGATAAGGTGCACTTGGCAAGATCTTGGCCCTACACTTGCCTTGCACTTGGCATGATCTTGGCCATTGGTTGGCCTTTGCTAGACCTATAAATACCCCCCTTTGGAAGACTTCTTCATCCATTCCTAAAATATTTCTAAGTGTTAAATCCTCCTCCCTCCCCTTAGTGTAGAGTTCGGCCAAGAGCCTCCCCCCTCCCCCTTGGCCGAGAGCCCTTCCCCCCCTCCTTGTGGTGCTAGCCGTGGGTACCCCAGCCTAGTTGTTTTTAGATAATACCCCTCTTGGTAGAAATACTCTCAAAAGTATTCTTATAATGCCCAAAGTACCTTAGTAGTATACCTTGTAGTATTCTAAGGTTATACTTATCTGAAAAGCCCGAAATACTATTATACTTCCCTTAGTCACAAAACCGAAACCCGAAGGAAAATCTCCAGGGTTAGTTGGAGTAATAAGTAGAAGTTGGTTAGAACGTCTAAGGGTTGTTTGGAGGCGAATCGGGCCTTGAGTAGGAGCTAAACCTTGCTCGGGATCGACATTTAAACTCGGATAATTATGGGCTTATCGAGGTAAATATCTTGTCCCTCTATTGTAATTGGAAATTACATGTTGTATGATTATATAGTTGAAGTATACTATATATAGAACTGAACGTAGTTATCGGCAATGTCTTTTGACTTAAGCCTGAATAATAAGAAACCTTTTCGAAAGAAGAATCTTGGCGTATTTACATAGACTGTATTCAGATGAACTTGTGTAGCTTTTCTGAGGTAGAATTGTACGTCCGGTTTAGGCGTATAACCCACTGGTTGGCTTGGTAGCGGCCCGATAGAGGAGGAGATTTCTGTTGTTGCGGGGAAGTCTTTGAATTTTCTGTAGAATGTTCTACGAAGGGATATAAATATTAATAAGCGCCTTGTGGCCTTATAGGTTGAGTACTACGCGTGGCGCGATCTACTTGGCTTAAGGAGTAGCCGACGGTTTGAGGTACTTGGAGCGTTTTGCTATTAGTCGATAATCGTCGCGAGGTATGTGAACCTCTTCCTATCTCTTCTAGCATGATATGTGTGAACTATGTAGTACGGTAGACGTACATGTGCTAAATGTATTTGATTGGTTTAAAACATAAAATGTTATAACGACTTTATGGGAAGTTGGTTATATGACTTTATGTTGGTAAGAAAATACTTGTGGTTTTAAAATGTAATCGATTTGAACTATAAGCGGCTTATTATGTGTTAATAAAGAACTTGAAGTATTTCAAAAGATTTTTGAATCATTTCGAAGAAGAAGTAATACTTGGTTTTGAAAACTTAAGAGTTATACTAGCTTTATGGGAAGTTAGGTAATAACGGCTTAAGAATGTTTCTTGATTTGAAATCAGAATGTGTATCGACAAACCAACTGCGGCGTTAATAAAAGAAATGTTTTGTGATTAAGTATTATTAAAACCAAGAGAAACTTCCATCTGCATAGAAGCTAAGATGAGACAAAATGATATTTCCTAGATCATGGCTGCTGTAATAAGATTGTTATAAACAAGAATATCCTACTCACATATAAGGCTTATGTTTCTCAGATAGCTTAAAAAGAGAATTATATTCTTAAATGAATAAGACTATGAACTACGAAACCTTTCTAAAATAAGAAACTTGAACATGGGAAATTAGGCAAACTTGAACATTGGAAATTAGGTAAACTTGAACATTGGAAAAGAAGGTTGCTACTTGATTTTACAAAGAGAAGTAATTGATTTACTTTAAAAAGATAATCACTCTATTGTTATATACTACGGGTATTGTGTGACTTTTGTGAAAGTAACATATCTTTAAAGAGTTATTGTATAAAGTACTTTGGGGATAAAAACCCGATCTCATTAATCATATAGTAGAAAGTACCTTATGTGTGAATAACTTGATTGTATTGGTTTGTGATAGCCTTGTAATACCTTCGTGTTGATTTGATAAGTAATCATATTAGGATGCTACGTGTGTTAGTATTCTGTGATGTTTGTATAAAGGGGTTTTCCCTTGATTGTGCTTATGTTGTTTAAACGATAAACCGTTATGTTGGTATTATACCACTCACCGTGTTTCTGAGGTTAAGCTGCCCTCCGTCTGGGGTAGACTCGAGCGATGCAGGACCATGATTCGAGAATACCTCATGCGGGTCCGGGGCCTATGCGAGCTACGAGAGTTCGAGTTAGTGTGCGGCCTTTATGGTCATGCGGTCTATGTGGCCATGCGGTGCGAGTCGGGGCGATACGGGAGTAGCTACCTCGATGCGGGGTTATACCTCATGCGGGCCTATGAGATTGGCCTATGCGGGCTGCGGGAGTTCGGGGCTAGACGCGCACATTTGATATTGCGAGCGGCGACGGCTTTGATCATGTGGACGGTCTAGACAGATATCATGATCTGATTTATGACCTTGTTAGTGCTGTAGGTGTTAGTAGTCGGCTATGCCTTCGCACCTACCACTGTCTTGTTTTATTTGGACAGTGGGACTGCTGTTCATGTGTATTTCTTGGTGTTTTCTATCATTGGCTAGGCGGTGAGGAAGGTATTCCATGGGCATGATTGATGTTGTGGGCGTGAGACCCATTGTTATATTGGAGTGATGACCTCGAGGCGTGAGTCACTGACTAGATATGACTGCTTATTTATTGTGAACTGTAGTTTGGTTATCATACATGTCTCCGCTTTCTATAGACTACTATGATTTCATTTCTGATATCTTCATGTTTCACATACTTGGTACTGTGTCTTGACCTCGCCCGGGGGCTGCGTTCATCCGCGAGTAAAAGGTACACGATCGTTGATCCTCGCTCTTAGGGTCACGATTCAGCGTTTGGGAAGCTCCGTTCCTCGGAGGCTTATCTTGGTATAGTCCACACTTGATTGTAGGTGCTGACATTCAAGGGTATGACGGGGCCCTGTCGCGTCGTTGTTGTCATAACATTCTTAGAAGTGCAGTAATGCTTTGTATGGCGAGTGGTAGAAAGGGATGTAACTGTTCAAATTGTTATTTATATATACTGACGGTAACCGTTTTTGGTTAGCCTGTCTTCTTATTTCACTGTCTTATTACATTGGTTTCATGTATTGTCTTTATGTTCCGCTGATTACTCTGATGTTGTATCACTAGGGTGCCCGGGGTAAGGCACCAGTCACGGGCCCCGGTTCGGGTCGTGACAAAAGTGGTATCAGAGCAGTTAATCCTCGGAAAGTGTCTACAGACCGTATCCAGTAGAGTCTTGATTATCGGTGTGTTGTGCACCACACCAATAATCAGGAGGCTATAGGATATTTAGGATTGGTTTCTATTCTTCTCACTCTGAGATCGTGCCTTAGAGCGGTGTTGTAAGTTGGACCCTCTAACGTATTTCTTTCCCTTACCGTTATGCCTCCGCGTAGGGCAACCCGGCCCAGGAGGACAAAGCGTAGGAGGCTGCGAGTAAGTCTGAGAGGGTTACGTGGGCACAGGCCCAATCATCACCTGGGGTGGTGCTTCATTCGGGGAGTTTTGCGACGTCACTAGCCCCAGCAGAGTTTAGCACAGCGGCAGCAGTTCCTACTGCGGCCATGATGTTTGAACCTTCAGTTCCACGGCCAGAGCAGAGAATATAGATTGCAAAAAGCGACCCTATTACTAGGTATGGATTTGGCTACGGAGAGTATCTGATGTACCGCGAGTCTTGAAGACTAGCTAAGAGAGGTTGTGCAAAGTAATTCTTGATTAGGCGAGCATGGCACGTATGCGGGCTTATGCGCGATGAGCCAAGCGTAGAGATCGACGGGTTAACGAAGGGCGGCGAGAGGGCGAGTAGCAAGGTCCTTTGGTAACTTGCGGCGAGTCGCCTCACCAGTGATTAGATTATGCGCATCCACGGTGCGAAAGGTCCTCGCGGGGTTCGGGGCGTTCGGGGTATGCGAGAGTTGGTCGAGCTCGAGCTTAGGTTCACGGCTACGTAGGTTCGGCCCGGCGGATTGATTTTTCCCGGTGTTCCACGGTGTGCGGCGTCGTCGAGGAATGTCGTCTTTTAGATGGTACTTGTTGTACTATGACCGTCGAGTGCGATGTCGAAAGAGTGTCCTTGCGGGAGGACTTAGCCTTCAGATCGGTGGGTAGTTCGTCATCTCCCACTGGTATCGCCTGCAGGCGGGTTTGATTAGAACGACTAAGGGAGTGAAGAAGTGGATATAGATATATCCTTAACCTCTGAGATCTGTATGTGTGATAAGGTGAGTATACCTCAAGTGCTATGTTCTTATAGCGGTGTGTTAGTTGTGATTAGAAATCATGGTGGGTTAACCGAGTAAGATTTTGGGGATAGAGAAGGTGTGAGCCTTAGAGTTTTATCGTAGAGACCTTAGAGGTAAGGCCATCTCGAGTATAGGCGTATGTTTATGTTTGACCCTTATAGGAGTGCATAGTGCGTGAGCTATGTTCTGGGATAAGTCACGAGTAGTGTGGCATGAAAGAGGGTAGTTGAGCTAAGAAGACGCTAGGTTTTCGTAACGTGATTAGTGAGAGTTTTCCTTGGGAGCTAGCGTTTAGCGGCGTTCTTGGTCGGGTTGAGGCCACGTTGCGGGTCAACCCGCGGCATGTTTGGTGGTGGGGTCAGTTTGTGGTGGTCCCGTCTTGTGGTAGGGTCACGAGGGTGTTAGGCCCGAGTTTAGTTAACCAACGTGCGAATTCATGGATGCATTCGACCAGTAGTCGGGCCGAGGAGGTCAGCCGTCTTGTCTTCTAACAAAGACCGTTTACTCAGCAGTGTTGATTTTATCAGAAAGGTTGTAAGGCTGCACGGGGTGCCTACCTTCACCTTATGATGACAGTGGAGCCAGTGCACTGTTTTGTTTCTAGAAGTTTTACCAAGCAGGGTTAAGAACTCAGGTGAGTCTCGGAATCGCATTCGCCCTCGGGCCAGTGTGTGGAATTCAGAGGTAGTGGTGGGGATTGTTGTCTCCTGTGGAGGGAGTGTTTAAGCTATCATTTCAGTTTTCGAATGTCGCCTTATGAGGCCTTGTAGGGGCGGAAGTGTAAGATCTTGGTCGATTGGTTCGATGTTGGCAAGACTCGGATAGTTGGTTCGAGCTTGTTCCGGTAATTTGTGGATAGGGTAAAGCTTGTCTAGAAGAGGTTACGGCGGCTCGGAGAAATCGTGCGGATAATCGGCGGCGCTTAGAGTTCGAGTTGGCGGTCGGTCTTCTGAAAATACCACCGGGTTGGGTATGACGAGTTTTGGAAAGCAGAGGAACTTAGCCCAAGTTACTTTGGGCCGCACGAGTTCATGTGAAGAATAGGCGGGTTGCCTATATGTTAGCATTTGTCGTCCGACTTAGGAGGCAAGACGTCCGGTCTTCGTATTGATATGATCGGAAAGTATCGGAGATCCATCCGAGTGTTCCCGATTAATAATGACCACGTTAGAAATAGTAACCCGAGTTTTGGAAGCTGAGCGATGCTCGAAATGTGGTAAGAGTTCGAGTGTACAGCCTCAGGGATCGCATGTAGTCCGGTACCATTTGTTGGGTCGCCGGAGTGACACTAGAACCTCGCGGCAAAGTGACAAAAGTGGTATCGGGAAGAAGCGAGCATGTATGGCGAGCATAGATGTGATCATTTCTTTTGTAAGGAGAAGGTCACGAAGGAAGTATATTTTAGACCCCGGAGAGAGGTGTTTGTGGTAATGTTAGAGGTGTTTCCTCGTGGACTTGGATGGAGGTATTTGCGCGGATGTTTCTGTGGCCAGGTGTGGCAGGATTGTTCGTAAGTATAGTAGTGAAGACTATACTGGCGCGCGTTTGTTTGAGACTTAGAAGGAACATTCGGGACGAATGTTTCTAAGGAGGAGAATGTTATACCGTATTTCGGTATGTGCGTGGGGCGTGCGTAGAAAATTTGAACTTGTATAAAAGTGGCTTGGCGAAATTTATTTGTGCACAACACGGTTAGAGTCGTTTTTCGACGAAAGCGTTTTCCACGACTTTCGTAGGGAAAATTCCGGCTATGTCATTTTTAATTTTTGCGGATTTTTAGAGAGGCGAAACATTTTGGACCAACAAGAGGCGCCACTTGGAACCCTCTCATTGGAAGACGTCTTGGGCGGTGGAGTGGGACGAATGGGTTGGCTTTTTGTCTTGGAGTTGGTAGGATATTTTGTGGTAGATGGATAAGGTGCACTTGGCAAGATCTTGGCCCTACACTTGCCTTGCACTTGTCATGATCTTGGCCATTGGTTGGCCTTTGCTAGACCTATAAATACCCCCCCTTTGGAAGACTTCTTCATCCATTCCTAAAATATTTCTACGTGTTAAATCCTCCTCCCTCCCTTAGTGTAGAGTTCGGCAAGAGCCTCCCTCCTTGGCGAGAGCCCTTCCCACTCGGGGGTCTTGGCCGTGGGTACCCCACTAGCCTAGTTGTTTTCGTATAATACCCCCTCTTGGTAGAAATACTCTCAAAAGTATTGTTATAATGCCCAAATTACCTTAGTCGTATACCTTGTAGTATTCTAAGGTTATACGTATCTGAAAAGCCGAAATACTATTATACTTCCCTTAGTCACAAAACCGAAACCCTAAGGAAAATCTCCATGGTTAGTTGGAGTAATAAGTAGAAGTTGGTTAGAACTTCTAAGGGTTGTTTGGAGGCGGGTCGGAGGCGGAGTAGGAGCTAAACCTTGCTCAGGATCGACATTTAAACTCGGATAATTGTGGGCTTATCGAGGTAAATATCTTGTCCCTCTATTGTAATTGGAAATTACATGTTGTATTGATTATATAGTTGAAGTATACTATATATAGAACTGAGCGTAGTTATCGGCAATGTCTTTTGACTTAAGCCTGAATAATAAGAAACCTTTTCGAAAGAAGAGTACTGAACTGTATTTACATAGGACTGTATTACAGTAGACTTGTGTAGCTTTTCTGTGAGGTAGAATTGTGCACGTCCGGTTTAGACGTATAACCCCCCCGGTTGGCTTGGTAGCCGGCCCAGATAGAGGAGGAGATTTCTGCTGTTGCGGATGGGGAAGGTCTTTGCCGAATTTTCTGTAGAATGTTCTACGAAGGGATATAAATATTAATAAGCGCCTTGTGGCCTTATAGGTTGAGTACTACGCGTGGCGCGATCTACTTGGCTTAAGGAGTAGCCGACGGTTTGAGGTACTTGGTGCGTTTTGCTATTAGTCGATAATCGTCGCGAGGTATGTGAACCTCTTCCTATCTCTTCTAGCATGATATGTGTGAACTATGTAGTACGGTAGACGTACATGTGCTAAATGTATTTGATTGGTTTAAAACATAAAGTGTTATAACGGCTTTATGGGAAGTTGGTTATAACAGCTTTATGTTGGTAAGAAAATACTTGTGGTTTTAAAAGGTAAGCGATTTGAACTATAAGCGGCTTATTATGTGTTAATAAAGAACTTGAAGTATTTCAAAAGATTTTTGAATCATTTGAAAGAAGAAGTAATACTTGGTTTTGAAAACTTAAGAGTTATACTAGCTTTATGGGAAGTTAGGTAATAACGGCTTAAGAATGTTTCTTGATTTAAATCGAATGTGTATCGACAAACCAACTGCGGCGTTAATAAAAGGAAATGTTTTGTGATTAAGTATTATTAAAACCAGAGAAACTTCCATCTGCATTGAAGCTAAGATGAGACAAAATGATATTTCCTAGATCATGTCTTTGTAATAAGATTGTTATAAACAAGAATATCCTACTCACATATAAGGCTTATGTTTCTCAGATAGCTTAAAAAGAGAATTATATTCTTAAATGAATAAGACTATGAACTATGAAACCTTTCTAAAATAAGAAACTTGAACATGGGAAATTAGGCAAACTTGAACATTGGAAATTAGGCAAACTTGAACATTGGAAAAGAAGGTTGCTACTTGATTTTACAAAGAGAAGTAATTGATTTACTTTAAAAAGATAATCACTCTATTGTTATATACTACGGGTATTGTGTGACTTTTGTGAAAGTAACATATCTTTAAAGAGTTATTGTATAAAGTACTTTGGGGATAAAAACCCGATCTCATTAATCATATAGTAGAAAGTACCTTATGTGTGAATAACTTGATTGTATTGGTTTGTGATAGCCTTGTAATACCTTCGTGTTGATTTGATAAGTAATCATATTAGGATGCTACGTGTGTTAGTATTCTGTGATGTTTGTATAAAGGGGTTTTCCCTTGATTGTGCTTATGTTGTTTAAACGATAAACTGTTATGTTGGTATTATACCACTCACCGTGTTTCCGGGGGTTAAGCTGCCCTCCGATGCGGGGTAGACTCAGGCGGTCTGGGACCATGATTCGAGAATACCTCATGCGGGTCCCGGGGGCCTATGCGGAGCTACGAGAGTTCCAGGTTAGTGTGCGGCCTTTATGGTCATGCGGTCTATGTGGCCATGCGGACTGCGAGTCCAGGACGATGCCGGGGAGTAGCTACCCTCGATGCGGGGTTATACCTCATGCGGGCCTATGAGATTGGCCTATGCGGAGCTGCGGGGAGTTCCAGGGCTAGACGCGCACATTTGATATTGCGGGCGAGCGACCAGCTTTGATCATGTGACGGTCTAGACAGATATCATGATCTGATTTATGACCTTGTTAATCTGTAGGTGTTAGTAGTCGGCTATGCCTTCGCACCTACCTGTCTTGTTTTATTTGGACACAGGTGGGACCTGTTGTTCATGTGTATTCCTTGGTGCTTTTCTATCATTGACTGCCGGCAGTGAGGAAGGTATTCCACGGGCATGATTGATGTTGTGGGCGTGAGACCCATTGTTATATTGGAGTGATGACTTCGAGGGCGTGAGTCCACGACTAGACATATTTGCTTATTTATGTGAATCGTAGTTTGGTTATCATACATGTCTCCGCTTTCTATAGACTACTATGATTTCATTTACGATATCTTCATGTTTCACATACTTGGTACACGTGTCTTGACCTCGCCCGGGCTGCGTTCATCCGCAGTAAAGGTACACCGATCGTTGATCCTCGCTCTTAGGGTCACGATTCAGCGTTTGGGAAGCTCCGTTCCTCGGAGGCTTATCTTGGTATATTCCCTGTTGATTGTAGGTGCTTACATTCGGGGTATGGCGAGCCCCTGTCGTCGTTGTTGTCATATCATTCTTAGAAGTGCATGTAGTATTGTTATGGGCGAGTGGTAGAAAGGGATGTAACTGTTCAAATTGTTATTTATATATCTTGTGATAACCGCTTTTGGTTAGCTTTGTCTTCTTATTTCACTGTCTTATTACATTGGTTTCATGTATTGTCTTTATGTTCCGATTACTCGATGTTGTATCACTAGGGTGCCGGGGTAAGGCACGATCACGGGCCGGGCAGTCGTGACATTGATCGCCAAGTGCACCTAACCCAACTCCACAAAACAAGGCACAAAACATGGCACCAAACAAGCCACAAAACAAGGCCAAAACAAGGAGCCAATTGGCCAAGAAAACGTGACCCCAATTCGTCCAAGGGTTGCCGCCCCTTGCTTCCAATGTGAGGGTGACACATGTCACCCTCCCGTTGGTCCAAAATATTTTATCTCTCGGAAAAATCCGCAAAAAATATAAATGACATAGCCGGAATTTTCCCTACGTAAGCTGTGGAAACGTTTCGTCGGAAAACGACTCTATTCGGCACTTGCGCCCAAATTTCGAACCAAAGCCAAACTTTAAGTCTCAAATGTTCGTACGTACGTCTCCACGTACATACTCTGGAAATACGGGGTATAACAATGAAGTCTTCAACAAAGGGAGGGGTATTTATAGGGAAGCCAAGGGCCAACCAATGAACAAGATCAAGCCATGTGCAAGGCAAGTGTAAGGCCTTGATCAAGCCAAGTGCACCCTAACCCCTACTCCACAAAACATGCCACAAAACATTGCACAAAACATTGCACAAAACAAGGCCATATCAAGGCACCAATCGGCTAAGGCCAAACCGCCCCTAAGGCGTCCACTTGAGGGTGACAAGTGTCACCCTCTCGTTGGCCCAAAAATGTTCCGTCGCTCGGAAAAATCCGCAAAAATACAAAACGACATAGCCGGAATTTTCCCTACGCAAGCTCTGTAAAACGTTTCGTCGAAAAACGACTCTAATCGGGTGTTGTGCACAATTTCGAACCTATGCCAAACTTTAAGTCTCAAATTTTCGTACGTACGTCTCCACGTACATACTCTGGAAATACGGGGTATAACATTCTCCCCTCCTTAGAAACATTCGTCCCGAATGTTCCTTCTCAAGACGGGTATCGATAAAGTTCCTCTAACAAGTTGCCAACGCCACAGCTTGGCCACGAAATAACACATGTTCTCATCCTTCCTTGCTCGTCGTGCGATACCACTTTTGTCACTTTGCCGCGAGGTTCTAGTGTCACTCCGGCGACCCAACAAAATGGTACCGAACTGCATGCGGTCCCTGAGGTTCTAGTGTCACTCAGGACGTGCCATACTTCAGTCATCGCTTCAGTTCCCAAAACCTTGGAGTCACCACCTCCAAACTTGGTCATCTTACTAACCTCAATCTCCTTTAAAGACATTCCCGGCCTTCACGAACCGCTTCTGGTCGAACATATCCACGAACTCATACGATGGTCAACTAAACTGGGGCCTAGCATCCTCGTGACCCTACCACCTGGCGGGACCACCCAGAACTGATCCCACCCAAAACCGGGCTGCGGGTCGACCCGCGAGCGGCCATCAACCCGACCCACAATCGCGCCAATACTTGCTCCTCGAAACGGAACAATCTTACCTAATCAAGTCATGAAAGCTACCACTTCCATCTCACACTACCCATGGACTTATCACATAAATAATTCCCACGTACTACTTACTCTGATAAGGGTCAAACATGAAATAAATCTTTTACTCAAGACGACCTTACCTCTAAGGTCTCAATCGTGACATAGTCTAAGGTTCACACTTACCATGCCCCCAGGCTTACTCTTCTACACTAACCAGGTTCCTAAATCACATTTTAGCACAAAGCTAACCGAACATAACACTAAACACATCATCAACAAGCATACAAAACTCTAGAGGGTTAAGGATATACCTGAATCTACCGCTTCTAATCACAGTCCTTCCCTGCAGGGCGCACAGCTAGTGAAGGTGATGAACCAGCCACTGATCCTGAAGGCTGAGTCGTAACATCCGTGCTACCCTTGGTCGGACAGTTCCTCGCAAAATGGCCCTGCTGGCCGCAAAAATAACAAGCTCCTTGGCACCACGACACTCCCGAAATGCGGTCTACCACATCGACCACAGAGGTAGGGGTGACCGCGTCCGCCAACACCGCTTACTTCCTGAAACTGAACCTCGAGCCACGACCTGCTCCGAATACTCTGGATGCTCAAGGTTGTGGAGGACCACTCTGCGGGCGGAGGTACAAAACTAGTATCTTCTTGAGGCGGTCCGCCTCGAAAGTCACCAAAGGACCACTGTTGTTCGGCCTCTTACGCTGATCTTGGTCATTCCGTCGACCTCTCGTGCCTCACATCCAAGTGCATGAGCTGCGTGCGGGCAATGTCCATGCCGGTGAAGAGCTACACTCGAACAAGCCTCTGTCAAGTAATCATCTAGCCCGTGGCGTGGCGGTGCACTCTATCCTCCATGGTTGCCACTAAAGCGGGGACATACCGAGCCAACGAGTCAAACTCCACGTTGTACTCCGAACCGTCGCCTCTGTCTCAAAGATCATAAATTTGTCGGCCGTGCCCTCCATCCGCGGAGGCAAGAAGTGAGTGAGGAATGCCTCGAGAACTCGTCCCATCTTCTTTGAAGCGCATGCTCTCCCGACAACTCCCACGAATCAAACGATCGGCTGCGGTATCACGCGTCCGATGCGAACCTAAGACCACCGACTCGGTCTCCGGCCTTGATCACTCTCGCGACCAGAATCGCTTCGGATGAACTCCTGCGGATCATCCTCGTGCCTCGACCCATAAAACTCGCGGGCTACAACTCGTAAAGTCCGTAGCCTCAAACTATCTACTCGGGGTGAACCATGGTGCTCTGAATCCAGGCTGCTGCATCCAGCCTATCCTCATATCTGGCCACGACCCTGGCCAGCAACTGGGCCATCTCCTTGTACCCATCTCATCTGCTCCAGGCTGTGGACCGAGGCTCAGTATCTTGTGGTCTCAGCAGCTCGCTGCGGTTCTAAACTCTCTTGAAATGGCGGCGTCGCAAAACTCCCGTCTCAAGCACAACCTCGGTATTGTCGGCTGCGCCCTCGTACTCCTCAGATCTCACTAGCAGCTCCTCGGCTGCCTTGCCTTCAGGCTCTGGTTGCCTTGCGCGGAGGCATAACTGGTAAAACCGAGATACGTCAGAGGGGTCCAACTTACAACACAGCTCTAAGGCACGATCTCGGAATGAGAAGAATGGAAACCAATCCTAAATGTCCTGCAGCCTCCTGATTATAGATGTGGTGCACAACACATCGATAATCAAGACTCTACTAGACACGGTCTGTAGACACTTTCCGAGGATTAACTGCTCTGATACCACTTTTGTCACTTTACCGCGAATCTCACTCCGGAGACCCAACAAATGGTACCGGGCTGCTTGCGATCCCATACACAGCGGACGTGCCATACGGAGAGCCACGGTTCGGGTCTGTTCCCGTGGTAGAGGCTCTGGCATCTTTATATGCTCAGCCCCCCGAAGGAGGTCAGTACAACAGGTACCAAGTATGTGAAACTGTAAAAAAAATACTGTAAATGAAATCATAATAGTCTATATAAAAACAGGAGACATGTATGATAACAAAACTACAGTTCACAACATAAAAGCAGTCATGTCAAGTCAGGGACTCACGCCCTCAAGTCATCACTCAATTATAACTATGGGTCTCACGCCCACAACATCAATCGTGTTCGCATCATGGCCGCATGCCCCCGGAATTCTGCATCGGTGTAGACATGCCCATGATGCAACAATAATAACAATGCCTCATGGCCACATGCCCCGAGTGCAGACGGTGTAGACACGTCAAGTGACATTATCAACAATATCGGGTGATTAACCCGCCAGATGGCCACACGCCCGAGTGCGCCGGTGTAGACATGTCCATGTAACCACAATAACAATATATCATGTAATCAACCCTGCCGCATGGCCACATGCCCCCGGAATTCTGCATCGGTGTAGACATGTCCATGTGACATCAACAACAATATACCGCACAACCAGGCTATCACAAACAAGCTCAAGCAAATTACCATACTTCTAGACTTTTATAAAAAGATCCACTCCTTCCCAAGAAGTCACCTGATATCAACACTTGCACAACAAAGGCTATCACAACAAGCATAGGTGAGTTACACAACAACAAGCATAGGCAAGTTACACACAACTCAAGGTACTTCCATTTCGTATCAAAGTCTGGGTTTTAACCCTAAGTACTACGTACGTTAACTTCCTTTTTAAGAGATCCATTCCTTTCATAAAGGTCACCCGATACCCGTAGTATAAAAATAGAGTGACTCACATTTTTAGGTAAACCAAAATACTTCCCTTTTGTGAAATCAAGTAACAACATTATTTTCCAAACGTTCAAGTTTGCCTAATTTCAAATGCTCAAGTTTCTCATTTTAGAAGGGTTTCATAACTCATAGTCTTAATCTCTTTTAAAACAATTGAGTAACATATGTCTTGTACGTGAGCCGTTTATTCTTGTTTACAAAAATCTTGTTACAGCAGCCATGATCTAGGAAGTGTAATACAATTTTGTCTTATCTTAGCTTCTATGCATATGGAGGTTTCTACTGGTTTTAATAACAATTAGTTAATTGTCAATACACCTTCCTTTATTAGCGCTGTTGTGGTTTGCTCGACACTTATTCTCATTTCCGAAATCAGTAAAACATTATTCTTTTTTAAAACCAAGTACTCATTACTCGCGAATGAGGTTTCACAACACATTTAACAAAATGTTAATAACCAAGTAAAACAAGTTAAGTCTCTTATCTTTCAAGATCAAGTCTCTTAACTTCTACAATCAATAAACCAATCTTTTACCTACATAGAGTCGTTATAACTAACTTCCCATAAAGCTATTATAACACCCTATGTTTTAAACCAACCAACTCATTTAACACGTATGCGTCTACCGTACTACATAGTTTACAAAGCATCATGCTAGAAGGATAGGAAGAGGTTCACATACCTCGCGACGATTATCGACAATAAGCAAAACGCTCCACAGTACTGTAACCTGGCTAGCCGTTCCACTCTTCAAGTAGAATACGCTACTCGCGATTTCCACCTATAAGGCCACAAACGCGTCATTAACTTCTAACCGCGGTTCCATATTCTCTGAGAAAATTCGGCGACCTCCCCGCAACAGCGTAAATCTCCTCTCTATCGAGGCCGCTAAGCCAACCAGAGGGTTTGCACGTCTAACCGGACGTGTACCATTCTACAACGCAGCAATGCTACACAAGTCTCATGTCTGATCCTATGTAATTCTGATTCGCTTCTCTTCTTTAAATTCAGGCTTAAGTCAAAAGACATTGCCGCACAATAATGTTCAGTTCTATATATAGTATACTTCAACTATATGTTCCTACAACATGTAATCTCCAATTACAATAAGGGGACAAGAATATTTACCTCGACAAGCCCAAAATTATCCAAGTTATAATGTCGATCCTGAGCAAGGTTTAGCTCCTACTCCGTGCGCTCCAATCCGCTCCAAACAACCCTTAGAAGTTCTAACCAACTTCTACTTAAATACTCCAACTCGCTATGAAGATTTACTTAGGGTTTCGGTTTGAGACTAAAAGGACAAAAGGTAGTATTTCCGGGCTCTACGTATAGAGGTAACTTTTGGAATACAACAAGGTAAAGGCTAAGGTATTTTGGGCATTATAACAATACTTGGAAGACAACTTTCTACCAGGGGGGGTACCTCTCGGCCACCACTAGGAGGGGAGGAACCTCTCGGCCACAAGGCCACTCAAAGGGGAGGGAAGGCTTGGGGCGAGAACAACAAGAGGAGAGGAAGGAGTGCAAGACTTAGAACACATTTGGATGATGAAGTCTTCAACAACGGGAGGGGTATTGATAGGGAAGCCAAGGGCCAACCAAGGGACAAGATCAAGCCATGGGCAACGCAAGTGTAAGGCCTTGCTCAAGCCAAGTGCACCCTAACCCTACTCCACAAAACATGCCACAAAACATTGCACAAAACATTGCACAAAACAAGGCCACATCAAGGCACAATCGGCAAGGCCAAACCTCCTAAGGCGTCCACTTGAGGGTGACAAGTGTCACCCTCTCGTTAACAAAATGTTCCGTCGCTCGGAAAAATCCGCAAAAATACAAAACGACATAGCCGGAATTTTCCCTACGCAAGCTCTGTAAAACGTTTCGTCGAAAAACGACTCTAATCGGGTGTTGTGCACAATTTCGAACCTATGCCAAACTTTAAGTCTCAAATTTTCGTACGTACGTCTCCACGTACATACTCTGGAAATACGGGGTATACCAATATAAAAACAAGACAAGAAACAAATGTAAATTAAGACACCGTTTATCTGAGAAAAGTCGTCTTTCGGCATATATATATAAACCAAAATCTGGCAGTTACATCCCAACTGTACAATAGGACTACAGACCTCTAAGGAAGTAAACAACTATGGCGGGACAGGGCTCCGCCATACCCTGAATGTACAAAACTATCTACAACAACAGGGAGATCATACCCAAAAGTCGAGCCTCCGGAGAAGATGGAGCTCCTGACACAAAAGAAAAGATCCTAAGACTGAGGATCCTCTGCACCTTCCCTTTACTGGCATGAACGCGGCCCGAAGGAGGTCGATAACAGTACCAAGTATATGAAACTGTAAAGTACTTAAATGAAATCATATCATTTTAAAACCAATTTTACAAATGTGTACAAAACAACCAATGTAACCGCACATAGTGCCACATCACAAACAAGAGCAATAATAGGTAAACTGTAACATGTCTTTTCTAGGCTGCGAATGATCGAAGCAAGGCCAATCACCCATAGTATCATTATGCATGCCTAATCCTGGACTCCCGCAGTCCGCATAGGTGTTATACCCCGTATTTCCAGAGTATGTACGTAAGGGAATACGTACAAAAGTCTAGCCTTAAAGTTTAGGCACAAAACGTTTTTTTTTGGCACAACTCACAAAACGAATAGTTTTCCGACGAAACGTTTCCACAACTTTCGTAGGGTAAATTCCGGCTATGCCATTTCTAATTTTTGCGGATTTTTCCGAGAGACGAAACATTTTGGACCAACGGGAGGGCGACACTTGGCACCCTCCAATTGGTGGACTTGAAATCGTCCATTGGACGAATTGGACAAGGTTGGCACGTTTTTTGTGCCTTTGCACAAGTCAAGGAGTTGGTAGGATATTTGTGTGTAGTAGATAGAATGGACACTTGCCTAAATCTTCACCCTACACTTGCCTTGCACTTGGCATCATCTTGGCCATTGGTTGGCCACTTCTTGACCAATAAATACCCCCTTAGATGAAGAGTTCTTCATCCACAAAATTACTTCCAAGTCTTGAAAAATCCTCTCCTCTCCCTTTAAGCCATTTCGTCCAAACACCTTTCCCTCCCCTTGAGTAAAGTTGGCCGAGGCCTCACTAGCCTAGCCAAAATCTACCCCCCTCCCTTGGTAGAAAAGTTGCCTTCTAGTATTGTTATAATGCCCAAAATACCCTAGCCCAAATCCCTTAGTCCTTAGTAGAAGTTGTGAAGAACTTCTAAGGTTTCTTGGAGCTACCGGGGCGTACAACTTAGGAGCTAAACCTTGCTCAGGCGCGACTTTATCTAGGATATTATTGGGCTTACCGAGGTAACTAATCCTAACCCTCTTTTGAATTAGAGATTACATACTGTAGTAGTATGAGAATAAGTATTAAATACTTAGAAGAATATCACAGAATAGAATTGAACTGTTATCACAGTAGAAGGGTTTAAAAGAAGAAATATCAAATTGTACTTACATAGGACTGTTTTCACAGTAGACTTGAGTAGCTCACCGGGTAGGGAAGTGCTGCCCAATTTTCCGTAGGATATAGAACCCTCTGTTTAGAACTGTTTACAAAGTAGTCTGAACGTTGATAGACGTGTCTGACTATTATAGGCTGATTCTCTGCGCGCGACATATTCAACTTGGCAGGTGGTTTTCGCCGAGAAGGTATGTGATTCTTCCTAAAGCATGATATTTTACAATATATATGTAGTACGGTAGACGTACATGTGTTAACTGAATAATAACTACGGCAATGCCTCACGGCTTAAGCCTGAATAATACTTACGGCAATGCCTCACGGCTTAAGCCTGAATAATAAAGATCTGAAAGCATTTCAAAAGAATACTGAATCATTTTTAACAGAAGAGAACTAATTGGTTTTTAAAACAGAAGCTTAAGAGTTATACTAGCTTTATGGGAAGTTAAGTATAACCACTTAAGAATGATAAAAAGAAACAGTTTGCCTATGTGTTTATAACAGACTTATATTAAATTGTGAAAAGAATAATAAGATGGTTTGATAAGTAGACATGATATGATGCTATGTGTGTTAGTGTCTTGTAACGTTTGTATAAAAGAGTATTCTTGTTGTGCTTATGTTGTTTAAAGATAAGCTGTTATGTTAGTGTACTATCACTCACCTCTTGACATATTACCGGGGGTTAAGCTGCCCTCCGATGCGGGGTAGACTCAGGCGGTCTGGGACCATGATTCGAGAATACCTCATGCGGGTCCAGGGGACCTATGCGGAGCTACGGGAGTTCCAGGTTAGTGATGCGGGGTTATACCTCATGCGGTCTATGTGGCCATGCGGACTACGAGTCCAGGACGATGCCGATGAGTAGCTACCCTCGATGCGGGGTTATGTACTCTATGCGGGCCTATGTGAGTGGCCTATGCGGACTACGGAGTCGAGATTAGGCTTGCATGGTGATACTACGGGCAATTGGCCTGCCCGATCATTCGGCCTAGAAAAGACCATTCTGCTTACCTATTGTTGCTCTTGTTTATGATGTGGCACTATGTGCGGTCCCCTTGGTTGTTTCATACATACTTGCAAAACTGATTTTAAAATGATATGTTTTCATTTAAGTATTTCTGATTTCATATACTTAGTACCTGTTGTACTGACCTCCTTCGGGTGGCTGCGTTCATGCCGCAGGTAAGGGCAAGCAGGTGCTAGATCCACATCATTAGGATCTCTACGTTGGTGTCGGGAGCTCCATCATTTCCGGAGGCTCTACTTTTGGGTATTATCTCCCTGTTGTAGATAGTTTTATCTGATCGGGGTATGGCGGGGCCCTGTCGCCATAGTTGTATATTTCCTTAGAGGTGCGTAGTCATGTTGTATGCGATTATCGGATGTATCGCTAAACCATGTTTATATATATATGCCGAAAGGCGACGTTTTCTCACATAAACTGTGTCTTATTTTATAAATTATTCCATGTCTTGTTTTATATTTCCGTTGATTACTCTGATGTATGACTACTTGGGTGCCCCGGTAAGGCACCAGTCACGGGCCCCGGAATGGGTCGTGACAAAAGTGGTATCGAAGCGATTAATCCTCGAAAGTGTCTACGGCCGTATCTAGTAGAGTCTTGATTATCGGTGTGTTGTGCACCACACCAATAATCAGGAGGCTATAGGATATTTAGGATTGGTTTCCATTCTTCTCACTCTGAGATCGTGCTTTAGAGCTGTGTTAAAGTTGGACCCCTCTAACGTATTCCTTTTTCTGTAACAGTTATGCCTTCACGTAAGGCAACCCGGCCCGTAAAGGCAAAGCGGCGGCGAGAGGCTGCGATGGGACACCCAGAGTCACGAGGGCTCGGGCCCAGCCTATACCAGAGACGGCGAGTTCTCTGACGCCGCCAGCCCCAGCAGAGACCACAGTCCCCACCTCGCCCCACGGCTGGGCGGAGGAGTTAGGGTCTGAGAGATGCTTGACTACTAGCCAGGATCGTGGCGAACATGAGGGCAGTGGATGCGATTCGATCCAGCCCGATCGTACCGTGGTTCACCCGAGGCGTAGAGTTTGAGGCTACGAGACTTCCGAGTTGTAGCCGCCCGAGTTTTACTGGTCGAGGCGGAGGATGATCCGCGAGTTCATCCGTCGCCACTGAAGGATTCTCGAGTGATCGGGCGTCGGAGACCGAGTCCGTGATCTTTGGTTCACATACTGCCGCGTGATACGCGATCGATTGGTTTGATTCATGGGAGTTATCCGGGAGAGCACGCGTCCCAGCTTTGGGATGAGTTCTTGAGGCTTTCTCACTCACTTCTTGCCTCCACAGATGAGGAGGCGCGGCCGATAGATTTTTCCGCCGAGGCGAGAGAGGACGCCGTGCGGGAGTACAATGTCGAGTTTGATTCATTGGCTCGATATGTCCCGAGATTGGTAGCGAGATATGGAGGATAGGGTGCACCTACGTCACGGCTAGACGACTATATGGCCGAAGTCATGTGCGGGTGTTTCTCTTGACTGTATGGACATTACCGCATGCAGCTCATGCTCTTGGATGTGAGGCGTAGAGACCGCCGGGTTGTGACAGCGAAGAAGACGGGGCGGCGAGGTCTTTTGGTGGCTATCGTGGTGGCGGCCTCGGCGATCTGGGTGCACCACGGCCGGCTCGAGCACTCCTGCACCGTCCTCGGCCACGGCCGAGATATTCGAGGCGCACCGGGGCCCGAGACTTGAGCGTCGAGCAGAAGTCGGCGTCGGGACCACCCGCCGGTGTGGCGTCTGCAGCGGATCCCACCGGGATTTGTGGTGCTACGAGCTTGTTTGATTGTGGCGGCGGGGTCACTATGCGAGAACTATCCGACCAAGGCGATCTTGATGGTAGGGTCACCTCTGAGTTCTTTGCGGGTCTTCTTCATCCCGACAGCTACTCGCCACGGAGGGCAAGGTACTCGTGGACCAGCGGTCGCGGCAGGTCGTGCACGGGTCCCGATTCTAGCGGTCCTCGTAACCGCATTTATGCTTTGTCCAGCGGGATCGTGAGGCCTCACGATGTCGTCACAGTACCTTATCGGTTCGGGTTTGATGTGTATGCTTTGATAGATCGGGTTCTACTCGTCTATATATCTCCCCTTGTTGCTAGTAGGATAGGGATTGAGCCTGAGTCCATAGACCCTTTTGAGGTAGCTACGCCAGTGGGTGGTTCGGTGGTAGCTCGGCAGGTATATAGAGCTTGTCTGTGACCATTCTGATCGTCGGACCCTAGCCGACTTGATAGAGTTGGAGATGATTGACTTCGACGTGATCATGGGGATGGATTGACTAGCTTCTTGCTACGCCAATGTAGACTGCAGAGAGAGAGTAGTACGGTTCCAGTTTCCTGAGGAGCCGGTTGTTGAGTGGGAGGGGAGCACGGTATCGCCGAGGGGTAGGTTTATTTCCTACCTCAAGGCTAGGAAGATGGTGCAGAAGGGATATATCTACCATCTCGTTCGGGTGTTTGATACTGAGGCTGCGGTACCAGATTTTCCGTCAGTTCCAGTGGTCAGAGAGTTCCCAAACGTGTTTCCAGACGACCTCCCGGGTATCCCTCCTGAGAGGTAGATTGAGTTTTGTATTGATATATTTCCAGACACTCGGCCTATTTCCATTCCGCCATACAGAATGGCACCTGCCGAGTTGAGAGAGTTGAAGGATCAGCTTAGGGATTTGCTGGAGAAGGGCTTCATCAGGCCTAGTGTTTCTCCACAGAGAGCGCGGTATTGTTCGTGAAGAAGAAGGGCGGGGCCTGCGCATGTGTGTTGATTCTGACGGTTGAACAAGGTGACCATTAAACGAATACCCTTCCCGTGATTGATGATTTGTTCGACCCGATTGCGGCGCGAGGTGTTTCTCAAGATTGATCTACGGTCGGGCTATCATCAAAGTGCGAGTCGAGAGGTGGATGTCCCAGGATGCATTCGGACGTAAGGGCATTATGAGTTGGTCATGTCTTTTGGGTTGACCAATGCTCGCGATATTCATGGATTTGATGAACCGAGTGTTCAAACCATTTTGGACACGTTTGTGATAGTGTTCATTGATGATATCTTGGTTTATTCGCTCGAGCGGGAGCATGCGGAGCTTTGAGAGGCTGTCTTGTGATTCTCCAGACCAGCGGTTATGCGCCAAGTTTTCCAAATGTGAGTTTTGGTTGACTTCGATGGCGTTTCTTGGGCATATTGCCGGGTGATGGCATTCGAGTGGATACGCCAAGATCGGCGATCGGGACTTGGCATGACCTACTCGCAGAGGTTCGCGATTTTACGGGCCTTGCAGGATATTATCGGCGGTTCGTGGAGAATTTTGCTTCTATCTTCGCACCATTGACTAGGGTGACTCGTAAGGCGACCAAGTTTTGATGGACTGATTCTTGTGGCGGGGTTTCGATTCTTGAAAGAGATACCGGACCGCCCGTTCTTACTCTTCCGCAGGGTCGGATGGTTATGTCGTGTATTGTGATGCGTCGGGCATCGGGTTGGGATGTGTGTTGATGCAGCATGGCGGTTATAGCATATGCATCGGCGGTGAAGAAACACGAGAGGAACTACCCCACCCATGATTTGGAGTTGGCGGTGTGATTCACGCTTTGAAGATCTGGAGGCACTATTTGTATGGGGTTCACGTGGATATTTTTACACCACAAGAGCCTCGGTATATCTTCACGGAGGAGTGAACTTACGGCGAGGCGGTGGTTAGAGTTGCTTAAGGATTACGATGTTGATATCTGTACCACGGGAAGGCGATGTTGTGGCGTATGCTCTTAGTCGTAGGTCGATGGGAGCCTATCGGATGTGCGCCGCAGAGGAGGGCATGGTTCGTGATTTGCATCGATTAGCGAGCCTTGGTGTCCGCTTGATTGATTACGATAGCGTGGGGTTAGAGTTCGTGAGGTTCTTGAGTCTTCCATCGTCGAGGAGGTGAAGAGCAGCGATTCGAGGATCCGGCTTTGATTCGATATCGTGATACATCTCTCCGTGAGGCAAGGGTCCTTTTGAGTAGCACCTGATGGGGTGCTAAGGTTTGAGCGGTTGTGTGTCCCGGATGTTTGAGACTTCGTGAGTTCTTGGGAAGCACATACGGTAGCGTTACTCTATCCGTCGAGTCGACCAAGATGTACCACGACCTTAGATTTGTGTATTGGTGGGATGGCTTGAAGAGGATGTTGCGAGTTCGTAGCTCGGTGCGTGTTGTCGGCGTGAAGGTAGAGCACGGAGGCACGGTGGTTTGTTCTGACGATAGAGATCCCGACTTGGAAGTGGGAGGTGATCAACATGGACTTCATCACGGATTACCTCGCACTCGGAGGAGACATGATTCTATATGGGTTATCGTCGACAGTGGCGAAATCAGCCCACTTTCTTCCGTCGGGGCGACTTTTTTCTGAGGATTATGCGGACTTTACATCAGAGATCGTCGGTGCATGGAGTCTCTATTTCGATCATATCAGACGGAGAGCCCGGTTCTGGCTAACCGGAGGTCTTTCGAAGAGGTTTAGGGGCCAGTGAGCCTTACCTCGCATTCCATCCACGCAGACGGACAGGAAGCGCACTATCCGCACTCTTGAGGATATCTGCGAGCTGTGTTATCGACTTCGAGGTAGTGGGAGGATCATTTGCCTCTAGTTGAGTTCGCGTATAATAGCTACCACTCCGGTATTTAGATGGCGCCTTATGAGGCCTTGTATGGGAGGAAGTGCGGTCGCCTATAGGTTGGTTCGATGTGGGCGAGTGCGGCTAGTGGGACCAGATTTGGTGCGTGAGCGATGGATAAGGTGAAGCTTATCGAGGCGGCTATTGGACTGTAGTCGGCGAAGTATGCAGATCATCGTCGTCGGCATCGAGTTCGCGATTGATGATTGGGTTTTTCTGAAGGTGTCACCCGTGAAGGGTGTGATGAGATTCGGGAAGAAGAAACTCGGCCAAGGTATATTGGGCCGTTTGATTGTCGCGAGGTAGGCAAGGTTGCTACGAGTTGAATCTGCCGTCCGATATGGAGGCGGTGCATCGTTTTCACGTATCTATGATGAGGAGATGTATCGGGATCCATCTAGGGTGCACCGATTGACGATGTCCAGGTGACCGAGGGGTTATCGTATGAGGAGATTCCCATAGCGATAGTCGATCGTCAGGTTAGGCGTCTGCGGACGAAAGACGTGGCTTCGTCAAAGTCTTGTGGCGGAACGAGCTCAGAGAGGAGATGGCGTGGGAAGGCGAGGAGGACATGAGGCGAAGTATCCTCCTATTCCCACACCTCCGGGTAATTCACTTTCCTACTTGTAAATCTTCATTATCGTTTATGCCTAAGTGTTGTTACGGCGTGTGTGGCATTTGCAATGTTTAAGTTATGAAGAATCTTATCGTTAAGCGTCTTGGGAAGGAACATTCGGGACGAATGTTTCTAAGGGGAGAATGTTATACCGTATTTCCAGTATGCGTAAGGGAATACGTAAAAGTCTAGCCTTAAAGTTTAGGCACAAAACGTTTTTTGACAACTCACAAAGCGAATAGTTTTCCGACGAAACGTTTCCACGACTTTCGTAGGGTAAATTCGGCTATGCCATTTCTAATTTTTGCGGATTTTTCAGAGACGAAACATTTTGGACCAGCGGGAGGCGACACTTGGCACCCTCCAATTGGTGGACTTGAAATCGCCCATTGGACGAATTGGACAAGGTTGGCACATTTTTGTGCCTTTGCACAAGTCAAGGAGTTGGTAGGATATTTGTGTGTAGTAGATAGAATGGACACTTCCTAAATCTTCACCTACACTTGCCTTGCACTTGGCATCATCTTGGCCATTGGTTGGCCACTTGACCTATAAATACCCTTAGATGAAGAGTTCTTCATCCAAAATTACTTCCAAGTCTTGAAAAATCCTCTCCTCTCCTTTAAGCCATTTCGTCCAAACACCTTCCCCTTGAGTAAAGTTGGCGAGGCCTCCACTAGCCTAGCCAAAATCTACCCCCCCTCCTTGGTAGAAAAGTTGCCTTCTAGTATTGTTATAATGCCCAAAATACCTAGCCCAAATCCTTAGTCCTTAGTAGAAGTTGTGAAGAACTTCTAAGGTTTCTTAGACTACTGGGCGTACAACTTAGGAGCTAAACCTTGCTCAGCGACTTTATCTAGGATATTATTGGGCTTACAGGTAACTAATCCTAACCCTCTTTTGAATTAGAGATTACATCTGTAGTAGTATGAGAATAAGTATTAAATACTTAGAAGAATATCACGAATAGAATTGAACTGTTATCACGATGAAGGGTTTAAAGAAGAAATATCAAATTGTACTTACATAGAATTTGTTTTCTGATGAGCTTGAGTAGCTCAGGGTAGGAAGTGCTGCCCAATTTTCCGTAGGATATAGAACCCTCTGTTTAGAACTGTTTACAAAGTAGTCGAGCGTTGATAGGCGTGTCGACTATTATAAATTTGATTCTCTGCGCACGACATATTCAACTTGGCAGGTGGTTTTCGCTGAGAAGGTATGTGATTCTTCCTAAAGCATGATATTTTAAATATATATGTAGTACGGTAGACGTACATGTGTTAACCGAATAATAACTACGGCAATGCCTCACGGCTTAAGCCTGAATAATACTTACGGCAATGCCTCACGGCTTAAGCACGAATAATAAAGATCGAAAGCATTTCAAAGAATCTTGAATCATTTTTAAGAAGAGAACTAATTGGTTTTAAAGCGAAGCTTAAGAGTTATACTAGCTTTATGGGAAGTTAAGTATAACCACTTAAGAATGATAAAAGAAGCAGTTTGCCTATGTGTTTATAATGGACTTATATTAAATTGTGAAAAGAATAATAAGATGGATTGATAAGTATACATGATAAGATTCTATGAGTGTTATTGTCTTCTAACGTTTGTAAAATAGAGTATTCTTCTTTTGCTTATGTTGTATAAAGATAAGTTTATGTTAGTGTACTATCACTCACCTCTTGACATATTACAGGGGTTAAGGCGCCTCCGATGCGGGGTAGACTCGGTGATGCAGGACCATGATTAGAGAATACCTCATGCGGGTACAGGGGACCTATTCGGAGCTCCGGGAGTTACATGTTAGTGATTCGGGGTTATACCTCATGCGGTCTATGTGGCCATGCAGACTACGAGTCGGGGCGATGCCAGGAGTAGCTACCTCGATGCGGGGTTATGTACTCTATGCGGGCCTATGTGAGTGGCCTATGCGGACTACGGAGTCGAGATTAGGCTTGCATGGTGATACTACAGGCGTGGCCTGCCCGATCATTCGCGACCTAGAAAAGACATGTTCTGATTTACCTATTGTTGCTCTTGTTTATGATGTGGCACTATATGCGGTCCCTTGGTTGTTTCATACATACTTGCAAATCTGATTTTAAAATGATATGTTTTCATTTAAGTATTTCTGATTTCATATACTTAGTACTGTTGTCTTGACCTCCTTGAGCTGCGTTCATCTGCGGTAAGGGGCAGTGCTAGATCCACATCCTTAGGATCTCTACGTTGGTGTCGGGAGCTCCATCTTTTCCGGAGGCTCTACTTTTGGGTATGATCTCCCTGTTGTAGATAGTATTATCTGATCGGGGTATGGCGGGCCCTGTCCGCCATAGTTGTATATTTCCTTAGATATGCGTAGTCATGTTATTTATGCGAGATCGGATGTAGCGCTAAATCATGTTTATATATATATGCGAAAGCGACGTTTTCTCATAAAGCGTGTCTTATTTTATAAATTATTTCATGTCTTGTTTTATATTTCCGCTGATTACTCTGATGTATGACTACTTGGGTGCCCCGGTAAGGCACCAGTCACGGGCCCCAGAATGGGTCGTGACAATAGGCCACTCACATAGGCCCGCATGAGGTATTCCCCGCATCGAGGGTAGCTACTCCTCGGCATCGTCCTGGATTCGTAGTCCACATGGCCACAGAGACCGGATGACCATAAAGGTCGCACACTAACCTGGAACTCTCGTAGCTCCGCATAGGTCCCCTGGACCCGCATGAGGTATTCTCGAATCATGGTCCCGGTATCACGACCGAACTCGGGCGTGGTAGTGCCTTACCGGGCACATAAGTAGACATACATCGATGTCGTGGAACATAAAACGGGCGTGAAATAATAGGAAGTGTAAAACAGTTTTTCTGCGAAAAGTTGCCTTTCAGCGTATATATATATAAAACTTAAATCTGAATAGTTACATCCCTTTTACAAAATCTGCCAACAACAGTACTACAGACCTCTACGAATGATATAACAACAATGGCGGGACAGGGCCCCGCCATACCACGAATGTAGTACTACAACGACAGGACTATACCGTTGATAAACCTCGGAGAAGCGGAGCTTCCCAAAATCTTTGGAATCGTGATCCTAAGGCGAGGATCGGCGATCGTGTACCTCTGCGGCATGAACGCGGCCCGAAGGAGGTCGCATAACAGTACCAAGTATGTGAAACTGAAAATCGTAAATGAAATCATAGTAGTCTATATAAAGCGGGAGACATGTATGATAACCAAACTACGATTCATGATAAATAAGCGGACATGTCAAGTCGAGGACTCGCCTCAAAGTCATCACTCAATTACAACTATGGGTCACACGCCCGCACATCAATCATGCGTGGAATACCTTCCGCCTTCGGCGATCTATGATATAAATGCACAGGAATACATGAACACGTGTCCCACCTGTGTCATAATAAAACCGTCACGGGGTAATCGAAGGCATAGCCGACTACTAAAACCCATAGTACCAATAAGGTCATAGGCGTATCATGAGATCTGTCTGAACCGCCACATGATCGGCCGCCACTCGCCTGCGATATCTAATGTGCGCGTCTAGTCCGGAACTTCCGCGACTCGCATAGGCCACTCCAATGACCGCATGAGGTATTCCGCATCGGGTAGCTCTCCGGAAGCGTCTGGACTCGCGATCCGCGTGAACATAGACCGCATGACCATAAAGGCCGCACTAACACGGAACTCGTAGCTCGCATAGGTCCCTGGACCGCGTAGGTAGTCTCGAATCATGGTCCTGCATCACCGCGAGCTATACCCGCGTCGGAGCGGCTTAACCCGGGATCAAGTCAAGGTGAGTGATATAATACTAACATAACAGCTTATCGTTAAACAACACAAGCACAATCAAGGGAAACCCCTTTACACAACATCACAAGATACTAACACACGTAACATCCTAACATGTTTACTTATCAAATCAACAAGAAAGTATCACAAGGCTATCACAAACCAACGCAATCAAGTTATTCACACAAGGTACTTTATGTTAACAAGTTCGGGTTTTTATCCCCAAAGTACTTCATATAATAACTCTTTAAAAGATCCGTTTCTTTCACAAAATTCACACAATACCCGTAGCATAAAAATAGAGTGACTATCTTTTTAAGTAAACCAAAACACTTCCTTTTGTAAAATCAAGTAACAACATTATTTTTCAAACGTTCAAGTTTGCCTAATTCCAAATGCTCAAGTTTCTCATTTTCGAAAGGTTTCGTAGTTCATAGTTTTAATCACTTAATGATATAATTCTCCTTTAAAACGATTTGAGAAACATATGCCTTATGTGTGAGTAGGTTATTCTTGTTCATATAATCTTATTAAAGAAGCCATGATCTAGGAAATGTAACATCATTTTGTCTCATCTTAGCTTCTATGCAGATGGAGGTTTCTACTGGTTTTAATAATACCTTATTAGTCAACAAATATCCCTTTATTAGCGTTGTTGTGGTTTGTTCGATATTTATTCTGATTTCCGAAATCAGTAAAACATTATTTCTTTTAAAAACCAAGTACTCATTACTCACGAATGAGGTTTCACACTTTTTAACAAAATTCATATTAATCAATTAAGTCAAGTCTCTTATCTTTTAAGATCAAGTCTCTTAACTTCTAAAATCAATAAACTATTCTTTTTATCTCTCTTAAGTCATTATAGCTAACTTTCCATAAAGCTAGTATAACTCTTAAGCTTTTAAAACCAAGTATTATTCTTCTTTCAAAAAGGATTCTTAATTCTTTTGAAATACTTCAAGATTCTTATTATTCAGGCTTAAGTCAAAAGACATTGTCGTAAAACTACGTTCAGTTAACACACGTACGTCTACCGTACTATATATATATTCTTTTAAAATATCATGCTCAAGAGGATAGGAAGAATCACATACCTCGCGACGATTATCGACTATTAGCAAATAGCTCCAATCATGTCCGACTAGCCTTTTCCACCTTCGAGTAGAATATGCTACTCGCGATTTCAACCTATAACGGTTATACAAGTCCATCAATGTCTAGACTACTCGGTAGAATAAATCTAGATACAAGATTCTACGGAAAATTGGCAGACTTACTTCCGTCAAACTTCACAAGTCTATGTAAATACAGTCTATGTAATCTGATTCAATTCCCTTCTTATATACCTTCCTTGTATATAACTTATACTTAATTCTTATACTTGACAGTATGTAAACTCTAATTACAATAGGGGACAAGATATTTACCTCGATAAGCCCATAATTATCAGTTTAAATGTCGATCTGAGCAACGTTTAGCTCACTCTAGGCGCTCAACCCGCTCCAAACAACCCTTAGAAGTTCTACGCAACTTCTACTTAATACTTCAACGCTATGAAGATTTTCCTTAGGGTTTCGGTTTGAGACTAAAAGGACATAAGGTAGTATTTAGGTCATGCGTATAGAGGTAACTTTGGAATACTACAAGGTATAAGGCTAAGGTATTTGGTATAGTAACGATACTTGGAGAGTATTTTCTACCAAGAGGGTCTTTTACGAGAACCACTAGGCAAAGGGGTGTGTCTCGGCCACACCACTAGGAGGGTGTACCCTCGGCCAGGGCCTTCCGAAGGGGAGGAAGGCTTGGACGAAACCATAGAGAGGAGGAGAGGATTTCAAGACTTAGAGATTTTTGGAGTGGATGAAGAAGTCTTCAAAGGGGTATTTATAGGAAACCAATGGCCATGATCAAGCCAAGTGGGGCAAGTGGAGGCAAGATTTGCCCAAGTGCCCCCTATCCCTACTCCACAATTCCCTCACAAACATTGACCCATGGAATAGGCCACAAGACATGGCACAAAACGTGCAACCAATCGACCATCAAGACCGCCCACTTGAGGGTGACAAGTGTCGCCCTCTCGTTGGTCCAAAATATTTCATCTCTCGGAAAAATCCGCAAAAATAATAAATGACATAGCCGCAATTTTCCCTTCGCAAGTTTTGTAAAACGTTTCGTCGAAAAACGATTCTTTTCAGTAGTTGTGAACAAATATTGTCGGTCCTTGCCTAACTTAAGGCTTAAACTTTTATACGTACGCCCTCACGTACATACTCTGGAAATACGGGGTATAACATTCTCCCCTCCTTAGAAACATTCGTCCCGAATGTTCCTTCTAAGCCTCAAAACATACATGCGCCAATATAGTCTTCACTACTATACTTACGAAAACAATCATGCCGTACCTGGCCATAACATAACACACGCGCAATTACTCAACTTCAAGTCCACGAGGAATCACCTTCATCACTACAAAGGCTCCCACCCAAGGGCTAAAAGACACTCCCTTCGCACCTTTTCTTTACAAACGCAATGATCACTTCTATTCTCTTATTCGTCGTACCCTTCTCGTACACTCGAACTCTTTCTCATAACTTACCACATTTCTGCTACTCCTTCAGTTTTCAAAAAAAAAAATCTCGGGGTTACTATCTCCAACGTGGTCATCATTAACTGGGATCACTCTGGATGGATCTCCGATACTTTCCCGAACATAGCAACATGAAAGACCGAACATACTGCTTCCTAAGCCGGATGGCAATGCTAACCTATAGGCAACCTGGCCCAAAGTAACTCGGGCTAAGTTTCCTCTGTTTTCCAAAACTCGTCACACCCTTTCCGGGGTGGTACCTTCAAGAATACCGACCGTTAACCTGAACTTTAAGTGTCGACGTCGATTATCCGCATGACTTCTGTTGACTCTGACCTGCCAATAACCTCTTCTGGATAAGCTTCACCCTATCCACATCCTGCTGAAACAAGTATGAACCAACTATCTGAACTTTGCCAACATCGAACCAATCGACCGGCAACTTACACTTCCGCCCCTAGAAGGTGTCATAAAGCGACATACGAATACTGAAATGGTAGCTATAAAACACTCCCTAACAGGAGGCAACAATCCTCACCGCTACCCCTGAAATCCAAACACTGGCCCGAGGGCGAATGCGATACGGAGACTCACCTGAGTTCCTAACCCTGCTTGGTAAAACCTCCAGAAAAGAAATAGCCGTAACCTGGGCTCCACTGCCTGAAATAAGGTGAAAGTAGGCACCTCGTGCAGCCTTACAACCTTCCTGATATAATCATCTCGCATAACCCACTGCCGAGTACACGGTTTTGACTAAAAGAAAAGATGGGCTGACCCCATCGGCCCGACTACTGGTCGAGCGCATCCACGAACTCGTACGCTGGTTAACTAAACTTGGGCCTAACACCCTCGTGACCCTACCACCTGGCGGGACCACCCGACCCGACCCACAAAAGCAGTCGCGGGTTGACCGCGATCGATCCATGATCCGACTTCGCTATCGCGCCAAACACTTGCTCCTCGATCCGAACAATCCCACAATCAAGTCACGAAGAACCTGGGGCTTCTTTCAACTACCCTCTTTCATTTCATACCACTCAGGGACTTATCACATATCTCACATGTACTATGCACTCCGATAAGGGTCAATCATAAATGTAATCTTTTACTCAAGATAGTCTTGCCTCTAAGGTCTCCACGTATAAAACTCTAAGGCTCACACTTTCCTTATCCCCAATCTTACCCTTTTAACTAACCATGATTTCAAATCATACTTTGCACAAATGCTATCAGAACATAACACTTAAGATATACTCATCTCATCACACCTACAAATCTCTATATGGTTAAGGATATACTTGTATCTATTGCTTCACTCCCCTCTGTCGTTCTAATCAATCCTGCCCTGTTGGGCGCATAACTAGGGAAGGTGACGAACTAGCCACTGATCCTGAAGGCTGAGTCTCTACATCCGTACCTGCAGTCGGACAGATTTCGCAAAATGGCCTGGCTTGAAGTAAAACAAGTTGCCGAAGAAGTCGACTCTCCAATGACACTTACCACAACGGCCACAGGGTGGGGTGGCCTCCTGCAGCTAATACCCTTCCTCTCCGAACTCACTCGCCTCGAAAGTTACCAAGGACCTGCCGGTCTGGCCCCCTTCTGCCGATCTTGGTTAACCCGTCGATCTCTACGTTTCTCGGCCTGCTGTGCATAAGTCCGTCTGTGAGCCATGCTGCTCGTATCAAGAGCTACTCTTGCACAACCTCTTAGATAGTCATCAAGACGTGATAAATCGGTACATAAAATACTCTGGTTGCTAAATCCATAGCTAATGTGGTCGCCTCTTTGCAATCTATATTCTCTGCTCGGTCGTGGGCGAAGGCTCATATATCATGGCGCAGATGGAATCGCTGCATTGTGCTAAACTCTGTGAAATTTGGTGGCGTCGCGAACTCCACGAATGAAGCACCCAGTGATGGTTGGGCTGTGCCTCGTAACCCTCTGTGCTCTACTCGCAGCTCCATTGGCTGCCTTGCCCTTCTGGGCCCGGGTTGCCTTACGCGGAGGCATAACGGTAAGGGACATGAATACGTTAGAGGGGTCCAACTTATAACACGGCTCTAAGCACGATCTCAGAGTGAGAAGAATGGAAACCAATCCTAAATATCCTATAGCCTCCTGATTATTGGTGTGGTGCACAACACACCGATAATCAAGACTCTACTAGATCTGATGCGTAGACACTTTCCGAGGATTAAGCGCTCGATACCACTTTTGTCACGACCGAACCGGGCGTGGTCGTGCTTACCGGGCACATAAGTAGACATACATCAGTGTCGTGGAACATAAAACGAACATGAAATAATAGGAAGTGTAAAGCAGTTTTCTGCGAAAAGTTGCCTTTCGGCGTATATATATATAAAACTTAAATCGAGCGATTCATCCTTTTACAAACTCGCCCACAGCGGTACTACGGGCATGCGAATGATATAACAACAATGGCGGGACGGGGACGCCATACCCTGAATGTAAGTACTACAACGGCGGACTATACATCGATAAGCCTCGAGAAGCGGAGCTTCCCAACGCTGAGCTGTGATCCTAGAGCGAGGATCGGCGACGGTGTACCTCTACTGCGGCATGAGCGGCCCAGGAAGGCGATAACAGTACCAAGTATGTGAATCGAAAATCGTAAATGAAATCATAGTAGTCTATATAAAGCAGGAGACATGTATGATAACCAAACTACAGTTCACAATAAATAAGCAGACATGTCAAGTCAGGGACTCATGCCATCAAAGTCATCACTCAATTACAACTATGGGTATCACGCCCACATCATCAATCATGCCCGTGGAATACCTTCCTCACTGCCGGCAGTCTATGATATAAAAGCACCAAGGAATACACATGAACACCAGGTCCCACCTGTGTCATAATAAAACCGTACGGGGTAAGTACGAAGGCATAGCCGACTACTAAAACCCACAGTACCAACAAGGTCATAGACTGTATCATGAGATCTGTCTAGACCGCCACATGATCGGCCGCCACTCGCGCGATATCTAATGTGCGCGTCTAGTCCTCGAACTTCCGCGACTCGCGCGAGGCCACTCCAATGGCGCGTCGGTAGCTACTCCCCGCAACGTCACGGACTCGCGATCCGCGTACGCCACATGTACCGCGTGACCATAAAGGCCGCGCTAACACGGAACTCGTAGCTCGCATAGGTCCCTGGACACGCATGAGTAGTCTCGACTCATGGTCTCGCATCACGAGCTATACCGCGTCGGAGGCGCCTTAACCCGGGATCAAGTCAAGGTGGTGATATAATACTAACATAAGCTATCGCGACCCGTTCGGGGCGTGGATCGTGCCAAGGGCACCCAAGTAGTCATACATCGAGTAATCGCGGAAATATAAAGCAAGACATGAAACAGTTTATAAAATAAGACACGCTTTATGTGAGAAAACATCGCCTTTCGGCATATATATATAAACATGGTTTAGCGATTACATCCGACAGCATAACATGACTACAGACCTCTAAGAAATATACAACTATGGCGGGACGGGGCCCGCCATACCGATCATACAAAACTATCTACAACAGGAGATCATACCCAGTAGAGCCTCCTAAAAGATGGAGCTCAGACACCAACGTAGAGATCCTAAGAATGTGGATCTAGCACACTTGCCGCTTACTGCGGCATGAACGCGGCCCAAGGAGGTCGATAACAGTACTAAGTATGTGAAATCAGAAAGTACTTAAATGAAATCATAACACTTTTTAAAACCAGTTTACAAATATGTATGAAGCAATCGAGGAACCGCATAGTGCCACATCACAAACAAGAGCAACAATAGGTAAAGCGTAATAGGTCTTTTCTAGGCTGCGAATGATTCGAGCGGGGCCACTCGCGTATTATCACTCTGCAAGCCTAATCACGGACTCCGAGTCCGCCGATAGGCCACTCACGGGCGCGTGAGGTATAACCCGCATCGAGGGTAGCTACTCGGCGTCGTCTGGACTCGTTGTCGCGTAGCACATAGACCGCGTGAGGCATAACCCGCATACTAACACGGAACTCGTAGCTCGCATAGGCCCCCTGGACCCGCATGAGGTATTCTCGAATCATGGTCCTGCATCACCGAGTCTACCGCATCGGAGGCGACAACCGGTATCATCTCAAGAGGTGAGTGATGGTACACTAACATAACAACTTATCTTTAAACAACATAAGCACAACAAGGATACTCTTATACAAACGTTACAAGATACTAACACACATAGCATCATATCATGTCTACTTATCAAACCATCTTATTATTCTTTTCACAATTCAACATAAGTCCGTTATAAACACATAGGCAAACTTGTTTCTTTTATCAATCTTAAGTGGTTATACTTAACTTCCCATAAAGCTAGTATAACTCTTAAGCTTCGCTTTAAAAACCGATTAGTTCTCTTGTTAAAAATGATTCGAGATTCTTATGAAATGTTTTGATTTTTATTATTCAGCTTAAGCGTGAGGCATTCTTAGTAAGTGTTATTCGGGCTTAACCCGTGAGGCATTGCCGTAAGTATTATTCGGGCTTAAGTCAAAGACATTGCCGTAGTTATATTTTAGTTAACACGTATGCGTCTCCGCACTATATATATTGTAAAATATCATGCTTTAGGAAGAATCACATACCTTCTCAATAAAACCACCGCGAGTTGAATATGTCGCGCAGAGAGTCACCTATAATAGTCACGGACATCTATCAAAGACTACTCTGAAGGTCATTCTAAACAGAGGTTCACAATTCTATGGAAAGTTGGGCGTACTTCCTACCGGTGAGCTATATAAGTTCATCAGAAAACAGTCCTATGTAATCTGATTTGATTATTCTTCTTTTAAACCCTTCTACGGTGGTAACAGTTCAATTCTATTCTGTGATATAATTCTAATTATTAAATACTTATTCTAATACTACAAAATTAAGTATTCTCTAATTCAAAAGAGGGTTAGGATTAGTTACATCTGTAAGCCCAATAATATCCTAGAAAAGTCGCTGAGCAAGGTTTTGCTCCTAAGTTGTATGCTCAGGAAATCTTAGAAGTTCTTCACAACTTCTACTAAGTACTAAGGTATTTGGTCTAGTTTATTTTGGGCATTATAACAATACCAGAAGGCAACTTTTCCTACCACGGGCGGGGGGGTAGGTTTTGGCTAGGCTAGGGGGGAGGAAGCCTCGGCCAACTACTCGAAGGGAGGTGTTTGGGACGAAATGGCTCGAGGAGAGGAGAGGATTTTTAGACTTGGAAGATAACTTTGTGGATGAAGAACTCTTCATCTTAAGGGGTATTTATAGGTCGAAGTGGCCAACCAATGGCCAAGATTAAGACAAGTGCAAGGCAAGTGTAGGGTGAGGATTAACTATACACAAATATCCTACCAACTCTTGACTTGTGCACAAGGCACAAAAACGTGCCATTGCTAGTCCAATTCGTCCAAATGGACGATTTGAAGTCCACCAATTGGAGGGTGCCAAGTGTCGCCCTCCGTTGGTCCAAAATGTTCGTCTCTCGGAAAAATCCGCCAAAATTAGAAATGGCATAGCGGAATTTACCTACGAAAGTGTGGAAGCGTTTCGTCGGAAAACTATTCGTTTTGTGAGTTGTGCCCAAAAAAACGTTTTGCCTAAACTTTAAGGCTAGACTTTTTATGCGTATTCCACTTACGTACATACTGCGGAAATCTGAGGTATAACATTCTCCTCGCCAAACATTCGTCCGAATGTTCCTTCCAAGACGATTAACGATAAGATTCTTCATAACTTAAACAATTGTAAATGCCACACGGCCACGAGCAACACTTAGGCGAAACAATAACGAAAATTTACAAGTAGGAAAGTGAATTTACGGAGGTGTGGGAATAGGTGAGGATACTTCCGCCTCATGTCCTCGCCGGCTTCCCACGTCATCTCCTCCCGAGCTCGTTCGCCACAAGACTTTGTGAAGCCACGTCCTTGGTCCGCAGCGCTAACCCGACGATCGACTATCGCTATGGGAATCTCCTCATACGATAACCCCTCGGTCACTGGACATCGTCAATCGGGTGTACCACTAGATGGATCCCGTACATCTCGCCGGCGTAGATACGTGAAAAACCGGATGCCTTTGCCTCCGGTCGGACGGCAGATCCAACTCGTAGGCAACCTTGCCTACCTGCGGACAATCTGAAATGGCCCAATGTACCTGAAATGAGTTTCCCCTTCTTCCGAATCTCATCACACCGCCATGGGTGACACGCTGGAAAACCCAATCATGAACCTCGAACTCAAGATCACGACGACGATGATCTGCATCGACTTACATGCGACTCGAGTGTCGATAGCGCTCTCGGATAAGCTTCACCTTATCCACTGCTTTGTACCAAATCTGGTCCCACTAGCCGCACCTCGCCCACATCGAACCAACCTATAGGCGATCTGCACTTCCTCCCATACAAGGCCTCATGGCGCCATCCGAATCTTTGGAGTGGTAGCTATTATTATACGCGAACTCAACTAGAGGCAAATGATCCTCCCAACTACCACTGAAGTCAATAACACGGGCTCGCGGCATATCCTCGAGTGCGGATAGTGCGCTCTGCTGTCGATGCATGCGTGGATGAAATGCGATGCTCGGGCTCACTGCGTCCTAAACCCCTGGAAGGACCTCCGAAGTTAGCGTGAAGCCCAGGCTCCTGCATGCGATATGATCGAAGTAGGGACTCCATGCGATCGGCGATCTCTCGGATGTAAAGTTCGGCATAATCCTCGGACGAAAACGTCGTCCTGACTGGAAGAAAGTGGGCTGATTTCGTCGATCACCGGCGATAACCCATATAGAATCATGTCTCCTCCGAGTGCGAGGTAATCCTGTGATGAAGTCTATGTTGATTACCTCCCACTTCCAGGTCGGGATCTCAATGCGTAACAAACCACGGGCCTGCGGTGCTCTGCTCTGCCGCAACCACGGGCATTGAGCTACGAACTGCAACGTCCTCTTGAGCCATCCACCAATACGGATCTAAGGTCGTGGTACATCTTGATCGACCCGGATGGATAGAGTAACGCTTGTGTGCTTCCCCAGAACTGCCAAGTCACGAAACATCTGGAACACACAATCGCCCTCAAACCTTAGCACCCCATCGTGCTACCTCAAAAGGACCCTTGCCCTCACGAAGAGTTGTATCACGATATCGAATCAAAGTGGATCCTCGAGCTGCCTCTTGCCTCTTCGCTCGGCGATGGAAGACTCGGCAACCTCACGAACTCTAACCCATCGCTATCGGAATCAATCAAGCGGACACAAGGCTCGCTAATCGATGCAAATCACGAACCATGTCCTCCTCTCTAGCTGCACATCCGATAGGCTCCCATCGACCTACGACTAAGGCATCCGCCACAACATTGGCCTTCCCGGGTGGTACGGGATATCAACATCGTAATCCTTAAGCAACTCTAACCACCGTCCCTCGTAAGTTCGGCTCCTCTGGTGAAGATATCTTTGGAGGCTCTTGTGGTGTAAAAAATATCCACGTGAACCCCATACAAATAGTGCCTCCAGATCTTGGCGTGAATCACCCGCCAACTCCAAATCATGGGTGGGGTAGTTCCTCGTGTTTCTTGGTGTCGGGATGCATATGCTATAACCCCGCCATGCTGCATCAACACATCCCAACCCGATGCCCGACGCATACGTACGACATAACCATCTGGACCCTGCGGAAGAGTAAGAAGCGAGGCGGTCGTCGGTCTCTCTTTCAAGAATGGAAACCACGCTCCAAGCATCGATCCGCGAAACTTGGCTGCCTACGAGTCGGCCTAGTCAATGGTGCGAAGATAGAAGCAAACTTCTCTCTGAACGCCGATAATATCTGCAAGGCCCGAGCTGCGAACCTCTGCCGGAGTAGTAGGTCTAGGCAAGTCTGGCGCCTCGATCTTGGCCATATCAACTCGAATGCCATCAGCCGACAATATGCCCAAGAAATGCCATCAAGTCAACAAAACTCACATTTGGAAAACTTGGCGTATAATCTGGTCTCGAGAATCACAAGATCCTCAAATGCTCGCGTACTCTGCTCTGGCGAGAATAAACCAAGATATCATCAATGAACACTATCACAAGCGTGTCCAAAAATGGTTTGAACACTCGGTTCATCAAATCCATGAATACCGCGGAGCATTGGTCAACCAAAGACATGACCACGAACTCATAATGCGTCTGCGGTCGAATGCGATCTAGGGACATCCACCTCTCGACTCGCACTTTGATGATAGCGATCGCGGTCAATCTTGGAAAACATCTCGCACCTGCAATGGTCGAATAAATCATCAATCACAGGAAGGGGTATCGTTCTTAATGGTCACCTTGTTCACCGCTGTAGTCAACACATGCGCGGCGTCGCCCTTCTTTTTCACGAACAATCGGCGCCCCGGAGATACACTAGGTCGATAAAACCGCTTCTCCAAAGAAATCTCTCGGTGGTCCTTGACTCTCTCAACTCGGCGGTGCCATTACGTATGGCGGAATGGAAATAGGCCGAGTGTCTTGCAACACATCTATACAAAACTCGATCTCCCTCTCAGGAGGGATACCCGGGAGGTCGTCTGGAAACACGTCTGGGAACTCTCGACTCACTGGGGTGATTGAAAATGCGCTGCGACCTCGATATCAAACACGAACGAGATGGTAGATATACCCTTCGCACCATCTTCCTAGCCTTGAGGTAGGAAATAAACCTACCGCCGGCGTCTGAGTGCTCCCACTCCAACCAATGGCTCGCAGAAACTGGAACCGTACTACTCTCTCTCTGCAGTCTACATTGGCGTAGCAAGAAGCTAGCCAATCCATCCCCATAATCACGTCGAAGTCAATCATCTCCAACTCTACCAAGTCGGCTAGGGTCCGACGACTGTAAATGGTCACAGGACAAGCTCTATACCCGCCGAGCCACCGAATCACCCAGGCGTAGCTACCTCGAAAAGTCTATGGACTCGGGCTCTATCCCTATCCTACTAGCAACAAGGAGATATATAGGGCCAGTAGAACCGGATCTATCAAAGCATACACATCAAACCGAGCGATAAGGTACTGCGGCGACATCGGTGAGGCCTCACGATCCTGTCGGTGGAGAAAGCATAAATGCGGTTCGAGGACCGCTAGGCGGACGAGCCTGACCTCTGCGCGACCTGGCGGCGAGTACCACGCCTCGGGCGAGTAATCAGGAGATGATGAAGCGGCAACGAACTGGTGAGCCTACCACCAGCGCCCCGGTCGGACGGATCCCTCGGAAAGTGACCTGCTGGCCCTGGCGTAACAAGCTCAAAAGTAGTACCACACTTCCCGTAATGGGATCTGCATCAGCCACACTGGGGTGGTCCCGTCGGCGATACCTCTGCTACTACGGGCGTCGAAGCCACAGGGCCTCAGTGCGCCCTCGAAAACTCTGGTGTCTTGAGGGCGGTGCGAGTGCTCTGAGCTGGTGTGGTGCGAATCTAGGCTAACTGCGAGGCCGCCCACGATAACCACGAGAAGACCCTCCGTCACGGCCTTAACCTGCTTTGCATCGTCCACTCGTCGACCTCTGCGCTCGCCGCGTCAGGCGTGAGCTGCATGCGGTAATGTCCATACGGTGGAAGAAACACCGCACGTGACTTCGGCCATATAGTCGTCTAGCGGTGACATAGCGGTGCACCTATCCTCCATATCTGCTACCAATCTTTGGGACATATCGAGCGATGAATCAAACTCGACATTGTACTCCACGAAAGTGCGTCCTCTGCCTCGATGGTAAAAATCTATCACCGCGCCCTCGCCATCTGTGGAGGCAAGAAGTGAGTGAGGAAAGCCTCGAGAACTCATCCCAGTAGGCGGGGACGCGTGCTCTCCCGGGATAACTCCGTGAATCAAACCAATCATTGCGGTATCACGCGGCCGATGCGAACAAGGTCACGGACTCGTCTCGAGGCCTTGATCACCTCATGATTCTCTGTGGCGACGGATGAACTCCTGCGGATCATCCTCCGGCCTCGACCAGTAAAACTCTGGCGGGCTCTGACTCGAAATCTCGTAGTCTCAAACTATACGCCTCGGGTGTACCACGGAGTGCGACTGGGCTGGGAGGCTGGGCGCGCGTCGATCTCTCCTCGTGTCGGGCCTGACTTTAGCCAATAGTGGGCCGTCTCCTTGTACCCTAACTCCTCCGCCCGGTGTGGGACGGGAGGTGTGGGTACTGTGGTCTCTCTTTGTTTGGCGGCGTCATAGAACTCGCCGTCTCTGGTATAGGCGGGCACGAGCCCTCGTGACTCTGGGTGTCTGCTAGCGACTCCTCTGCCTTGCCGCCATACGGGCCGGGTTGCCTTACGTGGAGGCATAATCATTACAGAAAGGAATACGTTAGAGGGTCCAACCTATAACACGACTCTAAAGCACCATCTCGGAATGAAAAATGAAACCAATCCTAAATATCCTATAGCCTCACGATTATTGGTGTGGTGCAACACAGATAATAAAGACTCTACTAGATACGGTGCGTAGACACTTTCCGATGATTAATCGCTCGATACCACTTTTGTCACGACCCGTTCGGGGCGTGGTAGTGCCTCTGCAGGGCACCCAGTAGTCATACATCGAGTAATCAGGAAATATAAACAAGACATGAAACAGTTTATAAAATAAGACACGATTTATGTGAGAAAACATCGCCTTTCGGCATATATATATAAACATGGTTTAGCGATTACATCCAAACCTTTGTACAACATGACTACTGAGACCTCTAAGAAATATACAACTATGGCGGGACGGGGCCCGCCATACCACTGGCATACAAAACTATCTACAACAGGAGATCATACCCAAAAGTAGAGCCTCGGAAAAGATGGAGCTCACACCAACGTAGAGATCCTAAGAATGTGGATCTAGCACTGCTTGCCCCTGCGGCATGAGCAGCGGCCCAGGAAGGTCGATTACAACAGTACTAAGTATGTGAAGCGTAAAGTACTTAAATGAAATCATAACACTTTTTAAAACCAGTTTACAAATATGTATGAAGCAATCAAGGAACGCGCATAGTGCCACATCACAAACAAGAGCAACAATAGGTAAAGCGTAATAGGTCTTTTCTGAGCTGCGAATGATTGAAGCGGGGCCACTCGCCGTATTATCACTCTGCAAGCCTAATCCTGGACTCCGAGTCGCATGGGCCACTCACGTGGGCGCGTGAGGTATAACCCGCGTCGAGGGTAGCTCCTCGGCATCGTCTGGACTCGTTGTCGCATGGCACATAGACCGCGTGAGGCATAACCCGCATACTAACACGGAACTCGTAGCTCGCATAGGCCCCTGGACCGCATGAGGTATTCTCGAATCATGGTCCTGCATCACCGAGTCTACCCGCGTCGGAGGCGGCAACCCCGGTATCATCTCAAGAGGTGAGTGATGGTACACTAACATAACAACTTATCTTTAATAAACATAAGCACAACAAGGATACTCTCTTATACAAGCGTTACAAGATACTAACACATAACATCATATCATGTCTACTTATCAAACCATCTTATTATTCTTTTCACAATTCAACATAAGTGCATTATAAACACATAGGCAAACTTGTTTCTTTTATCAATCTTAAGTGGTTATACTTAACTTCCCATAAAGATAGTATAACTCTTAAGCACATTTTAAAACCGATTAGTTCTCTTACATTAAAAATGATTCGATATTCTTATGAAATGTTTTGATTTTTATTATTAGGGCTTAAGCGTGAGGCATTCTGTAAGTGTTATTCGAGGATTAAGCGTGAGGCATTCGTAAGTATTATTCAGGCTTAAGTCAAAGACATTGCCGTAGTTATATTTTAGTTAACACGTATGCGTCTAGTACTATATATATTGTAAAATATCATGCTTTAGGAAGAATCACATACCTTCTCAATGAAAACCACCTTAAGTTGAATATGTCGCGCAGAGTCGACTATAATAGTCACGGACATCTATCAAAGACTACTCAAGGTCATTCTAAGCGGGGTTCACAATTCTATGGAAAGTTGGGCGTACTTCCCTACCGGTGAGCTATATAAGTCTCTTTGTGAAAGCAGTCTATGTAAGTACAATTTGATTATTCTTCTTTTAAACCTTCTACGGTGCTAACGATTCAATTCTATTCGTGATATTCTTCTAAGTATTTAATACTTATTCTAATACTACAACGATAAGTATTCTCTAATTCAAAAGAGGGTTAGGATTAGTTACCTCGGTAAGCCCAATAATATCCTAGAAAAGTCGCTGAGCAAGGTTTTGCTCACTAAGTTGTATGCTCCAGAAACCTTAGAAGTTCTTCACAACTTCTACTAAGTACTAAGGTATTTGGGCTAGGTATTTTGGGCATTATAACAATACAAGAAGGCAACTTTTCCTACCAAGGGAGGGGGTAGGTTTTGGCTAGGCTAGGGAGGAAGCCTCGGCCAACTACTCGAAGGGGAGGTGTTTGGGACGAAATGGCTCAAGGGAGAGGAGAGGATTTTTAGACTTGGAAGATAACTTTGTGGATGAAGAACTCTTCATCTTAAGGGTATTTATAGGTCAAGTGGTCAACCAATGGCCAAGATTAAGACAAGTGCAAGGCAAGTGTAGGGTGAGGATTAACTATACACAAATATCCTACCAACTCCTTGACTTGTGCACAAGGCACAAAAAACGTGCCATTGCTAGTCCAATTCGTCCAAATGGACGATTTGAAGTCCACCAATTGGAGGGTGCCAAGTGTCGCCCTCCCGTTGGTCCAAAATGTTTCGTCTCTCGGAAAAATCCGCAAAAATTAGAAATGGCATAGCCGGAATTTACCCTACGAAAGCTGTGGAAACGTTTCGTCGGAAAACTATTCGTTTTGTAAGTTGTGCCCAAAAAAAACGTTTTGCCTAAACTTTAAGGCTAGACATTTTTGTACGTATTCCCTTACGTACATACTCTGGAAATACGGGGTATAACAATAACAGCTTATCGTTAAACAACACAAGCACAATCAAGGGAAACCCCTTTACACAACATCACAAGATACTAACACACGTAGCATCCTAACATGTTTACTTATCAAATCAACAAGAAAGTATCACAAGGCTATCACAAACCAACGCAATCAAGTTATTCACACAAGGTACTTTATGTTAACAAGTTCGGGTTTTTATCCCCAAAGTACTTCATACAATAACTCTTTAAAAGATCCGTTTCTTTCACAAAAGTCACACAATACCCGTAGCATAAAAATAGAGTGACTATCTTTTTAAGTAAACCAAAACACTTCCTTTTGTAAAATCAAGTAACAACATTATTTTTCAAACGTTCAAGTTTGCCTAATTCCAAATGCTCAAGTTTCTCATTATCGAAAGGCTTCGTAGTTCATAGTTTTAATCACTTAATGATATAATTCTCCTTTAAAATGATTTGAGAAACATATGTCTTATGTGTGAGTAGGTTATTCTTGTTCATACAATCTTATTAAAGCAGCCATGATCTAGGAAATGTAACATCATTTTGTCTCATCTTAGCTTCTATGCAGATGGAGGTTTCTACTGGTTTTAATAATACCTTATTAGTCAACACATTTCCCTTTATTAGCGCTGCTGTGGTTTGTTCGATATTTATTCTGATTTCCGAAATCAGTAAAACATTATTCCTTTTAAAAACCAAGTACTCTGTTATACCCCGTATTTCCAGAGTATGTACGTAAGGGCGTACGTACAAAAGTTTAGCCTTAAGAAAGGCACTATGGGCGAAATTTGGGCACAACTCACGAAACGAATGGTTTTCCGACGAAACGTTTTACAAAACTTGCGTAGGGAAAATTACGGCTATGTCATTTATTATTTTTGCGGATTTTTCCAAGAGATGAAACATTTTGGACCAACGAGAGGGTGACACTTGTCACCCTCATTGGACGGCAAAGGGAGGCCACGGTTTGCATGAAATTGAGGCTTAAACCATGGGTCAATATTTTGTGAGTGAATTGTGGAGTAGGGCTAGGGGCACTTGTGCAAATCCCCACCATCCACTTGCCCTCCACTTGCCCTCATCTTAGCCCTTGAAAGCCCTATAAATACCCCCCTTGAGTTGATGAACTCTTCATCCACAAATCATTCTTCCAAGTCTCAAAACATCCCCCCCCCCCCTCTTGGAAGCCCTAGCCGAAACACCCCTCTCCCCCCTCTAGCCTAGTGGCTTCGGCCGAGTACCTCCCCCCCCTAGTAGAAAGTTGTCTTCCAAGTATAGTTACTATTCCAAAATACCCTAGCCCCAAATCCCTTTTAGTATTTAAGTAGAAGTTGTTAGAAACTTCTAAGGGTTATTGGAGCTATCGGAGCGTGCAAATTAGGAGCTAAACCTTGCTCAGGATCGACATATAACTTGGATAATTTTGGGCTTATCGAGGTAAATACTCTTGTCCTTCTATTGTAATTGGATATTACATATAAGAATAGTTAATACTTGAGTATAAGTTATAGAAGGATATTAAAGAATAGAATTGAATTGTAATCACAGTAGAAGGGTATAACAGAAGAAGAATTAAACTGTACTTACATAGGACTGTATTTACAGTAGACTTGGGTAGCTTGACGGGTAGGGAAGTGCTGCCCAATTTTCCGTAGAATAGAGAACCCTCTGCTTAGAACTTTCTACAGAGTAGTCTAGACGTTGATAGACGTATTTGACTATTATAGGTCGATACTCTGCGCGCGACATATTCGACTTGGCAGGTGGATTTCGCCGAGAAGGTATGTGATTCTTCCTATACTCTTGAGCATGATATTTTTAAAATATATATATATAGTACGGTAGACGTACGTGTGTTAACTGAACGTAGTTTTACTGCAATGTCTTTTGACTTAAGCCTGAATAATAAGAATCTTGAAGTCTTTCAAAAGAATTATAAATCATTTTTGAAAGAAGAAGGATATTGTTTTTAAAACAAAAAGCTTAAGAGTTATACTAGCTTTATGGGAAGTTAGGTATAACTACTTAAGACAGATAAAAGGAACAGTTTACTTATGCGTTTATAAAAGACTTGTATTGATTTCTGGAAAGTATAATAAGATGGTTTGATGAGTAGACATATTATGATGCTATGTGTGTTAGTGTCTTGTAACGCGTGTATAAGAGGGTATTCTTGTTGTGCTTATGTTGTTTAACGATAAGCGGTTACGTTAGTATTATATCACTCACCTCTTGACATGATACGGGTTGGCGCCTCCGTCTGGGGTAGACTCGGTGATGCAGGACCATGATTCGAGAATACCTCATGCGGGTCCAGGGGACCTATGCGGAGAAACGATAGTTCCAGGTTAGTGTGCGGGGTTATACCTCATGCGGTCTATGTGGCTATGCGGACTACGAGTCCAGGACGATGCCGGGGAGTAGCTACCCTCGATGCGAGGAATACATCATGCGGGCCTAGGTGGCCTATGCGGACTACGAGTCGAGATTAGGCATGCATAATGATACTATGGGCGATTGGCCCGCTTGATCATTCGCGGCCTAGAAAAGACTATTCTGATTTACCTATTGTTGCTCTTGTTTATGATGTGCACTATGTGCGTTACATTAGTTGTTTCGTGCATATTTGTAAAATTGGTTTTAAAATGATATGATTTCATTTAAGTACTTTACAGTTTCACATACTTAGTACCTGTTGTACTGACCTCCTTCGGGGGGCTGCGTTCATGCCACATGTAAGGGAAAGCAGGTGCTAGATCCGCATTCTTAGGATCTTTTGCTTTGGTGTCAGGAGCTCCACCTTCTCTGGAGGCTCGACTTTTTGGTATGATCTCCCTGTTGTGTAGATAGTTTTGTACATTCAGGGTATGGCGGGGCCCTGTCCCGCCATAGTTGTTTACTTCCTTATAGGTCTGTAGTCCTATTATGCGATTGGGATATGTTGCGATTTTGGTTTATTTATATATGCCGAAAGACGACTTTCTCAGATAAATTGTGTCTTAATTTACATTGTTTCATGTCTTGTTTTTATATTCCGCTGATTTTCTCTGATGTATGACTACTTGGGTGCCCGGGTAAGGCACCAGTCACGGGCCCCGAAATGGGTCGTGACAAAAGTGGTATCAGAGCAGTTAATCCTCGGAAAGTGTCTACAGACCGTATCTAGTAGAGTCTTGATTATCGATGTGTTGTGCACCACACCAATAATCAGGAGGCTATAGGATATTTAGGATTGGTTTCCATTCTTCTCACTCTGAGATCGTGCCTTAGAGCAATGTTATAAGTTGGAACCCTCTAACGTATTTCCTTTCTTTAACAGTTATGCCTCCACGTAAGGCAACCCGGGCCCAGTGCAAGCGTGAGGAGCTGCTAGTGAGACAAAGTCATGAGGGCTTAGGCGATCTATACCCGGACGGCGAGTTCCACGCCGCCGTCCCAGCGAGTTTAGGCCGCAGCGGTGGGCGATGAGACCACAGTACCTACACCTCCGATCCCGGCTGGAGCGGATGAGATAGGTTCTGAGAGAGATGGCGATTCTTGGCGGGATCGTGGCGAACATGAGATAGGCTGGATGCAGCAATTCTAGTTCCAGCCGTGCCTGTGGTTCACCCGAGATCGGACAGTTTGAGGCTACGGGATTTTCTGAGTTGTAGCGCGAGTTCTGGTCGAGGCACGAGGATGATCCGAGAGTTCATCCGTCGATTCTGAAGGATCGCGGGTGATCAAGGCTTCAGAGACCGAGTCCGTGATCTTCGGTTCACATAGGCTGCGTGATACCGCAGTCGATTGGTTCGATTCGTGGGAGTTATCCCGGGGAGAGCACGCGTCCCCAGCTACTTGGGACGAGTTCTCGGAGGCCTTTCTCACTCACTTCTTGCCTCGCGGATGAGGGCATGGGCGACAGATTTTTGTTCTTTGAGGCAGAGGGCCGCGATTAGGAGTACAATGTTGAGTTCGATTCGTTGGCAATCGTCCCTTTGTTGGTAGCGGATATGGAGGGCGGTGCATCGATGCGTCACGGGCTAGATGATTATATGGCGAAGTCTTGTGCGGGTGTGGCTCTTCACCGAGCATGGAAATTACCGTATGCGAGCTCATGCACTTGGATGCGAGCGTAGAGGCCGACGGGTTGTGACAGCGGCGAAGAAGACCGGGGCAGGTCTTTTGGTAGTTATCGGGGTGGGCGGTGTTATACCGTATTTCCAAGTATATGCGTAGGGCGTGCGTAGAAAAATTTGAACTTTTAAATAAGGCTTGGCGAATTATTTTGTGCACAACACGGTTAGAGTCGTTTTTCGGAAAGCGTTTCCACGACTTTCGTAGGAAAATTCGGCTATGTCATTTTTAATTTTTGCGGATTTTTCCGAGAGGCGAAACATTTTGGACCAACAAGAGGCGACACTTGTCACCCTCTCATTGGCACGCGTTGTGGGCTGTACAAGTGGGACGAATTGGCCTTGTTTGGTCAAGGGGTTGGTAGGATATTTTGTGGTAGATGGATAAGGTGCACTTGGCAAGATCTTGGCCCTACACTTGCCTTGCACTTGGCAAGATCTTGGCCATTGGTTGGCCTTGGCTTGTCCTATAAATACCCCCCTTTGGAAGACTTCTTCATCCATTCCTAAATTTCCTAAAGTGTTAAAATCCTTCCTCCCCTTGTGTGGTGTTTCGTCCAACACCCCCTCTCCCCCGTTGTGAGGCGTTGTGGCCGAGCGTCCCCCTCCCTTGGCGAGAGTACCCCCAGTGGGGTAGTAGGGGTATACACCCCCCCTTGTGGTGTTGTCTCGTATAAATACCCCCCCTCTTGGTAGAAATACTCTCAAAAGTATTGTTATAATGCCCAAATTACCTTAGTCGTATACCTTGTAGAATTCTAAGGTTATACCTATACGAAAAGCCCCGTTATACTATTATACTTCCCGTCAGTCACAAAACCGAAACCCTAAGAAAAATCTCCATAGTTAGTTGGAGTAGTATGTAGAAGTTGGTTAGAACTTCTAAGGGTGGTTTAGAGCGGGTTGGAGCTAAACGTTGCCCAGGATCGACTTTTTACTTGGATAATTATGGGCTTATCGAGGTAAATATCTTGTCCCTCTATTGTAATTGGAAATTACATGATTGTTAGACTATATAGTTGAAGTATACTATATATAGAACTGAACGTTGTTATCGGCAATGTCTTTGGACTTAAGCCTGAATAATAAGAAACCTTTTCGAAAGAAGAGTGCTGAACTGTAATTACATAGGACTGTATTTCAGTAGACTTGTGTAGTATTACTGTAGAGTAGATTTGTACACGTCCGGTTAGACATGTAGAACCCCCCCGGTTGGCTTGTTAGCCGGCCTCGATAGAGGAGGAGATTTACGCTGTGGCGGGGAGGTCTTTGCGAATTTTTACGTAGAATGTTCTACGATAAGATCTAGATGTTAATAAGCGCCTTGTGGCCTTATAGGTTGAAGTACTACGTGTGGCGCGATCTACTTGGCTTGAGGTACTTGGAGCGTTTTGCTATTAGTCGATACTCGTCGCGAGGTATGTGAACCTCTTCCTATCTCTTCTAGCATGATATGTGTGTAACTATGTAGTACGGTAGACGTACATGTGTTAAATGTATTTGATTGGTCTAAAACATAAAGTGTTATAACGGCTTTATGGGAAGTTGGTTATAACGACTTTATGTATTTAATAAAATACTTGTAGTTTTAAAAGGTAATCGATTTGAACTATAAGCGGTTGGTTATGTGATAATAAAGAACTTGAAGTATTTCAAAAGATTTTTGAATCATTTTGAAAGAAGAGTAATACTTGGTTTTGAAAACTTAAGAGTTATACTAGCTTTATGGGAAGTTAGGTATAACGGCTTAAGAATGTTTCTTGATTTGAATCGAATGTGTATCGACAAACCAACTGCGGCGTTAATAAAAGGAAATGTTTTGTGATTAAAACCGGTAGAAACTTCCATCTGCATAGAAGCTAAGATGAGACAAAATGATATTTCCTAGATCATTTCTTTGTAATAAGATTGTTATAAACAAGAATATCCTACTCACATATAAGGCTTATGTTTTCTCGGATGGTTTAAAGAGAATTATATTCTTAAATGAATAAGACTATGAACTATGAAACCTTTCTAAAATAAGAACTGAACATTTGAAATTAGGCAAACTTGGACGTTTGGAAAATAATGTTGTTACTTGATTTTACAAAGGTAAGTGTTTTGATTTACTTCAAAAGATAATCACTCTATTTTCATATACTACGGGTATTGTGTGACTTTTGTAAACGTAACGTATCTTTTAAAAGATAATGTATGAAGTACTTTGGGAATAGATACCCGATCTTGTTAATCATATATTAGAATGTACCTTGTGTGTATAACATGATTGTGTTGGTTTGTGATAGCCTTGTAATACTTTCTTGTTGATTTGATAAGTAAACATGCTAGGATGCTACGTGTGTTAGTATCTTGTGATGTTTTGTGTAAAGGGGGTTTTTCCCTCGACTGCGCTTAAAGTTGTTTGACTCTCAGCCGTTATGTTGGTATTGTACCACTCACCTTGACTTGTCTCCGGAGGTTAAGCTGCCCTCCGATGCGGGGTAGACTCAGGCGGTCTGGGACCATGATTCGAGAATACCTCATGCGGGCCGAGGATCCATGCGGAACTACGGGAGTTCGGAGTTAGTTTGCGGCCGCGTGGTCATGCGGTCTTTGTGGCCATGCGGTGCGAGTCGGGGCGATGCGGGAGTAGCTACCCTCGATGCGAGAATACCTCACGCGGCCTATGAGGTTGGCCTATGCGGAGCTACGGAGAGTTCGGGGCTAGACGCGCACATTTGATCTGCGGGCGAGTGACGGCTTTGATCATGTGGCGTTACAGACAGATATCATGATCTGATTTATGACCAGTTAAATGCGTAGGTGTTAGTAGTCGGTTATGCCTTCGTACTTCCCCTGTACTGGTTTATTAGGACACAGGTGGGGCCTGGTGTTCATGTGTATTTCTTGGTGCTTTTATATCATAAACTGCCGGCAGTGAGGAAGGTATTCCACGGGCATGATTGATGTTATGGGCGTGAGACCCATAGTTACATTTGAGTGATGATTTTGAGGGCGTGAGTCACGACTTGACATATTCGCCTATTTATTGTGAGCGTAGTTTGGTTATCATACATGTCTCACCTTTATAGACTATTATGATTTCATTTACGATATTTTCAGTTTCACATACTTGGTACTGTTGTCTTGACCTCGCCCGAAGTGCGTTCATCTGCATGAGTTGAGGTACACGATCGTTGATCCTCGCTCTTAGAGTCCTGATTCGGCGTTTGGGAAAGCTCCGTTTCTCGGAGGCTTATCTTGGTATAGTCCCTGTTGTTGTAGGTGCTTACATTCGGGGTATGGCGAAGAGCCTGTCCGTCGTTGTTGTCATATCATTCATAGAGGTGCATGTAAATCTTGTTGTGGCGGGGTTTGTAAAAAGGATTAAACTGTTCATTTTGAAAGAGTTGTTATTTATATATATGCGAGAGGCCACTTTTCTTGAGATAAACATGTCTTCTTTACATTGTATCATGTATTGTGTTTTATGTTCATTACTACTCGATGTTGTATCACCAGGGTGCGGGGTAAGGCACGATCACGGCCGGTTGGTCGTGACAAAAGTGGTATCGAGCGATTAATCCTCGGAAAGTGTCTGACCAGTATCGATGAAGTCTTGATTATCGGTGTGTTGTGCACCACACCAATAATCAGGAGGCTATAGGATATTTAGGATTGGTTTCTATTTCTTCTCGCTCTGAGATCGTGCCCTAGAGCTGTGTGATAAGTTGGACCCCTCTAACGTATTTCTTTTCCTTACCGTTATGCCTCCGTGTAAGGCAACCCGGGCCCAGGAGGGCAAAGCGAGGAGGCTGCGAATAGAGTCTGAGAGGGTTACGAGGGCACAGGCCCAACCATCACCTGAGTTAGGTGCTTCGTTCGGGAAGTTATGCTACGTCACCAGCCCCAGCAGAGTTTAGTACGGCGGCAGCAGTTCCTACTACGGCCATGATATATGAACCTTCAGTTCCACGACCAGGGACAGAGAATATAGATTGCAAAGAGACAACCCTGTTACTAGCTATGGATTTGGCTACCAGAGAGTATACCGATGTACCGCGAGTCTTGATGAATATCTTAGAAAGGGTTGTGCGAGAGTAATTCTTGATTAGGCTTGGCATGGCACGTATGCGGGCTTGTCGCGGCATGCCAAGCGTAGAGATCGACGGGTTAACGAAGGGCGACGAAGAGGGCGGGGCGAAAGGTCCTTTGGTAACTTTCGAGTCGATTCACCTCACCAGCAGATTAGATTATGCACATCCACCAGTGCAGAGTGGTCTTCCACGGATTTGGGGCGTTCGGGGTATACGAGAGTTGGTCGAACTCCGTGGCTTCGATTCACGATGTAGCACGTCATCCCGGGGAATGTCGTCTTTTAGTTGGTACTTGTTGTACCTACGACCGTCAGGGTCTGATGTCGAAGGAGTGTCCTTGTAGGAGGACTTAGCCTTCAGGATCGGTGGGTAGTTCGTCATCTTCCCTAGCTATGCGCCCTACGGGGCAGGTTTGACTAGAACGACTTAAGGGAGTGAAGCGAATCTGAGTTTATCCTTAACCCTCTAGAGATCAGTATGTATGATAAGATGGGTATATCATAAGTGATATGTTCTGATAGCAGTGAGTAAGTTGTGATTAGAAATCATGGTTAGTAACCGGGGAAGATTGGGGGATAGAGAAAGTGTGAGCCTTAGAGTGTTATACGTGGAGACCTTAGAGGTAAGGCCATCTCGAGTAAAAGATGTATTGTTTATGGTTGACCCTTATAGGAGTGCATAGTGCACGTGAGTTATGTTTGTGGGATAAGTCCCTGAGTAGTGTGGAATGAAATAGGGTAGTTGAGCTAAGAAGACCGCTAGGTTTTCGTAACGTGATTAGTGAGAGTTTTCCTTCGGGGAGCTAGCGTTTTGCGCGTTGCCGGGTCGGGTTGAGGCCACGTTGCGGGTCAACCCGCGGCATGTATGGTGGTGGGGTCAGTTTGTGGTGGTCCCGCCTTGTGGTAGGGTCACGAAGGTGTTAGGCCCAAGTTTAGTTAACCAGCGTACAAATTCGTGGATGCATTCGACCAGTAGTCGGACCGAGGAGGTCAGCCGTCTTGTCTTCTAGCAAAGACCGTTTACTCGGCAGTGTTGATTTTATCAGAAAGGTTGTAAGGCTGCACGGGGTGCCTACCTTCACCTTATGACAGACAGTGGAGCCCAGGGTACGGCTGTTTTTGTTTCTGGAAGTTTTACCAGGCAGGGTTAGGACTCAGGTGAGTCTCAAAATCGCATTCGCCCTCGGGCCAGTGTGTGGATTTCAGGGGTAGTTGTGGGGATTGTTGTCTCCTGTGGAGGGAGTGTTTAAGCTACCATTTCAGTGTTCGGATGTCGCCTTATGAAGCCTTGTAGGGGCGGATGTGTAAGTCGCCGGTCGATTGGTTCGATGTTTGCAAGATTCAGATAATTGGTTCAGGCTTGTTCCAGCAGACTGTGGATAGGGTAAAGACTTGTCTAGAAGAGGTTCTGGCAGCTCAGAGAAATCGTGCGGATAATCGGCGACGACGCTTAGAGTTCAGGTTGACGGTCGGTCTTCTTGAAAGTACCACCCCGGGTTGGGTGTGACGAGTTTTGGAAAACAGAGGGAACTTAGCCCGAGTTACTTTGGGCCCTTTTAAGTTCATGTGAAGAATAGGCCAGGTTGCCTATATGTTAGCATTTGTCGTCCGACTTAGGAGGCAGTACGTCCGGTCTTTCGTATTGTTATGATCGGGAAAGTATCGGAGATCCATCCAGAGTGTTCCCAGTTAATGATGACCACGTTAGAGATAGTAACCCCGAGTTTTGGAAAAGCGAAGATCGTAAATGTGGTAAGAGTTCGAGTGTACGACAGCCTCAGGGATCGCATGCAGCCCGATACCATTTGTTGGGTCGGCGGAGTGACACTAGAACCTCGCGGCAAAGTGACAAAAGTGGTATCACGACGAGTAAAGGGAGAAGCGAGCATGTATGGTGAGCATAGATGTGATCATTTCTTTTGGAAGGAGAAGGTGCGAAGGAAGTATATTTTAGACCCCGGAGAGAGGTGTTTGTGGTGATGTTAGAGGTGTTTCCTCGTGGACTTGGATGTAAGTATTTTGCACAAGTTGTTTCTGTGGCCATGTGTGGCAGGTTTGTTTCGTAAGTATAGTAGTGAAGACTATACTGGCGCACGTTTGTTTTGAGACTTAGAAGGAACATTCGGGACGAATGTTTCTAAGGAGGGGAGAATGTTATACCCCGTATTTCCAAGAGTATGTACGTAAGGACGTACGTAGAAAAATTTGAACTTTTTAAATAAGGCTTGGCCGAATTATTTTGTGCACAACACCCGGTTAGAGTCGTTTTTCGACGAAACGTTTCCACAGCTTTCGTAGGGAAAATTCCGGCTATGTCATTTTTAATTTTTGCGGATTTTTCCGAGAGACGAAATATTTTGGACCAACAAGAGGGCGACACTTGTCACCCTCTCATTGGAGCACGTTGTGGGCGGTACAAGTGGGACGAATTGGCCTTGTTTGGTCAAGGGGTTGGTAGGATATTTTGTGGTAGATGGATAAGGTGCACTTGGCAAGATCTTGGCCCTACACTTGCCTTGCACTTGGAAAGATCTTGGCCATTGGTTGGCCTTGGCTTGTCCTATAAATACCCCCCTTTGGAAGACTTCTTCATCCATTCCTAAATTTCCTAAAGTGTTAAAATCCTCCCTCCCCTTGTGTGGTGTTTCGTCCAACACCCCCTCTCCCCCTTTGTGAGGCCTTGTGGCCGAGAGTCCCCCTCCCCCCCTTGGCCGAGAGTACCCCCCCTAGTGGGGTAGGCCGAGGGGTATACACCCCCCCCTTGTGGTGTTGTCTCGTATAAATACCCCCCTCTTGGTAGAAATACTCTCAAAAGTATTGTTATAATGCCCAAATTACCTTAGCTATACCTTGTAGTATTCTAAGGTTATACCTATCTGAAAAGCCCGTTATACTATTATACTTCCGTCGGTCCACAAAACCGAAACCACAGAAAAATCTCCATAGTTAGTTGGAGTAGTATGTAGAAGTTGGTTAGAACTTCTAAGGGTGGTTAGAGCGGGTTGGAGCGTGGAGTTGGAGCTAAACGTTGCCCGGGATCGACTTTTACTTGGATAATTATGGGCTTATCGAGGTCAATATCTTGTCCCACTATTGTAATTGGAAATTACATGATTGTTAGACTATATAGTTGAAGTATACTATATATAGAACTGAACGTTGTTATCGGCAATGTCTTTGGACTTAAGCCTGAATAATAAGAAACTTTTTCGAAAGAAGAGTGCTGAACTGTAATTACATAGGACTGTATTTCAGTAGACTTGTGTAGTATTACTGTAGAGTAGATTTGTACACGTCCGGTTAGACATGTAGAACCCCCCCTGGTTGGCTTGGTAGCCGGCCTCGATAGAGGAGGAGATTTACGCTGTGGCGGGGAGAGTCTTTGCCGAATTTTCTGTAGAATGTTCTACGATAAGATCTAGATGTTAATAAGCGCCTTGTGGCCTTATAGGTTGAAGTACTACGTGTGGCGCGATCTACTTGGCTTAAGGAGTAGCCGACAGCTTGAGGTATTTGGAGCGTTTTGCTATTAGTCGATACTCGTCGCGAGGTATGTGAACCTCTTCCTATCTCTTCTAGCATGATATGTGTCACGACCCGAACCCGGGCCCGTGACTGGAGCCTTACCCCGGGCACCTTAGTGATACAACATCAGAGAAAATCAGCGGAAATAAAACATGAACATGAATTTAGAGACAAAATAAATAAACAGGCCAACCAAAGCGATTTGCGCCCATCATATATACATAAATACGACGGTTATCCTTTTACAAACCACGCCCCTACGATTATTCTGGACCTCTACGATTTACACAACAACTATGACGGACGGGGCCCGCCATACCACGAATGTACACGGACCTCTGGACTCGGGTAACATACCAAAGATAAGCCTCGAAGAACGGAGCTTCCAACACGCTGAAAGGTGATCCTAAGCGAGGATCGACGGCCGATGTACCTCTACTGCGGCATGAACGCGGCCGAAGGAGTCGATCTAACAGTACCAAGTATGTGAAAGCGTAAAATCGTAAATGAAATCATAGCGATCTATATAAAGCAGGAGACATGTATGATAACCAAACTACAGTACACAACATATAAATAGTCATATCAAGTCAGGGAACCACGCCCTCCAGATCATCACTCGTGCCCGTGGAGTTCCTTCCTCACCGCGGCGATCTATGATATGATAACAATAAGACAAGAATCCAAAAGGAGCATACCCGTGCGCTCGCATCGTGTCGATATGTCCAAAAGGAAACACTAAGACAACATTCCAAATGGAAGCATACGTGCGCTACGCGTCGTGTCGGTATGTCCAAGGAAACAATAAGACAAAGATTCCAAATAGAAGCATGCGTGCGCTACGCATCGTGTCGAGATGTCAAAAGGAAACAACAAAGCGGCAATCAAAATGGAAGCATACCGTGCGCTACGCATCGTGTCGGTATGTCCAAAGCGATTAGCAAAGTAACACTATCAGCGACGCGTGCGTGGAATTTCTCGTCACCGTAGACGCGTCCAAGTAAGTTCTCAACAAGTCAACCGACCCTCCATCGAGAGACACGGTAGTATAGAAACACAATTCTTGCACAACAAAGGCTATCACAACAAGCATAGGCAAGTCTCACAACAACAAGCATAGGCAAGATTCACAACAGCAAGCATAGGCAAGTTTCACAACAACAAGCATAGGCAAGATTCATAACAACTCGAAGTACTTTCATTTTATGCCCAAGTCCGGGTTTTAACCCTAAATTACTACGTACGTTAAATTCCTTTTGAAGAGATCTATTCCTTTTATAAAAGTCACCCGATACCCGTAGTATAAAAATAGAGTGACTTACATCTTTTAAGTAAACCAAATTAAGGCAACACCATGCCTTCTTTTTGTGACCAAAACACTTCTCTTACTAAAGTCAAGTTACCACATTAAAAACCAATGATAAAACCTTTCTTTTGTTTTCATAAGGTCGTTATAACCAACTTCCCATAAAGCTGTTATAACACCTTATGTTTTAAACCATTCGAAGACAACACAATGCCTTTCTTTTCCCTAAAGTTCCAGTTTGCCTAATTTCAATTACACAAGTCTCTTTCTGAAAAGTTTCATAGTTCAATGTCTTAATCTCTTTTAAAAACAATTGAGTAACATATTCCATAGGCGAGTAGGTTATTCTTGTTCATAATCAGTCTTATTAAGCAGCCATGATCTAGAAAATGTAATATCATTTTGTCTCATCTTAGCTTCTATGCAGATGGAGGTTTCTACTGGTTTTAATAATACTTAATTATTCAATACATTTTCCTTTATTAACGCTGCAGTGGTTTGTCGATACACATTCTGACTTCCGAAATCAGTAAAACATTATTCTTTTCAAAAACCAAGTACTCATTACTCACGAATGAGGTTTCATACAACATCCATATTAAGTCAAGTCTCTTATCTTTTAAGAATAAGTCTCTTAACTTCTAAACCATTAAACCATTCTTTTTATCTCTCTCTTAAGACGTTACACCTAACTTCTCATGAAGTGAGTATAACTTTTATGTTTTTCAAACCAAGTATACACTTCTTTCAAAAAGGTTTCTTAATCTTTTAGAATACTTCAAGGTCCTTTATTATCACACATCCAGTCGGTTATAAGTCAAATCAGTTATCTTTTAAAAGAAACCACAAAGCATTTCTCACTTACCTAGAGCTGCTATAACACTTTATGCTTAAAAACAATCAAATACATTTAACACGTATGCGTCTGCGTACTACAGTTATACACATATCATGCTAGAAACGGATAAGAAGAGGTTCACATACCTCGCGACGATTATCGACTAATAGCAAAAGCGCTCCAAGTACCTCAAACCGTCCGCTACACTCTCGATCAAGCGGTCACTCCACACGTAGTACTACTGACTATTAGAGGCCACAAACGCCTATTAAAATCTTTAGATCGGCGTAGAATATTCTACTGAAAATTGGCACTCTCCCCCATGCAGCGTAAATCTCCTCTCTATCGGTAGGCTACCAAGCCAACCGGGGTTAACACGTCTAACCGGCGTGTACAATTCTACTACGATGTCTTACACAAGTCTCATGTCTGATCCTATGTAATTACGATTCGATTCTCTTCTTTAAATTCGGGCTTAAGTCAAAAGACATTGCCGCACAATTATAATGTTCAGTCCTATATATAGTATACTTCAACTATATATTCCTCTGACATGTAATTTCCAATTACAATGAAGGTCAAGAATGTTTACCTCGATAAGCCCAAAATTATCCGAGTTTATATGTCGATCTGAGCAAGGTTTAGCTCTACTCGTGCGCTCAGGCCGCTCAACCAACCCTTAGAAGTTCTAACCAACTTCTACTTATAACTTCAACTACGGTGAAGATTTACTTAGGGTTTCGTTTTTGTGGTGAGGAAGTATAATAGTATTTTACGGGCTTTTGTATAAGTGTAACTTTGGGAATACTACAAGGTATTTGGGCCAAGGTATTTGGACATTATAACAATACTAGGAGAGTATTTCTATACCACAACAAGGGATATTTTACGAAAACCACTAGGCTAGGGGGGGTACCCCACGACCAAGCCTCACTTAAAGGGGGGGGGGGGGGGGGGTTTGCCTCGGCTAGGCTCTCAAAGGGGGAGGGTACTTTCGGCCAAGGGGGGAGGGGGTGTGGTGGACGAAACTCAAGAGGGAGGGAGTAGTTTGAGACTTAGAGAAATGCTCAAGTTTTTGGATGAAGAATGTCTTCAACTAGAGGGGTATTTATAGGTCAAGTGAAGGCCAACCAATGGCCAAGATGAAGACAAGTGCATAGCAAGTGTAAGGCCAAGATTTAGCCATGTGCTACCTTATCCATCTACACAAAATATCCTACCTAACCCTTGACCAAAATTTCAACACCAAAAACGTGCACAAGGGCTAGCTTTGCCGTCCACTTGCTTCCAATGGGAGGGTGACACTTGTCCCCTCCGTTGGTCAAAATGTTTCGTCTCTCGAAAAATCCATAAAATTATAAATGACATAGCGAATTTTCCTTCGAAAGTCAGGAAACGTTTCGTCGAAAAACGACTCCTTATGGTAGTTATGCACAAATTCGAACCTATGCCTACTTTAAGGCTCAAATTGAATACGTACGCCCTCACGTACATACTCTGGAAATACGGGATATAACAATATGTGTGTAACTATGTAGTACGGTAGACGTACATGTGTTAAATGTATTTGATTGGTGTAAAACATAAAGTGTTATAACGGCTTTATGGGAAGTTGGTTATAACAGCTTTATGTATGTAAGAAAATACTTGTGGTTTTTAAAAGGTAACTGATTTGAACTATAACTGGTTGGTTATGTGATAATAAAGAACTTGAAGTATTTCAAAAGATTTTTGAATCATTTTGAAAGAAGAGTAATACTTGGTTTTTGAAAACTTAAGAGTTATACTAGCTTTATGGGAAGTTAGGTATAACGGCTTAAGAATGTTTTCTTGATTTGGAAATCGTAATGTGTATCGACAAACCACTGCAGCGTTAATAAAAGGAAATGTTTTGACAGATTAAAACCAGTAGAAACTTCCATCTGCATAGAAGCTAAGATGAGACAAAATGATATTTCCTAGATCATGGCTGCTGTAATAAGATTGTTATAAACAAGAATATCCTACTCACATATAAGGCTTATGTTTTCTCAGATGGTTTAAAAGAGAATTATATTCTTAAATGAATAAGACTATGAACTACGAAACCTTTCTAAAATAAGAACCGTGAACATTTGAAATTAGGCAAACTTGGACGTTTGGAAAATAATGTTGTTACTTGATTTTACAAAGGTAAGTGTTTTGATTTACTTCAAAATATAATCACTCTATTTTCATATACTACGGGTATTGTGTGACTTTTGTAAACGTAACGTATCTTTTAAAAGATAATGTATGAAGTACTTTGGGAATAGATACCCGATCTTGTTAATCATATATTAGAATGTACCTTGTGTGTATAACATGATTGTGTTGGTTTGTGATAGCCTTGTAATACTTTCTTGTTGATTTGATAAGTTAACATGCTAGGATGATACGTGTGTTAGTATCTTGTGATGTTTTGTGTACAGGGGGTTTTCCCTCGACTGCGCTTAAAGTTGTTTGACTCTCAGCCATTATGTTGGTATTGTACCACTCACCTTGACTTGTCTCCGGAGGTTGGCGCCTCCGTCTGGGGTAGACTCAGCGATGCAGGACCATGATTCGAGAATACCTCATTGTCACGACCCGAACCCGGGCCCGTGACTGGTGCCTTACCCCGGGCACCCTAGTGATACATCATCAGAGAAAATCAGCGGAAATAAAAAAACATGAACATGAATTAAGAGACATGATAAATAAACAGGCCAACCAAAACAGTTGCCTTCAGTATATATACATAACTACCCGAACAGTTATCCTTTTTACGCACTACGCCACAACGATTACTGCACCTCTGAAGTGACAACAACTATGACGGACGGGGCCGCCATACCCCGAATGTACAAGAACCTCTGCACTCAGGGTAACATACCAAAGATAAGCCTCCGAAGGAACGGAGCTTCCCAACACGCTGAATGTGATCCTATAAGCGGGGATCGACAGTCGATGTACCTTTACCTGCGGCATGAACGCAGCCCCCCGAAGGAGGTCAGTACAACAGGTACCAAGTATGTGAAACTGTAAAATATTGTAAATGAAATCATAATAGTCTATATAAAGCAGGAGACATGTATGATAACCAAACTACAGTTCACAACATAAAAGCAGTCATGTCAAGTCAGGGTCTCACGCCCTCAAAGTCATCCCTCATGCCCGTGGAACTCCTTCCTCACTGCCGGCAGTCTAGGTACAAATCATGTGATACGTATAACAGGACTCGGCCCATCTTATGGACCCAATATAGAAAAGTGTGGAATACATTCCCGGTTCATCCCATGAACCGGTAGTCAAGTGGAATACATTCCCGGATGAACCGGTAGTCAAGTGAAATACATTCCCGGATGAACCGGTCATCAAGTGAAATACATTCCCGGATGAACCGGTAATCAGGTGAAATACATTCCCGGATGAAGGTAATCAAGTGAAATACATTCCCGGATGAACCGGTAATCAAGTAGAACACAGTACTTGCACAGCAAGGCTATCACACGTAACATGGTCAAGTTTCATAACAACAAGCATAAGCAAGTTACACACAACTCAATGTACTTTCATTTTATGTCAAAGTCCGGATTTTAACCCTAAAGTACTACGTACGTAAATTCCTTTTAAGAGATTCATTCCTTTTCTAAAAGTCACCCGATAACCGTAGTATAAAAAAATGTGTGACTTATATCTTTTAAGTAAACCAAAACAACTTTCATACTTTCCTTTTTAAGACCAAATTAAGGCAATACCATGCCTCCCTTTGGACCAAAATACTTCTCTTTTAAAAGTCAAGTTACCGCATTAAAACAAATGATAAAACCCTTATTTTGTTTTCATAAAGTCGTTATAACCAACTTCCCATAAAGTTGTTATAACACTTTATGTTTTAAACCATTTTAAGACAACACAATGCCTTTCTTTTCCTAAGAGTTCGGTTTGCCTAATTTCAATTACGCAAGTCTCTTTTAGAAAAGTTTCATAGTTCAATGTCTTAACCTCTTTTTAAAACAATAGAGTAACATATGCCATAGGTGAGTAGGTTAATCTTGTTCATAATCAATCTTATTAAGCAGCCATGATCTAGAAAATGTAATATCATTTTGTCTCATCTTAGCTTCTATGCAGATGGAGGTTTCTACTGGTTTTAATAATACTTAGTTATTCAATACATTTTCCTTTATTAACGCTGTAGTGGTTTATTGATACACATTCTGATTTCCAAAATCAGTAAAACGTTATTCCTTTTAAAAACCAAGTACTCATTACTCACGAATGAGGTTTCACACAAAATCCATATTAATTCATTTAAGTTAAGTCTCTTATCTTATAAGATCCAATCTCTTAACTTTTGAAATTAATAAACCATTCATTTTACCACCCTTAAGACGTTATACCTAACTCCCCATAAAGCTAGTATAACACTTATGTTTTTAAAACAACCAAATACAGTTGACACATGTACGTCTACCGTACTACATAGCTCACACATATCATGCTAGAAAAGATAGGAAGAGGTTCACATACCTCGCGACGATTATCGACTAATAGCAAAACGCTCCAAGTACCTCAACCGTCGGCTACACTCTCGATCAAGCGGATCACTCCACGTAGTACTACAACCTATAGAGGCCACAAAGCGCCTATTAATATCTTTAGATCCCGTCGTAGAATATCCTACAGAAAATTCGGCAGCACCTCCCCCCCCCCCCCGCCACAGCGTAACTCTCCTCCTTTATCGGTAGGCTACCAAGCCAACCGAGGGTTAACACGCCTAACGGACGTGTACAATTCTACTACAGAATGCTACACAAGTCTCATGTCTGACCCTATGTAATTACGATTCGATTCGATTCTTAAAATTCGTGCTTAAGTCGCAAGACATTCGTAAGTATTATTCAGGCTTAAGTCAAAAGACATTGCCGCACAATTATAATGTTCAGTTCTATATATAGTATACTTCAACTATATATTCCTACAACATGTAATTTCCAATTACAATAGAAGGTCAAGAGTGTTTACCTCGATAAGCCCAAAAATTATCCGAGTTTATATGTCGATCCTGAGCAAGGTTTAACTCCTACTCCGTGCGCTCCAACCCGCTCCAAACAACCCTTAGAAGTTCTAACCAACTTCTACTCAAATACTTCAACTATCAATGAAGATTTCCTTAGGGTTTCGTTTAGTAGTGAGGGAAGTATAATGGTATTTTACGGGCTTGTATAATTGTAACCTCGGGAATACTACAAGGTATTTGGGCCAAGGTATTTGGACATTATAACAATACTAGGAGAGTATTTCTATACCACAACAAAGGGGTATTTATATGAGACAACTAGGCTAGGGGTACCCCTGGCAGGAGCACCTGAGGGAAGGGGAAGCTCTCGGCCAATAGGGCCTCAAAGGGGTAGGGGGTGTGGTGGACGAGAGAACAAGAGGGAGGGAGTGTTTGAGACTTAGGTAGATTGCTCAAGTGAGGATGAAGAAAGTCTTCAACTTAGAGGGGTATTTATAGGTCAAGTGAAGGCCAACCAATGGCCAAGATAAAGACAAGTGCCATGCAAGTGTAGGGTAAAGATTAAGCCATGTGTTTGTGGGTCCCACTTTCTCATCTTCCACACAAAATATCCTACCAACTCCTTGACTAAGGAGAAGGCACAAAAAACGTGCCAACTATGCCCATTTCGTCCGTCCACTCCTTCCAATTAGAGGGTGACAAATGTCGCCCTCTCGTTGGTCCAAAATGTTTCGTCTCTCGGAAAAATCCGCAAAAATTATTAATGACATAGCCGGAATTTTCCCTACGAAAGCTAATGGAAACGTTTAGTCGAAAAACGACTCCTTTAGGTAGTTATGCACAAATTCGAAACTTGCCTAACTTTAAGGCTCAAATTATAATACGTACGCGCTCACGTACATACTCTGGAAATACGGGGTATAACATTCTCCCCTCCTTAGAAACATTCGTCCCGAATGTTCCTTCTCAAGACGGATAACGATAAAGTTCTTCTAACAAGTTGCCAACGCCACAATTGGTACGAAATAACACATGCACGCAAAATACTTATATCCAAGTCCACGAGGAAACACCTCTAATATCACAAACTTTTGTCACTTTGCGCGAGGTTCTAGTGTCACTCGCGACCAACATATGGTACGGTGCATGCGATCCCTGAGGTCAAAAATATACATCCTTCGCACCTTCTCCCTTTACAAGAAATGATCACACACGTTCACTTCTCCCCTATCACGTTGTACCCTTCTCGAACACTCGAACTCTTTCTCGTATCCGTACCACACCCGCCAACGTTTCGTTTTCCGACCGCCGAAGTCACCACCTCCAACTTGGTTATCTTACTAGCCTCAATCTTCCTTAAGGCCATTCCGGCCTTCACGACCGCTTCAGTCGAACACACCGAACTCATACGATGGTCAACTAAACTTGGGCCTAGCACCCTCGTGACCTACCACCGGGCGGGACCGCAGCTGACCCCACCTCGAAACAGGCTACGGGTTGGCCCGCAACATGGCCCCAACCCGACCCACTGTCGCGCCAACTCTTTCTCCTCGACACGGAACAATCTTGCTAAATCACATCATGAAAGATACCACTTTCATTTACCCAACCCAGGGACTTATCACACAATACATTCTAGGCATAAAATGCACTCTGACAAGGATCACTCGCAAAATCTTGTACTCAAGACGGCCTTACATCTAAGGTCTCAACTGTAATATTCTAAGGTTCATCATTTTCTCACCCCCAGGCTTACCCTTTTTCCCCAACCAGGCTCCTAAATCACATTTTAGCACAAAGCTATCCGAACATAACACTTAACACATTAACATAACATCAAAACATACAAGCCTCTAGAGGGTTAAGGATATACCTGAAGCTACCGCTCCACTCTAATCATAAGTCTGCCCTGCAGTGCATGTATGAAGGTGATGAACACATCGATCCGGTAGGCTGCGCCAAGCTGCCGGTACCTCTCCTATAAGCACAGTCTCTTGTCACATGGCCCTGACGGCCGCAGGTGAAACAAGCACCAGTAAAAAGACGACATTCCCCGGGATGATGTTTGCCACATCGTGCACACTGAGGGGGACATGAATCCCGCTGGCTAGAACCCATGTATATCTGTGAACCAGAAGCCCTGGAGTTCACCGGCTCGAATACTGAGCGTCGGCGATCGTGGGGACCACTGCATCGGTGGAGGTACATAACTAGACTGCTGCTGAGGCGGTCCGCCTCGAAAGTTACCAAAGGACCCTGCTGTTCTGGCCCTCTTCTGCTGATCTCGGTCATTCCGTCGACCTCTCCGTGCCTCACATCCTAGTGCATGAGCTTGCATGCGGGCAATGTCCATGCCCGGCTGAAGAGCTACACGCATAAGCCTCGCCAAGTAATCGTCGGCCGGTGGCGTAGCGGTGTACTCATCCTCCATATCAGCTACCACAGCGGGAACAAACCGATCTAATGAGTCGAACTACACATTGTACTCTCTAACCGTCCACGCGTCCTGCCTCAACGTCAAAAATCTGTCGTCCCGAGCCCTCCTAATCTGTGGAGGCAAGAAATGTGCAAGAAATGCCTCGAGAACTTCGTCCCAAACTGCTGGAAGTGCATGCTCTTCCGGGACAGCTCACGAATCAAACCGATCAGCTGCGGTATCACGCGGTGATGCGAACCAATACCACCGACTGCGCCTGCGAGACTCGATCACTCTCATGATCCGCTGTAGCTGTCGGATAAACTCCTGAGGGTCGTCCTCAGCTCTCGATCCATAGAACACTGGAGGGCTACAACTCAGGAAATCACGTAGCCTCAAACTGTCCGCTCGGGGGTGAACTACGGGTGCTACTGGGGCTGGAACGGCTGCATCCGGCTATCTCATATCGCCACGACCACGGCGATGGCGGGCCATCTCCTTGTACCCGTCATCTCATGCTCCAGTGTGGGGTGGAGGCTCAGTCTTGTAGTCTCAGCGACCAACCGCTGCGCTCTAAACTTCTTTGGTCTTTGGGCGTCGCGAAACCCGCCGTCGGGCTTGTCTCAGTCTTGGCCGGGCTGCGCCTCGTACTCCTCTGTATCTCACTAACAACTCTCGATTGCCTTGCCCATGGGCTCGTTGCACTACGCGAGGCATCACCGTAAAGGAAAGGAATACGTCGAGAGGGTCAACTTATCACACCGCTCTAAGGCACGATCTCGGAATGAGAAGAATGGAAACCAATCTAAATGTCCTATAGCCTCACGATTATAGATGTGGTGCACAACACGATAATCAAGACTCTACTAGACACGGTGCGTAGACACTTTCCGAGGACTAAATGCTCGATACCACTTTTGTCACGACCGAACGGGCGTGGTCGTGCCTTACCGGGCACCCTAGTGATACATCATCAGAGAAAATCAGCGGAAATAAAAAAAACATGAATATGAATTAAGAGACATGATAAATAAACAGGCCAACCAAAACAGTTGCCTTCAGTATATATACATAACTACGAGCAGTTATCTTTTTCTGCACTACGCCACATGTAACTACGGACCTCTAGAAGTGACAACAACTATGACGGGACAGGGGCCGCCATACCCCGAATGTACAAGAACCTACGGACTCGGGTAACATACAAAGATAAGCCTCCAAGGAACGGAGCTTCCCAACACGCGAATGTGATCCTATAAGCGGGGATCGGCGATCGATGTACCTTTACTGCGGCATGAACGCAGCCGAAGGAGGTCGATAACAGTACAGTATGTGAAATCGTAAAATCGTAAATGAAATCATAATAGTCTATATAAAGCGGGAGACATGTATGATAACCAAACTACGATTCACAACATAAAAGCGATCATGTCAAGTCGGTCTCACGCCCTCAAAGTCATCCTCATGCGTGGAACTCCTTCTCGCGCCGGCGATCTAGGTACAAATCATGTGATACATATAACGTGTCTCGGCCCATCTTATGGACCCAATATAGAAAAGTGTGGAATACATTCCGGTTCATCCCGTGAACCGTAGTCGAGTGGAATACATTCCACGATGAACCGGTAGTCAAGTGAAATACATTCGGATGAACGGTCATCAAGTGAAATACATTCGGATGAACCGTAATCAAGTGAAATACATTCCGGATGAACCGTAATCAAGTGAAATACATTCGGATGAACCGTAATCAAGTAGAACACGATTTGCACAAGAAGGCTATCACGTAACATGGTCAAGTTTCATAACAACAAGCATAAGCAAGTTACACACAACTCAATGTACTTTCATTTTATGTCAAAGTCGGATTTTAACCTAAAGTACTACGTCGTAAATTCCTTTTAAGAGATTCATTCCTTTTCTAAAAGTCACACGATAACCGTAGTATAAAAAATGTGTGACTTATATCTTTTAAGTAAACCAAAACAACTTTCATACTTTCCTTTTTAAGACCAAATTAAGGCAATACCATGCCTCCTTTGGACCAAAATACTTCTCTTTTAAAAGTCAAGTTACCGTGATTAAAACAAATGATAAAACCCTTCTTTTGTTTTCATAAAGTCGTTATAACCAACTTCCCATAAAGTTGTTATAACACTTTATGTTTTAAACCATTTTAAGACAACACAATGCCTTTCTTTTCCTAAGAGTTCCGGTTTGCCTAATTTCAATTACGCAAGTCTCTTTTTAGAAAAGTTTCATAGTTCAATGTCTTAACCTCTTTTAAAACAATAGAGTAGCATATGCCATAGGTGAGTAGGTTAATCTTGTTCATAATCAATCTTATTAAGCGACCATGATCTAGAAAATGTAATATCATTTTGTCTCATCTTAGCTTCTATGCAGATGGAGGTTTCTCTTGGTTTTAATAATACTTAGTTATTCAATACATTTTCCTTTATTAACGCTGCGGTGGTTTATTGATACACATTCGATTTCCAAAATCAAGAAACGTTATTCCTTTTAAAAACCAAGTACTCATTACTCACGAATGAGGTTTCACACAAAATCCATATTAATTCATTTAAGTTAAGTCTCTTATCTTATAAGATCCAATCTCTTAACTTTTGAAATTAATAAACCATTCATTTTACCACCCTTAAGACGTTATACCTAACTCCCATAAAGCTAGTATAACACTTATGTTTTTAAAACAACCAAATACGATTAACACGTATGCGTCTACCGTACTACATAGCTCACATATCATGCTAGAAAAGATAGGAAGAGGTTCACATACCTCGCGACGATTATCGACTAATAGCAAAACGCTCCAAGTACCTCAACCGTCGGCTACACTCTCGACCAAGCGAGATCACTCCACACGTAGTACTACAACCTATAGAGGCCACAAAGCGCCTATTAATATCTTTAGATCCCGTCGTAGAATATCCTACAGAAAATTCGAAGACCTCCCCATGGCAGCGTAAATTTCCTCCCTTATCGGCGCCTGACCAAGCCAACCGAGGGTTAACACATCTAACGGACGTGTACAATTCTACTACAAGAATGCTACACAAGTCTCATGTCTGACCCTATGTAATTACAATTCGATTCGATTCTTAAAATTCGTGCAAAGTCGCAAGACATTGCGTAAGTATTATTCAGCTTAAGTCAAAAGACATTGCGCACAATTATAATGTTCAGTTCTATATATAGTATACTTCAACTATATATTCCTACAACATGTAATTTCCAATTACAATAGAAGGTCACTAGTGTTTACGTCGATAAGCCCAAAACTTATCCGAGTTTATCTGTCGATCCTGAGCAAGGTTTAGCTCCTACTCCGTGCGCTCAACCGCTCCAAACAACCCTTAGAAGTTCTAACCAACTTCTACTCAAATACTTCAACTATCAATGAAGATTTCCTTAGGGTTTCGTTTAGTGGTGATGGGAAGTATAATGGTATTTTTACTGGCTTGTATCATTGTATCCTGGGGAATACTCCAAGGTATTTGGACATTATAACAATACTAGGAGAGTATTTCTATACCACAACAAGGGGTATTTATATGAGACAACTAGGCTAGGGGGGGGTACCCCTCGGCTTAGGGCACCACAAAGGGGGGAAGGGGAAGCTCTCGGCCAATAGGGCCTCAAAGGGGGAGGGGGGTGTGGTGGACGAGAGAACAAGAGGGAGGGAGTGTTTGAGACTTAGGTAGATTGCTCAAGTGAGGATGAAGAAAGTCTTCAACTTAGAGGGGTATTTATAGGTCAAGTGAAGGCCAACCAATGGCCAAGATGAAGACAAGTGCCATGCAAGTGTAGGGTAAAGATTAAGCCATGTGTTTGTGGGTCCCACTTTCTCATCTTCCACACAAAATATCCTACCAACTCCTTGACTAAGGAGAAGGCACAAAAAACGTGCCAACTATGCCCATTTCGTCCGTCCACTCCTTCCAATTAGAGGGTGACAAGTGTCGCCCTCTCGTTGGTCCAAAATGTTTCGTCTCTCGGAAAAATCATAAAAATTATTAATGACATAGCGGAATTTTCCCTACGAAAAGTGGAAACGCTTTAGTCAACGACTCCTTTAGGTAGTTATGCACAAATTCGAAACTTGCCTAACTTTAAGGCTCAAATTATAATACGTACGCGCTCACGTACATACTCTGGAAATACGGGGTATAACACTCATGCGGGTCCAAGGGATCCATGCGGAACTACGGGATTTCCAGGTTAGTTTGCGGCCCTTGTGGTCATGCGGTCTTTATGGCCATGCGGACTGCGAGTCGGGGCGATCTTGGGAGTAGCTACCCTCGATGCGAGAATACCTCATGCGGGCCTATGAGGTTGGCCTATGCGAGCTACGGAGAGTTCGGGGCTAGGCCGCATTTGATCTGCGCGCGAGTGACCGGCTTTGATCATGTGGCGGTGCAGGCAGATATCATGATACGATTTATGACCACATAAATCGTAGGTGTTAGTAGTCGGTTATGCCTTCGTACTTACCTGCATCGCTTTATTAGGACACAGTGGGACACTGGTGTTCATGTGTATTTCTTGGTTCTTTTATATCATAAAGCTGGCGGTGAGGAAGGTATTCCACGCATGATTGATGTTATGGCGTGAGACCCATAATTACATTTGAGTGATGATTTTGAGGCGTGAGTCCTCGACTTGACATATTTGCCTATTTATTGTGAATCGTAGTTTGGTTATCATACATGTCTCCCGCTTTATAGACTATTATGATTTCATTTACGATATTTTCTTTCACATACTTGGTACTGTTGCGACCTCGCCCGGGCTGCGTTCATCCGCAGTTGAGGTACACCGATCGTTGATCCTCGCTCTTAGGTCACGATTCAGCGTTTGGGAAAGCTCCGTTTCTCGGAGGCTTATCTTGGTATAGTCCCTGTTGTTGTAGGTGCTTACATTCGAGGGTATGGCGGCCCTGTCCGTCGTTGTTGTCATATCATTCGTAAGTGCAGTAATCTTGTGGGCAGGGTTTGTAAAAAGGATTAAACTGTTCATTTTGAAAGAGTTGTTATTTATAGATATGCCGAGAGGCCACTTTTCTTCAGATAAACATGTGTCTTCTTTACATTGTATCATGTATTGTGTTTTATGTTTCGCTGATTACTCTGATGTTGTATCACTAGGGTGCCCGGGGTAAGGCACCAGTCACGGGCCCAGGTTCGGGTCGTGACAGCCTCAGCCGGCGATCTAGATTTGCACCACAACCACTCGAGCACTCTGCTCCATCTTCAAAGACAACCGAGTATTCAGGCGTGTCGGGGCCCGGACTTGACATCCGAGTAGCGCGAGGTGCTAACGATCGAGACCACCACCCACCGGTGTGGCGTCACGGTAGATCCCATCTCGGAGTTGTGGTCCTACTTGCCGGAGGTTGCTACACTGTGGCAGCAGGCCACTTTGCGGCTTGTCCGACTAGGAGCGGCGCGGTGGTAGGGTCGACCTAAAGGTTCTTTCGTCGGGTCTTCGTCTCCTCTGATTACTCGCCCGGAGGCGTGGTACTCATGGGCGGCAGTCGCGGCGAAGTCGTGCACGGGTCGATTCTAGCGGTCCTCGAATCGCATTTATGCCTGTCGGTAGCGGGACGGGAGGCCTCACCTGATGTCGTCGCAGGTACTTTATCAGTTTCATGTTGTGACGTGTATGCCTTGATAGATCCGGGTTCTACTCTGTCCTATATATCTCCCCATATTGCTAAGAGGATAGGGATAGAGCCTGAGTCCATAGACCCTTTCGAGGTAGCTACGCCAGTGGGTGATTCGGTGGTAGCTCGGCGGGTATATAGGGCTTGTCCAGTGACCATATGCAGTCGTCAGACCCTAGCCGACTTGATAGAGTTGGATATGACTGATTTCGATGTGATCATGGGTATGGATTGGCTAGCGTCTTGCTACGCCAATGTAGACTGCAGGGAGAGAGTGGTACGGTTCCAGTTTCCTGAGGAGCCGGTTGTTGAGTGGGAGGGGAACACTGTATCGCCGAGGGGTAGGTTTATTTCCTACCTCAAGGCTAGGAAGATAGTGCAGAAGGGTATATCTACCATCTCATTCGGTGTTTGATAACGAGGTGCGGTACCAGATTTTTCATCGGTTCGATAGTCGAGAGTTCCCGGATGTGTTTCGACGACCTCGGTATCCCTCATGAGAGGAGATTGAGTTTTGTATCGATGTCTTTGCGGACACTCGGCTATTTCCATTCCGCCATACGTAATGACACACCAAGTTGAGAGAGTTGAAGGACCGGTGAGAGATTTCTTTGGAGAAGGGCTTCATCGTGCCTAGTGTTTCTCCCGGGAAGCCGGTATTGTTCGTGAAGAAGAAGGGCGGGGCCGCGCATGTTTGTTGATTACGGCCCGAACAAGGTGACCATTAAGAACGAATACCCCTTCCGGGATTGATGATTTTTCGATCAGTTGCAGGGTGCGATATGTTTTTCCAAGATTGATCTGCGTTCGGGCTATCATCAGGTGCGAGTCAGAGAGACGGATGTCCACAGGGTGCATTCGGACGATGCGGGCATTATGAGTTGAGGTTATGTCTTTCGGTTGACCAATGCTCGTGGTATTTATGGATCTGATGAACCGAGTGTTCAAGCCATTTTTGGACACGTTTGTGATAGTGTTCATCGATGACATCTTGGTTTATTCCCGCTCAGAGCAGGAACATGCAGAGCATTTGAGGACTGTGCTAAGAGTTCTCCAGGACCAGCAGTTATACGCCAAGTTTTCCAAATGTGAGTTTTGGTTGGCTTCGGTGGCTTTTCTTGGGCATATTGTCGGGGCCGATGGTATTCGGGTGGATACTGCCAAGATCGAGGTAGTCAGGACTTGGCCTAGACCTACTACTCGGCAGGTGCGCGACTTTACGGGCCTTGCAGTTACTATCGGCGGTTCGTAGAAGTTTGCTTCTATCTCTGCACCATTGACTAGGTGACTCGTAAGGCAACTAAGTTTCGATGGGTGATGCGTGTGAGCGGGGTTTCGATTCTTGAAGGAGAGGCGCGACCGCCCGTTCTTACTCTTCGGAGGTCGACGGCTATGTCGTGTATTGTGATCGTCGGGCATCGGGTTGGGATGTGTGTTGATGCAGCGGGGCAAGGTTATAAGCGTCGCATCCGGACAACTTAAGAAGCGTAGGAGGAACTACCCACCCATGATTTGGAGTTGGCAGCGGTGATTCACGCCTTGAAGATCTGGAGGCACTATTTGTATGGGGTTCATGTGGATATTTATACAGACCACAAGAGCCTCCAGTATATCTTCAGTCAGAGAGAGCTGAACTTACGACAGAGACGGTGGTTAGAGTTGCTCAAGGATTACGATGTCGACATCCTGTACCACCCGGGGAAGGCCAATGTTGTGGCAGATGCTCTTAACCGTAGGTCGATGGGGGTCTCTCAGATGTGCAGCCAGAGAGGAGGGGCATGGTGCGAAGTTACACGATTAGCGAGCCTTCGAGTCGGCGATTGATTCTTATAGCAGTGGGGTTCGAGTTCGAGAGGTTGCCGAGTCTTCCATCGTCGAGGAGGTGAAGAGGCAACAGTTTGAGGATCCAGTTTTGACACGGTACCGTGATACGACTCTTCGTGAGGGGAAGGGTCCTTTTGAGGTAGCACCTGATGGGGTGCTAAGGTTTGAGGTAGGTTGTGTGTTCCAGATATTGCGGGACTTGGCGGCGGAGTTCTAGGGAAGCACACGGTGGCGTTACTCTATCCATCCAGGGTCGACCAAGATGTACCACGACATTAGATCTGTGTATTGGTGGGATGGCCTGAAGAGGGACGTTGCAGAGTTTGTAGCTCAGTGCCCGTGTTGTCAGCAGGTGAAGATAGATCACTAGAGGCTTGGTGGTTTGTTGCAGACGATTGAGATCCCGACCTGGAAGTGAGAGGTGATCAACATGGACTTTATCACAGGATTACCTCGCACTCAGAGGAGACATGATTCTATATGGGTTATCGTCGACAGGCTGACGAAATCAGCCCACTTTCTTCCCGTCAGGACGACTTTTTCGGCTGAGGATTATGCGGACTTTACATCCGAGAGATCGTCGATCGCATGGAGTCCCTATTTCGATCATATCGCATGCAGGAGCCCGGTTCTGGCTAACTTCCGGAGGTCTTTCGTAAGGGTTTAGGGACGCAGTGAGCACAGTCGCATTCCATCCACGCATGCGAAGGGCGGTGGCGCTATCCGCACTCTTGAGGATATCTTTGCGAGCTGTGTTATTGACTTCGAGTAGCGGGAGAATCATTTGACTCTAGTTGAGTTTGCGTATAATAATAGCTACCACTCTAGTATTCAGATGGCGACTTTTGAGGCCTTATATGGGAGGAAGTGCTGGTCCCCGATAGGCTGGTTTGATGTAGGCGAGTGCGATTAGTAGGACGATTTGGTGCAAAGCGATGGATAAGGTGAAGCTTATCCGAGGCGGTTCTTGGCGGCTGAAGTCGACAAAAGTCATATGCAGATCATCGTCGTTGGCATCTGGAGTTCGAGGTTGATGATTGGGTTTTCCTGAAGGTGTCACCCATGAAGGGTGTGATGATATTCGGGAAGAAAGGAAACTCGGCCAGGTACATCGGGCGTATCAGATTGTCCGCAGGGTAGGCAAGGTTGCCTATGAGTTGGATCTGTCGTCCGATCTGGAGGCAGTGCATCCGGTTTTTCATATTTCTATGCTGAGGAGATGTATCGGGGATCCATCAAGAGTGCACCCGATTGACGATGTCTAGGTGACCGAGGGGTTATCGTATGAGGAGATTCCCATAGCGATAATCGATCGTCAGGTTAGGCGTCTGCGGACCAAGGACGTGGCTTCCGTCAAAGTCTTGTGGCGGAACGAGCTCAGGGAGGAGATGACGTGGGAAGCTGAAGAGGACATGAGGCAGAGGTATCCTCACCTATTCCCCACACCTCCAGGTAACTCACTTTCCTACTTGTAAATTTCCATTGTCATTTTTGCTTAAGTGTTGTATTGTGGTCATGTGTGGCATTTGCAAACTGTTTAAGTTATGAGAAACCTTATCGTTATCTGTCTTGGGAAGGAACATTCGGGACGAATGTTTCTAAGGAAGGGAGAATGTTATACCCTGTATTTTCAGAGTATGTACGTAGGCGTGCGTCAAAAGTTTAGCCTTAAGAAAGGCACTATGGGCGAAATTTGGGCACAACTCACGAAACGAATGGTTTTTCACGAAACGTTTTACAAAACTTGCGTAGGAAAATTACGGCTATGTCATTTATTATTTTTGCGGATTTTTAGAGATGAAACATTTTGGACCAACGAGAGGGTGACACTTGTCACCTCGTTGGACGGCAAGGAGGCCACGGTTGGCATGAAATTGAGGCTTAAACCATGGGTCAATGTTTTGTGAGTGAATTGTGGAGTAGGGCTAGGGAACTTGTGCAAATCCCGCATCCACTTGCCCTTCACTTGCCCTCATCTTAGCCCTTGAAAGCCCTATAAATACCCCCGGAGTTGATGAACTCTTCATCCACAAATCATTCTTCCAAGTCTCAAAACTTCCCCTCTTGGAAGCCCCTGGCGAAACACCCTCTCCCCTCTAGCCTAGTGGCTTGGCAGTACCTCCCCAAGTAGAAAGTTGTCTTCCAAGTATAGTTACTATTCCAAAATACCCTAGCCCCAAATCCCTTTTAGTATTTAAGTAGAAGTTGTTAGAAACTTCTAAGGGTTATTGGAGCTATCGGAGCGTGCAAATTAGGAGCTAAACCTTGCTCAGGATCGATATATAACTTGGATAATTTTGGGCTTATCGAGGTAAATACTCTTGTCCTTCTATTGTAATTGGATATTACATATAAGAATAGTTAATACTTGAGTATAAGTTATAGAAGGATATTAAAGAATAGAATTGAACTGTAATCACAGTAGAATGGTATAACAGAAGAAGAATTAAACTGTACTTACATAGAATTTGTATTTCTGATGAACTTGGGTAGCTTGACGGGTAGGGAAGTGCTGCCCAATTTTCCGTAGAATAGAGAACCCTCTGCTTAGAACTTTCTACAGAGTAGTCTAGACGTTGATAGACGTATTTGACTATTATAGGTCGATACTCTGCGCGCGACATATTCGACTTGGCAGGTGGATTTCGCCGAGAAGGTATGTGATTCTTCCTATACTCTTGAGCATGATATTTTTAAAATATATATATATAGTACGGTAGACGTACGTGTGTTAACTGAACGTAGTTTTACTGCAATGTCTTTTGACTTAAGCCTGAATAATAAGAATCTTGAAGTCTTTCAAAAGAATTATAAATCATTTTTGAAAGAAGAAGGATATTGTTTTTAAAACAAAAAGCTTAAGAGTTATACTAGCTTTATGGGAAGTTAGGTATAACTACTTAAGACAGATAAAAGGAACAGTTTACTTATGCGTTTATAAAAGACTTGTATTGATTTCTGGAAAGTATAATAAGATGGTTTGATGAGTAGACATATTATGATGCTATGTGTGTTAGTGTCTTGTAATGCGTGTATAAGAGGGTATTCTTGTTGTTCTTATGTTGTTTAACGATAAGCGGTTACGTTAGTATTATATCACTCACCTCTTGACATGATCACGGGGTTAAGTCGCCTCCGTCACGGGGTAGACTCGGTGATGCAGGACCATGATTCGACCTCATGCGGGTCCAGGGGACCTATGCGGAGCTACGAGAGTTCCAGGTTAGTGTGCGGGGTTATACCTCATGCGGTCTATGTGGCCATGCGGACTACGAGTCCAGGACGATGTCGGGGAGTAGCTACCCTCGATGCGAGGAATACCTCATGCGGGCCTAGGTGGCCTATGCGGACTACGGGAGTCCAGGATTAGGCATGCATAATGATACTATGGGCGATTGGCCCTGCTTCGATCATTCGCAGCCTAGAAAAGACCTGTTATAGTTTACCTATTGTTGCTCTTGTTTATGATGTGGCACTATGTGCGGTTACATTGGTTGTTTCGTGCATATTTGTAAAATTGGTTTTAAAATGATATGATTTCATTTAAGTACTTTACAGTTTCACATACTTAGTACCTGTTGTACTGACCTCCTTCGGGGGGCTGCGTTCATGCCGCATGTAAGGGAAAGCAGGTGCTAGATCCGCATTCTTAGGATCTTTTGCTTTGGTGTCAGGAGCTCCACCTTCTCCGGAGGCTCGACTTTTTGGTATGATCTCCCTGTTGTGTAGATAGTTTTGTATATTCAGGGTATGGCGGGGCCCTGTCCCGCCATAGTTGTTTACTTCCTTATAGTGCGTAGTCTATTATGCAGTTGGGATGTAAACTGCCAGATTTTGGTTTATATATATATGCCGAAAGGCGACTTTCTCAGATAAATTGTGTCTCAATTTACATTGTTTCATGTCTTGTTTTTATATTCCGCTGATTTTCTCTGATGTATGACTACTTGGGTGCCCGGGTAAGGCACCAGTCACGGGCCCCGGAACGGGTCGTGACATACTCATTACTCACGAATGAGGTTTCACACTTTTTAACAAAATTCATAATAATCAATTAAGTCAAGTCTCTTATCTTTTAAGATCAAGTCTCTTAACTTCTAAAATCAATAAACTATTATTTTTATCTCTCTTAAGTCGTTATACCTAACTTCCCATAAAGCTAGTATAACTCTTAAGCTTTTAAAACCAAGTATTATTCTTCTTTCAAAAATGATTCTTAATTCTTTTGAAATACTTCAAGATTCTTATTATTCAGGCTTAAGTCAAAAGACATTGCCGTAAAACTACGTCTGGATTAACACGTATGCGTCTACCGTACTATATATATATTCTTTTAAAATATCATGCTCAAGAGGATAAGAAGAATCACATACCTCGCGACGATTATCGACTATTAGCAAATAGCTCCAAAGTACTGTAATCCGGCTAGCCTTTTCCACCTTCGAGTAGAATATGCTACTCGCAGTACTTCAACCTATAACGGTTATACAAGTCCATCAATGTCTAGACTACTCGGTAGAATAAATCTAGATACAAGATTCTACGGAAAATTGGGCAGCACTTCCCTACCACAAACTTCACAAGTCTCATCAGAATACAAATCTATGTAAGTACTGATTCAATTCCTTCTTATATACCTTCCTTGTATATAACTTATACTTAATTCTTATACTTCAACAAGATGTAAACTCTAATTACAATAGGGGACAAGATATTTACCTCGATAAGCCCATAATTATCCAGTTTAAATGTCGATCCGAGCAACGTTTAGCTCACTGCAGGCGCTCAACCCGCTCCAAACAACCCTTAGAAGTTCTACGCAACTTCTACTTAATACTTCAACCGGCTATGAAGATTTTCCTTAGGGTTTCGGTTTGAGATAAAAGGACATAAGGTAGTATTTCCGGGCTGTACGTATATAGGTAACTTTGGAATACTACAAGGTATAAGGCTAAGGTATTTGGTATAGTAACGATACTTGGAGAGTATTTTCTACCAAGAGGGGGGGTCTTTTACGAGAACCACTAGGCAAAGGGGGGGGGGGGGGGGTGTGTCTCGGCCACACCACTAGGAGGGTGTACCTCGGCGAGGGCCTTCTCAAAGGGGAGGGGAAGGCTTGGACGAAACCATAGAGAGGGAGGAAGAGGGATTTCAAGACTTAGAGATTTGTGGAGTGGATGAAGAAGTCTTCAAAGGGGTATTTATAGGGAAACCAATGGCCATGATCAAGCCAAGTGGGGGGCAAGTGGAGGGCCAAGATTTGCCCAAGTGCCCCCTATCCCTACTCCACAATTCCCTCACAAACATTGACCCATGGAATAGGCCACAAGACATGGCACAAAACGTGCAACCAATCGGCCATCAAGACCGCCCACTTGAGGGTGACAAGTGTCGCCCTCTCGTTGGTCCAAAATATTTCATCTCTCGGAAAAATCCGCAAAAATAATAAATGACATAGCCGCAATTTTCCCTTCGCAAGTTTTGTAAAACGTTTCGTCGAAAAACGATTCTTTTCGATAGTTGTGAACAAATATTTTCGGTCCTTGCCTAACTTAAGGTTTAAACTTTTATACGTACGCCCTCACGTACATACTCTGGAAATACGGGGTATAACACAGACCGCCTGAGTCTACCCCGCATCGGAGGGCAGCTTAACCCCCGGTATCATGTCAAGAGGTGAGTGATATAATACTAACATAACAGCTTATCGTTAAACAACATAAGCACAACAAGAATACCCTCTTATACAAACGTTACATGACACTAACACACATAGCATCATAATATGTCTACTCATCAAACCATCTTATTATACTTTCCAGAAATCAATACAAGTCTTTCATAAACACATAAGTAAACTGTTCCTTTTCACTTTCTTAAGTCGTTATACCTAACTTCCCATAAAGCTAGTATAACTCTTAAGCCTTTTTTTTTGTTAAAAAAACAAATATTCTTCTTCTTTCAAAAATGATTTATAATTCTTTTGAAAGACTTCAAGATTCTTATTATTTAGACTCAAGTCAAAAGACGTCAAGTAAAACCATGTTCAGTTAACACACGTACGTCTACCGTACTATATATATATTTTAAAATATCATGCTCGAGGTATAGGAAGAATCACATACCTTCTCGTGAAATCCACCGCCAAGTCGAATATGTCGCGCAGAGTATCAACCTATAATAGTCAAATACGTCTATCAACGTCTAGACTATTTTGTATAAAGTTCTAAGCGAGAGGGTTCTCTATTCTACGGAAAATTGGGCAGCACTTCCCTGCAGTCAAGCTACCCAAGTCTCATAAATACATCACATGTAAGTCTGATTTAATTCTTCTTCTGTTATACCCTTCTATTGATTACAGTTCAATTCTATTCTTTAATATCCTTCTATATCTTATACTCAAGTCTTAACTATTCTTATATGTAATATCCAATTACAATAGAAGAACAAGAGTATTTACCTCGATAAGCCCAAAATTATCCAAGTTAAATGTCGATCCGAGCAAGGTTTAGCTCTAATTTGCACGCTCAGATAGCTCAAGAAACCCTTAGAAGTTTCTAACAACTTCTACTTAAATACTAAAAGGGATTTGGGGCTAGGGTATTTTGGAATAGTAACTATACTTGGAAGACAACTTTCTACCAAGGGGTACTTGGCCAAGCCACTAGGCTAGAGGGAGAGGGTGTTTCGGCTAGGGCTTCCAAGAGGGGGAGAAGGCTTTGGGCGAGAGAGCAACTAAGGGGAGGAGTTTTTAAGACTTGGAAAGTTGATTTGTGGATGAAGAATTCATCAACTCGAGGTATTTATAGGGCTTTCAAGGGCCAAGATGAAGCCAAGTGGTAGGCAAGTGTAAGGTGGAGATTTGCACAAGTGCACCTATCCTACTCCTCAAATCACTCAACAAACATTGACCCAAGTTTTAGGCCCCAAAACCATGCCAATCGTCCAAGGCATTTGCCCCTTTGTCGCTCGGCAGGGTGACAAATGTCACCCTCTCGTTGGTCCAAAATGTTTCATCTCTCGGAAAAATCCGCAAAAATTATAAATGACATAGCCGTAATTTTCCCTACGCAAGTTTTGGAAAACGTTTCGTCAGAAAACCATTCGTTTCGTGAGTTGTGCCCAAATTTCGCCCATAGTGCCTTTCTTAAGGCTAAACTTTTGTACGTACTTCCTTACGTACATACTCTGGAAATACGGGGTATAACAAGTTTCTTCTACTTTTACACCTTAAGTAACTCACACCTTTAAAACAAGTTACTTCTCTTAAATCATGTCATTTCTCCTCTTTTAAACCAATTAAGTAAATCACTTCTTTAACTCCCCTAAAGTCATTACAACAACCCTTAGGTTTTGGAACTAAGGCACTGGCCAAAAGGTTTGGAAACCACTTCCTTTTCAAGACTCTATGTACTTTAAGTAAAATACTTTCACTTTTAGGAATCCAAACTTCACTAAGGAAATGGATTATACAACTTACAATTTAAACATCAAAGTACAATCAAGGAAGTACATAGAACAAATTCTATTTTAGGCAATCCAAATACAACCAAGGAATGTATCATTTAAGGAGTAGGAAATACTTTCTTTATCTTAAGGAATCATGCTAGAAGAGGAGATAGTTCACATACCTTTTCGGCTAAATCCACAAGCTAAGCCGAATACGCCGTACGTAGAAGTGTCAACCTATAATGGTCACAACAAGACTATCAACTTCTAGTCTCTAACGTAGAATAATACTAAGTATACGGTCTCTAATTCTACGGAAAATCGGGCAGCACTTCCTTTGTTTCTACTCACTTTGCCACCTTTTTCAAGGCCGAATATAATAACCAACACACCACATTTAAGGCTCAAAACAACAACCAAACAAAGGGGATTACACGCCTTACAATACGTGTAAAATTCCGCCCCACAATTCATACGAAGTAGTTTAATGCTCACTAGCCATTCTCGGCCAACTTACATAACCAACAATTCAAAGTCTTTTCCAATTCCAAGTTCTAAGGCCTAACATGTTATATAGTCATAAACAACTACAATTTCCTTCTTTATACCACATGCGACGACTTAAACTAATAATCGACTTGAATTGTAATCTTAAGGCTAACATGCTAGTTTTCGGATTAGGGTTCCAATAGCCAATATAATTATCAAACTTCATACTATACATCTCATGATTGCTAATAACCATAGCTACAACAACAAGTAATCTCAATTACTAAAACGACAAAAATTATACCTTTATAAGCCCTTAAAATTTCCAAGATTCAAAGTCACGCCTTAGCAATTATTAGCTCTTTTCCTTATGTTCCAATCCGGTCCAAGCACTCCTTAGAAGCCTATGAAGAACCCATCTTCAATTTCCAACTTCAAAGTTGAAGAAATCCTTAAGTTTCCGCCTTGCGACTAATACGAAAACGTCGTTTTTTAGAAATCTTTCTATTGAGATATCCTTACAATACCCTTAGGGACATTGGTTTAAAGTCTTGTGGCTAATGGATCAAAACTACAAATTTTTTTGTGTGGAGGGGAGGCAAACCCGGGAGCTTCTTGGCTAAGCTCAAGTTTCTCTAATATTTTCTAAGTGTAAAATGCCAAGTCTTGCACTAGTATGATATATAAAACACATTGGAGGGTCTAGATTACAACACATGTAAAAATTGGATGAATGGGATCAAGCCAAGTGGCTCTTGACTTAGTCAACAATGTAAAGCTCTACTTGCAAGACTTAGTCTTCTACTATGGTCAATGACCATTCTATCCTTACTAATTTCGACCAAGACCAAGTGTGAGGGTGCCACATGTCGCCCTCTCATTCGTCCATAAAATTCTGTAACCCTCGTGGGCCCCGCAAAACGTAAAATTCCTCGGGTGGGCCCCACGTGAACAAATCCGTAAAAATAAATTTCCATAATGTTAATAAGTTCCATACTCTTCAAATAATGCATTTTGAGAATCTAATTCTCCTTAACGAACATTTCTCCTTTCCGACGTTCGAAAGATTTTTCCGTCGGAAAAACAATTCTCCCTTTCGTACTAATTTCCAAGTCTTGATTCCTTACATACATTCTCTTATACATGTCCTGGACTTACGGGATGTAACACTTATTCTCATTTTCGAAATCAATATAACATTATTATTCGAAACCAAGTACTCATTACTCACGAATGAGGTTTCACAACTTTCCACACAATTCAAGTTCTTCACATATCAAATCAAGTCAAATATAAGTCAAGTCTCTTATCTTTTAAAAAAATCAATAAACCATTCTTTTACCTACATAAAGTTGTTATAATTAACTTCCCATAAAGCTATTTTAACACTTTATGTTGTAAACCAACCAAATTTGTTTAGCACACGTACGTCTACCGTACTACATAGTTTACAATAATCATGCTAGAAAGGATAGGAAGAGGTTCACATACCTCGCGACGATTATCGACAATTAGCAAAACGCTCCAAAGTACTATAACCTTGCTAGCCCTTTTCCAGCCTTCAAGTAGAATACACTACTCGTAGTACTTCCACCTATAATGGCCATGAAACGTCCATTAACCTCTAGATCTCTTCGTAGGATATTTCTAAGAACAAGGTTTCATATCCTACGGAAAATTCAGCAGCACCTCCCCCGTTTCTACTCAATTTTCCACCTTTTCCAAGGCCCGATAACCGTAATTAACATACTATAATTAAGGTGCAATAATACCGAAATTTAAAGAAGGGGATAACACGCCCAAACGGAACGCGATTAACAATCTCTCATTCATAACAACAATAACTAAAGAAGGGGATAACACGCCCAAACGGAACGCGATTAACAATCTCTCATTCATAACAATAATAACTAAAGAAGGGGATAACACGCCCAAACGGAACGCGATTAACAATCTCTCCTTCATAACAATAATAACTAAAGAAGGGGATAACACGCCCAAACGGAACGCGAATAACAATCTCTCCTTCATAACAATAATAACTAAAGAAGGGGATAACACGCCCAAACGGAACGCGATTGTTATACCCCGTATTTCCAGAGTATGTACGTGAGGGCGTACGTATTAAATTTTTGCCTTAAGAGTTGGCTTTGGTTCGAAATTTGGGCACAAGTGCCGAATAGAGTCGTTTTCTGACGAAACGTTTCCACAACTTACGTTGGGAAAATTCCGGCTATGTCATTTAGTATTTTTGCGGATTTTTCCGAGCAACGGAACATTTTTGGACCAACGGGAGGGTGACACTTGTCACCCTCATTGGACGGTAAAGAGGAGGCTTGGCCTTGGCCGATTGGTTCATGGTTTTGTGCCTTGTTTTGTGGCTTGTTTTGTGCCATGTTTTGTGGAGTAGGGGTTAGGGTGCACTTGGCTTGATCTTGGCCTTACACTTGCTATACACTTGGAAGGATCTTGGCCATTGGTTGGCTTTTGGTTTTGCTATAAATACCCCCCTCTCTTTGAAGACTTCATTCATCCAAAAATCTTCCAAGTCTTGGAAACCCTCCTCCTCTTGTTGACTCTCGCCCAAGAGCCCTCTCCCCTTAAAATTGGCTTTGCCGAGGCCACCCTCCCCTTTGTGGTGCCTTGGCCGGGTACCCCTAGCCTAGTTGTTTTCGGATAATACCCCTTGTTGTGGTATAGAAATACTCCCCTAGTATTGTTATAATGCCCAAAATACCTTAGCCTTGTACCTTGTAGTATTCCAAAGATACCTCTATACGTAGAGCCCGGAAATACTACCTTTTGTCCTTTTTAGTCTCAAACCGAAACCCTAAGGAAATCTTCATTGTTGTTTGAAGTACTTAAGAGAAGTTGGTTAGAACTTCTAAGGGTTGTTTGGAGCGGATTGGAGCACTCGGAGTAGGAGCTAAACCTTGCTCAGGAGCGACATTAAACTCGGATAATTTTTGGGCTTATCGAGGTAAATATCTTGTCCCCCTATTGTAATTGGAAATTACATATGTGTTGAATATATAGTTGTTGTATACTATATATAGAACTGAACTTGGTATTGTGGCAATGTCTTTTGACTTAAGCCTGAAGAATGAAGAATTGAACAGTAATCACATAGAAGGTTAATAAAGAGAAGAACTGAACTGTAATTACCTAGGGCTGTATTACAGTAGACTTATGTAGCATTACTGTGTAGTAGAATTGTACGCGTCCGGTTAGACGTGTTAACCCCCCCCCTGGTTGGCTTGGTAGCCGACCTCGATAAAGGAGGAGATTTACGCTGTTGCGGGGGGGGGGAGGTGCTGCCGAATTTTCTGTAGAAAGATAGAAACTTGTGTTTTGGGGTTAATAGACGTTTGTGACCTTTATAGGTGAAAGTACTAAGAGTAGCGTATTCTACTCGAGGAGTGGAAAGGGCTAGCAAGGTTGTAGTACTTGGAGCATTTGCTTATTGTCGATAAATCGTCGCGAGGTATGTGAACCTCTTCCTATCTCTTCTAGCATGATATGTGTGAACTATGTAGTACGGTAGACGTACATGTGTTAACTGTGTTTGATTGTTCTTAAAACATAAAGTGTTATAACGGCTTTATGGGAAGTTGGTTATAACAGCTTTATGTAGGTAAGAAAATACTTTGTGGTTTTAAAAGGTAACTGATGTGAATTATAACTGGCTAGTTATAATAAAGAACTTGATGTATTTCAAAAGATTTATAAATCGTTTTGAAGGGAGAGTAACACTTGGTTTTAAAGGTTTTAAAAAGAGTTATACTTTATTTATGGGGAGTTATGTATATTGTCTTAAGAGATGTAAAGAAAATGGTTTACTGATGTTAGAAGTTAAGAGACTTGATCTTATAAGATAAGAGACTTAACTTATTTGTTTTAATGAGGATGTTTGTGTGAAACCTCATTCGTGAGTAATGAGTACTTGGTTTTATTTAAAGGGATAATGTTTTACTGATTTCGGAAATCAGAATGTGTATCGACAGACCACTGCAGCGTTAATAAAGGAAAATGTATTGAATAATGATGTATCGTATTAAAACCAGTAGAAACCTCCATCTGCATAGAAACTAAGATGAGACAAAATGATATTACATTTTCTAGATCATGGTCGTAATAAGAATGTTGTAAACAAGAATAACCTACTCTCACGCGAGACTTATATTACTCAATTGTTCTAAAAAGAAATCAAGTGATTAAGTTTATGAACTATGAAACCATTTAAAATGAGAAGCTTGAGTAATTGAAACTAGGCAAACTGGAACTTAGGAAAAGAATGTTGTTACTTGATTTTGAAAAGGGATGTGGGTTGGTCATTCTTATACTACGGGTATCGGATGACTTTTATAAAAGTAATGGATCTCTTTTAAAAGAACTTAACGTATGTAGTACTTTGGGGTTAAAACCCGACTTTGGCATAATATGAAAGTACTTTGAGTTGTGTGAAGCTTGCCTATGCTTGTTGTTGTGAAACTTGCCTATGCTTGTTGTTGTGAAACTTGCCTATGCTTGTGATGATAGCCTTTGTTGTGCCAGTGTGGTATTTCTGTGTTACCGTGTCTCTCGATAGAGGGCCGGTTGACTTGTTGAGAACTTACTTGGACGTGCTGGCAGTGATGGAGAATTCCACGTATGTTTCCATTTTGATTATCGCCTTGTTGTTGATGTCACATGGACATGTCTACACCGACGCAAAGATTCCGGCATGTGGCCACGCGCGTGGTTGACCACCCAAGATATTGTTATTGAGGTAACATGGACATGTCTACACCGACGCAAGATTCCGGTACGTACGCGCCTTGTTATTATTGTTGCAACATGGACGCGTTCACACCGATGCAAGATTCCGGGCATGTGGCCACGCAGCATGGTTGACCACCCGATGAGGTTGTTATTAAGGTTACATGGGCATGTCTACACCGATGCGATTCCGGGGCATGTGGCCACGCGCGGCCTTGTTATTATTGCATCATGGACATGTCTACACCGATGCGATTCCGGGGCATGCGACCATGATGCGAACATGATGGATGTTGTGGGCGTGAGACCCATAGTTATATTTGAGTGGTGACTTTGAGGGCGTGAGTCCCTGACTTGACTGCTTTTATGTTGCGTACCGTATTTTGGTTATCATACATGTCTCCTGCTTAAGCTATTATGATTTCATTTACGTGATTTGACGCCACATACTTGTACTGTTGCATCGACCTCCTTCGGGCCGCTGCGTCATGCCGCAGTAGAGGTACATCGGCCGTGGATCCCCGCCTTAGGATCTCATTTCAGCGTTGAAAGCTCCGTTTCCTTGAGGCTTATCTTTGGTATGTTTCCGAGTTGTAGGTTCTTGTACATTCGTGGTACGTATGGCGCCCCGTCCGTCATAGTTGTTGTAAATCTTAGAGGTGCAGAGTAATCGTTGTGGCGGGGTTTGTAAAAAGGATAAGCTGTCGTTTTTATGTATATACCAAGGCAACTGTTTTGGTTGGCCTGTTTATTTATTATATCTCTTGTTTCATGACTCGTGTTTTATTTTTCCGCTGGTTATCTCTGATGTTGTATCACTAGGGTGCCCGGTAAGGCACGATGGCCCGCCCGTTCGGGCGTTACAAAGTGGTATCGTGAGCGCTAGTCCTCGGAAAGTGTCTACGCATCCGTGTCTAGTAGTCTTGATTATCGGTGTGTCGTGCACCACATCTATAATCGTGAGGCTATAGGACATTTAGGATTGGTTTCTATTCTTCTCATTCCGAGATCGTGCCTTAGAGTCGTTGTAAGTTGGACCCTCCGACGTGTTTCGTTTTTACCGCTTATGCCTGCGAAGGCAACCAGTGGCCTGAAGGCAAGGCGCCGAGGGAGCTGCTAGTGGGATTCAGAGGAGTACGAGGCGCAGCCCGCCAAGACTGAGGTGCTTGAGACGGCGAGTTTTGCGACGCCGCCAAAGACCAAAGAAGTTTAGAGCCGCAACGGTGGCCGAGACTACAAGACTGAGCCTCCAGCCCCACACCGAGCGGGAGAGATGGGTCACGCGAGATGGCCCGATTATTGGCCGTGGTGTGGCGGATATGAGATAGGCCGGACGCAGCAGCTCAGCTCCAAAGAAGACTGGTGCACCCGAGGCGCATTTGAGGCTACGGATTTCTTAGTTGTAGCCCGCTTGAGTTTTACGGGTCGAGGCGAGGATGATCCGCAGGAGTTCATCCGTCGATTCTGCAGGATCATGCGGGTGATCAAGGCTTCAGAGACTGAGTCGGTGACATTTGGTTCGCATCGGCTGCGTGATACCGCAGTCGATTGGTTTGACTCGTGGGAGCTTTCCCGGGGAGAGCATGCACTTCCAGCCGTTTGGGACGAGTTTTCGGGGGCCTTCCTGGCACATTTCTTGCCTCCACAAATGAGGAGGGCTCGGGCCGACAGATTTTTGATGTTGAGGCAGAACGGGCGTACAGTTCGGGAGTACAATGTGGAGTTCGACTCATTGGCCCGGTATGTTCCCGCATTAGTAGCTAGTATGGAGGATCGAGTGCACCGATATGTTACAGGGCTCGATGATTACCTAGCAGAGTTGTTCGTGTTTCTTCACCGGCATGGACATTGCCCGCATTCAGGCTCATGCACTTGGGTGCGAGGAGCGCAGAGATCGACGGGTGGACCGCTTTCAGCAGAAGAAGGCCAGGACGGTCGGATATTTTGGCGACTTTCGAGGCGGACCGCCTCAGCAGCAGACTAGTTATGTACCTCCGCCATTGCAGAGTAGTCCTCCGCAGCCTTCGGGACCCTTGGGATATTCAGGAGCAGGTCAGGGCTCCCAGGTTTCAGATGATCAGGGGAGTAGGGGTGTTGGCGGACGCATCACCCCTACCTCGGTGTGGCCGATGGTAGACCGCATTTCGGGGAGTGTCGTAGTACCGAGGAGCTTGTTATTCGCGCCAGCAGGCCATATGACGAGAGACTGTCCGACCAGGGGTAGCGCTGGTAGGATAGCACAGACTACTAGAGCAGTTGCAGATTCTTCACCTTCCATAGCTAGGCAGGATGTTCATACACCAGCGGGCCACGGTAGAGGTCGCGGTGGAAGTTCCCAGTTTTAGCGGTCCTTGAACCGCCTAGTTTCAGGTATATCCTTAACCCTCTAGAGTTTTGTGTGTATTGATGTTGTCGATGTGTTTAATGATATGTTTGGATAGCTTTGTGCTAAAATGTGATTTAGAAACCTGGTTAGTGAAAAGGGTAAGTCCCTGGGTAGTGTGAAATGGAAGTGGTAGCTTTCATGACCTGTAGAGGTAAGATTGTTCGGATCTAGAAACTAGAGAGTCGGGCGCTACTGGTCGGGTTGGGGCCATGTTGCGGGCCAACCCGCGTCCCGTTTTGAGGAAGGGTCAGCTCTGGGTGGTCCCGCCAGGTGGCAGGGTCACGAGGGTGCTAGGCCCAAGTTTAGATGACCATCGTATGAGTTCGTGGATACGTTCGATCAGAATCAGTTCGTGAAGGCCGGGAATGGCCTTAGGGGAAATCGAGGTTAGTGAGATGACCAAGTTTGGAGGTAGTGACTCCAAGGGTTGGAAACAGAAGCGTTGACAGAAGTGTGGTACGGACACTAGAACGAGTTCGAGTGTTCGTGACGAGTACTACGAGAAAGGGGAGAAGTGAACGTGTGTTTTGTGGCCAGGTGTGGCATGATTGTTTTCGTACGTATAGCAGTGAAGACTATACTGACGCCTGTTTGTTTTGAGACCTTGAAGGAACATTCGGGACGAATGTTTCTAAGGGGGGAAGAATGTTATACCCCGTATTTCCAGAGTATGTACGTGAGGGCGTACGTATTAAATTTTTGCCTTAAGAGTTGGCTTTGGTTCGAAATTTGGGCACAAGTGCCGAATAGAGTCGTTTCGAAAACGTTTCACGACTTACGTTGGGAAAATTCCGCTATGTCATTTAGTATTTTTGCGGATTTTTCGAGCAACGGAACATTTTTGGACCAACGAGGGTGACACTTGTCACCCTCATTGACTGAAAGAGGAGGCTTGGCCTGGCCGATTGGTTCATGGTTTTGTGCCTTGTTTTGTGGCTTGTTTTGTGCCATGTTTTGTGGAGTAGGGGTTAGGGTGCACTTGGCTTGATCTTGGCCTTACACTTGCTATACACTTGGAAGGATCTTGGCCATTGGTTGGCTTTTGGTTTTGCTATAAATACCCCCCTCTCTTTGAAGACTTCATTCATCCAAAAATCTTCCAAGTCTTGGAAACCCCTCCCCTCTTGTTGACTCTCGTCCAAGAGCCCCTCTCCCCCTTAAAAATTGGCTTTGGCCGAGAGGCCACCCCTCCCCCCTGTGTGGTGCCTTGGTGGGTACCCCTAACCTAGTTGTTTTCGTATAATACCCTTGTTGTGGTATAGAAATACTCCCTAGTCTTGTGATAATGCCCAACATACCATAGCCTTGTACCTTGTAGTATTCCAAAGATACCTCTATACGTAGAGCCCGGAAATACTACCTTTTGTCCTTTTTAGTCTCAAACCGAAACCCTAAGGAAATCTTCATTGTTGTTTGAAGTACTTAAGAGAAGTTGGTTAGAACTTCTAAGGGTTGTTTGGAGCGGATCGAGCACTCTGAGTAGGAGCTAAACCTTGCTCAGAGCGACATTAAACTCGGATAATTTTGGGCTTATCGAGGTAAATATCTTGTCTCTATTGTAATTGGAAATTACATATGTGTTGAATATATAGTTGTTGTATACTATATATAGAACTGAACTTGGTATTGTGGCAATGTCTTTTGACTTAAGCACGAAGAATGAAGAATTGAGCAAGAATCACATGTAAGGTTAATAAAGAGAAGAATCGAATCGTAATTACCTAGGTGTATTCTGAGACTTATGTAGCATTACTGTGTAGTAGAATTGTACGCGTCCGGTTAGACGTGTTAACCCCCCCCCCCCCTGGTTGGCTTGGTAGCCGACCTCGATAAAGGAGGAGATTTACGCTGTTGCGGGGGGGGAGGTGCTGCCGAATTTTCTGTAGAAAGATAGAAACTTGTGTTTTGGGGTTAATAGACGTTTGTGACCTTTATAGGTGAAAGTACTAAGAGTAGCGTATTCTACTCGAGGAGTGGAAAGGGCTAGCAAGGTTGTAGTACTTGGAGCATTTGCTTATTGTCGATAAATCGTCGCGAGGTATGTGAACCTCTTCCTATCTCTTCTAGCATGATATGTGTGAACTATGTAGTACGGTAGACGTACATGTGTTAACTGTGTTTGATTGTTCTTAAAACATAAAGTGTTATAACGGCTTTATGGGAAGTTGGTTATAACAGCTTTATGTAGGTAAGAAAATACTTTGTGGTTTTAAAAGGTAACTGATGTGAATTATAACTGGCTAGTTATAATAAAGAACTTGATGTATTTCAAAAGATTTATAAATCGTTTTGGAAGGGAGAGTAACACTTGGTTTTAAAGGTTTTAAAAAGAGTTATACTAGCTTTATGGGGAGTTAGGTATAATGTCTTAAGAGAGGTAAAGAAAATGGTTTACTGATGTTAGAAGTTAAGAGACTTGATCTTATAAGATAAGAGACTTAACTTATTTGTTTTAATGAGGATGTTTGTGTGAAACCTCATTCGTGAGTAATGAGTACTTGGTTTTATTTAAAGGGATAATGTTTTACTGATTTCGGAAATCAGAATGTGTATCGACGCACTAACGCAAATGCGTTAATAAAGGAAAATGTATTGAATAATGATGTATCGTATTAAAACCAGTAGAAACCTCCATCCGCATAGAAACTAAGATGAGACAAAATGATATTACATTTTCTAGATCATGGTCAGTAATAAGAATGTTGTAAACAAGAATAACCTACTCACGAGACTTATATTACTCAATTGTTCTAAAAAGAAATCAAGTGATTAAGTTTATGAACTATGAAACCATTTAAAATGAGAAGCTTGAGTAATTGAAACTAGGCAAACTGGAACTTAGGAAAAGAATGTTGTTACTTGATTTTGAAAAGGGATGTGGGTTGGTCATTCTTATACTACGGGTATCGGATGACTTTTATAAAAGTAATGGATCTCTTTTAAAAGAACTTAACGTATGTAGTACTTTGGGGTTAAAAACCCGGACTTTGGCATAATATGAAAGTACTTTGAGTTGTGTGAAGCTTGCCTATGCTTGTTGTTGTGAAACTTGCCTATGCTTGTTGTTGTGAAACTTGCCTATGCTTGTGATGATAGCCTTTGTTGTGCGGTGTGGTATTTACGTATTACCGTGTCTCGATAGAGGGCCGGTTGACTTGTTGAGAACTTACTGACGCGGCCGGGCGTGATGGAGAATTCCACGGGTATGTTTCCATTTTGATTACTGTCTTGTTGTTGATGTCACATGGACATGTCTACACCGATGCAGTATTCCGGGGGCATGTGGCCATGCGGCAGGGTTGACCACCCAGTATATTGTTATTGAGGTAACATGGACATGTCTACACCGATGCAGTATTCCGGCACGTGGGCCACGCGCCTTGTTATTATTGTTGCAACATGGACGTGTCTACACCGATGCAGTATTCCGGGGGCATGTGGCCATGCGGCATGGTTGACCACCCAGTAGGTTGTTATTAAGGTTACATGGGCATGTCTACACCGATGCAGTATTCCGGGGGCATGTGGCCATGCGGCCTTGTTGTTATTATTGCATCATGGACATGTCTACACCGATGCAGTATTCCGGGGGCATGCGGCCATGATGCGAACATGATGGATGTTGTGGGCGTGAGACCCATAGTTATATTTGAGTGGTGACTTTGAGGGCGTGAGTCCCTGACTTGACTGCTTTTATGTTGCGTACTGTATTTTGGTTATCATACATGTCTCCTGCTTCTTAAGCTATTATGATTTCATTTATGATTTGACGCCACATACTGTACTTGGCCAGATCGACTCCTTCGGCCGTTCATGACGCAGGTAGAGGTACATCGGTCGTGGATCCCCGCTCTTTGGATCTCATTTCATCGCGTTGTAAAGCTCCGATCCTTCGGAGGCTAATCTTTGGTATGTTTCCATGATTTGTAGGTTCTTTTACATTCGTGGGTATGGCGGCCCCGTCCGTCATAGTTGTTGTAAATCTTAGAGGTCTGTAATCTTTGTAAGCGGGGTTTGTAAAAAGGATAACTGTTCGGGTTTTTATGTATATACTGAAGGCAACTGTTTTGGTTGGCCTGTTTATTTATTATATCTCTTGTTTCATGACTCGTGTTTTATTTTTCCGCTGGTTTTCTCTGATGTTGTATCACTAGGGTGCCCGGGGTAAGGCACCAGTAACGGGCCCGGGTTCGGGGCGTTACATCGATTAACAATCTCTCATTCATAACAATAATGTAAATACAGTCCAAAGTAAATACGGTCCAAAGTAAATACAGTCCAAAGTAGATACGGTACAAAGTAGATACGGTCCTTAAGTTGGGGTCCTTGGCCAACTTTTACAATTTTACTTATCCAATTACTTCATTAGTCCTTCAAATTATATTCCAATCTTAATATAAGTTATAGTTCCTTTGTTGTTAACTTCTTAGTAAGTAATGGATACATTTTTACCATTTTAATGGATAATATGTCAATTCTTCTTTTAACATCTTAACAAGATCCAAATCTTTCCTTATATCTTATAGTCCATAATATACTTCCAATATATGTATAATATCCAATATACATAATAATCAACTTCACAAAGAGGTTAAGGTTCATTACCTCAATAATAGCCCAACAATATCCAAGAACTTAAAGTCGTTCCAAGCAAGTCTTAGCTCCAAATATTTGTGTTTCAAACCACCACAAGTCACCCTTAGAAGTTCCAAACCACCACAAGTCACCCTTAGAAGTTTCTAACCAACTTCTATTCAAGAATTAACTCCAAAAAGTGAAGAACACTAAGGTTCCATTTATGCATGCTCTCGGCTTTAGGGGAAATTTGTGGCTAGGGGTGTGAAATCTTGTCTAACTCTTGGTTAATAATCTTCATAATACATTAAGGAAGAACACTTATAAGTTTAAGAATTTTTGGACAACATTTGGTTAAGGGGAGGGGGCAATTGACGAGAACAATTAAGAAGGAGGTAGAGGGAAAATATTTTCAAGTCTTGAAATGTTCTAAGTGTGGAAGATTTTCATCAACCAAAGGGGTTTATATAGTACAACCAAGGGTTAGGATTGAAACATGTGTATGGTATAGATGTGTTTGTGTAGGTTCCTTTCTCCACTTGTCCCACAAATGCCATGCAAGACTTTGACCATTTGACTTGCCCACAAACTTGCAAAAACCGTCCAAGGTGCCATGCAATACCATGCAAGACTTTTGGCCACTTGTCTTGCCCACTAACTCTAAAAAAACGTCCAACTATGCATCTTGGGGTGACACATGTCTCCCTCCTATTGGTCCAAAATATTTAATCTCTCGGAAAAATTCCATAAAAATATTGAAAACGTAAAAATTTCCCTCACAAGGTTCGGAATATTTCCCGTCGGAAATAATTCTTTCATTCTTACCCTAATTAGGATTTATACATTTGTACGTACGTCCTCACATACATACTCTGGAACTACGGGGTATAACAAAGAAGGTGGTGGATCCTCATTCTTAGGATCACTTATCAGACGTCAGAAGCTCCATTTCTCCGGAGGCTTGTCTTTTTGGTACAGTCTTTCCCTGATGTTGTAGATTTATGTACATTCAGGGGTATGGCGGGGCCCTGTCCCGCCACTGTTGTTATTCCTAGAGGTCTGTAGTCACATGTTGTGGTTTGGGGCTGTAAGAACCGAGTTGTACAGTTTTGATTTTGATTATGCATATTTTATGGAAGGCGGCCTTATCGGCTAGCCTGTGATATTTTGTCTAAACATGTTGTATGTTGTGTATGTTCCGCTGCTATTCTCTGATGTATACCTGAACGGGGTGCCTGTAGGGCACGATGGCCGCCCCGGACGTCGTGACAAAAGTGGTATCGTGAGCGATTAGTCCTCGGAAAGTGTCTACATCGTGTCTAGTAGAGTCTTGATTATCGGTGTGTGCACCACATCTATAATCGTGAGGTCATGACATTTAGGATTGGTTTCCATTCTTCTCTCTCTGAGATCGTGCAGTAGAGCTGTCTTATTAGGTTGAATCCTCTCTGACCTATTCTTATGAAACAGTTATGCCTCCACGGAAGCGACCGTGGCCCGAGGCAAGGGCAAGGCAGCAGCAGGAGCTGCTAGCGGTACTCAGAGGGTTACACGGACTCAGGCACAGACTATTCCTGAGGTAGCAGGCGGATCGACGAGTTCAGCCACGCCGGCAGTATTAGAGGAGCCGAGAGCGACAGTAGCACCAGAGGTTCCGGTACCAGAGCCTCCAGTCCCACAGCCAGGAGCTGAGTATAGAGACTACAGGGAGAAGATCCGGTTATTGACCAGTATAGTAGCACGATAGCGCCGACAGGAGCAGGCAGCTAACCCTAGAGCCGACAGTTTGCGGATTCGGGATTTTCTGGGTTGTCATCCGCCCGAGTTTTATGGTTCGAGGTCTGAGGAGGATCCGCATGAGTTCATTCGGCAGCTACAGCGGACTATGCAGGTTCTTAGGGCTTCGGAGACAGAGTCTGTTATGCTATCCTCTTACCGGTTACGCGATATTGCGTTGAACTGGTTTGAGTCATCGGAGCTGTCGAGAGGTGAGGATGCCCTTCCAGATGTTTGGGAGGAGTTTACAGAGGCCTTCATGGATCACTTTTTGCCTCCTGAGATGAGGAGAGCCCGTGTAGATAGATTCTTGACCTTGAGGCAGAATGGGAGGACTATTAGAGAGTACATCCTGGAGTTTGACTCCTTAGCCAGGCATGCACACACCATTGTAGCTGACATGGCGGATAGAGTTCATCGTTATGTGATAGGGCTAGACCGTCATATGATTACTGCATGATTGGGGGTGGCTCTTCAGCCCGGTATGGACATTGCCAGGATGCAGGCGTATGCGCAGGGGATAGAAGATAGAGAGAGGAAGGATCAGATTGACTCAGGCCAGCCCAAGAGGGCCAGGACATCAGGGTCTTAGGGCAGTTTTCGAGGTGGACAGCCTCAGCAGCAGACTAGGTCCACATTCCAGCCAACACAGAGTGCTCCTTCACGGTTTTCTGGCAGGAGGTCTGATCAGCCAGGTCATTCAGGAGCAGGTCAGGGCTCCAGGACTTCGGGGTTTCAGGGAGGCAGAAACCGTCACCGATCGAGACTACCCACATCTCAGTGTGCTCGATGCGGTAGGTCTCACCAGGGCGAGTGTCGCATGGCTCCGGGAGCTTGTTACTCTTGTGACCAGCAGGGCCATTTGAGGAGAGATTGTCCGTCTAGAGGCGGCATGGGTGGTACGGTACAACCGACAGGATCAGTTACTGGGTCTTCCTCTTCTTCTGTGGTTATGCGCCCCGGAGGGCAGGGTACTGACGGACCGACAGGCCGCGGTAGAGGTCGTCGTGGTGGTTCCAGTTCTAGAGGTCCACATAACCGCATTTATTCCTTAGCCAGCCGCCAGGATCAGGAGGCTTCCCCTGACGTCGTCACAGGTACATTATTGATTTCATGCTGTGACGTTTATGCTTTGATAGATCCAGGTTCTACCTTGTCCTATGTGTCCCCTCTTATTGCAGGTAGAATCGGGATAGAACCGGTGTCGATAGAGCCTTTTGAGGTAGCTACGCCAGTGGGTGATCCGGTGTTAGCTGAGCGGGTGTATAGAGGTTGTCCGGTGTTTATTTACAGTCGTCAGACCCTTGCAGACTTGATAGAGTTGGAGATGACAGATTTTGATGTCATTATGGGTATGGACTGGTTGGCTTCTTGTTATGCCAACGTTGACTGTAGGGACAGGTTGGTTCGGTTCCAATTTCCTGGCGAGCCAGTTATCGAGTGGAAGGGCAACACAGCGTCGCCGAGGGGTAGGTTTATTTCTTACCTCAAGTCTAGGAAGATGGTGCGTAGCGGTACATCTATCATCCGTTCGGTATTTGATACAGAGGCCGAGGTGCCGCTTCTTGATCGATGCGATGGTTAGGAGTTTCGGATGTGTTCCCGCACGATCTTCCGTATCCTCCTGAGAGGGAGATTGAGTTTTGTATTGACACGTTGCCAGACACTCGACCTATTTCCATTCCGCCATACAGGATGGCACCTGCTGAGTTGAGGGAGCTGAAAGACCAGCTGAAAGATTTGCTGGAAAAGGCTTTATCAGGCCTAGTGTTTCTCCCTGGGGAGCGCCGAATTTGTTTGTGAAGAAGAAGGATGGGACGTTACGTATGTGTGTTGATTACAGGCAGCTGAATAAGGTAACCATCAAGAATAGTAAATTCTCCCAGGATTGATGATTTGTTTGACCAGCTGCAGGGTGCGAGGTGTTTCTACAAGATAGACCTGCGGTCTGGTTATAATCAGGTGCGAGTTCGAGAGGCAGATATCCCGAAGACTGCATTCAGGACCCGGTATGGGCACTATGAGTTCAGGGTTATATCTTTCGGTTTGACCAACACTCCAGCGGTATTTATGGATTTGATGAACCAGGTGTTCAAGCCATTTTTGGATACATTTGTGATAGTATTCATTGATGACATCCTGGTTTACTCGCGGACAGAGCAGGAGCATGCAGATCACTTGAGGACGGTACTTGGGGTCCTCCGGAGCCGGCAGTTATTTGCCAAGTTCTCCAAGTGTGATTTTTGGTTGGACTCAGTGGCATTCCTGGGGCACATTATTGTGGCTGATGGTGTTCGGGTGCATACGGCAAAGATTGAGGCAGTCAAGTCTTGGCCGAGACATACTACTCCGACCGAGGTGCGCAGTTTCTTAGGGCTGACAAGTTATTATCGTAGGTTTGTGGAGCAGTTTGCTTCGATTTCAGCCCCGTTGACTAGGTCGACTCGTGGCGCCAAGTTCCAGCCGATGAGGCTTGCGAGAAGGGTTTCCGATTCTTGAAGGAAAGGTTGACTACGGCTCCAGTTCTTACTCTTCCTGAGGGGTTAGACGGGTACGTGATCTATTGTGATGCCTCGGGTATCGGGCTAGGGTGTGTTTTGATGCAGCACGACAAGGTTATAGCCTATTCATGCCTTGAAGATTTGGAGACATTATTTGTATGGGGTTCATGTGGATATTTATACAGACCACAAGAGCCTCCAGTATATCTTCAGGCAGAGGGAGCTGAACTTGCGACAGAGACGGTGGTTAGAGTTGCTGAAAGATTATGATGTTGATATTCTATACCATTCGGGGAAAGCCAACGTAGTTGCTGATGCCTTGAGTCGTAGATCTATGGGGAGCCTGTCAGAGGTACAGCCAGAGAGACAGTACATGGTCCGTCAGATCCACCAGCTAGCGAGCCTTGGGGTTCGATTGATCGATACCGACGATAGTGGGGTACGGGTTCGTGAGGTTGCCGAGTCTTCCATCGTTGATGAGGTGAAGAGGCGACGCTGAGGACCCGATGTTGGTACGCAGATCGAGATGCAGCTCTTCGGGAGCAGAAGAGTCTATTCGAGGTAGCGCCTGATGGGGTGCTAAGATTTGAGGGTCGGTTGTGTGTTCCCGATGTGACAGGACTTCGTCAGCAGATTTTGGGGGAGGCACACAGTGCTCGTTATTCTATTCATCCGGGGTCGACCAAGATGTACCATGACCTCAGATGTTTGTACTGGTGGGATGGCCTGAAGAGGGACGTGGCAGATTTTGTTGCACAGTGTCCTAATTGCCAGCAGGTCAAGGTCGAGCACCAGAGGCCCAGTGGATTATTGCAGGCTATTGAGATTCCGACTTGGAAGTGGGAGGTGATCAACATGGACTTTGTTACAGGGTTACCTCGTACTCAGAGGAAGTACGACTCCATTTGGGTTATTATTGACAGGCTGACGAAATCAGCCCATTTCCTTCCAGTCAGGACGACGTTTTCGGCTGAGGACTATGCCAGATTGTACATCAGAGAGATTGTGAGGCTGCACGGTGTATGTTATACCCCGTATTTCCAGAGTATGTATGTGAGGACGTACGTACATTTGTACAAACCCTAATTAGGTTAAGGATGAAATTGTGAACTTTCAACGGAAAAGATTCCGAACTTTGTGAAGGAAATTCTACGTTTTTAATATTTTAACCGATTACGGATTTTTCCGAGAGATGAAATATTTTGGACCAATAGGATGGCGACATGTGTCACCCTTAGTTGGCATGGGTTGGACGAAATGGTGGCCTAGTGGACAAGTCAAATGGTCAAGTCTTGCAAGATATTTCTTTGGGTGAGTGGGAGTAGGTAAGGGACGATTTTTGTGGCAAGTGGGGGCTTGCCTTGGGCGTTTTTTTTGTGCTAGTGGAAGGCCACATGGCTCATTGTTGTGGGGGACATATGTCCCAATGTTGTGGTGGACATATGTCCCAAGGTTGTGGTGGACACTTGGTGGAAGACTCCATTCACAAAAGCCATCTAATCTAATTAATTTGTTTTAATCTTGGCCCTTGGTGGTTCTATAAATACCCCCCTCTTGTGCTAGACTTCTTCATCCACAAACACAACTTCCAAGTCTCAAAATCCTTCCCCCTTAGTTGCTAGTTCTCGTCCAACTCCTCCCCCCCCCCTTTCCTAGTTGTCTCGTCCGAAGCAACACCCCCCCCCCTTGGTAGAAAAATATTCTCCAAGTATTGTTACTATCCCAAAATACCTTAGCCAAATACCTTGTAGTATTCCAAATTCACCTCTATACTAAAAGCCCAGAAATACTACCTTATATCCATTAGTCACTAAACGAAACCCTGGGGAAACCTTCATAGTTGGTTGAAGTATTAAGTAGAGGTTGTTTAGAAACTTCTAAGGGTTTCTTGGAGCTATCGGAGCATGCAAATTGGGAGATAAACGTTGTTCAGACATTTAAACTTGGATAATTTTGGGCTTACCGAGGTAAATATCTTGTCCTTCTATTGTAATTGGAGATTACATACTGTAGTAGTATAGAAATGAGTATAAGACGTATAGAAGGATGGTATAAAAGAAGAGAATTGAACTGTACTTACATAGGACTGTATTTACAGTAGACTTGAGTAGTTTGACGGGTAGGGAAGTGCTGCCCAATTTTCCGTAGGATAGAGAACCTTCTGCTTAGAATATTCTACAGAGTAGTCTAGATGTTGATAGACGTATTTGACTATTATAGGTTGATACTCTGCGCGCGACATATTCGACTTGGCAGGTGGATTTCGCCGAGGAGGTATGTGATTCTTCCTATCCTCTTGAGCATGATATTTTAAAATATATATATAGTACGGTAGACGTACGTGTGTTAACTGAATATGGTTTTACTTGACGTCTTTTGACTTGAGTCTAAATAATAAGAACCTTGAAGTATTTCAAACGAATTATGAATCATTTTTGAAAGAAGAGTAATACTTGGTTTTTAAACAAAAAGCTTAAGAGTTATACTATCTTTATGAGAAGTTAGGTATAACGACTTAAGAAAGATAAAAGGAACGGTTTACTTATGTGTTTATGAAAGACTTGTATTGATTTCTGGAAAGTATAGTAAGATGGTTTGATGAGTAGACATATTATGATGCTACGTGTGTTAGTGTCTTGTAACGTTTGTATAAAGAGGTTATTCTTATTGTGCTTATGTTGTTTAACGATAAGCCGTTATGTTAGTATTGTACCACTCACCTCTTGACATGTTATACCGGGGTTGCCCCCCGATGCGAGGGATGCCTCATGCGGGTCCAGGGGACCTATGCGGAGCTATGAGAGTTCCAGGTTAGTGTGCGAGGAATACCTCATGCGGTCTATGTGGCCATGCGGACTACGAGAGTCCAGGACGATGCCGAGGAGTAGCTACCCTCGATGCGGGGAATACCTCATGCGGGCCTAGGTGGCCTATGCGGACTGCGGGAGTCCAGGATTAGGCATGCATAATGATACTATGGGCGATTGGCCTTGCTTCGATCATTCGCGGCCTAGAAAAGACCTGTTACAGTTTACCTATTATTGCTCTTGTTTGTGATGTGGCACTATGTGCAGTTAACTCGGTTGTTTTCATACATACTTGTGAATTGGTTTTATAAAATGTTAAGGTTTTATATATGTATATACCTTACAGTTTCACATACTTGGTACTTGTTGTACTGACCTCCTTCGGGGGGCTGCGTTCATGCCGCAGGTAAAGGGAAGCAGGTAGCAGATCCTCAGTCTTAGGATCTTTACTCTGGTGTCAGGAGCTCCATTTCTCCGGAGGCTCGACTGTTGGGTATGATCTCCCTGTCATTGTAGATTTATGTACATTCAGGGTATGGCGGGGCCCTGTCCCGCCATAGTTGTTTACTTCCTTAGAGGTCTGTAGTCCTATTGTAAAGTTGGGATGTAACTGCCAGACTTGATGTATATATATGTCGAAAGACAACTTTTTCTCAGGTAAACTGTTTCTCATTTCATATTGTTTCATGTCTTGTTTTTATATTCCGCTGATTACTCTGATGTATGACTACTTGGGTGCCCGGGTAAGGCACCAGTCACAGGCCCCGGAATGGGTCGTGACAAAAGTGGTATCAGAGCAGTTAATCCTCAGAAGGTGTCTACAGACCGTATCTAGTAGAGTCTTGATTATCGGTGTGTTGTGCACCACACCAATAATCAGTAGGCTATAGGATATTTAGGATTGGTTTCCATTCTTCTCACTCTGAGATCGTGCTTTAGAGTTGTGTTATAAGTTGGACCCCTCTAACGTATTCCTTTTCTTTACCAGTTATGCCTCCGCGCAAGGCAACCCGGGCCCAGAAGGGCAAGGCAACCGAGGGACCTGCTAGTAGGACACAGAGGGCCACGAGGGCCCAGGCCCAGTCTATAACCGAGGCGATACCTCAGACGGCGAGTTCCACGACGCCGCCAGCCCCAGCAGGGTTTAGAGCCGCAGTAGTGGCTGATGAGACCACAGTACCTGCGCCTCCAGTCCCACAGCCTGGAGCAGAGGAGATGGGTTACAGAGAGATGGCCCAGTTACTAGCCAGGATTGTGGCCAGACATGAGGATAGGCTGGACGCAGCAGTTCCAGCTCCAGCAGTACCCGTGGTTCACCCGAGGTCGGATAGTTTGAGGCTACGGGATTTTCTGAGTTGTAGCCCGCCAGAGTTCTACGGGTCGAGGCCTGAGGATGATCCGCAGGAGTTCATCCGACAGCTACAGCGGATCATGCGAGTGATCAAGGCTTCGGAGACCGAGTCAGTGGTCTTAGGTTCACATCGGCTGCGTGATACTGCAGTCATTTGGTTTGATTCGTGGGAGCTATCCCGGGGAGAGCATGCGCCTCCAGCATTATGGGACGAGTTCTCGGAGGCTTTTCTCAGCCACTTCTTGCCTCCGCAGATGAGGAGGGCACGGGCCGACAGATTTTTGATGCTGAGACAGAGAGGGCGCACAGTTCGGGAGTACAACGTGGAGTTCGACTCGTTGGCTCGATATGTCCCTGCGTTGGTAGCAGATATGGAGGACAGGGTGCACCGCTACGTCACCGGGCTAGATGATTATATGGCAGAGTCTTGCACGGGTGTAGCTCTTCAGCCGGGTATAGACATTGCCCGCATGCAGGCTCATGCACTTGGATGCGAGGAGCGTAGAGGCCGACGGGTTGACAGATATCAGCAGAAGAAGGCTAGGACGACAGGATCTTTTGGTAGCTCTCGGGGTGGACGGCCTCAGCAGCAGTCTAGATTTGCACCACACCCACTCGAGCACTCCTACACCGCCTTCGTGACGGCCTGGTATTCGAGGCGCACGGGCCCCAGGACTTCGGACTTCCAGGGTAGCAGGGGTGCTAACCGATCGAAGTCCTCTCAGTGTGTCCGATGTGGTAGATTCCATTCTGGGAGTTGTGGTACTGCTACGGGAGTTTGTTTCACTTGCGGCCAGCAGGGTCACTTTGCGAGATCGTCACCAGGCGGCGCGATGGTAGGGTCACCTACGGGTCTTTCTTGCCGTCTTCATCTCCTACGATTACTCGCCCGAGGCGTGGTACTCATGGACCAGCAGGTCGCGGCAGAGGTCGTGGCGCAGGTCCCAGTTCCAGCGGTCCTCAGAACCGCATTTATGCCCTCGTCACCGCCAGACCGGGAGGCATCGCGGATGTCGCCAGTACTTTATCGGGTTTCATGTTGTGACGTGTATGCCTTGATAGATCCGGGTTCTACTCTGTCCTATATATCTCCCCTTATTGCTAGTAGGATAGGGATAGAGCCTGAGTCCATAGACCCTTTTGAGGTAGCTACGCGGTGGTGATTTGGTGGTAGCTCGGCGGGTATATATGGCTTGCCCGATGACTTTATGCGTCGGACCAGCCGACTTGATAGAGTTGGATATGACCGATTCGATGTGATCATGGGTATGGATTGGCTAGCTTCTTGCTACGCCAATGTAGACTGCAGGAGAGAGTGGTACGATTCTGATTTCTGAAGCCGGTTATTGTGTGGGAGGAACATCAGACGCCGAGGGTAGGTTTATTTCCTACCTCAAGGCTAGGAAGATGGTGCGAGAAGGTATATCTACCATCTCATTCGGGTGTTTGATCTCGAGGTCGGTACCAGATTTTTCAAGAGAGTTCCCGGATGTGTTTCAGACGACCTCGGGTATCCTCCCGAGAGAGATAGAGTTTTGTATCGATGTGCTGCCAGACACTCGGCCTATTTCCATTTCGCCAAACAGAATGGCACCTGCCGAGTTGAGAGAGTTGAAGGACCAGCTGCGAGATTTGCTGGAGAAGGGCTTCATCAGGCCTAGTGTTTGTCACGACCCGTTCCGGGTGTAACGCCCCGAACCCGGGCCCGTTACTGGTGCCTTACCCCGGGCACCCTAGTGATACAACATCAGAGAAAACCAGCGGAAAATAAAACATGAATCATGAAACAAGAGATATAATAAATAAACAGGCCAACCAAAACAGTTGCCTTCAGTATATACATAAAACCCGAACAGTTTAATCCTTTTACAACCCTGCCCACAACAGTTCTACAGACCTCTAAGATTTACAACAACTATGACGGGACAGGGCCCCGCCATACCCCTGAATGTACAAGAACCTACAACTCAGGGAACACATACCAAAAGATAAGCCTCCGGAGAAACGGAGCTTCCCAACACGCTGAATGTGATCCTATAAGCGGGGATCGACAGTCGATGTACCTTTACCTGCGGCATGAACGCAGCCCCCCGAAGGAGGTCAGTACAACAGGTACCAAGTATGTGAAACTGTAAAATACTGTAAATGAAATCATAATAGTCTATATAAAGCAGGAGACATGTATGATAACCAAACTACAGTTCACAACATAAAAGCAGTTATGTCAAGTCAGGGACTCACGCCCTCAAAGTCATCCCTCATGCCCGTGGAACTCCTTCCTCACTGCCGGCAGTCTAGGTATAAATCATGTGATACGTATAACAGGTCTCGGCCCATCTTATGGACCCAATATAGAAACGTGTGGAATACATTCCCGGATGAACCGGTAGTCAAGTGAAATACATTCCCGGATGAACCGGTAGTCAAGTGAGATACATTCCGTGAACCTGTAATCAAGTGAGATACATTCCCGGATGAACCGGTAATCAAGTGAGATACATTCCCGGATGAACCGGTAATCAAGTGAGATACATTCCCGGATGAACCGGTAATCAAGTGAGATACATTCCCGGATGAACCGGTAGTCAAGTGAGATACATTCCCGGATGAACCGATAGTCAAGTGAACACAGTACTTGCACAACAAGGCTATCACACGTAACATGGTCAAGTTTCATAACAACAAGCATAAGCAAGTTACACACAACTCAAGGTACTTTCATTTTATGTCAAAGTCCGGGTTTTAACCCTAAAGTACTACATACGTTAAGTCTTTTTTTAAAAGAGATACATTCCTTTTATAAAAGTCACCCGATACCCGTAGTATAAAACTAGAGTGATTCCCATTATTAAGTAAACCAGAACACTTTCTTTTTAAACTCAAGTACCAACATTCTTTTCCTAAAGTTCCGGTTTGCTTAATTACAAATGCTCAAGTTTCTCATTTTAGAAAAGGTTTCGTAGTTCATAGTTTTAATCCTTTAAAACATAATTCTCCTTTAAACGTTTTGAGAAACATATGTCTTATATGTGAGTAGGTTATTCTTGTTTATAATCAATCTTATTAAGCAGCCATGATCTAGGAAATGTAATATCATTTTGTCTCATCTTAGCTTCTATGCAGATGGAGGTTTCTACTGGTTTTAATACTTCTTTAGTCAATACATTTTCCTTTTATTAACGCTGCAGTGGTTTGTCGATACACATTCTGACTTCCGAAATCAGTACAACATTCTTAAGCCGTTATACATAACTTCCCATAAAGCTAGTATAACTCTTAAGCTTTCAAAACCCAAGTAATACTCATTCTTTCAAAACGATTCATAAATCTTTTGAAATACTTCAAGTTCTTTATTAACACATATCAAGCCAGTTATTATTCAAATCAGTTACCTTTTAAAACCACAAAGTATTTGCTTATCCACATAAAGCTATTATAACCGACTTCTCATAAAGCCGTTATAACCCTTTATGTTTTAAACAAATCAAATACATTTAGCACATGCGCTCACCGTACTACATAGTTCACACATATCATGCTAGAAGAGATAGGAAGAGGTTCACATACCTCGCGACGATTATCGACTAAATAGCAAAATGCTCCGAGTACCTCAAACCGTCGGCTACTCCTTAAGCCCAGTAGATCACGCCATACGTAGTACTTCAACCTATAGAGGCCACAAGGCGCCTATTAACATCTAGATCTCAATGTAGAATATTCTACGGAAAATTGGCAAAGACCTCCCCGCAATGGCAGCGTTAATCTCCTCTCTCTATCGAGGCCGCTACCAAGCCAACCGGGGGTTTGCACGCCTAACCTGGCGTGTACAATTCTACCCACGCATGCTACACAAGTCTCATGTACGATCTATGTAATTACAGTTCAGTTCTCTTATTTAAATTCAGGCTTAAGTCGCAAGACATTGCCGACGAACTACGTTCAGTTCTTTATATAGTATACTTAACTATATACTCCTACAACATGAAATTTCCAGTTACAACAGAAGGTCAAGAATGTTTACCTCGATAAGCCCAAAATTATCCGAGTTTATATGTCGATCCTGAGCAAGGTTTAGCTCCTACTCCGAGCGCTCCAATCCGCTCCAAGAAACCCTTAGAAGTTCTACGCAACTTCTACTTATAACTTCAACTACGGGTGAAGATTTCCTTAGGGTTTCGTTTTTGTGGCTAAAGGGAAGTATAATAGTATTTTCCGAGATTTTCGTAAAAAGGGTACTTTGGAAAGTACTACAAGGTATAGGCTAAAGTATTTTGGGCATTATAACAATACTTGTAGAATACATTTCTACCAAGGGGGGTAGTATTTCGACTAGCACAACTAGGCTAGGGGGGGGTTTATTCTCGCCAGGGCGCGGGGAAGAGGGGTGGTGTTTGGACGAGAACAAGGTTGAGGGAGAGGGAGGGATTTTTAACACTTAGAGAAATTTTGGATGAAGAAGTTCATCAACTTAGAGGGGTATTTATAGGTCAAGCCATGGCCAACCAATGGCCAAGATGAAGACAAGTGTGGTGCAAGTGTAGGGTTAGATTTACACCATGTGTACCTTATCCATCTACCACACAACTTGCACAAAATATCCTACCAACTAAAGCCCTCTTTTTCGTCCACCATTGCCGCCCCATTTGTTCCAATGTGAGGGTGACACATGTCACCCTCCCATTGGTCCACAATGTTTCGTCTCTCGGAAAAATCCGCAAAAAATATAAATGACATAGCCGGAATTTTTCCAACGAAAGCTGTGGAAACGTTTCGTCAGAAAACGACTCTATTCGGCACTTGTGCACAATTTTCGAACCTAGCCAAGTCTTAAGGCAAAAAAAATTTAATACGTACGCCTCACGCATATACTCAAAATACGGGTATAACAGGGCCGTGGATCGTGCCTACAGGGCACCCAAGTAGTCATACATCGAGTAATCACGAAATATAAAGCAAGACATGAAACAGTTTATAAAATAAGACACGCTTTATGTGAGAAAACATCGCCTTTCGGATAAATACATAATCATGGTTTAGCGATTACATCCGACATCGCATAAACATGACTACGCACTTAAGGAAATATACAACTATGGCGGACAGGCCCGCCATACCTGATCAGACAAAACTATCTACAACAGGAGATCATACCCAAAGTAGAGCCTCGGAAAAGATGGAGCTCCGACACCAACGTAGATCCTAAGAATGTGGATCTAGCACTGCCGCTTACTGCGGCATGAGAACGCAGCCCCAAGGAGGTCGAGACAACAGTACTAAGTATGTGAAATCAGAAAGTACTTAAATGAAATCATAACACTTTTTAAAACCGGTTTACAAATATGTATGAAGCAATCAAGGAACCGCATATAGTGCCACATCACAAACAAGAGCAACAATAGGTAAACCGTAATAGGTCTTTTCTAGGTGTGAATGATTCAAGCGGGCCACTCGCCCGTATTATCACTCTGCAAGCCTAATCACGGACTCGAGTCCGCGATAGCCACTCACGGGCCCGCATGGTATAACCCCGCATCGAGGGTAGCTACTCCTCGGCATCGCCCCGACTCGTTGTCCGCATGGCCACATAGACCGCATGAGGCATAACCCCGCATACTAACTGGAACTCTCGTAGCTCCGCATAGGCCCTGGACCCGCATGAGGTATTCTCGAATGATGGTCCTGCATCGCTGAGTCTACCCCGCGTCGGAGGCGCCAACCCCTGATCATCTCAAGAGGTGAGTGATAGTACACTAACATAACAGCTTATCTTTAAACAACATAAGCACAACAAGAATACTCTTTTTCACAAACGTTACAAGACACTAACACACATAACATCATATCATGTCTACTCATCAAACCATCTTATTATTCTTTTCACAATTCAATATAAGTCCATTATAAACACATAGGCAAATCAAGTTTCTTTTATCAATCTTAAGTGGTTATACTTAACTTCCCATAAGGCTAGTATAACTCTTAAGCTTCGCTTAAAAACCAATTAGTTCTCTTCATTAAAAATGATTCAAGATTCTTTTGAAATGCTTTCAGATCTTTATTATTCAAAGCTTAAGCCGTGAGGCATCAGTAAGTGTTATTCAGCTTAAGCGTGAGGCATTCCGTAAGTATTATTCAGCTTAAGTCAAAGACATTGCCGTAGTTATATTTCAGTTAACACATGTACGTCTACCGTACTATATATATTGTAAAATATCATGCTTTAGGAAGAATCACATACCTTCTCAATAAAACCACCGCCAAGTTGAATATGTCGCAGCAGAGTCAGCCTATAATAGTCACAGATATCTATCAAAGACTACTCTGAAGGTCATTCTAAACAGAGGGTTCACAATTCTATGGAAAGTTGGGCAGTACTTCCCTACCCGGTGAGCTATATAAGTCTACTGTGAAAACAGTCCTATGTAAGTACAGTTTGATTTTTCTTCTTTTAAACCCTTCTACTGTGGTAACAGTTCAATTATATTCTGTGATATTCTTCTAAGTATTTATACTTATTCTTATACTACAACAGTAAGTATTCTCTAATTCAAAAGAGGGTTAGGATTTGTTACCTCAGTAAGCCCAATAATATCCTAGATAAAGTCGCGCCTGAGCAAGGTTTAGCTCCTAAGTTGTATGCTCCAAGGAAACCTTAGAAGTTCTTCACAACTTCTACTAAGTACTAAGGTATTTGGGCTAGGGTATTTTGGGCATTATAACATTACAAGAAGGCAACTTTTCTACCAAGGGAGGGGGGGTAGGTTTTGGCTAGGCTAGGGGGGGAGGAAGCCTCGGCCAACTACTCAAAGGGGGGGGGGGGGAAAGGTGTTTGGACGAAATGGCTCAAGGGAGAGGAGAGGATTTTTAGACTTGGAAGATAACTTTGTGGATGAAGAATTCTTCATCTAAAGGAGGGTATTTATAGCTCAAGCCTTGGCCAACCAATGGCCAAGATGAAGACAAGTGCAAGGCAAGTGTAGGGTGAGGATTAACTAAACACAAATATCCTACCAACTCCTTGACTTTGTGCAAGGCACAAAAAACGTGCCCAACCTCTCCATTTTCGTCCAATGGACGATTCAAGTCCATCAATGGGAGGGTGCCAAGTGTCGCCCTCCCGTTGGTCCAAAATGTTTCGTCTCTCGGAAAAATCCGCAAAAATTAGTAATGGCATAGCCGGAATTTTCCCTACGAAAGCTGTGGAAACGTTTCGTCGGAAAACGATTCTTCAAGCGAGTTGTGCACAATTTCGAACTTGGCCTAATCTTTAAGGCTAAACTTTTGTACGTATTCCCTTACGTACATACTCTGGAAATACGGGGTATAACATTCTCCCCCACTTAGAAACATTCGCCCCGAATGTTCCTTCCCAAGACAGTTAACAATAAGATTCTTCAACTTAAACAGTTGCAAAAGCCACACACGGCCACAGAACAACACTTAGGCATAAATGATAATGAAAATTTTACAAGTAGGAAAGTGAATTACCTGGAGGTGTGGGAAATAGGTGAGGATACTTCTGCCTCATGTCCTCCTCGTCTTCCCACGTCATCTCCTCCCTGAGCTCGTTCCGCCACAAGACTTTGACGGAAGCCACGTCCTTCGTCCGCAGACGCCTAACCTGACGATCGACTATCGCTATGGGAATCTCCTCATACGATAACCCCTCGGTCACCTGGACATCAATCGGGTGTACCCTAGATGGATCCCCGATACATCTCTCGATAGAAACATGAAACACGGATGCACGCCTCCAGATCGGACGGCAGATCCAACTCGTAGCAACCTTGCCTACCTGCGACAATCTGAACGCCCAATGTACCTAGTGAGTTTCCCCTTCTTCCCGAATCGCATCACACCCTTCATGGGTGACACCTTTAGGAAAACCCAATCATGAACCTCGAACTCAAGATGCCGACGACGATGATCTGCATACGACTTCTGTCGACTCTGAGCTGTCAATAGCCGCTCTCGGATAAGCTTCACCTTATCCATTGCCTGCTGTACCAAATCTGGTCCCACTAGCTGCACCTCGCCCACATCGAACCAACCTATAGGCGATCTGCACTTCCTCCCATACAAGGCCTCATAAGGCGCCATCTGAATACTGGAGTGGTAGCTATTATTATACGCGAACTCAACTAGAGGCAAATGATCCTCCCAACTACCACTGAAGTCAATAACATAGGCTCGCAAAGATATCCTCGAGAGTGCGGATAGTGCGCTCTGCTGTCCGTCATGCGTGGATGAAATGCGACGTGCTCACCACTGCGTCCCTAAACCCCTCTGGAAGGACCTCCAGAAGTTAGCGTAACCGGCTCCCATGCGATATGATCGAAGTAGGGACTCCATGCGATCGACGATCTCTGATGTAAAGTCTGGCATAATCCTCAGCCGAAAAAGTCGTCCTGACGGGAAGAAAGTGGGCTGATTTCGTCAGCCTGTCGACGATAACCCATATAGAATCATGTCTCCTCTGAGTGCGAGGTAATCCTGTGATGAAGTCCATGTTGATTACCTCCCACTTCCAGGTCGGGATCTCAATCGTCTGCAACAAACCACCAGGCCTCTGGTGCTCTACCTTCACCTGCTGACAACACGGGCACTGAGCTACGAACTCTGCAACGTCCCTCTTCAAGCCATCCCACCAATACACAGATCTAAGGTCGTGGTACATCTTGGTCGACCCTGGATGGATAGAGTAACGCGCGCTGTGTGCTTTCCCAAGAACCTGCTGCCGAAGTCCTGAAACATCTGGAACACACAACCTGCCCTCAAACCTTAGCACCCCATCAGGTGCTACCTCAAAAGGACCCTTGCCCTCACGAAGAGCTGTATCACGATAACGTGTCAAAACTGGATCCTCGAATTGTTGCCTCTTCACCTCCTCGACGATGGAAGACTCGGCAACCTCACGAACTCTAACCCCACTGCTATCAGAATCAATCAAACGGACACCAAGGCTCGCAATCGATGCAAATCACGAACCATGTCCTCCTCTCTAGCCGCACATCCGATAGGCTCCCCATCGACCTACGACTAAGGCATACGCCACAACATTGGCCTTCCCGGGTGGTACAGATATCAACATCGTAATCCTTAAGCTACTCTAACCACCGTCTCGCCGTAAGTTCAGCTCCTGCGGTGAAGATATCTTGGAGGCTCTTGTGGTGCGTAAAATATCCACGTGAACCCCATACAAATAGTGCCTCCAGATCTTCAAAGCGTGAATCACAGCTGCCAACTCCAAATCATGGGTGGGGTAGTTCCTCTCGTGTTTCTTCAGCTGTCGGGATGCATATGCTATAACTCTTCCATGCTGCATCAACACACATCCCAACCCGATGCCTGACGCATCACAATACACGACATAACCATCTGGACCCTCTGGAAGAGTAAGAACGGGGGCGGTCGTCAGTCTCTCTTTCAAAGAATCGAAACCCGCCACAAGCATCACCACTGGAACTTGGCGCCTCTGAGTCGCCTAGTCAATGGTGCATAGATAGAAGCAAACTTCTCCACGAACCGCCGATAATAACCTGCAAGGCCCAGAAAACTGCGAACCTCTGTCGGAGTAGTAGGTCTCGGCCAAGTCCTGACTGCCTCGATCTTGGCCGTATCCACTCGAATGCCATCAGCCCCGACAATATGCCCAAGAAACGCCATTGAAGTCAACTGTTATACCCCGTATTTCCAGAGTATGTACGTAAAGGAATACGTACAAAAAGTTTGGTCTTAAAGTTAGGCCTTGGACGATTTTTTAGGCACAACTCTCAAAGCGAACAGTTTTCCGACGAACGCTTTCGTAGGATAAATTCGGCTATGTCATTTCTAATTTTTATGGATTTTTCCGAGAGACGTAACACTTTGGACCAATGAGAGGCGACACTTCCCACCCTCTCATTGGTGGACTTGTCACGCAATAGGGTGATTGGATGACAATCCTTGTCATAAAGTTGGATAGATATTTTTGTGTGCAAGTTGGCTAGGTACACATGCCCTAATCTTGACCTTACACTTGCCTAGCACTTGGCTAAATCTTGGCCATTGGTTGGCCATGTCTTGACCTATAAATACCCCTCTTGAGATGAAGAGTTCTTCATCCACTAAAGCTTTCAAGTCTTGAAAAATCCTCCCCTCTCCCTTGTGAGCAATTCGTCCAAACACCCCTCCCCCTTTGAGTGAAGTCTTGGCCGAGGCTACCCCACCCCCTAGCCTAGCCGAAACCTACCCCCCCTCCCTTGGTAGAAAAGTTGCCTTCTTGTATTGTTATAATGCCCAAAATACCCTAGCCCAAATACCTTAGTACTTAGTAGAAGTTGTGAAGAACTTCTAAGGTTTCTGGAGCATACAACTTAGGAGCAAAACCTTGCTCAGGCGCGACTTTTTCTAGGATATTATTGGGCTTACCGAGGTAACTAATCCTAACCCTCTTTTGAATTAGAGAATACTTACTGTTGTAGAATAAGAATAAGTATAAATACTTAGAAGGTTGTTAAGGAATAGAATTGAACTGTAACACCTTAGAAGGGTATAAAAGAAGAATATACGAATCAGTATTTACATAGACTGTTTTCACAGAGACTTATATAGCTCACCGGTAGGGTTGTGTGCCCGACTTTCCGTAGAATTGAGGACCCTCTGCTTAGAATGACCTACGAATAGTCTAGACTTTGATAGACATCTGTGACTATTATAGGTCGATTCTCTCGCGACATACTCGACTTGGCGGTGGATTTCAGGTAGAAGGTATGTGATTCTTCCTAAAGCATGATATTTTACAATATGTATATAGTACGGTGACGCATACGTGTTAATCGAATAATACTTACGGCAATGCCTCACGGCTTAAGCCCGATAATACGTCGCAAGAATGCCTCACGCTTAAGCTTTGAATAATAAAGAATCAAAACATTTCAAAAGGACTACCGAACCATTTATTAAATGTAAGAGAACTAATTGGTTTTGAAATGAAGCTTAAGAGTTATACTAGCTTTATGGAAGTAAGTATAACCACTTAAGATTGATAAAAGAAACAAGTTTGCCTATGTGTTATAAATGCACTTATATTGTGAAAAGAATAATAAGATGGTTTGATAAGTAGACATGATATGATGCTATGTGTGTTAGTATCTTGTAACGCTTGTATAGGTGAGTATCCTTGTTGTGCTTATGTTACTTAAAGATAAGTTGTTATGTTAGTATACTATCACTCACCTCTTGAGATGATACCGGGTTAAGCCGCCTCCGACGGGGTAGACTCGGCGATCCAGGACCATGATTCGAGAATACCTCACGCGGTCCGGGGCCTATGCGAGCTACGAGAGTTCCAGTTAGTATGCGGGTTATGCCTCATGCGGTCTATGTGGCCATGCGGACAATGAGTCCAGATCGCCGAGGAGTAGCTACCTCGATGCGGGTTATACCTCACGCGCCCACGTGAGTGGCCTATGCGGACTCGAGTCGAGATTAGGCTTGCAGAATGATGATACGGGCGAGTGGCCCTGCTTTGATCATTCGCGGCCTAGACAAGACCTATTACGATTACCTATTGTTGATCTTGTTTATGATGTGACACTACGTGCTTCTCGTTGTTTCATACATATTTGTAAACCGGTTTTAAAAATGATATGTTTTCATTTAAGTACTTTACGCTGCATACTTAGTACCGTTGTATCGACTCTCTGGGCCGCGCGTTCATGCCGCGGTGGGGCAAGTGTGCTAGATCCGCATCCTTAGGATCTCTACGTTGGTGTCGTGAGCTCCATCTCTTCCGAGGCTCTACTTTTGGTATGATCTCCTGTTGTAGATAGTTTTGTACTGCGAGGTATGGCGGCCCTGTCCCGCCATAGTTGTATATTTCCTTAGAGGTCTGTAGTCATGTTGTACAGTGTCGGATGTAACTGCTAAAACATGATTATTTATATATGCCGAAAGGCGATGTTTTCTCTCAAAATCTGTGTCTTGTTTTATAAACTATTTTATGTCTTGCTTTATGTTTCCGCTGATTACTCTGATGTATGACTACTTGGGTGCCCCGGTAAGGCACCAGTCACGGGCCCCGGAATGGGTCGTGACAAAAGTGGTATCGAGCGATTAATCCTGAAAGTGTCTACAAACCGTATCTAGTAGTCTTGATTATCGGTGAGTTGCACCACACCAATAATCGTGAGGCTATAGGATATTTAGATTGGTTTCGCTCTTCTCATTCCGAGATCGTGCTTTAGAGTCGTGTTATAGGTTGGACCTCTAACGTATTCCTTTCCTCGTACGCTTATGCCTCCACGTAAGGCAACCCGCCCGTGGGCAAGGCAGCCGAGGAGTCGCTAGCGAGACACCCAGAGTCACGAGGGCTCGTGCCCGCCTATACCGTAGACGGCGAGTTCTATGACGCCGCCGCCCCAAAGAGACCACAAGACCCACACCTCCCGCCCCACACCGGGCGGAGGAGTTAGTACAAGGAGATGGCCCGGCTTGGCTAAAGTTGTGGCCCGACACGAGAGAGGCCGACGCGGCAGCGCCGCCTAGCCCAGGCACGGCCGCACCTGTTCACCCGAGGCGAGAGTTTGAGGCTACGAGACTTCTTGAGTCAGAGTTCACGGAGTTTTATGGATCGAGGCCGAGGATGATCCGCAGGAGTTCATCCGCGCCTTCAGAGGATTTTGAGAGTGATCGTATGCCGAGACCGAGTCCGTGATCTTTGGTTCACATAGGTCGCGTGATACCGCAATGATTGGTTTGATTCATTGAGTTATCCCGGAGAGCACGCGTCCCCGCCTACTGGGATGAGTTCTCGAGGCTTTCCTCACTCACTTCTTGCCTCCACAGATGAGGATGGCGCGGCCGATAGATTTTTACCATCGAGGCGAGAGGACGACCGCCGTGAGTACAATGTCGAGTTTGATTCATTGGCTCGATATGTCCCAAAGATTGGTAGCAGATATGGAGGATAGGTGCACCGCTATGTCACCTGCTAGACGACTATATGGCCGAGTCATGTGCGGGGTTTCTCCACCGTATGGACATTACCCGCACGCAGCTCACGCCTGATGCGGCGAGCGCAGAGGTCGACGAGCGATGCAAAGCATGAAGGCCGGGACGGAGGGTCTTCTCGTGGTTATCGTGGGCGGCCTCGCAGCGGCCTAGATTCGCACCACGCCCGACAGAGCACTCCCGCACCGCCCTCGACGCCACGCTGAGGGCGCACTGGCCCTGTGGCTTCAGACGTCCAGGGTAGCAGAGGTACTGGCCGATCGGGACCACCCCCCCAGTGTGGCCGATGCGGTAGATCCCATTACGGGAAGTGTGGTACTACTTTTGGATCTTGTTACGCCATTGGCGGCAGGTCACTTTGCGAGGGACTGCCCGACCGGGGGTCGCGCTGGTGGTAGGGCTCAGCCTTCAGTTCTGCCGCTTCATCATCTCCTACAGTCACTCGCCCCGAGGCGCGGGCTCATGGGTCACAGGTCGCGCAGGCCGTGGCTCGTCCAGCTTCTAGCGGTCCTCGAACCGCATTTATGCTTTGTCCACCGACAGATCGGAGGCCTCACCGATGTCGCCACAGTACCTTATCGGGCTTCGGGTTTGATGTATGCTTTGAAAGATCCGGTTCTACTGGCCCTATATATCTCCCTTGTTGCTAGTAGGATGTGGATAGAGCCCGAGTCCATAGACCCTTTCGAGGTACGCCGCCGGGTGATTCGGTGGTAGCTCGGCGGGTATATAGAGCTTGTCCTGTGACCATTTACGTCGCCGACCGCCGACTTGATAGAGTGGAGATGATTGACTTCGATGTGATCACGGGATGGATTGGTTAGCTCGCCACGCCAATGTAGACCGCAGAGAGAGAATAGTGCGGTTCCAGCTCGAGGAGCCGGTTGTTGAGTGGGAGGAGCAGTATCGCCGGAGGTAGGTTTATTTCCTACCTCGGCTAGGAAGATGGTGCGGCGGGTATATCTACCATCTCGTCGTGTTTGATAATCGGCTGCGTGCCAGATTTTCCGCTGGCCCAGTGAGTCGAAGTTCCCGTGACGTGTTTCCGGATGACCTCCGGGTATCCTCCCGAGAGGAGATCGAGTTTTGTATAGATGTGTTGCGATACTCGGCCTATTTCCATTCCGCCATACGTAATGGCACTGCCGAGTTGAGAGAGTGAAGGATCACTTAGGGATTTGCTAGAGAAGCGGCTTCATTAGGCCTAGTGTTTCTCCCCGGGAGCGCGGTATTGTTCGTAAAGAAGAAGGACGGACGCCGCATGTGTGTCGATTACATGTGCAAACAACAAGGTGACCATTAAGAACAGATACCCTTCCTAGGATTGATGATTTGTTCGACTTGCCAGTGGTGCGAGATGTTTCTCCAAAATTGATCTGCGATCGGCTATCATCAGTGCGAGTCGAGAGGTGGATGTCCCTAGATCGCATTCGGACCAGACGCATTATGAGTTCGTGGTCATGTCCTTTGGTTGACCAATGCTCGGCCAGATTCATGGATTTGATGAACCGAGTGTTCAAACCATTTTGGACACGCTTGTGATAGTGTTCATTGATGATATCTTGATTTATTCTCGCCAGAGCGGAGCATGCGAGCATTTGAGGATCTTGGCCGACAGCTTCTCGAGACCAGCGATTTACGCCAAGTTTTCCAAATGTGAGTTTTGTTGACTTCTGGCGTTTCTTGGGCATATTGCCGGGCTGATGGCATTCGAGTTGATACGCCAAGATCGAGGCCAGACTTGGCCTGCACCTACTACTCCGGCGAGGTTCGCAGCTCGGGCTTGCAGGTATTATCGGGCGTTCGTGGAGAAGTTTGCTTCTATCTCGCACCATTGACTAGGCGACTCGTAAGGCGCCAAGTTTGATGGACTGATGCTTGGAGCGGGGTTTCCATTCTTTGAAAGAGAGACCGACGACCGCCCGTTCTTACTCTTCCGCAGGGTCCAGATGGTTATGTTGTGTATTGTGATGCGCCGTGCATCGGGTTGGGATGTGTGTTGATGCAAGATGGCGTGGTTATAGCATATGCATCCCGATTGAAGAAACACGAGAGGAACTACCCCACCCATGATTTGGAGTCGGTACCGTGATTCACGCTTTCAAGATCCGAGGCACTATTTGTATGGGTTCACGTGGATATTTTTACGCACCACAAGAGCCTCCAGATATCTTCACCAGAGGAGCTGAACTTACGGCGAGACGGTGGTTGGAGTTGCTTAAGGATTACGATGTTGATATCCCGTACCACCCGGGAAGGCCAACGTGTGGCGATGCTCTTAGTCGTAGGTCGATGGGAGCCTATCGATGTGCACTAGAGAGAGGGACATGGTTCGTGATTTGCACCGCCAGCAAGCCTTGGTGTCCGCTTGATTGATTCTCGATAGCAATGGGGTTAGAGTTCGTGAGGTTGCCGAGTCTTCCATCGCTGGCGAGGTGAAGAGGCAATGCCGAGGATCCACTTTGATTCGATATCGTGATACAACTCTTCGTGAGGCGCGGTCCTTTGAGGTAGCACCGATGGGGTGCTAAGGTTTGAGGGCGTGTTGTGTGTTCCGGATGTTTCGTGACTTGGCAGCAGGTTCTTGGGAAGCACACACAAGCGTTACTCTATCCATCCGGTCGACCAAGATGTACCACGACCTTAGATCTGTGTATTGGTGGGATGGCTTGAAGAGGACGTTGCGAGTTCGTAGCTCGCCCGTGTTGTCGCAGGTAAGGTAGAGCACCAGAGACCGTGGTTTATTACAGCGATAGAGATCCCGACCGGAAGTGGGAGGTAATCAACATGGACTTCATCACAGATTACCTCGCACTCGGAGGAGACATGATTCTATATGGGTTATCGCCGACGGTGACGAAATCAGCCCACTTTCTTCCCGTCAGACGACTTTTCTACCGAGGATTATGCCGCACTTTACATCCGAGAGATCGCCGATCGCATGAGTCCCTACTTCGATCATATCGCATGCAGGAGCCCGCCACGCCAACTTCTGAGGTCCTTCCGAGGGGTTTAGGGACGCAGTGAGCACGAGTAATCGCATTTCATCCACGCATGACCAGACAGCAGAGCGCACTATCCGCACTTCGAGGATATGTCGCGAGCCCGTGTTATTGACTTCGTGGTAGTTGGGAGGATCATTTGCCTCTAGTTGAGTTCGCGTATAATAATAGCTACCACTCCAGTATTCAGATGGCGCCTTATGAGGCCTTGTATGGGAGGAAGTGCAGATCGTCTATAGGGTGGTTCGAGGTGGTCGAGGTGCAGCTAGTGGGACCAGATGTGGTGCAGCGGTGGATAAGGTGAAGCTTATCCGAGAGCGGCTATTGATACCGAGTCGGCAGTAAGTCGATGCATCATCGTCGCCGACATCCGGAGTTTGCGCTGATGATTGGGTTTTCTGAAGGTGTCACCCATGAAAGGTGTGATGAGATTCGGAAGAAGGAAACTCACCAAGGTACATTGGGCCGCTTCGTTGTCCGCAGGTAGGCAAGGTTGCCTATGAGTTGGGTCCGTCCGATCCGGAGGCGGCATCCAGTGTTTCACGTTTACTTTGAGGAGATGTATCGGGATCCATCTAGTGGTACATCCGATTGACGATGTCCGTGTGACCGAGGGGTTATCGTATGAGAGATTCCCATAGCGATAATCGATCGTCGTTAGGCGTCTGCGACGAAGGACGTGGCTTCCGTCAAAGTCTTGTGGCGGAACGAGCTCGTGAGGAGATGACGGGAAGCCGAGGAGGACATGAGGCAGAAGTATCCTCACCTGTTCCCCACCCCTCCAGGTAATTCACTTTCCTACTTGTAAATATTCATTATCGTTTATGCCTAAGTGTTGTTTATGGTCGTGTGTGGCTTTTTGCAAACTGTTTAAGTTTTGAAGAACCTTATCGTTACCTGTCTTGGGAAGGAACATTCGGGACGAATGTTTCTAAGGAGGGGAGAATGTTATACCCCGTATTTCAGTATGTACGTAAGGAATACGACAAAAAGTTTGGTCTTAAAGTTAGGCCTTGGACGATTTTTAGGCACAACTCTCAAAGCGAATAGCTTTTCCGACTAAACGTTTCCACGACTTTCGTAGGATAAATTCCGCTATGTCATTTCTAATTTTATGATTTTTCCGAGAGACGAACACTTTGGACCAATGAGGGCGACACTTCCCACCCTCTCATTGGTGGACTTGTCACGCAATAGGGCCGATTGGATGACAATCCTTGTCATAAAGTTGGATAGATATTTTTGTGTGCAAGTTGGCTAGGTACACATGCCCTAATCTTGACCTTACACTTGCCTAGCACTTGGCTAAATCTTGGCCATTGGTTGGCCATGTCTTGACCTATAAATACCCTCTTGAGATGAAGAGTTCTTCATCCACTAAAGCTTTCAAGTCTTGAAAAATCCTCCCTCTCCCTTGTGAGCAATTCGTCCAAACACCCTCCCCTTGAGTGAAGTCTTGCCGAGGCTACCCCACCCCTAGCCTAGCCGAAACCTACCCCCTCCCTTGGTAGAAAAGTTGCCTTCTTGTATTGTTATAATGCCCAAAATACCCTAGCCCAAATACCTTAGTACTTAGTAGAAGTTGTGAAGAACTTCTAAGGTTTCTCTGAGCATACAACTTAGAGCAAAACCTTGCTCAGCGACTTTTCTAGGATATTATTGGGCTTACCGAGGTAACTAATCCTAACCCTCTTTTGAATTAGAGAATACTTACTTTTGTAGAATAAGAATAAGTATAAATACTTAGAAGGTTGTTAAGGAATAGAAGTGAACTGTAACACCTTAGAAGGGTATAAAAGAAGAATATACGAATCAGATTTACATGGATCTTTTCACAGAGACTTATATAGCTCACCGTAGGGTTGTGCCCGACTTTCCGTAGAATTGAGGACCCTCTGCTTAGAATGACCTACAGAATAGTCTAGACTTTGATAGACATCCGTGACTATTATAGGCTGATTCTCTCGCGACATACTCGACTTGGCGGTGGATTTCGCGAGAAGGTATGTGATTCTTCCTAAAGCATGATATTTTACAATATGTATATAGTACGGTAGACGCATACGTGTTAATCGATAATACTTACGGAATGCCTCACGGCTTAAGCCCGACAATACGTGACGGCAATGCCTCACGCTTAAGCTCAATAATAAAGAATCAAAACATTTCAAAAGGGACTATCAACCATTTATTAAATGTAAGAGAACTAATTGGTTTTGAAATGAAGCTTAAGAGTTATACTAGCTTTATGGGAAGTAAGTATAACCACTTAAGATTGATAAAAGAAACAAGTTTGCCTATGTGTTATAACAGACTTATATTGTGAAAAGAATAATAAGATGGTTTGATAAGTAGACATGATATGATGCTACGTGTGTTAGTATCTTGTAACGCTTGTATAGGTGAGTATCCTTGTTGTGCTTATGTTACTTAAAGATAAGTTGTTATGTTAGTATACTATCACTCACCTCTTGAGATGATACCGGGTTAAGTCGCCTCCGACGCGGGTAGACTCAGCGGTCCGGGACCATGATTCGAGAATACCTACGCGGGTCCGGGGGCCTACGCGGAGCTACGAGAGTTCCGTGTTAGTATGCGGGTTATGCCTCACGCGTCTATGTGGCCATGCGGACAATGAGTCCGGGGCGATGCCGAGGAGTAGCTACCCTCGATGCGGGTTATACCTCACGCGCCCACGTGAGTGGCCTACGCGACCGAGTCCAGATTAGGCTTGCAGAATGATGATATGGGCGAGTGGCCCTGTTTCGATCATTCGCAACCTAGACAAGACCTATTACAGTTACCTATTGTTGATCTTGTTTATGATGTGACACTACGTGCGGTTTCATTGGTTGTTTCATACATATTTGTAAACCGGTTTTAAAATGATATGTTTTCATTTAAGTACTTTACGCTTTCGCATACTTAGTACCGTTGTAATCGACCTTCTCGGGCTGCTCATGCCGCAGTAAGGGCAAGCAGTGCTAGATCCGCATCCTTAGGATCTCTACGTTGGTGTCGTGAGCTCCATCTCTTCCGAGGCTCTACTTTTGGTATGATCTCCTGTTGTAGATAGTTTTGTACAATAGTGGTATGGCGGGGCCCCGTCCCGCCATAGTTGTATATTTCCTTAGAGGTCAGAGTCATGTTGTACAGGTCGGATGTAATCGCTAAAACATGATTATTTATATATGCCGAAAGGCGATGTTTTCTCTCAAAATCTGTGTCTTGTTTTATAAACTATTTTATGTCTTGCTTTATGTTTCCGCTGATTACTCTGATGTATGACTACTTGGGTGCCCCGGTAAGGCACCAGTCACGGGCCCCGGAATGGGTCGTGACATCAACCAAAACTCACATTTTGAAAACTTGGCATAATCGCCGGTCTCGAGAATCACAAGATAGCCTCAAATGCTCCGCATGCTCGCTTCTGAGCGAGAATAAACCAAGATATCATCAATGAACACTATCACAAACGTGTCCAAAAATGGTTTGAACACTCGGTTCATCAAATCCATGAATACCGCCGGAGCATTGGTCAACCCAAAAGACATGACCCTGAACTCATAATGCCCGTACCGGGTCCGGAATGCAGTCCTAGGGACATCCACCTCTCTGACCCGCACCTGATGATAGCCCGACCGTAGATCAATCTTGGAGAAACATCTCGCACTTCGCAATCGGGTCGAACAAATCATCAATCCCGGAAGGGGTATTCGTTTAATGGTCACCTTGTTCACCGTCAGTAATCAACACACATGCCAGCTGGCCCCGCCCTTCTTTTTCACGAACAATACCGCGCTCCCGGGGAGAAACACTAGGCCCGATGAAGCCCTTCTCCAAAGAAATCCTCACCTGGTCCTTCAACTCTCTCAACTCGGCAGCCATTCTCAGTATGGCGGAATGGAAATAGCCGAGTATCCGCAACACATCTATACAAAACTCGATCTCCTCGTGAGGATACCCGAGGTCATCCGAAACACGCCTGGGAACTCACGACCATCGAATCGATCAAAATCTGGCACCTCAGCCTCAGTATCAAACACCCGAACGAGATGGTAGATATACCCCTTCTGCACCATCTTCCTAGCCTTGAGGTAGGAAATAAACCTACCCCTCGGCGATACCGTGCTCCCCTCCCACTCAACAACCGGCTCCATGTATCTTATATACATTTCTATACTACTACAGTATGTAATTTCCAATTACACTAGAAGGATAGGATTATTTACCTCGATAAGACCAAAATTATCCAAGATTAAATGTCGATCCTGAGCAACGTTTAGCTCCGATTCTGAACGCTCCAAGAAACCCTTAGAAGTTCTACACAACTTCTACTTAACACTTCAACCGACTATGAAGATTTCTCTTAGGGTTTCGTTTAGTGGCTAAAGGAAGTATAATAGTATTTCTGGGCTTTTAGTATAGGTGTAACCTTGGAATACTACAAGGTATTTGGGCCAAGGTATTTTGGAATAGTAACAACACTTGGAGAATACTTTTCTACCAAGGGGGGGTATTTTTCGAAAACTACAAGGCAAGGGGGGGGGGGTATTCGGCCGAGGGCCTCTCTAAGGGGGGAGGGGTGCTCTTGGACGAATACTACACTTAAGGGGGAGGGATTTTCAAGACTTGGAAAATGATTTGTGGATGAAGAAATGTCTTGCATTAGAGGGGTATTTATAGGCCAACCAATGGCCAAGATTAAGACAAGTGGTAGGCAAGTGTAGGGTGGGGATTTGGACATGTGTTTGTGGGTCCCACTTGCTCATCAACTACACAAAATATCCTACCAACTCCTTGACAAAAAAAGAGCTAAAAAACGTGCCAAGAAATCCTTGATTGTCATTCACTGGGTGACACGTGTCACCCTCTCGTTGGTCCAAAATATTTCATCTCTCGGAAAATCCGCAAAATTATAAATGACATAGCCGGAATTTTCCTTCGCAAAGTTTGAAAACGCTTCGCCGAAAAAAAGCGACTTTTCGCTAGTTGTGCACAAATTTCGCCACTTTGCCTACTTAAGGCTTAAACTTTTGTACGTACGCCCTCACGTACATACTCTGGAAAATAAGGGGTATAAAATTCTCCCCTCCTTAGAAACATTCGTCCCGAATGTTCCTTCTCAAGACGGATAACGATAAAGTTCCTCTAACAAGTTGCCAACGCCGCACCTGGCCACAAAATAACACACGCGCAAATATTCTTCCCAAGTTCCCGAGAAATCATTCCTACATCACAAAAGCTTTCACCCTGGTCTAAAGGATACTCCCTTCGCACCTTCACTTCAAAACAAAATGATCTCTTTTATTCTGCTAACCCACGTTCACTTCTTTCCTTACTCGTCGTACTCTTCTTGAACACTTGAACTCTCCCAAGATAATGCACCATACTTCAGTCATTACTTCAGTTCCCAAAATTTCTGGAGCCACTACCTCCAAACTTGGTCATCTTACTAGCCTCGATCTTCTTCAAGGCCATCCCCGGCCTTCACGAACCGCTTCTGGTCGAACATATCCACTAACTCATACGATGGTCATCTAAACTTGGGCCTAGCACCCTCGTGACCCCACCACCTGGCGGGACCACCCAGAACTGACCCCACCTTAATCCGGGCTACGGGTTGACCCGCAATACGGCCTCAACCCGACCCTCCATCGCCAAACACTTGTTCTCCCGACCCGGAACAATCTTACCTATTCAAGTCCAGAAAGCTACCACTTTCATCTTACACAACCCACGGAATTATCCCACAATACATTTATACGCAAACCAAGTATTTCGACAAAGACTAACCGTAAAATCTTTTATTCAAGTCGGCCTTACATCTAAGGTCTCAACGTGTAATATTCTAAGGTTCCTACCTTCCCTGTCCCCACACTTATTCTTTCAACTATCCATGTCTCTAAACCAAAATTAACACAACGCTATCTGTACAAAGCACACAATAATATTATCATAACAAGCATACAAAACTCTAGAGGGTTAAGGATATACCTGAATCTACCGCTTTACTCTAATCACGGTCACCTACGCAGGCGATAGCTAGTGAAGGTGATGAACCAGCCACTGATCCTGAAGGCTGAGTCGTAACATTCGTGCTACCCCTGGTCGGGCAGTTCCTCGCAAAATGGCCTTGCTGGCCGCAAAAATAACAAGCTCTCTTGGCACCACGACACTCCCCGAAATGCGGTCTACCACATCGACCACACCGAGGTAGGGTGATCAGATCCGCCAACACCCTATTCCCTAGAAACTCGAACCCACGGAGCTCGACCGCTTGAATACCTCGAACGCTCAAGGTTGTGGAGGACCACTGCATCGGGCGAAGGTGCATAACTAGCTCGCCAGGCGGTCCGCCTCGAAAGTCGCCAAAAGACCTCATTGCTCGCCTCTTCGCTGATTCGTCATTCCGTCGACCTCTCCGCCTCACACCTAAGTGCATAAGCTCGCACGCGGCAATGTCCATGCCCGGCCAAGAGCTACACCAACAAGCCTCTACCAAGTAGTCATCTAGCCCGTGACGTAGCGGTGTACTCGCCCTCCATATCGCCACTACAGCGGGGACGTACCGAGCTAATGAGTCGAACTCCACATTGTACTCCCGAACTGTACGCCCGTTCTACCTCAACATCAAAAATATGTCGACCCGAGCCCTCCTCATCTGTGGCAGCAAGAAGTGTGCAAGAAATGCCCCTGAGAACTCGTCCCAAATGGCCGGAAGTGCATACTCTCCCCGGGACAGCTCCCACGAATCAAACCAGTCGACTGCAGTATCACGCAGCCGATGCGAACCTAAGACCATCGACTCGGTCTCCAAGCTTGATTACTCTCATTATCCGTCAGAATCGCTTGATGAACTCGCGGATCATACTCGTGCCTCGACCCGTAGAACTCTAGCGGGCTACAACTCAGGAAGTCCCGTAGCCTCAAACTATCCGATCTTGGGTGAACCATGGGTACTATCGAACCGCCGCGCCCAAATATCCTCATGTCCGCCACAACTCGCTAGCAATCGTGCCATCTCCTTGTAACCCATCTCCTCTCGCCCAGCCGTGGACCGAGGCTCGTGTATTGTTGTCTCATCACCACCGCTGCGCTCTAAACTCGCTGGGCCGGCGGCGCCGCAAAACTCGCTCAAGCACAATCTCGTGCATCGACCGCTCGCGCTCGCACTTCTCGGTATCCTACTAGCAGCTCCTCGCCGCCTTGCCCATCTGGGCCCGGTTGCCTGCGCGAGGCATAATCGGTAAAACGAGATACGCCGGAGGGTCCAACTTACAACACGCCTCTAAGGCACGATCTCGTAATGAGAAGAATGGAAACTAATCCTAAATGTCTCAGCCTCCTCGATTATAGATGTGGTGCACAACACATCAATAATCAAGACTCTACTAGACACGATTCTGAGACACTTTCCGAGGATTAATCGCTCGATACCACTTTTGTCACGACCGAACCCGAGCCGTGATCGTGCCTTACCCCGGGCACCCTCGTGATACAACATCAGAGAAAATCAGCGGAAATAAAAACATAAACATGAAACAAGAGATATGATAGATAAACAGGCCAACCAAAACAGTTGCCTTCTGTATATATACATAAAAACCCGAACAATTATCCTTTTTACAAACTCGCCACAACAAGACTACATGCACTTCTAAGAGTTTTTATACAACATGACGGACAGGCCCGCCATACCTGAATGTACAAGAACCTACAACTCAGGGTAACATACCAAAAGATAAGCCTCCGGACGAACGGAGCTTCCCAACACTGAACTGCGATCCTAAGAGCGAGGATCAACAACCGATGTACCTCTACTTGCGGCATGAACGCAGCCCGGGAGGTCAAGACAACAGCACCAAGTATGTGAAATCAAAATATCAGTAGTTAAATCATAACGATCTATATACAGCAGGAGACATATATGATAACCAAATACAGTACGCAATCATAAACGCAGTTAAGTCAGGGACTCACGCCCTCAAAGTCATCACTCAAATATAACTATGGGTCTCACGCCCACAACATCAATCATGTTCGCATCTTGGCCGCATGCCCCTAATTCTCCATCGGTGCGTATATGTCCAGATGCAACAATAATAAGGCACGGTAATCAACCCCGCCGCACGCCACATGCCCGGAGTGCAGACGGCGCATGTCCATGTAACAATAATACCAAAACACCGGTGATCAACCCCGCCGCACGGCCACATGCCCCGAATTCAGACGGCAGTGCATATGTCCATGTAACAACAATAACAATATATCGGTGATTAACCCGCCGCACGGCCGCATGCCCCCTAATTCTCGTGCAGACGGCGTATATGTCCATGTAACAACATCACACTCCTAATGGAAGCATACCGGCCACCCATCGTGTCGCATGTCCATCAATCACCGATAGCCGCCCTCCAACGAGACGCAGAGTACGTAAATACAACACTTGCACAACAAAGGCTATTTACCATAAACATAGGCAAGTCCAACATATTTATAGACTCTTATTTTATTACAACAAATTCGGGTTTTAACCCCAAAGTACTACATACATTAATCCTTTCAAAAAGACCTCTTTTTACGTAAAAACAACTCGATACTATTATCCGTAGTGCCAAATACGTTCATGTTTTAAAATCAAGTACTTTACACTGTTTTAACCAAGTGGCTTACACTTTCTAGAACAACGTCAAGTAACAACATTTTTTTCCAAAAGTTTAAGTTTGCCTAATTTCAGATACTCACGTCTTTTAGTTTGGAAAGATTTCATAGTTTATAGTCTTAATCAAATAACGTACTCCCCTTTAAAACAATAAGCCTTATGTGTGAGTAGGTTATTCTTTGTTTATAACAATCTTATAAAAGCAACCATGATCTAGGAAATGTAATATCATTTTGTCTCATCTTAGCTTCTATGCAGATGGAGGTTTCTACTGGTTTTAATAATACTTAATTATTCAATACATTTCCCTTTATTAGCGCTGCAGTGGTTTGTTCGATACTTATTCTGATTTCCGAAATCAGTAAAACATTATTCCTTTTAAAAACCAAGTACTCATTACTCACGAATGAGGTTTCACACTTTTTAACAAAATTCATATTAATTCAATTAAGTCAAGTCTCTTATCTTATAAGATCAAGTCTCTTAACTTCTTAAAATCAATAAACCATTCTTTTTATCTCTCTTAAGTCGTTATACCTAACTTCCCATAAAGCTAGTATAACTCTTAAGCTTTCAAACCAAGTATTATTCTTCTTTCAAAAAGGATTCTCAATTCTTTTGAAATACTTCAAGATTCTTATTATTCAGACTTAAGTCAAAAGACATCCGTAAAACTACATTCGGTTAACACACGACGCTCACCGTACTATATATATATTCTTTTAAAATACTTCCGCATTCTTATTATTCGTGCTTAAGTCAAAAGACATTGCCGTAAAACTACATTCGCTTAACACACGCACGCCTACCGCACTATATATATATTCTTTTAAAATATCATGCTCAAGAGGATAGGAGAATCACATACCGCGACGATTATCGACTATTAGCAAAACGCCCACGACTATAACCCGCTAGCCTTGTCCACCTTCCAAGTAGTACATGCTACTCGCAGAACATTCAACCAATAAAGGTTATAAGTTCATCAGAAATACAAATTCTATGTAAGTACAGTTTAATCTTCTACTTTAATATTCTTCTGATGTGATTTCATTTCAATATTCTTCTGTAATATCCTTCTATTACAGTTCAATTCTCTTCCATGTATCTTATATACATTTCTATACTACTACAATATGTAATTTCCAATTACACTAGAAGGATAGGATTATTTACCTCGATAAGCCCAAAATTATCCAAGATTAAATGTCGATCCTGAGCAACGTTTAGCTCCGATTCTGAACGCTCCAAGAAACCCTTAGAAGTTCTACACAACTTCTACTTAACATTTCAACCGACTATGAAGATTTCTCTTAGGGTTTCGTTTAGTGGCTAAAGGAAGTATAATAGTATTTCTGGGCTTTTAGTATAGGTGTAACCTTGGAATACTACAAGGTATTTGGGCCAAGGTATTTTGGAATAGTAACAACACTTGGAGAATACTTTTCTACCAAGGGGGGGTATTTTTCGAAAACTACAGGCAAGGGGGAGGGGGTATTCGCCGAGGGCCTCTAAGGGGAGGTGCTCTTGGACGAATACTACACTTAAGGGGGGGGGGGGGATTTTCAAGACTTGGAAAATGATTTGTGGATGAAGAAATGTCTTGCATTAGAGGGGTATTTATAGGCCAACCAATGGCCAAGATTAAGACAAGTGGTAGGCAAGTGTAGGGTGGGGATTTGGACATGTGTTTGTGGGTCCCACTTGCTCATCAACTACACAAAATATCCTACCAACTCCTTGACAAAAAAAGAGCTAAAAAACGTGCCAAGATATCCCTTGGATTATCGTCCACTTGGGTGACACGTGTCACCCTCTCGTTGGTCCAAAATATTTCATCTCTTGGAAAAATCCGCAAAAATTATAAATGACATAGCCGGAATTTTCCCTTCGCAAAGTTTGGAAAACGTTTCGTCGGAGAACGACTCTTTTCGCTAGTTGTGCACAAATTTCGCCACTTTGCCTACTTAAGGCTTAAACTTTTGTACGTACGCCCTCACGTACATACTCTGGAAAATACGGGGTATAACAGAATACTGCATCGCCGAGGGGTAGGTTTATTTCTTACCTCAAGGCTAGGAAGATGGTGCGGAAAAGATATATTTACCATTTGGTTCGGGTGTTCGATACCGAGGCTGAGATACCGGACCTTCATCGGCCCGTTGTTAGAGAGTTTCGGACGTATTCCCGCACGAAGCTTCCGTATCCTCCCGAGAGGAGATTGAGTTTTGCATTGATTTGGCACCAGACACTCGACCAATATCTATTCCGCCTTACAGGATGGCACCTGCCGAGTTGAAGGAATCAAGGACCACCAAAGATTTGTTGGAGAAAGGCTTTATCGTGCCAAGTGTTTCTCCCGGGAGCGCCATGTTATTTGTAAAGAAGAAAGATGGACGCCAAGCAGATGTATTGATTACGTAAATTGAACAAGGTAACTATCAAGAATGATATCCTCCCGTGATTGATGATTTGTTTGACCAGTTGCAGGGTGCGAGATGTTTTTCCAAGATAGACCTGCTATCTGGTTACCATCAGGTACGAGTTAGAGAGGCGGATATCCCGAATACTGCATTCAGGACCCGGTATGGGCATTATGAGTTCAGGGTGATGTCTTTCGGATTGACCAACGCTTCAGCGGTATTCATGGATTTGATGAATAGGGTGTTCAGGCCATTCTTGGATATGTTCGTTATAGTGTTCGTTGATGATATCTTGGTGTATTCGCGCACAGAGCAGGAGCATACAGATCATTTGAGGACGGTATTGGGAGTCCTCACGGACCGGCAGTTGTATTCCAAGTTCTCGAAATGCGAGTTTTGCCTGGCTTCAGTGGCTTTCTTAGGACATGTTATCGGGGCCGATGGTATCCGGGTTGATACAGCTAAGATTGAGGCAGTCAAGACTTGGCCTAGACCCACTACACCGGCAGGTGCAGCCTTCTGGGCCTTGCAGTTATTATCTGAGGTTTGTGGAGAAGTTTGCTTCCATGTCGCCGCTTTGACTAGCCGACTGTAAGGCAGCTACATTTCAGTGGACGGATGCTTGTGAGGAGAGTTTCCAGTTACTAAAGGAGAAATTGACGACCGCCCCAGTCCTTACTTGTCACGACCCGAACCCGGGCCCGTGACTGGTGCCTTACCCCGGGCACCCTAGTGATACAACATCAGAGTAATCAGCGGAACATAAAACAAGACATGAAAATATTATGAAGTAAGAAACGATGTCGGAGAAAACTTGCCTTATGGCATATATAAAAATCAATTTTAAAACCGAACAGTTACATCCCATTACAACTCTGCCCACAACAGTACTACAGACCTCTAAGAATGATACGACAACAATGGCGGGACAGGGCCCCGCCATACCCCTGAATGTAAATACCTACAACGGCAGGACTATACCACCGATAAGCCTCCGAGAAACGGAGCTTCCCATACGCTGAATCGTGACCCGAGAACTAGGATCAACGATCGTGTACCTCAACTCGCGGCATGAACGCAACCCCGAAGGAGGTCGATAACAGTACCAAGTATGTGAAATCAAAATATCAGAAATGAAATCATAATAGTCTATAAGCGAGACATGTATGATAACCAAACTACGCTCACAATAAATAGGCAATATGTCAAGTCGTGACTCACGCCCTCAAAGTAATAACTCTAATGTACCTATGTGTCTCACGCCCATAACATCAATCATGCCCGTGGTATACCTTCCTCACTGCCGGCAATTTATGATATAAAAGCACCAAGAAATAAATATGAACACCAGGTACCACCTGTGTCCTAATAAAACAAAGACAGGTAAGTACGAAGGCATAACCGACTACTAACACCTACAAGATTAACGTGGTCATAAATCAGATCATGATATCCGCTTCAGACCGTCACATGATCAAAGCCGTCACTCGCCTCGCAGATCAAATGCGCGTCTAGCCTCGAACTCTCCGTAGCTCAAGATAGGCCAACCTCATAGGCCCGCATGAGGTATTCCTCGCATCGAGGGTAGCTACTCCCCGGCATCGTCCTGGACTCGCAGTCCGCATGGCCACAAAAACCGCATGACCATAAAGGCCGCAAACTAACCTGGAACTCTCGTAGCTCCACATAGGTCCCCAGGACCCGCATGAGGTATTCTCGAATCATGGTCCTGCATCACCGAAGTCTACCCCGCGTCGGAGGCGCCTTAACCTCCGAGACAAGTCAAGGTGAGTGGTACAATACCAACATAACGGCCGAGAGTCAAACAACTTTAAGCGCGATGAGGAAAACCCCTTTACACGAACATCACAGATACTAACACACGTAGCATCCTAGCATGTTTACTTATTAAATCAACAAGAAAGTATTACAAGGCTATCACAAACCAACACAACCAAGTTATACACACAAGGTACATTCTAATATATGATTAACAAGATCGGGTATCTAATCCCAAAGTACTTCATACATTATCTTTTAAAAGATACGTTACGTTTACAAAAGTCACACAATACGTAGTATATGAAAAAATAAAGTGATTATCTTTTGAAGTAAATCAAAACACTTACCTTTGTAAAATCAAGTAACAACATTATTTTCCAAACGCCCAAGTTTGCCTAATTTCAAATGTTCACTTCTTATTTTAGAAAGGTTTCAGAGTTCATAGTCTTATTCATTTGAGGATATAATTCTCTTTAAACCATCCGAGAAAACATAAGCCTTATATGTGAGTAGGATATTCTTGTTTATAACAATCTTATTACAATGACCATGATCTAGGAAATATCATTTTGTCTCATCTTAGCTTCTATGCATGGAAGTTTCTCTTGGTTTTAATAATACTTAATCACAAAATATTTCCTTTTATTAACGCCGCAGTTGGTTTGTCGATACACATTCGATTTCCAAATCAAGAAACATTCTTAAGCCGTTATACCTAACTTCCCATAAAGCTAGTATAACTCTTAAGTTTTCAAAGACCCAATATTACTTCTTCCTTCAAAATGATTCAAAAATCTTTTGAAATACTTCAAGTTCTTATTATTACGTAACCAGCCAGTTATAGTTCAAATCAGTTACCCTTTTTAAAAACCACAAGTATTTTCTTACCTACATAAAGCTGTTGTAACCAACTTTCCATAAAGCCGTTATAACACTTTATGTTTCAGACCAATCAAATACATTTAACACAGGTACGTCTATCGTACTACATAGTTACACACATATCATGCTAGAAGAGATAGGAAGAGGTTCACATACCTCGCGACGAGTATCGACTAATAGCAAAACGCTCCAAATACTTCCAACCGTCGGCTACTCCTCAAGCCAAGTAGATCGCGTCACACGCAGTACTTCAACCTATAAGGCCACAAGGCGCTTATTAACATTTAGGTCTCTTCATAGAACATTCTACAGAAAATTCGGCAGCACCTCCTCCCCCCCGGCAACAGCGTAAATCTCCTCCTCTATCGGGGCCGGCAACCAAGCCAACCAGGGGGGGTTATACGTCTAATCCGGATGTGCACAATTCTACCTCACAGAAAAACTACACAAGTCTACTGTAATACAGTCCTATGTAATTACAGTTCAGTACTCTTCTTTACATTCAGGCTTAAGTCGCAAGACATTGTCGTAAGTATTATTTAGGCTTAAGTCCAAAGACATTGCCGATAACAACGTTCAGTTCTATATATAGTATACTTCAACTATATAGTCTAACAATCATGTAATTTCCAATTACAATAGAGGGACAAGATATTTACCTCGATAAGCCCATAATTATCCTAGTTTAAAGTCGCTCCTGAGCAACGTTTAGCTCCAACTCCGTGCGCTCCAACCCGCTCCGAACCACCCTTAGAAGTTCTAACCCACTTCTACTTAATACTCCAACTATCTATGGAGATTTTCCTTAGGGTTTCGTTTTTTTGACTGACGGGAAGTATAATAGTATAACTGGGCTTTTGTATAGGTATAACCTTAGAATACTACAAGGTATACGGCTAAGGTAATTTGGGCATTATAACAATACTTTTGAGAGTATTTCTACCAAGAGGGGTGTATACCTCGGCCTACCCCACTGGGGGAACTCTCGCCGCGGGGGAAAGAACTCTCGCCACAAGGCCTTCTCAAAGGGAGGGTGGGACGAAACAACTACACAAAGGGAAGGGAGGATTTTAACACTTAAGGAATTTTAGGAATGGATGAAGAAGTCTTCCAAAGGGGTATTTATAGTACAAGCCAAGGCCAACCAACGGCCAAGATCTAGCCAAGTGCTATGCAAGTGTAGGGCCTAGATCATGCCAAGTGCACCTTATCCATCTACCCACAAAATATCCTACCAACTACTTGACAAAGCCAAGCAATTCGCCCACTCTATCACACTAATGAGAGGTGCCAAGTGGCGCCTCTTGTTGGTCCAAAATGTTCGCCTCTCTAAAAATCCGCAAAAATTAAAAATGACATAGCCGGAATTTTCCCTACGAAAGTCGTGGAAACGCTTTCAAAAACGACTCTAACCGGTGTTGTGCACAAAAATAATTCGCCAAGCCTTATTCTCAAGTTCAAATTTTCTACGACGCCCCACGCATATACTGAAATACGGTATAACATTCTCTCCTTAGAAACATTCGTCCCGAATGTTCCTTCTAAGTCTCAAAACAAACATGCGCCAAGATAGTCTTCATCGCTATACTTGCGAGAACAATCCCGCCACACATGGCCACGGAACCAACTTGCGCAAAGTACTTACCTCCAAGTCCACGAGGAAACACCTCTAACATCACCATAAAACACCTCTCACCGGGTCTAAAATATACTTCCTTCGTGACCTTCTTTTACACAAAAAAGAAAGAAAATGATCACATCTATGCTCGCGATACCATCGATACCACCTTTGTCACTTTGCCGCGAGGTCCTAGTGTCACTCCGCGACCCAACAAATGGTACCGGATCGCATGCGATCCCCGAGGTCATCGACACTCGAACTCTTACCATATTTCGATCTCGCTCGTTCCAAACTCGGGTTACTATCTCTAACGTGGTCATCATTAATCGGGAACACTGATGGATCTCCGATACTTTCCGAACATATCAATACGAAAGATCGGACGTCGCCTCCTAAGTCGGACGGCAAAGCTAACATATAGGCAACCCGCCTATTCTTCACATGAACTCGTGCGGCCCAAAGTAACTCGGGCTAAGTTCCCTCTGTTTTCCAAAACTCGTCACACCCAACCCGGGGTGGTCCTTTCAAGAAGACCGACCGTCAACCTGAACTCTAAGCGTCGTCGCCGATCATCCGCACGATTTCTCTGAGCTGCCAGAACCTCTTCTAGACAAGCTTTACTCTATCCACAGTCTGCTGGAACTAGCCTGAACCAACTATCTGAATCTTGCCAACATCGAACCAATAGACCGCGACTTACACATCCGCCCTACACGGCTTCATAAGGCGACATCCGAACACCAAATGGTAGCTTAAACACTCCCTCCATAGAGACAACAATCCCACAACTACCCTCGTAATCCACACATCGCCCGAGGCGAATGCGATTCTCGAGACTTGCTCGAGTTCTTAACCCCGCTGTAACACTTCCGAAACAAAACACGTGCACTGGCTCCACCGTGCGACATAAGGTGAAGGTAGGCACCTCGCAGCCTTACAACCTTTCTCGGAAAAAAATCAACATCGCCGAGTAAACGGTCTTTGCTAGAAGACAAGACGGTGACCTCCTCGGCGACTATCGGTCGAACGCATCCACGAGTTCAGACTGGTTAACTAAACTTGGGCCTAACACCCTCGTGACCTACCACAAGGGACCACCACAACCGACCCCACCACCATACATGCCGCGGGTTGACCCGCAACGCGTGGCCTTAACCCGACCCAAGAACGCCGCGAAAACGCTAGCTCCCCGAAGAAAAACTCTCACTAATCACGTTACGAAAACCTAGCGGTCTTCTTAGCTCAACTACCCTCTTTCATTCCACACTACTCAGGGACTTGTCCCAAGACATAGCTTACGTGCACTATGCACTCCTATAAGGGTCAAACATGAACACTACACCTTTATTCGAGGTGGCCTTACCTCTAAGGTCTCCACGTATAAAACTCTAAGGCTCACACCTTCTCTATCCCTCAAATCTTACTTGGTTAACTAACCAAGATTTCTAATTATAATTTACACCATGCTATCAGAATATAACACTTAAGGTATACTCACCTTATCACACATACTAAACCCTAGAGGGTTAAAGATCTATATGTATCTACTGCTTCACTCTCCTTAGTCGTTCTAAACAAACCTACCCCGTAGGGCACATAGCTAGGGGAGATGACGAACTACCCACCGATCCTGAAGGTTGAGTCCTCCTACTAGGACATCCTTTCGACACATGGCCCTGACGGCCGCAGGTAAAACAAGTACCAACTAAAAGAGGACATTCCCCGGGATGACGTCTGTCACACTGTGAACACTGGGGAAAAAAACTGAATCCGGCTGGCTGGAACCTACGTAGCCGTGGAACCTAAGCTCGAGCTCACCAACTCTTGTATACCCGAACGCCCCGAACCCCGCGAGGACCTTTTCGCACCGTGGATGCGCATAATCTAATCTCCGCGAGGCGACTCGCCGAAAGTTACCAAAGGACTCACGCTCGCCCTCTTCGCCGCCCTTCGTTAACCCGCCGATCTCTACGCTTTCGCCGCGCATAAGCCCGCATACGTGCCATGCTCAAGCCTAATCAAGAACTTACTTGCACAACCTTCTCGTTGATATTCATCAAGACTCGGTACATCGGTATACTCGTAGTCAAATCCATAGTTAGTAATGTGGTCGCTTTTTGCAATCTATATTCTTCCCCCTGCCGTGGAACCAGGTTCATATATCATGACCGCAGAGGAATCGCCGCCGCACTAAACTCACTGGGCCGGTGACGAGCATAACTCCCGACGAAGCACCTAACTCAGTGATGGTTGGGCTCGTGCCTCGTAACCTCTCAGACTTACTCGCAGCCTCCTCGGCCGCCTTGCCCTCCCGGGCCGGGCCCCTACGCGGAGGCATAACGGTAGTGGAAAGAAATACGTTAGAGGTCCAACTTACAACACGCCTCTAAGGCACGATCTCGAGTGAGAAGAATAGAAACCAATCCTAAATATCCTATAGCCTCGATTATTGGTGTGGTGCACAACACACCGATAATCAAGACTCATCGGATACGGTGCAGACACTTTCCGAGGATTAATCGCTCGATACCACTTTTGTCACGACCAACCCGGCCCGTGATCGTGCCTTACCCGGCACCCTGGTGATACAACATCGAGTAATCGAACATAAAACAAGACATGAAAATATTATGAAGTAAGAAACGATGTCGGAGAAAACTTGCCTTATGGCATATATAAAAATCAATTTTAAAACCGAACAGTTACATCCCATTACAACTCTGCCCACAACAGTACTACAGACCTCTAAGAATGATACGAAAACAATGGCGGGACAGGGCCCCGCCATACCCGAATGTAAATACCTACAACGACGGACTATACCACTGATAAGCCTCGAGAAACGGAGCTTCCATACTGAATCGTGACCCGAGAACTAGGATCAACGACGGTGTACCTCAACTGCGGCATGAACGCGGCCCCGAAGGAGGTCGATCAACAAGTACTAAGTATGTGGCGAAAATCAGTAAATGAAATCATAATAGTCTATAAGCGGAGACATGTATGATAACCAAACTACGATTCACAATAAATAGCGATATGTCAAGTCGTGACTCACGCCCTCAAAGTCATCACTCAAATGTAACTATGGGTCTCACGCCCATAACATCAATCATGCCGTGGAATACCTTCCTCACCGTGGCGGTTATGATATAAAAGCACCAAGAAATACATATGAACACGTGTCCCACTGTGTCCTAATAAAATAGTACAGGTAAGTGCGAAGGCATAACCGACTACTAACACCTACAAGACTAACGGTCATAAATCGTATCATGATATCTGTCTAGCCGTCACATGATCAAAGCCGGTCACTCGCCGCGAGATCAAATGTGCGCGTCTAGCCTCGAACTCTCGTAGCTCGCGTAGGCCAACCTCATAGACCCGTATGAGGTATTCCTCGCATCGAGGGTAGCTACTCCCCGGCATCGTCCTGGACTCGCAGTCCGCATGGCCACAAAGACCGCATGACCATAAAGGCCGCAAACTAACCTGGAACTCTCGTAGCTCCGCATAGGTCCCAGGACCCGCATGAGGTATTCTCGAATCATGGTCCCAGCCCGCCTGAGTCTACCCCGCATCGGAGGGCAGCTTAACCTCCGGAGACAAGTCAAGGTGAGTGGTACAATACCAACATAACGGCTGAGAGTCAAACAACTTTAAGCGCAGTCGAGGGAAAACCCCCTTTACACAGAACATCACAGGATACTAACACACGTAGCATCCTAGCATGTTTACTTATTAAATCAACAAGAAAGTATTACAAGGCTATCACAAACCAACACAACCAAGTTATACACACAAGGTACATTCTAATATATGATTAACAAGATCGGGTATCTAATCCCAAAGTACTTCATACATTATCTTTTAAAAGATACGTTACGTTTACAAAAGTCACACAATACCCGTAGTATATGAAAAAAATAAAGTGATTATCTTTTGAAGTAAATCAAAACACTTACCTTTGTAAAATCAAGTAACAACATTATTTTCCAAACGTCCAAGTTTGCCTAATTTCAAATGTTCACGGTTCTTATTTTAGAAAGGTTTCGTAGTTCATAGTCTTATTCATTTGAGGATATAATTCTCTTTTAAACCATCTGAGAAAACATAAGCCTTATATGTGAGTAGGATATTCTTGTTTATAACAATCTTATTACAGCAGCCATGATCTAGGAAATATCATTTTGTCTCATCTTAGCTTCTATGCAGATGGAAGTTTCTACTGATTTTAATAATACTTAATCTGTCAAAATATTTCCTTTTATTAACGCTGCAGTGGTTTGTCGATACACATTCTGATTTCCGAAATCAGTAAAACATTCTTAAGCCGTTATACCTAACTTCCCATAAAGCTAGTATAACTCTTAAGTTTTCAAAGACCCAGTATTACTTCTTCCTTCAAAATGATTCAAAAATCTTTTGAAATACTTCAAGTTCTTATTATTACGTAACCAGCCAGTTATAGTTCAAATCAGTTACCCTTTTTAAAAACCACAAGTATTTTCTTACCTACATAAAGCTGTTGTAACCAACTTCCCATAAAGTCGTTATAACACTTTATGTTTCAGACCAATCAAATACATTTAACACAGGTATGTCTATCGTACTACATAATTACACACATATCATGCTAGAAGAGATAGGAAGTGGTTCACATACCTCGCGACGAGTATCGACTAATAGCAAAACGCTCCAAATACTTCCAACCGTCGGCTACTCCTCAAGCCAAGTAGATCGCGCCACACGCAGTACTTCAACCTATAAGGCCACAAGGCTCTTATTAACATTTAGGTCTCTTCGTAGAACATTCTACAGAAAATTCGCAAAGGCCTCCCCCATGGCAACGTAAATCTCCTCTATCGGGGCCGGCTACCAAGCCAACCAGGGGGGGGGGTTATACGTCTAATCCGGATGTGCACAATTCTACCTCACAGAAAAACTACACAAGTCTACTGTAATACAGTCCTATGTAATTACAGTTCAGTACTCTTCTTTACATTCAGGCTTAAGTCGCAAGACATTACCGTAAGTATTATTCAGGCTTAAGTCCAAAGACATTGCCGATAACAACGTTCAGTTCTATATATAGTATACTTCAACTATATAGTCTAACAATCATGTAATTTCCAATTACAATAGAGGGACAAGATATTTACCTCAATAAGCCCATAATTATCCTAGTTTAAAGTCGCTCCTGAGCAACGTTTAGCTCCAACTCCGTGCGCTCCAACCCGCTCCGAACCACCCTTAGAAGTTCTAACCCACTTCTACTTAATACTCCAACTATCTATGGAGATTTTCCTTAGGGTTTCGTTTTTGTGACTGACGGGAAGTATAATAGTATAACTGGGCTTTTGTATAGGTATAACCTTAGAATACTACAAAGTATACGGCTAAGGTAATTTGGGCATTATAAAAATACTTTTGAGAGTATTTCTACCAAGAGGGGGGGTATATACCCCTCGGCCTACCCCACTAGGGGGGGAACTCTCGACGAGGGGCGGGAAAGAACTCTCTCGGCCACAAGGCCTTCTCAAAGGGGGAGGGTGGGACGAAACAACTACACAAAGGGAAGGGAGGATTTTAACACTTAAGGAATTTTAGGAATGGATGAAGAAGTCTTCCAAAGGGGGGTATTTATAGTACAAGCCAAGGCCAACCAATGGCCAAGATCTAGCCAAGTGCTATGCAAGTGTAGGGCCTAGATCATGCCAAGTGCACCTTATCCATCTACCCACAAAATATCCTACCAACTACTTGACAAAAGCCAAGCAATTCGTCCACTCTACCGCCACCAATGAGAGGGTGCCAAGTGGCGCCCTCTTGTTGGTCCAAAATGTTCCGTCTCTCGGAAAAATCCGCAAAAATTAAAAATGACATAGCCGGAATTTTCCCTACGAAAGTTGTGGAAACGTTTCGTCGAAAAACGACTCTAACCGGGTGTTGTGCACAAAAATAATTCGGCCAAGCCTTATTCTCAAGTTCAAATTTTCTACGTACGTCCTTACGTACATACTCTGGAAATACGGGGTATAACATTACTCTTCCAGAGGGCTTAGATGGATATGTGGTTTATTGCGATGCGTCAGGTGTCGGACTTGGGTACGTGCTGATGCAGCACGACAGAGTTATAGCTTACGCATCTCGACAGCCTAGGAAGCACGAGAAAAACTATCCCACATGACTTAGAGTTGGCAGCAGTGATTCATGCCTTGAAGATCTGGAGACACTATTTGTATGGAGTTCATGTGGATATTTATACAGACCACAAGAGCCTCCAGTATATCTTCAGCCAGAGGGAGCTGAACTTGCGACAGAGACGGTGGTTGGAGCTGCTTAAGGATTATGATGTTGATATTCTATACCACCGAGGGAAGGCCAATGTAGTTGCAGATGCCCTTAGTCGCAGATCGATGGGTAGTCTATCCGATGTACAGCCGGGGAAAAAGGATATGGTCCGAGAGATTCGTCAGCTAGCAAGCCTTGGGGTTCGTTTGGTTGATTCCGATAGTAATGGAGTTCGGGTTCGAGAGGTTGCCGAGTCTTCCATCGTCGAGGAGGTGAAGAGGCGACAGTATGAGGATCCGGTTATGGTACGGTATCGAGATGCCGCCCTTCAGAGAGAGAAGAGTCTATTTGAGGTAGCGCCTGATGGGGTGCTAAGGTTTGAGGGCCGATTGTGTGTTCCCGATGTGACAGGACTTCGTCAGCAGATTTTGGGGGAGGCACACAGTGCTCGTTATTCTATTCACCCGGGGTCGACTAAGATGTACCGTGACCTCAGGTGTGTGTATTGGTGGGATGGCCTGAAGAGGGATGTGGCGGTGTTTTGTTGCACGGTGTCTAATTATCGCAGCAGTCAAGATTGAGCACCAAAAGCCCGGTGGGCTATTGCAGGATATTGATATTCCGACTTGGAAGTGGGAGGTGATAAATATGGATTTTATTACAGGGCTACCTACCACTCAGAGGAAGCATGATTCCATTTGGGTGATTGTCGACAGGCTGACGAAATCAGCCAATTTTCTTCTGGTCAGAACGACGTTCTCAGCTGAGGACTATGCCAGATTATATATTAGAGAGATTGTGAGATCGCGGAGTCGGTGTCGATTATATCGAGATAGAGGAGCCAGTTCTCGGCTAACTTCGAGGTATTTCGAAGGGATTAGGGACACAGTGAGTCTCGATCGCATTTCACCCTCAGACTGACGGACAGGCCGAGCGCACTATCCAGACACTTGAGGATATGCTGCGGGCTTGTGTTATTGATTTCAGGGGTAGCTGGGAGGATCATTTACCTCTTGTGGAGTTTTCTTACAACAACAGCTACCATTCTAGTATCCAGATGGCGCCTTATGAGGCCTTATATGGGAGGAAGTGCAGGTCACCGATAGGCTGGTTCGAGGTAGAAGAAGTTCAGTTAGTCGGGCCAGACTTGGTTCAGCAGGCAGTGGATAAGGTGAAGCTTATCCAGGAGCGGTTATTGGCAGCCCAGAGTTGGCAGAAGTCGTATGCAGATCAGCGGCGTCGGCACTTGGAATTTGAGGTACATGATTGGGTTTTCCTGAATGTGTCACCCATGAAGGGCGTGATGAAATTTGGGAAGAAGGGAAAACTTAGCCCAAGGTACATTGGGCCTTACCAGATTGTCCGGAGGGTAGGCAAGGTTGCCTATGAGTTGGATCTGTAAATGCGATCTGAGGCGAGACATCCAGTGTTTCATGTGTATATGTTGCGGAAATGTATTGGAGACCCATCTAGAGTACATCCGATTCATGAGGTTCATGTAACAGAGGAGTTATCGTATGAGGAGAGTCCCATAGTGATACTCGATCGTCAGGTTAGACGATTACGGACAAAGGATGTGGCTTCCGTCAAGGTCTTATGGCGGAACGAGAATAAAGAGGAGATGACGTGGGAAGCAGAGGATGACATGATGAAGAAATATCCTCACTTATTCCCTATACCTCTAGGTAACCCACGTTCTAAATTGTTGGTCTTTAAATTTAGTAATTATGCTTGAGTTTTGTTGTGGCCGTGTGGAGCGTCTTTATTTGAGTCTATGTCGATATTGTGATTTGAGTAAGCCTAGAAGGAACATTCGGGACAAATGTTTCTAAAGGGGGGAGAATGTTATACCCCGTGGTTCAGGCCGTGCGTATGGGGCCATGCGAAAGGAGTTAGGACTCGAAATCAAAAAAACTTCGGTCAGGGGCCTCATGTGCGCGGGAGGCAGCGTAGCATTTCATGGCGCGTAATCACGGAATCGGTGCCAAGTTAGAAGTCGCGGATTCAGCGGCCTTGTCCGCAGAATGGCCGGCGAGCAGAGGCGGGAAATCTGGCGGAAAAACTTAGGAAAATCTGATCTTTTCTTTTAAAAAGGGCATGGGAGGGTGACAAGTGTCCCCCCCCCATCTGATTTTGCATGCATTATATTGACCAAGTCTTAAAGACTTGGTCATTTTTCATCTCTCTCTTAGACAAAGCTCCTCCTTCTCTCTTAATTATTTCAAGCTCCTCCTTCTCTCTAAAACTCCAAGAGATATTCTAGCCTTAGGAAAAATCTGAAAAGTAAAAGGCAAGAAGGAAGCTTGTGGCTAGCTTGTGAAGGTTGTTGTGGTGGTGTTCTTGGAATAGAAGCTAGCAATTTGTTGGATAAATTTGGCTAAAGCTCTAAGGTAATGATTCTTCCTTTATTATTAGTTTTTAGTGTTGCATGTTAAGAAGAAAGAACTTGTGGTAGTAAATAATGCTATTAGAGTCATTGCATGCAAGAAATGTGGTTTGGGTATGAAGGATTTGGCTAAAGAGATATTATGAGCATGTTGTAGCCTACAAACTACTTTAGAATTTTTAAGTGTATTATTATAACTTATGGGGCAGAATTTTACACACCCAAGATTAGGTGTGTAATCCCCTTTGTGTTGGTTTGGATGTTGGGCCTTAATGTGGCGTTTGAGTGTTGAAAATCGGCCTTTGAAAAGCTGGCAAAGTGAGTAGAAACAAAGGAAATGCTGCCCAATTTTCCATAGAATTTAGTCACTTTGAACTTGGATTATTCTACTTTGAAGTTAGAGGTTAATAAACGTATTATGGTCATTATAGGTTGACATAATACGTGCGGTATTTCAGACTTGGCAAGTGGATTAACCGAAGAGGTATGTGGAACTTTCCTATCTCTTGAGCATGAGTAGTTGTACCTATGTAGTACGGTAGACGTACAAGATTTGATATCTTTCACTTGTGTTAAAGTATATTGGTACTTGTTTCATTTTTAAAAGTATAAGTCCCTTGGATTTAGGGAAAACGTATTTGACAAAGGAATAACGCTAATATAATGACTTTATGGGAAGTTGGTTATAATAGTTTTCTTGAAAGGTTCAAAAAGAAAGGTTTACTCTAATTAAAACAAGTACGGGTAAAGGATTTGAAACTAAGAAAGGTGAATTGATTTTTAGGCATTGGTTGCCTAAGGTTTTAAAGGAAATGAAGTCACTTGTTTTAGAAGCCTATTATATTTCTAAAAGGAAATGTGACTTGTCTTGAAAAGAAATCGTAACTTGATACTATGGTGATTAGTATCTTGGAATTTTTGTATAAAAAGAGTAATTTCTTAAAAAGTTAGAAGTACATGGTACTTGGGTTGAATTCCCGGATTTTCTATTAAAAGACATGTTAGTGCCTTAGGATACTAAAATGAGAGGATATATTAATAATGTTAATAAGAAGTTAGGGAATTTCTTAACTTGCTTATGTTATGATAAGCCGGTAGTGCTTATGTATGATATGATAGGCCGGTAGTGCTTATGTTGTGATATGATAGGCCGGTAGTGCTTATGTATGATATGATAGGCCGGCAGTGCTTATGTTATGTATGATAGCCGGATGAGCTATGTTATATATTTGTATTATTACGGGGTAAACCCCGGGTTATTATCTATGCCATGGATTTGCTACCCATGATGCGAGTGCGGCGCTTGCACTCATGCGGATCCGGACCACAGGATCCATGCGGGTGAAATAGTCCTATGCGAGTACGGCGATGATACTCATGCGGGTCCACAGGATCCATGCGGGTGAAATAGTCTCATGCGGGTGAAATAGTCCCATGACGAGGCGGATGACCTCATGCGGGTCCACAGGACCCATGCGGGTGAAATAGTCCCAGGAGTAGGATTGCTTAATGATACTACGGGCGAGGTACCCTGTTTTGATAGTGAGCCTCCTATTTTTATGCTATAAGATTTATACTTGTTACTCTCATTGTTAGTAAGGCACGGTCTGAGAAAATGATTTTTATCTATGACTCACTTATGTTTGACTTATGATATTACTCTGATATTTTCCGCTTTACATACTGTACGTTGTGTCTCGACCCTCTTCCTGGGCTGCGTTCATGCCGCAGGTAAGGGAAAGCAGGTGGTAGATCCTCATTCCTAGGATCTTTTACTCAGGTGTCAGGAGCTCCATTTCTTCGGAGGCTCGACTTTTGGTATGGTTCTCCCTGGTGTTGTTGATGTTTTGTACATTCAGGGGCATGGCGGGGCCCTGTCCCGTCATAGTATTACTCCTTCTTAGAGGCCTGTAGTCTTGTCAAAACTTAGTTTGTTTAAGGATGTAACTGTTCGGTTTTATGTACTTTTGGGGTAGCCTTTTTGGGCTAGACTATTTTTATATCATTATGGTTGTTATTGTGAGTTTATATTCCGCTGGTTTTCTCTGATGTTGTGTCACAAGGGTGCCCGGGTTAAGGCACCGGTCACGGATCCGGGGTCGGGTCGTGACAAACACCCCCCCCCCCCCCCCCCCTTGGTAGAAAAATATTCTCCAAGTATTGTTACTATCCCAAAATACCTTAGCCAAATACCTTGTAGTATTCCAAAGTCACCTCTATACTAAAAGCCCAGAAATACTACCTTATATCCATTAGTCACTAAACGAAACCCTGGGGAAACCTTCATAGTTGGTTGAAGTATTAAGTAGAAGTTGTTTAGAAACTTCTAAGGGTTTCTTGGAGCTATCGGAGCGTGCAAATTGGGAGCTAAACGTTGTTCAGGATCGACATTTAAACTTGGATAGTTTTGGGCTTACCGAGGTAAATATCTTGTCCTTCTATTGTAATTGGAGATTACATACTGTAGTAGTATAGAAATTAGTATAAGACGTATAGAAGGATGGTATAAAAGAAGAGAATTGAACTATACTTACATAGGACTGTATTTACAGTAGAAAGTAGTTTGACGGGTAGGGATGTGCTGCCCAATTTTCCGTAGGATAGAGAACCTTCTGCTTAGAATATTCTACAGAGTAGTCTAGACGTTGATAGACGTACTTGACTATTATAGGTTGATACTATGCGCGCGACATATTCGACTTGGCAGGTGGACTTCGCCGAGGAGGTATGTGATTCTTCCTATCCTCTTGAGCATGATATTTTAAAATATATATAGTACGGTAGACGTACGTGTGTTAACTGAACATGGTTTTACTTGACGTCTTTTGACTTGAGTCTAAATAATAAGAACCTTGAAGTATTTCAAAAAGATTATGAATCATTTTTGAAAGAAGAGTAATACTTGGTTTTTAAACAAAAAGCTTAAGAGTTATACTAGCTTTATGGGAAGTTAGGTATAACGACTTAAGAAAGATAAAAGGAGCGATTTACTTATGTGTTTATGAAAGACTTGTATTGATTTCTGGAAAGTATAGTAAGATAGTTTGATGAGTAGACATATTATGATGCTACGTGTGTTAGTGTCTTGTAACATTTGTATAAATAGGTTATTCTTATTGTGCTTATGTTGTTTAACTGTTATACCCCGTATTTCCAGAGTATGTACGTGAGGGCGTACGTATACAATTTGAGCCTTAAAGTAGGCATAGGTTCGAATTTGTGCATAACTACCAAAAGGAGTCGTTTTTCGACGAAACGTTTCCACAGCTTTCGTAGGGAAAATTCCGGCTATGTCATTTAAAATTTTTGCGGATTTTTCCGAGAGACGAAACATTTTGGACCAACGAGAGGGCGACACTTGTCACCCTCTAATTGGAGCACGTTTTTGGGCGGATTGGACGAAAGGGTCAAGGGGAGTTGGTAGGATATTTTGTGCAAGTTGTGTGGTAGATGGATAAGGTGCACATGGCTTAATCCTAGCCCTACACTTGCCTAACACTTGGCTTGATCTTGGCCATTGGTTGGCCTTTGCTTGACCTATAAATACCCCTTAGTTGATGAACTTTCTTCATCCAAAAATCATTTTCCAAGTCTTGAAATCTCTCCCCCTTTGTGAGTTAAAATCGTCCAAACCCTCCCCCGTTGAGAAAGGCCCTTGGCCGAAAGCTCCCCCCTTCCCCTTGTAGTGTTCTAGCCGTGGGGTACCCCCCCCCCCCTAGCCTAGTTGTTTTCGTATAATACCCCCCTTTTGTGGTATAGAAATACTCTCCTAGTATTGTTATAATGCCCAAATACCTTGGCCCAAATACCTTGTAGTATTCCCAAAGTTACACTTATACAAAAGCCCAGAAAATACTATTATACTTCCCTCAGTCACAAAAACGAAACCCTAAGTAAATCTTCACCCGTAGTTGAAGTTATAAGTAGAAGTTGGTTAGAACTTCTAAGGGTTGGTTGGGCGGGTCGAGCGCACTGAGTAGGAGCTAAACCTTGCTCGTGATCGACATATAACTTGGATAATTTTGGGCTTATCGCGGTAAACACTCAAGACCTTCATTGTAATTGGAAATTACATGTTGTAGAGTATATAGTTAAGTATACTATATATAGAACTGAACTTAGTTGTGCGGCAATGTCTTTTGACTTAAGCTCGAATAATACTTACTGAATGTCTTGCGACTTAAGCTGAATTTTAAGAAGAAGAGACTGTAATTACATAGGACGTATTACATGAGACTTGTGTAGCATTCTTGTGTAGTAGAATTGTACACGTCGGTTAGACGTGTTAACCCCACCGGTTGGCTTGGTAGCGGCCTCGATAGAGGAGGAGATTTCTGCTGTTGCGGGAGGTTCTTAATTTTCGTAGAATATTATTCATTGAGATCTAAAGATATTAATAGGCGCTTTGTGGCCTCTATAGGTTGTAGTACTACGTGTGGAGTGATCTGGCTTGGAGAGTGTGACGGTTTGAGGTACTTGGGCGTTTTGCTATTAGTCGATACTGTCGCGAGGTATGTGAACCTCTTCCTATCTGTTCTAGCATGATATGTGTATAACTATGTAGTACGGTAGACGTACATGTGTTAAATGTATTTGATTGTCTTTAAACATAAAGTGTTATAACGGCTTTATGGGAAGTTGGTTATAACACTCTATGTAAATGAGAAATGCTTTGTGGTTTTAAAGATAACCGATTTGACTTATAACCGACTTGATGTAAAAGAACTCAAGTATTCTAAAAGATTAAGAAACCTTTTGAAAGAAGTGTATACTTGGTTTGAAAACATAAAAGTTATACCAGCTTTATGAGAAGTTAGGTGTAACGCCTTAAGAGAGATAAAAGAATGGTTTAATGGTTTAGAAGTTAAGAGACTTATTCTTAAAGATAAGAGACTTGACTTAATATGGATGTTTGTGTGAAACCTCATTCGTGAGTAATGAGTACTTGGTTTTTGGAAGGAATAATGTTTCTTGATTCGGAAATCAGAATGTGTATCGACAAACCACTGCAGCGTTAATAAAGGGAAATGTACTGAATAATTAAGTATTATTAAAACCAGTAGAAACCTCCATCTGCATAGAAACTAAGATGAGACAAAATGATATTACATTTCTAGATCATGGCTGCTAATAAGATTGATTATGAACAAGAATAACCTACTCGCCTAAGGCATATGTTACTCAATTGTTTTAAAAGATATTAAGACATTGAACTATGAACTTTTCAAAAAAGAGACTTGTGTATTTGAAATTAGGCAAACTGGAACTTTAGGAAAAAGAAAGGCATTGTGTTGTCTTAAAATGGTTTAAAACATAAGGTGTATAACAACTTTAAGGGAAGTTGGTTATAACGACCTTATGAAAACAAAAGAAAGGTTTTATCATTGGTTTTAATGTGGTAACTTGACTTTAAAAAGAAAAGTGTTTTGGTCAAAAAGAAGGCGGTGTTGCCTTAATTTGGTTTTAAAAAAGGAAAGTATGGAAGTTGTTTTGGTTTACTTAAAAGATATAAGTCACTCTATTTTTATACTACTGTATCGGGTGACTTTTAGAAAAGGATTAGATCTCTTTAAAAGGAATTTAACGTCGTAGTACTTTAGGGTTAAAACCGAACTTTGGCATAAAATGAAAGTACTTTGAGTTGTGTGAAACTTGCCTATGTTTGTTGTTGTGAAATTTGCCTATGCTTGTTGTTGTGAAATTTGCCTATGCTTGTTGTGATAGCCTTTGTTGTGCAAAGATTGTGTTTCTATACTCTGGCGTCTCGATGGAGGGTCGGTTGACTTGTTGAAAACTTACTTGGGCGTCTTGGCGATGTGGAGAAATTCCGCAGTGCGTTCGCGCTGATAGTGTTACTTTTGTTAAATCACTTTGGACATATCGACACGCGATCGTGGCGCACGGGTATGCTTCCACTTTGATTACCGCCTTGTTGTCTTATTGTTTCCCTTTGGACATCGACACGATGCGTAAGCGCGCGGGTATGCTTCCATTTGGAATCTTTGTCTTATTGTTTCCCTTTGGACCTCATCGACACGATCGTAGCGCACGGGTATGCTTCCATTTGGAATGTTGTCTTATTTGTTCCCTTTGGACATACCGACACGATGCGTAGCGCGCACGTATGCTCCCATTTGGATTTCTATCTTGTTGTTATCATATCATAGGCTGCCGGTGAGGAAGGTACTCACGCGGGATTAATGTTATGGCGTGAGACCACTGAATTGATATAATCGTATGTGTATGTATTGTAGTTTGGTTATCATACATCTCGCTTTTATAGACTATTATGATTTGATTCTGATTTTCTGATTTCACATACTTGGTACTGTTATCGACCTCCTTCGGCCGCGTTCATCTGCGGTAGAGGTACATCAGTGCCGATCCCGCTTTTAGGATCACCTTCAGCGTGTTGGGAAGCTCCGTTCCTTCGAGGCTTATCTTTGGTATGTTACCACAGTGCAGTAGGTCCGTACATTCGGGTATGGCGGGGCCACTGTCGTCATAGTTGTTGTGTAAATCTTAAGTGCAGTAACCTTTGTTGTGGCGGGGTTTGTAAAAGGATAACTGTTGGGTATTTATGTATATATGATGAAAGGCAAGCTTTTGGTTGCTTTGTTTATTTATTTTGTCTCTAAATTCATGTTCATGTTTTTATTTCCTGATTTTCTCGATGTTGTATCACTAGGGTGCCCGGTAGGCACGATCCACGGGCCCGGGTTGGTCGTGACAAAAGTGGTATCGAGCGATTAGTCCTCGGAAAGTGTCTGCACCGTGTCTAGTAGAGTCTTGATTATCGGTGTGTTGTGCACCACATCTATAATCGTGAGGCTATAGGACATTTAGGATTGGTTTCCATTCTTCTCATTCGAGATCGTGCCTTAGAGCCGTGTTGTAAGTTGGACCCCTCGACGTATCTCGTTTTACCGATTATGCCTCCGCAAGGCAACCCGCCCGTGAAGGGCAAAGCGTGAAGGAGATACGAGTAGAAGCGGCGATCTCTACAGAGACCGCGATACACGAGCCTCGATCCTACAGTGGGGCGAGAGAGATGGGTTACAAGAGATGGCCCGATTAATGGCGTGGTTGTGGCGAACTTGAGATAGATCGATCGCAGCTTCCGGCCCAGAGCACCCGTAGTTCACCCCGAGCGCATTTGAGATTACAGATTTTACGAGTGTAACCCGCCGAGTTTTATGGGTCGAGGCACGAGGATGATCCGCAGAGTTCATCCGGCGATTCAGCGGATCATGAGTGATCAAGGCATCGGAGACCGAGTCGGTGGTCCTAGGTTCGCATCGGCTGCGTGATACCGCGATCGGCCCGTTTGATTCGTGGAGCCCCCGGGAGAGCATGCACTTCCAGCTTTATGGGACGAGTTCTCGGAGGCCTTTCTTGCACATTTCTTACCTCGCGGATGAGGAGGGCTCGCGCAGATTTTTGGTGTTGCGGCGAGCCGCGTGCGGTTGGGAGTACAATGTGGAGTTCGACTCATTGGCCCGACGCGTCCCGCATTAGTAGCTAGTATGGAGGATCGAGTGCACCGATATGTTCTGAGGCTCGATGATTACCTAGCGAGAGAGTTGTTCGGTGTAGCTCTTCACGGCATGGACATTGCCCGCATGCAAAGCTTATGCACTGAGGTGAGAGCGGAGAAATCGGCGAAATAACCAAGGTCGTGAGAAGAGGGCGTAAGCAGTGGTCCTTTGGTGACTTTCGAGGCGGACCGCCTCGTGGCAGACTAGTTATGCGCCTCCGCCCGATCTGAGTGGTCCTTCACAATCTTGAGCATCCAGAGTATTCGGGAGCGGTCGTGGCTCCGAGGTTCAGATTTTCGAGAGAGCGCGGTGTTAGCCGGTGAAGCCACCCCTACCTCGTTGTGACTGGCCGTGGTAGACTCCACGGTGGGAGTGTCGTGCTAGTCCGGAGTTTGTTTTACATGCGGCCAGTGAGGCCATTTTGGGAGAAATTGTCCACCAGTAGCGCTGGTAGGATAGCACGACTACGGATCGATTCGGGTTCTTCACCTCTCATAGTCAGGCAGGATGTTCATACACCGGCGGGCTACGGTAGAGGTCGCGGTGGAAGTTCCCAGTTTTAGCGGTCCTCTGAATCGCCTATTTTCAGGTATATCCTTAACCCTCTAGAGTTTTGTATGTATTGATGTTGTGATGATGTGTTTAGTGTTATGTTCGGATAGCTTTGTGCTAAAATGTGATTTAGAAACCTGGTTAGTGAAAAAGGGTAAGCCTGGGGGTGAGAAATGATGAACCTTAGAATATTACAGTTGAGACCTTAGATGTAAGGCCGTCTTGAGTACAAGATCTTGCGGGTGATCTTTGTCAGAATGTATAATCATACGTAGAGTAATTGTGGGGAAATTTCCTTGGGTAGTGTAAAAATGGAAGTGGTAGCTTTCATGACCTGTAGAGGTAAGATTGTTCCGGATCGGGGAACAAGAGCGTGATGCGTAAGTGGGTCGGGTTGGGGCCATGTTGAGGGCCAACCCGCGGCCGGTTTCAAAGTGGGGTCAGCTCTGGGTGGTCCCGCCAGGTGGTAGGGTCACGAGGGCGCTAGGCCCATGATTAGATAACCATCGTATGAGTTCGTGGATATGTTCGACCAGAAGCGGATCGTGAAGGCCGGGAATGGCCTTAAGGGAGAGTGAAGCTAGTAAGATGACCAATTTTGGAGGTTGTGACTCCAAAGTGTTGGGAAGCTGAGCGATGGCGAAGTGTGGTACGATACCGTAAGAGTTCAAGTGTTCAAAGGGCCACGACGACTAAGGAGGGAAGCGAACGTGTGTTATTACGTGGCCAGGTGTGGCGTTGACAACTTGTTAGACGGAACTTATTCGTTATCGGTTTCGAGAAGGAACATTCGGGACGAATGTTTCTAAGGAGGGGAGAATGTTATACCTGTATTTCCGCAGTATGCGTGAGGCGTCGATACAATTTGAGCCTTAAAGTAGGCATAGGTTCGAATTTGTGCATAACTACCAAAGGAGTCGTTTTAAATGAAAGCGCTTCCACGACTTTCGTAGGGAAAATTCCGGCTATGTCATTTAAAATTTTTGCGGATTTTTCCGAGAGACGAAACATTTTGGACCAACGAGAGGCGACACTTGTCACCTCTAATGGAGCACGCGTTTTTGGGCGGATTGGACGAAAGGGTCAAGGGAGTTGGTAGGATATTTTGTGCAAGTTGTGTGGTAGATGGATAAGGTGCACATGGCTTAATCCTAGCCCTACACTTGCCTAACACTTGGCTTGATCTTGGCCATTGGTTGGCCTTTGCTTGACCTATAAATACCCCCTTAGTTGTTGAACTTTCTTCATCCAAACATCATTTTCAAAGTCTTGAAATCTCTCTCCTTTTGTGAGTTAAAATCGCCCAAACCCTCCCCTTTGAGAAAGGCCCTTGGCCGAAAGCTCCTCCCTTTGTAGTGTTCTAGCCGTAGGGTGCCCCAGCCTAGTTGTTTTCGTATAATACCCCCCTTTTGTGGTATAGAAATACTCTCCTAGTATTGTTATAATGCCCAAATACCTTGGCCCAAATACCTTGTAGTATTCCCAAAGTTACACTTATACAAAAGCCCAGAAAATACTATTATACTTCCCTCAGTCACAAAAACGAAACCCTAAGTAAATCTTCACCGTAGTTGAAGTTATAAGTAGAAGTTGGTTAGAACTTCTAAGGGTTGGTTGGAGCGGGTCGGGCCTGCGGAGTAGGAGCTAAACCTTGCTCAAAGTCGACATATAACTTGGATAATTTTGGGCTTATCGAGGTAAACACTCATGACCTTACATTGTAATTGGAAATTACATGTTGTAGGAGTATATAGTTAAGTATACTATATATAGAACTGAACTTAGTTGTGCGGCAATGTCTTTTGACTTAAGCTGAATAATACTTACGGCAATGTCTTGCGACTTAAGCTGAATTTTAAGAAGAGAATCAATGTAATTACATAGGGTGTATTACATGAGACTTGTGTAGCATTCTTGTGTAGTAGAATTGTACGTCCGGTTAGGCGTGTTAACCCGGTTGGCTTGGTAGCCGGCCTCGATAGAGGAGAGATTTACGCTGTCATTGCGGGAAGGTCTTTAGAATTTTACGTAGAATATTCTACATTGAGATCTAAAGATATTAATAGGCCCTTTTTGGCCTCAAAATGTTTTAGTACTACGTGTGGGTGATCTGCTTGGCGAGAGTGTAGCGACGGTTTGAGGTACTTGGGCGTTTTGCTATTAGTCGATACTGTCGCGAGGTATGTGAACCTCTTCCTATCTGTTCTAGCATGATATGTGTATAACTATGTAGTACGGTGACGTCATGTGTTAAATGTATTTGATTGTCTTTAAACATAAAGTGTTATAACGGCTTTATGGGAAGTTGGTTATATGACTCTATGTAAATGAGAAATGCTTTGTGGTTTTAAAAGATAACCGATTTGACTTATAACCGACTTGATGTAAAAGAACCTTGAAGTATTCTAAAAGATTAAGAAACCTTTTTGAAAGAAGTGTATACTTGGTTTGAAAACATAAAAGTTATACGACTTTATGAGAAGTTAGGTGTAACGCCAAGAGAGATAAAAGAATGGTTTAATGGTTTAGAAGTTAAGAGACTTATTCTTAAAGATAAGAGACTTGACTTAATATGGATGTTTGTGTGAAACCTCATTCGTGAGTAATGAGTACTTGGTTTTGGAAGGAATAATGTTTCTTGATTTGGAAATCGAATGTGTATCGACAAACCACTGCAGGCGTTAATAAAGGAAATGTATTGAATAATTAAGTATTATTAAAACCGAGAAACCTCCATCTGCATAGAAACTAAGATGAGACAAAATGATATTACATTTCTAGATCATGGCTGCTAATAAGATTGATTATGAACAAGAATAACCTACTCGCCTAAGGCATATGTTACTCAATTGTTTTAAAAGAGATTAAGACATTGAACTATGAACTTTTCAAAAAGAGACTTGTGTATTTGAAATTAGGCAACCGGAACTTTAGGAAAAGAAAGGCATTGTGTTGTCTTAAAATGGTTTAAAACATAAGGTGTATAACAACTTTATGGGAAGTTGGTTATAACGACCTTATGAAAACAAAAGAAAGGTTTTATCATTGGTTTTAATGTGGTAACTTGACTTTAAAAAGAAAAGTGTTTTGGTCAAAAAAAGAAGCGAGTGTTGCCTTAATTTGGTTTTAAAAAGGAAAGTATGGAAGTTGTTTTGGTTTACTTAAAAGATATAAGTCACTCTATTTTTATACTACGTATCGGGTGACTTTTAGAAAAGGATTAGATCTCTTTAAAAGGAATTTAACGTCGTAGTACTTTAGGTTAAAACCGGACTTTGGCATAAAATGACAGTACTTTGAGTTGTGTGAAACTTGCCTATGCTTGTTGTTGTGAAATTTGCCGATGCTTGTTGTTGTGAAATTTGTCTATGCTTGTTGTGATAGCCTGTGTTGTGCACAGATTGTGTTTCTATACTCTGGCGTCTCGATGGAGGTTGGTTGACTTGTTGAGAACTTACTTGGACGTCTTGCGCGGTGACGGAGAAATTCCGCAGTGCGTTCGCTGATAGTGTTACTTTTGTTAAATCACTTTGGACATCCGACACGATCGTAGCGCACGGGTATGCTTCCACTTTGATTACCGCCTTGTTGTCTTATTGTTTCCCTTTGGACATACTGACACGATGCGTAGCGCACAGGTATGCTTCCATTTGGAATGTTGTCTTATTGTTTCCCTTTGGACCTACTGACACGATGCGTAGCGCACGGGTATGCTTCCATTTGGAATGTTGTCTTATTTGTTCCCTTTGGACATACTGACACGATGTGTAGCGCACGGGTATGCTCCCATTTGGATTTCTATCTTGTTGTTATCATATCATGAGCTGGCGATGAGGAAGGTACTCATGGCGTGATTAATGTTGTGGCGTGAGACCACGAATTGATATAATCATATGTGTATGTCTGTAGTTTGGTTATCATACATCTCGCTTTTATAGACTATTATGATTTCGCCATTCTGATTTTACGATTTCACATACTTGGTACTGTTATCGACCTCCTTGGTGCGTTCATGCCGCGGTAGAGTCGTATTTGTCGATCCGCTTTTAGATCACCTTTCAGCGTGTTGAAGCTCCGTTCCTTGAGGCTTATCTTTGGTATGTTACCCCAGTGCAGAGGTCCGTGTACATTCGTGGTATGGCGGGCCCTGTCCGTCATAGTTGTTGTGTAAATCTTAAGTGCATAACCTTTGTTGTGGCGGGGTTTGTAAAAAGGATAACTGTTCGGGTATTTATGTATATATGATGAAGGCAACTGTTTTGGTTGACCTGTTTATTTATTTTGTCTCTAAATTCATGTTCATGTTTTTATTTCCGCTGATTTTCTCTGATGTTGAATCACTAGGGTGCCCGGGGTAAGGCACCAGTCACGGGCCCGGGTTCGGGTCGTGACATTAACGATAAGCTGTTATGTTAGTATTGTATCACTCACCTCTTGACATGTTATACCGGGGGTTAAGCTGCCCCCCGATGCGAGGGATGCCTCATGCGGGTCCAGGGGACCTATGCGGAGCTACGAGAGTTCCAGGTTAGTGTGCGAGGAATACCTCATGCGGTCTATGTGGCCATGCGGACTACGAGAGTCCAGGACGATGCCGAGGAGTAGCTACCCTCGATGCGAGGAATACCTCATACGTGCCTAGGTGGCCTATGCAGACTGCGGGAGTCCAGTATTAGGCATGCATAATGATACTATGGGCGATTGGCCTTGCTTCGATCATTCGCGGCCTAGAAAAGACCTGTCACAGTTTACCTATTATTGCTCTTGTTTATGATGTGGCACTATGTGTAGTTAACTCGGTTGTTTTCATACATACTTGTGAATTGGTTTTATAAAATGTTAAGGTTTTATATATGTATATATATGTACCTTACAGTTTCACATACTTGGTACTTGTTATCGACCTCCATCGGGCCGCGTTCACGCGAGTAAAGGGAAGCAGGTAGCAGATCCTCAGTCTTAGGATCTTTACTCTGGTGTCAGGAGCTCCATTTCTCCGGAGGCTCGACTGTTGGGTATGATCTCCCTGTCATTGTAGATTTATGTACATTCAGGGTATGGCGGGGCCCTGTCCCGCCATAGTTGTTTACTTCCTTAGAGGTCTGTAGTCCTATTGTAAATTTGGGATGTAACTGCCAGACTTGATGTATATATATGCCGAAAGGCAACTTTTTCTCAGATAAACTGTTTCTCATTTCATATTGTTTCATCTCTTGTTTTTATATTCCGCTGATTACTCTGATGTATGACTACTTGGGTGCCCGGGTAAGGCACCAGTCACAGGCCCCGGAACGGGTCGTGACAGTGTACCTGTGTCGATTATATCAGATAGAGGAGCCCAGTTTACGGCTAACTTCTGGAGGTCTTTCCAGAAGGGATTAGGGACACGGGTGAGTCTCAGTACAACATTTCATCCTCAGACTGACGGGCAGGCAGAGCGTACTACCCAGACACTTGAGGATATGCTGCGAGCCTGCGTGATTGATTTCAGGGGTAGCTGGGAGGATCATTTGCCTCTTGTGGAGTTTGCTTATAACAACAGCTACCATTCCAGTATACAGATGGTGCCATACAAGGCTTTATATGGGCGGAAATGTAGGTCGCCGATTGGTTGGTTCGACGTGGGCGAGGTGCAGTTAGTTGGCCCAGACTTGGTTCAGCAGGTTGTGGATAAGGTGAAGCTTATCCAGGAGAGACTGTTAGCAGCTCAGAGTCGGCATAAGTCATATGCGGATAATCGGCGTCGGCATTTAGAGTTTCAGGTAGACGATTGGGTCTTCTTGAAGGTGTCACCCATGAAGGGTGTGATGAGATTCGGAAAGAAGGGGGCTCAAACTTGGTACATTGGGCCCTACCAGATCGTACGTCGAGTAGGCAAGGTTGCCTATGAGTTGGATCTGCCATCAGAGTTAGAGGTGGTACATCCGGTCTTCCATGTTTCTATGTTGCGGAAGTGTATCAGAGATCCAGCGAGAGTTTTCCCTGCTAGTGAGGTCCAGGTGACAGAGGGGTTATCGTATGAGAAAAGTCCCATAGCGATACTCGATCGGCACGTCAGGCGACTGCGGACCAAGGATGTGGCTTTCGTCAAAGTCTTGTGGAGGAATGATAACCGGGAGAAGATGACTTGGGAAGCGGAGGAGGACATGTTGAGGAAGTATCCTCACTTATTCCCTACACCTTCAGGTAATTCATGTTACACCCCGTAAGTCCAGGACATGTGTAAGATAATGTACGTAAGGAATCAAGACTTGGAAATTGGTACGAAAGGAAGAATTATTTTTCCGACGGAAAATCTTCCGAACGCCGGAAAGGAAAAATGTTCGTTGTTGAGAATTGGATTCTCAAAATGCATTATTTGAAGAGTATGGAACTTATTAAATTTATGGAAATTTATTTTTACGGATTTGGTCATGTGGGGCCCACCCGAGGAATTTATACGTTTTGTGGGGCCCACGAGGGTTACAGAATTTTATGGACGAATGAGAGGGCGACATTTGGCACTCCCACACTTGGTCTTGGTCGAATTTTGCAAGGCTAAAATGGTCATTGACCATGGTGGAAGATAAGTCTTGCTAAGCTTGAGATTGTTGACCAAGTGAACTTGCCACTTGTGCTTAATCCTAGTGAAACTCATCCTAGACACTCATGTGTTATAATCTAAGTCATCCATAGTGTTATAAATACATACTAGTAGCAAGACTAAGTCTTCAACACTTAGAAAAAATTAGAGAAACTCTTGTGCTTCACATAGACCTCTCGGGTTTGGCTATCTTCCCACAAGAAAAATTTGTAGTTTTGATCCATTATTCACAAGACTTAAACCCAAGGGTCCTAAGGGTATTGTAAGGATATCTCAATAGAAAGATTTCGGAAAAACGACGTTTTTGTATTAGTCGCAAGGCGGAAACTTAAGGAGTTCTTCAACTTTGAAGTTGGGACTTGAAGATGAGTTCTTCATAGGCTTCTAAGGAGTGCTTGGAGCGGATTGTAACATAAGTAAAGGAGCTAAGAATTTGCTAAGGAGCGACTTTGAATCTTGGAAATTTTAAGGGCTTGTAAATGTATAATTCTTGTCGTTTTAGCAATTAAGGTTTACTTATTGTTGTAGTTATGGTTATTAGCAAGCATGAGGTATTTTAGTATAAGGTTTGATAAGTTTATTGGCTATTGGAACCCTAATCCGAAAACTAGCATGTTTAGCCTTAAGATTACAATTCAAGTCGATTATTAGTTTAAGTCGTCGCATGTTGTATAAAGAAGGAAATTGTAGTTGTTGAAGTTGTTTATGACTATATAACATGTTAGACCTTAGAACTTGGAATTGGAAAAGGATTGGAAAAGACTTTGAATTGTTGGTTATGTTGTTGGCCGAGAATGGCTTGAATATGGAACTACTTCGTATTAATTGTGGGGCGGAATTTTACACGTATTGTAAGACGTGTAATCCCCTTTGTTTGGTTGTTATTTTGAGCCTTAAATGTGGCGTGTTGGCTATTGTATTCGGCCTTGAAAAAGGTGGCAAAGTGAGTAGATACAAAGGAAGTGCTGCCCGATTTTCCGTAGAATTAGAGACCGTATACTTAGTATTATTCTACGTTTGAGACTAAAAGTTGATAGTCTTGTTGTGACCAATATAGGTTGACACTTCTATGTACGGCGTATTCGGCTTAGCTTGTGGATTTAGCCAAAAAGGTATGTGAACTATCTCCTTTTCTAGCATGATTCCTTAAGATAAAGAAAGTATGTCCTACTCCTTAAATGATCCATTCCTTGGTTGTATTTGGATTGCCTAAAATAGAATCCATTCTATGTACTCCCTTGATTGTACTTTGATGTTTAAATTGTAAGTTGTGTAATCCATTTCCTTAGTGAAGTTTGGATTCTTAAAAGTGAAAGTATTTTACTTAAAGTACATAGAGTCTTGAAAAGGAAGTGGTTTCCAAACCTTTTGGCTAGTTCCTTAGTTCCAAAACCTAAGGGTTGTTGTAATGACTTTAGGGGAGTTAAAGGAGTGATTTACTTAATTGTTTTAAGAGAGGAGAAATGACATGATTTAAGAGAAGTAACTTGTTTTAAAGGTGTGAGTTACTTGAGGTTTAAAAGTAGAAGAAACTTGTTTTCTAAATGTTAAGAGACTTGAAGTATTTTGAAAGTTAAGAAACTTGATTTGTAAGTATGTGATACTTGGTTTTAAGTATAAGTCTCTTGGTTATAAAAAGGAATGAATATGTCTAAAACCATAAAGGTTTATAACGGCTTTATGGGAAGTTGGTTATAACGGCTTTATGGAAGGTTAAGAAAGTTGTCTATTTTGATTATTAGGTATAAGTTGCCTAGATTGTGAAAATTTGAACTTACTTGATTTCAAGCTTTGAGAAGAGTTTTATAAAAGTGTAGTAACTTACTTTGAAAATAGACACACCTTGATACTACGGGTGTTAGTATCTTGGAGTCTTACATAAAAAGGAGTCTTTTGAAAAGAATGTACGTACATAGTACTTTGGCTTGTTTAATTGAGAATTATGCTATGTGTGCCTTGATAAGTACTTTGGCTTGTTTAATTGAGAATTATTCTATGTGTGCCTTGATAAGTACTTTGGCTTGTTTAATTGAGAATTGTCAATGTGTGTTGGTGATAGCATTTGAGTACAAGTATTATGTTTTATTACGTTGTCGCGACTCTCGGTTGGAGGGTCGGCTGTCTTGTTGTGAGTTTACTTGGACGTACCGACAGTGATGTGGGATTCCACGGGTATGATTCAATTATTTGTGTTACTCCTTGGACATGCTTATACGATGTGGGATTCCGGGGCATGTGACCAGGAGGCGGGTTAGATTCCCGGATTTATAATGTCATGTTAGTGCCTTAAGTAAACCAAAATGAGAGTGTATATGAATAAGACTAATAAGAAGTTAGGGGGATTTCTTAACTTGCTTACTTATTGTGTGATAAGCCGGTAGTGCTTATGTTATGTATGATGGCCAGTTGAGGTAGGGTAAGAGTATAAATGAGGGGTGTATCCCCAAAGATCGTTATACCACCTGCTTTATCACTTTCTTCAGGGTAAGAGTATAAATGATGGGTGTATCCCCAAAGATCGTTATACCACCTGCTTTATCACTTTCTTCAGGGTAAGAGTATAAATGAGGGGTGTATCCCCAAAGATCGTTATACCACCTGCTTTATCACTTTCTTCAGGGTAAGAGTATAAATGAGTGGTGTATCCCCAAAGATCGTTATACCACCTGCTTTATCACTTTCTTTAGGGTAAGAGTATAAATGAGGGGTGTATCCCCAAAGATCGTTATACCACCTGCTTTACCACCTTCTTCAGGGTAAGAGTATAAATGAGGGGTAAATCCCCAAAGAACGTTATACCACCTGTATCCATGGATTTGCTACCTATACTTTTGATTACTCTCATTGTTAGTAAGGCATTGTGTACTGTTATTTGAGTAGTGACTTTGAGGGCATGCGTCCCTGACTTGATATGACTGCTTATGTATTGTGTACTGTAGGTTGGCTATCATACATGTCTCCTGTTTTGTTTAGACTGTTATGATTTCATTACGCATGCTTCATTTCACATTCTGGTACATTCTTCAGTCTTGACCTCGCCCGAAGTGCGTTCATGCCGCAGGTTTAGGTATGCTGTTTGGTGATCGGCAGGTGTAGGACCCTGCTCATAGTTTTGGATAGCTCCTTCTGTTCGGGAGTTTATCTTTTTGGTATAAGTTCTTTCAAGATAGCTTTTATGCGATTATGGATGCATGGGGCCTTGTCCATCACGATTCGATAAAACTCTTAGAGGTCTGTATTCATATATGGGATTTGACTCATGTACAGTGTAGTGTCTTTTTTATGTATATTATATGGCAGCCTTGTCGGCTTTGCCCTTGTACGTATGTTGGTTTAAAAAAAAAGGTGTCATTTAAATTCCGCAGTTTGCTTAGTTGTTAAGGTAGAAGGGTGCCCGTGTAGGCACCATCCACGCCCGGTTCGGGCGTGCGAGTGGTATCGAGCGATCGATCCTGAATGTCTCTGACCGTGTCTAGTAGAGTCTTGATTATCGGTGTGTTGCGCGCCACACCCATAAACAGGAGGCTACAGGACATTTAGGAGTTGGTTTCTATTCTTCTCACTCTAAGATCGTGCCATAGAGCTGTGTTAGTAAGATAATTCCTCTCTGACGTGATTTTGTGTTACAGTTATGCCTCCAAGGAGGGCAACAGCCGCCCAGAAGGGAAAATGAGTAGAAGGAGCAACTAGTCAGACTCAGAGAGTTGATAGGGCTTATGCCCAGGGTATACCGGATGTTGTTCCGCAGTCGGCGAGTTCTTCTGCGCCAGGTTTTGAGACCCCAGCACCAGAGCCTCCAGTTTCGCAGTTAGGAGAAGACTATAGGGTCATGAGGGAAGCAGTTATGTTATTGACCAAGATAGCGGTGCTACAGTTTCATCAGCAGGAGGTTATTCGGCCAGTACAGACAGGTGTACAGAGGGTAGAGGGCCAACGTGGAGATCAGCGTAAGAGGGCTAGACCGGTTGGTTATCCCGGTGAGTTCTTGGGCGAGCAGCCTCAGCAGCGAGTGAGATATTCGTCGCAGCCTACCCAGTACATACCCCCGCAGGCCACAGGTGGGAGATTTGACCCCACAAGGTATTTAGGAGTCGGTCCAAGCTCCAGGGGTCGAGGTTCTCAGAGGAGCAGAGGACTTTCTCGGTCAAGGCCACCTATTCCTCAGTGTATCAGATGTGGTAAGCGTCATTCGGGGAAATGCCGTTATGAAACAGGTGTTTGTTTTTATTGTGGCCGTCCGGGCCAAATTCGGAGGGTATGTCCTTTTAGAAAGAGCACTGGTGAGGTGGCTCAGCCTATGAGGCCGATGGTTGGTTCCCTTTCCTCCACAGTTGTGCGTCCCCCAGGGCAGGGTGTTCAGATGTCAGCCAGTCGTGGTAGAGGTCAGGGTGGAGTTTATAGTTCTGGCGGTCCTACGGACGCGGATAACGTGACTACGGGCAGATCGAGGCGACATCGCATGGGGGTACAGGTATATTTCGATTCTTTTGAATCATACGTGCTTTGATAGATTCAGATTTCGCCCTAGCATATATGTTTTCCCTTTGTTGCTAGCAGTTGTAAGTGATAGAACCCCAGAGGTAGGAATACTTGATTTAGTAAAGTGAAAAGTTAAGAATGTTGACAAGAATGGTAAGTGAACTGAGACTATAGTTGTGTAGAGTTCACAAGTTGTAATTGCCCCATAACAGTGTAAGACCAATAGGGAAGAATGTACGGTAGAAATACTTTGGCCTATGTGACGAACCTCTAGTGAATAGGGGGATAGGGTGACAAGTACCTTGAGGTAAGAGAGAAGATTTATTTCAGACTAAGAATGAGAAGTTAAGTGTGACGATGGGTCGGGTTATGGACTCCTTTCGGGTCAACCGATAGTATGGAATGGGGTGATGTCAGTTGGTAATGGTCCTGCTATGTGATAGGGTCACGAGGGTGCAAGGCCTAAGTCTAGTTGATCATTGTACGAGTTCGTGGATGCGTTCCACCGGAATCAGGTCGTAAGGACCTAGAATAGCCTTAGCGGAAATTCATGTAGCATAATGGCCAAGTTTGGATAGTAAATCCAAGGATTGGGGAACAAGAAACAATATTGAGATTTTGTACGTATGTTATGTGGTGGCCATGTGTGACATCGTTGGTCTTGTGCAGTTTTGATTGATAGGCATAGTATAGAGTTTATGCCGGAGTTTGTATAGCTTGGCAACCGACTAAGAACATTCGGGGACGAATGTTTCTAAGGGGGGAAGAATGTTACACCCCGTAAGTCCAGGACATGTGTAAGAGAATGTACGTAAGGAATCAAGACTTGGAAATTGGTACGAAAGGAAGAATTGTTTTTCCGACGGAAAATCTTCCGAACGCCGGAAAGGAAAAATGTTCGTTGTTGAGAATTGGATTCTCAAAATGCATTATTTGAAGAGTATGGAACTTATTAACTTTATGGAAATTTATTTTTACGGATTTGGTCATGTGGGGCCCACCTGAGGAATTTTTACGTTTTATGGGGCCCACGAGGGTTACGGAATTTTATGGACGAATGAGAGGGCGACACGTGGCACCCCCACACTTGGTCTTGGTCAAATTTTGCAAGGCTAAAATGGTCATTGACCATGGTGGAAGATAAGTCTTGCTAAGCTTAGATTGTTGACCAAGTCAACTTGCCACTTGTGCTTAATCCTAGTGAAACTCATCCTAGCCACTCATGTGTTGTAATCTAAGCCATCCATAGTGTTATAAATACATACTAGTAGCAAGACCAAGTCTTCAACACTTAGAAAAAATTAGAGAAACTCTTGTGCTTCACATAGACCTCTCGGGTTTGGCTATCTTCCCACAAGAAAAAATTGTAGTTTTGATCCATTATTCACAAGACTTAAACCCAAGGTTCCTAAGGGTATTGTAAGGATATCTCAATAGAAAGATTTCGGAAAAACGACGTTTTCGTATTAGTCGCAAGGCGGAAACTTGAGGAGTTCTTCAACTTTGAAGTTGGGACTTGAAGATGAGTTCTTCATAGGCTTCTAAGGAGTGCTTGGAGCGGATTGGAACATAAGGAAAGGAGCTAAGAATTTGCTAAGGAGCGACTTTGAATCTTGGAAATTTTAAGGGCTTGTAAAGGTATAATTCTTGTCGTTTTAGCAATTAAGGTTTACTTATTGTTGTAGTTATGGTTATTAGCAAGCATGAGGTATTTTAGTATAAGGTTTGATAAGTTTATTGGCTATTGGAACCCTAATCCGAAAACTAGCATGTTGAGCCTTAAGATTACAATTCAAGTCGATTATTAGTTTAAGTCGTCGCATGTTGTATAAAGAAGGAAATTGTAGTTGTTGAAGTTGTTTATTACTACATAAAATGTTAGACCTTAGAACTTGGAATTGGAAAAGGATTGGAAAAGACTTTGAATTGTTGGTTATGTTGTTGGCCGAGAATGGCTTGAATATGGAACTACTTCGTATTAATTGTGGGGCGGAATTTTACACGTATTGTAAGGCGTGTAATCCCCTTTGTTTGGTTGTTGTTTTGACCCTTATATGTGGCGTGTTGGCTATTGTATTCGGCCTTGAAAAAGGTGGCAAAGTGAGTAGAAACAAAGGAAGTGCTGCCCGATTTTCCGTAGAATTAGAGACCGTATACTTAGTATTATTCTACGTTTGAGACTAGAAGTTGATAGTCTTGTTGTGACCATTATAGGTTGACACTTCTACGTACGGCGTATTCGGCTTAGCTTGTGGATTTAGCCGAAAAGGTATGTGAACTATCTTCTCTTCTAGCATGATTCCTTAAGATAAATAAAGTATGTCCTACTCCTTAAATGATCCATTCCTTGGTTGTATTTGGATTGCCTAAAATAGAATTCTTTCTATGTACTCCCTTGATTGTACTTTGATGTTTAAATTGTAAGTTGTGTAATCCATTTCCTTAGTGAAGTTTGGATTCTTAAAAGTGAAAGTATTTTACTTAATGTACATAGAGTCTTGAAAAGGAAGTGGTTTCCAAACCTTTTGGCTAGTGCCTTAGTTCCAAAACCTAAGGGTTGTTGTAATGACTTTAGGGGAGTTAAAGGAGTGATTTAATTAATTGTTTTAAGAGAGGAGAAATGACATGATTTAAGAGAAGTAACTTGTTTTAAAGGTGTGAGTTACTTGAGGTTTAAAAGTAGAAGAAACTTGTTTTCTAAATGTTAAGAGACTTGAAGTATTTTGAAAGTTAAGAAACTTGATTTGTAAGTATGTGATACTTGGTTTTAAGTATAAGTCTCTTGGTTATAAAAAGGAATGAATATGTCTAAAACCATAAAGGGTTATAACGGTTTTATGGGAAGTTGGTTATAACGGCTTTATGGAAGGTTAAGAAAGTTGTCTATTTTGATTATTAGGCATAAGTTGCCTAGATTGTGAAAATTTGAAGTTACTTGATTTCAAGCTTTGAAAAGAGTTTTCTAAAAGTGTAGTAACTTACTTTGAAAAATAGACACACCTTGATACTACGGGTGTTAGTATCTTGGGGTCTTACATAAAAATGAGTCTTTTGAAAATAATGTACGTACGTAGTACTTTGGCTTGTTTAATTGAGAATTATGCTATGTGTGCCTTGATAAGTACTTTCGCTTGTTTAATTGAGAATTATTCTATGTGTGCCTTGATAAGTACTTTGTCTTGTTTAATTGAGAATTTCCAATGTGTGCTGGTGATAGCATTTGAGTACAAGTATTATGTTTTATTACGTTGCCGCGACTCTCGGTTGGAGGGTCGGCTGTCTTGTTGTGAGTTTACTTGGGCGTCACAAGCGGTGATGTGGGATTCCACGGGTATGCTTCCATTATTTGTGTTACTCATTGGACATGCTTATACGATGTGGGATTCCGGGGCATGTGACCAGGAGGCGGGTTAGATTCCCGGATTTATAATGTCATGTTAGTGCCTTAAGTAAACCAAAATGAGAGTGTATATGAATAAGACTAATAAGAAGTTAGGGGGATTTCTTAACTTGCTTACTTATTGTGTGATAAGCCGGTAGTGCTTATGTTATGTATGATGGCCAGTTGAGGTAGGGTAAGAGTATAAATGAGGGGTGTATCCCCAAAGATCGTTATACCACCTGCTTTATTGTCACGACCCGACCTCGGGCCCGCGACTGGTGCCTTAACCCGGGCACCCTAGTGATACAACATCAGAGAAAATCAGCGGAAATAAAAACTTAAACAGGAAACAAGATACATCATAAGAAAATAGGCCAACCAAAACGGTCGCCTTCATGTATATATATCAAACCGACGATTTACAACCCCGCCACAACAAGATTACTACGCACCTTAAGAATGTAACAACAACTATGACGGACGGGGCCCGCCATATCCTGAATGTACAAGTATCTACAATGACAGGGCTATACCAAAAGATAAGCCTCCGAGAAACGGAGCTTCCCAAGCTTGAATGCGATCCTAAGAGCGAGGATCCACAACCGTGTACCTACTGCGGCATGAACGCAGCCCCCCGAAGGAGGTCAGTACACATGTACCAAGTATGTGAAACTGAAAATAATGTAATGAAATCACATTTCATCATTTTATAAAACCATTTCAAAATAAATGCAATTATGTCAAGTAAGGGACGATATCCCGAATAATCACTCACACCTAACTATGGGTCTCACGCCCATAAGATCACTCATTCCCTTGGAACTCATTCCTCACTGCCGGCAGTACATGATGTAAAACCACACCCATATGTGAACCTGAACACTAGATCTCGCTGCGTCATTAAACCGACGGGCAAGTAGAATCGCCCAATACCGGTTCAAAGCTAGTCATAAAACTTCACGGGCAAGGTACGGAAGCTAATTACCAGATCCAAAAGCTAGCCACGCAACTGGCCGAGGCAAGTACCAAAGCTAACGTACCCTAGCCAACCGTCTCACGAGATATGACCGAGGCAAGTATCTCAAGCTATCTACCAGCAGCCTGCCGATACACGAGAAATGACCATGACAAGTATCTAAAGTGTGCCTGTAACCACATGTACAAATCAAGCCCGTGATTGTTCGTCACCGCGGCAAGATTCATGGATTAGCGGTCCATGGACTAATAACAAAACTCTCGCAATGACCGCATGCCCCGGCATCTTACCTCGGAAAGCATGGCCATGAAACCATCCTACTGGACGCATGCCCGTGGATCATCCATCGCGTCAGCATGTACAAAGGAAATAACAAGATAATACTCATGGTGGACGCATACTCGTGGGTCACCCAACGCGTCAGTATGTCCAAAAGGAATAACCAGATAATACTCAATAGTGGACGCATACTCGTGGACCATCCAACGCGTCAGGATGTCCAAACAATCAATCAGATAGTCGGCCCTCCCCGAGAGACACGGTAGCACAGAATCAAAACACTTGCACAACAAAGCTATCACAACAAGCATAGGCAAGTTCAACGTACTTTTATTTTATGTCAACAATACGGGTTTCAACCCAAAATACTACATACTTTCCTTCTTTCAAAAAGACCCCTCTTTATCTAAAAGCCACACAATACTAATACTCGTAGTATTAAAACACGTTTCCTTTTTAAACCAAATTACTACACCTTCAGAAAATCTTTACAAGCTTTTAAAATCAAGTACTCTATACTTTTTAAACCAAGTGCTTCTCTTTTAAAACAACAACAAGTGTTCTTTTAAAACCTAAACAACTTTACTCTTTTCAAAACAAGTAACCTATACTTAAATCAAGTTACTTCTCTTTTTCCAAAAACAAGTCGTTATAAGTCAAGTCTCTTATCTTTCAAGATCAAGTTTCTTAACTTTCAAAATCAAGTCGTTTCACTGTCAAAATCAAACCTTTCTTTTATCCTCATAAAGTCGTTATAACTAACTTTCCATAAATCCATTATAATACTTTATGTTTTAAACAAACAAAATTCATCTCAAACACATACGTCTACCGTACTATATAGTTTACAACAATCATGCTCAAGAGTATAGGAAGAATCACATACCTTTTTAGCTTAAACCACAAGCCAAGTCAAGTATGCCGCGCGTAGAAGATCCACCTATAACAACCACAATACATCTATCAACTTCTAGTTCTCTTCGTAGAATATTCTAAATACAAGATTCCTTATTCTACAGAAAATTCGGCAGCACCTCCCCCCTCCCCCCGCAACCACATAAATCTCCTCCTATCAAGGCGCTACTGTGCCAACAACTCTCAGGGGATTACACGTCTAACCGGACGTGTTCAATTCTACTTCACAATAATACTACACAAGTCTACTGTAAATACAGTCCAATGTAAATACAGTTCAAACCTTTATAATCATCCTTACAATATAATATACTCAAGTATAACTACTACAACATGTAATATCCAATTACAATAGGGGGACATAGATTATTACCTCGATAAGCCCAAAAATTATCCAAGTTTATAAGTCGATCCTGAGCAACGTTTAGCTCCAATTCCTTACGCTCCAACCTGCTCCAAGCGACCCTTAGAAGTTTCCAAACAACTTCTCTAAATACTTCAACCAAGCTAGGAAGATTTTTCTAGGGTTTCGTTTTGCGATTATTGGAATAAACTAGCATTTCCGGGCTCCTAGTATTAAAACAACTTTGGAATAATACTAGGGATACTAGGCCAATGTATTTGGGATTATACAATAAAACTCCAAGTATTTCTACACAAGAGGGGGAGGGAAAAACGAGAACAAGCTAAGGGAGGGAGTATTTTGCTATGGAAAATCTTTAAGTGTGGAATGAATATTACTCTTGCACTAAGGGGGTATTTATAGAAGAATCAAGGGCCAAGATCCATGTAAGTGTATGGTCAAGATTGGGCCATGTGTGTGTGGGTCCCACCACACCACATGGCCAACGAATAAGGGCAGTGGCTTGCCACTTGTAAGGCCATTCGGCGAGGACAAGTGGCTAGACACTGTCCTCAATCGGCCAAGGTGACACATGGGGGTGACACGTGTCTCCCCCCGACTCGTCCAAAATATTTCGTCTTCCGAAAATATCCAAAATACCGAAAATCTCAAAAACAAAGCGGGCCTCACAAAACCGTAAATTTCTCCCGTGGGTCCCACGTGACCATTTCCGAAAATTAAATCTCATAATTCTAAAATAATCTAAGAAGTCCAAATACCAAATCTGGGAATCCAATTCCCATTAACGAACCTTTTTCTTCACAAAAACCGGAAACTTTTCCGTCGAAAAATCACATCTTTCTTTCTTTCCAAAATTTCTGTCGTATTCTCGTACGTACGTCCTCACATACATACCCTGGAACTACGGGGTATAACATTCTTCCCCCCTTAGAAACATTCGTCCCGAATGTTCCTTCTAAGTCTCCAAACAAACGTGTGCCGGTATAGTCTTCACTATTATACTTACGAAACCAATCACGCCATCAATGGCCATAGTATATCATACAAATCCAAGCGAACGAGTAATCACCTCTAACATCACAAAAAGCTAACACCCATGGTCTAAAGGATACTCCCTTCGCATCTTTACTTCACAAAAGAAATGATCACTTCCGTCTCATAACACATTGTTCGCTTCCCTTCTTACTCATCGTCCCTTTCTCGTACACCCGAACTCTCTATAGTACACGTTCCATACTTCTGTTACCGCTTCAATTTCCAAAACCTTGGAGTCACTACCTCCAAACTTGGTCATCTACAAGCCTCTCATTTCCTTAAGGCCATTCCCGGCCTTTACGATCCGATTCTAGTCGAACACATCCACGAACTCATACGATGGCTACCTAAACCTGGGCTTAGTACCCTCGTGACCCTACCACCTGGCGGGACCACCTCGAACTGACCCCACCCAAAACCGGGCTGCGGGTTGACCCGCGAATGGTCCTCAACCCGACCCATAATCGCACCAGACTCTTGTTCCCCGTTCCGGAACAATCTTACATATTCACGTCATAAAAGCTACCACTTCCATCTCACACTACCCATGGAATTTTCCCACAATATATTTTTCGCATACCAAGTACTTCGACAAAAACCAACCGTAAAATCATCCACTCAAGGCGGCCTTATATCCAAGGTCCTAACTGTTATAAATTCTAAGGCTCACAATCTCTATGTACCCAACTTCCCCCTTACTAACCAGGCCTCTAAATCACAATTTAGCATAACGCTATCTGAACATAATACTCAGCACATCATCATATCATAAACGATACCGTCTCAGAGGGTGAAGGATATACCGAAATCAAATAGGCGGTTCAAGGATCGCTAGGCGGGAACTTCCACGACCCCACCTTGGCACGCGATGTATGAACACCTGCTAGCTATCGAAGGTGAAGAACATGACAGATCCCGGCGCCGAGTCTCAACATCCGCGCTACCTCTGGTCGGACAATTCTTCGCTAAATGGCCCTGCTGGCCGCATGTAAAACAAACCCTAAGAATACTGCGACATTCCCCCGCATGGGTTTTACCACACTGGCTACACTTAGGTCGGGGTGGCTTCATCCGCCAGCTGACTCCCCGAAACTCAACCTCGAGCCCCGACCGCTCTCGAATACTCTGGAGGCCCCAAGGCGTGAGGACCACTCATCTTGGCGGCGTATAACTAGTTCTTCTTTGGCGGTCCGCCTCGAAAGTTACCAAAGGACCTGCGCCACGGCGCCTTCTTCGCCGGTATTGGTAAATCCGTCGGTCTCTCCGTGCCTCACACCCTAGTGCATGAGCCTGCATGCGGGCAATATCCATGCCCGGCTGAAGCGATACACCCGAACAAGACTCTGCCAAGTAGTCATCAAGCCCTGTGACGTAGCGGTGCACTCTGTCCTCCATATTAGCTACTAACGCAGGGACATATCGAGCCAACGAGTCGAACTCTACGTTGTACTCCCGGAATCGCGTCCTCGCCTCGGATCGTAAACACATCGGCCGTGCCCTCATCTGCGGAGGCAAGAAATGGCCGAGAAATGCCTCAGAACTCGTCCCAAAAGGGGCATGCTCCCGGGACGACTCACGAATCAAACCGATCATTGCGGTATCACGCAGCCGATGTGAACCGAAGATCACGGACTCGGTCTCCGAAGCCTTGATCACTCGCATGATCCTCTGTAACTGACGGATGAACTCCTGTGGATCATCCTCAGGCCTCGACCCGTAGAACTCTGGCGGGCTACAACTCAGAAAATCCCGTAGCCTCAAACTATCCGATCTGGGGTGGACTACGGGGGCTACTGGAACTGGAACTGCTGCATCCAGCCTATCCTCATGTCTGGCCACGATCCTGGCTAGTAACTGGGCCATCTCCTTGTAACCCATCTCCTCTGCTCCAGGCTGTGGGACTGGAGGCTCAGGTACTGTGGCCTCAGTAGAGACTGCTGCTGCTCTACTCGCAGCTCCCTCTGCTGCCTTGCCCTTCTGGGCTCTGGTTGCCTTACGTGGAGGCATAACTGGCAGAAAAGAATACGTCAGAAGGAGTCCAACTTACAACACAGCTCTAAGGCACGATCTCAGAGCGAGAAGAAATAGAAACCAATCCTAGATATCCCATAGCCTCCTGATTATAGGTGTGGTGCACAACACGCCGATAATCAAGACTCTACTAGATACGGTCTGTAGACACTTTCCGAGGATTAACTGCTCTGATACCACTTTTGTCACGACCCGACCTCGGGCCCGCGACTGGTGCCTTACCCCGGGCACCCTAGTGATACAACATCAGAGAAAATCAGCGGAAATAAAAACTTAAACAGGAAACAAGATACATCATAAGAAAATAGGCCAACCAAAACGGTCGCCTTCATGTATATATATCAAACCGAACAGTTACAATCCTTTACAACCACACTTGCAAAGATTACTGCACCTAAGAATGTAACAACAACTATGACGGGACAGGGCCCCGCCATATCCCTGAATGTACAAGTATCTACAATGACAGGGGCTATACCAAAAAGATAAGCCTCCGGAGAAACGGAGCTTCCCAAACGCTGAACTGCGATCCTAAGAGCGAGGATCCACAACCGATGTACCTCTACCTGCGGCATGAACGCAGCCCCCCGAAGGAGGTCAGTACACAGGTACCAAGTATGTGAAACTGAAAATAATGTAATGAAATCACATTTCATCATTTTATAAAACCATTTCAAAATAAGTAAACAGTTATGTCAAGTAAGGGGACGTATATCCCCAGAATAATCACTCACACATAACTATGGGTCTCACGCCCATAATATCACTCATGCCCGTGGAACTCATTCTCATCGCCAGATACATGATGTAAAACAACACCCATATGTGAACCTGAACACTAGATCCTGCCTGCGTCATTAAACCGATCGGGCCAAGTAGAATCGCCCTATACCAGTTCCAAAAGCTAGTCATAAAACTTCACGGGCAAGGTACGGAAGCTAATTACCAGATCCAAAAGCTAGCCACGCAACTGGCCGAGGCAAGTACCAAAGCTAACGTACCCTAGCCAACCGTCTCACGAGATATGCGAGGCAAGTATCTCAAGCTATCTACCAGCAGCCTGCCGATAAACGAGAAATTACCAGGACAAGCATCTAAAGTGTGCCTGTAACCACATGTACAAATCAAGCCCGTGATTGTTCGTCACCGCGGCAAGCTTCATGGATTAGCGGTCCATGGACTTATAACAAAACTCTCACTATGACCGCATGCCCTAGCATCTTACCTCGGAAAGCATGGCCATGAAACCATCCTACTGGACGCATGCCCGTGGATCATCCATCGCGTCAGCATGTCCAAAGGAAATAACAAGATAATACTCAAGGTGGACGCATACTCGTGGGTCACCCAACGCGTCAGTATGTCCAAAAGGAATAACCAGATAATACTCAATAGTGGACGCATACTCGTGGACCATCCAACGCGTCAGTATGTCCAAACAATCAATCAGATAGCCGGCCCTCCCCGAGAGACACGGTAGCACAGAATCAAAACACTTGCACAACAAAGCTATCACAACAAGCATAGGCAAGTTCAACGTACTTTTATTTTATGTCAACAATACGGGTTTCAACCCAAAATACTACATACTTTCCTTCTTTCAAAAAGACCCCTCTTTATGTAAAAGCCACACAATACTAATACTCGTAGTATTAAAACACGTTTCCTTTTTAAACCAAATTACTACACCTTCAGAAAATCTTTACAAGCTTTTAAAATCAAGTACTCTATACTTTTTAAACCAAGTGCTTCTCTTTTAAAACAACAACAAGTGTTCTTTTAAAACCTAAACAACTTTACTCTTTTCAAAACAAGTAACCTATACTTAAATCAAGTTACTTCTCTTTTTCCAAAAACAAGTCGTTATAAGTCAAGTCTCTTATCTTTCAAGATCAAGTCTCTTAACTTTCAAAATCAAGTCGTTTCACTGTCAAAATCAAACCTTTCTTTTATCCTCATAAAGTTGTTATAACTAACTTCCCATAAAGCCATTATAATACTTTATGTTTTAAACAATCAAAATTCATCTCACACACGTACATCTACCGTACTATATAGTTTACAACAATCATGCTCAAGAGTATAGGAAGAATCACATACCTTTTTAGCTTAAACCACAAGCCAAGTCAAGTATGCCGCGCGTAGAAGATCCACCTATAACAACCACAATACATCTATCAACTTCTAGTTCTCTTCGTAGAATATTCTAAATACAAGATTCCTTATTCTCTGAGAAAATTCGCAGCACCTCTCCCCGAAACCACATAAATCTCCTCCTATCAAGGCGCTACTGTGCCAACAACTCAGAGATTACACGCCTAACGGGCGTGTTCAATTCTTCACAATAATACTACAAGTCTCATAAATACAGTCAATGTAAATCTGATTCAAACCTTTATAATCATCCTTCCAATATAATATACTCAAGTATAACTACTACAACATGTAATATCCAATTACAATAGGGGGACATAGATTATTACCTCGATAAGCCCAAAAATTATCCAAGTTTATAAGTCGATCCTGAGCAACATTTAGCTCCAATTCCTTACGCTCCAACCCGCTCCAAGCGACCCTTAGAAGTTTCCAAACAACTTTTCTAAATACTTCAACCAAGCTAGGAAGATTTTTCTAGGGTTTCGTTTTGCGATTATTGGAATAAACTAGCATTTCCGGGCTCCTAGTATTAAAACAACTTTGGAATAATACTAGGGATACTAGGCCAATGTATTTGGGATTATACAATAAAACTCCAAGTATTTCTACACAAGAGGGGGAGGGAAAAACGAGAACAAGCTAAGGGAGGGAGTATTTTGCTATGGAAAATCTTTAAGTGTGGAATGAATATTACTCTTGCACTAAGGGGGTATTTATAGAAGAATCAAGGGCCAAGATCCATGTAAGTGTATGGTCAAGATTGGGCCATGTGTGTGTGGGTCCCACCACACCACATGGCCAACGAAAACAAGGGCCAAGTGGCTTGCCACTTGTAAGGCCATTTCGGCCAAGGGACAAGTGGCTAGACATTTGTCCCTCCAAATCGGCCAAGGTGCCACATGGGGGTGACACGTGTCGCCCCCCGACTCGTCCAAAATATTTCGTCTTCCGAAAATATCCAAAATACCGAAAATCTCAAAAACAAAGCGGGCCCCACAAAACCGTAAATTTCTCCCGTGGGTCCCACGTGACCATTTCCGAAAATAAAATCTCATAATTCTAAAATAATCTAAGAATTCCAAATACCAAATATGGGAATCCAATTCCCATTAACGAACCTTTTTCTTCACAAAAACCGGAAACTTTTCCGTCGAAAAATCACATCTTTCTTTCTTTCCAAAATTTCTGTCGTATTCTCGTACGTACGTCCTCACATACATACCCTGGAACTACGGGGTATAACATTTATCACTTTCTTCAAGGTAAGAGTATAAATGAGGGGTGTATCCCCAAAGATCGTTATACCACCTGCTTTATCACTTTCTTCAGGGTAAGAGTATAAATGAGGGGTGTATCCCCAAAGATCGTTATACCACCTGCTTTATCACTTTCTTGTGGTAAGAGTATAAATGAGGGGTGTATCCCCAAAGATCGTTATACCACCTGCTTTATCACTTTCTTCAGGGTAAGAGTATAAATGAGGGGTGTATCCCCAAAGATCGTTATACCACCTGCTTTACCACCTTCTTCAGGGTAAGAGTATAAATGAGGGGTAAATCCCCAAAGATCGTTATACCACCTATTTCCGTGGATTTGCTACCTATACTTTTGATTACTCTCATTGTTAGTAAGGCAATCGTGTCTTTATTATTTGAGTAGTGACTTTGAGGGCATGCGTCTCTGACTTGATATGACTGCTTATGTATTGTGTACTGTAGGTTGGCTATCATACATATATCCTGTTTTGTTTAGATTGTTATGATTTCATTACAGTACGTACTGTTTCACATACTTGGTACATTCTTCGTACTGACCTCCTTCGGGGGGCTGCGTTCATCCGTGAGTTTAGGTCTGTTGTTTGGTGATCGGCAGTGTAGGACCAGTCGAGTGTCACGACCGTTCCAGGGCGTGGTAGTGCCTACCCGGGCACCCAAGTAGTCATACATCAGAGTAATCAGCAGAATATAAAAACAAGACATGAAACAAATGTAAATTAAGACACCGTTTATCTAAGAAAAGTCGCCTTTCGGCATATATATATATAAAAACCAAAATCTGGCAGTTACAGCCCAACTGTACAATAGGACTACAAACCTCTAAGGAAGTAAACAACTATGGCGGGACAGGGCCCCGCCATACCCTGAATGTACAAAACTATCTACAACAACAGGGAGATCATACCCAAAAGTCGAGCCTCCGGAGAAGATGGAGCTCCTGACACCAAAGAAAAGATCCTAAGACTGAGGATCCAAGTATGTGAAACTGTAAAGTACTTAAATGAAATCATATCATTTTGTTATACCCCGTATTTCCAGAGTATGTACGTGAGGGCGTACGTATTAAATTTTTGCCTTAAGAATTGACAAGTTTCGAAATTTGGGCACAAGTGCCGAAAGGAGTCGTTTTTAACTAAACGTTTTACTAAACTTGCGAAGGAAAAATTCGGCTATGTCATTTCTAATTTTTGCGGATTTTTCCGAGAGGCGAAACATGTTGGACCAACGGGAGGGTGACATGTCACCTCACATTGGATGAGTGTGGCGGTAATGCTTGGCGAATAGGTGGCATGGTTAGGTAGGATATTTTGTGCAAGTTGTGTGGTAGATGGATAAGGTGCACATGGCTTAATCCTAGCCCTACACTTGCCTAACACTTGGAGTGATCTTGGCCATTGGTTGGCCATGGCTTGACCTATAAATACCCCTCTAAGTTGATGAACTTCTTCATCCTAAATTGTTCTAAGTGTTAAAAATCCTGGCCCCTCTTAGTGTGAGCTTTTCGTCCCTCTCCCCCCCTCCTAGTTGAGCTTGGCGAGAGCCACCACACCTCCCCTTGTGAAGCCTTGGCGAGGGTACCCACTAGCCTAGTTGTCTCGTATAAATACCCCCCTTTTTTGTGGTATAGAAATACTCTCCAAGTATTGTTATAATGCCCAAATACCTTGGCCCAAATACCTTGTAGTATTCCCAAGGTTACACTTATACAAAAGCCCAAATACTATTATACTTCCTTTAGCCACTAAACGAAACCCTAAGGAAAACCTTCATAGTCGGTTGAAGTGTTAAGTAGAAGTTGGTAAGAACTTCTAAGGGTTGTTTGGAGCGGGTTGGAGCGCACGGAGTAGGAGCTAAACCTTGCTCAGGATCGACTTATAACTTGGATAATTTTGGGCTTATCGAGGTAAACACTCTTAACCTTCTGTTGTAATTGGAAATTACATGTTGTTGGAATATATAGTTAAGGTATACTATATATAGAATTGAACATAGTTGTGCGGCAATGTCTTTTGACTTAAGCCTGAATAATACTTACGGCAATGTCTTGCGACTTAAGCCTGAACTTTAAGATGAGAACTGAACTGTAATTACTTAGGGCTGTATTACAGTAGACTTGTATAGCATTACTGTGAAGTAGAATTGTACACGTCCGGTTAAACGTGTAAACCCCCCCCCCCTGGTTGGCTTGGTAGCCGGCCTCGGTAGAGGAGGAGAATTACGCCATGTGCGGGAGGTGTCTTGAATTTTACGTAGAATATTCTACATCGGGATCTAAAGATATTAATAGGCGCCTTGTGGCCTCTATAGGTTGTAGTACTACGTGTGGAGTGATCTGCTTGGCTTAGAGTGTAGCCGACGGTTTGAGGTACTGGGAGCGTTTTGCTATTAGTCGATAATCGTCGCGAGGTATATGAACCTCTTCTTATCTGTTCTAGCATGATATGTGTATAACTATGTAGTATGGTAGACGTACATGTGTTAAATGTATTTGATTGTTTTTAAACATAAAGTGTTATAACGGCTTTATGGGAAGTTGGTTATAACAGCTCTATGTAAATGAGAAATGCTTTGTGGTTTTTTTTAAAAGATAACTGATTTGACTTATAACCGACTTGATGTGTGATAATAAAGAACCTTGAAGTATTCTAAAAGATTAAGAAACCTTTTTGAAAGAAGTGTATACTTGGCTTGAAAACATAAGAGTTATACCAGCTTTATGAGAAGTTAGGTGTAACGTCTTAAGAGAGATAAAAAGAATGGTTTAATGGTTTAGAAGTTAAGAGACTTATTCTTAAAAGATAAGAGACTTGACTTAATATGGATGTTTGTGTGAAACCTCATTCGTGAGTAATGAGTACTTGGTTTTGAAAGGAATAATGTTTCTTGATTTGGAAATCGGAATGTGTATCGACAAACCAACTGCGGCGTTAATAAAGGAAAATGTATTGAATAATTAAGTATTATTAAAACCAGTAGAAACCTCCATCCGCATAGAAGCTAAGATGAGACAAAATGATATTACATTTTCTAGATCATGGTCGCTTAATAAGATTGATTATGAACAAGAATAACTCTACTTTATGGCATATGTTACTCAATTGTTTTAAAAGAGATTAAGACATTGAACTATGAAACTTTTCAAAAAGAGACTTGTGTAATTGAAATTAGGCAAACCGGAACTTTAGGAAAAGAAAGGCATTGTGTTGTCTTAAAATGGTTTAAAACATAAGGTGTTATAACAGCTTTATGGGAAGTTGGTTATAACGACCTTATGAAAACAAAAGAAAGGTTTTATCATTGGTTTTAATGTGGTAACTTAACTTTAAAAAGAGAAGTGTTTTGGTCAAAAAAAGAAGGCATGGTGTTGCCTTAATTTGGTTTTAAAAAGGAAAGTATGGAAGTTGTTTTGGTTTACTTAAAAGATATAAGTCACTCTATTTTTATACTACGGGTATCGGGTGACTTTTATAAAAGGAATAGATCTCTTTAAAAGGAATTTAACGTACGTAGTACTTTAGGGTTAAAACCCGGACTTGGGCATAAAATGAAAGTACTTCGAGTTGTGTATAAACTTGCCTATGATTGTTGTTGTGAAACTTGCCTATGCTTGTTGTGAAACTTGCCTATGCTTGTTGTTGTGAAACTTGCCTATGCTTGTTGTGATAGCCTTTGTTGTCCAAGAATTGTGTTTCTATACTACCGCGTCTCTCGATGGAGGGTCGGTTGACTTGTTGAGAACTTACTTGGACGTGACCGGCGGTGGATAAATTCCACGCACGTTCCTCGCTGATAGTGTTACTTTTGATAATCGCTTTGGATATCACGACACGATCGTGAAACGCGGGTATGCTTCCACTTTGATTACCGCCTTGTTGTCTTATTGTTTCCCTTTGGACATACTGACACGATGCGTAGCGCACGGGTATGCTTCCATTTGGAATGCTGTCTTATTGTTTCCCTTTGGACCTCATCGACACGATCGTAGCGCGGGTATGCTTCCATTTGGAATGTTGTCTTATTTGTTCCCTTTGGACATATCGACACGATCGTAGCGCACGTATGCTCCCATTTGGATTGCTTTGTCTTGTTGTTATCATATCATAGACTTAGGCGGTGAGGAAGGTACTCCAGGCGGGATTGATGTTGTGGCGTGAGACCACGAATTGATATAAGCTGTTATGTGTGTATCGTAGTTTGGTTATCATACATGTCTCCTGCTTTTATAGACTATTATGATTTCATTTATATTTCTGATTTCACATACTTGGTACTGTTATCGACCTCCTTGGGGTGCGTTCATCTGCGCAGTAGAAATACATCGGTGTCGATCCGCGTTTAGGAGCTCCTTTCAGAGTTTTGGGAAGCTCCGTGTCGACGGAGGCTTATCTTTTGTAGGTTACACTGAGTCTTTAAGTTCTTATAAGTTCAGGGGTATGTCGTGGCCCTGTCCAGTCATAGTTTTTGTATAAATCATAAGTGCAGGCCTTTGTTGTGGGCGGTGTAAGGATTGTAATGCTCAAATGTTTATATATATATGTTGGGAGGCAACCGCTTTGGTTGGCCTATTTGCTTTATTTATCATGTCTCTTATTTCATATTTATGCTTTATGTTCACGATTTTCTCGATGTTGTATCACTAGGGTGCGGGTAAGACACGATCCACGGGCCGGTTGGGTCGTGAAAAAGTGGTATCGAGCGATTAATCCTCGGAAAGTATCTACGACCGTGTCTAGTAGAGTCTTGATTATCGGTGTGTTGTGCACCATCTATAATCGTGAGGCTATAGGACATTTAGGATTAGTTTCCATTCTTCTCATTCGAGATCGTGCCTTAGAAAGTGTTGTAAGTTGGACCCCTCGACGTATCTCGCTTTACGATTATGCCTCGCGCAAGGCAACCCGGGCCAGAAGGGCAAAGCGGCGAGAGGAGATCTGAGTAGAAGCGTGGCGGATTTCTACGAGACCACGATGCACGAGCCTCCATCCTACAGTGAGGCGAGAGAGATGGGTTATAAGGAGATGGCCCGATTAATGGCGAGTTGTGGCGAACTTGAGGATAAGCTGGGCCAGCAGTTCGATCCAGTAGCACCGTAGTTCAACCCCGGCGAAAGTTTGAGACTACGGGATTTTACGAGTGTAACGCGAGTTTTATGGGTCGAGGCACGAGGATGATCGGATGAGTTCATCCGGCGATTCTGACAGATCATGAGTGATCAAGGCCTCGGAGACCGAGTCGATGGTCTGGTTCCCGTCGGTGCGTGATACCGCAGTCGATTGGATCGTTTCGTGGGAGCTGTCCCGGGGAGAGAATGCACTTCCGGCGTTTTGGGACGCGTTATCACAGGCAATTCTTGCACACTTCTTGCCGCCCACGGATGAGAGGGCTCGGGTAAGATTTTTGGTGTTGCGGCGAGCGAGCGTCTGGTGCGGGAGTACAATGTGGAGTTCGACTCATTGGCGATGCGTCCCGCATTAGTAGCTAGTATGGAGGATCGAGTCCACCGATATGTTCTGAGGCTCGATGATTACCTAGCGAGAGTTGTTCGTGTAGCTCTTCACCGGGCATGGACATCGCCGCATGCGAGCTTATGCACTTGGAGGTGAGGCGGAGAAATCGACGGAATGACCAAAGTCGGCGAAGAGGCGAGCTGCGAGGTCCTTTGGTGATTTTCGAGCGGCACCGCCTGGCAACAGACTAGTTATGCGCCTCCGCCGATAGAGTGGTCCTCTACAATCTTGAGCGTCGAGTTTTCGGGAGCAGTCGGGGCTCCAGGTTGATTTTCGGAGAGCAGGGTGTTAACCAGTGAAGCCACCCTACCTCGTTGTGACGCGTGGTAGACTCTACGATGGGAGTGTCGTGCTAGTCAGGAATTTGTTTTACATGCGGCGGCGAGGCTATTTTGGGAGAAATTGTCCGACCGAGTATGTGGTAGGATAGCACAGACTCACGGATCGATTGCGGGTTCTTCACCTTCCATAGCCAGGCAGGATGTTCATACACCGGCGGGCCATGGTAGAGGTCGCGGTGGAAGTTCCCAGTTTTAGCGGTCCTCTGAATCGCCTATTTTCAGGTATATCCTTAACCCTCTAGAGTTTTGTATGTATTGATGTTGTGATGATGTGTTTAGTGTTATGTTCGGATAGCTTTGTGCTAAAACGTGATGTAGAACCTGGTTAGTGAGAAGGGTAAGCTTGAGGGTGAGAAAATGATGAACCTTAGAATATTACAGTTGAGACCTTAGATGTAAGGCCGTCTTGAGTACCAGATTTTTCAAGTGATCCTTGTCGGAGTGCATTTTTTTTTTTTTTTTGCCTAGAACGTTTTGTGTGATAAAGTCCCTGGGTAGTGTGCAATGGAAGTGGTAGCTTTCATGACCTGTAGAGGTAAGATTGTTCCGGATCGGGGAACAAGAGCGTGATGCGTTAAGTGGGTCGGGTTGGGGCCATGTTGAGGGCCAACCGCGGCTGTTCGGTGGGGTCAGCTCTGGGTGGTCGCCAGTGGTAGGGTCACGAGGGTGCTAGGCCCAGTTTAGATGACCATCGTATGAGTTTGTGGATATGTTCGACCAGAATCGGTTCGTGAAGGCGGGAATGGCCTTAGAGAAAGTAAAGCTAGTAAGATGACCAAGTTTGGAGGTTGTGACTCCAAAGTATTGAAATCGAATCAATGGTGAAGTATGGTGCGTATACTAGAAGAGTTCAAGTGTTCGAGGAGGGCACGACGAGTAAGGAAGGAAGAGAACGTGTGTTAGTTCGTGGCCAGGCGTGGCGTTGGCAACTTGTTAGAAGATCTTCTTCGTAATGCACCTTGAGAAGGAACATTCGGGACGAATGTTTCTAAGGAGGGGAGAATGTTATACCCCGTATTTCCAGTATGTGCGTGAGGCGTCGTATTAAATTTTGCCTTAAATTGACAAGTTTCAAATTTGGGCACAAGTGCCGAAAAGTCGTTTTTGAAAACGTTTTACTAAACTTGCGAAGGAAAATTCGGCTATGTCATTTCTAATTTTTGCAGATTTTTCCGAGACGAAATATGTTGGACCAACGGAGGGTGACATGTGTCACCTCACATTGGATGAGTGTGGCGGTAATGCTTGGCCGAATAGGTGGCATGGTTAGGTAGGATATTTTGTGCAAGTTGTGTGGTAGATGGATAAGGTGCACATGGCTTAATCCTAGTCCTACACTTGCCTAACACTTGGAGTGATCTTGGCCATTGGTTGGCCATGGCTTGACCTATAAATACCCCTCTAAGTTGATGAACTTCTTCATCCTAAATTGTTCTAAGTGTTAAAAATCCTCCCCCCTCTTAGTGTGAGCTTTTCGTCCTCTCCCCCTCCTAGTTGAGCTTGGCAGAGCCACCACACCTCCCTTGTGAAGCCTTGGCGAGGTACCCACTAGCCTAGTTGTCTCGTATAAATACCCCCCTTTTTTGTGGTATAGAAATACTCTCCAAGTATTGTTATAATGCCCAAATAACTTGGCCCAAATACCTTGTAATATTCCCAAGGTTACACTTATACAAAAGCCCAAATACTATTATACTTCCTTTAGCCACTAAACGAAACCCTAAGGAAACCCTTCATAGTCGGTTGAAGTGTTAAGTAGAAGTTGGTAAGAACTTCTAAGGGTTGTTTGGAGCGGGTTGGAGCGCATGGAGTAGGAGCTAAACCTTGCTCAGGATCGACTTATAACTTGGATAATTTTGGGCTTATCGAGGTAAACACTCTTAACCTTCTGTTGTAATTTGAAATTACATGTTGTTGGAATATATAGTTAAGGTATACTATATATAGAATTGAACATAGTTGTGCGGCAATTTCTTTTGACTTAAGCCTGAATAATACTTACGGCAATGTCTTGCGACTTAAGCCTGAACTTTAAGATGAGAAGCTGATCGTAATTACTTAGGGTATGTCTGATGGACTTGTATAGCATTACTATGAAGTAGAATTGTACACGCCCGTTAAGCGTGTAAACCCCCGGTTGGCTTGGCAGCTCGATAGAGGTGAATTAAGCCGTCATTGCGGGAGGTGCTGCCGAATTTTCTGTAGAATATTATACATCGGGATCTAAAGATATTAATAGGCGCCAGGCCTCTATAGGTTGTAGTACTACGTGTGGAGTGATCCGCTTGGCTTAGAGTGTAGCCGGCGTTTGAGGTATCGGGAGCGTTTTGCTATTAGTCGATAATCGTCGCGAGGTATGTGAACCTCTTCTTATCTGTTTCTAGCATGATATGTGTATAACTATGTAGTATAGACGCATACGTGTTAAATGTATTTGATTGTTTTTAAACATAAAGTGTTATAACGCTTTATGGGAAGTTGGTTATAAATTTCATGTAAATGAGAAATGCTTTGTGGTTTTTTAAAAGATAAGCGATTTGACTTATAACCGACTTGATGTGTGATAATAAAGAACCTTGATGTATTCTAAAAGATTAAGAAACTTTTTTGAAAGAAGTGTATACTTGGCTTGAAAACATAAGAGTTATACCAACTTTATGAGAAGTTAGGTGTAACGTCTTAAGAGAGATAAAAAGAATGGTTTAATGGTTTAGAAGTTAAGAGACTTATTCTTAAAAGATAAGAGACTTGATTTAATATGGATGTTTGTGTGAAACCTCATTCGTGAGTAATGAGTACTTGGTTTTTGAAAGGAATAATGTTTCTTGATTTGGAAATCGAATGTGTATCGACAAACCAACGCGGCGTTAATAAAGGAAAATGTATTGAATAATTAAGTATTATTAAAACCAAGAGAAACCTCCATCCGCATAAGCTAAGATGAGACAAAATGATATTACATTTTCTAGATCATGGTTGCTTAATAAGATTGATTATGAACAAGAATAACCTACTCGCCTATGGCATATGTTACTCAATTGTTTTAAAAGAGATTAAGACATTGAACTATGAAACTTTTCAAAAAAGAGACTTGTGTAATTGAAATTAGGCAAACTGGAACTTTAGGGAAAAGAAAGGCATTGTGTTGTCTTAAAATGGTTTAAAACATAAGGTGTTATAACAGCTTTATGGGAAGTTGGTTATAACGACCTTATGAAAACAAAAGAAAGGTTTTATCATTGGTTTTAATGTGGTAACTTAACTTTAAAAAGAGAAGTGTTTTGGTCAAAAAAAGAAGGCATGATGTTGCCTTAATTTGGTTTTAAAAAGGAAAGTATGGAAGTTGTTTTGGTTTACTTAAAATATATAAGTCACTCTATTTTTATACTACGGGTATCGGGTGACTTTTATAAAAGGAATAGATCTCTTTAAAAGGAATTTAACGTACGTAGTACTTTAGGGTTAAAACACGGACTTGGGCATAAAATGAAAGTACTTCGAGTTGTGTATAAACTTGCCTATGCTTGTTGTTGTGAAACTTGCCTATGCTTGTTGTTGTGAAACTATACTACCGCGTCTCTCGATGGAGGGTCGGTTGACTTGTTGAGAACTTACTTGGACGTGACCGGCAGTGACGGATAAATTCCATGGGTACGTTCCTGTTGATAGTGTTACTTTTGTTAATCGCTTTGGACATACTGACACGATGCGTAGCGCACGGGTATGCTTCCACTTTGATTACCGCCTTGTTGTCTTATTGTTTCCCTTTGGACATACTGACACGATGTGTAGCGCACGGGTATGCTTCCATTTGGAATGATGTCTTATTGTTTCCCTTTGGACCTACTGACACGATGCGTAGCGCACGGGTATGCTTCCATTTGGAATGTTGTCTTATTTGTTCCCTTTGGACATACTGACACGATGCGTAGCGCACGGGTATGCTCCCATTTGGATTGTTGTATTGTTGTTATCATATCATAGATCGCCGCAGCGGCGGGAAGGTACTCCACGCGAGATTGATGTTGTGGCGTGAGACCGAATTGATATAATCAAGTATGTGTGTAATCGTAGTTTGGTTATCATACCGCCTCCCGCTTATAGACTATTATGATTTCATTTACTGATTTTACGCTTCACATACTTGGTACTGTTATCGACCTTCGGGGCCGCGTTCATGCCGCAGTAAGTACATCGGATGTCGATCCCCGCTAGGATCTCATTTCAAAGATTTTGGGAAGCTCGCTTCGTCGGAGGCTTATCTTTGGTATGTTACCCCGAGTCCGTAAGTTCTGTACGCTCGTGGGTATGGCGGCCCCGTCCCATCATAGTTGTTGTATAAATCTTAGAGGTCCAGAGTAATCACTGCAAGGTGTAAGGATTATAATCGCTCAAATGTTTATATATATATGTTGGGAGGCAACCGTTTTGGTTGGCCTATTTGCTTTTATTTATCATGTCTCTTGTTTCATATTTATGCTTTATGTTCCGCTGATTTTCTCTGATGTTGTATCACTAGGGTGCCCGGGGTAAGGCACCACTCACGGGCCCCGGTTCGGGTCGTGACACATTTTAAAACCAATTTTACAAATATGTACGAAACAACCAAGGTAACTGCACGTAGTGCCACATCACAAACAGGAGCAATAAAAGGTAAACTGTAACAGGTCTCTTTCTAGGCTGCGAATGATCGAAGCAAGGTCAATCGCCCATAGTATCATTAAGCATGCCTAAACCTGGACTCCCGCAGTCCGCATAGGCCACTCACGTAGGCCCGCATGAGGTATTCCCCGCATCGAGGTAGCTACTCGGCATCGTCCTGGACTCGTAGTCCGTATGGCCACATAGACCGCATGGCCACAAGGACCGCACACTAACCTGGAACTCTCATAGCTCCGCATAGGTCCCCTGGACCCGCATGAGGTATCCTCGAATCATAGTCACACAGACTGCCTGAGGTATACCCCGCATCGGAGGGCAGCTTAACCCCCGGTATGATGTCAAGAGGTGAGTGATGTAATACTAACATAACGGATTACCGTTAAACAATCATAAGAACAATAAGAATAACCTCTTATACAAACGTTACAAGACACTAACACACATAGCATCATAATATGTCTACTCATCAAACCATCTTATTATACTTTCCAGAAATCAATACAAGTCTTTCATAAACACATAAGTAAACTGTTCCTTTTCTCTTTCTTAAGTCGTTATACCTAACTTCCCATAAAGCTAGTATAACTCTTAAGCTTTTGTTTTAAAAACAAATATTCTTCTTCTTTCAAAAATGATTTATAATTCTTTTGAAAGACTTCAAGATTCTTATTATTTAGACTCAAGTCAAAAGACGTCAAGTAAAACCATGTTCAGTTAACACACGTACGCTCACCGCACTATATATATACTTAAAATATCATGCTCAAGAGTATAGGAAGAATCACATACCTTCTCGGCGAAATCTACCTGCCAAGTCGAATATGTCGCGCGCAGAGAATCAACCTATAATAGTCAGATACGTCTATCAATGTCTAGACTACTCTGAAGATTATTCTAAGCAGAGGGTTCTTTATTCTACGGAAAATTGGGCAGCACTTCCCTACCCGTCAAGCTACACAAGTCTACTGTAGATACAGTCCTATGTAAGTACAGTTCAATTCTATCCTTTAATATCCTTCTATATCTTATACTCAAGTCTTAACTATTCTTATATGTAATATACAATTACAATAGAAGGACAAGAATATTTACCTCGATAAGCCCAAAATTATCCAAGTTAAATGTCGATCCAGAGAAAGGTTTAGCTCCTAATCTGAACGCTCCAATCCGCTCCAAGAAACCCTTAGAAGTTTCTACACAACTTCTACTTACAACTTCAACCAACAATGAAGTTTCTCCTAGGGTTTTGTTTAGTGACTAATGGAAGTATAGTAGTATTTCTGGGCTTTTAGTATAGGGGTTACTTTGGAAATACTACAAGGGCTTGGCTAAGGTATTTAGGGGATAGTAACAATACTTGGAGAGTATTTTCTACCAAGGGGGGAGGGCCTTAGCCGAGACTACTAGGAAGGGGAAGAGGGGTGTTTCGGCTAAGCATACTCAAGAGGGGGGGGGGGGGGGAGAAGATTGCTTGGACGAAAACTACAACTAGAAGGGGGAGGATTTTAAGATTTGGAAGATTGATTTGTGGATGAAGAATTCATCAACTCAAGGGGGGTATTTATAGGGCTTTCAAGGGCCAAGATGAGGGCAAGTGGATGGTGGGGATTTGCACAAGTGCCCCTAACCTTACTCCACAAATCACTCACAAAACATTGACCCAAGTTTTAGGCCACAAAATCATGCCCATCGTCCAAGGTTCCGCCCCCCTTTGCCGTCCACTTGAGGGTGACAAGTGTCACCCTCTCGTTGGTCCAAATTATTTCATCTCTCGGAAAAATCCGCAAAAAATATAAATGACATAGTCGTAATTTACCCTACGCAAGTTTTGGAAAACGTTTCATCGGAAAACCATCCGTTTCGTGGGTTGTGCACAAATTCGTCCATAATGCCTAACTTAAGGCTAAACTTTTGTACGTACGCCCTTACGTACATACTCTGAAATACGGGGTATAACACAGAGTTTTGGATAGCTCGTTCTGTTCGGGAGTTTATCTTTTTGGTATAAGTTCTTTCAATACAGGCTTTTGTACAGTTATGGGTACGGCGGGGCCTTGTCCCATCACAGTTCAGTAAAACTCTTAGAGGTCTGTATTCATATGTGGGATTGGACTCATGTACAGTGTAGTGTCTTTTTTATGTATATTATATGGCAGCCTTGTCGGCTTTGCCCTTGTACGTATGATGGTTTAAAAAAAAAGGTGTCATTTAAATTCCGTAGTTTGCTTAGTTGTTAATGTAGAAGGGTGCCCAGGTAGGGCACCAGTCACGGGCCCGGTGTTCGGGGCGTGACAATTCATTTCCCCTACTTGTCAAGTTTTAATTGAAGTATTTCTTTTGCTTAAATGTTATTATGTGGCCATGTGTGGCATTATTGGTATGTCGGGGTTGTGAAAGGAAACTATGTCGCTAATTATAAGTTTGACTCCGAAAGAACATTCGGGGACGAATGTAAAAGGGGGGAAGAATGTTACACCCCGTATTTACAGGACATGTTTTAAGAACGTACGTGAGAATTCCTAATGTTAAGATTAGAGACTTGTAAAAAATTTATCGGAATTATGAAATTGTCGGAAAACGAATATTGTGACGAATGGGAGGGCGACACGTGTCACCCCCCCTTATGGTTGCCTTGGACGAAATGGGACATGGACAAAATGGTCATTGACCATAGTCTTAAGATGACAAGTCTTGCAAGTAGTGAGCTTGAGAAAATTGACTTAGTCAAAGGGTCCACAAGGCTTGATATTTAAGAGAACCTCATCCAAGCCACCCATTTGTACACATCTTGACCCTCCATCTTACTATATAATACTACTAGTAGCAAGACAAAGTCCAACACTTAGAAAAAAATTCAAGAATTTCAAGAACAACAAGAGTTGCTCTCGGGTTCATGCCCCTTTGAAAAGATTTTTTTTTTGTTTCTTGTCCATTAAGCTACACACTTTAAACCAAGGTTCATGAGTGTATTGTAAGTGTATCTCAATAGAAAAATCCCGGAAAAAGATAGTTTTCGTATTAGTCGCAAGGTGAAAACCTAGTTACTTTTCTAGGTTTTGTTTGGAAGATTGAAGGAAATTTGTTGGTGTTGTTCTAAGGGTCTCAAGTAGCGGATTGAAGTGTCTAGAAGAGGCTCTAAGTTGCTAAGGAGAGACTTCGGAATTGGAGTTGGACTAAGAATCGTTGAGGTAATAATCTTGTCTCTTAAGTGTTACAAGATTATATATTGTTGTTAGCCTTACATGTTTGATAGCATGAAGTATATGTGTTGGAGTTTCTTAAGTATTATGGATTGATTGTAGCCTTAAATCTGAAATGTCATTTAAGCCTTGTGAAGTTGGATTACAATTTGGTCATTTATTAGAATCGTCGCATGTTACTTACTTGAAGATTATAGTGGTTATAATCGATTGCGACTTGATATCATGTTATGTTAACAACTTGGATTGAAATGGAAATTGGATAATAATTGGTGTTATTGTACTCAATGTGGCCGAATTGGACTAGTAGTTTGTATTAGTTTGATATCTTTTGTGGGGCGGAATTTTACACGACTAGTAGGCGTGTAATCCCCTATTGTTAATTGCATTGATTGGGCCTTAAATGTGGCGTGTTTGGTTATTGAATTCGGCCTTGAAAAAGGTGGCAAAGTATGTAGAAACAAAGGAGGTGCTGTCCGATTTTCCGTAGAATTTAGCGACTTTACACTTATAATATTCTACGTTTGAAGTAAGGCGTTAATAGACGTATTTTGGATATTATAGGTTGACATACTACGGGCGGGATTTTGTACTTGGCAAGTGGTTTGACCCGAAGAGGTATGTAGAACTTTCCTATCTTTTGAGCATGACTAGTTGCACGTATATAGTACGGTAGACGTACAAGACCTTGATATCCTTTACTAGTTTTATGAATAGTCAAGTCGGGTGAGTTAGGAGAATAACTCACTTCTTTGAAAGTATTAAGGATATCTTAAGTTTTATTAAAGTTAAGGGACTTGAAGAGTTTTAAAGTATGTGATACTTGTTTCGTTTTAAAACGTATAAGTCCCTTGGATAGGAAATTGTATTTGACTAAGGTATAAAGTGAATATAACGACTTTATGGGAAGTTGGTTATATTAGCTTTATGGAAAGATAAATGAAGATAAATGACTTGATTTAATGCAAGGCAATTTGATTTTAAGGCATCAATTGCCTAAGGTTTTATAAGAAAAGGAGTCAGTTGATTTAGAAACCTAACTTTATTTCTAAAGGTATTGTGACTTGTCTTGAAAAGTAATTTTGACTTGATACTACGGTTAATAGTATCTTGGAAGTTTTATACGAAAAAGAGTCATTTTTAAAAGAGTGGAAGTATGTAGCACTTTGGGTTAACTTCCCGGATTTTTATAAAAGACATGCTAGTGCCTTAAGTAAACTAAAATGAGAGTGTATATGAATAAAGCTAATAAGAAGTTAGGGGGATTTCTTAACTTGCTCAATTAATGTATAATAAGCCGGTAGTGCTTATGTTATGTATGATGGCCGTTTGAGCTAGGGTAAAAGTATAAATGAGGGGCAAGCCCCAAGACGTTATACCACCTTCTCCAGGGTAAGAGTATGAATGAGGGGCAAGCCCCAAGATCATCATACCACCTTCTTCAGGGTAAGAGTATAAATGAGGGGTGAATCCCCAAGATCGTTATACCACCTGTTCCATAGATTTGCTACCCACGATGCGAGGAATACCTCATGCGAGTCCTTATGGGCTTATGCGGGTGAAATAGTCCCATGCGGTGGTACTGACCTATCGAGGAATACCTCATGCGGGTCCACACGACCTATGCGGGTGAAATAGTCCCAGGAGTAGGATTGCTTAATGATTCTGTGGGCGGATGGTCCTGCTTTGATCGTGAGCTTCCTATTTTTTTTTATGTTGTGCGTATACTCTTAATTACTCTCATTGTTAGTAAGGCACTGTGTACTGTAATTTTATTATCATACATGTCTCCGGCTTTGTTTTAAACTTATGATGTAATTACAGTATTTTCCAGTTTTACATACTTAGTACATATTGTGTACTGACCCCCTTCTCGGGGCCGCGTTCATCGCGGTAGGGAGTAGCGGTGGTGGATCCTCATTCTTAGGATCACTTATCGGACGTCGAAGCTCCATTTCTCGGAGGCTTGTCTTTTTAGTACGATCTTTCCCCGATGTTGTAGATTTATGTACATTCAGGGTATGGCGAGCCCCGCCACCGTTGTTATTCCTAGAGGTATGTAGTCACATGTTGTGGTTTGAAAGTAAAAACCGAGTTATGCTTTGATTTTGTTTATGCATATTTTATGGAAGACGGCCTTGCTCGGCAGCTCGTGATATTTTGTCTAAACATGTTGTATGTTGTGTATGTTCATTGCTATTCTCGATGTATACAGGCAGGGTGCCCGGGTAGGGCACCGATCGCGCCGAGGGCGGGTCATGACAGCCAGCACTTGGTTGTGAGTTGTGGATAAGGTGAAGTTTATCCAGAGAGATCATAGCGGCTCGAGTCGGCAGGTCATAGGCGGATACTCGGCGTCGGCATTTGGAGTTTCAGGTAGACGATTGGGTCTTCTTGAAGGTGTCACCCATGAAGGGTGTGATGAGATTCAGAAAGAAGGGGAAACTCGGCCCAAGGTACATTGGGCCCTACCAGATCATCCGTAGAGTAGGCAAGGTTGCCTATGAGTTGGATTTGCCATCATAGTTAGAGGCGGTACATCCGGTCTTCCATGTTTCTATGTTGCGGAAGTGTATCGGAGATCCAGCGAGAGTTTTCCCTGCTAGTGAGGTCCAGGTGACAGAGGGGTTATCGTATGAGGAGAGTCCCATAGCGATACTCGATCGCCAGGTCAGGCGACTGCGTACCAAGGATGTGGCTTCCGTCAAAGTCTTGTGGAGGAATGATAACCGGAAGGAGATGACTTGGGAAACGGAGGAGGACATGTTGAGGAAGTATCCTCACTTATTCCCTACACTTTCAGGTAATTCATTTTCCTTACTTGTCAAGTTTTAATTAAAGCATTGTTGTTTAAGTGTTATTATGTGGCCATGTGTAGCGTCACTGGTATGACGGGGCTGTAAAAAGAAACTATGTCGCTAATTTTAAATTGAACTCCGAAAGAACATTCGGGGACGAATGTTTCTAAGGGGGGAAGAATGTTACACCCCGTAAATTCAAAAGATAAGATAAGTTGACAACATGTGTTGGACGGATTTTGAGTCTACTTTGGAGTGTTGTACCCCAGTTGTTAAGAATTGATAGGTGTTTAACAAGCCTAGTATAAAGTTTGATGAGTCTAGTTTCCAACGCAACAAACCGCTCGTCGATAGGACATCAGAGCGGAGAGGTATGGGCGTTAGAAGTTCAGTGGGCAGGCGTGGAGGAAAGATTTTAGAATCAGGCGTCGCAGCACCGCGGCGCCATTAGCAGGGCCATGGCGCCACAAATCCTGAAAATCCTCGGAGGTAGCAGCGCCGCGTCGCCAAGGCGGGATTTTTTCCGCGGAAAGGGGAGAAATCAGGGGATATTTTCGAAAAAGGAATATGGGAGGGTGACATGTGTCCCTCCCATCTTTTTGACCAAGAAAAGGGTCCTATTTTAGGACCAAGTCTTGAAAGACTTGGTCATTTTCATCTTAGAACCATCCTAAGAGCTTCTCTCCTTTTCTCTCTAGATATTAAAGAAAACCTTGCCTAGCAAAAAAATTGTTGGAGCGGCGGCAAGAAGACAAAGTGTTGGTAAACTTGTAAGAGCTCGCGTGGACAAGTTTGGCGGGAATCGAGTTGAAGAAAAAAAGGGCTTTAGTGGGCTAATCCAAAAGGTAAAAGATTCCCTCTTCTCTTGGAAATAATTATAATCCTTGTTATAGTTGATATTGACCACGTGAATCATGTTTTAAAGATTGATATGTATTATGGATATTGAAAGCCACTCGAAATTGTAATACAAAGGAATCGATAGTTATAGTTGTCGCATGTTATTTAAATGGAAGATTAAGGTTGTCAAAGTTGGTTGCGGCTATATAACATGCGAAGACGACTTCTTGGGTGAAAAAGACTTGTTGTGGTTATACTTGTAGTCAAAAATGGCCGTTAGTATTGGACTGTTGTATATAAATTGTTGGGCGGAATTTTATACTTCTTGTAAGGCGTATAATCCCCTTTTGACTAATTATATGTTGAGCCTTGAATATGGCGTGGTTGGTTATTGAATTCGGCCTTGATAAGGGTGGTAAAGTATGTGGAAACAGAGGAGGTGCTGTCCGATTTTCCGTAGAATTTAGTGACTTTGCACTTATAATATTCTACGTTTGAAGTAAGACGTTAATAGAAGTATTGTGGACGTTATAGGTTGATATACTACGGGCGGGATATTGTAATTAGCAAGTTGATTGACCCGAAGAGGTATGTAGAACTTTCCTATCTTATGAGCATGATTATTTGCACGTATATAGTACGGTAGACGTACAAGACCTTGATATCCTTTACTTGTTTTAAGAATAGCCAAGATGGGTGAGTTAGGAGATTAAATCATTTCTTTAAAAGTATTAAGGATTGTCTTAATTTTTTTTAAAAGTTAAGGGACTTGAAGAGTTTTAAAGTATATGATACTTGTTTCGTTTTAAACGTATAAGTCCCTTGGATAGGAAATGGTAATTGACTAAGGTATAAAGTTAATATAACGACTTTATGGGATGTTGGTTATATTAGCTTTATGGAAAGATAAATAAGGATAAATGACTTGATTTAATGAAAGACAAATTGATTTAAGGCATCAATTGCCTAAGGTTTTATAAGAAAAGAAGTCACTTGATTTAGAAGCCTAATCTTATTTCTTAAGGTATTGTGACTTGTCTTGAAAAGTAATTGTGATTTGATGCTACGGTTATTAGTATCTTGGAAGTTTTATAATGAAAAGAGTCATTTTTAAAAGAATAGAAGTACGTAGTACTTTGGGTTAAATTCCCGGATTTTATAATGACATGTTAGTGCCTTAAGTAAACTAAAATGAGAGTGTATATGAATAAGGCTAATAAGAAGTTAAGGGGATTTCTTAACTTGCTTATTTATTGTATAATAAGCCGGTAGTGCTTATGTTATGTATGATAAGCCGGTAGGGCTTATGTTATATATGATGGTCGGTTGAGCTAGAGTAAGAGTATAAATGAGGGGTAAACCCCCAAGATGTTATACCACCTTCTCCAGGGTAAGAGTATAAATGAGGGGTAAACCCCCAAGACGTTATACCACCTTCTCCAGGGTAAGAGTATAAATGAGGGGTAAACCCCCAAGACGTTATACCACCTGTTTCCGTGGATTTGCTACCCATGATGCGAGGAATATCTCATGCGAGTCCTTATGGGCTTATGCGGGTGAAATAGTCCCATGCGGGCGGGTACAGCCTATGCGAGGAATACCTCATGCGGGTCCACACGACCTATGCGGGTGAAATAGTCCCAGGAGTAGGATTGCTTAATGATACTGCGGGCGGGTGGTCCTGCTTTTATCGTGAGCTTCCTATTTTTATGTTGTAAGTATACTCTTAGTTACTCTCATTGTTAGTAAGGCACAGTGTACTGTAATTTGATTATCATACATGTTTCCGGCTTTGTTTTAAACTCATGATGTAATTACAGTATTTTTGCAGTTTTACATACTTAGTACATATTGTGTACTGACCCCCTTCCTCGGGGGTTGCGTTCATGCCGCAGGTAGGGGTAAGTAGGTGGTGAATCCTCATTCTTAGGATCACTGATCAGGCGTCAGAAGCTCAATTTCTCCGGGGGCTTGTCTTTTTGGTACAGTCTTTCCCTGATGTTGTAGATTTATGTACATTCAGGGGTATGGCGGGGCCCTGTCCCGCCACAATTGTTATTCCTAGAGGTCTGTAGTCACATGTTGTGGTTTGGGTTGTAAGAACAGAGTTATCTTTTTTCTTGTTGATTATGTATTTTATGGAAGACGACCTTATCGGTTAGCTTGTGATGTTTATTGTCTAAACATGTTTTTATGTTGTGTATGTTCCGCTGCTATTCTCTGATGTATACCTGAACGGGGTGCCCAGGTAGGGCACCAGTCGCGGCCCGGGGTCGGGTCGTGACAAAAGTGGTATCAGAGCAGTTAGTTCTCGGAAAGTGTCTGACGCGTTCAGTAGAGTCTTGATTATCGGTGTGTTGTGCACCACATCTATAATCAGGAGGTTGCAGGACATTTAGGATTGGTTTCCATTCTTCTCTCTCTGAGATCGTGCAGTAGAGCTATCTTATTAGGTTGAATCCTCTCTGACCTATTCTTATGAAACAGTTATGCCTCCAAGGAAGGCGACGAGGGACCAGAAGGGCAAGGCAGCAGCGGGAGATGCTAGCGGTACTCAGAGGGCTACTAGGACTCAGGCACAGACTATGCCTGAGGTAGTAGGCGGGTCGGCGAGTTCAGCCACGCCGGCAGTATTAGAGGAGCCGAGAGCGACGGTAGCTCCAGAGGTTCCGGTACCTGAGCCTCCAGTCCCACAGCCAGGAGCTGAGTATAGAGACTACGGGGAGCAGATCCGGTTATTGACCAAAGATAGTAGCGAGCGTGGCAGCGGACAGGAGCAGGTAGCTAACCCTAGAGCCGACAGTTTGCGGATTCGGGATTTTCTGGGTTGTCATCCACCTGAGTTTTATGGTTCGAGGGCTGAGGAGGATCCGCAGGAGTTCATTCGGCAGTTACATCGGACTATGCAGGTTCTTAGGGCTTCGGAGACAGAGTCAGTTATGCTAGCATCTTACCGGTTACGCGATATTGCGTTGAACTGGTTTGAGTCATGGGAGTTGTCGAGAGGTGAGGATGCTCTTCCAGCTGTTTGAGAGGAGTTCACAGAGGCCTTCATGGATCACTTTTTGCCTCTTGAGATGAGGAGAGCCCGCGTAGATAGATTCTTGACCTTGAGGCAGAATGGGAGGACTATTAGAGAGTACAACCTGGAGTTTGACTCTTTGGCCAGGCATGCGCACACCATTGTAGCTGACATGGCGGACAGAGTTCATCGTTATGTGATGGGGCTAGACCGTCATATGATTACTGCATGCTTGGGAGTGGCTCTTCAGCCCGGTATGGACATTGCCAGGATGCAGGCCTATGCGCAGGGGATATAGGACAGAGAGAGGGAGGATTAGCTTGACGCCGGCCAGCCCAAGAGGTCCAGGACAACAGGGTCTCAGGGCATTTTGAGGCGGTATCACGGACCGATCCGGGCGTGATCGTGCCTTACCCTGCACCCTAGTGATACTACATCAGAGAAAACCAGCGGAAATAAAAACTTAAACATGAACATGAGACAAGATAATAAAACAGGCCAACCAAACGGTTACCTTCCAATAAAATATATATAAACAACTCTTACAAAACGAACAGTTTAATCCTTTTTACAAAACCCTGCCCACACAGTGCTACAGACCTCTAAGATTTACAACAACTATGACGGGACAGGGCCCCTCCATACCCCTGAATGTACAAGAACCTACAACTCAGGGAACACATACCAAAAGATAAGCATCCGAAGGAACTGAGCTTCCAATGCGCCAAAGGTGATCCTAAGAGCGGATCGACAACCAATGTACTTACTGCGGCGTAACGCGGCCCCGAAGGAGGTCGATAACAGATACCAAGTATGTGAAATCGTAAATCAGTAAATGAACTCATAATAGTCTATATAAATCAGGAGACATGTATGATGACCAAGCTACAGTACATAACATATAACTAGTTACATCAAGTCAGGGAATCACGCCCTCCAAATTATCACTCGTGCCCGTGGAATTTCTTCCTCATCGCCAGCTTATGATATGACAATACCAAGGAGTATGCATGAACACGTGTCCCACTGTGTCATAAAAACCGTATAGACAAGTATAACTACCAGATCCGACCGTACCAATAATATAATGCAACCAAAACACGGCCGATCGGGCAAGTGCGGAGCCGACCACCGGGGACCAAGGCGAACGAAGAAACCTCATGGAGAGCTAGTCCATAAAAATAACAATTCTTGCACAACCAAGGCTATCACCACAAGCATAAGCAAGTTACGCAACAACAAGCATAGGCAAGTTACACAACACAAGCATAGGCAAGTTACACAACAACCAGTATAGGCAAGTTACACAACACAAGCATAGGCAAGTTACACAACTCAAGTTACTTTCATTTTATGCCAAAGTCCGGTTTTTAACCTAAAGTACTACGACGTTAAATTCCTTTTAAAGAGATCCATTCCTTTTATAAAAGTCACCCGATGTCCGTAGTATAAAAATAGAGTGACGAACATTGTTAAGTAAACAAAAATGCTTTCCTTTGTAAAAATCAAGTAACAACCTTATTTTCCAAACGTTCAAGTTTGCCTAATTTCAAATGCTCAAGTTTCTCATTTTTAGAAAAGGTCTCGTAGTTCATAGTTTTAATCCTTTAAAACATAATTCTCCTTTAATGATTTGAGAAACATATGCCTTATATGTGAGTAGGTTATTCTTGTTTATAATCGATCTTATTAAGCAGCCATGATCTAGGATATGTAATATCATTTTGGTCTCATCTTAGCTTATGCGGATGGAGGTTTCTACCGGTTTTAATACGATACATCATTATTCAATACATTTTCCTTTATTACGGCAGTTGGTCCAGCCGATACACATTCGATTTCAAATCAAGAAACATTATCCCTTTAAATAACACCAAGTACTCATTACTCACGAATGAGGTTTCACACAAACATTCACATTAAACAAATAAGTTAAGTCTCTTATCTTATAAGATCAAGTCTCTTAACTTCTAACATCAGTAAACCATTTTCTTTACCTCTCTTAAGACATTATACCTAACTCCCCATAAAGCTAGTATAACTCTTTTTAAAACCTTTAAAACCAAGTGTTACTCTCCCTTCAAAACGATTTATAAATCTTTTGAAATACATCAAGTTCTTTATTATAACTAGCCAGTTATAATTCACATCAGTTACCTTTTAAAACCACAAAGTATTTTCTTACCTACATAAAGCCGTTATAACCAACTTCCCATAAAGCCGTTATAACACTTTATGTTTTAAAAACAATCAAACACAGTTAACACATGTACGTCTACCGTACTACATAGTTCACATATATCATGCTATAAGAGATAGGAAGAGGTTCACATACCTCGCGACGAGTGCCGACTAATAGCAAAACGCTCCAAGTACTTCAAACCGTCGGCTACTCCTTAAGCCACGTAGATCGCACCACACGTAGTACTTCAACCTATAAGGCCACAAGGCGCTTATTAACATCGTTCCATATTCTACGTAAAATTCGGCGCACCTTCCCACATGGCAGCGTAAATCTCTCCTCTATCGAGGCCGGCTACCAAGCCAACCAGGTGGGGGTTAACACGCCTAACCTGACTTGAACAATTCTACTAAGAGTTATGTTACACAAGTCTCATGTCTGATCTATGTAATTACAGATTCGATTCTCTTCTTTAAGTTCAGCTTAAGTCGCAAGACATTGCGTAAGTATTATTCAGCTTAAGTCAAAAGACATTGCCGCACACTATGTTCAATTCTATATATAGTATACTTTAACTATATACTCCTACAACATGTAATTTCCAATTACAATGTAAGGTCACGAATGTTTACCTCGATAAGCCCAAAATTATCCGAGTTTATATGTCGATCCCGAGCAAGGTTTAGCTCCTACTCGAGTGCTCAATCCGCTCAAACAACCCTTAGAAGTTCTAACCAACTTCTACTTATAACTTCAACTACGGTGAAGATTTACTTAGGGTTTCGTTTTAGCGATCGAGGAAAGTATAATGGTATTTTCTCGCTAGTATAAGTGTAACCTTGGGAATACTACAAGGTATTTGGGCAAGGTATTTTGACATTATAACAATAGTAGGTTAGTATTTCTATACCACTACAAGGGGTATTTATACGAGACAACTAGGCTAGGGTGGGGGTACCCCACGGCTAACCACTACAAAGGGTGAGGGGGAAACTCTCGGCCACAGGCCACAAGGAGGGAGGAGAGGCTTTGGACGAGAACTACAAGAGGGAGGGAGTATTTTGAGACTTAGGTAGATTGCTCAATTTTTGGATGAAGAAAGTTCATCAACTAAGGGGTATTTATAGGTCAAGTGAAGGCCAACCAACGGCCAAGATGGTGCCAAGTACAAGGCAAGTGTAAGGCCAAGATTAAGCCATGTGCAACCTTATCCATCTACACAAAAATATCCTACCTAACCCTTGACCAAAATTGGGCAACAAAAACGTGCCAAGAATGGCCAATTTCCGTCAACCTCTTCCAATGTGAGGTGACATGTCACCCTCCGTTGGTCCAAAATGTTACGCCTCTCGGAAAAATCCGCAAAAATATAAATGACATAGCCTAATTTTCCTACGAAAGTCGTGGAAACGTTTCGTCAAAACGACTCTAACAAGGTGTTGTGTACAAATTTCGAATCTATGCCTACTTTAAGGCTCAAATTGTATACGCACGCCTCACGCATCATACTCTGAAATACGGTATAACATTCTCCCCTCTAGAAACATTCGTCCCGAATGTTCCTTCTCGAGACGTATAACGATAGAGTTCTTCTAAAAGTTGCCAACGCCACAACCGCCACGAAACACCGCGTAAATACTTACATCCAAGTCCACGAGGAAACACCTCTAACATCACAAACTTTTGTCACCTTGCCGCGAGGTTCTAGTGTCACTCGGCGACCCAACAAATGGTACCGGATCGCACGATTCCCGAGGTCTAAAATATACATCCTTCGCACCTTCTCCGTCACAAGAAATGATCATATCTATGCTCGCAATACATGCTCGCCTTTACCCTTACTCATCGTACTCTTCTCGAACACTTGAACTCTTCTAGTATACGTACACACTTTAGTCAACGCTTGCTCTCCAACCCTCGAGCCACTACCTCCAAACTTGGTCATCTTACTAGCTTCACTTCTTTACTAAGGCCATTCCGGCCTTCACGAACCGATTCTGGTCGAACATACCCACGAACTCATACGATGGTCATCTAAACTGGGCCTAGCACCTCGTGACTTACCACCGCGGGACCACCTGAGCTGACCCCACTTTGAAACGCCGCGGGTTGGCCCTCAACATGGCCCCAACCCGATCCACTAACGCATCACGCTCTTGTTCCCCAACCCGGAACAATCTTACCTCAACAGGTCATGAAAGCTACCACTTCCATTTAACACTACTCAAGGAAATTATCACACAACACATTCTAGGCATAAAATGTATTCCGACAAGGATCACTTGAAAAATCTGGTACTCAAGACGACCTTACATCTAAGGTCTCAACATGAAATATTCTAAAGTTCACACTTTCCATGCCCCCATACAAATCCTTTCAACTAGCCAAGCTTTCTAACTCATAACCATCATAACGCTATCCGAACGTAGCACACAATAATAAGGTCATCATATCATGCATACAAATCTTTAAAGGGTTAAGGATATACCTGAAAATAGGCGGTTCAAAGGACCGCTAAAACTGGGAACTTCCACCGCGACCTCTACCGGGGCCTGCCGGTGTACGAACATCCTGCCTGGCTATGGAAGGTGAAGAACCCGCAACTGCTCTAGTAGTCCATGCTATCCTGCCAGTGCTACCCCTGGTCGGACAGTCTCTTGCCAGATGGCCCTGTTGGCCGCAAAAATAACAATCCCCCGAGTTAGTACGACACTCTCCTTTATGAAGCTTTCCACAACGGCCACACTGAGACAAGGGCAACCTCATCCGGCGAGCATTCCTGCTCCCCTGAAAATCTGAAACGCAGGAGCCCGACCGCTCCGAATATCTCGAAGGTCCCGGCGTGTGGAGGACCACTCAGACTTGGTGGGCGCATAATCGCTTTCGGCGAGGCGGTCCGCCTCGAAAGTCACCAAAGGACCGCTGCTCGCCCTCTTCTCGACCACTGGTCATTCCGCCGATTTATCCTCTCACATCCCGGTCATAAGCTGCGTGCGGCAATGTCCGTACGGTGAAGAGCTACACCGAACAACTCGGCTAGGTGATCATCGAGCCTCAGAACAAATCGGTGCACTCGATCCTCCATACTAGCTACCAACGCGGACGTCACGCCAATGAGTCGAACTCCACATTGTACTCCCGAACCGTCGCCCGGCTCGCGTAACACCAAAAATCTGTCGCGAGCCCTCATCCGCGAGGCAAGAAATGTGCAAGAAAGGCCTCCGAGAATTCGCCCCATAAAGTGGAAGTGCATGCTCTCCCGACAGCTCCACGAATCAAACTCCGATCATGCGGTATCACGCACGGTGATGCGAACCTAGACCACCGACTCGGTCTCGATGCCTTGATCACTCTCACGATCCGCAGAATCGCTTGATGAACTCCTGCGATCATCCTCGTGCATCGACCCATAAAACTCGCGGCCTACAACTCGTAAAATCCCGTAGCCTCGAACTATCGATCTAGGGTGAACCACGCGGTGCTCTTTGGGCTGCTGCGTCGGCTTATCCTCAAGTCGCCACCACGGCCATCAATCGCCAACTCTTGTAACTCATCTCCTCTGCTCCGGTGCGGGATCGAGGCTCGTATCTTGTGGCCTCTCGCCACGCTCTACTCGCAGCCTCACTCTTTGCCTTGCCGCCAGGCGGGTTGCCTGCGAGGCATCACCGGGTAAAACGAAGTACGTCAGAGGGGTCCAATCTTATCACACAGCTCTAAGGCACGATCTCAGAATGAGAAGAATGGAAACCAATCCTAAATGTCCTGCAGCCTCCTGATTATAGATGTGGTGCACAACACATCGATAATCAAGACTCTACTAGACACGGTGTGTAGACACTTTCCGAGGATTAACTGCTCTGATACCACTTTTGTCACGACCCGATCCGGGCGTGATCGTGCCTTACCGGGCACCCTAGTGATACTACATCGAGAAAACCAGTGAAATAAAAACTTACCCATGAACATGAGACAAGATAATAAACCCGGCCAACCAAACGGTTACCTTCCAATAAAATATATATAAACAACTCTTTCAAAACGAACAGTTTAATCCTTTTTTACAAAACCACCTTGCCACATTACTCTGCACTTAAGATTTACAACAACTATGACGGACAGGGCCCGCCATACCACGAATGTACAAGAACCTACAACTCGTGGAACACATACCAAAAGATAAGCCTCGAAGGAACGGAGCTTCCCAATGCGCCAAAGGTGATCCTAAGAGCGGGATCGACAACCAATGTACTGCGGCGTGAACGCAGCCCGAAGGAGGTCGAAGACAATGATACCAAGTATGTGAAATCAGAATACCAGAAATGAAATCATAATAGTCTATATAAAGCAGAGACATGTATGATGACCAAGCTACAAGATCATAACATATAACTAGTTACATCAAGTCGTGACTCACGCCTCCAAATTATCACTCGTGCGTGGAATTTCTTCCTCACCGCCAGCTTTATGATATGACAATACCAAGGAGTATGCATGAACACGTGTCCCACCTGTCATAAAAACCGTATAGGACAAGTATAACTACCAGATCCGACCGTATCAATAATATAATGCAACCAAAACACGGCCGATACGGGGCAAGTGCGAGAGTCGACCACCACGGGGACCAAGCGAACAAGAAGAAACCTCATGGAGAGCTAGTCCATAAAAATAACAATTCTTGCACAACCAAGGCTATCACCACAAGCATAAGCAAGTTACGCAACAACAAGCATAAGTAAGTTACACAACAACAACAAGCATAGGCAAGTTACACAACTCAAGTTACTTTCATTTTATGCCAAAGTCGGGTTTTAACCCTAAAGTACTACGTGCGTTAAATTCCTTTTAAGGAGATCCATTCCTTTATAAAAGTCACCCGATGTCCGTAGTATAAAAATAGAGTGACGAACATTGTTAAGTAAACAAAATGCTTTCCTTTGTAAAAATCAAGTAACAACCTTATTTTCCAAACGTTCAAGTTTGCCTAATTTCAAATGCTCAAGTCTCTCATTTTTAGAAAAGGTCTCGTAGTTCATAGTTTTAATCCTTTAAAACATAATTCTCCTTTAATGATTTGAGAAACATATGCCTTATATGTGAGTAGGTTATTCTTGTTTATAATCGATCTTATTAAGCGACCATGATCTAGGATATGTAATATCATTTTGGTCTCATCTTAGCTTATGCAGATGGAGGTTTCTCTGGTTTTAATACGATACATCATTATTCAATACATTTTCCTTTATTACGCCGCAGTGGTCCTGTCGATACACATTCGATTTCCAAATCAAGAAACATTATCCCTTTAAATAACACCAAGTACTCATTACTCACGAATGAGGTTTCACAAACATTCACATTAAACAAATAAGTTAAGTCTCTTATCTTATAAGATCAAGTCTCTTAACTTCTAACATCAAGAAACCATTTTCTTTACCTCTCTTAAGACATTATACCTAACTCCCATAAAGCTAGTATAACTCTTTTTAAAACCTTTAAAACCAAGTGTTACTCTCCTTCAAAACGATTTATAAATCTTTTGAAATACATCAAGTTCTTTATTATAACTAGCCAGTTATAATTCACATCAGTTACCTTTTAAAACCACAAAGTATTTTCTTACCTACATAAAGCTGTTATAACCAACTTCCCATAAAGCCGTTATAACACTTTATGTTTTAAAAACAATCAAACACACAGTTAACACGTACGCGTCACCGTACTACATAGTTCACATATATCATGCTATAAGAGATAGGAAGAGGTTCACATACCTCGCGACGAGTCGACTAATAGCAAAACGCTCCAAGTACTTCAAACCGTCGGCTACTCCTTAAGCCACGTAGATCGCACCACACGTAGTACTTCAACCTATAAGGCCACAAGGCGCTTATTAACATCGTTCCATATTCTACGAAAATTCGGCAAAGACTTCCCCGCAACAGCGTAAATCTCCTCCTCTATCGAGGCCGCTACCAAGCCAACCAGGGTTAACACGCCTAACCTGACGTGTACAATTCTACTACAAGTAATGTTACACAAGTCTCATCTAATACACCCTATGTAATTACGATTCGCTTCTCTTCTTTAAGTTCAGCTTAAGTCGCAAGACATTGCCGTAAGTATTATTCGTGCTTAAGTCAAAGACATTGCCGCAGGTATGTTCAATTCTATATATAGTATACTTTAACTATATACTCCTACAACATGTAATTTCCAATTACAAATGTAAGGTCACGAATGTTTACCTCGATAAGCCCAAAATTATCCGAGTTTATATGTCGATCTGAGCAAGGTTTAGCTCCTACTCGAGTGCTCCAATCCGCTCCAAACAACCCTTAGAAGTTCTAACTAACTTCTACTTATAACTTCAACTACGGTGAAGATTTACTTAGGGTTTCGTTTTGCGATCGAGGAAAGTATAATGGTATTTTAGGCTAGTATAAGTGTAACCTTGGGAATACTACAAGGTATTTGGGCAGTATTTGGACATTATAACAATACTAGGAGAGTATTTCTATACCACTACAAGGGTATTTATACGAGACAACTAGGCTAGTGGGTACCCCACGGCTAACCACTACAAAGGGGAGGAAACTCTCGGCCAAAGGCCACTAGGAGGAGGAGAGGCTTTGGACGAGAACTACAAGAGGGAGGGAGTATTTTGAGACTTAGGTAGATTGCTCAATTTTTGGATGAAAAAAGTTCATCAACTAAGGGGGTATTTATAGGTCAAGTGAAGGCCAACCAATGGCCAAGATGGTGCCAAGTGCAAGGCAAGTGTAAGGCCAAGATTAAGCCCTGTGCAACCTTATCCATCTACACAATAATATCCTACCTAACCCTTGACCAAAATTGGGCAACAAAACGTGCCAAGAATGGCCAATTGTCATCCAACCTCTTCCAATGTGAGGGTGACACATGTCACCCTCCGCTGGTCCAAAATGTTACGTCTCTGAAAAATCCAAAAAATATAAATGACATAGCCGAATTTTCCCTACGAAAGCGTGGAAACGTTTACGTAAAAACGACTAACCGGGTGTTGTGTACAAATTTCGAATCTATGCCTACTTTAAGGCTCAAATTGTATACGTACGCCCTCACGTACATACTCTGGAAATACGGGGTATAACACGGACAACCTCAGCAGCAGACTAGGTCCACATTCCAGCCAGCACAGAGTGCTCCTTCACGGTTTTTCGCGTGAGGTCCGATCGGCCAGTCATTCGTGAGGCGGTCGTGCTCCAAGACTTCGGGGTTTCAGGGAGGCAGAAACCGTCACCGATCGAGACCACCCACATATCAGTATGCTCGATGCGGTAGGTCTCACCCGGGCGAGTGCCGCATGGCTCCGGGAGTTTGTTACTCTTGTGGCCAGCAGGGCCATTTGAGGAGAGATTGTTCGTCTAGAGACGGCATGTTATACCCCATATTTCCGGAGTATGTATGTGAGGACGTACGTACAAATGTTTAAACCCTAATTAGGTTAAGGGTGAAATTGTGAATTTCCAACGAAAAAAGATTCCGAATCTTGTGAAGGAAATTCTACGTTTTTAATATTTTAGCCAATAACGGATTTTTCTGAGAGATGAAATATTTTGGACCAATAGAAGGGTGACACGTGTCACCCCTAGGTGGGCTAGGTTGGCCGATTTTATTGTGACAAGTGGCCAAGACAAGTGGCCAAGTCTTGCAAGATATTTTGTGTGGACAAGTGGCTTGTGGGTCCCACCCACACTTGTCCCCAATCTCAACCACACACTTGCCTTCATCCTAGCCCTTGGTTGTCCTATATATGCACCCTTAGTTGATAAAATCTTCCACACTTAGATAATTCAAGCCTTGAAAAATATTTTCCCTCTCCCTCCTTCACTTGTGGTTCTCGTCGAACACACCCTCCCCCTAACCAAACTTTGTCCAATAATTCCTAAACTCTTAAGTGTTCTTCCCTAGTGTATTAGGAAGACTTTTAACCAAAAGTTAGAAAAGATTTCACCTCCCTAGCCACAAAAGCCACCCTTGGCCGAGAGCTCTAGGAACAAGAACCTTAGTGTTCTTCACTTGTTTGAGTTCATTCTTGAAGAGATGATGGTTAGGAGCTTCTTAGGGCGATTTGTGGTGGGTTTGTACACAATGATTGGAGCTAAGACTTGCTTGGAACGACATTAAGTTCTTGGATAGATTTTGGGCTATTTGAGGTAGTAAATCTTAACCTCTTTGTGAATTGATCATTATAAATATATTATAAGTATATTATGGAGTATATAATATATGGAGTAAAGTTTGGAAAGATTGGATCTTGTTAACTTGTTAAAGAAGGATTGGCTTTTAGCCATTAATATGGTAAAAACGTATCCAACGTATCCAACGTATCTTACTTGTGTAGAAGTATTTAACAAGTAACTATAACTTATATTAAGAATAGAAATATAAGTTGGATAACTAATGAGTAATTTGGATAAGTAAAATGAACAAAGTTGGCCAAGGACCCCAACTTAAGGACTGTATTTACTTTGGACTGTATTTACATTTCTGTTAAGGGGAAGATTGTTAAATCGCGTTCCGTTTGGGCGTGTGATCCCCTTTTTAATTATTGTATTGTTATGAAGGCGTGATAGTAAACCGCGTTACCGTTTGGGCGCGTAATCCCCTTCTTTTACTTATTGTTATTATGAAGGCGTGATAGTAAACCGCGTTACCGTTTGGGCGTGTAATCCCCTTCTTTATGTTGTTTAATTATTACGTCTTATATATGGTATATATATACTACGGTTACTTGGGCCTTGGAAAAGATGGAAAAGTGAGTAGAGGCAGGGGAAGTGCTGCCCAATTTTCCATAGAATAAAGAGATCCTACTTAGACGAATTCTACGTCAACTAGAAGCTAATAGTCGTATCTTGACTATTATAGGTTGACCACTCTACGCGCGACATATCCGACTTGGCAAGTGGATTTAGCCGAGGAGGTATGTGATTCTTCCTATCCTCTTAAGCATGATATTTTGTAAAACATATATAGTACGGTAGACGTACGAGTGTTAACTAAATTCGGTTTTACTTTGATGACTTTTGACTTGGGTTTTAAAAGGATAAGAACCTTGAAATATTTCAAAAGAGTTATTGGGAAGGAAAGTAATAATTGGTTTTTAAAAGGCTTAAGTGTTATACTAGCTTTATGGAAAGTTAGGTATAACTACTTAAGAAAGATAAAAGGAACGGTTTACTTAATTGTTTGTAAAAACCTTGTAATGATTTCTGAAGGTGTAGTAGTTGGCTTGATAAGTAAACATGTTATGATACTATGTGTGTTAGTTTCTCGTAACGTTTTTATAAAGAGGTTATTCTTATTGTGCTTATGTTGTTTAACGATAAGCCGTTGTGTTAGTATTATACCACTCACCTCTTGACATGTTATACCGGGGTTAGCTGCCGTCACGAGGATGCCTCGCGGGTCCGTGGACCTATGCGGAACTACGAGTTCCGTGTTAGTGTCGCGGAATTCCTCATGCGGTCTATGTGGCTACGCGACTACGAGTCGGGGCGATGCCGAGAGTAGCTACCCTCGATGCGGGGAATACCTCATGCGGGCCTAGGTGGCCTATGCGGACTACGGGAGTCCAGGATTAGGCATGCATAATGATACTATGGGCGATTGGCCTTGCTTCGATCATTCGCAGCCTAGAAAAGATATGTTACAATCTACCTATTATTGCTCTTGTTTGTGATGTGGCACTATGTGCGGTTACATTGGTTGTTTCGTACATATTTGTAAAATTAGTTTTAAAATGATATGATTTCATTTAAAGTACTTTACAGTTTCACATACTTGGTACTGTTGTCTTGACTCGCCCGGAAGTGCGTTAAATCCGCAGTAAGGGAAAGCAGGTGCTAGATCCACATCCTTAGGATCTTTTGCTTTGGTGTCAGGAGCTCCATCTTCTCCGGAGGCTCGACTTTTGGGTATGATCTCCCTGTTGTTGTAGATAGTTTTGTACATTCAGGGTATGGCAGAGCCCTGTCCCGCCATAGTTGCTCATCTTCTTAGAGTGCAGAGTCTATTATGCAGTTGGGATGTAATCGCGATTTTGGGTTATATATATACGCCGAAAAGCGCCTCTTTTCTCGAGATAAAGCGTGTCTCATTTACAATTGTTTCATGTCTTGTTTTTATATTCCGCTGATTTCTCTGATGTATGACTACTTGGGTGGCCGGGTAAGGCACCAGTCACGGGCCCCGGAACAGGTCGTGACACGGCATGGGTGGTACGGTGCAACCGGCGTGATCGATTCTTTGGGTCTTCTCTTCGTGGTTATGCGCCGGGCGGTGTTCACGGACGGCAGCGCGGCAGGTCGTGGTGGTGGTTCGATTCTAGCGGTCCACGTAACCGCATTTATTCCTTAGCCGGCCGCCAGATCGTGAGCTTCCACGCGTCATCACAGTACATTATTGATTTCATCTTTGTGGCGTATATGCTTTGATAGATCCGTGTTCTACCTTGTCCTATGTGTCCCTCTTATGCGGGTAGAATCGGATAGAGCCGGTATCGATAGAGACTTTTGAGGTAGCTACGCGATGGTGATTCGATGTTAGCCGAGCGGGTGTATAGAGGTTGTCCTGTTTATTTATCGTCGGACCTTGCGAACTTGATAGAGTTGGAGATGACGATTTTGATGTCATTATGGGTATGGGACTGGTTGGCTTCTTGTTATGCCAACGCGTTGGTGTAGAAACGAGTTGGTTCGGTTCGATTTCTGGCGAGCGATTATCGAGTGGAAGGGCAACATGTCGCGTAGAGGTAGGTTTATTTCTTATCTCAAGGCTAGGATGATGGTGCGAGAAAGTACATCTATCATCCGTTCGTATTTGATACGTGAGGTTCGCTTCTTGATCGATGTCGGTGGTTAGGAGTTTCCAGATGTGTTCCCAGACGATCTTCCGTGTATCCCTCCTGAGAGGAAGATTGAGTTTTGTATTGATACGTTGCCAGACACTCGACCTATTTCTATTCCGCCATACAGGATGGCACCCTTGAGTTGAGGAGTGAAGGACCAGTGAAAGATTTCTTTGGAAAAAGGCTTTATCGCCTAGTGTTTCTCCACGGGAGCGCGGTTTTGTTTGTGAAGAAGAAGGATGGGGCCGCGTATGTGTGTTGATTACATGCGGTGAATAAGGTAACCATCAAGAATAGGTACCCTCCCGTGATTGATGATTTGTTTAACCGATTGCGAGTGCGAGATGTTTCTCAAGATAGACCTGCGTCCGTTATCATCAGTGCGAGTCGAGAGGCGAATATCCCAAAGATCGCATTCAGACCCGTATGGCACTATGAGTTCAGTGATGTCTTTCGGTTTGACCAACGCTCGTGGTATTTATGGATTTGAAGAACGGGTGTTCAAGCCATTTTGGATACATTTGTGATAGTATTCATTGATGACATCCTGGTTTATTCGTCTGAGCGAGCATGCAGATCACTTGAGGACGTTACTTGGGGTCCTCCGGAGCCGGTAGTTATTCGCCAAGTTCTCCAAGTGTGAGTTTTGGTTAGCCTCAGTGGCATTCCTGGGGCACATTATTGGGGCTAATGGTGTTCAGGTGGATACGACAAAGATTGAGGCAGTCAAGTCTTGGCCGAGACCTACTACTCCGATCGAGGTGCGCAGTTTCTTAGGGCTGGCAGGTTATTATCGTAGGTTTGTGGAGCAGTTTGCTTCGATTTCAGCACCGTTGACTATGCTGACTCAGAAGGCAGCCAAGTTCTAGTGGACAGAGGCTTGCGAGAAGGGTTTCCAGTTGCTGAAGGAAAGTTTGACTACGGCTCCAGTTCTTACTCTTCTGGAGGGGTTAGACGGGTACGTGATTTATTGTGATGCCTCGGGTATCGGGCTAGGGTGTGTTTTGATGCAGCACGACAAGGTTATAGCCTATGCTTCCCAGCGATTCTAAGCATGAGAGGAATTACCCTACCCACGACTTAGAGTTGGCTGTTATTCATGCCTTCAAGATTTGGAGACATTATTTGTATGGGGTTCATGTGGATATTTATACGCACTACAAGAGCCTCCAAGATATCTTCGAGCAGGAGCTGAACTTGCGACAGAGACGGTGGTTAGAGTTGTTGAAAGATTATGATGTTGATATTCTATACCATCCGGGGAAAGCCAACGTAGTTGCTGATGCCTTAAGTCGTAGATCGATGGGGAGCCTGTCAGAGGTACAGCCAAAGAGACAGGACATGGTCCATCAGATCCATCAGCTAGCGAGCCTTGGGGTTCGATTGATCGATACCGACGATAGTGGGGTACGGGTTCGTGAGGTTGCCGAGTCTTCCATCGTTGATGAGGTGAAGAGGCGACAGTTTGAGGACCTAGTGTTGGTACGGTATCGAGACGCAGCTCTTCGGGAGGAGAAAAGTCTATTCGAGGTAGCCCCTGATGGGGTGCTCAGATTTGAGGGCCGGTTGTGTGTTCCCGATGTGACAGGACTTCGTCAGCAGATTCTGGAGGAGGCACACAGTGCTCGTTATTCTATTCATCCGGGGTCGACCAAGATGTACCATGACCTCAGATGTTTGTGTCACGACCCGATTCCGGGCCCGTGACTGGTGCCTTACCCCGGGCACCCTAGTGATACAACATCAGAGTAATCAGCGGAACATAAAACAATACAAGACATATTATGAAATATGAAACAATAATCTGAGAAAAAAACTTGCCTTTCGGCATAAATATAAATAACAACTTTTTTTCCAATCATGAACAGTTTAATCCTTTTTACAACCCTGCCCACACGATTACGCACTTCTGAGAATCATACGATAACAATGGCGGGACAGGGCCCCGCCATACCCCTGAATGTAAACACCTACAACAACAGGGGACTATACCACTGATAAGCCTCCGGAGAAACGGAGCTTTCCCAACCGCTGAACTGTGACCCTAAGAGCGAGGATCAATGACTGGTGTACCTTTACCTGCGGCATGAACGCAGCCCCCCGAAGGAGGTCGATAACAGTACCAAGTATGTGAAATCAAAATAAATCGTAAATGAAATCATAGTAGTCTATACAAAGCGGGAGACATGTATGATAACCAAACTACGCTTCACCATAAATAGCGATCGTGTCAAGTCGTGGACTCACGCCTCAAGTCATCACTCAATTTTACCAATGGGTCTCACGCCCACAACATCAATCGTGCGTGGAATACCTTCTCATCGCTGCAGCTTTATGATACACAAACACCAAGGAATACATGAACACGTGTCCCACGTGTCCTAATAAAACAAGACAGGGTAAATGCGAAGGCATAGCCGACTACTAACACCTACGTACCAACAAGGTCATAAATGTGTCATGATATCCGTCTGCACCGTCACATGATAAAAGCCGGTCACTCGCCGCGAGATCAAATGTGCGCGTCTAGCCCCGAACTCTCCGCACTCCGCATAGGCCAACCTCATAGGCCCGCATGAGGTATAACCCGCATCGAGGGTAGCTACTCCCGGCATCGCCCCGACTCGCGATCCGCATAGCCACAAAGACCGCGTGACCACAAGGCGTAAACTAACCCGAACTCCGTAGTTCCGCATGTATCCCCTGGACCGCGCAGGTATCCTCGAATCATGGTCCTGCATCGCCGAGTCTACCGCGTCGGAGGCGGCAACCTCCTGACACAAGTCAAGGTGAGTGGTACAATACCAACATAACGGTGATAGTCAAACAACTTTAAGCGCGATGAGGAAAACCCCTTTACACTAACATCACAAGATACTAACACACGTAGCATCCTAACATGTTTACTTCTCAAATCAACAAGAAAGTATTACAAGGCTATCACAAACCAATACAATCAAGTTATTCACACAAGGTGCTTTCTACTAACAAGTTCGGGTATCTAACCCCAAAGTACTTCACACATTAAATCTTTAAAAGATCTGTTTCTTTCACATAAGTCACACAATACCCGTAGTATAAAATAGAGTGACTGTCCTTTTAAGAAAACCAAAACTCTTACCTTTGTAAAATTAAGTAACAACATTATTTTCCAAACGTCCAAGTTTGCCTAATTTCAAATGTTCACGTTTCTTATTTTACAAAGGTTTCGTGGTTCATAGCCTTATTCATTTAAGAATATAATTCTCTTTTAAACAATCTGAGAAACATAAGTCTTATGTGAGTAGGATATTCTTGTTTATAACAATCTTATTACAGCAGCCATCATCTAGGAAATATCATTTTGTCTCATCTTAGCTTCTATGCAGATGGAAGTTTCTACTGGTTTTAATAATACTTAATTATTCAAAACATTTCCTTTTATTAACGCAGCAGTGGTTTGTCGATACACATCCTGATTTCCAAAATCAAGAAACATTCTTAAGCCGTTATACCTAACTTCCCATAAAGCTAGTATAACTCTTAAGTTTTCAAAAGAAACCAAGTATCACTCTTCTTTCAAAACGATTTAGAAATCTTTTGAAATACTTCAAGTTCTTTATTATCACACATCAAGCGCTTATAAACAAATCATTTACCTTTTAAAAACCACAAAGTATTTTCTGACCTACATAAAGTCGTTATAACCAACTTCCCATAAAGCCGTTATAACACTTTATGTTTCAAACCAATCAAATACATTTTAACACGTACGCGTCTACCGCACTACATAGTTCACACATATCATGCTAGAAGAGATAGGGAGAGGTTCACATACCTCGCGACGAGTATCGACTAATAGCAAAACGCTCAAGTACTTCCAACCGGCTACTCCTTAAGCCAAGTAGAGCGCCACCGTAGTACTTCAACCTATAAGGCCACAAGGCGCATTAACATTTAGACCTCATCGCAGAACATTCTACCAAAAATTCGAAGACTCCCCCATGGCAGCGTAAATCTCCTCCTTTAACGAGGCCGCTACCAAGCCAACCAGGGGTTACACATCTAACCCGACGGGTACAATTCTACTCCGTAAAAGCTACACAAGCTCATGAATGTCTGATCCTATGTAAAAACAGTTCGATTCGATTCTTGAGCTTAAGTCCAAAGACATTGCCACAAGCTATGTTCATTATATACATAGTATACTTCAACTATATATTCCTGACATGTAATATCCAATTACAATAGGGGGACAAGATAATTACCTCATTAAGCCCATAATTATCCGAGTTTAATGTCGCTCCTGAGCAAGGTTTAGCTCCAACTCCGGGCGCTCCAACCCGCTCCAAACCACCCTTAGAAGTTCTAACCAACTTCTACAAAACACTCCAACTAACTATGGAGATTTTCCCTGTGGTTTGGTTTTGTATCGACTGGAAAGTATAATAGTATTTAAGGCTTTTAGATAGGTATAACCTTAGAATACTACAAGGTATACGGCTAAGGTACTTTGGGCATTATAACAATACTTTTGAGAGTATTTCTACACCAAAGGGGGTATTATACAAGCAACTAGGCTAGTGGGGTACACTCTCGGCTAGCACCCACAGAGGGTGCTCTCGCCACAAGGGAGGGCGAGAACCATAAGGAAGGGAGGGGGAGGATTCTAACACTTAGGAAATATTTAGGATGAAGAAGTTCATCAAAGGAGAGGGGTATTTATAGCACAAGCCAAGGCCAACCAATGGCCAAGATCTAGCCAAGTGTATAGCAAGTGTAAGGCCAAGATTCACCCAAGTGCCCCCTAGACCCTACTCCTTAAAACCCTCACAAATATCTACACAAAAATATCTACCACTTGACACCCCAAAGTCGTCCAAGCCGCCCACCTTGCCCACCAATGAGAGGGTGCCAAGTGCCGCCCTCTCGTTGGTCCAAAATGTTCGCCTCTCGTAAAAATCCGCAAAAATAAGAAAAGACATAGACGCAAATTTCCCCTCGCATGTTATGTAAAACGTTTCGTCGAAAAACGACTCTAACCGGGTGTTGTGCACAAATGCCATTCGGCCAAGCCACCTAGGCGGGGGTGACACGTGTCACCCTCCTATTGGCCCAAAATAAAACATCTTCCGAAAATATCCACAATGGCCAAAATCTCGAAAACAAAGTGGGCCCCACAAAACCGTAAATTTCTCCGTGGCCCCACGTGACCTTTTCCAAAATGAAATTCCTAATTCTCTAATATTCCAGAAGTCCGAATACCAAATGGGAATCCATTCCATTAACGAACCTTTTTCCTTCACAAAACCTAAACTTTTCCGTGGAAAAATCACCTCTTTCTTCCTTTCCAATCTTTCATGCGTATTCTCGTACGTACGCCCTCGCATACATCCCCAGGAACTACGGGTATAACATTCTTCCTTTAGAAACATTCGTCCGAATGTTCCTTCTAAGTCTCAAAACAAACGTGCGCCAGTATAGTCTTCACTACTATACTTACGAAACAATCCTGCCATACCTGGCCACAGAAATACCTGCGCAACATACTTATATCCAAGTCTACGAGGAAACACCTCTAACATCACCACAAATACACTTTTGTCACTTTGCCGCGAGCCTAGCTCCGACCCAACAAATGGTACCGGCCGCTTGCGATCCTCGGCGTGCCTACGGCCGCTTCGTGATGTGCCATCCGGAGAGCCACGGTTCGGTGCATTCGTGGTAGGCTCTGGCCTCTTTATACGCTCAGCCCCCCGAACATAAATACGAAAGACCGGACGTACTGCCTCCTAAGTCGGACGGCAATTGCTAACATATAGGCAACCTGGCCTATTCTTCACATGAACTCAAAAGGCCCAAAGTAACTCGGGCTAAGTTCCTTCTGTTTCCAAACTCGTCACACCCTGTCCGGGGTGGTACTTTCAAGAAGACCGACCGTCAACCTGAACTCTGGCGTCGTCGCGATAATCCATACGATTCCTCGAGCCGCGTAACTTCTTCTAGATGAGCTTTTCTCTACCCACATCTGCCGGAACAAGCTCAACCAGTATGCGAACCTTGCCAACATCGAACCAATCGACCAAGACTTACACTTCCGCCCTACAAGGCTTCATAAGGCGACCTCCGAACACCGAAATGGTAGCTTAAACGCTCCTCCACTGAGAGACAACAATCTTCACAACTACCCGAAATCCACATGCGCCCGAGGCAATGCGATCGAGACTACGCGAGTCCTTAACCCGCCTGGTAAAACTTCCGTAAACAAAAACAGCCGTAACACAGGCTCCACTGCGCCATAAGGTGCGTAGGCACCCGTGCGCGCCTTACAACCTTCGATAAATCAACATCGCCGAGTGAACGGTCCGACCAGAAGAACACGATGAGCTGCCCATCGACCCGACCACCGGCCGACGCATCCACGAACTCGTCTGTTGGTTAACTAAACTTGGGCCTAACACCTCGTGACCCTACCACAGGCGGGACCACAACCGCAGACCCGCACTGAACATGCCGCGGGTTGACCCGCAACGTGGCCTCAACCCGACCGGCAAGACGCAAATACTATCTCCGAAGGAACAATCTTACTAAACATGTTACGAAAACCTAGCGGTCTTCTTAGCTCAACTACCTCTTTCATTTCATACTACTTAGGACCTATCCCAAACATAGCTCACGTGCACTATGCACTCCGATAAGGATCAAACATAACACTACACCTTTACTCGAGATGGCCTTACCTCTAAGGTCCAGACGTATAACACTCTAAGGCTCACACCTTCTATCCCCAAAATCTTACTCGGTTAACCCACCATGATTTCTAATCACAACTAACACACCGCTATCGTAACATAGCACTTAAGGTATACTCACCTTGAAAGTTACCAAGGACCTGCCGCTCTGGCCTCTCTGCGCCCTTGGTTAACCCGCCGATCTACGTTTTTCTGCTGTGTATAAGCCCGCATACGTGCCATGCTCAAGCCCAATCAAGAATTACTCTTGCACAACCCTCTTAGGTAGTCATCAAGACTCGCGATACATCGGTATACTCTCGGTAGCCAAATCCATAGCTAATGTGGTCGCCTCTTTGCGATCCATATTCTCTGTTCTGGTCGTGGGCGAAGGTTCAAATATCATGGCGCGATGGAGCTGCGCGCCGTGCTAAACTTTCTTTGGGGCTAGTGACGCCGCAGAGATCCCCGAATGAAGCACCATCCAAGGTGATAATTGGGCTGTGCCACGTAACCCTCGAACTCTACTCGCGGCTCCGCCTGCGCGCCTCCCGGGCGGGTTGCCCTACGCGGAGGCATAACGATAAGGAATGAATTTCGTCGGAGGGTCCAACTTACAACATGCCTCTAAGGCACGATCTCAGAGTGAGAAGAATAGAAACCAATCCTAAATATCCTATAGCCTCCCGATTATTGGTGTGGTGCACAACACACCGATAATCAAGACTCTACTGGATACGGTCTGTAGACACTTTCCGAGGATTAACTTCTCTGATACCACTTTTGTCAAGACCCGATTCCGGGCGTGGTCAGTGCCTTACCCCGGGCACCCTAGTGATACAACATCAGAGTAATCAGCGGAACATAAAACAATACAAGACATATTATGAAATATGAAACAATAATCTGAGAAAAAAACTTTCCTTTCGGCATAAATATAAATAACAACTTTTTTTCCAATCATGAACAGTTTAATCCTTTTTACAACCCTGCCCACACAGTACTACAGACCTCTAAGGAATCATACGACAACAATGGCGGGACAGGGCCCCGCCATACCCCTGAATGTAAACACCTACAACAACAGGGGACTATACATCGATAAGCCTCGAGAAACGGAGCTTTCCCAACCGTGACGTGACCCTAAGAGCGAGGATCAATGGCGGTGTACCTTTACTGCGGCATGAACGCAAGGCCGAGGTCGATAACAGTACCAAATATGTGAAATCGAAAATAAATCAGAAATGAAATCATAGTAGTCTATACAAAGCAGAGACATGTATGATAACCAAACTACGATTCACCATAAATAAGCAAATATGTCAAGTCGTGACTCACGCCTCAAGTCATCACTCAATTTTACCAATGGGTCTCACGCCCACAACATCAATCGTGCGTGGAATACCTTCTCATCACGGCAGCTTTATGATACACAAACACCAAGGAATACACATGAACACGTGTCCCACTGTGTCCTAATAAAACGATGCAGGTAAATGCGAAGGCATAGCCGACTACTAACACCCACATGCACCAACAAGGTCATAAAATGTGTCATGATATCTGTCTGCACCGCCACATGATAAAAGTCGGTCACTCGCCCGCAGATCAAATGTGCGCGTCTAGCCCAGAACTCTCCGCACTCGCATAGGCCAACCTCATAGGCCCGCATGAGGTATAACCCCGCATCGAGGGTAGCTACTCCGGCGTCGCCCCGACTCGCGATCCGCATGGCCACAAAGACCGCGTGACCACAAGGGCGTAAACTAACACGGAACTCCCGTAGTTCCGCATGGATCCTCGACCCGCACGAGGTATCCTCGAATCATGGTCCCTGCATCGCTGAGTCTACCCGCGTCGGAGGCGGCTTAACCTCCGGACACAAGTCAAGGTGAGTGGTACAATACCAACATAACGGCTGATAGTCAAACAACTTTAAGCGCAGTCGAGGGGAAAACCCCTTTACACTAACATCACAAGATACTAACACACGTAGCATCCTAACATGTTTACTTCTCAAATCAACAAGAAAGTATTACAAGGCTATCACAAACCAATACAATCAAGTTATTCACACAAGGTGCTTTCTACTAACAAGTTCGGGTATCTAACCCCAAAGTACTTCACACATTAAATCTTTAAAAGATCTGTTTCTTTCACATAAGTCACACAATACCCGTAGTATAAAATAGAGTGACTGCCCTTTTAAAAACCAAAACTCTTACCTTTGTAAAATCAAGTAACAACATTATTTTCCAAACGTCCAAGTTTGCCTAATTTCAAATGTTCACGTTTCTTTTTTTAGAAAGGTTTCGTGGTTCATAGCCTTATTCATTTAAGAATATAATTCTCTTTTAAACAATCTGAGAAACATAAGTCTTATGTGAGTAGGATATTCTTGTTTATAACAATCTTATTACAGCAGCCATGATCTAGGAATATCATTTTGTCTCATCTTAGCTTCTATGCAGATGGAAGTTTCTACTGGTTTTAATAATACTTAATTATTCAAAACATTTCCTTTTATTAACGCTGCAGTGGTTTGTCGATACACATCCTGATTTCCAAAATCAGTAAAACATTCTTAAGCCGTTATACCTAACTTCCCATAAAGCTAGTATAACTCTTAAGTTTTCAAAAGAAACCAAGTATCACTCTTCTTTCAAAACGATTTAGAAATCTTTTGAAATACTTCAAGTTCTTTATTATCACACATCAAGCCGCTTATAAACAAATCATTTACCTTTTAAAAACCACAAAGTATTTTCTGACCTACATAAAGTCGTTATAACCAACTTCCCATAAAGCGTTATAACACTTTATGTTTCAAACCAATCAAATACATTTAACACGTATGCGTCACCGCACTACATAGTTCACACATATCATGCTAGAAGAGATAGGAGAGGTTCACATACCGCGACGAGTATCGACTAATAGCAAAACGCTCAAGTACTTCCAACCGTGGCTACTCCTTAAGCCAAGTAGACGCGCCACCCGTAGTACTTCAACCTATAAGGCCAAGGCGCTTATTAACATTTAGACCTCGCAGAACATTCTACCAAAAATTGCAAAGACTCCCCCACAGCGTAAATCTCCTCCTTTAACGAGGCCGCTACAAGCCAACGGGGTTACACATCTAACCCGACGGGTACAATTCTACTCCACGAAAGCTACACAAGCCTCATGTCTGATCCTATGTAAAAACGATTCGATTCGATTCTTGAGCTTAAGTCCAAAGACATTGCCACAAGCTATGTTCAGTTATATACATAGTATACTTCAACTATATATTCCTACAACATGTAATATCCAATTACAATAGGGGGACAAGATAATTACCTCGATAAGCCCATAATTATCCGAGTTTAATGTCGCTCCCGAGCAAGGTTTAGCTCCAACTCAAGCGCCCAACCCGCTCCAAACCACCATTTGACTTTCTAACCAACTTCTAAAAACACTCCAACTAACTATGGAGATTTTCCCTAGGGTTTGGTTTTGTGGTGACGGAAAGTATAATAGTATTTCCGGGCTTTTTGTATAGGTATAACCTTAGAATACTACAAGGTATACGGCTAAGGTAATTTGGGCATTATAACAATACTTTTGAGAGTATTTCTACACCACAAAGGGGGGTATTATACGAAAGCAACTAGGCTAGGGGGGGTACACTCTCGGCTAGCACCCCTAGAGGGGGGGGGGGTGCTCTCGGCCACAAGGGGGAGGGACGAGAACCATAAGGAAGGGAGGGGGAGGATTCTAACACTTAGGAAATATTTAGGATGAAGAAGTTCATCAAAGGAGAGGGGTATTTATAGCACAAGCCAAGGCCAACCAATGGCCAAGATCTAGCCAAGTGTATAGCAAGTGTAAGGCCAAGATTCACCCAAGTGCCCCCTAGACCCTACTCCTTAAAACCCTCACAAATATCTACACAAAAATATCTACCACTTGACACCCCAAAGTCGTCAGCGCCACCTTGCCCACTGATGAGAGGTGCAAGTGCCGGCTCGTTGGTCCAAAATGTTCCGTCTCTCGTAAAAATCCGAAAAAATAACAAAAGACATAGCCGTAATTTTCCCCTCGCAAGTTATGTAAAACGTTTCGTCGAAAAACGACTCTAACCGGGTGTTGTGCACAAATGCCATTCGGCCAAGCCACCTAGGCGGGGGTGACACGTGTAACCCTCCTATTGGCCCAAAATAAAACATCTTCCGAAAATATCCACAATGGCCAAAATCTCGAAAACAAAGTGGGCCCCACAAAACCGTAAATTTCTCCCGTGGGCCCCACGTGACCATTTCCGAAAATAAAATTCCCTAATTCTCTAATATTCCAGGAAGTCCGAATACCAAATCTGGGAATCCAATTCCCATTAACGAACCTTTTTCCTTCACAAAAACTGGAAACTTTTCCGTGGAAAAATCACCTCTTTCTTTCTTTCCAATCTTTCTGTCGTATTCTCGTACGTACGTCCTCGCATACATACCCTGGAACTACGGGGTATAACAGTTTGTATTGGTGGGATGGCCTAAAGAAGGACGTGGCAGGTTTTGTTGCACAGTGTCCTAATTGCCAGCAGGTCAAGGTCGAGCACCAGAGGCCCAGTGGATTATTGCAGTCTATTGAGATTCCGACATGGAAGTGGGAGGTGATCAACATGGACTTTGTTACAGGGTTACCTCGTACTCAGAGGAAGTACGACTCCATTTGGGTTATTGTTGTGGTGTGAAATCAGCCCATTTCATTCCAGTCAGGACGACGTTTTCGGCTGAGGACTATGCCAGATTGTACATCAGAGAGATTGTGAGGCTGCACGGTGTCCCTTTGTCGATTATATCAGATAGAGGAACCCGTTCTGACTAACTTCGGAGGTCTTTCCGTAAGGATTAGGGACATATGAGTCTCGATCTGACGTTTCACCCTCGTGAAAGGCGAGCGTACTATCCGCACAACGAGGATATCTTTGCGAGCCTGCGTGATTGAATTCAGGGGTAGCTGGGAGGATCATTTGCCTCTTGTGGAGTTTGCTTATAACAACAGCTACCATTCCAGTATACAGATGGCATCATACGAGGCTTTATATGGGCGGAAATGTTGGTCGCCGATTGGTTGGTTCGACGTGGGCGAGGTGCAGTTAGTTGGCCCAGACTTGGTTCAGCAGGTTATGGATAAGGTGAAGCTTATCCAGGAGAGACTGTTAGCAGCTCAGAGTCGGCAGAAGTCATATGCGGATAATCGGCGTCAGCATTTGGAGTTTCAGGTAGACGATTGGGTCTTCATGAAGGTGTCACCCATGAAGGGTGTGAAGAGATTCAGAAAGAAGGGTAAACTCAGCCCAAGGTACATTGGGCCCTACCAGATCATCCGTAGAGTAGGAAAGGTTGCCTATTAGTTGGATCTGCCATCAGAGTTAGAGGCGGTACATCCGGTCTTCCATGTTTATATGTTGCGGAAGTGTATCGGAGATCCAGCGAGAGTTTTCCCTGCTAGTGAGGTCCAGGTGACAGAGGGGTTATCGTTTGAGGAGAGTCCCATAGCGATACTCGATCGCCGGGTCAGGCGACTGCGTACCAAGGATGTGGCTTCCGTCAATGTCTTGTGGAGGAATGATAACCGGGAAGAGATGACTTGGGAAGCGGAGGAGGACATGTTGAGAAGTATCCTCACTTATTCCCTACACTTTCATGTAATTCATTTTCCCTTACTTGTCAAGTTTTAATTGAAGCATTGTTGTTTAAGTGTTATTATGTGGCCATGTGTGGCGTCACTGGTATGACGGGGCTGTAAGAAGAAACTATGTCGCTAATTTTAAATTGGACTCCGAAAGAACATTCGGGGACAAATGTTTCTAAGGGGGGAAGAATGTTACACCCCGTAAATTCAAAAGATAAGATAAGTTGACAACATGTGTTGGACGGATTTTGAGTCTACTTTGGAGTGTTGTACCCCAGTTGTTAAGAATTGATAGGTGTTTAACAAGCCTAGTATAAAGTTTGATGAGTCTAGTTTCGAACGCAACAAACCGCTCGACGATAGGACATCGGAGCTGAGAGGTATGGGCGTTAGAAGTTCAGTGGGCAGGCGCGGAGAAAAGATTTTAGAATCAGGTGTCGCAGCGCCGCGGCGCCGTTAGCAGGGCCGCGACACCATAAATACCTGAAAATCCTCGGAGGTTGTAGCGCCGCGGCGCCGGCGACAGGGCCGCGGAGCCAAGGCAGGATTTTTTCCGCGGAAAAGAGAGAAATCAGGGGATATTTTCGAAAAAGGACTATGGGAGGGTGACATGTGTCCCTCCCATCTTTTTGACCAAGAAAAGGGTCCTATTTTAGGACCAAGTCTTGAAAGACTTGGTCATTTTCATCTTAGAACCATCCTAAGAGCTTCTCTCCTTTTCTCTCTAGATATTGAAGAAAACCTTTCCTAGCAAAAAAATTGTTGGAGCGACGGCAAGAAGGCAAAGTGTTGGTAAACTTGTAAGAGCTCGCGTGGACAAGTTTGGCGGGAATCGAGTTGAAGAAAAAAAGGGCTTTAGTGGGCTAATCAAAAAGGTAAAAGATTCCCTCTTCTCTTGGAAATAATTATAATCCTTGTTATAGTTGATATTGACCACGTGAATCATGTTTTAAAGATTGATATGTATTATGGATATTGAAAGCCACTCGAAATTGTAATACAAAGGAATCGATAGTTATAGTTGTCGCATGTTATTTAAATGGAAGATTAAGGTTGTCAAAGTTGGTTGCGGCTATATAACATGCGAAGACGACTTCTTGGGTGAAAAAGACTTGTTGTGGTTATACTTGTAGTCAAAAATGGCCGTTAGTATTGGACTGTTGTATATAAATTGTTGGGCGGAATTTTATACGTCCTGTAAGGCGTATAATCCCCTTTTGACTAATTATATGTTGAGCCTTGAATATGGCGTGGTTGGTTATTGAATTCGGCCTTGAAAAAGGTGGTAAAGTATGTGGAAACAAAGGAGGTGCTGTCCGATTTTCCGTAGAATTTAGTGACTTTGCACTTATAATATTCTACGTTTGAAGTAAGACGTTAATAGAAGTATTGTGGACGTTATATGTTGACATACTACGGGCGGGATATTGTAATTAGCAAGTGGATTGACCCGAATAGGTATGTAGAACTTTCCTATATTTTGAGCATGATTATTTGCACGTATATAGTACGGTAGACGTACAAGACCTTGATATCCTTTACTTGTTTTAAGAATAGCCAAGATGGGTGAGTTAGGAGATTAACTCACTTCTTTAAAAGTATTAAGGATTGTCTTAAGTTTTTTTTAAAGTTAAGGGACTTGAAGAGTTTTAAAGTATATGATACTTGTTTCGTTTTAAACGTATAAGTCCCTTGGATAGGAAATGGTAATTGACTAAGGTATAAAGTTAATATAACGACTTTATGGGAAGTTGGTTATATTAGCTTCATGGAAAGATAAATAAGGATAAATGACTTGATTTAATGAAAGGCAACTTGATTTAAGGCATCAATTGCCTAAGGTTTTATAAGAAAAGAAGTCACTTGATTTAGAAGCCTAATCTTATTTCTAAAGGTATTGTGACTTGTCTTGAAAAGTAATTGTTACTTGATGCTACTGTTATTAGTATCTTGGAAGTTTTATAATGAAAAGTCATTTTTAAAAGAATAGAAGTACGTAGTACTTTGGGTTAAATTCCCGGATTTTATAATGACATGTTAGTGCCTTAAGTAAACTAAAATGAGAGTGTATATGAATAAGGCTAATAAGAAGTTAGGGGGATTTCTTAACTTGCTTATTTATTGTATAATAAGGCAGTAGTGCTTATGTTATGTATGATAAGCCGGTAGGGCTTATGTTTGTATGATGGCCGGTTGAGCTAGGGTAAGAGTATAAATGAGGGTTAAACCCCCAAGGCGTTATACCACCTTCTCCAGGGTAAGAGTATAAATGAGGGGTAAACCCCCAAGACGTTATACCACCTTCTCCAGGGTAAGAGTATAAATGAGGGGTAAACCCCCAAGACGTTATACCACCTGTTTCCGTGGATTTGCTACCCATGATGCGAGGAATACCTCATGCGAGTCCTTATGGGCTTATGCGGGTGAAATAGTCCCATGCCAGCGGGTACAGCCTATGCGAGGAATACCTCATGCGGGTCCATACGACCTATGCGGGTGAAATAGTCTCAGGAGTAGGATTGCTTAATGATACTGCGGGCGGGTGGTCCTTCTTTGATCGTGAGCTTCCTATTTTTATGTTGTAAGTATACTCTTAGTTACTCTCATTGTTTGTAAGGCACAGTGTACTGTAATTTGATTATCATACATGTCTCCGGCTTTATTTTAAACTCATGATGTAATTACAGTATTTTTCCAGTTTTACATACTTAGTACATATTGTGTACTGACCCCCTTCCTCGGGGGCTGCTTTCATGCCGCAGGTAGGGTTAAGCAGGTGGTGGATCCTCATTCTTAGGATCACTGATCAGGCGTCAGAAGCTCCATTTCTCCGGGGGCTTGTCTTTTTGGTACAGTCTTTCCCTGATGTTGTAGATTTATGTACATTCAGGGGTATGGCGGGGCCCTTTCCATACGATTGTTATTCCTAAGTGCGTAGTCACATGTTGTGGTTTGGGTTGTAAGAACAGAGTTATACTGTTTTACTGTTGAATATGTATTTTATGGAAGGCGGCCTTATCGGTTAGCCTGTGATGTTTATTGTCTAAACATGTTTTTATGTTGTGTATGTTCCGCTGCTATTCTCTGATGTATACCGAACAGGTGCCGGTGTAGGGCACGATCGCCGGTCGGGTCGTGACATGCTGCCTTGCCCTTCTGGGCCTTGGTCACCTTCCGTGGAGGCATAACTGATACATAAGAATAGGTCAGAGAGGATTCAACCTAATAAGACAGCTCTACTGCACGATCTCAAAGAGAGAAGAATGGAAACCAATCATAAATGTCCTGCAGCCTCCTGATTATAGATGTGGTGCACAACACACCGATAATCAAGACTCTACTAAACACGGTCTGTAGACACTTTCCGAGGACTAACTGCTCTGATACCATTTTTGTCACGACCCGACCGGGCGCGGTGCCCTACACAGGCACCGCTGATATACATCAGAGAATAGCAGCGGAACATACATAAACTCATAAAATACTAGACAGTAAATATCAACAGGCTAGCCGATAAGGCCACCTTCCAAAAAAGTATACATAACCCAAAAAAAAAGCAGTTACATCTTTGTTATTACAACCCAATCCACAAGATATGACTATAGACCTCTAAGAATTTACATAACAATTGTGACGGGACAGGGCCATGCCATACCCCTGAATGTACATAAATCTACAACATTAGGGAAGCCGTACCAAAAGACAAGCCTCCGGAGAAATGAAGCTTCTGACAACTGATCAGTGGTCCTAAGAGTGAGGATCCACAACCTTCTTACCCCTACCTGCGACATGAACCCAGCCCTCCCGAGGAAAGGGGTTCAGTGCACAATATGTACCAAGTATGTAAAATTGGAAATACCGTAATTTACATCATAAGTCTAAAATAAAGCTGGAGACATGTATGATAATCAATTTAACAGTATATTGTGCCTTACTAACAATGAGAGTAACAAAATATACATTTCTGGTTCTTAAAATATGAAGCTTGTGATTAACCTAGGACCATCCTGTTATACCCCGTATTTCCTGAGTATGTACGTGAGGACGTACGTACAAAAGTTCAAGCCTTAAGTAGGCATAAGGGACGAAAATTTGTGCACAACTAACGAAAAGAATTGTTTTCCGACGAAAAGTTTTCCGAACCTTGCGTAGGGAAAATTACGGTTGCGACATTTATTATTTTTGCGGATTTTTCCGAGAGATAAAATATTTTGGACCAACGGGAGGGCGACATGTGTCACCCTCAAAGTGGACGGCATTGTGGGCTTTTGTTGGCACGTTTTTGGTGTTAAAACTTTGGTCAAGGTTAGGTAGGATATTTGTGTAGTAGATGGATAAGGTACACTTTCCCAAATCCCCACCCTCCACTTGCCCTCCACTTGCCTTAATCTTGGCCATTGAAGGCCCTATAAATACCCCCCCCCCCCTTAGTTGAAGACTTCTTCATCCACAAAATAATTTATAAGTCTTAAAAATCCTTCCCCCTCCCTCTTGAAGCTCTCGTCCAAGCCACCCCTCCCCCTTGAGAAGGCCCTCGGCCGAAGTACCCCCCCTCTTGATAGTTCTCATGAAATACCCCCCCCCCCTTGGTAGAAAAGTATTCTCCAAGTATTGTTACAATTCCAAAATACCTTAGCCCAAATACCTTGTAGTATTCCAAAGTTATTTCAATACTAAGAGCCCGGAAATACTACTATACTTTCTTTAGTCACAAAACGAAACCCTAGGGAAAAATCTTCATAGTGGTTGAAGTATTAAGTAGAAGTTGTGTAGAACTTCTAAGGGTTTCTTGGAGCGAATTGGAGCACACGGATTAGGAGCTAAACGTTGTTCAGGATCGACATTTAAACTTGGATAATTTTGGGCTTAACGAGGTAAATAAACTTATCCTTCTATTGTAATTGGAAATTACATACTGTAGTAGTATAGAAAGGAGTATAAGATATATAGAAGGATGGTATAAGAGAAGAGAATTGAACTGTAATTACATCGTATAGAAGGATACTAAAGAAGAGGATTGAACTGTACTTACATAGGACTGTATTATAGTAGACTTGAGTAGTTTGACGGGTAGGGAAGTGCTGCCCAATTTTCCGTAGAAATAACAACCTTCTGCTTAGAATATTCTACAGAGTAGTCTAGACATTGATAGACGTATTTAACTATTATAGGTTGATACTCTGCGCGCGACATATTCGACTTGGCAGGTGGATTTCGCCGAGGAGGTATGTGATTCTTCCTATCCTCTTGAGCATGATATTTTAAAAGAATATATATAGTACGGTAGACGTACGTATGTTAACTGAACGTGGTTTTACTTCGATGTCTTTTGACTTGAGTTTTAAATAATAAGAATCTTGAAGTATTTCAAAAGAATTAAGAATCCTTTTTGAAAGAAGAGTAATACTTGGTTTTAAAAGCTTAAGAGTTATACTAGCTTTATGGGAAGTTAGGTAAAACGACTTAAGAGAGATAAAAGGAACGGTTTACTTAATTGTTTATGAAAGCCTTATATTGATTGCGGAAATGAGAATAAATATCGAACAAACCACTGCAGCGCTAATAAAGGAAAATGTATTGACTAATTAAGTATTATTAAAACCAGTAGAAACCTCCATCTGCATAGAAGCTAAGATAAGACAAAATTGTATTACATTTCCTAGATCATGGCTGCTTTAATAAGATTGTTATAAACAAGAATAACCTACTCACACATAAGGCATATGTTACTCAAATTGTTTTAAAAAAAAAGAGATTACGTTATTAAGTGTTTAAAACTATGATCTATGAATCTTTTGAAAATAAGAGACTTGATCTTAAAAGATAAGAGACTTGACTTAATTAACTTGATAAGAATTTTGTTAAAAAGTGTGAAACCTCATTCGTGAGCAATGAGTACTTGGTTTTTAAAGAGTTAATGTATGAAGTACTTTGGGGATAAAAACCCGAACTTGTTGACATAAAGTGGAAAGTAACTTGTGTGAATAACTTGACTATGTTGGGTTGTGATAGCCTTGTAATGCTTTCTTGTTGGTTTGATAAGTAAACATGTTAGGATGCTACGTGTGTTAGTGTCTTGTGATGTTTGTGTAAAGGGGTTTCCCTTGATTGTGCTTATGTTGTTTAACGATAAGCCGTTATGTTAGTATTGTACCACTCACCTCTTGACATGTTATACCGGGGGTTAAGCTGCCCCGACACGAGGATGCCTCATGCGGGTCCAGGACCTATGCGAGCTACGAGTTCGTGTTAGTGTGCGGGGTAATTACCTCATGCGGTCTATGTGGCCATGCGGACTACGAGAGTCCAGGAGGATGCCGGGGAGTAGCTACCCTCGATGCGAGGAATACCTCATGCGGGCCTAGGTGGCCTATGCGGAGCAGCGGTATGCTCCAGGATTAGACGCACGCGTGATCCGAGGCGAGTGGCCAGCTTCGATCATGTGGCGCGGTCTAGAATGACCTCGTGATACAGTGTATGGCATTGTTGGTACTGTGGGTTTTAGTAGTCGGCTATGCCTTCGTACTTACCCCGTACGGTTTTATTATGACACAGGTGGGACCTGGTGTTCATGTGTATTCCTTGGTGCTTTTATATCATGGACTGCCGGCAGTGAGGAAGGAATTCCACGGGCATGATTGATATTGTGGGCATGAGACCCATGGTTATATTTGAGTAATGACTTTAAGGGCGTGAGTCCCTGACTTGACATGACTGCTTACATATTGTGCATCGTAAATTGGTTATCATATATGTCTTCTGTTTTATATAGACTACCATGATTTCATTTACAGTATTTTCAGTTTCACATACTTGGTACCTGTTGTACTGACCTCCTTCGGGGGGCTGCGTTCATGCCGCAGGTAGAGGTACACCAGTCGTCGATCCTCGCTCATAGGATCACAGTTCAGCGTTTTGGGAAGCCCCGTTTCTCCGGAGGCTTATCTTTGTTATAGTCCCCTGTCATTGTAGGTACTTACATTCAGGGGTATGGTGGGGCCCTGTCCCGTCGTTGTTATAAAACTCTTAGAGGTCTGTAGTACTGTTGTGGGCAGAGTTTGTAAAAAGGATGTAACTATTCGGGTTCAAGTTTTGTGTTTATATATATGCCGAAAGGCAACTTTTCTCAGAAAAACTGGTTCTCACTTCATATTGATTCATGTTTTATTTTATATTCCGCTGGTTACTCTAATGTATGTCTACTTGGGTGCCCGGGTAAGGCACCAGTCACGGGCCCGGGTTCGGGTCGTGACACATCCGCCCGTAGTAATTATCACGCAATCCTACTCCTGAGACTATTTCTGTCCCGAACAGAAGGAGCTATCCAAAAACTCTGAGCAGGGTCCTACACCTGCCGATCACCAAACAGCGTACCTAAACCTGCGGCATGAACGCAGCCCCCCGAAGGAGGTCAGTATGAAGAATGTACCTAGTATGTGAAATAGTAAATACTGTAATGCAATCATAACAGTCTAACAAAACAGGAGACATGTATGATAGCCAACCTACAGTACACAACACATAAGCAGTCATAACAAGTCAGGGACGCATGCCCTCAAGTCATTTCTAAAATATAACCATGGGTCTCACGCCCATAATATCAATCATGCCCGTGGAAATCCTTCCTCACTGCCGGCAGTCCATGATATAGTATAACACCAATAGGCATACATGAACACCAAGTCCCACCTGTGTCCTAAAAACTGTACGGGCTAAGTAGGAAAATGAGCAGGTGGTATAACGTCTTGGGGTTTATCCCTCATTTATACTCTTACCCTGGAGAAGGTGGTAACGCAGGAGGTATAATGTCTTGGGGGTTTACCCCTCACTTATACTCTTACCCTGGAGAAAGTGGTAACGCAGGAGGTATAATGTCTTGGGGGTTTACCCCTCACTTATACTCTTACCTTGGAGAAGGTGGTAACGCAGGGGTGTCTTGGGGGTTTACCCCTCACTTATACTCTTACCCTGGAGAAGGTGGTAACGCAGGGGGTATAATGTCTTGGGGGTTTACCCCTCACTTATACTCTTACCCTGGAGAAGGTGGTATAGCGTCTTGGGGGTTTACCCCTCACTTATACTCTTACCCTATCTCAACCGGCCGTCAAACAAAACATAAGCACTACCATGTCTTTTATAAAAATCCGGGAATTTAACCCAAGTACTACAAATAACGGAAGCATACACATGGAAATCCCACATCACAGTCGGTACGTCCAAGTAACTTACAACAAGACAGCCGACCCTCCAACCGAGAGTCGCGACAACGTAATAAAACATAATACTTGCACTCAAGGGCTATCACCAGCACATATAGGCAATTCTCAATTAATCGAGCCAAAGTACTTATCAAGGCACACATAGAATAATTCTCAATTAATCAAGCCAAAGTACTTATCAAGGCACACATAGAATAATTCTCAATTAATCAAGCCAAAATACTTATCAAGGCACACATAGAATAATTCTCAATTAATCAAGCCAAAGTACTACGTACGTACATTCTTTTCAAAAGACTCCTTTTTATGTAAAACCCCAAGGTACTAACACCCGTAGTATCAAGGTGCGTCTATTTTTCAAAGTAAGTTACTACACTTTTAGAAAACTCATTTCAAAGCTTCAAATCAAGTAACTTCACATTTTCACAATCTAGGCAACTTATGCCCATTAATCAAAATAGACAACTTTCTTAACCTTCCATAAAACCGTTATAACCAACTTCCCATAAAGCCGTTATAACCCTTTATGGTTTTAGTCATATTCATTCCTTTTATAACCAAGAGACTTATACTAATTAAAACCAAGTATCACATACTTACAAACCAAGTTCTTAACTTTCAAAATACTTCAAGTCTCTTAATATTTAGAAAACAAGTTTCTTCTACTTTTAAACCTCAAGTAAATCACTCCTTTAAAACAAGTTAATTCTCTTAAATCATGTCATTTCTCCTCTTTTAAAACAATTAAGTAAACCACTCCTTTGACTCCCCTAAAGTCATTAAAACGACCATTAGGTTTTGGAACTAAGGCACTAGCCCAAAAGGTTTGGAAACCACTTCCTTTTCAAGACTCCATGTACTTTAAGCAAAATACTTTCACTCTTAAGAATCCAAACTCCACTAAGGAAATGGATTATACAACTTACAATTTAAACATCAAAGTACAATCAAGGAAGTACATAGAACAAATTATATACTAGGCAATCCAAGTACAACCAAGGAATGGATCATTTAAGGAGTAGAACTTACTTTCTTTATCTTAAGGAATCATGCTAGAAGAGGAGATAGTTCACATACCTTTTCGGCTAAATCCACAAGCTAAGCCGAATACGCCATACGTAGAAGTGTCAACTGTTATACCCCGTATTTCCAGAGTATGTACGTGAGGGCGTACGTACGAAAGTTTTAGCCTTAAGATAGGCAATGATAAAAAATTTTGTTCACAACTACCGAAAAGAATCGTTTTCCGACGAAACGTTTTCCGGACTTTGCGAAGGGAAAATTACGGCTATGTCATTTCTAATTTTTGCGGATTTTTCCGAGAGACGAAATATTTTGGACCAACGAGAAGGCGACACTTGTCACCATCAAGTGGCGGATGGAGTGGACGATTGTGGGACGTTTTTCTTCCATGTTTTGTTGCCTAAAACTTGGGTCAATGTTTGTGAGGGATTTGTGGAGTAGGGTTAGGGTGCACTTGGGCAAATCTTGACCCTCCACTTGCCCCCCACTTGGCTTGATCTTAGCCATTGGTTTCCCTATAACTACCCCGCCATGCTGTGAAGACTTCTTCATCCTCACAATGTTTTCTAAGTCTTGAAAGCCCTCTCCCCCTTAGTGTAGTGTTTTCGTCCAATCCTCCCCTCCCCTTTGTGAGGCCTTTTGCCAGAGGTACCTCCTCCTAGTGGTGTTGGTAGAGGTACACCCCCGACCTTGAGTTGTTCTCGTAAAATACACCCCCCCCTTTGGTAGAAAGTATTCTCCAAGTATTGTTACTATTCCAAAATACCTTAGCCTTATACCTTGTAGTATTCCAAAGTTACCTCTATACGTAGAGCCCGGAAATACTACCTTATATTCCCTTCAGTCACAAAAACGAAACCCTAAGGAAAACCTTCATAGTCGGTTGAAGTGTTAAGTAGAAGTTGCGTAGAACTTCTAAGGGTTGTTTGGAGCGGGTTGGAGCGCCCAGAGTAGGAGCTAAACGTTGCTCAGGATCGACATTTAAACTTGGATAATTTTGGGCTTATCGAGGTAAATATCTTGTCTCCCTATTGTAATTGAGTTTATATACTATTGAAGTATAAGAATTAAGTATAAGTTATATACCAGGAAGGTATATAAGAAGGGAATTGAACTGTACTTACATAGGACTGTATTTACAGTAGACTTGTGAAGTTTGACGGGTAGGGAAGTGCTGCCCAATTTTCCGTAGAATCTTGTATCTAGATTTATTCTACCGAGTAGTCTAGACATTGATAGACTTGTATAACCGTTATAGGTTGAAGTACTGCGAGTAGCGTATTCTACTCGAAGGGTGGAAAAGGATAGCAGGATTACAGTACTTTGGAGCTATTTGCTAATAGTCGATAAATCGTCGCGAGGTATGTGATTCTTCCTATCCTCTTGAGCATGATATTTTAAAAGAATATATGTAGTACGGTAGACGTACGTGTGTTAACTGAACGTAGTTTTACGGCAATGTCTTTTGACTTAAGCCTGAATAATAAGAATCTTGAAGTATTTCAAGAGAATTAAGAACCGTTTTTGAAAGAAGAGTAATACTTGGTTTTAAAAGCTTAAGAGTTATACTAGCTTTATGGGAAGTTAGGTATAACGACTTAAGAGAGATAAAAAGAATGGTTTATTGATTTTAGAAGTTAAGAGACTTGATCTTAAACGATAAGAGACTTGACTTAATTGAATTGATATGAATTTTGTTAAAAAGTGTGAAACCTCATTCGTGAGTAATGAGTACTAGATTTTTAAAAGGAATAATATTTTACTGATTTCGGAAATCAGAATGAGTATCGAACGAACAACTGCAGCGTTAATAAAGGGAAATGTTTTGACTAATAAAGTATTATTAAAACCAGTAGAAACCTCCATCTGCATAGAAGCTAAGATGAGACAAAATGATAGTACATTTCCTAGATCATGGCTGCTTTAATAAGATTGTTATGAACAAGAATAACCTACTCACACATAAGGCATATGTTTCTCAAATTGCTTTAAAAGAGAACTATATTCTTAAGTGATTAAGACTATGAACTACGAAACCTTTCGAAAATGAGAAACTTGAGCATTTGAAATTAGGCAAACTTGAACGTTTGGAAAATAATGTTGTTACTTGATTTTACAAAAGGAAGTGTTTTGGTTTACTTAAAAAGATAGTCACTCTATTTTTATACTACGGGTATTGCGTGACTTTTGTGAAAGAAACGGATCTTTTAAAAGAGTTATTGTATGAAGTACTTTGGGGATAAAAACCCGAACTTGCTAACATAAAGTAGAGAGTACCTTGTGTGAATAACTTGATTGTGTTGGTTTGTGATAGCCTTGTAATACTTTCTTCTTGATTTGATAAGTAAACATGTTAGGATGCTACGTGTGTTAGTATCTTGTGATGTTTGTGTAAAGGGGTTTCCCTTGTTGTGCTTATGTTGTTTAACGATAAGCTATTATGTTAGTATTATATCACTCACCTCTTGACATGATTAGGGGTTAAGCGCCTCCGTCACGAGGTAGACTCGGTAGTGCGTGTGACCTATGATTCGAGAATACCTCATGCGGTGCAATGTGACCTATGCGAGCTACGAGTTCGGTGTTAGTGTGCGGGGTTATACCTCATGCGGTCTATGTGGCCATGCGTACTGCGAGTCCAGGACGATGCCGGGGAGTAGCTACCCTCGATGCGGGGAATACCTCATGCGAGCCATTGGAGTGGCCTATGCGGGCAGCGGGAAGTTCGAGACTAGACGCCGCATTAGATCTGCGCGAGTGGCGGCCGATCATGTGGCGGTCTAGACAGATCTCATGATACAGTTTATGACCTTGTTGGTACTGTGGGTTTTAGTAGTCGGCTATTCCTTCGTACTTACCCCGTACGGTTTTATTATGACACAGGTGGGACCTGGTGTTCATGTGTATTCCTTGGTGCTTTTATATCATAGACTGCCGGCAGTGAGGAAGGTGTCACGACCCGAACCCGGGCCCGTGACTGGTGCCTTACCCTGGGCACCCTAGTGATACAACATCAGAGTAATCAGCGGAACATACAACAAGACATGATATAATATGAAATGTGAAACAGTTATCTGAGAAAACTTGCCTTTCGGCATATATATAAATACCCAAAATGAACAGTTACATCCCAACTTTACAACAGGACTACAGACCTCTAAGAGTTTATAACAACAATGGCGGGACAGGGCCCCGCCATACCCCTGAATGCAAATACCTACAACGACAGGGGACCATACCAAAATGCTAAGCCTCCGGAGAAACGGAGCTTTCCCAAACGCTGAAACGGTGATCCTAAGAACGGGGATCAACAGTAGGAGTACCTCTACCTGCGGCATGAACGCAGCCCCCCGAAGGAGGTCAGTACAACAGGTACCAAGTATGTGAAACTGTAAAGTACTTTAAATGAAATCAAAGTATTTAAAACCATTTGCAAATACAATTAGTTCAATTTGCACATAGTGCCATATCACAAACAAGAGCAATAATAGGTAAACGGTAACAGGTCTTTCCTAGGCCGCGAATGATCGAAGCAAGCCCAATCGCCCATAGTATCATTATGCATTCCTAACCCTGGACTCCCGCAGTCCGCATAGGTCACACATAGACCCGCATGAGGTATTCCTCACATCGGGGGTAGATAACCCCCGGTACCCTCCTGGACTCCCGCAGTCCGCATAGTCTCAATAGACCGCATAGTCACACAGACCGCATAGGGCATCCCCGCGTCGGATAAAACACCGGAATGATCAACCTCGAACTCCGCGACTCTGCATAGTCACGCAGACCGCATAGGCCGTATAGACCCGCATCAAGGGTGGCAAGCCCTCGGTATAACAAGTCAAGGGGGTATGTGATATAATAACATAACATCTTATCGTTAAACAACATAAGCACAACAAGGGAAACCCCTTTACACAAACATCACCAGATACTAACACACGTAGCATCCTAACATGTTTACTTATCAAATCAACAAGAAAGTATTACAAGGCTATCACAAACCAACACAATCAAGTTATTCACACAAGGTACTTTATACTTTATGTTAACAATTTCGGGTTTTTATTCCCAAGTACTTCATACATTAACTCTTTTAAAAGGTCCGTTTCTTTCAAAAAAAGTCACACAATACCCGTAGTATAAAAATAGAGTGACTATCCTTTTAAGTAAACCAAAACACTTTCCTTTGTAAATCAAGTAACAACATTATTTTCCAAACGTTCAAGTTTGCCTAATTTCAAATGCTCAGTTTCTCATTTTCGAAAGGTTTCGTAGTTCATAGTTTTAATCACTTAATGATACAATTCTCCTTTAAAACAATTTGAGATACATATGTCTTATATGTGAGTAGGTTATTATTGTTCATAATCAATCTTATTTAAGCAGCCATGATCTAGGAAATATCATTTTGTCTCATCTTAGCTTCTATGCAGATAGAGGTTTCTACTGGTTTTAATAATACTTTATTAGTCTATACATTTCCCTTTATTAGCGCTGCTGTGGTTTGTTCGATACTTATTCTCATTTCCGAAATCAGTAAAACATTATTCCTTTTACAAACCAAGTACTCATTACTCACGAATGAGGTTTCACACAAAAACTCATATTAATTACTTAAGTCAAGTCTCTTATCTTTTAAGATCAAGTCTCTTAACTTCTAAAATTAATAAACCATTTTTTTTATCTCTCTTAAGTCGTTATACCTAACTTCCCATAAAGCTAGTATAACTCTTAAGCTTTTAAAACCAAGTATTACTCTTCTTTCAAAAAGGTTTCTTAATTCTTCTGAAATACTTCAAGATTCTTATTATTCAGGCTTAAGTCAAAATACATTGCCGTACAACTACGTTCAGTTAACACACGTACGTCTACCGTACTATATATATATTCTTTTAAAATATCATGCTCAAGAGGATAGGAAGGATCACATAACTCGCGACGATTATCGACTATTAGCAAAACTCTCCACGGTTATAACCCGGCTAGCCTTGTCCACCTTCCAAGTAGTACATGCTACTCGTAGAACATTCAACCTATAAAGGTTATACAAGTCTATCAATGCCTAGACTACTCTTGTAGAATATTCTTCTGATGTGATTCCAGTTCAAGTCTATTCTGTAATATCCTTCTATTACAGTTCAATTCTCTTCTATGAATCTTATATTCATTTCTATACAACTACATTATGTAATTTCCAATTACAATAGAAGGATAGGATTATTTACCTCGGTAAGCCCAAAATTATCCAAGTTTAATGTCGATCCTGAGCAACGTTTAGCTCCTACCCCGGGTGCTCCAACCCGCTCCAAATAACCCTTAGAAGTTCTACGAAACTTCTTCCTAATACTTCAACCAACTGTGAAGATTTTCCTTAGGGTTTCGTTTAGTGACTGAAGGGAAGTATAATAGTATTTCTGGACTTTTAGTATAAGTGTAACCTTGGAATACTACAAGGTATATGGGCCAAGGTATTTTGGAATAGTAACAATACTTGGAGAGTAAATTTCTACCAAGGGGTATTCTGAGAACAATACTACTAGGAGGGTAGGTTTCGGCCAAGGCTCACAAAGGGAAGGGGTTTGGCTAGCTTAACTAGGAGGGAGGTGCTCTCGGCTATAGCTCTCAAGAGAGGGGGGGAAGGGATTTCAAGACTTAGAAAACATTTTGTGGATGAAGAAGTTCATCAACTAAGGGGGTATTTATAGGCCAACCAATGGCCAAGATCAAGACAAGTGGGGTGCAAGTGTAGGGTGAGGATTTATCCATGTGTCCTTATCCATCTACTACACAAAATATCCTACCTAACCCTTGACCAAAAGAAAGCACAAAAACGTGCAAGGAATGCCCTCCCAATGTCGTCCACTTGAGGGACAAGTGTCACCCTCTCGTTGGTCCAAAATATTTCATCTCTCGGAAAAATCTGCAAAAATAATAAATGATATATCCGTATTTTTCCCTTCGCAAAGTTTGGAAAACGTTTCGTCGGAAAACGATTCTTTTCGTGTGTAGTGCACAAAATTTTCGGCCATTGCCTACTTTAAGGCTCAAACTTTTCTAAGTACGTCCTCACGTACATACTCTGAAAATACGGGGTATAACATTCTCCCCTCCTTAGAAACATTCGTCCCGAATGTTCCTTCTCAAGACGGATAACGATGAAGTTCCTCTTAACTTAAACAAGTTGTCAATGCCACACATGGCCACAAAACAACACACGCTCCAATACTTAATCCAATTCCACGAGGAATCACCTCTAACATCACAAAAACTCCCACCCAAGGGCTAAAAGATACCCCATTCGCACCTTCACTTTACCAAAGAAAAGATCACATCTATGTTCTTAACACATGCTCGCTTCTTCCCTTACTCGTCGTACCCTTCTCGTACACTCGAACTCTTTCTCATAACTTACCACATTCCTGTTACTGCTTCAGTTTCCAAAACTCTGGGTTAATACCTCCAACTTGGTCATCATTAACTGAGAATACTCTGGATGGATCTCCGATACTTTTATGAACCTAACAACATGAAGGACCGGACATACTGCCTCCTAAGTCGGACGGCAAAAGCTAACATATAGGCAACCTGGCCTACTCTTCACATGATTTGAAAGGCTCAAAGTAACTCGGGCTAAGTTTCCTCTGTTTTCCAAACTCGTCACACCCTTTCCGGGGTGGTACCTTCAAGAAGACCCACCGTCAACATGAACTCTAAGTGTCGCCGCCGATCATCCGCACGACTTCTGTTGACTCTGAGCTGCCAATAATCTCTTCTGGATAAGCTTCACCCTATCCACATCCTGCCGAAACAAGTATGAACCAACCATCTGAACTTTGCCAACATCGAACCAATCGACCGACAACTTGCACTTCCGCCCCTACAAGGCTTCGTAAGGCGATATCCGGATACTGAAATGGTAGTTATAAAAACACTCCCTCAACAGGAGGCAACAATTCTCACAGCCACCCCTAAAATCCAAACACCGCGAGGCGAATGCGCCATCGAGACTCACGAGTTCCTAACCCGCTGGTAAAACCTCGAGAAAAGAAATGTAAAACCGGCTCCACTTCCTGTCATAAGGTGAAAGTAGGCACCTCGTGCAGCATTACAACATTCCTGAAGTAACATCTCGCATAACCCTCTGCCGAGTAAACGGTCCTGACTGAAAGACAAGATGGGCTGACCTCATCGGCCCGACTACTGGTCGAATGCATCCACGAACTCGTACGATGGTTAACTAAACTTGGGCCTAACACCCTCATGACCCTATCACAAAGTGGGACCACCACAAACTGACCCCACCACAAAACAGGCCGCGGGTTGACCCGCGATTGGTCCTCAACCCGACCCGCTATCGCGCAAAAACTCTTGTTCCCCGATCCGGAACAATCTCACTAATCAAGTCACGAAAAAACCTAGTGGTCTTCTTAGCTCAACTACCCTCTTTCATTTCATACCACTCAGGGATTTATCACACTAACATATCTCACGTGTACTATGCACTCTGATAAGGGTCAAATCTAAAAATACATCTTTTACTCGAGATGGCCTCGCCTCTAAGGTCTCTTCGTATAAAACCCTAAGGCTCACACTTCCTCTATCCCCCAATCTTACCTGGTTAACTAACCATGATTTCTAATCACAATTTACACAATGTTAACTGAACGTAACACTTAAGATATACTTATCTTATCACACATACAATCTCTAGAGGGTTAAGGATACACATGTATCTACTGCTTCACTACCCTCTGTCATTCCAATCAATCCTGCCCTGCTGGGCGCAAGCATAACAAGTTGTCGAAGAAATACGACACTCCCCACAATGACACTTACCACTACGGCAACACCGAGGTGGGGGTGGCCTTCTCTGGCTAACAACCCTTCCTCTCCGAGCCACTGAATCTGCAACTGATCTGGTAGGCTGAGTCCTCCTGCTTGCATCCCTCCTACTAGGACATCCTTTCGACACATGGCCCTGACGGCCGCAGGTAAAACAAGTTCCAACAAAAAGGCGACATTCCCCGGGATGACGCCTGTCATACTGTGAATGCGAGGAAGGCGAATCCGGCTGGCTGGAACCTACGTGTATCTGTGAATCAGAAGCCCTGGAGCTTTGACCAACTCCGGCATACCCCGAACGTCCTGAACCCTGTGGAGGACCACTCTGTACTGGCGGAGGCGCATATTCGTTCTGCTGCTGAGGCGGTTCGCCTCGAAAGTTACTAAAGGACCCTGCTGCTCTGGCCCTTTTTTGCTGATTTTGGTTAACCCGTCGATCTCTACGTTTCTCGGCCTGTTGCGCATAAGCCCATATGCAAGCCATGCTCAAGCCTGACTGAAGACCTACTCTTGCACAACCCTCTCTTAGATAGTCATCAGGACCCGCGATAAATCGGTACATAAAATACTCTCTGGTTGCTAAATCCATAGCTAGTAACAGGTCCATTCCTTTATAATCCATATTCTCTGTTCCCGGTCGTGGACTGAAGGCTCATATATCATGGCCGCAGTAGGAACTGTTGCCGCTGTGCTAAAATTTGCTGGGGCTGGCGATGTCGCAGAACTCCCCGAATGAAACACCACCCCAGGTGAAGATTGGGCCTGTGCCCTCGTAACCCTCTGCACTCTACTCGCAGCCTCCCATTTGCCTTGCCTTCAGGCGGGTTGCCTTACGCGGAGGCATAACAGTGGAAAGAAATACGTTATAGGGTCCAACTTATAACACGACTCTAAGCACGATCTCGAGTGAGAAGAATGGAAACCAATCCTAAATATCCTATAGCCTCATGATTATTGGTGTGGTGCAACACACCGATAATCAAGACTACTAGATCTTGTCACGACCCATTCCGGGGCCGTGGTCGTGCCTCTTAGGCACCCAAGTAGTCATACATCCAGTAATCACGGAAATATAAAGCAAGACATGAAACAGTTTATAAAATAGGACACAGCTTAAGTGAGAAAACATCGCCTTTCGCATATATATAAAAACATGGTTTAGCGATTACATCCGATCTTGCATAACAGACTACAGACCTCTGAAATATACAACTATGGCGGGACGGGGCCGCCATACCGATCAGACAAAACTATCTACAAATGGAGATCATACCCAAGTAGAGCCTCAGGAAAGGATGGAGCTCCCGACACCAACGTAGAGATCCTAGGAATGTGGATCTAGCACTGCTTGCCTTACTGCGGCATGAGCAGCCCCGAAGGAGGTCGATCTGAGTACTAAGTATGTGAAACTGTAAAGTAATTAAATGAAATCATAACACTTTTAAAACCAGTTTACAAATATGTATGAAGCAATCAAGGAACCGCATAGTGCCACATCACAAACAAGAGAAACAATAGGTAAAGCGTAATAGGTCTTTTCTAGGCTGCGAATGATTCGAGCAGGCCACTCGCCGTATTATCACTCTGCAATCCTAATCACGGACTCCGAGTCCGCATAGGCCACTCACGTGGGCGCATGAGGTATAACCCGCATCGGGTAGCTACTCCTCGGCGTCGCCTGGACTCGTTGTCGCATGGCACATAGACCGCATGAGGCATAACCCGCATACTAACACGGAACTCTCGTAGCTCGCATAGGCCCCCCTGGACCCGCATGAGGTATTCTCGAATCATGGTCCTGCATCACTGAGTCTACCGCGTCGGAGGCTTAACCCCGGTATCTCAAGAGGTGAGTGATAGTACACTAACATAACAACTTATCTTTAAACAACATAAGCACAACAAGGATACTCTCTTATACAAACGTTACAAGATACTAACACACATAGCATCATATCATGTCTACTTATCAAACCATCTTATTATTCTTTTCACAATTCAACATAAGTCTGTTATAAACACATAGGCAAACTTGTTTCTTTTATCAATCTTAAGTGGTTATACTTAACTTCCCATAAAGCTAGTACAACTCTTAAGCTTCATTTTAAAACCAGTTGGTTCTCTTCATTAAAAAAATGATTCGATGTTCTTATGAAATGCTTTCGATCTTTATTATTCAGCTTAAGCGTGAGGCATTCAGTAAGTGTTATTCGTGCTTAAGCGTGGCATTGCCGTAAGTGTTATTCGTGCTTAAGTCAAAGACATTGCCGTAGTTATTATTCGATTATCACGTACGCGTCACCGTACTATATATATATTGTAAAATATCATGCTTAAGGGAGAATCACATACCTTCTCAACAAACCTTTGCCAAGTTGAATATGTCGCGCAGAGAATCGGCTATAATAGTCGACACGCCTAACAACGTTGCACTACTTTGTAAACAATTCTAAACAGAGGGTTCTATATCCTACGGAAAATTGGGCGATTTCCCTACGGTGAGCTACTCAAGTCTCATTGAAAACAAATCCTATGTAAAATCTGATTTGATTATTCTTCTTTAAACCCTTCTACGTGGTAACAGTTCAATTCTATTCGTGATATTCTTCTAAGTATTTAATACTTATTCTAATACTACTACGAGAAGTATTCTCTAATTCAAAAGAGGTTAGGATTAGTTACCTCGGTAAGCCCAATAATATCCTAGATAAAGTCGCGCTGAGCAAGGTTTAGCTCCTAAGTTATGCGCTCAGAGTAGCTCGAGAAACCTTAGAAGTTCTTCACAACTTCTACTAAGGACTAAGGGATTTGGGCTAGGGTATTTTGGGCATTATAACAATACTAGAAGGCAACTTTTCTACCAAGGGAGGGGGGGTAGGTTTTGGCTAGGCTAGGGGGGGAGGAAGCCTCGGCCAACTACTCAAAGGGGGGGGGGGAGGTGTTTGGACGAAATGGCTCAAGGGAGAGGAGAGGATTTTTAGACTTGGAAGATAACTTTGTGGATGAAGAATTCTTCATCTAAAGGGGGGTATTTATAGCTCAAGCCTTGGCCAACCAATGGCCAAGATGAAGACAAGTGCAAGGCAAGTGTAGGGTGAGGATTAACTATACACAAATATCCTACCAACTCCTTGACTTTGTGCAAGGCACAAAAACGTGCCCAACCTCTCCATTTTCGTCCAATAGGCGATTCAAGTCCATCAATGGGAGGTGCAAGTGTCGCCTCCCGTTGGTCCAAAATGTTTCGCCTCTCGGAAAAATCCGCAAAATTAGAAATGGCATAGCGGAATTTACCCTACGAAAGCTGTGGTAACGTTTCGTCTTAAAACTATTCGTTTTGTGAGTTGTGCACAAAAAATCGTGCTAGCCTAAACTTTAAGTCTAAAATTTTTGTACGTATTCCCTAACGTACATACTGCAAATACGGTATAACATTCTCCTCCTTAGAAACATTCGTCCCGAATGTTCCTTCCCAAGACAGTTAATGATAAGATTCTTCATAACTTAAACAGTTGTAAATGCCACACACGGCCACAGAGCAACACTTAGGCAGAAACGATAACGAAAATTTACAAGTAGGAAAGTGAATTTACCTGGAGGTGTGGGGAATAGGTGAGGATACTTCCGCCTCATGTCCTCCTCGGCTTCCACGTCATCTCCTCCCGAGCTCGTTCGCCCACAAGACTTTGTGGAAGCCACGTCCTTGGTCGCAGACGCCTAACTCGACGATAGACTATCGCTATGAGAATCTCCTCATACGATAACCCCTCGGTCACCTGGACATCGTCAATCGGGTGTACCCTAGATGGATCCCCGATACATCTCCTCAGCATAGAAACGTGAAAAACCGGATGCACTGCCTCCAGATCGGACGGCAGATCCAACTCGTATGCAACCTTGCCTACCCTGCGGACAATCTGAAATGGCCCAATGTACCTGAAGTGAGTTTCCCTTCTTCCGAATCTCATCACACCGCCATGGGTGACACCTTAGGAAAACCCAATCATGAACCTCGAACTCAAGATGCCGACGACGATGATCTGCGTCGACTTACATCGACTCGGAAATTGTCGATAGGCGATCTGCACTTCCTCCATACAAGGCCTCATAAGGCGCCGTCGAATCTTTGGGTGGTAGCTATTATTATACGCGAACTCAACTAGAGGCAAATGATCCTCCCAACTACCACGAAGTCAATAACACGGGCTCGCGAGATATCCTCGCAGTGCGGATAGTGCGCTCTGCTGTCCGTCATGCGTGGATGAAATGCGATTACTCGGGCTCACTGCGTCCACTAAACCCTCTGGAAGGACCTCCAGTTAGCGTGGCTGGGCTCCATGCGATATGATCGAAGTAGGGACTCCATGCGATCGACGATCTCTCGGATGTAAAGTCCGCATAATCCTCGGTGAAAAGGTCGTCTGACGGGAAGAAAGTGGGTTGATTTCGTCACCGCCGACGATAACCCATATAGAATCATGTCTCTCTGCGAGTGCGAGGTAATCACGTGATGAAGTCCATGTTGATTACCTCCCACTTCGGTCGGGATCTCGATAAATCGTAACAAACCACGGGCCTGCGGTGCTGCCTTCACTGCGGACAACACGGGCCGAGCTACGAACTCTGCAACGTCCTCTTCGCCATCCCACCAATACACGGATCTAAGGTCGTGGTACATCTTGGTCGACCCGGATGGATAGAGTAACGCGTTGTGTGCTTCCCCAAGAACTCTGCTGCGAAGTCACGAAACATCGGAACACACAATCGCCCTCAAACCTTAGCACCCATCAGTGCTACCTCAAAAGGACCGCGCCTCACGAAGAGGCGTATCGCGATATCGAATCAAAGCGGATCCTCGAATTGTTGCCTCTTCACCTCGCCGGCGATGGAAGACTCGGCAACCTCACGAACTCTAACCCCACCGCTATCGTAATCAATCAAGCGGACACAAGGCTCGCTAATCGATGCAAATCACGAACCATGTCCCTCCTCTCTAGTGCACATCGATAGGCTCCCATCGACCTACGACTAAGGCATACGCCTGACATTGGCCTTCCCGGGTGGTACAGATATCAACATCGTAATCCTTAGCAACTCTAACCACCGTCTCGCGTAAGTTCGGCTCCTGCGGTGAAGATATCTTTGGAGGCTCTTGTGGTGCGTATAAATATCCACGTGAACCCATACAAGTAGTGCCTCGGATCTTCAAAGCGTGAATCACGGTACCGACTCCAAATCATGGGTGGGTAGTTCCTGCGTGTTTCTTGGTGTCGGGATGCATATGCTATAACCCCGCCATCTGCATCAACACACATCCCAACCCGATGCCCGACGTCACAATACACGACATAACCATCCGACCTGCGGAAGAGTAAGAAGCGGGCGGTCGTCGATCTCTTTTCAAGAATCGAAACCCCGCCACAAGCATCACCATCAAACTTGGCGCTTACGAGTCGGCCTAGTCAATGGTGCGAAGATAGAAGCAAACTTCTCCACGAACCCGATAATATCTGCAAGGCCCGAAAGCTGCGAACCTCTGCCGGAGTAGTAGGTCTAGGCCAAGTCCTCATCGCCGATCTTGGCGTATCCACTGAATGCCATCACCGACAATATGCCCAAGAAACGCCATCAAGTCAACCAAAACTCACATTTGGAAAACTTGGCGTACAAGCTGCTGGTCTGGAAGCTGCCGGCCTGATCGCCAAATGCTCGCGTGCTCCTGCTCTGGCGAGAATAAACCAAGATATCATCGATGAACACTATCACAAACGTGTCCAAAATGGTTTGAACACTCGGTTCATCAAATCCATGAATACCACGAGCATTGGTCAACCAAAGACATGACCACGAACTCATAATGCCGTCTCGGTCGGAATGCGATCCTAGGGACATCCACCTCTCGACTACTTTGATGATAGCGACCGTAGATCAATCTTGGAGAAACATCTCGCGCACCTGCCGGTCGAACAAATCATCAATCACGGGAAGGGTATCTGTTCTTAATAGTCACCTTGTTCACCGTCAGTAGTCAACACACATGCGCAGCGTCGCCCTTCTTCTTCACGAACAATACTGGCGCCCGGGAGAAACACTAGGTCGATAAAACACTTCTCCAAAGAAATCTCTCGGTGGTCCTTGGCTCTCTCAACTCGGCGGTGCCATTACGTATGGCGGAATGGAAATAGGAAGTGTCCGCAATATGTCAATACAAAACTCAATCTCCTCTCGGGAGGATGCGGAGGTCATCTGAAACACGTGCGGGAACTCGACTCTGGGCCCGGTGAAAATCTGGTACCGCGGCTTCATTATCAAACACGAACGAGATGGTAGATATACCCTTCGCACCATCTTCCTAGCCTTGAGGTAGGAAATAAACCTACCACCGGCGATACTGGTGCTCCTCCACTCAACAATGGCTCCTGCAGGCGAAACCGTACTACTCTCTCTGCGGTCTACATTGGCGTAGCAGAAGCTAGCCAATCCATCCCCATAATCACGTCGGTCAATCATCTCCAACTCTATCAAGTCGGCTGGTCCGACGGCGTAAATGGTCACGGGACAAGCTCTATATACCCGCCGAGCTACCACCGAATCACCCAGGCGTAGCTACCTCGAAAGGGTCTATGGACTCGTGCTCTATCCCTATCCTACTAGCAACAAGGAGATATATAGGGACAGTAGAACCGGATCTATCAACGCATACACATCAAACCCGAGCGATAAAGTACACGTGGCGACATCGGTGAGGCCTCACGATCTGTCGGTGGACAAAGCATAAATGCGGTTCGAGGACCGCTAGAATCGGGACGAGCCACGACCTCTGCGCGACCTGCTGATCCATGAGTACCACGCCTCGGCGAGTAATCAGGAGATGATGAAGCGGCAGAACTCGAAGGTGAGCCTACCACGCTGCCCCGGTCGGACGATCCTCGCAGTGACCTGCTGCCACTGGCGTAACAAGCTCAAAAGTAGTACCACACTTCCGTAATGGGATCTACCGCATCGGCCTGGCGGGGTGGTCCGTCGGCGATACCTCTGCTACTGCGGGCGTCGAAGCTCACGGGGCCAGTGCGCCTCGAAAACTCGGGTGTCTTGAGGGCGGTGCGGGAGTGCTCTGGTGGCGTGGTGCGAATCTAGGCTAGCTGAGGCCGCCACCACGATAACCACGGAAGACCCTCCGTCCGGCCTTCTGCTGGCTGTCGTCACTCGTCGACCTCTGCGCTCGCCGCATCAAGGCGTGAGCTGCGTCCGGTAATGTCCATACCCGGGAGAGAAACACCGCATGACTTCGGCCATATAGTCGTCTAGCGGTGACATAGCGGTGCACCTATCCTCCATATCTGCTACCAATGCTTTGGGACATATCGAGCCAATGAATCAAACTCGACATTGTACTCCACGACGGTCGTCCTCTCTGCCTCGATGGTAAAACTCTATCGGCCGCGCCCTCATCTGTGGAGGCAAGAAGTGAGTGAGAAAGCCTCGAGAACTCATCCCAGTAGCCGGGACGCGTGCTCTCCGGGATAACTCCATGAATCAAACCAATCGATTGCGGTATCACGCGGCCGATGCGAACCGGTCACAGACTCGATGTCGAGGCCTTGATCACCCTCATGATCCTCAAGGCGACGGATGAACTCCTGCGGATCATCCTCCGGCCTCGACCGAAAAACTCTGGCGGGCTCTGACTCAAGAAATCTCGTAGCCTCAAACTATTCGCCTCGGGTGTACCACGGTGCGGAGGCTGGGTAGGCCAGGCTGAACCGCGTCAATCTCTTCTCGTGTCGGGCCTGACTTTGCCAAAAGTGGGCCATCTCTCAGTACCCTAACTCCTCCGCCCGGTGTGGGGCGGGAGGTGTGGATGCGTGGTCTGTCTTTGGGTGGCGGCGTCATAGAACTCGCCGTCTCGGTATAGGCGGGCTGAGCCCTCGTGACTCTGGGTGTCACTGCTAGCGACTCCTCGGCCGCCTTGCCTTCGGGCGGGTTGCCTTACGTGGAGGCATAAGCATACAGAAAGGAATACGTTAGAGGGTCCAACTTATAACGACTCTAAAGCACGATCTTAGAATGAGAAAAATGAAACCAATCCTAAATATCCTATAGCCTCACGATTATTGGTGTGGTGCACAACACAGATAATCAAGACTACTAGATACGGTCTGTAGACACTTTCCGAGGATTAATCGCTCACGATACCACTTTTGTCACGACCCATTCGGGGCGTGGTCGTGCCTTCAAGGCACCCAAGTAGTCATACATCAGAGTAATCAGCGGAAATATAAAGCAAGACATGAAACAATTTATAAAATAGGACACAATTTAAGTGAGAAAACATCGCCTTTCGGCATATATATAAAAACATGGTTTAGCAGTTACATCCGATCTTTGCAACAGACTACTGAGACCTCTAAGGAAATATACAACTATGGCGGGACGGGGCCCCGCCATACCTATCAGACAAAACTATCTACAACAGGGAGATCATACCCAAAAGTAGAGCCTCCGGAAAGGATGGAGCTCCTGACACCAACGTAGAGATCCTAGGAATGTGGATCTAGCACCTGCTTGCCCTTACCTGCGGCATGAACGCAACCCCCCGAAGGAGGTCAGTACAATAGGTACTAAGTATGTGAAACTGTAAAGTACTTAAATGAAATCATAACACTTTTTAAAACCAGTTTACAAATATGTATGAAGCAATCAAGGGAACCACATAGTGCCACATCACAAACAAGAGCAACAATAGGTAAATCGTAATAGGTCTTTTCTAGGCTGCGAATGATTCGGAGCAGGGCCACTCGCCCGTATTATCACTCTGCAAGCCTAATCCTCGACTCGAGTCGCATAGGCCACTCACGCGTGGGCGCGTGAGGTATAACCCGCGTCGGTAGCTACTCCTCGGCGTCGCCCCGACTCGTTGTCGCGTGGCCACATGACCGCTTGAGGCATAACCCCGCATACTAACCTGGAACTCTCGTAGCTCCGCATAGGCCCCCTGGACCCGCATGAGGTATTCTCGAATCATGGTCCCAGACCGCCTGAGTCTACCCCGCATCGGAGGGCAGCTTAACCCCCGGTATCATCTCAAGAGGTGAGTGATAGTACACTAACATAACAGCTTATCTTTAAACAACATAAGCACAACAAGGATACTCTCTTATACAAACGTTACAAGATACTAACACACATAGCATCATATCATGTCTACTTATCAAACCATCTTATTATTCTTTTCACAATTCAACATAAGTCTGTTATAAACACATAGGCAAACTTGTTTCTTTTATCAATCTTAAGTGGTTATACTTAACTTCCCATAAAGCTAGTATAACTCTTAAGCTTCTGTTTTAAAAACCAGTTGGTTCTCTTCTGTTAAAAAAAATGATTCAGTGTTCTTATGAAATGCTTTCAGATCTTTATTATTCAGGCTTAAGCCGTGAGGCATTGCCGTAAGTGTTATTCAGGCTTAAGCCGTGAGGCATTGCCGTAAGTGTTATTCAGGCTTAAGTCAAAGACATTGCCGTAGTTATTATTCAGTTATCACATGTACGTCTACCGTACTATATATATATTGTAAAATATCATGCTTAAGGGAGAATCACATACCTTCTCAGCGAAAACCGCCTGCCAAGTTGAATATGTCGCGCGCAGAGAATCAGCCTATAATAGTCAGACACGTCTAACAACGTTCAGACTACTTTGTAAACAGTTCTAAACAGAGGGTTCTATATCCTACGGAAAATTGGGCGACTTCCCTACGGTGAGCTACTCAAGTCTCATCGTGAAACAAATTCTATGTAAGTCTGATTTGATTATTCTTCTTTTAAACCCTTCTGCGTGGTAATAGTTCAATTCTATTCGTGATATTCTTCTAAGTATTTAATACTTATTCTAATACTACTACATGAAGTATTCTCTAATTCAAAAGAGGGTTAGGATTAGTTACCTCGGTAAGCCCAATAATATCCTAGATAAAGTCGCTGAGCAAGGTTTAGCTCCTAAGTTGTATGCGCTCAGAGTAGCTCAAGAAACCTTAGAAGTTCTTCACAACTTCTACTAAGGACTAAGGGATTTGGGCTAGGTATTTTGGGCATTATAACAATACTAGAAGGCAACTTTTCTACCAAGGGAGGGGGTAGGTTTGGCTAGGCTAGGGGAGGAAGCCTCGGCCAACTACTCAAAGGGGAGGTGTTTGGACGAAATGGCTCGAGGAGAGGAGAGGATTTTTAGACTTGGAAGATAACTTTGTGGAAGAAGAATTCTTCATCTAAAGGGGTATTTATAGCTCAAGCCTTGGCCAACCAATGGCCAAGATGAAGACAAGTGCAAGGCAAGTGTAGGGTGAGGATTAACTATACACAAATATCCTACCAACTCCTTGACTTTGTGCAAGGCACAAAAAACGTGCCAAACCTCTCCATTTTCGTCCAATGGACGATTCAAGTCCATCGATAGGGGTGCCAGTGTCGCCTCCCGTTGGTCCAAAATGTTTCGTCTCTCGGAAAAATCCGCAAAAATTAGAAGTGGCATAGCCGAATTTACCTACGAAGGCGTGGAAACGTTTCGTCGGAAAACTATTCGTTTTGTGAGTTGTGCCCAAAAAATCGTCCAAGCCTAAACTTTAAGGCTAAACTTTTTGTACGTATTCCCTTACGTACATACTCTGGAAATACGGGGTATAACAGATACGGTCTGTTGACACTTTCCGAGGATTAACTGCTCTGATACCACTTTTGTCACGACCCGAACCGGGCGTGGATCGTATCTACCCTGCACCCTAGTGATACAACATCAGAGTAATCAGCGGAACATACAACAAGACATGATATAATATGAAATGTGAAACAGTTATCTGAGAAAATATGCCTTTCGGCATATATATAAATACCCAAAATGAACAGTTACATCCCAACTTTACAACAGGACTACAGACCTCTAAGAGTTTATAACAACAATGGCGGGACAGGGCCCCGCCATACCCCTGAATGCAAATACCTACAACGACAGGGGACCATACCAAAATGCTAAGCCTCCGGAGAAACGGAGCTTTCCCCAAATGAAACGGTGATCCTAAGAACGGGGATCAACAGTAGGAGTACCTCTACCTGCGGCATGAACGCAGCCCCCCGAAGGAGGTCAGTACAACAGGTACCAAGTATGTGAAACTGTAAAGTACTTTAAATGAAATCAAAGTATTTAAAACCATTTGCAAATACAATTAGTTCAATTTGCACATAGTGCCATATCACAAACAAGAGCAATAATAGGTAAATCAGTAAGGTTTTTCCTAGGCGCGAATGATCGAAGCAAGGTCAATCGCCCATAGTATCATTATGCATGCCTAACCTCGACTCCGCATCGCATAGGTCACACACAGACCCGCATGAGGTATTCCTCGCATCGGGGGTAGCTAACCCCCGGTACCCTCCTGGACTCCCGCAGTCCGCATAGTCTCAATAGACCGCATAGTCACACAGACCGCATAGGGCATCCCCCGCATCGGGATAAAACACCCGGAATGATCAACCCTGGAACTACCGCAGCTCCGCATAGTCACGCAGACCGCATAGGCCGTATAGACCCGCATCAAGGGTGGCAAGCCCTCGGTATAACAAGTCAAGGGGGGTATGTGATATAATAACATAACAGTTTATCGTTAAACAACATAAGCACAACAAGGGAAACCCCTTTACACAAACATCACCAGATACTAACACACGTAGCATCCTAACATGTTTACTTATCAAATCAACAAGAAAGTATTACAAGGCTATCACAAACCAACACAATCAAGTTATTCACACAAGGTACTTTCTACTTTATGTTAACAATTTCGGGTTTTTATTCCCAAGTACTTCATACATTAACTCTTTTAAAAGGTCCGTTTCTTTCAAAAAAAGTCACACAATACCCGTAGTATAAAAATAGAGTGACTATCCTTTTAAGTAAACCAAAACACTTCCCTTTGTAAATCAAGTAACAACATTATTTTCCAAACGTTCAAGTTTGCCTAATTTCAAATGATCAGTTTCTCATTTTCGAAAGGTTTCGTAGTTCATAGTTTTAATCACTTAATGATATAATTCTCCTTTAAAACAATTTGAGATACATATGCCTTATATGTGAGGTTATTCTTGTTCATAATCAATCTTATTTAAGCAACCATGATCTAGGAAATATCATTTTGTCTCATCTTAGCTTCTATGCAGATAGAGGTTTCTACTGGTTTTAATAATACTTTATTAGTCAATACATTTCCCTTTATTAGCGCTGCTGTGGTTTGTTCGATACTTATTCTCATTTCCGAAATCAGTAAAAAATTATTCCTTTTACAAACCAAGTACTCATTACTCACGAATGAGGTTTCACACAAAAACTCATATTAATTACTTCAGTCAAGTCTCTTATCTTTTAAGATCAAGTCTCTTAACTTCTAAAATTAATAAACCATTCTTTTTATCTCTCTTAAGTCGTTATACCTAACTTTCCATAAAGCTAGTATAACTCTTAAGCTTTTAAAACCAAGTATTACTCTTCTTTCAAAAAGGTTTCTTAATTCTTATGAAATACTTCAAGATTCTTATTATTCAGGCTTAAGTCAAAAGACATTGCCGTACAACTACGTTCAGTTAACACACATACGTCTACCGTACTATATATATATTCTTTTAAAATATCATGCTCAAGAGGATAGGAAGGATCACATACCTCGCGACGATTATCGACTATTAGCAAAACGCTCCACGGTTATAACCCGGCTAGCCTTGTCCACCTTCCAAGTAGTACATGCTACTCGCAGAACATTCAACCTATAAAGGTTATACAAGTCTATCAATGCCTAGACTACTCTTGTAGAATATTCTTCTGATGTGATTCCAGTTCAAGTCTATTTTGTAATATCCTTATATTACAGTTCAATTCTCTTCTATGAATCTTATATTCATTTCTATACAACTACAGTATGTAATTTCCAATTACAATAGAAGGATATGATTATTTACCTCGGTAAGCCCAAAATTATCCAAGTTTAATGTCGATCCTGAGAAACGTTTAGCTCCTACCCCGGGTGCTCCAACCCGCTCCAAATAACCCTTAGAAGTTCTACGAAACTTCTTCCTAATACTTCAACCAACTGTGAAGATTTTCCTTAGGGTTTCGTTTAGTGACTGAAGGGAAGTATAATAGTATTTCTGGGCTTTTAGTATAAGTGTAACCTTGGAATACTACAAGGTATATGGGCCAAGGTATTTTGGAATAGTAACAATACTTGGAGAGTATTTTTCTACCAAGGGGGGGGGGGGTATTTACGAGAACAATACTACTAGGAGGGGGGGTAGGTTTCGGCCAAGGCTCACAAAGGGGGAGGGGTTTCGGCTAGCTTAACTAGGAAGGGGGGGGAGGAGGTGCTCTCGGCTAGAGCTCTCAAGAGAGGGGGGGAAGGGATTTCAAGACTTAGAAAACATTTTGTGGATGAAGAAGTTCTTCAACTAAGGGGGTATTTATAGGCCAACCAATGGCCAAGATCAAGACAAGTGGGGTGCAAGTGTAGGGTGAGGATTTATCCATGTGTCCTTATCCATCTACTACACAAAATATCCTACCTAACCCTCGACCAAAAGAAAGCACAAAAACGTGCAAGGAATGCCCTCCCAATGTCGTCCACTTGAGGGACAAGTGTCACCATCTCGTTGGTCCAAAATATTTCATCTCTCGGAAAAATCCGCAAAAATAATAAATGACATAGCCGTATTTTTCCCTTCGCAAAGTTTGGAAAACGTTTCGTCGGAAAACGATTCTTTTCGTGTGTAGTGCACAAAATTTTCGGCCATTGCCTACTTTAAGGCTCAAACTTTTCTACGTACGTCCTCACGTACATACTCGGGAAATACGGGGTATAACAGAAGGTATTCCACGGGCATGATTGATGTTGTGGGTGTGAGACCCATAGTTGTATTTGAGTGATGACTTGAGGGCGTGAGTCCCTGACTTGACATGACTGCTTATTTATTGTGAACTGTAGTTTGGTTATCATATATGTCTCCTACTTTATATAGACTACTATGATTTCATTTACAGTATTTCCAGTTTCACATACTTGATACATGTTGTACTGACCTCCTTCGGGGGGCTGCGTTCATGCCGCAGGTAGAGGTACACCAGTGTTGATCCTCGCTCTTAGGATCACAGTTCAGCGTTTTTGGGAAGCTCTGTTTCTCCGGAGGCTTATCAGTGGTATAGTCCCCTGTCGTTGTAGGTACTTACATTCAGGGGTATGGCGGGGCCCTGTCCCGCCATTGTTGTCATATCATTCTTAGAGGTTTGTAGTACTGTTGTGGGCAGAGTTTGTAATAGGGAAGTAACTATTCGGATTCAAGTTATATATATATGCCGTAAGGCAAGTTTTCTCAGATAAACTGTTTTACACTTCATATTATTTCATGTCATGTTTTTTTATTCCGCTGATTACTCTGATGTATGTCTACTTGGGTGCCCGGGGTAAGGCACCAGTCACGGGCCCGGGTTCGGGTCGTGACATCAACCTATAATGGTCACAACAAGACTATCAACTTCTAGTCTCTAACGTAGAATAATACTAAGTATACGGTCTCTAATTCTATGGAAAATCGGGCAACACTTCCTTTGTTTCTACTCACTTTGCCACATTTTTCAAGGCCGAATACAATAACCAACACGCCACATTTAAGGCTCAAAACAACAACCAATCAAAGGGGATTACACGCCTTACAATACGTGTAAAATTCCGCCCCACAATTCATATCAAGTAGTATAAAAATCCAAGCCATTCTCGGCCAAGAACATAACCGACAATTCAAAGTCTTTCCAATCCTTTTCCAAATTCCAAGTTCTAAGGTCTAACATGTTATATATTCATAACCAAATTCAACAACTACAATTTCCTTCTTATACAACATGCGACGGCTAAAACCAATAATCAACTTGAAATGTAATCTTAAGGCTAAACATGCTAGTTTTCGGATTAGGGTTCCAATAGCCAAAATAATTATCAAACTTCATAATATATAACTCATGCTTGCTAATATCCAAAGCTACAACAATAAGCAAATCTTAATTGCTAAAACGACAAGATTATACCTTTACAAGCCCTTAAAAATTCCAAGATTCAAAGTCGTTCCTTAGCAAATTCTTAGCTCTTTTCCTTATGTTCCAATCCGCTCCAAGCACTCCTTAGAAGCCTATGAAGAACCCATCTTCAAGTTCCAACTTCAAAGTTGAAGAACTCCTCAAGTTTCCGCCTTGCGACTAATACGAAAACGCCATTTTTCCGAAATCTTTTTATAGAGATATCCTTTCAATACCCTTAGGGACATTGGGTTTAAGTCTTGTGAACAATGGATCAAAACTACAAATTTTTCTTGTGCAAAAGGTAGTGAACCCGAGAGCATGTCTTGAAGAACACAAGGTTCTCTAATTTTTCTAAGTGTAAAAAGCCAAGTCTTGCTACTAGTTGGGTATATAAAACATATTGGAGGGCTTAGATTAACACACTTGTGGGCTAGGATGAAGAACAATTAATGTAAAGCCAAGTGGACAAGTTGACTTGGTCAACAAACTCAAGCTAGCAAGACTTATCTTCCAAGATGGTCAATGACCATTTTACCCTCCCTCTAATTCGTCCAAGACCATATGTGGGGGTTCCACGTGTCGCCCTCTCATTCGTTCATAAAATTCCGTAACCCTCGTGGCCCCACAAAACGTAAAATTCCTCGGGTGGGCCCCACATGACCAAATTCGAAAAACAAATTTCCATAATGTTAAAAGTTCCATAATCCTCAAATAATGCATTTTGAGAATCCAATTCTCAACAACGAACATTTTTCCTTTCCGGCGTTCGGAAGATTTTCTGCCGGAAAAACAATTCTTCCTTTCGTACCAATTTTCAAGTCTTGATTCCTTACGTACATTCTCTTATACATGTCCTGGACTTACGGGGTGTAACATTCTTCCCCCCTTAGAAACATTCGTCCCCGAATGTTCTTAGTCGGTTTTCAAGCTATACACACTCCGGCACAATCTCTATACTATGCCTATCAATCAAAACTGCACAAGACCAACGATGCCACACATGGCCACCACAACATACGTAAACATAACAATGGACCTTCCGTCCGTGGTCCCTTCTCACAAAACTCGAAGGTTACAGTCTTCTCAAACACGGGATCCTTAGAGGTTCCTTTCTTTCCTTACTTGTCATACTTTCTCGTACTTTCAAACTTATCTAGTACACGTACAAAATATCAAATATTGTTTCTATTCTCCAATCCTTGGAGTTACTATCCAAACTTGGCCATATTGTTACTTACTTTCCCGTTAAGGCTCTTCTCGGTCCTTACGACCTGATTCCGATGGAACGCATCCACAAACTCGTACAACGATCAACTAGACTTGGGCCTTGCACCCTCGTGACCCTATCACATAGCGGGACCATTTCTAACTGACATCACCCCATTCCATACTACCGGCTGACCCGAAATGAGTCCATAACCCGACTCATCGTCACACTTAACTTCTCATTCTTAGTCTGAAATAAATCTTTCTCTTATCTCAAGGTACTTCTCACCCTATCCCCCTATTCACTAGAGGTTCGTCACATAGGTCCAAGTATTTCTACTGTACATTCTTCCCTATCGGTCTTACACTGTTACGGGGGTAATTACAACTTGTGAACTCTACACAACTATAGTCTCTGTTCACTTACCATTCTTGTCAATATTCTTAACTTCTCACTTTACTAATCAAGGTATCCCTACCTATGGGCTACTATCACTTTACAACTCTAGCAATAAAGGGAAAACATATACGCTAGGGTAAAATCTGAATCTAACAATGCACGTATGATTCAAAAGAATCGAAGTATACCTGTAACCCCATGAGATGTTGCCTCCTGATCCTGCCTAGTAGTCACGTCAGCTATGCGGTTCGAAGGACCGCCAGAACTATAAACACCACCCTGACCTCTACCACGGCTGGTTGACATCCAACACCGCCTTGCAGGGGCGTGCATTTGTGGAGGAAAGGGAATCAACGATTGGCCTCATAGGCTGAGCCACCTCACCGGTGCTCTTTCTAAAAGGACATACCTTTCGAATATGGCCCGGACGGCCACAATAATAACAAACACCTGTGCCATGACGACATTTCCCCGAATGACGCTTACCACATCTGCAACACTGAGGAATAGGTGGCCTCGACCGAGAAAATCCCCTGCTCCTTTGAGAACCTCGACCCCTGGAGCTTGGACCGGCTCCTAAATACCTCGTGGGGTCCAATATCCCACCTGTGAGTTGCGGGGGTATGTACTGGGTAGGCTGGGATGAATATCTCACTCATTTCTTGAGCGGCTCGTCCAAAAACTCACCGGGATAACCAACCGGTCTAGCCCTCTTACGCTGATCTCCACGTTGGCCCTCTACCCCCTGTACACCTGTCTGTACTGGCCGAATAACCTCATGTTGATGAAACTGTAGCACCGCTATCTTGGTCAATAATATAACTGCTTCCCTCATGACCCTATAGTCTTCTCCTGGCGAATCGGAGACTGCAGTGCTTTGGGGTCTCAAAACTGCAGAAGAACTTCGCCGATCGCGGCCTGACATCCGGTATACCACAGGCATAAGCCCTATCAACTCTCTAAGTCGACTAGTAGCTCGCTACTCTTTTGCCCTTCAGGCGCTGTTGCCCTCGCGGAGGCATAATCAGAACACAAAATTACGTCAGAGAGGAATTATCTTACTAACACAGCTCTATGGCACGATCTTAGAGTGAGAAGAATAGAAACCAACTCCTAAATGTCCTATGGCCTCCTGTTTATGGGTGTGGCGCGCAACACACCGATAATCAAGACTCTACTAGACACGGTCTGTAGACATTTCGAGAGGCGATCGCTCGATACCACTCTGTCACGCCCGAACCGGGCGTGTTGGTGCCTACAGGCACCCTTCTACCTAACAACACAAGTAAACTGCGGAATTTAAATAACACCTCCTTTTTTTTTTAAAACCAACGTACGTGCAAGGGAAAAGTCGACAAGGCTGCCATATAATATACATAAAAAAACACAACACTGTACATGAGTCCAATCCCACATATGAATACAGACCTCTAAGAGTTTCTTGGTATGACGGAGACAAGGCCCGCCCGTACCCATAATCGTACAAAAGCACATCTTGAAAGAACTTATACCAAAAAGATAAACTCCCGAACAGAAGGAGCTATCCAAAAACTCTGAGCAGGGTCCTACACCTGCCGATCACCAAACAGCGTACCTAAACTGCGTCATGAGCGGCCGAAGAGGTCGATCTGAAGAATGTACCAAGTATGTGAAATAGTAAATACTGTAATGAAATCATAACAGTCTAACAAAATAGGAGACATGTATGATAGCCAACCTACGATACAACACATAAGCAATCATAACAAGTCGTGGACGTGCGCCAGTCATTTCTAAAATATAACCATGGGTCTCACGCCCATAATATCAATCATGCCCGTGGAAATCCTTCCTCACCGCGATCCATGATATAGTATAACACCAATAGGCATACATGAACACCAAGTCCCACGTGTCCTAAAAGCATGCGGGCTAAGTAGGAAAAGCGGCGGTGGTATAACGTCTTGGGGTTTATCCCTCATTTATACTCTTACCCTGGAGAAGGTGGTAACGCAGGGGGTATAATGTCTTGGGGGTTTACCCCTCACTTATACTCTTACCCTGGAGAAGGTGGTAACGCAGGGGGTATAATGTCTTGGGGGTTTACCCCTCACTTATACTCTTACCCTGGAGAAGGTGGTAACGCAGGGGGTATAATGTCTTGGGGGTTTACCCCTCACTTATACTCTTACCCTGGAGAAGGTGGTAACGCAGGGGGTATAATGTCTTGGGGGTTTACACCTCACTTATACTATTACCCTGGAGAAGGTGGTATAGCGTCTTGGGGGTTTACCCCTCACTTATACTCTTACCCTGTCTCAACCGGCCGTCAAACAAAACATAAGCACTACCATTTCTTTTATAAAAATCCGGGAATTTAACCCAAGTACTACAAATAACGGAAGAATACCCGTGGAAATCCCACATCACTGTCGGTACGTCCAAGTAACTTACAACAAGACAGCCGGCCTGTCACGACCGATCGGGCGTGGTAGTGCCTTACCGGGCACCCTGGTGATACAACATCGAGAAAAACCGGAAATAGAAACTCAAGAAAAGCGATGAAATAAGCGGCTAACCCAAACGGTTACCTTTTGTACATAAATTAAAACTTGAGCGATTACATCCTTACAAACTCGCGGCGATCTCGGCACCTCTAAGAATTTTGAAACCATAATGACGGAACAGACCCCGCCATGCCCCGAATATACAAAGTCTACCACTTCAGAACCGTGCCCACGACAAGCTTACGGAGATATGGAGCTTTCAGAACCGAACAACGATCCTAAGAGTGCGAATCGACCAAGCTATGTACCTCAACTGCGGCATGAGCGCGGCCGCCGAAGGAGGTCGATCTGCAATTGCAGTATGTGGCGAAAAATCGTAAATGAAATCATAATAGTCTATATAAAGCAGGAGACATGTATGATAACCAAACTACAGTACACAACATATAAGCAGTCATGTCAAGTTAGGGACTCATTCCCGTGAAATCATCACTCAAATACAACCCGGGAATTTAACCCGCACAATAACCGCATGCCCCGATATCTCACCTCGGTATAAGCATGGCCCTGGAACCGTCCTAGAGGGCCTATACCCATGGACCATCCAACGTGTCGGTATGCCCAAAGGAGATAACAAGATAACAATCCCTGTGGAAGCATACCCGTGGGCCACCCAACGTGTCGGTATGTCCAATCAACTAACAAGATAACACTCACTATGGAAGCATACCCGTGGGCTACCCAACGTGTCAGTATGTCCAAACAAATACAAGATAATACTCACTGGGGGCGATGCGTACTCGTGGGCCAACGTGTCGGTATGTCCAAACAAATAACAAGATAACACTCTAATGGAAGCATACCGTGGGCGACCCAACGTGTCAGTATGTCCAAGAGGATCGATATAGTGGAAGCATACCCGTGGGCTACCCAACGTGTCAGTATGTCCAGACAAATAACAAGATAACACTCCTAATGGAAGCATACCCGTGGGCTACCCAACGTGTCAGTATGTCCATCAATCAACCAGATAGCCGGCCCTCCATCGAGAGGCTCGGTAGCACACAATCAAACACTTGCACAACAAGGCTATCACAACAAGCATAGACAAGTTACACACAACTCAAGGTACTTTAAACACTTCTTAACACAACGTCAAGTATACGATAAAACCAGTATCTAACCCCTTTAAGATCAAGGTACTCCTACCTTTTATAACCAAGCCACTTATGTTTTTCCATCACAAAGAGTTCAATATTTGAAAACAAGTTACTTCTCTATTTCCAAAAAATCAAGTTACCATTCTAAATCCAATAATGAATCCATTTCTTTATTTTCCATAAAGTCGTTATAACTAACTTCCCATAAAGCTATTATAACACTTTATGTTTTAAAACAATACAAGACAAAACCATGCCTTTCTTTTAAAACAAAACACTTCCAATTCTTAAGTCTCTTTTCTTTTAGAAATCGAATTCCTTACTTTGGAATTTTTAAGAAGATCAAAACTTGATTTCAATAATTCTTATTAGAGCAGCCATGATCTAGGAAATGTAATACCATTTTGTCTTATCTTAGCTTCTATGCAGATGGAGGTTTCTACTGGTTTTAACATGATAAATTGTCATTACTTCTTTCCTTTATTAACGCTGCATTGGCTTGTTCGATTCCTATTCCCATTTCCGAAATTTATGCAACATTATTCTTTTAACAACCAAGTACTCATTTCTCACGAATGAGGTTTCACACTTTTCAACACCACTTAGGTCAATTATACGTCGAGCCTCTTATCTTTTGAAATCAACAAACCATCCTTTTACCTACATAAAGTGGTTATAACAAACTTCCCATAAAGCCGTTATAACACTTTATGTTTTTAAACCAACCAATTACAACTATAAGCCCTTATGAGACCAAGAGGGCGTATTCTTTAACCACCGAGTACTTATTACTAACGAATAAGATTTTCCTACTCTTTCAAACAATCAAGACCTTCACACTTCATATCAAGTCAAGGCACAACAAGGGAAATCAAATTTCTTTAACACACGTGCATCTACTGCACTATATATTTCACAAATAATCATGCTGAAGAGGATAGGAAGAATCACATACCTCGCGACGATTATCGACGGTTAGCAAAATGCTCCACAGTACTATCCCCCTTAAGTAGAATATGCTACTCGTAGTACTTCAATCCTATAAGGGTCATAAAACGTCTATCAAACTCTAGTTTTGAACGTAGAATAACTAAGTGCAAGGTCCCTACATTCTACGGAAATTTGGACAGAACTTCCTTTGTTTCTACTAACTTTGCCACCTTTTTCAAGGTCGAATTTCAATAACAAACGCCACATTTAAGGCACACAATTCAGCTAACCACAAAGGGGATTACACGTCTTTACAGGACGCGTAAAATTCCGCCCCACAACAACACAAAATAAACCAATCCTAAACCCCTTTCCAATTCTTTCCAATCCAAGTTCTTCGGTCTAACATGATATCTAGCCCTAGACATCTTCAACAATTACAATTTCCCCTTTTACAACAAGTGACGACCAAATTAGAAATCCAATTGAAGTTAAGATCTTAAGGCTAACATGCCCATTTCGGTTTCAACAAGACAACAAGATCCAAATCTATTCAAATATAACAGCCTCAGGCTCAATTCTAAACTACTAAAATATAACAGCCTCAGGCTCATTTCTAAACTACTAAAATATAGCAAGCATTAAAACTTATTTCCAAGAGAAGGGGAAAACTTTTACCTTAAGAAATAGCCCACAAAAGCCTCTTTCCTCCACTTATTTTCCGTCAAACTCGTCCACCAGCGCTTCCCACAAGTTTACCCACACTTTTCCTTCTTGCCGCCGCTCCAACAATCTCCTCTAAGGCAAGGTTTTCTTCAAAATCTAGAGAGAAAATGGAGAGGGTTTCTTAGGAGGGTTTCCAAGATGGAATGGCCAAGTCTTCCAAGACTTGGCCCTAAAATAGGACCCTATTCTGGTCAAAAGGATGGGAGGGACACTTGTCACCCTCCCATAGGCTTTTAACAAAATATCCCCTGATTTTCGTCTTTTCCTGCAGAAAATTCCCGCCTCGGCGCCGCGGCGCTTCCACTTCCGAAAAAGTTCCATCATTCCGGCGCCACGACGCTGAAACCCCCGCGGACTCCCAGTACAACCGCGCGCCTGCGTCCGGCCGCGGCGCTGTACCCTGAATGAAACCACTGCTTTGCACATTGCGCCAAACTTGAAACTTCCATAACTTTTGACTCCGATGTCCTATCGACGAACGGTTTGTTGCGTTGGGAACTAGATTTAACGGACTACACACTAGGCTTTTTAAACACCTTGAAATTCTTAACAACTGGGGTACAATACTCCACGGTAGACTCAAAATCCGTCCAACACATGTTTGTCAACTTATCTTTCAACTTTCAAATCTGATATTCCTTGGTATGTTCTTATCTTATCTTCTTGAATTTACGGGGTGTAACATTCTCCCCCCCTTAGAAACATTCGTCCCGAATGTTCCTTCTAAGTCTCCAAAACGCAGACGCCGGTATAGTCTTCACTACTATACTTACGAAACCAATTATGCCACACCTGGCCATAATATACAAATCACGCAAAACTCTAAACTCCAGCCAATGAGGGATCACCTCTAATATCCCAAAAGCTCCCACCCCTCATGGACTTATCACTCGAATATACTCCACGTATACTATGTACTCCGACAAAGATAACCGTAAAATCTTCCACTCAAGACGGCCTTGCATCCGAGGTCCAAACTGTTATAAATTCTAAAGATCACAATTGTCTCGTCTCCAGACTTACCCATTTTCAACTACCCATGTTTTCTAATTCACAACTAACACAATGCTATCCGTATATAGCACTCAACATGTATCCACCATAACAACATAAACCCGTCTCCTAAGGGCTGAAGATATCTCTGCAACTACTGCCTCGCTTTCCCTTTGTCGCTCTAATCATAATCCTGCCCTGCAGGGCGCCTAGCTATAAAAGGCGAGGAACCAGCCACCGATCCCGAAGGCTGAATCATCCCTCTTGTATCTGTTACACCCCGTAAATTCGAATATAAGATAAGTTGGCAATCATGTGTCGAACGGATTTTTAAGGCTTATTTGGAGTGTGGTACCCCAATTATTTTTTTTGATGTATGGGGTGTTTAGCAAGCCTAGTATAAAGTTGGATGAGTCTAGTATCCAACGTGACAAACCGTTCGTCGATAGGACATCGGAGCGGAGAGGTATGGGCGTTAGAAATTCTGTAAGCAGGCGCAGAGGAAGGATTTTCGTAGCAGGCGTCTCAGCGCCGCGGCGCCGTCAGCAGGGCCGCGGCGCCACTAATCCTGAAAATCCTCGGAGGTTTCGGCGCCGCGGCGCCGACTGCAGGGCCGCGGCGCCAAGGCGGGATTTTTTCTGCGGGAATTGCTTAAAACAGGGGATATTTTCAAAAAGGGCCTATGGGAGGGTGACAAGTGTCCCTCCCATCTTGTTGACCACGAAAAGAGCCCTATTTTAAGACCAAGTCTTGAAAGACTTGGTCATTTCACCTTAGAACACCTAAAAACCCCTCTCCCCTTCTCTCTTGAGATTTGAAGAAAACCTAGCTTAGTGGGTGTTGTTGGAGCGGCGGTAAGAAGACAAAGTGCTGGTAAGCTTGTGGGAAACTCACAAGGACGAGTTTGACGGGAATAGAAGTTGAAGAAAGAAAGCTTTAGTGGGCTAACCCAAAGGTAAGAGATTTCCTCTCCTCTTGGAAATTTGATAGTAATCCTTGTTAAAGTTGATATTGGCCACATAAATCATGTTTTAGATGGATATGTATAATAGGTTTTGATAGCCATTTGAAATGTGAAAAACAAAGGAAATCAATAGTTGTGACTGTAACATGTATACAGACCTTATAAATGGATATATTGTTGTGAGCCAATTGGGGCTGTTTAGTTAGTCATTTGCATTGGACTACCTTCTATATATTGTGAGCCAATTGGGGCTATTTAGTTAGTCATTTGCATTGGACTACCTTCTATATATTGTGAGCCAATTGGGGCTGTTTAGTTAGTCATTTGCATTGGATGACCTTCTTTTTAATTGTGAGCCAATTGGGGCTGTTTGGTTATTGTATTTTCGGCCTTGAAAGAGGTGGCAAAGTGAGTAAATACAAAGGAGGTGATGTCCGATTTTCCGTAGGATTTAGAGACTTAACACTTATAATATTCTACGATTGAAGCAAGGCTTTAATAGACGTATCGTGAATATTATAGGTTGACGTACTACGGGCGGGACTTTGTACTTGGCAAGTGGTTTGACCCGACGAGGTATGTAGAACTTTTCCTATCCTTTGAGCATGACTAGTTTCACGTATATAGTACGGTAGACGTACAAGACTTTGACATTCTTTATTTGTTTTATGAAATGCCAAGTCGGGTGAGTTAGGAGATTTAACTCACTTCTTTGAGAATATTAAAGATGTCTTAAGTCTTGTTAAAGATAAGGGACTTGAAGAATTTTAAAGTATGTAATACTTGTGTCGTTTTAAACGTATAAGTCCCTTGGATAGGAAATTGTACATGACTAAGGTATAAAGTGAATATAACGACTTTATGGGGAGTTGGTTATGTTGACTTTATGGAAAGATAAATGACTTGATTTTAATGGAAGGCAATTCGATTTTAAGGCATCAATTGCCTAAGGTTTTATAAGACACGAGTCACTTGATTTAGAAGCCATATTTTATTTCTAAAAGTATTGTGACTTGTCTTGAAAAGAAATTGTCACTTGATACTACGGCTATTAGTATCTTGGAAGTTTTATAATGAAATGAGTCATTTTAAAAGCATAGAGGTACGTAGTACTTTGGGTTAAATTCCCGGATTTTTATAAAAGACATGATAGTGTCTTAGGTAAACTAAAAGAGTGTATATGAACAAGAATAGTAAGAAGTTAGGGGATTTCTTAACTTGCTTATATATTGCATGATAAGCCGATAGAGCTTATGTTATGTGTGATAGCCGGATTTGGGCTAATGATATATTATTCGTTGCGGGGTCATTCCCCGGGATTGTGGCATTGTATATTTCCGTGGATTTGCTAACCACGATGCGAGGAATACCTCATGCGAGTCCGTAAGGGCTTATGCGGGTGAAATAGTCCCATGCGGGCGGGTCCAGCCTATGCGAGGAATACCTCATGCGAGTCCGTAAGGGCTTATGCGGGTGAAATAGTCCCATGCGAGGAATACCTCACGCAGGTCCACTGGACCTATGCGGGTGAAATAGTCCCAGGAGTAGGATTCCAATCCTATTTTTCGTTGTAAGTATACACCTATTTATACTCTCATTGTTAGTAAGGCCTTAATCGTAATCTGTTAGCATACATGTCTCCGGCTTTCTTTTAAACTTGTTGTAATTACAGTCCTTTCCAGTTTTTCTGACTTAGTACCTTTTGTGTACTGACCCCCTTCCTCGGGGGCTGCGTTCATGCGCGAGAAAGTAAGCGAGTTGCGGATCCACACTCTTAGGATCACTTATCAGACGTCGGAAGCTCCATTCTCCGGAGGCTTGTCTTTCTTTTGGTACAGTCTTTCCCTGATGTTGTAGATTATGTACATTCAGGGGTATGGCGGGCCTGTCCGCCACGCTTGTTATTCCTAGAGTGCTGTATTCACATATGTGGTTGGGTAGAAGCGAGTTGTAAAGTTGTACTTTTGACTTTGTTTATATTATGGAAGCGGCCTTATCGGCTGCTTTGTGTTGATATATTAATTACACCTGTGTTTATGTTGTGTATGTTCCGCTGCTATTCTCTGATGTGTACCTGGACAGGGTGCCCAGGTAGGGCACCAGTCGCGGCCCGGGGTCGGGTCGTGACAGTATCCCTCCTACTTGGACATCCTCCCATCCCATGGCCCTGACGGCCACATGTATAACAATCTCCCAAACTAGCACGACACCCTGAGGATCATCCTCAGCTCTCTATCCATAGAACTCTGGCGAACTGCAACTCAAGAAATCCCGAAGTCTCAGATTATCGGATCTAGGGTGAATCACCGATGCTTGTGGAACCACGACTCGTCTGTCCTCATTCCTAGCCACAAGCCTAGCTAGTATCTGGGCCATTTCCTTGTAATTCATATCCTCGGCTCCTGGTCGTGAAACTGGAGGCTCAGGTATCGTGGCCTCAGTAGAAATTACTGCCGCTCTAAACTCTGCTGGGGCTAGCGGCGTCATAAAACTCGTCGTCTGAAGTACTATCTCAGGTAATGATCGGGCCTGTGCCCTCGTAACCCTCTGTGTTCTACTCGTAGCTCCCTCTGCTGCCTTGCCCTCCTGGGCTCTGGTTGCCTTGCGCAGAGGCGTAACGGGTACATAAGAATACGCCAGAGGGAGTCCAACTTATAACATAACTCTAAGGCACGATCTCAGAGTGAGAAGAATGGAAACCAATCCTAAATATCCTGTAGCCTCCTGATTATAGATGTGGTGCACAACACACCGATAATCAAGACTCTACTAGATACGGTCTGTAGACACTTTCCGAGGATTAAGCGCTCACGATACCACTTTTGTCACGACCGATCCGGGCGTGGTGGTGCCTTATGTTATACCCGTATTTCGGTATATGCGTGAGGAATACGTACAAAAGTTTAGCCTTAAAGATTAGGCCAAGTTCGAAATTGTGCCTGACTCGATTAAAGAATCGTTTCAGACGAAACGTTTCCACACTTTCGTAGGGAAAATTCCGGCTATGTCATTTAGTATTTTTGCGGATTTTTCCAGAGGCGAAACATTTTGGACCAACGGGAGGCGACACTTGGCACCCTCCATTGGTGGACTTGATAATCCATGGGACGAATTGGATGAAGTTTGTACGTTTTGTGCCTTGCACAAAGTCAAGGAGTTGGTAGGATATTTGTGTTTAGTTAATCCTCACCTACACTTGCCTTGCACTTGTCTTAATCTTGGCCATTGGTTGGCCACCTCTTGACCTATAAATACCCCCTTAGAGATGAAGAGTTCTTCATCCACAAAGCTTTCAAGTCTAAAAATCCTTCCTCTCCCTTTGTAAGCAATTCGTCCAACACCCCCTCCCGAGAAGCTTGGCGAGGCTACCCCACCTTTAGCCTAGCGAAATCTACCCCTCCCTTGGTAGAAAAGTTGTCTTCTAGTATTGTTATAATTCCCAAAATACCTAGCCCAAATCCCTTAGTCCTTAGTAGAAGTTGTGAAGAACTTCTAAGGTTTCTTAGACTCTGGAGCGCATGACTTAGGAGCTAAACCTTGCTCAGGCGCGACTTTATCTAGGATATTATTGGGCTTACCGAGGTAACTAATCCTAACCCTCTTTTGAATTAGAGAATACATACTGTAGTAGTATTAGAATAAGTATAAATACTTAGAAGAGTATTAAAGAATAGAATTGGACTGTTTTCACAGTAGACTCATATAGCTCACCGGGTAGGGTTGTCTTTGACTTTCCGTAGGATTATGAACCCTCTGTTTAGAATGACCTTGAGTAGTCTTTGATAGATGTGCGTGACTATTATAGGTGACTCTGCGCGCGACATATTCGACTTGGCAGGTGGTTTTCGCTGAGAAGGTATGTGATTCTTCCTAAGCATGATATTTTACAATATATAGTACGGTAGACGTACATGTGTGAACTGAATAATAACTATGGCAATGTCTTTGACTTAAGCCTGAATAATACTTACGGAATGCCTCACGGCTTAAGCTGAATAATAAAGAATCAAAACATTTCAAAGAATCTTGAATCATTTTTAGAGAAGATAAATATTTGGTTTTAAAACAAAAGCTTAAGAGTTATACTAGCTTTATGGGAAGTTAGGTATAACAACTTAAGAAAGATAAAAGGCATTTACTTGTTTGTTTATAAAAGCCTTGTATTGATTTGTTAAGTGTAGTAAGATTGTTTGATAAGTAGACATTTTATGATGCTACGTGTTAGTGTCTTGTAATCTTTGTGTAAGAAGTCATTCTTCTTTGTACTTACGTTGCTAACGGTAAGTCCATTGTCTTGTTATTGTATCAACTACCCTCGATCGTTATACGAGGCTTGCCCCGATGCGGTCTATACGGCTATGCGGTCTGTGAGACTATGCGGGCGGCGGTATGCTCGGGATTGATCATTCGGGCGTTTGCTTTGATCACGGGGACTCCTATGCGGTTTGTTGAGACTATCACGGTCTTTTGAGGCTATGCGGTGCGGGAGCCTAGGCGGATCTGGGGTTGGCTGCCCCGATGCGAAATATCTCATGCGGTGCATGTGGGACCTATGCCGACTGCGGAAGTCGAGGACTAGGCACGAAGAAAGATACTATGGGCGATTGGACTTGCTTCGATCATTCGCTGCCTAGATTAGACCTGTTACATTTTTCCTATTCGTGTTGTTGTTTGTGATGTGGCACTATGTGCAATTGAACGATTGTATTTGTGAAAAGGTTTTAAATACTTTGATTTCATTTAAGTACTTTATAGTTTCACATACTTGGTACTGTTATCGACCTCGCCGGGCTGCGTTAAATCTGCGCGGTAAGAGCGCAGTGCTAGATCCACATCCTTAGGATCTTTGCGTTGGTGTCGGGAGCTCCATCTTCTCCGAGGCTCTACTTTTGGGTATGATCTCCTTGTATTGTAGATAGTTTTATGCAGATCGAGGGTATGGCGGGAACCTGTCGCCATAGTTGTTACTTCCTTAGAGGTGCAGTAGTACTATTATGCAGTTGGGATGTAATCGCAAAACTTGAGTTATTTATATTATGCGAAAGGCAAGCTTTTCATCGGATAAAGCGTATGTCTTATTTTATAAAGCTGTTTCTGTCTTGTTTTATATTCAGGTTACTCGATGTATGACTACTTGGGTGCCGGTAAGGCACGATCCACGGGCCGAGCAGTCGTGACAAAAGTGGTATCGAGCGATTAATCCTCGGAAAGTGTCTGACCGTATCTAGTAAGTCTTGATTATCGGTGTGTTGTGCACCACACCAATAATCGAGGCTATAGGATATTTAGGATTGGTTTCCATTCTTCTCATTACGAGATCGTGCTTTAGAAGGCGTGTTATAGGTTGGACCCTCTAACGTATTCCTTTCTATGCTGATTATGCCTCCACGTAAGGCAACCGGGCCCGTGAAGGGCAAGCGGCCGGAGGCGCTAGCGAGACACCCGAGTCACGAGGGCTCGGGCCCGGTCTATACGAGAGGCGGCGAGTTCTATGACGCCGCCCGGCCCAGCGAGAGACCGGTACCCACCTCACGTCCCACGGCTGGGCGGAGGAGTTAGGTACAATAAGATAGCCCGACTATTGGCTAAAGTTGTGGCCCGTCTGAGAGAAGGCTGGATCACGGTTCGGCTCGGCTCGATCGCACCGTAGTGCACCGAGGCGAATAGTTTGAGGCTACGAGATTTCTTGAGTTGTAGCCGCGATTTCTGGTCGGCGGAGGATGATCGCGAGGAGTTCATCCGTCGGTGCAGAAGGATTATCACGGGTGATCGGGGCTTGAGGCGAGTGTGACATTCGGTTCGCATCGGTGCGTGATACATGATCGATTGGTTTGACTCATGGAGCTTTCGGGAGAGCATGCACTCAGCAGATGGGATGAGTTTTGAGGCTTTTCTCACACACTTCTTGCCTCCGCAGATGAGGAGGGCACGAGTGATAGATTCTTGTTCTTTGAGACAGGAGGACGCCTTGGTGAGGAGTACAATGTCGAGTTTGATTCTTTGGCTCGATATGTCCACTGCTTGTAGCAGATGGAGGGCGGTGCATCGCTATGTCACTGGCTAGATGATTACATGGCGAGTCTTGTGCGGGTGTGTCCGCCCGGCCTGTGCATGGACATAACCGTATGCGAGCTCATCTGTTTGGGATGTGAGGCGTAGAGACCGCGGGTAAGCGATATCGGCGAGAAGAAGGCGAGACGGCGGTTCTTTTGGTGGTCCTCGGGGTGGCGGCATCGTGAAGTCGGATTTGCACCACGGCCAGCGCGAGCGCTCTACCTCATTCGGCCTGGCCCGAGGCGATCGAGGCGGTCGGGGCGAGACTTGATTTCGAGTAGCGAGGGTGCTAACCGTTGAGCTTCGGTGTGCGTTGTGGCGGATACCATTCAGGGGCGTACTCGGGAGCTGCTATACTTGTGGCGGCGGTCATTTCGCGAGTTTGTCCGACCGGAGCGGCGCTGGTAGTAGGGCCCGATCTACGGTGCATTGCCGCTTCTTCATCCCGGCGATTACTCGCCGGAGAAGGTACTCATGGACCAGCGGTCGCGGCGAAGATCGTGGCGCGGGTCGATTCTAGCGGTCCTCGAGAACGCATTTATGCTTTGTCCGGTAAGCGGGATCGGAGGCCTCGCGATGTCGCAGTACCTTATCGGTTCGGGTTTGATGTGTATGCTTTGATAGATCCGGTTCTACTCTGTCTATATATCTCCCCTTGTTGCTAGTAGGATAGGGATAGAGCACGAGTCCATAGACCGCTTCGAGGTAGCTACGCGATGGTGATTCGGTGGTAGCTCGGCGGGTATATAGAGCTTGTCTGTGACCGTTCTGATCGTCGGACCCTGGCGACTTGATAGAGTTGGAGATGATTGACTTCGACGTGATTATGGGGATGGATTGGCTAGCTTCTTGCTACGCCAATGTAGGCTGAGAGAGAGTAGTGCGTTTCAGTTTCTGAGGGCCGGTTGTTGAGTGGGAGAGCACGGTATCGCCGGGGTAGGTTTATTTCCTACCTCGAGGCTAGGAAGATGGTGCGAAGGGTATATCTACCATCGTTCGGGTGTTTATTCTGAAGGCTGCGGTACCAGATTTTGATCGGTTCGATGGTCGTGAGTTCCCAGGCGTGTTTCGGATGACCTCGGGTATCCTCACGAGAGGAGATTGAGTTTTGTATTGACATATTGCGGCCACTCGGCTATTTCCATTCGCCATACTGAATGGCACTGCCGAGTTGAGAGAGTTGAAGGATCGGCTTAGAGATTTCTTTGGAGAAGGGCTTCATCGCCTAGTGTTTCTCCCCGGGAGGCCAGTATTGTTCGTGAAGAAGAAGGGCGGGGCCAGCTGCGTGTGTGTTGATTCTGACGGTGAACAAGGTGACCATTAAGAACGAATACCCTTCCCGAGATTGATGATTTGTTCGACCGATTGCAGTGCGAGATGTTTCTCAAGATTGATCTGCGATCGGGCTATCATCAGTGCGAGTCGAGAGAGGTGGATGTCCCTAGGATCGCATTCGGGACGACGGGCATTATGAGTTGGTCATGTCTTTTGGGTTGACAATGCTCGGCGGTATTCATGGATTTGATGAACCGAGTGTTCAAACCATTTTGGACACGTTTGTGATAGTGTTCATTGATGATATCTTGGTTTATTCTCGCTCGAGCGAGGAGCATGCGAGCATTTGAGGGTCTTGTGACAGTTCTCGAGACTGTGATTATGCGCAAGTTTTCCAAATGTGAGTTTTGGTTGACTTGATGGCGTTTCTTGGGCATATTGTGGGTGATGGCATTCGAGTGGATACGGCGAATCGGCGATCGTGACTTAGCCTAGACCTCTTACTCCGAGAGGTTCGCGATTTTACGGGCCTTACAGATATTATCGGCGGTTCGTAGAAGTTTGCTTATCTCTGCACCATTGACTAGGGTGACTCGAAGCGGCAAGTTTGATGGGTGATGCTTGTGGCGAGGTTTCGATTCTTTGAAAAGAAGGCGGCGCCCCGTTCTTACTCTTCCGGAGGTCCGGATGGTTATGTCGTGTATTGTGATGCGTCGGGCATCGGGTTGGGATGTGTGTTGATGCGGCATGGCGGGGTTATAGCATATGCGTCGACGGTGAAGAAACACGAGAGGAACTACCCCCATGATTTGGAGTTGGCGTAGTGATTCACGCTTTGAAGATGCGGAGGCACTATTTGTATGGGGTTCACGTGGATATTTATACGGACCACAAGAGCCTCGGTATATCTTCACCAGAGGAGCTGAACTTACGGCGAGAGCGGTGGTTAGAGTTGCTTAAGGATTACGATGTTGATATCCTGTACCACGGGAAGGCGATGTTGTGGCGTATGCTCTTAGTCGTAGGTCGATGGGAGCCTATCGGATATGCGGCTAGAGAGGAGGGACATGGTTCGTGATTTGCATCGATTAGCGAGCCTTGGTGTCCGCTTGATTGATTACGATAGCGGTGGGGTTAGAGTTCGTGAGGTTGTTGAGTCTTCCATCGTCGAAGAGGTGAAGAGGCAACGATTCGAATCGGCTTTGATTCGATATCGTGATACAACTCTTCGTGAGGGCAAGGTCCTTTTGGTAGCACGATGGGGTGCTAAGGTTTGGCGGCGTGTGTTCGGATGTTTGAGGACTTGGCGAGTTCTTAGGGAAGCACACGGTAGCGGCGTTACTCTATCCATCCGGTCGACCAAGATGTACCACGACCTTAGATCGTGTATTGGTGGGATGGCTTGAAGAGGGGCGTTGCGAGTTCGTAGCTCGGTGCGTGTTGTCGGCGGTGAAGGTAGAGCACGAGGCACAGTGGTTTGTTCTGACGATTGAGATCGACACGGAAGTGGGAGGTAATCAACATGGACTTCATCACGGGATTACCTGCACTCGGAGGAGACATGATTCTATATGGGTTATCGTCGACGGTGGCGAAATCAGCCCACTTTCTTCCCGTCGGGGCGACTTTTTGGTGAGGATTATGCGAACTTTACATCAGAGATCGTCGATGCATGGAGTCCCTACTTGATCATATCGACGAAGAGCCCGATTTACGGCTAACTCGGAGGTCCTTCCGAGGTTTAGGGACGCGGTGAGCACAGTCTGCATTTCATCCGCAGAGCAGACGGACGGCGAGCGCACTATCGGACTCTTGAGGATATCTGCGAGCCTGTGTTATTGACCGATGGTAGTTGGGAGGATCATTTGCCTCTGGTTGAGTTCGCATATAATAATAGCTACCACTCCAAAGATTCGATGGCGCCTTATGAGGCCTTGTATGGGAGGAAGTGCGGTCGCCTATAGGTTGGTTCGATGTGGGCGAGTGCGGCTAGTGGGACCAGATTTGGTGCGTGACGGTGGATAAGGTGAAGCTTATCAGGAGCGGCTTTGTGACTCGAGTCGGCCAAGTCGTATCACGAGATCATCGTCGTCGGCATCTTGAGTCGAGGTTCATGATTGGGTTTTCCTAAAGGTGTCACCCATGAAGGGTGTGATGAGATTCGAGAAGAAGGGGAAACTCAGCCCAAGGTACATTGGGCCGTTTCAGATTATCCGCAGGGTAGGCAAGGTTGCCTACGAGTTGGATCTGCCGTCCGATCTGGAGAAGCGGTGCATCCGATTTTCACGTATCTATCTTTGAGAAGATGTATCGGGATCCATCTAGGGTACACCGATTGACGATGTCGGTGGCCAGGGGTTATCGTATGAGGAGATTCCATAGCGATAGTCGATCGTCGGGTTAGGCGTCTGCGGACGAAGGGCGTGGCCGTCAAAGTCTTGTGGCGGAACGAGCTCAGGGAGGAGATGACGTGGGAAGCCGAGGAAGACATGAGGCAGAAGTATCCTCACCTATTCCCACACCTCCAGGTAATTCACTTTCCTACTTATAAATTTCCATTATCATTTATGCCTAAGTGTTATCTTTTTGTGGCCATGTGTGGCACACAAACTGTTTAAGCTTCGATAAGCGTCTTGAGAAGGAACATTCGGGACGAATGTTTCTAAGGAGGAGAATGTTATACCCGTATTTCAGTATGTGCGTAAGGGAATACGTCAAAAGTTAGCCTTAAAGATTAGGCCAAGTTCGAAATTGTGCACAACTCGATTAAAGAATCGTTTTTCGAAAGCGTTTCCACGGCTTTCGTAGGGAAAATTCCGGCTATGTCATTTAGTATTTTTGCGGATTTTTCCGAGAGGCGAAACATTTTGGACCAACGGGAGGCGACATGGCACCTCCAATTGGTGGACTTGAATCGTCCATGGGGACGAATTGGATGAAGTTTGGCACGTTTTTGTGCCTTGCACAAAGTCAAGGAGTTGGTAGGATATTTGTGTTTAGTTAATCCTCACCCTACACTTGCCTTGCACTTGTCTTAATCTTGGCCATTGGTTGGCCTCTTGACCTATAAATACCCCTTAGAGATGAAGAGTTCTTCATCCACAAAGCTTTCAAGTCTAAAAAAATCCTTCCCTCTCACTTTGTAAGCAATTCGTCCAACACCCCCCCTCGAGAAGCTTGGCGAGGCTACCCCCCTAGCCTAGCGAAATCTACCCCTCCCTTGGTAGAAAAATTGTCTTCTAGTATTGTTATAATTCCCAAAATACCTAGCCCAAATCCTTAGTCCTTAGTAGAAGTTGTGAAGAACTTCTAAGGTTTCTTAGCTCTGGAGCGTACAACTTAGGAGCTAAACCTTGCTCAGGCGCGACTTTATCTAGGATATTATTGGGCTTACCGAGGTAACTAATCCTAACCCTCTTTTGAATTAGAGAATACATCCTGTAGTAGTATTAGAATAAGTATAAATACTTAGAAGAGTATTAAAGAATAGAATTGGGTATTTTCATGAGACTCATATAGCTCACCGGTAGGGTTGTCTTTGCTGACTTTCCGTAGGATTATGAACCCTCTGTTTAGAATGACCATCAGAGTAGTCTTTGATAGATGTCTGTGACTATTATGGTGACTCTGCTGCGCGACATATTCGACTTGGCGGTGGTTTTATTTGAGAAGGTATGTGATTCTTCCTAAGCGTGATATTTTACAATATATAGTACGGTGAGCGTACATGTGTGAACTGAATAATAACTATGGCAATGTCTTTGACTTAAGCCTGAATAATACTTACGGCAATGCCTCACGGCTTAAGCCTGAATAATAAAGAACTGAAAACATTTCAAAAGAATACTGAATCATTTTTAACAGAAGATAAATATTTGGTTTTTAAAACAAAAGCTTAAGAGTTATACTAGCTTTATGGGAAGTTAGGTATAACAACTTAAGAAAGATAAAAGGAATTTACTTGTTTGTTTATAAAAGCCTTGTATTGATTTACATTAAGTGTAGTAAGATTGTTTGATAAGTAGACATGTTATGATGCTACTCGTGTTAGTGTCTTGTAATCTTTGTGTAAAGTCATTCTTGCTTTGTGCTTACGTTGCTAACCGTAAGTCCATTGTCTTGTTATTGTATCACCTACCCCGATCGTTATACGAGGCTTGCCCCTTGATGCGGGTCTATACGGCTATGCGGTCTGTGAGACTATGCGAGCAGCGGTATGCTCGAGATTGATCATTCGGGCGTTTAGCTGATCACGGGGACTCACTATGCGGTCTGTTGAGACTATGCGGTCTTTTGAGGCTATGCGAGTGCGGGAGCCTAGGCGGATCTGGGGTTGCTGTCCCGATCACGAGAAATATCTCATGCGGTGCGTGTGGGACCTATGCGGGCTGCGGAAGTCGAGGACTAGGCACGCGAATGATACTATGGGCGATTGGCCTTGCTTCGATCATTCGCGGCCTAGAATAGACATTCTGATTTTCCTATTCATTGTTGTTTGTGATGTGGCACTATGTGCAATTGAACCGATTGTATTTGTGAAAAGGTTTTAAATACTTTGATTTCATTTAAGTACTTTATAGTTTCACATACTTGGTACTGTTATCTTGACCTCGCCCGGGTGCGTTAAATGCCGCGGTAAGAGGCGCAGTGCTAGATCCACATCCTTAGGATCTTTGCGTTGGTGTCGGGAGCTCCATCTTCTCCGAGGCTCTACTTTTGGGTATGATCTCCACGTATTGTAGATAGTTTTATGCGATCGTGGTATGACGGGCCCATCGCCATAGTTGTTTACTTCCTTAGAGTGCAGTAGTACTATTATGCGGTTGGGATGTAGCGCAAAACTTGAGTTATTTATATTATGCCAAAGGCAAGCTTTTCATCGATAAAGCGTGTCTTATTTTATAAAGCTGTTTCTGTCTTGTTTTATATTCAATGGTTACTCGATGTATGACTACTTGGGTGCCCATTAAGGCACGATCCACGAACCCGAGCAGTCGTGACACCTTACCGAGCACCTAGTGATACAACATCAGAGAAAAACCAGCGGAAATAGAAACTCAAGAAAGAAAACAGTGAAATAAGAAAGCAGGCTAACCCAAACGGTTACCTTTTTGTACATAAATTAAAACATGAACAGTTACATCCCTTACAAACCTGCCCACAACAGTGCTACAGACCTCTAAGAATTTTGAAACCATAATGACGGGACAGGGCCCCGCCATGCCCCTGAATATACAAAAGTCTACCACTTGAGGAACCGTGCCACGGTGACAAGCTTAGGAGATATGGAGCTTTCAGAAGCGACGGCCGATCCTAAGAGTGCGGATCGCAAGCTATGTACCTCGACTGCGGCATGAGCAGCCCGAAGGAGGTCGATCTGCAATTGCAAGTATGTTAAGCGAAAAATACGTAAATGAAATCATAATAGTCTATATAAAGCGGGAGACATGTATGGTAGCAAACTACGATTACACAACATATAGCGATCATGTCAAGTTAGGGACTCGTGCGTGAAATCATCACTCAAATACAACCCGAATTTAACTCGCACAATGGCGCGTGCCCGGCGTCTCACCTCGGTATAAGCATGGCCTGGAAGCGTCTGGTGGGCCCGTACGTGGACCATCCAGCGTGTCGGTATGCCCAAAGGAGATAACAAGATAACAATCCTGTGGAAGCATACGTGGGCCACCCAACGTGTCGGTATGTCAATCAACTAACAAGATAACACTCACTATGGAAGCATGCGTGGGCTACCCAACGTGTCGGTATGTCCAAACAAATACAAGATAATACTCACTGTGGGCGCATACTCGTGGGCGCCAACGTGTCGATATGTCCAAACAAATAACAAGATAACACTCCTAATGGAAGCATACGTGGGATACCCAACGTGTCGGTATGTCAAGAGGATCGATATAGTGGAAGCATGCGGTAGGCTACCCAACGTGTCGGTATGTCGGACGAATAACAAGATAACACTCACAATGGAAGCATACGTGGGCTACCCAAGCGTGTCGGTATGTCCAAGAGGATCGATATAGTGGAAGCATACCCGTGGGCTACCCAACGTGTCAGTATGTCCATCAATCAACCAGATAGCCGGCCCTCCATCGAGAGGCTCGGTAGCACACAATCAAACACTTGCACAACAAGGCTATCACAACAAGCATAGGCAAGTTACACACAACTCAAGGTACTTTAAACACTTCTTATGTCACGACCCATTCCTGGGCCCGTGACTGGTGCCTTACCGGGGCACCCAAGTAGTCATACATCAGAGTAATCAGCGGAAATATAAAGCAAGACATGAAACAGTTTATAAAATAGGACACAGTTTAAGTGAGAAAACATCGCCTTTCGGCATATATATAAAAACATGGTTTAGCAGTTACATCCGATACTGTACAACAGGACTACAGACCTCTAAGGAAATATACAACTATGGCGGGGCCCTGTCCCGCCATACCTGTATACAAAACTATCTACAACAGGAGATCATACCCAAGTAGAGCCTCGGAAAGGATGGAGCTCACGACACCAACGTAGAGATCCAGGAATGTGGATCTAGCACTCTTGCCCTTACCTGCGGCATGAGCGCGGCCCAGGAGTCGATTACAACAGTACTAAGTATATGAAGCGTAAAATACTTAAATGAAAACATATTATTTTAAAATCAGTTTGCAAGTATGTATGAAACAACGAGGGACCGCACATAGTGCCACATCATAAACAAGCGCAACAATAGGTAAACTGTAACAGGTCTTTTCTTAGGCTGCAAATGATCGAAGAAGGGCCAATTGCTCGTAGTATCACCACGCAAGCCTAATCCTGGACTCTCGTAGTCCGCATAGGCCACTCACATAGGCCCGCATAGGGTACATAACCCGCGTCGGTAGCTACTCCTCGGCGTCGCCCCGACTCGTAGTCCGCATGGCCACATAGGCCGCATGAGGTATAACCCGCACACTAACACGGAACTCTCGTAGCTCCGCATAGGTCCCTTGGACCGCGTAGGTATTCTCGAATCATGGTCCCGGACGCTGAGTCTACCCCGCGTCGGATGACTTAACCCCGGTAATATGTCAAGAGGTGAGTGATGTTACACTAACCTAACGACTTATCGTTAAACAACATAAGCACAACAAGAATACTCTTTTACACAAGCGTTACAAGACACTAACACATAGCATCATATCATGTCTATTTATCAAACCATCTTATTATTCTTTTCACAATTCAACATAAGTCATTATAAACACATAGGCAAGCTGTTTCTTTTATCATTCTTAAGTGGTTATACTTAACTTCCCATAAAGCTAGTATAACTCTTAAGCTTACATTTAAAACCAATTAGTTCTCTTACATTAAAAATGATTGATATTCTTTTGAAATGCTTTGGATCTTTATTATTCGGGCTTAAGCGAGGCATTCTTAGTAAGTGTTGTCGGGCTTAAGCGTGAGGCATTCTTGTAAGTATTATTCAGCTTAAGTCAAAGACATTGTCGTAGTTATTATTCGATTAACACGTATGCGTCACCGTATATATATATTGTAAAATATCATGCTTTAGGAAGAATCACATACCTTCCAATGAAAACCACCGCCAAGTTGAATATGTCGTCGTGAGTCACCTATAATGATCACGACATCTATCAAAGACTACTCTGAAGGTCATTCTAAGCAGAGGTTCACAATTCTATGGAAAGTTGGCAGCACTTCCCTACGGTGAGCTATATAAGTCTCTGTAAAAGCGATCCTATGTAAGTCAGTTTGATTATTCTTCTTTTAAACCGCCTACTGTGGTAGCAGTTCAATTTTATTCTGTGATATTCTTCTAAGTATTTAATACTTATTCTAATACTACTACATGAAGTATTCTCTAATTCAAAGAGGGTTAGGATTAGTTACCTCGGTAAGCCCAATAATATCCTAGAAAAGTCGCGCTGAGCAAGGTTTTGCTCTAAGTTGTATGCTCCAAGGAAACCTTAGAAGTTCTTCACAACTTCTACTAAGTACTAAGGTATTTGGGCTAGGGTATTTTGGGTATTATAACAATACAAGAAGGCAACTTTTCTACCAAGGGAGGGGGGGTAGATTTTGGCTAGGCTAGGGGGGGTAGGCCCTCGGCCAAACTTCACAAGGGGAGGGGGTGTTGGACGAAAGAGCTACAAAGGGAGAGGAGAGGATTTTTCAAGACTTGGAAAGATTTGTGGATGAAGAACTCTTCATCTCTAAGGGGGTATTTATAGGTCAAGAAGTGGCCAACCAATGGCCAAGATTAAGACAAGTGCAAGGCAAGTGTAGGGTGAGGATTAACTATACACAAATATCCTACCAACTCCTTGACTTGTGCACAAGGCACAAAAAACGTGCCATTGCTAGTCCATTTCGTCCAAATGGACGATTTGAAGTCCACCAATTGGAGGTGCCAAGTGTAGCCCTCGTTGGTCAAAATGTTTTCTCTCGGAAAAATCCGCAAAATTAGAAATGGCATAGCGGAATTTACCCTACGAAGGCGTGGAAGCGTTTCGTCGGAAAACTATTCGTTTGTGAGTTGTGCCAAAAAAATGTTTTGCCTAAACTTTAAGGCTAGACTTTTTATGCGTATTCCCTTACGTACATACTGCGGAAATACGGTATAACATTCTCCTCGCTTAGAAACATTCGTCGAATGTTCCTTCCAAGCGATTAACGATAAGATTCTTCATAACTAAAGCGATTTGCAAATGCCACACACGCCACGAACAACACTTAGCGAAGCGATAACGAAAATTTACAAGTAGGAAAGTGAATTACGGAGGTGTGGGGAATAGGTGAGGATACTTCGCCTCATGTCCTCCTCGGCTTCCACGTCATCTCCTCCACGAGCTCGTTACGCCACAAGACTTTGTGGAAGCCACGTCCTTGGTCGCGGACGCCTAACGACGATCGACTATCGCTATGGGAATCTCCTCATACGATAACCCGCCGGTCACTGGACATCGTCAATCGGGTGTACCACTAGATGGATCCCGATACATCTCGCCGGCGTAGATCGTGAAAAACCGGATGTCTTGCCTCCGGATCGGACGGCGGATCCAACTCATAGCAACCTTGCCTACCTGCGGACAATCTAAGCGGCCCGATGTACCAGGTGAGTTTCCCTTCTTCCGAATCTCATCACACCGCTTCATGGGTGACACCTAGGAAAACCCAATCATGAACCTCGAACTCAAGATCACGACGACGATGATCTGCATCGACTTACGCCGACTCTACGAGTGTCGATAGCGCTCTCGGATAAGCTTCACCTTATCGGCTGCTGTACCAAATCTGGTCCCACTAGCCGCACCTCACCCATCGAACCAACCTATAGGCGATCTGCACTTCCTCCCATACAAGGCCTCATAAGGCGCCATCGAATCTTTGGAGTGGTAGCTATTATTATCTGCGAACTCAACTAGAGGCAAATGATCCTCCCAACTACCACTGAAGTCAATAACACAAAGCTCGCGGCATATCCTCAAGAGTGCGGATAGTGCGCTCTGCTGTCCGTGCATGCGTGGATGAAATGCGATTACTCGGGCTCACTGCGTCCCTAAACCCTGCGGAAGGACCTCGAAGTTAGCGTAAGCGGGCTCCCATGCGATATGATCGAGTAGGGACTCCATGCGATCGACGATCTCTCGGATGTAAAGTCCGCATAATCCTCGGTAGAAAGGTCGTCCGACGGGAAGAAAGTGGGCTGATTTCGTCGACTGTCGACGATAACCCATATAGAATCATGTCTCATCCGAGTGCGAGGTAATCGTGATGAAGTCCGTTGATTACCTCCACTTCGGTCGGGATCTCAATCGCGTAACAAACCACGGGCCTCGGTGCTCTACCTTCACTCGCGACAACACGGGCCGAGCTACGAACTCTGCAACGTCCTCTTCAAGCCATCCCACCAATACGGATCTAAGGTCGTGGTACATCTTGGTCGACCGGATGGATAGAGTAACGCGCACTGTGTGCTTCCCCGAGAACAACTGCCGAAGTCACGAAACATCGGAACACACAATATGCCCTCAAACCTTAGCACCCGTGGTGCTACCTCAGGACCCTTGCCCTCACGAAGAGTCGTATCGCGATATCGAATCAAAGGCCGATCCTCGAATCGTTGCCTCTTCACCTCGCCGGCGATGGAAGACTCGGCAACCTCACGAACTCTAACCCATCGCTATCGTAATCAATCAAGCGGACACCAAGGCTCGCTGGCGATGCAAATCACGAACCATGTCCTCTCTCTAGCTGCACATCGATAGGCTCCCCCGTGACCTCGACTAAGGCATACGCCCTGACATTGGCCTTCCGGGTGGTACGGGATATCAACATCGTAATCCTTAAGCAACTCTAACCACCGTCTCTGTCGTAAGTTCACTCCCTCTGGGCGAAGATATCTTGGAGGCTCTTGTGGTGCGTATAAATATCCACGTGAACCCATACAAATAGTGCCTCGGATCTTGGCGTGAATCACTGCGACTCCAAATCATGGGTGGGGTAGTTCTGCGTGTTTCTTGGTGTCGGGATGCATATGCTATAACCTGCCATCTTGCGTCAACACACATCCCAACCCGATGCCCGACGCGTCACAATACACGACATAACCATCTGGACCTGCGGAAGAGTAAGAACGAGGCGGTCGTCGATCTCTTTCAAGAATCGAAACCACGCTCCAAGCATCGGTCCATCAAACTTGGTGCGCCGAGTCGGCCTAGTCAATGGTGCGAGATAGAAGCAAACTTCTCCACGAACCGATAATATCTGCAAGGCCCGTAAAAGCTGCGAACCTCTGCCGGAGTAGTAGGTCTAGGCAAGTCCTGATCGCCGATCTTGGCGTATCCACTCGAATGCCATCGGCCAAGCAATATGCCCAGAAACGCCATCAAGTCAACCAAAACTCACATTTGGAAAACTTGGCGTACAAGCTGGTCTGGAGAAGCGCCAAGGCCGCTCAAATGCTCGCGTGCTCGCTCTGGCGAGAATAAACCAAGATATCATCAATGAACACTATCACAACGCGTCAAAAATGGTTTGAACACTCGGTTCATCAAATCCATGAATACCGCGAGCATTGGTCAACCAAAGACATGACCACGAACTCATAATGCGTCTGCGGGTCCCTGAATGCGATCTAGGGACATCCACCTCTCGACTACTTTGATGATAGCCCGATCGCAGATCAATCTTGGAGAAACATCTCGCACCTCGCAACTGGTCGAACAAATCATCAATCACTGGGACGGTATCTGTTCTTAATGGTCACCTTGTTCACCGCTTGTAATCAACACATGCGCGGCGTCGTCCTTCTTCTTTACGAACAATCTGGCGCTCCCGAGGGAGAAACACTAGGCTGATGAAGCCGCTTCTCCGGCAAATCCTCGGTGGTCCTTGACTCTCTCAACTCGGCAGTGCCATTCGTATGGCGGAATGGAAATAGGCGAGTATCGCAACACATCTATACAAAACTCGATCTCCTCTCGGTAGGATACCGAGGTCATCCGAAACACGTCGGGAACTCGTGACTCATCTGAACCGAAAATCGGCACGCGGCCGATTCAGATCAAACACCGAACGAGATGGTAGTTATTCCGCCTGCACCATCTTCCTAGCCTTGAGGTAGGAAATAAACCTACCACCGGCGTCTGGTGCTCCCACTCAACAATGGCTCCTCTGAGGCCGGAACCGTGCTACTCTCTCTGCGGTCTACATTGGCGTAGCGAAGCTAGCCAATCCATCCCCATAATCACGTCAAGTCAATCATCTCCAACTCTATCAAGTCGGCTGTGGTCGACGATCGTAAATAGTCACAGACAAGCTCTATATACGCCGAGCTACCACCGAATCACCATGGCGTAGCTACCTCGAAAGGGTCTATGGACTCGGGCTCTATCCCTATCCTACTAGCAACAAGGGAGATATATGGACAGAGTAGAACCGGATCTATCAAAGCATACACATCAAACCCAGACCGATAAAGTACTGTGGCGACATCGGTGAGGCCTCACGATCTGTCGGTGGACAAAGCATAAATGCGGTTTTGAGGACCGCTAGAATCGGGACCGAGCCACGACCTGCCGCGACCTGCTGACCCATGGTACCACGCCCTCGGGCGAGTAGCGTAGGAGATGAAGAAGCGTGAAAAGAACACATGGTGACCCTACCATCGCCGCCGCCCGGTGGACGGTTCCTCGCATAGTGACCTGCGGCCTGGCCCGAAACAAACTCCGTACAACTCCCGAAGTGGGATCTGCATCGGCCACAGAGGTGGTCGTCGGCGATCTCTGCCGCTACGGGCGTCTGAAGTCCAGGGCCCTGGTGCGCCCTCGAATATCTGGTGTCTTGAGGGCGATGCGAGAGTGCTCGGGCTGGGTGTGGTGCAAATCTAGGCTAGCTGCGAGGCGCCCACCACGATAGCCGCCAAAGCGACCTGCCGTCTTCTTCTGCTGCTTTGCCAACGGCGATCTCTACGCTCACATCCAAGAGCATGAGCTGCGTGCGGGTAATGTCCATACCGGTGGAGAAACACCGCACATGACTTCGGCCATATAGTCGTCTAGCCGGTGACATAGCGGTGCACCTATCCTCCATATCTGCTACCAATCTTTGGGACATATCGAGCCAATGAATCAAACTCGACATTGTACTCTCACGACGGCGTCCTCTGCCTCGGTGGTAAAAATCTATCGGCCGTGCCCTCCTCATCCGTGGAGGCGAAGTGAGTGAGAAAGCCTCGAGAACTCATCCCAGTAGGCGGGGACGCGTGCTCTCCGGGATAACTCCCATGAATCAAACCAATCGATTGCGGTATCACGCGGCCGATCACGAACAAAGGTCACGGACTCTGTCTCGAGGCCTTGATCACCTCATGATTCTCTGTGGCGACGGATGAACTCCTGCGGATCATCCTCGGCCTCGACCGTAAAACTATGGCGGGCTACAACTCAAGAAATCTCGTAGTCTCAAACTATCTGCCTCGGGTGTACCACGTGCGGCCCGAGTGGAGCTGGCCCAGGCTGCCGCGTCAGCCTCTCCTCGTGTCAGACCTGACTTTAGCCAATAGTGGGCCGTCTCCTTGTACCCTAACTCCTCCGCCCGGTGTGGGGCGGGAGGTGTGGGTGCTGTGGTCTCTTTGAAATTTGCGGCGTCATAGAACTCGCCGTCTACGGTATAGACAGGCACGAGCCCTCGTGACTCTGGGTGTCTGCTAGCGACTCCTCTGCCTTGCCGCCACGGGCGGGTTGCCTTACGTGGAGGCATAAGCATTACGGGAAAGGAATACGTTAGAGGTCGACCTATAACACGACTCTAAAGCACGATCTCGGAATGAGAAGAATGAAACCAATCCTAAATATCCTATAGCCTCACGATTATTGGTGTGGTGCACAACACCGATAATCAAGACTACTAGATCTGATGCGTAGACACTTTCCGAGGATTAATCGCTCGATACCACTTTTGTCACGACCCGTTCTGGGCGTGGTGGTGCCTTAGGGCACCCAGTAGTCATACATCGAGTAATCAGCGGAAATATAAAGCAAGACATGAAACGATTTATAAAATAGGACACGATTTAAGTGAGAAAACATCGCCTTTCGGCATATATACAAAAACATGGTTTAGCGATTCATCCGATCTTGTAACAGACTCTGAGACCTCTGAAATATACAACTATGGCGGGACAGGGCCCCGCCATACCCTGACTGTACAAAACTATCTACCACAGGGAGATCATACCCAAAAGTAGAGCCTCCGGAAAGGATGGAGCTCCTGACACCAACGTAGAGATCCTAGGAATGTGGATCTAGCACCTGCTTGCCCTTACCTGCGGCATGAACGCAGCCCCCCGAAGGAGGTCAGTACAACAGGTACTAAGTATATGAAACTGTAAAATACTTAAATGAAAACATATTATTTTAAAATCAGTTTGCAAGTATGTATGAAACAACCAAGGGGACCGCACATAGTGCCACATCATAAACAAGAGCAACAATAGGTAAACTGTAACAGGTCTTTTCTTAGGCTGCAAATGATCGAAGAAGGGCCAATTGCTCGTAGTATCACCACGCAAGCCTAATCCTGGACTCTCGTAGTCCGCATAGGCCACTCACATAGGCCCGCATAGGGTACATAACCCCGCATCGAGGGTAGCTACTCCTCGGCATCGTCCTGGACTCGTAGTCCGCATGGCCACATAGACCGCATGAGGTATAACCCCGCTAACACGGAACTCTCGTAGCTCGCATAGGTCCCTTGGACCCGCGTAGGTATTCTCGAATCATGGTCCTGCATCACCGAGTCTACCCGCGTGGAGGCGACAACCCCGGTAATATGTCAAGAGGTGAGTGATGTTACACTAACCTAACAGCTTATCGTTAAACAACATAAGCACAACAAGAATACTCTTTTACACAAACGTTACAAGACACTAACACACATAGCATCATATCATGTCTATTTATCAAACCATCTTATTATTCTTTTCACACTTCAACATAAGTCTGTTATAAACACATAGGCAAAGCTGTTTCTTTTATCATTCTTAAGTGGTTATACTTAACTTCCCATAAAGCTAGTATAACTCTTAACACATTTTAAAACCAATTAGTTCTCTTACATTAAAAATGATTCAAGATTCTTTTGAAATGCTTTGGATCTTTATTATTCAGGCTTAAGCGCGAGGCATTCTTAGTAAGTGTTATTCGGGCTTAAGCGTGAGGCATTCGTAAGTATTATTCGGGCTTAAGTCAAAGACATTGCCGTAGTTATTATTCGATTAACACGTATGCGTCTACCGTACTATATATATTGTAAAATATCATGCTTTAGGAAGAATCACATACCTACCAATGAAAACCACCGCGAGTTGAATATGTCGCGTGAGAGTCACCTATAATGATCAGACATCTATCAAAGACTACTCAAGGTCATTCTAAGCAGAGGTTCACAATTCTATGGAAAGTTGGGCGAGACTTCCCTACGGTGAGCTATATAAGTCTCTTTGTAAACAATCCTATGTAAATCTGATTTGATTATTCTTCTTTTAAACCCTTCATAGTATGATTCAATTCTATTCTGTGATATTCTTCTAAGTATTTAATACTTATTCTAATACTACTACAGTAAGTATTCTCTAATTCAAAAGAGGGTTAGGATTAGTTACCTCGGTAAGCCCAATAATATCCTAGAAAAAGTCGCGCCTGAGCAAGGTTTTGCTCCTAAGTTGTATGCTCCAAGGAAACCTTAGAAGTTCTTCACAACTTCTAGTAAGTACTAAGGTATTTGGGCTAGGGTATTTTGGGTATTATAACAATACAAGAAGGCAACTTTTCTACTGTGACGCCCCGAACCCGGGCCCGTCACTGGTGCCTTACCCCGGGCACCCTAGTGATACAACATCAGAGAAAACCAGCGGAAATAAAAACTTTACACAAGAAATAAGAGATATAATAAATAAACAGGCCAACCAAAGCAGTTGCCTTCAGTATATACATAAACACGAGCAGTTTAATCCTTTTACAACCACGCGCACGATTACTCTGGACTCTAAGATTTATACAACAACTATGACGGGACGGGGCCGCCATACCCCGAACGTCTGAGAACTTACGGACTCGGGGTAACATACCAAAGATAAGCCTCGACGGAGCGGAGCTTCCCAAAACTGAAATGAGATCTAAACGGGGATCGGCGGTAGATGTACCTCACTGCGGCGTGAACGCGGCCCGAAGGAGGTCGATAACAGTACCAAGTATGTGAAAGCGTAAATCGTAAATGAAATCATAATAGTCTATATAAAGCGGGAGACATGTATGATGACCAAACTACGATATATAACATATAACCGATTCATCAAGCGGGGACTCACGCCTCAAATTATCACTCGTGCGTGGAATTTCTTCCTCATGTGCTTTATGATATAACCATACCAAGGATTATCATGAACACCATGTCCACATGTGTTATAAAAACCGTCTGAGACAAGTATAACTACCGGATCCGACCGTACCAATAATACAATGCAACCAAAACACGGCCGTCACGGCAAGTGCGAGCCGACTACAGGATACCAAGGCGGTCACGCGGTGACCGGGGCAAATCTGGTGACCACGAGGACCAAGGCGGTATCACGAAACCGTCACTATCTTGAGCAGGGCAAGTGCGGTGACTACGGATACCAAGGCGAATCGATCCGCGAGGCGGGGCAATCGAGCCGACCACCGGATACCAGGCGAACGGTAAGAAACCTCATGGAGAGCTAGTCCGTGGAATAACACTATCAGCGGGGAGCATGCGTGGAATTCTCCATCACGCGAGATGTCCAAGTAAGTTCTCAACAAGTCGACCGCCTCTATCGAGACGCGGTATACTGAAATACCACACTTGCACAACAAGGCTATCATCACAAGCATAGGCAAGTTTCACAACAACAAGCGTGCAGTTTCACAACAACAAGCATAGCAAGTTTCACCTGACTCAAAGTACTTTCATTTTATGCCAAAGTCGGGTTTTTAACTCCAAAGTACTACATACGTTAAGTTCTTTTAAAGAGATCCATTACTTTTATAAAAGTCACCCGATACCGTAGTATTAGAATGACCAACCCACATTCCTTTTCAAAATCAAGTAACAACATTCTTTTCCTAAGTTCGGTTTGCCTAGTTTCAATTACTCAAGCTTCTCATTTTCAAAAGGTTTCATAGTTCATAAACTTAATCACTGATTCCTTTTAGAATAATTGAGTAAATTATGTAAATGCGTGAGAGTAGGTTATTCTTGTTTACAACATTCTTATTACGATGACCATGATCTAGAAAATGTAATATCATTTTGTCTCATCTTAGTTTCTATGCGGATGGAGGTTTCTCTTGGTTTTAATACAATTCATCATTATTCAATACATTTTCCTTTATTAACGCTGCGGTGGTCCTGTCGATACACATTACGATTTCAAATCGGTAAAACATTATCCCTTTAAATAAAATCAAGTACTCATTACTCACGAATGAGGTTTCACACAAACATTCACATTAAAACAAATAAGTTAAGTCTCTTATCTTATAAGATCAAGTCTCTTAACTTCTAACATCAGTAAACCATTCTTAAGCCGTTATACCTAACTTCCCATAAAGCTAGTATAACTCTTAAGTTTTCAAAGCACAATACTATACTTCTTTCAAAACGATTCATAAATCTTTTGAAATACTTCAAGTTTTATTATAACGCCCCAAGCGAGTTATAAATCAAATAAATTATCTTTTAATAACCACATCCCTTTTTCTTACATACATAAAGTGTTATAACAACTTCCCATAAAGCCGTTATAACACTTTATGTTTCAAACCAATCAAATACATTAAACACGTATGCGTCACCGTACTACATAGTTACACACATATCATGCTAGAAGAGATAGGAAGAGGTTCACATACCTCGCGGCAGTATCGACTAATAGCAAAAGCGCTCCAAACAATCGGCTACTCCTTAGCCAAGTAAATCGCGCCCACGTAGTACTTCAACCTATAAGGCCACAAGGCGCCTATTATCATCTAGACCTGGCGTAGAATATTCTACGAGAAAATTCGGCATCTCCCCGCCACAACGTAAATCTCGCTTCTATCGAGGCCGCCACCAAGCCAACCAGAGGGTTTCACACGCCTAACCGGACGTGTACAATTCTACTACACGATAATACTACACAAGTCTCATGTCTGAATTCGATTCTTAATTCTTGGGCTTAAGTCAAAAGACATTGCCACGATTACTAAGTATAGTTCTATATATAGTATACTTCAACTATATATTCTTACAACATGTAATTTCCAATTACAATAGAAGAATGATAGTGTTTACCTCGATAAGCCCAAAATTATCCGAGTATAATGTCGCTGAGCAAGGTTTAGCTCTACTCGAGTGCTCCAAACCGCTCCAAACAACCCTTAGAAGTTCTATCCAACTTCTACTCCAAAACTTCAACCAACGGTGAAGGGTTCCTTAGGGTTTCGGTTTGAGACTAAAAGGACAAAGGTAGTATTTCTGACTCTACGTATAGAGGTAACTTTGGAATACTACAAGGTATAAGGCTAAGGTATTTTGGGCATTATAACAATACTTGGAGGAGTATTTTAATACCACAAAGGGGGTACCACACGAGAACAACACCCTGAGGAGGGGGTGTTCTCGGCTTTAGGCTTCAAAGGGAAGGTTTCGGCCAAAAGGCCTTCACAAGGGAGAGGGCTCTTGGACGAGAGTCAACAAGAGGAGGAGGGGTTCTCAAGACTTAGGCAAGTGAAGAGTGGATGAAGAAGTCTTCAAAGAGAGGGTATTTATAGCAAAACCAAAGGCCAACCAATGGCCAAGATCAAGCCATGTGCAAGGCAAGTGTAAGGCAAGATCAAGCCAAGTGCACCCACAAAACACTCCACAAAACACTCCACAAAACAAGCCACAAAGCAAGGCACAAAGAGAGCCAATCGGCGAGGCGAGCCTTCTCTTTGCGATCGATGAGGTGACAAGTGTCGCCTCCCGTTGGTCCAAAATGTTCGCCGCTCGGAAAAATCCGCAAAAATACTAAATGACATAGCGGAATTTTCCCAACGTAGTTGTGAAAGCGTTTCGTCGAAAAACGACTCCTTTCGGCACTTGTGTACAAATTTCAAACTATGCCTACTCGAGGCTCAAATTGTACACGTCGCCTCACGCATACTCTGGAAACACGGTATAACATTCTTCCTTAGAAACATTCGTCCGAATGTTCCTTCTAGGTCTCAAAACAAGCGGCGTCGAGATAGTCTTCACCGCTATATGCGAAAACAATCATGCCACACTGGCCACAAAACACACGTTCACTTCTCCGCTCGTAGTACTCGCCACGAACACTCGAACTCGTCTAGTATCCGTACCACACTTCAACGCACGTTACCAACCCGAGTCACTACCTCGAACTTGGTCATCTCACTAACCTCGATTTCCCTAAGGCCATTCCGGCCTTCCCGAACTGATTCTGGTCGAACACACCCACGAACTCATACGATGGTCAACTAAACTTGGGCCTAGCACTCGTGACCTACCACTGGCGGGACCACCTGATCGACCCGCTAAACGGGTTCTGGTTGACCGCAAATGGTCCCCAACCCGACCCCAACCGCTGACTCTTGTTCCCGATCCGAACAATCTTACTATTTCACATCATGAAAGCTACCACTTCCATCTCACACTACCGAGGACTTACCCTTTTCACTAACGTGTTTCTAAATCACATTTTAGCACAAAGCTAACCAAACATAACATTAAACACATCAACAACATCAATACAAACAAAACTCTAGAGGGTTAAGGATATACCTGAAACTAGGCGGTTCAAGGACCGCTAAAACTGGGAACTCCCACCGCGACCTCTACCGGGGCCTTCCGGTGTACGAACATCCTGCCTGGCTACGGAAGGTGAAGAACATAGCTGCTCACAGTAGTCCATGCTATCTACCGGTGCTACCACAGTGGACGATCTCTTGCAGATAGCCCTGTTGGCGCAAAAATAACAAACTCCCGAGTAAGTACGACACTCTCTCCTTATGAAGCTTTCCTGACGGCCGGACCGAGACAAGGGCAACCTCATCCGCGAGCACTCGCTGCTCTCGAAAATCTGAAACACAGGAGCCAGGCACGCTCCTGAATATCCCGAAGGTCCCGAAAGCTGGGGAGGACCACTCTGTACTGACGGAGGTACATAACTAGTCTGCTGCTGAGGCGGTCCGCCTCGAAAGTCACCAAAGGACCCTGCTGTTCTGGCCCTCTTCTGCTGACTTTGGTCATTCCGTCGATTTATCCGCTCCTCACATCCAAGTGTATACGCTGCGTGCGGCAATGTCCGTGCGGCTGAAGAGCTACACCCGAACAACTCTCTGCAAGGCAATCATCGAGCCCTGTAACATATCGGTGCACTCGATCCTCCATACTAGCTACTAACGCGGGGACGTACCGGGCCAATGAGTCGAACTCCACATTGTACTCCCGAACCGTACGCCCGTTCTGCCGTAACACCAAAAATCTGTCGGCCCGAGCCCTCCTCATCTGGGGAGGCAAGAAATGTGCAAGAAAGGCCTCTGAGAACTCGTTCCATACCGCTGGAAGTGCATGCTCTCCCCTGGACAGCTCCCAAGAATCAAACCAGTCGACTGCGGTATCACGCAGTTGATGTGAACCTAGGGCCACCGACTCGATCTCTGATGCATGATCACTCTCATGATCCGCTGTAACTGGCGGATGAACTCCTGCGGATCATCCTCAGGCCTCGACCCATAAAACTCTGGCGGCTACAACTCGTAAAATCCGAAGCCTCGAACTATCGATCTAGGGTGAACCACGGTGCTCTTCGGGCTGCTGTGTCGGCTATCCTCAATCAGTCCTGACCACGGCCATTAATCGGGCCCACTCGCGTAACTCATCTCCTGCTCGGTGCGGGATGGAGGCTCGTCTTGTGGTCTCGCCGCGCTCTGCTCGAGATCCTCTCTGCCTTGCCGCCACGGGCGGGTTGCCTTCGCGAGGCATAATCGGTAAAAGCGAAACACGTCGGAGGGTCGATCTTATCACTGCCTCTAAGGCACGATCTCGTAATGAGAAGAATGGAAACCAATCCTAAATGTCCTATAGCCTCACGATTATAGATGTGGTGCGCTGACACACCGATAATCAAGACTCTACTAGACACGGTGCGTAGACACTTTCCGAGGATTAATCGCTCGATACCACTTTGTCACTTTGCGCGAGGTTCTAGTGTCACTCCGCGACCCAACAAATGGTACCGCTGCATGCGATCCACGAGGTTTGGACCTTCTCGGGGCGTGCCATACGGAGAGCCACGGTTCGGTCTGTTCCGTGGTAGGCTCCGCCTCTTTATACGCTCGGCCCAGAAGGATAACAGTACCAAGTATGTGAAATTGTAAATCGTAAATGAAATCATAATAGTCTATATAAAGCGGGAGACATGTATGATGACCAAACTACGATATATAACATATAACCGATTCATCAGAGCGTGGACTCACGCCCTACAAATTATCACTCGTGCCCGTGGAATTTCTTCCTCACTGCCGGCAGTTTATGATATAACCATACCAAGGATTATACATGAACACCATGTCCCACATGTGTTATAAAAACCGTCTGAGACAAGTATAACTACAGATCCGACCGTACCAATAATACAATGCAACAAAACACGGCCGTCACGGGGCAAGTGCGAGCCGACTCTGGGATACAAGGCGGTCACGCGGTGGCCGGGCAAGTACGGTGACCACGAGGACCAGCGTATCACGAAACCGTCACTATCTTGAGCGGGGCAAGTCGAGGGTGACTACCGGATACCAAGGCCGAATCGATCACGAGGCAGGGCAATCAGAGCCACCACGGATACCGGGCGAACGGTAAGAAACCTCATGGAGAGCTAGTCCATGGAATAACACTATCAGCGAGGAGCATACGTGGAATTCTCCATCACCGCCAAGCATGTCAAGTAAGTTCTCAACAAGTCGACCGACCTATCGAGAGAGCGGTGTCTGAAATACCACACTTGCACAACAAGGCTATCATCACAAGCATAGGCAAGTTTCACAACAACAAGCATAGGCAAGTTTCACAACAACAAGCATAGGCAAGTTTCACACAACTCAAAGTACTTTCATTTTATGCCAAAGTCCGGTTTTTAACTCCAAAGTACTACATACGTTAAGTTCTTTTAAAGAGATCCATTACTTTTATAAAAGTCACCCGATACGTAGTATTAGAATGACCAACCCACATTCCTTTTCAAAATCAAGTAACAACATTCTTTTCCTAAGTTCCAGTTTGCCGAGTTTCAATTACTAAAGCTTCTCATTTTCAAAAGGTTTCATAGTTAATAAACTTAATCACTTGATTCCTTTTTATAATAATTGAGTAAATTATGTAAATGCGTGAGAGTAGGTTATTCTTGTTTACAACATTCTTATTACAAAGACCATGATCTAGAAAATGTAATATCATTTTGTCTCATCTTAGTTTCTATGCAGATGGAGGTTTCTCTTGGTTTTAATACAATTAATCATTATTAAATACATTTTCCTTTATTAACGCTTCTGTGGTCTTTCGATACACATTCTGATTTCAGAAATCAGTAAAACTTTATCCCTTTAAATAAAATCAAGTTATCATTACTCACGAATGAGGTTTCACACAAACATTCACATTAAAACAAATAAGTTAAGTCTCTTATCTTATAAGATCAAGTCTCTTAACTTCTAACATCGATAAACCATTCTTAAGCGTTATACCTAACTTCCCATAAAGCTAGTATAACTCTTAAGTTTTCAAAGCACAATACTATACTTCTTTCAAAACGATTCATAAATCTTTTGAAATACTTCAAGTTTTATTATAACGCCCAAGCCAGTTATAAATCAAATCAGTTATCCTTTAAAAGCCACAACCCATTTTCTTACCTACATAAAGCTGTTATAACCAACTTCCCATAAAGCGTTATAACACTTTATGTTTCAAACCAATCAAATACATTAAACACGTATGCGTCTACCGTACTACATAGTTACACACATATCATGCTAGAAGAGATAGGAAGAGGTTCACATACCTCGCGGCGAGTATCGACTAATAGCAAAACGCTCCAAACAAATCGGCTACTCCTTAAGCCAAGTAAATCGCGCCACACGTAGGTACTTCAACCTATAAGGCCACTGGCGCCTATTATCATCTAGACCACAACGTAGAATATTCTGAGAAAATTGGCAAAGATCTCCCGCCACAGTAAATCTCCTTCTCTATCGGTGCTACCAAGCCAACCGGAGGGTTTCACACGCCTAACCGGACGTGTACAATTCTACTACAGAATACTACACAAGTCTCATGTCTGATTCGATTCTTAATTCTTCAGCTTAAGTCAAAAGACATTGCCACGATTACTAAGTATAGTTCTATATATAGTATACTTCAACTATATATTCTTACAACATGTAATTTCCAATTACAATAGAAGGACGATAGTGTTTACCTCGATAAGCCCAAAATTATCCGAGTATAATGTCATGCTGAGCAAGGTTTAGCTCTACTCGAGTGCTCCAAACCGCTCCAAACAACCCTTAGAAGTTCTATCCAACTTCTACTCCAAAACTTCAACCAACGGTGAAGGGTTCCTTAGGGTTTCGGTTTGAGACTAAAAGGACAAAAGGTAGTATTCCTGACTCGTATAGAGGTAACTTTGGAATACTACAAGGTATAAGGCTAAGGTATTTTGGGCATTATAACAATACTTGGAGGAGTATTTTAATACCACAAAGGGGGTACCACGAGAACAACACCCTAAGGGAGGGTGTTCTCGGCTTTAGGCTCACAAAGGGGAAGGTTTCGGCCAAAGGCCTTCACAAGGGAGAGGGCTCTTGGACGAGAGTCAGCGAGGAGGAGGAGGGTTCTCAAGACTTAGGCAAGTGAAGAGTGGATGAAGAAGTCTTCAAAGAGAGGGTATTTATAGCAAAACCAAAGGCCAACCAATGGCCAAGATCAAGCCATGTGCAAGGCAAGTGTAAGGCCAAGATCAAGCCAAGTGCACCCACAAAACACTCCACAAAACACTCCACAAAACAAGCCACAAAGCAAGGCACAAAAGAGGGAGCCAATCGGCAAGGCCAAGCCTTCTCTTTGCCGTCAATGAGGTGACAAGTGTCACCTCCCGTTAATCCAAAATTGTTCCGTCGCTCGGAAAAATCCGCAAAAATACTAAATGACATAGCCGGAATTTTCCCAACGTAAGCTGTGGAAACGTTTCGTCGAAAAACGACTCCTTTCGGCACTTGTGTACAAATTTCGAAACTATGCCTACTCAAGGCTCAAATTGTACACGTACGCCCTCACGTACATACTCTGGAAACACGGGGTATAACATCTACCAAGGGAGGGGGGGTAGATTTTGGCTAGGCTAGGGGGGGTAGGCCCTCGGCCAAACTTCACAAGGGGAGGGGGGGTGTTGGACGAAAGAGCTACAAAGGAAGAGGAGAGGATTTTTCAAGACTTGGAAAGATTTGTGGATGAAGAACTCTTCATCTCTAAGGGGGTATTTATAGGTCAAGAAGTGGCCAACCAATGGCCAAGATTAAGACAAGTGCAAGGCAAGTGTAGGGTGAGGATTAACTATACACAAATATCCTACCAACTCCTTGACTTGTGCCTGAGCACAAAAAGCGTGCCATTCTTTAGTCCATTTCGTCCAAATGGGCGATTTGAAGTCCACCAATTGGAGGTGCCAAGTGTCGCCTCCCGTTGGTCCAAAATGTTTCATCTCTCGGAAAAATCCGCAAAAATTAGAAATGGCATAGCGGAATTTACCCTACGAAAGTGTGGAAAGCGTTTGTGGAAAACTATTCGTTTTGTGAGTTGTGCCCAAAAAAAAACGTTTTGCCTAAACTTTAAGGCTAGACTTTTTGTACGTATTCCCTTACGTACATACTCTGGAAATACGGGGTATAACATCTTAACACAACGTCAAGTATACCAGTAAAACCCAAGTATCTAACCCCTTTAAGATCAAGGTACTCCTACCTTTTATAACCAAGCCACTTATGTTTTTCCATCACAAAGAGTTCAATATTTGAAAACAAGTTACTTCTCTATTTCCAAAAAAAATCAAGTTACCATTCTAAATCCAATAATGAATCCATTTCTTTATTTTCCATAAAGTCGTTATAACTAACTTCCCATAAAGCTATTATAACACTTTATGTTTTAAAACAATACAAGACAAAACCATGCCTTTCTTTTAAAACAAAACACTTCCAATTCTTAAGTCTCTTTTCTTTTAGAAATCAAATTCCTTACTTTGGAATTTTTAAGAAGATCAAAACTTGATTTCAATAATTCTTATTAGAGCAGCCATGATCTAGGAAATGTAATACCATTTTGTCTTATCTTAGCTTCTATGCAGATTGAGGTTTCTACTGGTTTTAACATGATAAATTGTCATTACTTCTTTCCTTTATTAACGCTGCATTGTCTTGTTCGATTCCTATTCCCATTTCCGAAATTTATGCAACATTATTCTTTTAACAACCAAGTACTCATTTCTCACGAATGAGGTTTCACACTTTTCAACACCACTTAGGTCAATTATACGTCGAGCCTCTTATCTTTTGAAATCAAGAAACCATCCTTTTACCTACATAAAGTGGTTATAACAAACTTCTCATAAAGCCGTTATAACACTTTATGTTTTTAAACCAACCAATTACAACTATAAGCCCTTATGAGACCAAGAGGGCTTATTCTTTAACCACCGAGTACTTATTACTAACGAATAAGATTTTCCTACTCTTTCAAACAATCAAGACCTTCACACTTCATATCAAGTCAAGGCACAACAAGGGAAATCAAATTTCTTTAACACACGTGCATCTACTGCACTATATATTTCACAAATAATCATGCTGAAGAGGATAGGAAGAATCACATACCTCACGACGATTATCGACGGTTAGAAAAATGCTCCACAGTACTATCCCCCTTAAGTAGAATATGCTACTCGTAGTACTTCAATCCTATAAGGGTCATAAAACGTCTATCAAACTCTAGTTTCGAACGTAGAATAACTAAGTGCAAGGTCCCTACATTCTACGGAAATTTGGACAGAACTTCCTTTATTTCTACTAACTTTGCCACCTTTTTCAAGGTCGAATTTCAATAACCAACGCCACATTTAAGGCACACAATTCAGCTAACCACAAAGGGGATTACACGTCTTTACAGGACGCGTAAAATTCCGCCCCACAACAACACAAAATAAACCAATCCTAAACCCCTTTCCAATTCTTTCCAATCCAAGTTCTTCGGTCTAACATGATATCTAGCCCTAGACATCTTCAACAATTACAATTTCCCCCTTTACAACATGTGATGACAAAATTAGAAATCCAATTGAATTTACAATCTTAAGGCTAACATGCCCATTTCGGTTTCAACAAGACAACAAGATCCAAATCTATTCAAATATAACAGCCTCAGGCTCAATTCTAAACTACTAAAATATAACAGCCTAAGGCTCATTTCTAAACTACTAAAATATAGCAAGCATTAAAACTTATTTCCAAGAGAAGGAGAAAACTTTTACCTTAAGGAATAGCCCACAAAAGCCCCTTTCCTCCACTTCTTTTCCGTCAAACTCGTCAACCAGCGCTTCCCACAAGTTTACCCACACTTTTCCTTCTTGCCGCTGCTCCAACAATCTCCTCTAAGGCAAGGTTTTCTTCAAAATCTAGAGAGAAAAGGGAGAGGGTTTCTTAGGAGGGTTTCCAAGATGGAATGGCCAAGTCTTCCAAGACTTGGCCCTAAAATATGACCCTATTCTGGTCAAAAGGATGGGAGGGACACTTGTCACCCTCCCATAGGCTTTTAACAAAATATCCCCTGATTTTCGTCTTTTCCCGCAGAAAATTCCCGCCTCGGGGCCGCGGCCCGCCTCGCGCCATGCTACTTCGAAAAAGTTCCAGCATTCGCGCGCGGCGCATTCGGCGCGGCGGTGAAACCCCCACGGACTCCCAGTACAACCGCGCGCGCGACCTGCGTCCGGCGCGCATGCACTGTACCTGACGAAACCACTGCTTTGCCTGACTACGCACCAAACTTGAAACTTCCATAACTTTTGACTCCGATGTCCTATCGACGAACGGTTTGTTGCGTTGGGAACTAGATTTAACGGACTACACACTAGGATTTTTAAACACCTTGAAATTTTTAACAACTGGGGTACAATACTCCACGGTAGACTCAAAATCCGTCCAACACAAGTTTATCAACTTATCTTTCAACTTTCAAATCTGATATTCCTTGGTATGTTCTTATCTTATCTTCTTGAATTTACGGGGTGTAACACGGCCATCCAACCGAGAGTCACGGCAACGTAATAAAACATAATACCTGCACTCAAGGGCTATCACCAGCACATATAGGCAATTCTCAATTAATCGAGCCAAAGTACTTATCAAGGCACACATAGAATAATTCTCAATTAATCAAGCCAAAGTACTTATCAAGGCACACATAGAATAATTCTCAATTAATCAAGCCAAAGTACTACGTACGTACATTCTTTTCAAAAGACTCTTTTTTATGTAAAACCCCAAGGTACTAACACCCGTAATATCAAGGTGTGTCTTTTTTTCAAAGTAAGTTACTACACTTTTAGAAAACTCATTTCAAAGCTTGAAATTAAGTAACTTCACATTTTCACAATCTAGACAACTTATGTCCATTAATCAAAATAGACAACTTTCTTAACCTTCCATAAAGCCGTTATAACCAACTTCCCATAAAGCCGTTATAACCCTTTATGGTTTTAGACATATTCATTCCTTTTATAACCAAGAGACTTATACTAATTAAAACCAAGTATCACATACTTACAAACCAAGTTCTTAACTTTCAAAATACTTCAAGTCTCTTAATATTTAGAAAACAAGTTTCTTCTACTTTTAAACCTCAACTAAATCACTCCTTTAAAACAATTTACTTCTCTTAAATCATGTCATTTCTCCTCTTTTAAAACAATTAAGTAAACCACTCATTTGACTCCCCTAAAGTCATTAAAACGACCATTAGGTTTTGGAACTAAGGCACTAGCCCAAAAGGTTTGGAAACCACTTCCTTTTCAAGACTCCATATACTTTAAGCAAAATACTTTCACTCTTAAGAATCCAAACTCCACTAAGGCAATGGATTATACAACTTACAATTTAAACATCAAAGTACAATCAAGGAAGTACATAGAACAAATTCTATACTAGTAAATCCAAGTACAACCAAGGAATGGATCATTTAAGGAGTAGAACTTACTTTCTTTATCTTAAGGAATCATGCTAGAAGAGGAGATAGTTCACATACCTTTTCGGCTAAATCCACAAGTTAAGCCGAATACGCCATACGTATAAGTGTCAACCTATAATGGTCACAACAAGACTATCAACTTCTAGTCTCTAACTTAGAATAATACTAAGTATACGGTCTCTAATTCTACGGAAAATCGGGCAACACTTCCTTTGTTTCTACTCAGTTTGCCACCTTTTTCAAGGCCGAATACAATAACCAACACGCCACATTTAAGGCTCAAAACATCAACCAATCAAAGGGGATTACACGCCTTACAATACGTGTAAAATTCCGCCCCACAATTCATATCAAGTAGTATAAAAATCCAAGCCATTCTCGGCCAAGAACATAACCGACAATTCAAAGTCTTTCCAATCCTTTTCCAAATTCCAAGTTCTAAGGTCTAACATGTTATATAGTCATAACCAACTTCAACAACTACAATTTCCTTCTTATACAACATGCGACGGCTAAAACCAATAATCAACTTGAAATGTAATCTTAAGGCTAAACATGCTAGTTTTCGGATTAGGGTTCCAATAGCCAAAATAATTATCAAACTTGATAATATATAACTCATGCTTGCTAATATCCAAAGCTACAACAATAAGCAAATCTTAATTGCTAAAACGACAAGATTATACCTTTACAAGCCCTTAAAAATTCCAAGATTCAAAGTCGCTCCTTAGCAAATTCTTAGCTCCTTTCCTTATGTTTCAATCCGCTCCAAGCACTCCTTAGAAGCCTATGGAGAACCCATCTTCAAGTTCCAACTTCAAAGTTGAAGAACTCCTCAAGTTTCCGCCTTGCGACTAATACGAAAACGCCGTTTTTCCGAAATCTTTCTATTGAGATATCCTTACAATACCCTTAGGGACATTGGGTTTAAGTCTTGTGAAAAATGGATCAAAACTACAAATTTTTCTTGTGCCAAAGGTAGTTAACTCGAGAGCATGTCTTGAAGAACACAAGGTTCTCTAATTTTTCTAAGTGTAAAAAGCCAAGTCTTGCTACTAGTTGGGTATATAAAACATATTGGAGGGATTAGATTAACACACTTGTGGGCTAGGATGAAGAACAATAAATGTAAAGCCAAGTGGACAAGTTGATTTGGTCAACAAACTCAAGCTAGCAAGACTTATCTTCCAAGATGGTCAATGACCATTTTACCCTCCCTCTAATTCGTCCAAGACCATATGTGGGGGTGCCACGTGTCACCCTCTCATTCGTTCATAAAATTCCGTAACCCTCGTGGGCCCCACAAAACGTAAAATTCCTCGGGTGGGCCCCACATGACCAAATCCGAAAAACAAATTTCCATAATGTTAAAAGTTCCATAATCCTCAAATAATGCATTTTGAGAATCCAATTCTCAACAACGAACATTTTTCCTTTCCAGCGTTCGGAAGATTTTCTGCCGGAAAAACAATTCTTCCTTTCGTACCAATTTCCAAGTCTTGATTCCTTACGTCATTCTCTTATACATGTCCTGGACTTACGGGGTGTAACACATGCGACCATGTTATGTACGACAATTACTCCATGGACTAGCTCCCCATGAAGACATGTACCCGAGATGAGGGATTCCACGGGCATGTTATATACGATTATTACCCTATGGCCATGCTTATACGATGAGGGATTCCGGGGCATGCGACCATGTTATGTACTATTACCCCATGGATTAGCCCTCCGTGAAGTCATGTACCCGAGATGGGGGATTCCACGGGCATGAGATATAGATATATATATGTATTATATATGTGTACGCCGACAGTGAGGTAGGATGCCACGGGCGCGTCACATGGTTATATGTTACACTTACGGCTGTCGGCAGTGATGGGGGATTCCACGGGCAGGAGATATATATATGTATGGTCTATGTGTACGCCGACAGTGAGGTGGGATGCCACGGGCGCGTCACATGGTTATAGTTTACACTTATAGCTGTCGGCAGTGATGGGGAATTCCACGGGCAAGCTTTGATATTTGTGGGCTTGAGACCCTTACTGGACTATGTGATGATATTTGAGGGCTTGTGTCCATAGCCCTGGTGTGACTATTGTTCATGTGTTGAAATAGTGCAGACAAGTAAAGCGACTTTCAATACTTTCATTTGATGAAGGCGATTATCTTTGTTATTTTGGTTATCATACATGTCTCGACTTTATATAGGTATTATTGTTATACCGTATTTCCAGTATGCGTAAGGGAATACGTATGAAAGTCTAGCCTTAAAGATAAGCCTTGGACGTTTTTATTTGTACACAACTCACTAAAAGAATCGTTTTCCGACGAAACGTTTCCACAGCTTTCGTAGAGTAAATTCCGGCTATGCCATTTCTTATTTTTACGGATTTTTCCGAGAGACGAAACATTTTGGACCAACGGGAGGGCAACACTTGGCACCTCCCATTGGTGGACTTGATAAATCCATTTGGGACGAATTGAAGAACCCTTGGCACATTTTTGTGCCTTGTGCACAAGTCAAGGGTTGGTAGGATATTTGTGTTTAGTTAATCCTCCTACACTTGCCTTGCACTTGTCTTAATCTTGGCCATTGGTTGGCCACTTCTTGACCTATAAATACCCCCAGAGATGAAGAGTTCTTCATCCACAAATCTTCAAGTCTTGAAAAATCCTCTCCTCTCCCTTTGTAGTCTTTTCATCCAAAACACCTCCCCTCCCTTGAAGGCCCTTGGCGAATACCTCCCCTAGCCTAGTAGTTTGGCGAGGCCCCTAGCCTAGCCAAAAATCTACCCCCTCCTTGGTAGAAAAGTTACCTTCTTGTATCGTTATAATGCCCAAAATACCTAGCCCAAATACCTAGTGCTTAGTAGAAGTTGTGAAGAACTTCTAAGGTTCTTGGAGCATACAACTTAGAGCAAAACCTTGCTCGGTAGCGACTTTTCTAGGATATTATTGGGCTTACCGAGGTAATAATCCTAACCCTCTTTGTATTAGAGAATGCATACTGTAGAAGTATAAGAATGAGTATTAATCACTTAGAAGAATATCACAGAATAGAATTGAATTGTTACCACAGTAGAAGGGTTTGAAAGATGAATAATCAAGCGTACTTACATGGACTGTTTTCACGATGAACTTATATAGCTCACCGGTAGGAAGTCTTTGCCCAACTTTCCATAGAATTGTGAACCCTCTGTTTAGAATGACCTTGAGTAGTCTTTGATAGATATCTGTGACTATTATAGGTGACTCTCTGCGCGACATATTGACTTGGCGGTGGTTTTATTTGAGAAGGTATGTGATTCTTTCTAAAGCATGATATTTTACAATATATATAGTGCGGTGACGCGTACGTGTTAACTGAATAATAACTATGGCAATGTCTTTGACTTAAGCTGAATAATACTTACGGCAATGCCTCACGCTTAAGCACGAATAATACTTACAGAATGCCTCACGGCTTAAGCTTTGAATAATAAAGAATGAAAACATTTCAAAGACTCATGAATCATATTAATGAAGAGAACTAATTGGTTTTAAAGCGAAGCTTAAGAGTTATACTAGCTTTATGGGAAGTAAGTATAACCACTTAAGATTGATAAAAGAAACAAGTTTGCCTATGTGTTTATAACAGACTTATATTGTGAAAAGAATACTAAGATGGTTTGATAAGTAGACATAATATGATGCTATGTGTGTTAGTATCTTGTAACGTTTGTATAGGTGAGTATCCTTGTTGTGCTTATGTTGTTTAAAGATAAGTTGTTATGTTAGTATACTATCACTCACCTCTTGAGATGATACAGGGGTTAAGCGCCTCCGTCACGGGGTAGACTTCGGTGATGCAGGACCATGATTCGAGAATACCTCATGCGGGTCCAGGGGGCCTATGCGGGCTCTGAGAGTTCGTGTTAGTATGCGGGGTTATGCCTCATGCGGTCTATGTGGCCATGCGGACAATGAGTCGGGGCGATGCCGAGAGTAGCTACCCTCGATGCGGGGTTATACCTCATGCGGGCCCAGTGAGTGGCTATGCGGACTCGGGAGTCGATTAGGCTTGCAGAATGATAATACGGGCGAGTGGCCCTGCTTCGAATCATTCGCAGCCTAGAAAAGACCTATTACAGTTTACCTATTGTTGCTCTTGTTTGTGATGTGGCGCTATGTGTGGTTTCCTTGATTTCTTCATACATATTTGTAAACTGGTTTTAAAAAGTGTTATGATTTCATTTAAGTACTTTACAGTTTCACATACTTAGTACCTGTTGTACTGACCTCCTTGAGGCTGCGTTCATCTGCGCGGTAAGAGCGGCAGTGCTAGATCTGCATCCTTAGGATCTCTACGTTGGTGTCGGGAGCTCCATCTCTTCCGAGGCTCTACTTTTGGTATGATCTCCTGTTGTAGATAGTTTTGTGCGATCGAGGTATGGCGGGGCCTGTCGCCATAGTTGTATATTTCCTTAGAGTGCATGTCGTATTTATGCGATGTCGGATGTAGCGCTAAACCATGATTATATATATATGCGAAAGCGATACTTTCCCACATAAATTGTGTCTTACTTTATAAAGCATTTCATGTCTTGCTTTATATTTCCGATTACTCGATGTATGACTACTTGGGTGCCGTGAGGCACGATCACGGGCCGGGCAGTCGTGACAAAAGTGGTATCGAAGCGATTAATCCTCGAAAGTGTCTGAGGCCGTATCTAGTAAGTCTTGATTATCGGTGTGTTGTGCACCACCAATAATCGTGAGGCTATAGGATATTTAGGATTGGTTTCCATTCTTCTCATTACGAGATCGTGCTTTAGAGATGTGTTATAGGTTGGACCCTCTAACGTATTCCTTTCTGTATGATTATGCCTCACGTAAGGCAACCGGGCCTAGAAAGGGCAAAGCGTAGAGGCTGCTAGCGAGACACCAGTCACGAGGCTCGGGCCCGATCTATACGAGCAGCGAGTTCTATGACGCCGACGGCCAGCGAGACCACAGTACCCACTCGCATCCCGCGATGCAGGGCGGAGAGTTAGGGCTCTGAGAGATAGCCCGACTTTTGGCTAAAGTTGTGGCCCGATCTGAGAGGCTGGATCACGGCGATTCGATTCAGCTCGGCTCGGTCATACCGTTGTTCACCCGAGGCGAGAGTTTGAGGCTACGAGACTTCTTGAGTTGTAGCCAGCGGAGTTTTATGGGTCGGCGGGAGGATGATCGCGAGTTCATCCGTCGGCTTGAAGGATTTTGAGAGTGATCGGCGTCGGAGACCGAGTCCGTGATCTTTGGTTCACATAGGCTGCGTGATACCGCGATCGATTGGTTTGATTCATGGGAGTTATCGGGAGAGCACGCGTCCCGGCTACTTGGGATGAGTTCTCGAGGCTTTCCTCACTCACTTGCCTCGCGGATGAGGAGGCGCGGGTGATAGATTTTCTGCCGAGGCGAGAGGGCCTTTGTCGGGAGTACAATGTCGAGTTTGATTCATTGGCCGATATGTTCCGGCATTGGTAGCAGATATGGAGGATAGGGTGCACCGCTATGTCATCGGGCTGAACGACTATATGGCGAGTCATGTGCGGGGTTTCTCTCGGCGGGTATGGACATTACCGCATGCGAGCTCACGCCCTTGGATGCGAGGCGCGAGGTCGGCGAGTGGGCGACGGCGGCGAAGAAGGCGGGGCGGGAGGGTCTTACGGTGGTTATCGTGGTGGCGGCCTCGGCGGCCGATCTGGTCGCACCACGCGGCCGGCTCGAGCACTCTGCCGTCCTCGGCCTGGCCCGAGTTTTGGCGGGCCAGGCCCAGGGCTTGAGCGTCGAGTAGCGGTATTGGCGATCGGGACCACCCGGTGTGGCCGTCACGGTGGATCCCATTACGGGAAGTGTGGTACTACTTTTGGAGCTTATTACGATTGTAGCGGCGAGTCACTGCGAGGCTGTCAGGCCGAAGCGTGGCGGTGGTAGGGCTCGGCGCCCGAGTTACATTGCGGCATCATCTCCTCTGATTACTCGCCGGGCGCGGTGCTCATGGGTCGGCCAGTCGCGGCGAGTCGTGGCTCGGGTCCCGATTCTAGCGGTCCTCGAACCGCATCTATGCTTTGTCCGGTAAGCGGGATCGGGAGGCCTCGCGATGTCGTCGCGTACCTTATCGGTTTACGGGTTTGATGTTTATGCCTTGATAGATCCGGGTTCTACTCTGTCCTATATATCTCCCTTGTTGCTAGTAGGATAGGGATAGAGCACGAGTCCATAGACCACTTTCGAGGTAGCTACGCGATGGGTGATTCGGTGGTAGCTCGGCGGGTATATAGGGCTTGTCTGTGACCATTCTGATCGTCGGACCACGGCCGACTTGATAGAGTTGGAGATGATTGACTTCGGCGTGATTATGGGGATGGATTGGCTAGCTTCTTGCTATGCCAATGTAGACTGCGAGAGAGAGTAATGCGGTTCCGATTTCTGAGGCCGGTTGTTGAGTGGGAGAGCACGCGGTATCGTAGAGGTAGGTTTATTTCCTACCTCGAGGCTAGGAAGATGGTGCGAGAAGGGTATATCTACCATCTAGTTCGAGTGTTTGATCACGAGGCTGCGGTACCAGATTTTGATCGATTCCGTAGTCGTGAGTTCCCAGGCGTGTTCCCGGATGACCTCGGGTATCCCTCCCGAGAGGAGATTGAGTTTTGTATTGACATATTGCGGATACTCGGCCTATTTCCATTCCGCCATACAGAATGGCACTGCCGAGTTGAGAGAAGTGAAGGACGGTGAGGATTTCTTGGAGAAGAGCTTCATTAGGCCCGATGTTTCCCGCAGAAGCCGTATTGTTCGTGAAGAAGAAGGGCGGGGCAGCTGCGCATGTGTTGATTACGAGCGGTGAACAAGGTGACTATTAAAACGAATACCCCCTTCCCGAGATTGATGATTTGTTCGACCGGTTGCGAGCGCGAGATGTTTCTCAAGATTGATCTGCGTTCGGGCTATCATCGAGTTCGTGTCGAGAGGTGGATGTCCCTAGATGCGTCGGACCGATGCGGGCATTATGAGTTGGTCATGTCTTTTGGGTTGACCAATGCTCGCGGTATTCATGGATTTGATGAACCGAGTGTTCAAACCATTTACGGACACGTTTGTGATAGTGTTCATTGATGATATCTTGGTTTATTCTCGCTCGGGCGAGGGAGCATGCGGGCGTTGAGGCTGTCTTGGCGATTCTCGAGCCAGCGATTATGCGCCATGTTTTCCAAATGTGAGTTTTGGTTGACTTGATGGCGTTTCTTGGGCATATTGTGGGTGATGGCATTCGAGTTGATCTGGCGAATCGGCGATCGAGGACTTGGCCTGAACTCTTACTCGGCCAGAGGTTCGCGATTTTACGGGCCTTGCGAGGATATTATCGGTTCGTAGAAGTTTGCTTCTATCTACGCACCATTGACTAGGTGACTCGAAGCGGCCAAGTTTGATGGTGATGCTTGTGGCGGGGTTTCGATTCTTTGAAAGAGGCCCGGCCGCCCGTTCTTACTCTTCCGGAGGTCGGATGGTTATGTCGTGTATTGTGATCGTCGGGCATCGGGTTGGGATGTGTGTTGATGCGGCATGGCGGGGTTATAGCATATGCATCGGCGGTGAAGAAACACGAGGAACTACCCCCCATGATTTGGAGTTAGCGGTAGTGATTCACGCTTTGAAGATCTGGAGGCACTATTTGTATGGGGTTCACGTGGATATTTATACGCACCACAAGAGCCTCGGTATATCTTGACGGAGGAGCTGAACTTACGGCGAGAGCGGTGGTTAGAGTTGCTTAAGGATTACGATGTTGATATCTGTACCACGGGGAAGGCGATGTTGTGGCGTATGCCTTAGTCGTAGGTCGATGGGAAGCCTATCGGATGTGCGGCTAGAGAGGAGGGACATGGTTCGTGATTTGCATCGATTAGCGAGCCTTGGTGTCCGTTTGATTGATTCCGATAGCGGTGGGGTTAGAGTTCGTGAGGTTGCGAGTCTTCCATTGTCGAGGAGGTGAAGAGGCAGATTCGAGGATCGGCTTTGATTCGATATCGTGATACTGACTCTTCGTGAGGCAAGGTCCTTTTGAGTAGCACGATGGGGTGCTAAGGTTTGGCGGTATGTGTTCGGATGTTTGAGACTTGGCAAAGAGTTCTTGGGAAGCACACGGTAGCGCGTTACTCTATCCATCGAGTCGACCAAGATGTACCACGACGCTTAGATATGTGTATTGGTGGGATGGCTTGAAGAGGGGCGTTGCGAGTTCGTAGCTCGGTGCGTGTTGTCGGCGGTGAAGGTAGAGCACGAGGCCCGTGGTTTGTTGCGCACGATTGAGATCCGACACGGAAGTGGGAGGTAATCAACATGGATTTCATCACGGGATTACCTCGCACTCGGAGAGACATGATTCTATATGGGTTATCGTCGACGGTGTGAAATCAGCCCACTTTCTTCCGTCGGGGCGACTTTTTCGGTGAGGATTATGCGGACTTTACATCAGAGATCGTCGGTGCATGGAGTCCCTACTTGATCATATCGCAGAGAGCCCGATTTACGGCTAACTTCGAGATCCTTCCGGAGGGTTTAGGGGCGCAGTGAGCACGAGTCGCATTTCATCCACGAGCAGACGGACGGCGAGCGCACTATCCGGACTCTTGAGGATATCTGCGAGCTGTGTTATTGACCGATGGTAGTTGGGAGGATCATTTGCCTCTAGTTGAGTTCGCGTATAATAATAGCTACCACTCCGGTATTGGATGGCGCGCCTTATGAGGCCTTGTATGGGAGGAAGTGCGGATCGCCTATAGGTTGGTTCGATGTGGGCGAGTGCGACTAGTAGGACCAGATTTGGTACGAGCGATGGATAAGGTGAAGCTTATCGAGGCGGCTATTGACAGCTCAGAGTCGGCAGAAGTCGTATGCAGATCGTCGTCGTCGGCATCTTGAGTTCGAGGTTCATGATTGGGTTTTCCTAAAGGTGTCACCCATGAAGGGTGTGATGAGATTCGGGAAGAAGGGGAAACTCAGCCCAATGTATATTGGGCCGTTTCAGTTGTCGCGAGGTAGGCAAGGTTGCCTATGAGTTGGATCTGCCGTCCGATCTGGAGGCAGTGCATCCGGTTTTTCACGTATCTATGCTGATGAGATGTATCGGGGATCCATCTAGGGTACACCCGATTGACGATGTTCAGGTGACCGAGGGGTTATCGTATGAGGAGATTCCCATAGCGATAGTCGATCGTCAGGTTAGGCGTCTGCGGACCAAGGACGTGGCTTCCGTCAAAGTCTTGTGGCGGAGCGAGCTCAGGGAGGAGATGACGTGGGAAGCCAGGAGGACATGAGGCGGAAGTATCCTCACCTATTCCCCACACCTCCAGGTAAATTCACTTTCCTACTTGTAAATTTTCGTTATCATTTCTGCCTATGTGTTGCTCTGTGGCCGTGTGTGGCATTTACAACTGTTTAAGCTTCTTCGATAACTGTCTTGGGAAGGAACATTCGGGACGAATGTTTCTAAGGGGGGGAGAATGTTATACCCCGTATTTCCAGAGTATGTACGTAAGGGAATACGTACGAAAGTCTAGCCTTAAAGATAAGCCTTGGACGTTTTTATTTGTACACAACTCACTAAAAGAATCGTTTTTCCGAAAGCGTTTCCACAACTTTCGTAGAGTAAATTCCGGCTATGCCATTTCTTATTTTTACGGATTTTTCCGAGAGACGAAACATTTTGGACCAACGGGAGGGCAACACTTGGCACCCTCCCATTGGTGGACTTGAATCGTCCATTTGGACGAATTGAAGAACCCTTGGCACGTTTTTTGTGCCTTGTGCACAAGTCAAGGGTTGGTAGGATATTTGTGTTTAGTTAATCCTCACCCTACACTTGCCTTGCACTTGTCTTAATCTTGGCCATTGGTTGGCCACTTCTTGACCTATAAATACCCCCTTAGAGATGAAGAGTTCTTCATCCACAAATCTTCCAAGTCTTGAAAAATCCTCTCCTCTCCCTTTGTAGTCTTTTCGTCCAAAACACCTCCCCCTCCCCTTGTGAAGGCCCTTGGCCGAATACCCCCCCCTCTAGCCTAGTAGTTTGGCCGAGGCCCCCCCTAGCCTAGCCAAAAATCTACCCCCCCTCCCTTGGTAGAAAAGTTACCTTCTTGTATCGTTATAATGCCCAAAATACCCTAGCCCAAATACCCTAGTGCTTAGTAGAAGTTGTGAAGAACTTCTAAGGTTCTTGGAGCATACAACTTAGGAGCAAAACCTTGCTCAGGCGCGACTTTTCTAGGATATTATTGGGCTTACCGAGGTAATAATCCTAACCCTCTTTTGTATTAGAGAATGCATACTGTAGAAGTATAAGAATAAGTATTAATCACTTAGAAGAATATCACAGAATAGAATTGAACTGTTACCACAGTAGAAGGGTTTGAAAGATGAATAATCAAACTGTACTTACATAGAATTTGTTTTCACTGATGAACTTATATAGCTCACCGGTAGGGAAGTGCTGCCCAACTTTCCATAGAATTGTGAACCCTCTGTTTAGAATGACCTTGAGTAGTCTTTGATAGATATCTGTGACTATTATAGGTGACTCTGTGTGCGACATATTGACTTGGCGGTGGTTTTATTTGAGAAGGTATGTGATTCTTCCTAAAGCATGATATTTTACAATATATATAGTACGGTGACGTACATGTGTTAAGCGAATAATAACTATGGCAATGTCTTTGACTTAAGCTGAATAATACTTACGGCAATGCCTGTGGCTTAAGCTCGAATAATACTTACGGCAATGCCTCGGCTTAAGCTTTGAATAATAAGAAGCGAAAACATTTCAAAAGACTCTTGAATCATATTAATGAAGAGAACTAATTGGTTTTAAAGCGAAGCTTAAGAGTTATACTAGCTTTATGGGAAGTAAGTATAACCACTTAAGATTGATAAAAGAAACAAGTTTGCCTATGTGTTTATAATGGACTTATATTGTGAAAAGAATACTAAGATGGTTTGATAAGTAGACATGATATGATGCTATGTGTGTTAGTATCTTGTAACGTTTGTATAGGTGAGTATCCTTGTTGTGCTTATGTTGTTTAAAGATAAGTTGTTATGTTAGTATACTATCACTCACCTCTTGAGATGATACCGGAGGTTGGCGCCCTCCGTCTGGGGTAGACTCGAGTGATGCAGGACCATGATTCGAGAATACCTCGCGAGGTCCAGGGGCCTATGCGGAGCTACGAGTTCGGTGTTAGTATGCGGGGTTATGCCTCATGCGGTCTAAGTGGCGTGCGGACGAGTCGGGGCGATGCAGGAGTAGCTACCCTCGATGCGGGGTTATACCTCATGCGGGCCCGTGAGTGGCCTATGCGGACTCGGAGTCGAGTTAGGCTTGCGAGAATGATAATACGGCGAGTGGCCTGCTTGAATCATTCGCGACCTAGAAAAGACCTATTCTGATTTACCTATTGTTGCTCTTGTTTGTGATGTGGCGCTATATGCGGTTTCCTTGATTTCTTCATACATATTTGTAAACCGGTTTTAAAAAGTGTTATGATTTCATTTAAGTACTTTCTGATTTCACATACTTAGTACTGTTGTCTTGACCTCCCGGGGGCTGCGTTCATGCGGTAAGAGCGGCAGTGCTAGATCCGCATCTTAGGATCTCTATGTTGGTGTCGGGAGCTCCATCTCTTCCGGAGGCTCTACTTTTGGTATGATCTCCTGTTGTAGATAGTTTTGTGCGATCGGTATGGCGGGCCTGTCCGCCATAGTTGTATATTTCCTTAGAGGTGCGTAGTCATGTTATGCGATGTCGGATGTAGCGCTAAACCATGATTATATATATATGCCGAAAGGCGATACTTTCCCACATAAACTGTGTCTTACTTTATAAATTGTTCCATGTCTTGCTTTATATTTCCGCTGATTACTCTGATGTATGACTACTTGGGTGCCCCGGTAAGGCACCAGTCACGGGCCCGGAATGGGTCGTGACAGTTATGATTTCATTACAGTATTTTCAGTTTCACATACTTGGTACAGATTTCGTACTGACCTCCTTCTGCGTTAAATGTCGCGAGTTTAGGTACGATTGTGGATCCGCGAGCTTAGGATCTGGTTGGCATTTTTGATATGGCTCAATGTTCCGAGCTTGTCATTATGGCTAGGTATATTCGAAGTGCAGCGGGGCCTTGTCCGTCATAGCATTTGTCCAAATCTTAGAAGTGCATGTATTAAATGTAATTTGGGTGGCTAGAGTTATTTTTACATTGTTAAACAGTGTAGACCCTTTCGGGTAAATTTTTATGTTATGGCAGCCTTATCGTCTTGGCCTTAGTTTTAAAAAAAAGTGTTATATATATTCCGCAATTTATTATGTTGTATGAATAGAAGGGTGCCCAGGTAGGGCACCAGTCGCGGCCTCGAGGTCGGGTCGTGACAAAAATGGTATCAGAGCAGTTAGTCCTCGGAAAGTGTCTACAGACCGTGTCTAGTAGAGTCTTGATTATCGGTGTGTTGTGCACCACATCAATAATTAGGAGGCTGCAGGACATTTAGAATTGGTTTCCATTCTTCTCACTCTGAGATCGTGCGATAGAGATGTGTTGTTAGGGTCGTCTCCCCCTAACGAGTTATGTTGATTGCAGCTACGAGCAAGGCAGCAGTGACCCAGGAAGGACTATGTGGATTGCGTATCTAGGTTAGTAATGATTGTAGTATAGTTGGTATTGTGACATACAGCTATACGGAGTTATGTATGAGGGTCAGAAGCGTGTTGCCTAGAATGATTTTAGATTACCAAGAGTTGGTAAAGACTAACTAGATACCGGGAAGGTATGGAACAGTTAATGAATTCTCGCCAAGGTCTTATGTTTTATTTTGAGATAATTGGGAAAGGATGAGGTACATGCGATAGGGCAGTGAACCCTTAAGAAGTCATGTTAAAGAACTTAATGGAATACCATGTTAATAAATTAAGCTACGTGGTAGGCTTAAGAGAATTGTACGGATGAGGTCCGTATAGAGTATGTCACGACCCGAACCCGGGCCCGTGACTGGTGCCTTACCCCGGACACCCAAGTAGACATACATCAGAGTAATCAGCGGAATATAAAACACAACATGAAACAATGTAAATGAGACACAGTTTATCTGAAGAAAAGTTGCCTTTCGGCATATATATAAAAACTTAAATCCGAACAGTTACATCCTTTTTACAAACTCGCCACAGCATTACTCTGGACCTCTAAGAATGATATAACAACAATGGCGGGGCGGGGCCGCCATACCACGAATGTAAGTACCTAAAGCGATGAGGACTATACGAAGATAAACCTCCAAGAAAGCGGAGCTTCCCAAAACGTTGAACTGTGATCCTAAGGCGGGGATCAACATCGGTGTACCTCTACTGCGGCATGAGCAGCGGCCCGAAGGAGGTCGATAACAGTACCAAGTATGTGGCGAAAATACTGTAAATGAAATCATAGTAGTCTATATAAAGCAGGAGACATGTATGATAACCAAACTACAGTTCACAATAAATAAGCAGTCATGTCAAGTCAGGGACTCACGCCCTCAAAGTCATCACTCAAATATAACTATGGGTCTCGCCACAACATCAATCATGCGTGGAATACCTTCCTCACCGTGATCTATGATATAAAAGCACCAGGAATACACATGAACACGTGTCCCACGTGTCATAATAAAACCGTACGGGGTAAGTACGAAGGCATGGACGACTACTAAAACACAAATTACAAACAAGGTCTTAAACTGTATCATGAGATCTGTCTGAAGCCACATGATCGGCCGCCACTCGCAATATCAAATGTGCGCGTCTAGTCACCGAACTTCCGACTCCGCGTAGGCCACTCATAGCCCGCGTGAGGTATTCCCGCATCGAGGGTAGCTACTCCCGGCATCACCGACTCGCGATCCGCGTAGCCACATGACGCGTGGACATAAAGGTCGCCACTAACTGGAACTCTCGTAGCTCGCATAGGCCACTGGACCCGCGTAGGTATCTCGAATCATAGTCACGCATCGCTGAGGCTACCCCGCATCGGAGAGCAGCTTAACCACCGGGATCAAGTCAAGGTGAGTGATATAATACTAACATAACAGCTTATCGTTAAACAACATAAGCACAATCAAGGGAAACCCCCTTACACAACATTACAAGACACTAACACACGTAGCATCCTAACATGTTTATTTATCGAACCAATAAGAAAGTATTACAAGGCTTTCACAAACCAACATAGTCAAGTTATTCACACAAGGCACTTCCTACTTTATGTCAACAAGTTCGGGTTTTTATCCCCAAAGCACTTCATACATTAATTCTTTAAAAGATCCGTTTCTTTCACAAAAGTCACACAATACCCGTAGTATAAAAATAGAGTGACTATCTTTTTAAGTAAACCAAAACACTTCCCTTTGTAAAATCAAGTAACAACATTATTTTCCAAACATTCAAGTTTGCCTAATTTCAAATGCTCAAGTTTCTCATTTTCGAAAGGTTTCGTGGTTCCTAGTCTTAATCACTTAAGAATATAATTCTCTTTTAAACAATTTGAGAAACATATGCCTTATATGTGAGTAGATTATTCTTGTTCATAATCAATCTTATTAAAGCAGCCATGATCTAGGAAATGTAATGTCATTTTGTCTCATCTTAGCTTCTATGCAGATGGAGGTTTCTACTGGTTTTTATAATACTTAATTAGTCAATACATTTCCCTTTATTAGCGCTGCTGTGGTTTGTTCGATACTTATTCTGATTTCCGAAATCAGTAAAACATTATTCCTTTTTAAAAACCAAGTACTCATTTGTCACGACCGACCGGGGCGCGGTAGTGCCTACACAGGCACCCGTTCAGTATACATCGAGAATAGCGGAACATACACAACATAAACACACGTGAGTAAGTAAAAGCGTCACGAGGCTAGCCGTCGAGCGACCTTCCATAGTAAAAACATAATCAAAAGTACATCTCAGTTCTTACAGCCCAACCACATATGTGAATACAGACCTCTAGGAATATCAACTGAACAACTGTGGCGGGACAGGGCCCCGCCGTACCCCTGAATATACATGAATCTACTACCTCAGGGAAACCGTACCAAGAGATAAGCCTTCGGAGCAAATGGAGCTTTTCTCAAAACTGAACCGAGATCCTATGAGCAAGGATCACCAACCTGGGTACCTAAAACCTGCGGGCATGAACGCATCACCCCGAAGAAGTCGATAACAGTGCGAATATGGAGCAGAAATAACGCCATACGATGCGGTCATGGTATGCAAAAGAATGTCATTTTAACTCCGAAATCAATCGTATATTAACCGTTCCTTTCCTTTTCAATAAGAATTAACCTCATATTCTAACATAAATACTTAAGAGTTTAATCCAGTCTTTTTCACATAACTTACATATCTTACATAACATAATCCGGCCCGTTTGCGGGACACGGTGTACTGATGAATCATGTGACATAATCCGGCCCGCCTGTGGGGCTCGGTGTACTGTGGAATCATGTAGCATAATCCGGCCCGCTGTGGGGCTCGGTGTCTTGTGGAATCATGTAGCATAATCCGCCCGCTTTGTGGGGCTCGGTGTCTTGTGGAATCATGTAGCATAATTCGGCCGCTTTGTGGGTCTCGGTGTACTGAGGAATCATGTAGCATAATCCGGCCCGCCTGTGGGGCTCGGTGTACTGTGGAATCATGTAGCATAATCCGGCCCGCCTGTGGGGCTCGGTGTACTGTGGAATCATGTAGCATAATCCGGCCCGCCTGTGGGGCTCGGTGTAAGATGACGTAACCCGGCCTATGTGTAGGCTCGGGGTAATATGGCGTAATCCGGCCTATGTGTAGGCTCGGTGTATCTCATAACGTAATCCGGCCTATTTGTAGGCTCGGTGTATCTCATAACGTAATCCGGCCTATTTGTAGGCTCGGTGTGATCCTTCCTTACATAACATTTTAACCCGTCTTATTACTACTTCTTAAGTCGTCATAACAACTTCCCATAAAGCTGTTATAACAACCTTTCATTTTAGAGAACTTAAGACACTTTTATTCTTACAACATTAGGAAAACTAGATCCAAAAATACTACATACATACATACTTAAAAAGAATCATAGAACTCCTTTCTTTTTAAAGCTCAAGTCACATACTCTTTTGGAAGCCATCTTCTTAACTTTTTGAAATAAATTAAGAAGCCATACTTTGTAAAATTAAGTCATTTCCACTTATAAAATCAAGGCTTATAGTCTTAACACCTCGTAGCATACACTCTTTAAAATCATGTCGCTTATACTTATAAAATCATGTCATCAATACTTTAGAAATCAAGTCCCATAACTTGAAAAATAAAGTTTCAAAATCCTTCAAAGACAACCAAAGTTCATAGTCTTAAAACTTCATAACATACATTCTTTAAAGTCCATTTTCGAACATAAAATCCACTTACTTACTTTAAATAAATCAAGACACATAGCTTTAAATCAAATCTCATAATTTCCTAACCATTCTTACCAACATCTCCCATAAGACTTGGTAAGGACTTAGGACAATTTAACATACTTTTAACTTAGGATCAACAATGTGAATACTTCTTAACTTCTAAGAGTAGAAGGAATCATGAAAATACTATCACATGGATATTTCATACGTAGGATCATGCCAAAGAAAGAAGGGGTTCACATACCTCGCGACGATTATCGACACGTAGCAAAATGCTCCAAAGTACTTCAATCTTGATAGCTAATCCATCCTTCAAGTAGGATACGCTATACTTAGTACTTCACTATAATGGTCACAATCGTCCATTAACCTCTTACTTCAAACGTAGAATATTCTAGGTGCTTAGTCGCTAAATTCTACGGAAAATCGGACAAGACCTCCTTTGTTTCTATTCACTTTGCCACCTTTTTCAAGGCGAATACAATAACCAAACAGCCCAATTGGCTCACAACAATATAGAAGGTAGTCGATACAAATGAATAACAAACTAATACAAACTACAAGTCCAAATTCGCCACCTGAGTTCAACAATACTAATTCTTATCCAATTTCCATTTCAATCCAACTTGGTAGCATAACATGATATCTAGTCTCAACCAAATATAACTACTATAATCTTCAAGTCAATTACATGCGACGATTCTAGTAACGATCAAATTGTATTCCAACTTAACATGACTTACTTTTCATTTCAAACTTAAGCTACAAGTAATCCATAATACTTATTAACTTCAACTTAACAACTTCATGCTAGCAACATGTAAAGCTAACAACAACAATATAAATAATCTTGTAACACTTTCAAAGAACAAGATTATACCTCAACGAATTATAATCCAATCTTCAAAACCGAAGTTGCTCCTTAGCAACCTAGAGCCTCATCAAGACACCTCAATCCGCTCCTTGAGACCCTTAGAACCACACCAACAACTTTCCTTCAAACCTCCAATCCAAAACCTAGAAAGCCACTAGGTTTTCGCTTTGCGACTAACCCGAAAACTATTTTTTTCCGAGATTTTTCTATTGAGATATGCCTACAATACACATAGGAACCTTGGTTTAAAGTGTGGGGCTTATTGGACAATAAACAAAAATTCTTTTTGTGAAGAGAGGGGCAAACCCGAGAGCTCTACTATGGGTTCTTCCAATTTTGTGAAATTTGGCTAAGTGTTTAAGCTTGTCTACTACTACTAGTATTATATAGTGTAATGTAGGGTCAAGATGCAAACAATTGGGTGGTTTGGATGATCTCTTATTAAATATCAAGACTTGTGGGACCTTTGACTTTGGTCAATTTTCTCAAGCTCACACTTGCAAGACTTTGTCATCTTAAGACTATGGTCAATGACCATTTTGGCCATGCCTATTTCGTCCAAGGCATCATTTAAGGGGTGACACGTGTCGCCTCCCATTAAATCACAACAAAACGTTTTCCGACAAATTTCATAATTCCGATAAATTTTTCAAGTCTCAAATCTTAACACTTGTGAGTTCTTACGTACGTTCTTAAAACATGTCCTGTAAATACGGGGTGTAACATCATTACTCACGAATGAGGTTTCACACTTATTAACAAAATTCATATTAATTCAATTAAGTCAATTCTCTTATCTTTTAAGATCAAGTCTCTTAACTTCTAAAATCAATAAACCATTCTTTTTATCTCTCTTAAGTCGTTATACCTAACTTCCCATAAAGCTAGTATAACTCTTAAGCTTTTAAAACCAAGCCTTACTCTTCTTTCAAAAAGGTTTCTTAATTCTTTTGAAATACTTCAAGATTCTTATTATTTAAACTCAAGTCAAAAGACATCTGAATAAAATCACGTTCAGTTAACACACGTACGTCTACCGTACTATATATATATTCTTTTAAAATATCATGCTCAAGAGGATAGGAAGAATCATATACCTCGCGACGATTATCGACTATTAGCAAATAGCTCCACAGTACTGTAATCCGGCTAGCCTTTTCCTCCCTTTGAGTAGAATACGCTACTCGCAGTACTTCAACCTATAAAGGTTGTACAAGTCTATCAATGTCTAGACTACTCGGTAGAGTAAATCTAGATACAAGATTCTACGGAAAATTGGGCAGCACTTCCCTACCCGTCAAACTTCACAAGTCTATTGTAAATACAGTCCTATGTAAGTACAGTTCATTACCCTTCTTATATACCTTCCTTGTATATAACTTATACTTAATTCTTATACTTCAACAGTATGTAAACTCTAATTACAAAAGGGGGACAAGATATTTACCTCGATAAGCCCAAAATTATCCAAGTTAAAATGTCGATCCTGAGCAACGTTTAGCTCTACTCTGCAGGCGCTCAACCCGCTCCAAACAACCCTTAGAAGTTCTACGCAACCTACTTAACACTTCAACCGACTATGAAGATTTTCCTTAGGGTTTCGTTTTGAGACAAAAGGACATAAGGTAGTATTTAGGGCTCTACGTATAGAGGTAATCTTTGGAATACTACAAGGTATAAGGCTAAGGTATTTTGGAATAGTAACAATACTTGGAGAGTATTTTCTACCAAGGGGGGGGTATTTTACGAGAACAACTAGGCAAGGGGGGGTGTGTCTCGGCCAACACCACTAGGAGGGGGGGATATCTCTCGGCCAAGGGGCCTCTCAAAGGGGGGAGGGGGAGGCTTGGACGAGAACCTCTCCAAAGGGGGGAAGGGTTTTCAAGACTTAGAAATGTTTTTGTGATGAAGAAGTCTTGCACTTCAAGGGGGTATTTATAGGACTTTCAAGGGCTAGGATCAAGACAAGTGGGGGGCAAGTGGAAGGTGAGGATTTTCCCAAGTGCCCCCTAGCCATCTACTCCAAACATTGTGTCACGACCCGAACCCGGGCCCGTGACTGGTGTCTTACCCCGGGCACCCTAGTGATACAACATCAGAGTAATCAGCGGAACATAAAACACAATACATGATACAATGTAAAGAAGACACATGTTTATCTGAAGAAAAGTGGCCTCTCGGCATATATAAATAACAACTCTTTCAAAATGAACAGTTTAATCCCTTTTACAAACCCTGCCCACAATAGTACTACAGACCTCTACGAATGATATGACAACAACGACGGGACAGGGCCCCGTCATACCCCTGAATGTAAGCACCTACAACAACAGGGGACTATACCAAGATAAGCCTCCGGAGAAACGGAGCTTTCCCAAACGCTGAACTGTGACCCTAAGAGCGAGGATCAACGGCGGTGTACCTCGACTGCGGCATGAGCGGCCCGAAGGAGTCGATCTGGTACCAAGTACAGTATGTGGCCCGAAAATACGTAAATGAAATCATAATAGTCTATAAAGCGGGAGACATGTATGATAACCAAACTACGATTCACTGATAAATAGGCGATCGTGTCAAGTCGTGACTCGCCCTCAAAGTCATCACTCAAATGTAACTATGGGTCTCACGCCCATAACATCAATCATGCGTGGAATACCTTCCATGCCGTGATTTATGATATAAAAGCACCAAGAAATACACATGAACACGAGTCCCACGTGTCCTAATAAAACGATGCAGGTAAGTCTGAAGGCATAACCGACTACTAACACCTGATGCTAACAGGTCATAAATCGTATCATGATATCTGTCTGCATCGTCACATGATCAAAGCCGTCACTCGCGCATGATATCAAATGTGCGCGTCTAGCCTGGAACTCTCGTAGCTCGCGTAGGCCAACCTCATAGGCGCGTGAGGTATTACTCGCGTCGGTAGCTACTCCGGCATCGTCACGGACTCGCGATCGCGTAGCGCCAAAGACCGCGTGACCACAAGGGCGCAAACTAACACGGAACTCCGTAGTTCCATGGATCCTCGACCCGCGTGAGGTATTCTCGAATCATGGTCCCGGATCGCTGAGTCTACCCGCGTGAGGCGGCAACCTCCGAAACAAGTCAAGGTGAGTGGTACAATACCAACATAACGGCTGAGAGTCAAACAACTTTAAGCGCAGTCGAGGGAAAACCCCCTTTACACAAAATATCACAAGATACTAACACACGTAGCATCCTAGCATGTTTACTTATCAATTTAACAAGGAAGTATTACAAGGCTATCACAAACCAACACAATCAAGTTATACACACAAGGTACCTTCTAATATATGATTAACAAGATCGGGTATCTATTCCCAAAGTACTTCATACATTATTAGTCAAAACATACGTTACGTTTACAAAAGTCACACAATACCCGTAGTATATGAAAATAGAGTGGTTATCTTTTGAAGTAAATCAAAACACTTCTCTTCGTAAAATCAAGTAACAACATTTTTTTCCAAATGTTTCAAGTTTGCCTAATTTCAATTACTCAAGTTTCTCATTTTCGAAAGGTTTCGTAGTTCATAATCTTATTCATTTAAGAATATAATTCTCTTTTAAACCATCTGAGAAACATAAGCCTTATATGTGAGTAGGATATTCTTGTTTATAACAATCTTATTACAGCAGCCATGATCTAGGAAATATCATTTTGTTTCATCTTAGCTTCTATGCAGATGGAAGTTTCTACTGGTTTTAATAATACTTAATCTGTCAAAACATTTCCTTTTATTAACGCTGCAGTGGTTTGTCGATACACATTCTGATTTCCGAAATCAGTAAAACATTCTTAAGCCGTTATACCTAACTTCTCATAAAGCTAGTATAACTCTTAAGTTTTCAAAAACCAAGTATTACTCTTCTTTCAAAATGATTCAAAAACCTTTTGAAATACTTCAAGTTCTTTATTATCACATAACTTGACGATTATAGTTCAAATCGATTACCTTTTAAAAACCACAAGTATTTTCTTACATACATAAAGTCGTTATAACCAACTTCCCATAAAGGCGTTATAACACTTTATGTTTTAGACCAATCAAATACATTTAACACGTATGCGTCTCTGGTACTACATAGTTACACATATCATGCTAGAAGAGATAGGAAGAGGTTCACATACCTCGCGGCGATTATCGACTAATAGCAAAAGCGCTCCAAGTACCTCAAACCGGCTACTCCTTAAGCCAAGTAGATCGCGCCACGCATAGTACTTCCACTTATAAGGCCACAAGTGACTTATTAACATTTAGGTCTCTTCGTAGAACATTCTACGTAAAATTCGGCACCTCCCCACACATGACAGCGTAAATCTCCTCTCTATCGGGGCGGCTACCAAGCCAACCGGGGGTTATCGACTAATCCGGACGTGCAATTCTACCTCACGAAAAGCTACACAAGTCTCTGTAATACGGTCTATGTAATTCTGATTCGATTACTCTTCTTTCGAAAGGTTTCTTATTATTGGGCTTAAGTCAAAAGACATTGCCGATAACTACGTTCGATTCTATATATAGTATACTTCAACTATATATTCTATCAACATGTAATTTCCAATTACAATAGGGGACAAGATAATTACCTCGATAAGCGTAATTATCCAAGTATAAAGTCGATCTGGGCAACGTTTAGCTCGACTCGTGCGCTCGACCCGCTCCAAACCACCCTTAGAAGTTCTAACCAACTTCTACATACTACTCCCACTAACTATGGAGATTTTCCTTAGGGTTTTGGTTTGAGACAAAAAGGGACAATTAGGTAGTATTTTCGGGCTCTACGTATAGAGGTATCTTTGGAATACTACAAGGTATACGGCTAAGGTAATTTGGGCATTACAACAATACTTTTGAGAGTATCTCTATACCACAAAAGGGGGTATTATCTGAAAACAACTAGGCTAGGGGTACCCACGGCTAGCACCATGAGGAGGGAGAACTCTCGCCGAGGGGAGGATGGTGTTGGGCGAGAACACATATAAGAGGGGAGGATTTTAACACTTAGAGATTTGTAGAATGGATGAATAAGTCTTCAAAGAGAGGGGTATTTATAGGCTAAGACATGGCCAACCAATGGCCAAGATCATGCCAAGTGTAAGGCAAGTGTAGGGTCAAGATCAAGCCAAGTGCACCTTATCCATCTACCACCAAAATATCCTACCAACTCCTTGACCAAACAATGGCCAATTCGTCCAACCCCTTTACCGCCCAAGTCCTTCCAATGAGAGGGTGACAAGTGTCGCCCTCTTGTTGGTCCAAAATGTTTCGTCTCTCGGAAAAATCCGCAAAAATTAAAAATGACATAGCCGGAATTTTCCCTACGAAAGCTGTGGAAACGTTTCGTCGAAAAACGACTCTAACCGGGTGTTGTGCACAAGGAATAATTCGGCCAAGCCTATTCTCAAGTTCAAATTTTTCTACGTACGTCCTTACGTACATATTCTGAAAATATGGGGTATAACACATTGACCCATGGGTTAGGCCACAAAACATGGCACAAAACGTGCACCACTTTCGGCCATGGTTCCGCCCACTTGAGGGTGACAAGTGTCGCCCTCTCGTTGGTCCAAAATATTTCATCTCTCGGAAAAATTCGCAAAAATTTTAAATGACATAGCCGTAATTTTCCCTACGCAAGTTTTGGAAAACGTTTCGTCGGAAAACAATTCGTTTTGGTAGTTGTGCACAAAATTTTCGATCCTTGCCTATCTTAAGGCTAAAACTTTCGTACGTACGTCCTTACGTACATACTCTGGAAATACGGGGTATAACATTCTCCCCTCGCCAGAAACATTCGTCGAATGTTCCTTCTCGATCTGAGATAACGATAATGTTCCACTTAACATATGCTCACTTCTTCCCTTACTCGTCGTACCTCGCCGTACACTCGAACTCTTTCATAACTTACCACATTTACGCTCGCTTGGTTCCCAAAATCTCGGGTTACTATCTCCAACTTGGTCATCATTAACTGGGAACACTCTGGATGGATCTCCGATACTTTTCCGAACATAACAACCTGAAAGACCGGACGTACTGCTTCCTACGTCGGACGGTAATGCCAACTTATAGGCAACCTAGCCTATTCTTCACATGATCTGAAAATGCTCCAAGTATCTCAGGCTAAGTTCCCTCTGTTTTCCAAAACTCGTCACACCCTTTCCGGGGTGGTACCTTCAAATACCGTCAACTCGGCTGAACTTCAAGTGTCGACGTCGATTATCCGCATGACTTTTGTTGACCCTGAGCTGCCAATAACCTTTCTTGGATAAGATTCACCCTACCCACATCCTGCTGAACAAGTATGAACCTACTAGCTGAACCGTGCCAACATCGAACCAATCGATCGACAACCTACACTTCCGCCCAAACGAGGCCTCACAAGGCACCCTCCGAATATTGATATGGTAGCTATTAAACACTCGCATGCGAGGCAACAATCCTTCTGACTACCCACGAATCCAAACACGGCGAGGCGAATCGACATCGAGACTCGTGGAGTTCCTAACCTGCTGGTAAAATTCCCGAGAAAAAGAAATAAGCGTAACACTGGCTCCATGCATCATAAGGTGAAAGTAGGCACCTCGTGCAGCCTTACAACCTTCCCGATATAACATCTCGCATAACCCTCTGCCGAGTACACGGTCCTGACTGAAAGACAAGATGGGCTGACCTCATCGGCCCGACTACTGGTCGAACGCATCCACGAACTCGTACGCTGGTTAACTAAACTTGGGCCTAACACCCTCATGACCCTACCACAAAGTGGAACCACCACAAACTAACCCCACAATACAAAGCCGCGGGTTGACCGCAATTTGGCTGACCCGACCCATTATCACGCAAAACTCTTGTTCCCCGATCCGGAACAATCTCACTAATCAAGTCACGAAAACCTAGTGGTCTTCTTAGATCAACTACCCTCTTTCCTTTCACACTACACAGGGACTTATCACACAAACATATCTCACATGAACTATGCACCCCGATAAGGGTCAAACATAAAATAAATCTTTTACTCAAGATGACCTCACATCTAAGGTCTCTACGTATAATATTCTAAGGCTCATAATTAACACAATGCTATCTGAACATAACACTTAAAATATACTCATCTTATCACACATACTAATCTCTAGAGGGTTAAGGATATACCTGTATCTACTGCTTCACTCCCCTTTTGTCGTTCTAGTCAATCCTGCCCTGTTGGGCGCATTTAGGAAGGTGATGAACTAGCCACTGATCCTGAAGGCTGAGTCTCTACATCCGCGCCACCTCTGGTCGGACAAATTCTCGCAAAATGGCCCTGCTGGCCGCAAGCATAACAAGCTGCCGAAGAAGCATGACACTCCCCAAAATGACATCTACCACAACGACCACACCGAGGTGGGGGTGGCCTCCTCTGGCTAACACCCCTTTCTCTCCGAACCACTGAATCCGCAACTAATCTGGTAGACCGAGTCCTCCTACTAGGACATCTTTTCGACACATGGCCCTGTCGACCGCAGGTAAACCAAGTACCAAAAAAAAGACGACATTCCCCGGGATGACGTTTGCCACACTGTGAACACTGAGGGAAAACTGAATCCGGCTGGCTGAAACCTACGTGTTTCTGCGAACTAGCAGCCCTGGAGCTCTGACCAACTCCTACATACCCCGAACGTCCTGAACCCTGTGGAGAACCACTGTGCACTGGCGGAGGCACATAACCAATCTGCTGCTGAGAAAGTCCGCCTCGAAAGTTACCAAAGGACCCTGTTGTTCTGGCCCTCTTCTGCCGATCTTGGTTAACCCGTCGATCCCTACGTTTCTCGACTGCGTTCTGTGCATGCTCATGCCTGACTGAAGAGCTACTCTTGCACAACCCTTTCTTAGATATTCATCAAGGCCCGCGATAAATCGATACATAAAATACTCTCTGGTTGCTAAATCCATAGCTAGGAAAAGGGTCGTCTCTTTGCAATCCATACCTCACTCACGGTCGTGGGCGAAGGTTCAAATATCATGGCTGCGAGGAGGCTACTGTTGTGCTAGACTCTGCTGGGGTGGCGTGTGAACTCCCGAATGAAGCACCAACTCGGGTGATGGTTGGGCTGTGCCTCGTAACCCTCGTGCTCTGCTCGCGGCTCCGCCTTGCCTTGCCCATACGGGCGGGTTGCCTTACGCGGAGGCATAACTGGTAAGGAAAGAAATACGTTAGAGGGGTCCAACTTATAACACAGCTCTAAGGCACGATCTCAGAGTGAGAAGAATGGAAACCAATCCTAAATATCCTATAGCCTCCTGATTATTGGTGTGGTGCACAACACACCGATAATCAAGACTCTACTAGATACGGTATGTAGACTCTTTCCGAGGATTAACTGCTCTGATACCACTTTTGTCACGACCCGAACCGGGCGTGGTAGTGCCTACCGGGCACCCAAGTAGACATACATCAGAGTAATCAGCGGAATATAAAACACAACATGAAACAATGTAAATGAGACACAGTTTATCTGAAGAAAAGTTGCCTTTCGGCATATATATAAAAACTTAAATCCGAACAGTTACATCATTTTTACAAACTCGCCTGCGGTACTCTGCACCTCTAAGAATGATATAACAACAATGGCGGGACAGGGCCCCGCCATACCCCTGAATGTAAGTACCTACAACGACAGGGGACTATACCAAAGATAAACCTCCGAAGAAACGGAGCTTCCCAAAATGCTTACTATGATCCTAAGAGCGGGGATCAACACTGGTGTACCTCTACCTGCGGCATGAACGCAGCCCCCCGAAGGAGGTCAGTACAACAGGTACCAAGTATGTGAAACTGAAAATACTGTAAATGAAATCATAGTAGTCTATATAAAGCAGGAGACATGTATGATAACGAAACTACAGTTCACAAATAAATAAGCAGTCATGTCAAGTCAGGGACTCACGCCCTCAAAGTCATCACTCAAATATAACTATGGGTCTCACGCCCACAACATCAATCATGCCCGTGGAATACCTTCCTCACTGCCGGCAGTCTATGATATAAAAGCACCAAGGAATACACGTGAACACGGTCCACTTTGTGTCATAATAAAACTGTATGGGGTAAGTACGAAGTCATAGACTACTACTAAAACCCACAGTACCAACAAGGTCATAAACTGTATCATGAGATCTGTCTAGAACGCCACATGATCGGCCGCCACTCGCGCGATATCAAATGTCGCGTCTAGTCCTGGAACTTCCGCATGACTCGCATAGGCCACTCACATAGGCACGCGTGAGGTATTCCCGCGTCGAGGTAGCTCTCCCGGCCGTCTGGACTCGCGATCGCGTGGCGCATGGACCGCATGACCATAAAGGCGCGCACTAACACGGAACTCGTAGCTCCGCATAGGCCACGGACCCGCGTGAGGTATCTCGAATCATAGTCACACAGATCGCTGAGGCTACCCGCGTCTGAGGCGACAACCCCGGGATCAAGTCAAGGTGAGTGATATAATACTAAAATAACAGCTTATCGTTAAACAACATAAGCACAATCCATGGAAACCCCCTTACACAACATTACAAGACACTAACACACGTAGCATCCTAACATGTTTATTTATCGAACCAACAAGAAAATATTACAAGGCTATCACAAACCAACATAGTCAAGTTATTCACACAAGACACTTCCTACTTTATGTCAACAAGTTCGGGTTTTTATCCCCAAAGCACTTCATACATTAATTCTTTAAAAGATCCGTTTCTTTCACAAAAGTCACACAATACCCGTAGTATAAAAATAGAGTGACTATATTTTTAAGTAAATCAAAACACTTCCCTTTGTAAAATCAAGTAACAACATTATTTTCCAAACATTCAAGTTTGCCTAATTTCAAATGCTCAAGTTTCTCATTTTCGAAAGGTTTCGTGGTTCCTAGTCTTAATCACTTAAGAATATAATTCTCTTTTAAACAATTTGAGAAACATATGCCTTATATGTGAGTAGATTATTCTTGTTCATAATCAATCTTATTAAAGCAGCCATGATCTAGGAAATGTAATGTCATTTTGTCTCATCTTAGCTTCTATGCAGATGGAGGTTTCTACTGGTTTTTATAATACTTAATTAGTCAATACATTTCACTTTATTAGCGCTGCTGTGGTTTGTTCGATACTTATTCTGATTTCCGAAATCAGTAAAACATTATTCCTTTTTAAAAACCAAGTACTCATTACTCACGAATGAGGTTTCACACTTATTAACAAAATTCATATTAATTCAATTAAGTCAATTCTCTTATCTTTTAAGATCAAGTCTCTTAACTTCTAAAATCAATAAACCATTCTTTTTATCTCTCTTAAGTCGTTATACCTAACTTCCCATAAAGCTAGTATAACTCTTAAGCTTTTAAAACCAAGCCTTACTCTTCTTTCAAAAAGGTTTCTTAATTCTTTTGAAATACTTCAAGATTCTTATTATTTAAACTCAAGTCAAAAGACATCGGAATAAAACCACGTTCAGTTAACACACGTACGTCTACCGTACTATATATATATTCTTTTAAAATATCATGCTCAAGAGGATAGGAAGAATCACATACCTCGTGACGATTATCGACTATTAGCAAATAGCTCCACATTACTGTAATCCGGCTAGCCTTTTCCTCCCTTGGAGTAGAATACGCTACTCGCAGTACTTCAACCTATAAAGGTTGTACAAGTCTATCAATGTCTAGACTACTCGATAGAGTAAATCTAGATACAAGATTCTACGGAAAATTGGGTTGCACTTCCCTACCCGTCAAACTTCACAAGTCTATTGTAAATACAGTCCTATGTAAGTACAGTTCATTACCCTTCTTATATACCTTCCTTGTATATAACTTATACTTAATTCTTATACTTCAACAGTATGTAAACTCTAATTACAAAAGGGGGACAAGATATTTACCTCGATTAGCCCAAAATTATCCAAGTTAAAATGTCGATCCTGAGCAACGTTTAGCTCCTACTCTGGGCGCTCCAACCCGCTCCAAACAACCCTTAGAAGTTCTACGCAACTTCTACTTAACACTTCAACCGACTATGAAGATTTTCCTTAGGGTTTCGTTTTGAGACAAAAAGGACATAAGGTAGTATTTCCGGGCTCTACGTATAGAGGTAATCTTTGGAATACTACAAGGTATAAGGCTAAGGTATTTTGGAATAGTAACAATACTTGGAGAGTATTTTCTACCAAGGGGGGGGTATTTTACGAGAACAACTAGGCAAGGGGGGGTGTGTCTCGGCCAACACCACTAGGAGGGGGGGATATCTCTCGGCCAAGGGGCCTCTCAAAGGGGGGAGGGGGAGGTGTCACGACCCGAACCCGGGCCCGTGACTGGTGCCTTACCCCGGGCACCCTAGTGATACAACATCAGAGTAATCAGCGGAATATAAAACAATACATGAAACCAATGTAATAAGACAGTGAAATAAGAAGACAGGCTAACCAAAAACGGTTCCCTTCAGTATATAATTAGCAATTTGAACAGTTACATCCCTTTCTACAACTCGCCCGCAGCGGTACTCTGCACTTACGAATGATATGACAACAACGACGGACGGGGCCGTCATACCCTGAATGTAAGCACCTACAACACGGGGACTATACGAACAAGCCAGGAGAAGCGAAGCTTTCCCAAGCGAATGTGACCCCAGGCGAGGATCAACGGCGGTGTACCTTTACTGCGGCGTAACGCGGCCCGAGAGGTCGATACAACAGTGCAAGTATGTGAATCGAAAATAAATCGTAAATGAAATCATAGTAGTCTATAAAGCGGGAGACATGTATGATAACCAAACTACGATTCACAATAAATAAGCGATCATGTCTAGTCGGGGACTCACGCCTCAAAGTCATCACTCGATATAACAATGGGTCTCACGCCCACAACATCAATCATGCGTGGAATACCTTCGCCACTGCCGATCGATGATAGAAAAGCACCGAGGAATACATATGAACAGCGGGTCCACTGTGTCCAAATAAAGCGATACATGGTAAGTGCGAAGGCATAGCCGACTACTAACACCAGCGGTACTAACAAGGTCATAAAGCGTATCATGATATATGTCTAGACCGTCACATGATCAAAGCGGTCGCTCGCGCAATATCAAATGTCGCGTCTAGCCTGGAACTCCGCACTCGCATAGGCCAATCTCATAGGCGCGTGAGGTATAACCCGCGTCGAGGGCAACCACTCCCGACATCGCCCTGCCCGACTCGCGATCCGCATGGCGCATGCATCGCGTGACCATAAAGGCCGCGCACTAACACGGAACTCTCGTAGCTCCGCATAGGCCCGGGACCGCGTGAGGTATTCTCGAATCATGGTCCCGAGCGCTGAGTCTACCCGCGTGGAGGCTTAACCCGGAAACATGGTGAGTGGTATAATACCAACATAACGGTTTATCGTTTAAACAACATAAGCACAATCGAGGAAAACCCCTTTACAAAACATCACGAATACTAACACGTAGCGTCCTAATATGATTACTTATCAAATCAACACGAAGGTATTACAAGGCTATCACAAACCAATACAATCAAGTTATTCAAACATAAGGTACTTTCTACTATATGCCAACAAGTTCGGGGTTTTATCACCAAAGTACTTCATACATTAACTCTTTAAAAGATCGTTACTTTCACAATGTCACACAATACCCGTGGTATAAAAATAGAGTGACTATCTTTTTAAAGTAAATCAATTACTTCTCTTTGTAAAATCAAGTAGCAACATTCTTTTCCAATGTTCAAGTTTGCCTAATTTCCAATGTTCAAGTTTGCCTAATTTCCAATGTTCAAGTTTCTCATTTTTGAAAGGGTTTCGTAGTTCATAGTATTAATCACTTAAGAATATCATTCTCTTTTAAACCATCCGAGAAACATAAGCCTTATATGTGAGTAGGATATTCTTGTTTATAAAAATCTTATTACAAAGAATGATCTAGGAAATATCATTTTGTCTCATCTTAGCTTCTATGCGGATGGAAGTTTTCTCTTGGTTTTAATAATCTGAATCTGTCAAAACATTTCCTTTATTAACTTGTAGTGGTTTGTCGATACACATTCGATTTCAAATCGATAAAACATTCTTAAGCGTTATACCTAACTTCCCATAAAGCTAGTAAAACTCTTAAGTTTTCAAAAGAAACCAAGTATTACTCTTCCTTCAAAATGATTCAAAATCCTTTGAAATACTTCAAGTTCTTTATTATCACATAACCACCCGATTCTGATTCAAATCATACCTTTTAAAAACCACAAGTATTTTCTTACCTACATAAAGTCGTTATAACCAACTTCCCATAAAGCGTTATAACACTTTATGTTTTAGACCAATCAAATACATTTAACACGTATCGTCTACCGTACTACATAGTTACACACACATCATGCTAGAAGAGATAGGAAGAGGTTCACATACCTCGCGACAGTATCGACTAATAGCAAAACGCTCAAGTACTTCCAACCGTCGGCTACTCCTTAGCCCAGTAGATCGCGCCACACGTAGTACTTCAACCTATAAGGCCACAAGGCGCTTATTAACATTTAGGTCTAATCGTAGAACATTCTCTGAAAATTAACGCACTCCCCGCCACGAGTAAATCTCTCTCTATCGGTAGGCTATCAAGCCAACCAGTGGGGTTATACATCTAACCGGACGTGTACAATTCTTCTTCACAGTAATGCTACACAAGTCTACTGTAATATAGTCCTATGTAAATACAGTTCAGTACTCTTCTTTCGAAAAGGTTTCTTATTATTCAGGCTTAAGTCAAAAGACATTGCCGACAACAACGTTCAGTTCAATATATAGTATACTTCAACTATATAGTCTAACAATCATGTAATTTCCAATTACAATAGAGGGACAAGATATTTACCTCGATAAGCCCATAATTATCCGAGTTTAAATGTCGATCTGAGCAAGGTTTAGCTCTACTCCGTGCGCTCAGGCCAGCTCAAACAACCCTTAGAAGTTCTAACCAACTTCTACCTACTACTCCAACTAACTATGGAGATTTTCCTTAGGGTTTCGGTTTTGTGACTGACGGGAAGTATAATAGTATTTCTGGGTTTTTCGTATAGGTATAACCTTAGAATACAACAAGGTATACGGCTAAGGTAATTTGGGCATTATAACAATACTTTGGAGAGTATTTCTACACCACAAAGGGGGGTATTATACGAAAGTAACTAGGCTAGGGGTACACTCTCGGCTAGCACCCCAGAGGGGGTGCTCTCACCACTGAGGGAGGCCTCTACGAACTCAACACTGAGGAGGGAGAAGGAGAGCTTTCAAGACTAAGGCAAATTTATGGTTGAATTAGTATTCAAAGGGGTGGGTATTTATAGGTCAAGTGAAGGCCAACCAATGGCGAATCTTGCCAAGTGCAAGGCAAGTGTAGGGCCAAGATTCACCCATGTGTCCTTGACCAACTAACACAAAAAATATCCTACCAACTCCCCTTGACCAACAAGGCCAATTCGTCTAACCCTCCCTTTACCGCCCATTCACGTCCGCCAATGAGAGGGTGCCAAGTGGCGCCCTCTTGTTGGCCTAACACGTTTCTCTCGGAAAAAATCCGTAAAATTAAAAATGACATAGCGGAAATTCCCTACGAAAGTGGAAAGCGTTTAGTCGAAAAATGACTCTAATCGGGTGTTGTGCACAAAAATAATTCGCAAGCCTATTACGAAGTTGAAATTTCCTACGTCGTCCTGCGTACATACTGGAAATACGGTATAACATTCTCCTCTTAGAAACATTCGTCCCGAATGTTCCTTCTAAGTCTCAAAACAAACGTGCGCCAGTATAGTCTTCACTACTATACTTACGAGAATCAATTCTGCCACACCTGGCCACAGAAACAACTTGCGCAAAATGCTTACATCCAAGTCCACGAGGAAACACCTCTAACATCACCAAAATGATACCACTTTTGTCACTTTGCCGCGAGGTTCTAGTGTCATTCCGGCGACCCAACAAATGGTACCGGACTACATGCGATCCCTGAGGATGTCGTACACTTCTTGTACACTCGAACTCTTACCACATTTCTGATACTGCTTCAGTTTCCAAAACTCGGGGTTACTATCTCTAACGTGGTCATCATTAACTGGGAACACTCTGGATGGATCTCCGATCTCCTTCTCGAACATAACACGAAAGACTGGACGCACTGCCTCCTAAGTCGGACGGCAAATGCTAACATATAGGCAACCTGGCCTATCCCTCACATGAACTCAAAAGGCCCAAAGTAACTAGGGCTAAGTTCCCTCTGTTTTCCCCAAAACTCGTCCGCTGACCCGGTGGTACTTTCAAGAAGACCGACCGTCAACCTGAACTCTAAGCGTCGTCGCCGATAATCCGCACGATTCCTCCGAGCTACCAAAAACCTCTTCTGGATAAGTTTCACCCTATCCACATCCTGCTGAACACGTATGAACCAACTATCGAACGCCAACGTCGAACCAATCGGCCGTGACTTACACTTCCGCCCTACAAGGCGTCGCGCGATATCCGAACACCGAAATGGTAGCTATAAAACACTTCCCAACAGAGATAACAATCCTCACAACTACCCACGAAATCCATACAGCCCGAGGCGAACGCGTCTGAGGAGACTGCTGAGTTCCTAACCTGCTGGTAAAACTTCTCGAAAGAAAGCGGCCATAACACAGGCTCCACATGCATTCATAAGGTGAAGGTAGGCACCCCGTGCAGCCTTACAACCCTTCAGATAAAACAACCCTGCCGAGTACACGGTCCTGACCGAAAAACACTACGGGCTGCCCCCATCGGCCTGACTACTGGTTGAACGCATCCACGAACTCGTACGCTGGTTAACCGAACTTGGGCCAAACACCCTCATAACCCTAACCCAAAGCGGGACCACCACAAACTGACCCCACCACCATACAGGCCGCGGGTTGACCCGCGACGTAGCCTCAACCCGACCCAAGACAGCCAAAACACTAGCTCCCCGAAGGAAAGCTCTCACTAATCACGTTACGAAAACCTAGCGGTCTTCTTAGCTCAACTACCCTCTTTCATTCCACACAACTCAGGGACTTATCCCACAAACAAGGTTCACGTGCACTATGCACTCCTATTAGGGTCAAACATAAACATACGTCTTTACTCGAGATGGCCTTACCTCTAAGGTCTCTACGTATAAAACTCTAATGCTCACACTTTTTCTATCCCCCCAAATCTTACTTGGTTAACTAACCAAGATTTCTAATCACAATTTACACAATGTTATCAGAATATAACACTTAAGGTATACTCACCCTATCACACATACTAATCCCTAGAGGGATAAAGATCTATCTCAGTATTCTTCTTCCTCCTTAGTCGTTCTAATCAAACTCGCTTGTAGGCGCAGCTAAGGAAGGTGACGAACTACCCACCACGAAGGCTAAGTCCTCCTACAAGGACACTCTTGACACGGACCACGGCGGTCATAGGTACAACAAGTACCAACCAAAAGACGACATTCCACGGGATGGCGTGCATCGTTGTGAACCGGAAGCCACGGGGTTACGACCCAACTCCTGCATACCCCAAACGTCATGAACCACATGGAGGACCTTCACCGCGGTGGATGTGCATAATCTAATCTGCTGGTGAGGTGACTCGACTCGAAAGTTACCAAAGGACCTTGCTGCTCTGGCCCTCTTCTGCTGTCCTTCGTTAACCCGTCGATCTCTACGTTTCTCGGCCTGCTGCGCATAAGCCCAAGCCTAACTGAAGAATTACTTTCGCACAACCCTCTCTTAGATAGTCATTAATACTCGCGGTACATCGATATACTCTCTGGTAGCCAAATCCATAGCTAGTAACAGGGTTGTCTCTTGGCAATCTATATTCTCTGTTCCCGGTCGTGGGACTGAAGGTTCAAATATCATGGCGCAGTAGGAACTGCTGCCGCCGTGCTAAACTCTGCTGGGGCTAGCGATGTAGCATAACTCCCCGAATAAAACACCACCCCAGGTGATGATTGGGCCTGTGCCCTCGTAACCCTCTGAACTCTACTTGCAGCTCCATTTGCGCGCCTCTGGGCGGGTTTGCCCTACGTGGAGGTATAGCAGTAAGGAAAGAAATATGTGAGAGGTCAACTTACAACACGACTCTAAGGCACGATCTCGAGTGAGAAGAATAGAAACCAATCCTAAATATCCTATAGCCTCACGATTATTGGTGTGGTGCACAACACACCGATAATCAAGACTCTGCTGGATACGATGCGTAGACACTTTCAGGATTAATCGCTCGATACCACTTTTGTCACGACCGAACCGGGCGTGGTGGTGCCTACCGGGCACCTGGTGATACAACATCAGAGTAATCAGCGGAATATAAAACAATACATGAAACCAATGTAATAAGATAGTGAAATAAGAAGACAGGCTAACCAAAAACGGTTACCTTCAGTATATAATTAGCAATTTGAACAGTTACATCCCTTTCTACAACTCTGCCCACGACAGTACTACAGACCTCTACGAATGATATGACAACAACGACGGGACAGGGCCCCGTCATACCCCTGAATGTAAGCACCTACAACACAGGGGACTATACCAAGACAAGCCAGGAGAAGCGGAGCTTTCCCAAGCGAACTGTGACCCCCAGGCGAGGATCAACGGCGGGTGTACCTTTACTGCGGCATGACGCGGCCCCGAAGGAGGTCGATCTGCCAGTGCAGAGTATGTGGCGAAAATAAATCAGTAAATGAAATCATAGTAGTCTATAAAGCAGGAGACATGTATGATAACCAAACTACAGTTCACAATAAATAAGCAGTCATGTCTAGTCAGGGACTCACGCCCTCAAAGTCATCACTCCAATATAACAAGGGGTCTCACGCCCAACATCAATCATGCGTGGAATACCTTCCTCAGCCGCGATCAATGATAGAAAAGCACCAAGGAATACATATGAGCAATGGTCCCACTGTGTCCAAATAAAAGTATAGGGTAAATCTGAAGGCATAGCGACTACTAACACCTAGTACTAACAAGGTCATAAATCGTATCATGATATATGTCTGACCGTCACATGATCAAAGATGGTCGCCGCGCAATATCAAATGTGCGCGTCTAGCCACGAACTCCGCTGACTCGCATAGGCCAATCATAGGCCGCGTGAGGTATAACCCGCATCGAGGCGGTACTCCGGCGTCGTCTGGACTCGCGATCGCATGGCCACGTAGGCGCATGACCATAAAGGCGCACACTAACACGGAACTCGTAGCTCCGCATAGGCCCCGGGACCGCGTGAGGTATTCTCGAATCATGGTCCCGCATCGCTTAGTCTACCCGCGTGGGCAGCTTAACCCCCGGAAACACGGTGAGTGGTATAATACCAATATAACAGTTTATCGTTTAAACAACATAAGCACAATCAAGGGAAACCCCTTTACACAAACATCACAGAATACTAACACACGTAGCATCCTAATATGATTACTTATCAAATCAACACGAAGGTATTACAAGGCTATCACAAACCAATACAATCAAGTTATTCACACATAAGGTACTTTCTACTATATGCCAACAAGTTCGGGGTTTTATCCCCAAAGTACTTCATACATTAACTCTTTAAAAGATACGTTACTTTCACAATGTCACACAATACACGTGGTATAAAAATAGAGTGACTATCTTTTTAAAGTAAATCAATTACTTCTCTTTGTAAAATCAAGTAGCAACATTCTTTTCCAATGTTCAAGTTTGCCTAATTTCCAATGTTCAAGTTTGCCTAATTTCCAATGTTCAAGTTTCTCATTTTTCGAAAGGGTTTCGTAGTTCATAGTATTAATCACTTAAGAATATCATTCTCTTTTAAACCATCTGAGAAACATAAGCCTTATATGTGAGTAGGATATTCTTGTTTATAAAAATCTTATTACAAAGACCGTGATCTAGGAAATATCATTTTGTCTCATCTTAGCTTCTATGCAGATGGAAGTTTTCTCGGTTTTAATAATCTGAATCACAAAACATTTCCTTTATTAACCGCGGTGGTTTGTCGATACACATTCTGATTTCCGAAATCAGTAAAACATTCTTAAGCCGTTATACCTAACTTCCCATAAAGCTAGTAAAACTCTTAAGTTTTCAAAAGAAACCAAGTATTACTCTTCCTTCAAAATGATTCAAAAATCCTTTGAAATACTTCAAGTTCTTTATTATCACATAACCAGCCAGTTACAGTTCAAATCAGTTACCTTTTAAAAACCACAAGTATTTTCTTACCTACATAAAACTGTTATAACCAAATTACCATAAAGCGTTATAACACTTTATGTTTTAGACCAATCAAATACATTTAACACGTATCGTCTCTACCGTACTACATAGTTACACACACATCATGCTAGAAGAGATAGGAAGAGGTTCACATACCTCGCGGCAGTATCGACTAATAGCAAAAGCGCTCAAGTACCTCCAACCGTCGGCTACTCCTTAAGCCAAGTAGATCGCGCCACGTAGTACTTCAACCTATAAGGCCACAAGGCGCTTATTAACATTTAGGTCTAATCGTAGAACATTCTACGTAAAATTCAGAAGACCTCCCCCGCGGCGTAAATCTCCTCCTCTATCGAGGCCGGCTATCAAGCCAACCAGGGGGGGGGGGGTTTATACATCTAACCGGACGTGTATAATTTGTCTTCACAGTAATGCTACACAAGTCTCATGTCTGATCATATGTAAATCTGATTCGATTACTCTTCTTTCGAAAAGGTTTCTTATTATTGAGCTTAAGTCAAAGACATTGCCGACAACAACGTTCGATTCAATATATAGTATACTTCAACTATATAGTCTAACAATCATGTAATTTCCAATTACAATAGAGGACAAGATATTTACCTCGATAAGCCCATAATTATCCGAGTTTAAATGTCGATCACGAGCAAGGTTTAGCTCTACTCGTGCGCTCCGACCAGCTCAAACAACCTTAGAAGTTCTAACCAACTTCTACCTACTACTCCACCTACCTCTGGAGATTTTCCTTAGGGTTTCGGTATTGTGACTGACGGGAAGTATAATAGTATTTCTGGGTTTTTCGTATAGGTATAACCTTAGAATACAACAAGGTATACGGCTAAGGTAATTTGGGCATTATAACAATACTTTGGAGAGTATTTCTACACCACAAAGGGAGTATTATCACGAAAGCAACTAGGCTAGGGGGTACACTCTCGGCTAGCACCCACTAGAGGGTGCTCTCGACAAGGGAGGCCTCGGCCGAACTCAACACAAAGGAGGGAGAAGGAGAGCTTTCAAGACTTAGGCAAATTTTTGGATGAATAAGTCTTCAAAGGGTGGGTATTTATAGGTCAGTGAAGGCAACCAATGGCGAGATCTTGCCAAGTGCAAGGCAAGTGTAGGGCCAAGATTCACCCATGTGTCCTTGACCAACTAACACACAAAAATATCCTACCAACTCCCCTTGACCAACAAGGCCAATTCGTCCAACCCTCCCTTTACCGCCCATTCACGTCCGCCAATGAGAGGGTGCCAAGTGGCACCCTCTTGTTGGCCCAACACGTTTCGTCTCTCAGAAAAAATCCGTAAAAATTAAAAATGACATAGCCGGAAATTCCCCTACGAAAGCTGTGGAAACATTTCGTCGAAAAACGACTCTAATCGGGTGTTGTGCACAAAAAATAATTCGGCCAAGCCTATTCTCAAGTTCGAAATTTCCTACGTACGTCCCTGCGTACATACTCTGGAAATACGGGGTATAACAGGAGGCTTGGACGAGAACCTCTCCAAGGGGGGAAGGGTTTTCAAGACTTAGAAATGTTTTTGGGATGAAGAAGTCTTGCACTTCAATGGGGGTATTTATAGGACTTTCAAGGGCTAGGATCAAGACAAGTGGGGGGCAAGTGGAAGGTAAGGATTTGCCCAAGTGCCCCCTAGCCATCTACTCCAAACATTGACCCATGGTTTAGGCCACAAAACATGGCACAAAACGTGCACCACTTTCGGCCATGGTTCCGCCCACTTGAGGGTGACAAGTGTCGCCCTCTCGTTGGTCCAAAATATTTCATCTCTCAGAAAAATCCGCAAAAATTTTAAATGACATAGCCGTAATTTTCCCTACGCAAGTTTTGGAAAACGTTTCGTCGGAAAACAATTCGTTTTGGTAGTTGTGCACAAAATTTTCGATCCTTGCCTATCTTAAGGCTAAAACTTTCATACGTACGTCCTTACGTACATACTATGGAAATACGGGGTATAACAGAGTAAGTAAGGGTTATTGTGATCAAGACAACATGGTTATGATTGTACGAGAAGTTTTTGTACCCGTTTACGGGGGGACTGGTAAGGTAGTCTTGGAGCATGGAAATTGCGAGCCTAAGAATATTGATAACCGCCGAGACCTTAGGTATATATAAGGCCTTCTCGGGCAATAAGATTTTATTCAGACTAAGGGTAAGAGTTAAGTGCGACGGCGGGTCGGGGTGAGGACCTATTACGGGTCGCCCCATAGCCTGAAAGGAAGTGGGACCAGTTGTAGTAGTTCCGCTACGTGACAGGGTCACGAGGGTGCAAGGCCCAAGCCTAGTTAATTGTTTTACGGGTTCGTGGACGCGTTCCACCGGAACCAGGTCGGGAGAGCCAGAAATGGCCTTATATTGTTCCATTTAGTAAACTCCAAAGATTGAAGGCCAGAATCGGTATGGAAGTTAGGTATGTATGCTAGTATGAGTTGGAAGTATGGAAAGAGTACGGCCAGTAAGGAAGATAGCAACCAAGTGAGAAGGAATAGAGCCTGAATCCATAAGAACCTTTCGAGGTAACTACACCCGTGAGTGTTTGGGGTGGTAGCTGAGCGGGTATATGAGATTTGCCCGGTGATGATACAGTCGTCGGACCCTAGTTGACCTAGTAGAGATGATTATGACAGACTTTGAGGTCATTATGAGTATGGACTAGTTGGCTTCGTGAGTGCCAAGGTTGACATCTTAGCTGTTACACCCCGTAGGTCCAGGGTATGTATGTGAGGACATACGTACGAGAATACGACATTAAAATTGGAATAGAAGAAAGATGTGATTTTTTTTCGACGGAAAAGTTTCCGAACTTCGGAAGGAAAGAGGTTTATTATTGAGAATTGGATTCTCAACTTTGGTATTTAAGACTTTAAGAACTTATAAGAATTATGGAATTTATATTTTTATGGATTTGGTCGCGTGGGGCCCACCCGAGGAATTTTACGTTTTTGTGGGGCCCACAAGGAGGTCAGTACAACAGGTACCAAGTATGTGAAACTGTAAAGTGCTTAAATGAAATCATATCATCTTAAAACCAATTTTTACAAATATGTACGAAACAAAATAGTGCCACATCACAAACAAGAGCAATAAGAGGTAAACTGTAACAGGTCTCTTTCTAGGCTGCGAATGATCGAAGCAAGGCCAATCGCCCATAGTATCATTAAGCATGCCTAATCCTGGTGTCACGACCCGACCCCGGGCCCGCGACTGGTGCCCTACCTGGGCACCCTTACAGGTACACATCAGAGATAATCAGCGGAACATACATGAAACTTATAAATTAATACAACAGAAGTAAAACAACAGGTTAGCCGATAGGGCTACCTTCCTGGACATATAATATATAACCGAAGCAGTTGCCTCCTTTCCTTTACAAACTGACCCACAATATGTAACTACAGACCTCTAAGAGTTTTATCATAACAACTGTGGCGGGACAGGGCCCCGCCATACCACTGAATATACATGAATCTACAATCTCGGGAAAACTGTACCAAGAGATAAGCCTCGGAGCAAATGGAGCTTTCTCCCAGCGAACCGAGATCCTAGAGCAAGGATCACCAACAGGTACCTAAAACTGCGGGAATGAACGGCCCAGAGAAGGGTCGATAACAGTAAAGAATATGGAACGGAAATAAGGTACAACAATTAAAACATATCGTATAAAAGCATGGCGGTAAGTGTAAAGAAGTAAATACACAGCCTACCATGTCATTACCCCGTGAACTTAATCGTACCTTATTATCTTTTCCCATTTCTCAATAAAGGTTATAGTCACTTCCTTACGTATTTACTTCGAAAATCATCAAGTTCACTACTATATAACCTACTTACCTTACACAACCTAGTCGGCCGCTACGGAGGGACACCTATCTTGCCCGACCCAACGGGGCGCAATAAAGTCACATAGTCCGCCCATAAAGGTATCTTGTCCGGCCCATCTCGGGGGCGATAATGTCCTATAGTCCGCGTAAAGGTATCTTTGCCGGCCCATCTGCGGGTCGATAATGTCATATAGTGCGCGTAAGGTATCGCCGGCCCGTCTTCGGGTCGATAATGTCATATAGTGCGCGTAAAGGTATCTTTGCGGCCCGTCTTCGGGTCGATAATGTCACATAGTGCGCGTAAGGTATCTTTGCCCGGCCCGTCTCGGGTCGATAATGTCATATAGTGCGCGTAAAGGTATGATGCGGCCCGTCTCGGTCGATAATGTCATATAGTCTTCCGTAAGGTATCTTGCCCGGCCCGTCTCGGGTCGATAATGTCATATAGTGCGCGTAAAGGTATCTTGTGGCCCGTCTGGGTCGATAATGTCATATAGTGCGCGTAAAGGTATCTTGCCCGACCCGTCTCGGGTCGATAATGTCATATAGTGCGCGTGAGGTATCCGCCCGACCCGTCTGCGGGTCGATAATGTCATATAGTGCGCGTAAGGTATCTGTCCGGCCCATCTCGGGTCGATAATGTCATATAGTGCGCGTGGGTATCTTGCCGGCCCGTCTGCGGGTCGATAATGTCATATAGTGCGCGTAAAGGTATCTTGCGGCCCGTCTGCGGGTCGATAATGTCATATAGTGCGCGTAAGGTATCGCCCGACCCATCTCGGGTCGATAATGTCATATAGTGCGCGTAAGGTATCTTGCCGGCCCATCTCGGGTCGATAATGTCATATAAAACACAGGAATTTAACCCAACATACTACGTCTACTCCTTTAGAAAGACTCTTTTTCAAATAAAACTTCCCAGATACTAACAACCGTAGTATCAAGTCATCTCTACCTTTCAGGACAAGTCACAATACCTTTTTAGAAATACAATTACCGGCTTCTAAATCAAGTGACTTCTTTCTTAAAAACCTTAAGCAATTGGTACCTTTAAAACAATTTGCCCTTCTTTATTTCAAATCATTTCTTGTTTATGTTACTGAAGAAAACCATTCTCTTAACCTCCCATAAAGTTATTATAACCAACTTCCCATAAAGCCGTCATACTAACTTTATGCCTTAAACTAATTCATTCTTTTTATAACCAAGAGACTTCTACTTTTTGAAACCAAGTATTATATACTTTCAAATCAATTCTCTTAACTTTCAAAAATACAGTTAGTCTCTTAACCTTTAGAACTCAAGTGACTCCTTTTATTATAAAACCTTAGGCAATTGATGCCTTAAAATCAAGTTGCCTTTTCACTAAAATCAAGTCATTTATCTTTCCATAAAGCAATTATAACCAACTCCCCATAAAGTCGTTATATTCACTTTATGCCTTAGCCAAATACCATTTCCTATCCAAGGGACTTATACGTTTAAAACAGAACAAGTATCACATACTTTAAAAATCTTCAAGTCCCTTAACTTAATAAAACTTAAGACATCCTTTATTCTTTCAAAGAAGTGAGTAAATCTCCTAACTCACCCGACTTGGCTATTCATAAAACTAGTAAAGGATATCAAGGGGTTGTACGTCTACCGTACTACATACGTGCAACTAGTCATGCTCAAAAGATAGGAAAAGTTCTATATAGAGTAAGTCACACAACTACCTCTTAACTTCTAAGAGTATAAGGAAACATGAAATGATACCACAGGTATATTCCATACATAGAATCATGCCAAGGGAAGGAAGAGGTTCACATACCTCGCGACGATTATCGACAAGTAGCAAAATTGTCCAAAGTACTTCAACCTTGAGCTATTCCATTCTTCAAGTAGGATACGCTATACTTAGTTCTTCAACCTATCATGGTCACAATACATCCATTAACCTCTTACTTCAAACGTAGAATATTCTAAGTGCTAAGTCGCCAAATTCTACGGAAAATCGGACAGCACCTCCTTTGTTTCTACTACTATGCCACCTTTTTCAAGGCCGAATACAATAACCAAACACGCCACATTTAAGGCCCAAACAATGCAATCAACAATAGGGGATTACACGCCTACTAGACGTGTAAAACTCTGCCCCACAATAGATAACAAACTACAACAACTACTAGCCCATTTCGGCCAACTTGAAGTACTACAACGTCAATTCTTATCAAATTTCCATTTCAATCCAAGTTATTAGCCTAACATGATATCAAGTCGCAATTGATTATAACCACTATAATCCTCAAGTAAACAACATGCGACGATTTCTAATAAACGACCAATTAGTAATCCAACTTCAGTGGCTAATATAACATTTCTGATTTAAGCTACAAGCAATCCATAATACTTATGAACCTCAACATATCAACTTCATGTACTAGCAACACGTAAAGCTAACAACAACATATATATAATCTTGTAACACTAATTAAGAGACAAGATTATACCTCAACGAATCTCAATCCAATTCCAAATCCGAAGTCGCTCCTTAGCAACTTAGAGACTCTTCAAGACACTTCAATCCGCTACTTGAGACCCTTAGAACCACACCAACAACTTTCCTTCAAACTTCCAATCCAAAACCTAGAAAGCAACTAGGTTTTCACTTTGCGACTAACCCGAGAACTATCTTTTTCCGAGATTTTTCTATTGAGATACACTTACAATACACTCATGAACCTTGGTTTAAAGTGTGGAGCTTAAAGAACAAGGAACAAAGATTTTTCTTTTCTATGGACATGAAACCCGAGAGCATGTTCTTGGTTCCTTCAAGTTTTGTGAAAATTTGGCTAAGTGTTAAGTTCACTCTTGCTACTAGTAGTAATATAAAGCACAATGGAGGGTCAAGATATGAACAATTGGGTGGTTATGATGAAGTCTTACTAAATATCAAGACTTTGTGGGTCCATTGACCAAGTCAATTATGTCAAGCTCACTACATTGCAAGACTTGTCTTCCTAACAAGGGTCAAATGACCCTTGTGTCCATGTTGAAATCGTCCAAGCTCACTTAAGGGGGTGACACGTGTCGCCCTCCCATTCGTCACAATAATTTGTTTTCCGACAATTCCATAATTCCGATAAATTTTTACAAGTTTCAAATCTTGACACTTATGAGTTCTTACGTACGTTCTTAAAACATGTCCTGTAAATACGGGGTGTAACATTCTTCCCCCCTTAGAAACATTCGTCCCCAAATGTTCTTTCGGAGTCATACTTATAATTAGCGACATAGTTCCCTTTCACAACCCCGACATACCAACAATGCCACACATGGCCCTAATACCTCGCACACGCATATCTGTCCACCATAAGCCCAAAAGAGATTATCTTTTCGTACTTCCAACTCCTTCTAACATATACATAGTCTCAATATAATCTGTTCATAAAACTTAAACATACCACAACTTTATCATGCATACAAGTTTCTAAAGGCCAAAGACATACCTGAAATCATATAGGCGGTTCAAGGACCGCTAAAGCTGGAACTCCACGACCTCTGCCACGACTGCCGGTGTGTGAACATACGCTAGCTATTGAAGGCGAAGAACACGCAATCGATCCGATGAGCGGTGTTGTCCCACCAGACCCTCTATAAGGACACTCTCTTAAAATATGGCCTGAAGCGACCACAAGAAAAACAAGCACCCGTCTGCGTGCGACATACCCCAGAATGTAACCTACCACATCACGCGTTGAGGCACAGTGGCCTCGATCGACCGAACCCCATCTCCCCGAGGATCGAAGCTCTAGAGACTGACCGCCTCTGCATTCTCGGGTTGTAAAACCCTCCGCCGTGAAATCGTGGAGGAGCACTCGGTCTTGGCCGCAATGTAGACCTAGTCTGCCGCGAGGTTGTCCGCCTCGAACCGCCTCGAGACCACTGTTGTCTTGGCCTCTTGGTGGCTCGAGTCAATCGATCCTCCTCTCTCTATCCTCTATCCCTGCGCATAGGCTGCGTCTAGCAATGTCCATACCGTGAAGAGCCACCCCAAGCATGCAAGAATCATATGACGGTCTAGCCCATCACATAACGATGAACTCTATCCGCCGTATCGGCTACAATTGTGTGCGCGTACAGCCAGAGTCAAACTCAGGCTATACTCCCGATAGTCCTCCCATTCGCCTCAAGGTCAAAAATCTATCTCGCGGGCCTCTCATCTCGGGAGGCAAAAGTGATCCGTAAAGGCCTCTGTGAACTCCTCCCAAACAGTGGAAGAGCATCGCCCCTCTCGTCAACACCCATGACTCAAACCGATTAAACGCAATATCGCGTAACCGGTAGAAGGCTAGCATATGAACTCGATCTCAAGCCTTAAGAACTGCGCATAGTCCGTTGTAGCTGCCGAATGAACTCCTGCGGATCCTCCTCAGACCTCGAACCATAAAACTCGGGAGGATGACAACCCAGAAAATCTCGGATCGACAAGAAATGCGCTCTGGGTTAGCCGCTTTGCTCACTGTCGGCGCCTCGCTACTATACTGGTCAATAACCGGATCTGCTCCCCGTAGTCTCTATAATCAGCTCCTGGCTGTGGGACTGGAGGCTCTTGTCACACCCCGATCCCCGGGACCGTGACTGGTGCCCTACCTGGACACCCTTCTACCTTAACAACTAAGTAAACTGCGGAAATTAAGTAACACCTCATTTTTTTTCTTATAAAGCAACCGTACGTGCAGGGGAAAAGCAGACAAGGCTGTCATATATACATAAACAAAAGACACTACACCGTACATAAGTCCAATCCCACATATGAATCTGCACCTCAGGAGTTAAATCGAAATATGACGACAAGGCCCGCAGTACCCAGCTGTACAAAGCACATCAAGGATATATACCAAAAAGATAAACTCTTGGACAGAGGGAGCTATCCAAAAATCCTGAGCAGGATCCTACACCTGCCGATCACCAGACTGCGTACCTAAACCTGCGGCATGAACGCAGCCCCCCGAAGGAGGTCAGTACGAAGAATGTACCAAGTATGTGAACAATAAGTACTGTAATAAAATCATAACAGTCTAAACAAAGCAGGAGACATGTATGATGGCCAACCTACGATGCATAACACATAAGCGATCATATCAAGTCGTGGACGCAGCCCTCAAAGTCACTACTCAAATATAACTATGGGTCTCACGCCCATAATATCAATCATGCGTGGAATCCTTCCTCACCGCCCGGCATGATGTAATCACACTAATAAGGATACATGAACACCAAGTCCCACCTGTGTCCTAAATACCACGTGGTCTCATGCCCCGGAATCCCACATCGTAAAAGCATGACCATAGGGTAACACAAACAAATCCGGGGACATATATGATAATCAAATTACAACACATTGTGCCTTACTAACAATGAGAGTAAACAGTAGTATCCTTACAATATAAAATAGGAAGCTCATGATCAAAACAGGACCATCCGCCCGCAGTATCATTTAACCATCCTACTCCTGGGACTATTTCACCCGCATAGGCCGCGTGGACCCGCGTGAGGTATTCCTCGTATGGGACTATTTCACCCGCATAAGTCCTTACGGACCCGCATGAGGTATTTCTCGCATCGTGGGTAGCAATTCCATGGAATCTGCAAATGCCACAAACCCGGGGAATGACCCCGAAACGACTGATATCCCAATAGCACACAACCGACTATTTCCAGCACACATAGGCAATTCTCAACTAATCAGGCCAAGTACTTATCAAGGCACACATGGAAATAATTCTCAATTAACCAAGCCAAGTACTTATCAAGGAAAACATAGAAAAATTCTCATTTGACAAGCCAAAGTACTTATCAGGGCACAAATAGAATAATTCTCATTTAACAAGCCAAAGTACTTATCAGGGCACAAATAGAATAATTCTCATTTAACAAGCCAAAGTACTTATCAGGGCACAAATAGAATAATTCTCATTTAACAAGCCAAAGTACTTATCAGGGCACTCTTAGACAAATTCTCAATTTATCAAGCCAAAGTACTAATCAAGGCACACTTAGACAAATTCTCAATTTATCAAGCCAAAGTACTAATCAAGGCACACTTAGACAAATTCTCAATTTATCAAGCCAAAGTACTAATCAAGGCACACTTAGACAAATTCTCAATTTATCAAGTCAAAGTACTAATCAAGGCATCACATAGAATTATTCTCAATTAAATAGGCCAAAGTACTACGTACGTACATTCTTTTCAAAAGACTCCTTTTTATGTAAAATCCCAAGATACTAACACCCGTAGTATCAAGGCGTGTCTATTCTCCAAAGTAAGTTACTATACTTTTGAAACTCATTTCAAAGCTTGAAACCAAGTAACTTCAAATTTTCACAAACTAGGCAACTTATGCCGATTAATCAAAATAGACAACTTTCTAAACCTTCCATAAAGCCGTTATAACCAACTTCCCATAAAGCCGTTATAACCCTTTATGGTTTTAGACATATCCATTCCTTTTATAACCAAGAGACTTATTCTATTAAAACCAAGTATCACATACTTACAAATCAAGTTCTTAACTTTCAAAACACCTCAAGTCTCTTAATATATAGAAAACAAGTTTCTTCTACTTTTTAAACCTCAAGTAACTCACTCCTTTTAAACAAGTTACTTCACTTAAATCATGTCATTTGTCCTCTTTTAAAACAATTAAGTAAATCACTCCTTTGACTCCCCTAAAGTCATTATAATGACCTTTAGGATTTTGGGACTGAGACACTAGCCCAAAAGATTTGGAAACCACTTCCTTTTCAAGACTCTATGTACTTTAAGTAAAATACTTTCACTTTTAAGAATCCAACTTCACTAAGGCAATGGATTATACAACTTACAATTTAAACATCAAAGTACAATCAAAGGAAGTACATAGAACAAATTCTACTTTAGGCAATCCAAATACAACCAAGGAATGGATCATTTAAGGAGTAGGACGTACTTTATTTCTCTTAAGGAGTCATGCTAGAAGAGGAGATAGTTCACATACCTTTTCGGCTAATTCCTCAAGCTAAGCCGAATACGCCGTACGTAGAAGTTTCAACCTATAATGGTCACAACAAGACTATCAATCTTCTAGTCTCTAACGTAGAATAATACTAAGTATTTGGTCTCTAATTCTACGGAAAATCGGGCAGCACTTCCTTTGTTTCTACTCACTTTGCCACCTTTTTCAATGCCGAATACAATAACCAACAAGCCACATTTAAGGCTCCAAACAACAACCAAACAAAGGGGATTACACGCCTTACAATACGTGTAAAATTCCGCCCCACAATTCATACCAAATAGTATAATACTACACTAGCCATTCTCGGCCAACATATAACCAATAACACTACGTCTTTTCCAATCCTTTTCCAATTTCAAGTTCTTAGGTCAACATGTTATTTATATATAAACAACTTCAACAACTACAATTTCCTTCATACACAACATGCGACGACTTAAACGAATAATCAACTTGAATTGTAGTCTTAAGGCTAACATGCTAGTTTTTCGGATTAGGGTTCCAATAGCCAATACACTAATCCAACTACATAATATATAACTCAAGCTTGCTAATATCCATAGCTACAATGATAAGTAAACTTAATTACTAAAACGACAAGATTATACCTTTCAAAGCCCTTAAAAATTTCCAAGATTCAAAGTCGCGCCTTAGCAATTCTTAGCTCCTTTCCTTAAGTTCCAATCTGCTCCAAGCATTCCTTAGAGGCCTATGAAGAACCCATCTTCAAGTTCCAACTTCAAAGTTGAAGAACTCCCTTAGTTTCCGCCTTGCGACTAACGTAAAAATGCATTTTTTTCCGAAATCTTTCTATTGAGATATCCTTACAATACCCTTAGGGACATTGGGTTAAAGTCTTGTGGCTAATGGATCAAAACTACAAAAATTTCTTGTGAGTGGATGGCCAAACCCGAGAGCATGTCTTGCTAGCTCTAAGTTCTCTCAATTTTTTCTAAGTGTAAAATGCCAAGTCTTGCACTAGTATGATATATAAAACACATTGGAGGGTCTAGATAATAACACTTGTTAAAATTGGAGGGAAGAGATCAAGCCAAATGGCTCTTGACTTGGTCAACAATGTCAAGCTCTTAATTAGAAAGACTTTGTGATCTACCCAATTGTCAAATGACCCTTTTGCCCTTGCAACATTTCGACCAAGGCCATGTGGGATGAGTGCCATGTGTCGCCCTCTCAATCGTCCATAAAATTCCGTACCCCTCGTGGGCCCCACAAAAATGTAAAATTCCTCGGGTGGGCCCCACGTGACCAAATCCGTAAAAATAAATTTCCATAATTTTAATAAGTTCCATATTCTTCAAATAATGCCTTTTGAGAATCCAATTCTCAGCAACGAACATTTTTCCTTTCCGACGTTCGGAAGATTTTCCGTCGAAAAAACAATTCTTCCTTTCGTACTAATTTCCAAGTCTTGTTTCCTTTCGTACATTCTCTTATACATGTTCTGGACTTACGGGGTGTAACATTCTTCCCCCCTTAGAAACATTCATCCCCGAATGTTCTTAGTTGGTTGTCACACGCTACACAAACCCCGGCACAATCTCTATAATATGCCTATCAATCAATACTCCACAAGACTAACGATGCCACACCTGGCCATCGCCTAACATACGTAAACATATCAATGGACCTTCCGTCCGCTACCCCTTCTCACAAACTCGAAGGTTACAGTCTTCTAAAATACGGGATCCCTAGAGGTTCCTTTCTTTCCTTACCTGTCATACTTTCTCGTACTTTCAAACTCATCTAGTACACGTACAAAATCTCAAATCTTGTTTCTGTTCTCCAATCCTTGGAGTTACTATCCAAACTTGGCCATATAGTTACTTACATTCCCGTTAAGGCTCTTCTCGATCCTTACGACCTAGTTCCGGTGGAACGCGTCCACAAACTCGTACAACGATTTACTAAACTTGGGCCTGGCATCCCCGGGACCCTATCACATAACGGGACCATTTCTAACTGTCATCACCCCATTCCATACTATCGGCTGACCCGAAATGAGTCCATAACCCGACTCATCATCACACTTAACTCCTCATTCTTAGTCTGAAATAAATCTCTCTCTTATCTCAAGGTACTTCTCACCCTATCCTCCCATTCACTAGAGGTTCGTCACATAGGCCAAAGTATTTCTACTGCACAATATTCCCTATTGGTCTTACACTGTTACGGGGTAAATACAACTTGTGAACTCTACACAACTATAGTCTCAGTTCACTTATCATTCTTGTCAACATTCTTAACTTCCCACTTTACTAATCAAGGTATCCCTACCTCTGGGGTACTATCACTTACAACTGCTAGCAACAAAGGAAAAACATATACTCTAAGGCAAAATCTGAATCTAACAATGCACGTATGATTCAAAAGAATCGAACTATACCTGTAACCCCGTGCGGTGTCGCTTCCTGATCCTGTCCAGTAGTCACGTCATCTCTGCGGTTCGAAGGACCGCCAGAACTATAAACTCCACCCTGACTTCTACCACGGTGGTGACATCTCGAACACACCTGTCTGGGGACGCCTTGCGTAGAGGAAAGGGAACCAACTACCGGCCTCATAGGCTGAGCCACCCCACCGATGCTCCTTCTAAAAGGATATACCCTCAGAATATGGCCCGGACGGCCACAATAAAAACAAACACATGTGCCATAACGGCATTTCCCCGAATGACGCTTACCACATCTGGAACACTGATGAATAAATGGCCTCGACCGAGAAAATCCTCTGATCCTCTGAGAACCTCGATCCCTGGAGCTTGGACCGGCTCCTAAATACCTTGTGGGGTCAAATCTCCCACCTGTGAGCTGCGGGGGTATGTACTGGGTAGGCTGGGACGAATATCTCACTCATTTCTTGAGCGGCTCGTCCAAAACTCACCGAATAACCAACCGGTCTAGCCTCTTACGCAGATCTCGCTACCGCCTCTACCTCTGCAGACACTGCATGCTTGGCGAATAACCTCCTGGCGATGGCTGCAGCACCGCTATCTTGGTCAATAACATAATGGCTTCCTTCATGACCCTAAAGTATTCCCCTAACTGAGAAACTGGAGGCTCTGGTGCTTGGGCCTCAAAACCTGGCGAAGAAGAACTCGCCGACTGCGGAACAACATCCGGTATAACCTGGGCATAAGCCCTATCAACTCTCTGAGTCTGACTAGTAGCTCCTGCTACTCCTTTGCCCTCTTCAGGCTGTTGCCCTCCTTGGAGGCATAATCAGAACACAACAATACGTCGGAGAGGAATTATCTTACTAACACAATCATGGCACGATCTTAGAGTGAGAAGAATAGAAACCAACTCCTAAATGTCCTGTAGCCTCCTGTTTATGGGTGTGGCGCGCAACACATCGATAATCAAGACTCTACTAGACACGGTCTGTAAACATTCCGAGGGTCGTGCTCGATACCACTCTATCACACCGATCCTCGGGCGTGGTAGTGCCTACTTGGGCACCCTTCTACCTTAACAACTAAGTAAACTGCGAAAATTAAGTAACACCTCATTTTTTTTTCTTATAAAGCAACCGTACGTGCAGGGGCAAAGCCGACAAGGCTGCCATATATACATAAACAAAAGACACTACACCGTACATGAGTCCAATCCCACATATGAATACAGACCTCTAGGAGTTAAATCAAATATGACGACAAGGCCAGCCGTACCCAGCCACAAAGCACATGCATCAAGGATATATACCAAAAGATAAACTCACGGACAGAGGAGCTATCCAAAAACCACGGCGAGGATCCTACACTGCCGATCACGATCTGCGTACCTAAACTGCGGCATGAACGCGGCCCGAAGGAGGTCGATGCGAAGAATGTACCAAGTATGTGAGCGATGAAATGCGTAATAAAATCATAACGATCTAAACAAAGCAGAGACATGTATGATAGCCAACCTACAAGACATAACACATGCAATCATATCAAGTCGTGACGCAGCCCTCAAAGTCACTACTCAAATATAACTATGGGTCTCACGCCCATAATATCAATCATGCGGTGGAATCCTTCCTCACCGCCGATCCATGATGTAATCACACTAATAAGGATACATGAACACCAAGTCCACCGCGTGTCCTAAATACCACGTGGTCATGCCCTAATCCCACATCGTAAAAGCATGACCATAGGGTAACACAAACAAATCTGGGACATATATGATAATCAAATTACAACACATTGTTCCTTACTAACAATGAGTAAATGATAGTATCCTTACAATATAAAATAGGAAGCTCATGATCAAAGCAGACCATCCGCGCGGATCATTTAACCATCCTACTCCTGGGACTATTTCACCCGCATAGGCCGCGTGGACCCGCGTGAGGTATTCCTCGTATGGGACTATTTCACCCGCATAAGCCCTTACGGACTCGCATGAGGTATTCCTCGCATAGGTTGGACCCGCCCGCATGGGACTATTTCACCCGCATAAGTCCTTACGGACCCGCATGAGGTATTTCTCGCATCGTGGGTAGCAATTCCATGGAATCTGCAAATGCCACAAACCCGGGGAATGACCCCGAAACGACTGATATACCAATAGCACACAACCGACTATTTCCAGCACACATAGGCAATTCTCAACTAATCAGGCCAAGTACTTATCAAGGCACACATGGAAATAATTCTCAATTAACCAAGCCAAGTACTTATCAAGGAAAACATAGAAAAATTCTCATTTGACAAGCCAAAGTACTTATCAGGGCACAAATAGAATAATTCTCATTTAACAAGCCAAAGTACTTATCAGGGCACAAATAGAATAATTCTCATTTAACAAGCCAAAGTACTTATCAGGGCACAAATAGAATAATTCTCATTTAACAAGCCAAAGTACTTATCAGGACACTCTTAGACAAATTCTCAATTTATCAAGCCAAAGTACTAATCAAGTCACACTTAGACAAATTCTCAATTTATCAAGCCAAAGTACTAATCAAGGCACACTTAGACAAATTCTCAATTTATCAAGCCAAAGTACTAATCAAGGCACACTTAGACAAATTCTCAATTTATCAAGTCAAAGTACTAATCAAGGCATCACATAGAATTATTCTCAATTAAATAGGCCAAAGTACTACGTGACGCATTCTTTTCAAAAGACTCCTTTTTATGTAAAATCCCAAGATACTAACACCCGTAGTATCAAGGCGTGTCTATTCTCCAAAGTAAGTTACTATACTTTTGAAACTCATTTCAAAGCTTGAAACCAAGTAACTTCAAATTTTCACAAACTAGGCAACTTATGCCGATTAATCAAAATAGACAACTTTCTAAACCTTCCATAAAGTCGTTATAACCAACTTCCCATAAAGCCGTTATAACCCTTTATGGTTTTAGATATATCCATTCCTTTTATAACCAAGAGACTTATTCTATTAAAACCAAGTATCACATACTTACAAATCAAGTTCTTAACTTTCAAAACACCTCAAGTCTCTTAATATATAGAAAACAAGTTTCTTCTACTTTTTAAACCTCAAGTAACTCACTCCTTTAAAACAAGTTACTTCACTTAAATCATGTCATTTGTCCTCTTTTAAAACAATTAAGTAAATCACTCCTTTGACTCCCCTAAAGTCATTATAATGACCTTTAGGATTTTGGGACTGAGGCACTAGCCCAAAAGATTTGGAAACCACTTCCTTTTCAAGACTCTATGTACTTTAAGTAAAATTCTTTCACTTTTAAGAATCCAACTTCACTAAGGCAATGGATTATACAACTTACAATTTAAACATCAAAGTACAATCAAAGGAAGTACATAGAACAAATTCTACTTTAGGCAATCCAAATACAACCAAGGAATGGATCATTTAAGGAGTAGGACGTACTTTCTTTCTCTTAAGGAGTCATGCTAGAAGAGGAGATAGTTCACATACCTTTTCGGCTAATTCCTCAAGCTAAGCCGAATACGCCGTACGTAGAAGTTTCAACCTATAATGGTCACAACAAGACTATCAATCTTTTAGTCTCTAACGTAGAATAATACTAAGTATTTGGTCTCTAATTCTACTGTTATACCCCGTATTTCCAGAGTATGTACGTAAGGACGTACGTAGAAAATTTGAACCTTCAAATAGGCTTGGACGTTTTCACTTTGTGCACAACACCCGGTTAGAGTCGTTTTTCGACGAAACGTTTCCATTACTTCGTAGGGAAAATTCCGGCTATATCATTTTTATTTTTTGCGGATTTTTCCGAGTGGCGTAACGTGTTGGACCAACGAGAGGGCGCCACTTGGCACCCTCCCATTGGCGGACGTGAGGGACGGATTGGACGATATGGAGAGGTGTAGTTGGTAGGATATTTTTTGTGTGTTAGTTGGTTAAGGACACATGGGTGAATCTTGGCCCTACACTTGCCTTGCACTTGGCAAGATCTTGGCCATTGGTTGGCCAAGGCTTGACCTATAAATACCCCCCCTTTGGATGACTTCTTCATCCATTCCAAATATTTCTAAGTGTTAAATCCTCCTCCTCCCCTTTGTGTTGAGTTCGGCCGAGCCCTCCCCTCGCCGAGAGTACCCCCCCCTAGTGGGGTAGGCCGAGGGGTATACACCCCCCCTCCTTGTGGTTCTAGCCGTGGGGTACCCCCCTAGCCTAGTTGTTCTCGTATATACCCCCCTCTTGGTAGAACTACTCAAAAGTATTGTTATAATGCCCAAATTACCTTAGCCGTATACCTTGTAGTATTCTAAGGTTATACCTATACAAAAGCCCGCTTATACTATTATACTTCCACACCACCAAACCAAAACCCTAAGGAAAATCTCCATGGTTAGTTGGAGTAGTATGTAGAAGTTGGTTAGAACTTCTAAGGGTAGTTTGGAGCGGGATGAGCGCTGAGTCGAGCTAAACGTTGCCCAGGATCGACTTTATACTTGGATAATTATGGGCTTATCGAGGTAATTATCTTGTCCCCCTATTGTAATTGGAAATTACATGTTGTTAGAATATATAGTTGAAGTATACTATATATAGAAATGAACGTAGTTATCGGCAATGTCTTTTGACTTAAGCCTGAATTATAAGAAACCTTTTCGAAAGAAGAGTGCTGAACTGTAATTACATAGGACCGTATTACAGTAGACTTGTGTAGCTTTTCTGTGTGATAGAATTGTGCACGTCCGGTTTAGACGTACAACCCCCCCCCTGGTTGGCTTGGTAGCCGGCCCCGATAGAGGAGGAGATTTACGCTGTTGCGGGGGAGGTGCTGCCGAATTTTCTGTAGAATGTTCTACGAAGGGATCTAAATGTTAATAAGCGCCTTGTGGCCTTATAGGTTGAAGTACTGCGTATGGCGCGATCTACTTGGCTTAAGGAGTAGCCGACGGTTGGAAGTACATGGAGCGTTTTGCTATTAGTCGATAATCGTCGCGAGGTATGTGAACCTCTTCCTATCTCTTCTAGCATGATATGTGTGTAACTATGTAGTACGGTAGACGTACATGTGTTAAATGTATTTGATTGGTCTAAAACATAAAGTGTTATAACGGCTTTATGGGAAGTTGGTTATAACAGCTTTATGTAGGTAAGAAAATACTTGTGGTTTTTAAAAAAGGGTAACTGATTTGAACTATAACTGGCTGGTTATGTAATAATAAAGAACTTGAAGTATTTCAAAAGATTTTTGAATCATTTTGAAAGAAGAAGTAATACTGGGTTTTTGAAAACTTAAGAGTTGTACTAGCTTTATGGGAAGTTAGGTATAACGGCTTAAGAATGTTTTATCGATTTCGAAATCGAATGTGTATCGACAAACCACTACAAATGTTAATAAAAGGAAATATTTTGACAGATTAAGTATTATTAAAACCAGAGAAACTTCCATCCGCATGAAGCTAAGATGAGACAAAATGATATTTCCTAGATCATGGTCATTGTAATAAGATTGTTATAAACAAGAATATCCTACTCACATATAAGGCTTATGTTTTCTCGATGGTTTAAAATAGAATTATATTCTTAAATGAATAAGACTATGAACTACCAAACCTATCTAAAATAAGAACCGCGAACATTTGAAATTAGGAAAACTTGGACTATTGGAAAATAATGTTGTTACTTGATTTTACAAAGGTAAGTGTTTTGATTTACTTCAAAAGATAATCACTTTTTTCATATACTACGTATTGTGTGACTTTTGTAAACGTAACGTATCTTGTAAAAGATAATGGATGAAGTACTTTGGGAATAGATACCCGATCTTGTTAATCATATATTTGATTGTACCTTGTGTGTATAACTTGTTTGTGTTGGTGTGTGATAGCCTTGTAATACTTTCTTGTTGATTTGATAATTAAACATGCTAGGATGCTACGTGTAAGTATCTTGTGAAGTTTTGTGTAAAGGGGGTTTTCCTCGATCGCGCTTAAAGTTGTTTGACTCTCACCGTTATGTTGGTATTGTACCACTCACCTTGACTTGTCTCCGAGGTTAAGCCGCCTCCGTCGCGGTAGACTCAGTGATGCAGGACCATGATTCGAGAATACCTCATGCGGGTCCAGGGATCCATGCGGAACTACGGAGTTCCGTGTTAGTTTGCGCCTTGTGGTCATGCGGTCTTTGTGGCTACGCGGATCGCGAGTCCGGGGCGATGCCGGGAGTAGCTACCGATGCGAGGAATACCTACGCGGCCTATGAGGTTGGCCTACGCGAGCTACGGAGAGTTCTGGGCTAGACGCGCACATTTGATATCGCGGCGAGTGACCGGCTTTGATCATGTGACCTAGACAGATATCATGATACGCTTTTTGACCATGTTAGTATTGTAGGTGTTAGTAGTCGGTTATGCCTTCGCACTTACCTGCATCGTTTTATTAGGACACAGTGGGACCCGTGTTCATGTGTAGTGCTTGGTGCTTTTATATCATAAATCCGCCGCAGAGGAAGGTATTCCACGCATGATTGATGTTATGGGCGTGAGACCCATAGTTATATTTGAGTGATGACTTTGAGGCGAGTCCCCGACTTGACTGATCGCCATTTATCAGGAATCGTAGTTTGGTTATCATACATGTCTCCTGCTTTTTAGACTATTGTGATTTTATTTACAGTATTTTTCATTTTCACATACTTGGTACCTGTTGTACTGACCTCCTTCGGCCGCGTTCATGCCGCAGTCGAGGTACACCGCCGTTGATCCTAGTTCTCGGGTCAGTCAGATGGGAAGCTCCGTTTCTCGAGGTTATCAGTGGTATAGTCCGCCGTTGTAGGTATTTACATTCGTGCGCGGGCCCTGCCCCGCCATTGTTGTCGTATCATCCTTAGAGGTCCGTAGTAATCTTTGTGCGCGAGTTGTAATGGGATGTAATCGTCGTTTTAAAATTGATTTATATATATGCCGTAAGGCAAGTTTTCTCCGACATCGCTTTCGCTTCATAATATTTTCATGTCTTGTTTTATGTTCCACGACACTGGATGTTGTATCACTAGGGTGCCCGGTAAGGCACGACCACGCCTGCCTTGGTCGTGACAAAAGTGGTATCGAGCGATTAATCCTCTGAAAGTGTCTACGCATCCGTATCCCGTAGTCTTGATTATCGGTGTGTTGCACCACACCAATAATCGTGAGGCTATAGGATATTTAGGATTGGTTTCTATTCTTCTCACTCTTAAATCGTGCCTTAGAGTCGTGTTGTAAGTTGGACCTCTCACGTATTTCTTTCCTCACCGCTATGCCTCCGCGTAAGTGGCAACTCGGGCCCGTGAGGCGCGCGCCGGGAGCTGCGAGAGTAGAGTTCGAGGGTTACGAGGCACAGCCCAACCATCACCCGAGTTAGGTGCTTCGTCGGAGTTATGCTACGTCACCAGCCCCAACAGAGTTTAGCACTGGCGCAGCTCCATCGCGCCACGACATTTGAACCTTCGGGCCCACGACCGAAACAGAGAATATAGATTACGAAAAGACAACCTCACATTAGCTATGGATTTGGCTACCAGAGTATACCGATGTACCGCGAGTCTTGATGAATATCTTAGAAAGGGTTGTGCGAGAGTAATTCTTCGATTAGGCTTGAGCATGGCTCGAGTACGTCAGCGCGCAGCAGCCAAGAAACGTAGAGATCGACGTTAACGGGCGACAAGAAAAGAGGCCAGAGCGGCGTCCTTTAGTAACTTTTGAGGCGAGTCGCCTCACCAGCGGATTAGATTATGCACATCCACCAATGCAGAAAGGTCCTCCACAGGGTTCGGGACGTTCAGGTATGCAGGAGTTGGTCGAGCTCCGAGCTTCCGTTCACGCTACACGTAGTTCCAAACACCGATTCGCTTTTTCCCAAGATTCACAGTGCGATGCACGCCATCCCGGAATGTCATCTTTTAGTTAGTACTTGTTTTACCTACGACCGTCAGGGTCTGATGTCGAAAGAGTGTCCTTGTAGGAGGACTTAGCCTTCAGGATCGATGGGTAGTCGTCACCTTCCTTAGTTATGCGCCCTACGGGGCAGGTTTGATTAAAACGACTTAAGGGAGTGGAGCAGTAGATACAGGTTTATCCTTAACCCTCTAGAGATTAGTAGCGTATGATGAGATGAGTATATCTTAAGTGCTATGTTCTGATAGCAGTGTGTAATTTGTGATTAGAAATCATGGTTCTGTAACCGGGGATGATTGGGGGATAGAGAAGGTGTGAGCCTTAGAGTTTTATACGTGGAGACCTTAGAGGTAAGGCCATCTCGAGTAAAGGTGTAGTGTTCATGTTTGACCCTTATAGGAGTGCATAGTGCACGTGAGCTATGTTTATGGGATAAGTCCCTGAGTAACGTGATTTGTGAAATTGTTCCGGATCGGGGAGCTAATGTTTTGCGCGATGCCGGGTAGGGTTGAGGCCATGTTGCGGGTCAACCCGCGGCCTGTATGGTGGGTCGTGTGGTGGTCCCGCCTTGTGGTAGGGTCACGAGGGTGTTAGCCCAAGTTTAGTTAACCAGTCAGACGAGTTCGTGTGCATTCGACCGATGAGTCGGGCCGAGGAGGTCACCGCCTTGTTTTCTAGCAAAGACCGCTTTCTGGCGGTGTTGTTTTATCGTAAAGGTTGTAAGGCTGCACGGTGCCTACCTTCACCTTATGTCGCATGGAGCCAGTGGTACTACCGTTGTTGTTTCGGAAGTTTTACCAAGCAGGTTAAGAACTCGGTGAGTCTCAGACCGCGTTCGCCCCGCCGTGTGGATTTCTGGGGTAGTTGTGGGATTGTTGTCTCCTATGGAGGAGTTTTTAAGCTACCATTTCGGTGTTCGGATGTCGCCTTATGAAGCCTCAGGGGTGGATGTAAGTCGCCGGCGATTGGTTCGATGTTGGCAAGATTCGATAGTCGGTTCGTGCTTGTTCCACAGACCGTGGATGTGGTAAAGCTTGTCTAGAAGAGGTTCCGCACTGGAGAAATCGTTGCGAATAATCGGCGACGACGCCAGAGTTCGTGCCGACGGTCTTCTTGAAAGTACCACCCCGGTTGGGTATGACGAGTTTTGGAAAACAGAGGAACTTAGCCCGAGTTACTTGGGCCCTTTGAGTTCATGTGAAGAATAGGCGGGTTGCCTATATGTTAGCTTTGCCGTTCGACTTAGGAGGCAATACGTCCGGCCTTTTCAGATTGATATGTTCGGAAAGTATCGTACATCCATCCAGAGTGTTCCCAGTTAATGACGACCACGTTAGAGATAGTAACCCCGAGTTTTGGAAACCAAGCGATCGTGGCGTGGTAAGAGTTCGAGGGTATGACAGCCTCAGGGATCGCATGCAGCCCGGTACCATTTGTTGGGTCACCGGAGTGACACTAGAACCTCGCGGCAAAGTGACAAAAGTGGTATCATTTCTTTTGTAAAGAGAAGGTGCGAAGGAAGTATATTTTAGACCCCGGAGAGAGGTGTTTGTGGTGATGTTAGAGGTGTTTCCTCGTGGACTTGGATGGAGGTATTTGCGCGGTTGTTTCTGTGGCCATGTGTGGCAAGGATTGTTCTCGTAAGTATAGTAGTGAAGACTATACTGGCGCGCGTTTGTTTTTGAGACTTAGAAGGAACATTCGACGAATGTTTCTAAGGAGGGGAGAATGTTATACCCCGTATTTCCAGAGTATGTACGTAAGGACGTACGTAGAAAATTTGAACCTTCAAATAGGCTTGGACGTTTTCACTTTGTGCACAACACCCGGTTAGAGTCGTTTTTCGACTAAACGCTTCACGCTTTCGTAGGGAAAATTCGCTATATCATTTTTATTTTTGCGGATTTTTCCGAGTGACGTAACGTGTTGGACCAACGAGAGGGCGCCACTTGGCACCTCCCATCGCGACGTGAGGGACTGATTGGACGAAATGGAGAGGTGTAGTTGGTAGGATATTTTGTGTGTTAGTTGGTTAAGGACACACGTGAATCTGGCCCTACACTTGCCTTGCACTTGGAAAGATCTTCGCCATTGTCGCCAAGGCTTGACCTATAAATACCCCATTGGATGACTTCTTCATCCATTCCAAATATTTCTAAGTGTTAAAACCTCCTCCCTCCCCTTTGTGTTGAGTTCGGCCGAGAGCCCCTCTACCCGAGAGTACCCCCCCTAGTGGGGTAGGCCGAGGGGTATACACCCCCCCTCCTTGGGGTGCTAGCCGTGGGGTACCCCCCCCTCGCCTAGTTGTTTTCGTATACTACCCCCCTCTTGGTAGAAATACTCTCAAAATTATTGTTATAATGCCCAAATTACCTTAGCCGTATACCTTGTAGTATTCTAAGGTTATACCTATACAAAAGCCCAGTTATACTATTATACTTCCCGTCAGTCACCAAACCAAAACCCTAAGGAAATATCTCCATGGTTAGTTGGAGTAGTATGTAGAAGTTGGTTAGAACGTCTAAGGGTAGTTGGGAGCGGGTTGGCGCGCTCTGAGTTGTAGCTAAACGTGGCCCAGGATCGACTTTATACTTGGATAATTATGGGCTTATCGAGGTAATTATCTTGTCCCCCTATTGTAATTGGAAATTACATGTTGTTAGAATATATAGTTGAAGTATACTATATATAGAACTGAACGTAGTTATCGGCAATGTCTTTTGACTTAAGCCCAATTATAAGAAACCTTTTCGAAAGAAGAGGTCGAATCAGAATTACATAGACCGTATTACAGAGACTTGTGTAGCTTTTCGTGTGATAGAATTGTGCACGTCCGTTTAGACGCACAACCTCGGTTGGCTTGGTAGCCCCGATAGAGAGGAGATTTACGCCGCCATGCGGAGGGGAGGTGTCGCCGAATTTTCTATAGAATGTTCTACGGCGGATCTAAATGTTAATAAGCGCTTGTGGCCTTATAGGTTGAAATCTTTGCGTATGGCGCGATCTACTTGGCTTAAGGAGTAGCCGACTTGGAAGTACATGAGCGTTTTGCTATTAGTCGATAATCGCCGCGAGGTATGTGAACCTCTTCCTATCTCTTCTAGCATGATATGTGTGTAACTATTTAGTACGATAGACGTACATGTGTTAAATGTATTTGAGTGGTCTAAAACATAAAGTGTTATAACGACTTTATGGGAAGTTGTTATAACACTTTATGTAGGTAAGAAAATACTTGTGGTTTTTAAAAAGTGGTAAATCGATTTGAACTATAATTTGGTTATGTAATAATAAAGAACTTGAAGTATTTCAAAAGATTTTTGAATCATTTTGAAAGAAGAAGTAATCTGGTTTTTGAAAACTTAAGAGTTATACTAGCTTTATGGGAAGTTAGGTATAACGGCTTAAGAATGTTTTCTTGATTTCGAAATCGAATGTGTATCGACAAACCATCTGCTGCTAATAAAAGGAAATATTTTGACAGATTAAGTATTATTAAAACCAGAGAAACTTCCATCCGCATAGAAGCTAAGATGAGACAAAATGATATTTCCTAGATCATGGTCATTGTAATAAGATTGTTATAAACAAGAATATCCTACTCACATATAAGGCTTATGTTTTCTCAGATGGTTTAAAAGAGAATTATATTCTTAAATGAATAAGACTATGAACTACGAAACCTTTCTAAAATAAGAACCGTGAACATTTGAAATTAGGCAAACTTGGACGTTTGGAAAATAATGTTGTTACTTGATTTTACAAAGGTAAGTGTTTTGATTTACTTCAAAAGATAATCACTCTTTTTTCATATACTACGGGTATTGTGTGACTTTTGTAAACGTAACGTATCTTTTAAAAGATAATGTATGAAGTACTTTGGGAATAGATACCCGATCTTGTTAATCATATATTAGAATGTACCTTGTGTGTATAACTTGATTGTGTTGGTTTGTGATAGCCTTGTAATACTTTCTTGTTGATTTGATAAGTAAACATGCTAGGATGCTACGTGTGTTAGTATCTTGTGATGTTTTGTGTAAAGGGGGTTTTCCCTCGACTGCGCTTAAAGTTGTTTGACTCTCAGCCGTTATGTTGGTATTGTACCACTCACCTTGACTTGTCTCCGGAGGTTAAGCTGCCCTCCGATGCGGGGTAGACTCAGGCGGTCTGGGACCATGATTCGAGAATACCTCACGGGTCCGAGGATCCATGCGAACTACGGAGTTCCGTGTTAGTTTGCGGCCCCGTGGTCACGCGGTCTTTGCGCTACGCGATCGCGAGTCGGGGCGATTGCGGGGAGTAGCTACCGACGCGAGGAATACCTCACGGGCCTATGAGGTTGGCCTACGCGAGCTACGGAGAGTTCGGGGCTAGACGCACACATTTGATATCGCGCGAGTGACCGGCTTTGATCATGTGACGGCCAGACAGATATCATGATACGCTTTTGACCGTTAGTACCGTGGGTGTTAGTAGTCGGTTATGCCTTCGTACTTACCTGCATCGTTTATTAGGACACAGTGGGACCGTGTTCATGTAGTGCTTGGTGCTTTTATATCATAAATCGCCAGGTGAGGAAGGTATTCCACGCATGATTGATGTTATGGGCGTGAGACCCATAGTTACATTTGAGTGATGACTTTGAGGCGTGAGTCCTCGACTTGACTGATCGCCATTTATCAGGAATCGTAGTTTGGTTATCATACATGTCTCCCGCTTTTAGACTATTGTGATTTTATTTACGATTTTTCGCCACATACTTGGTACTGTTGTCTCGACCTCCTTCGGCCGCGTTTATGCCGCAGTTGAGGTACACGATCGTTGATCCTAGTTCTCGGTCACGCTCAACAGATGGAAGCTCCGTTTCTCCGAGGTTATCGCGGTATAGTCCCCGCCGTTGTAGGTATTTACATTCGGGGTGTGGCGGGCCCGCCCCGCCATTGTCGTATCATCCTTAGAGGTCTGTAGTACTGTTGTGGGCAGAGTTGTAATGGGATGTAACTGTTCGGTTTTAAAATTGATTTATATATATGCCGTAAGGCAAGTTTTCTCCGATTATTGTTTCTTGCTTCATAATATTTTCATGTCTTGTTTTATGTTCCGCTGATTACTCTGATGTTGTATCACTAGGGTGCCCGGGGTAAGGCACCAGTCACGGGCCCGGGTTCGGGTCGTGACATCTACGGAAAATCGGGCAGCACTTCCTTTGTTTCTACTCACTTTGCCACCTTTTTCAAGGCCGAATACAATAACCAACAAGCCACATTTAAGGCTCCAAACAACAGCCAAACAAAGGGGATTACACGCCTTACAATACGTGTAAACTTCCGCCCCACAATTCATACCAAATAGTATAATACTACACTAGCCATTCTCGGCCAACATATAACCAATAACACTACGTCTTTTCCAATCCTTTTCCAATTTCAAGTTCTTAGGTCAACATGTTATTTAGATATAAACAACTTCAACAACTACAATTTCCTTCATACACAACATGCGACGACATAAACGAATAATCAACTTGAATTGTAGTCTTAAGGCTAACATGCTAGTTTTTCGGATTAGGGTTCCAATAGCCAATACACTAATCCAACTACATAATATATAACTCATGCTTGCTAATATCCATAGCTACAATGATAAGTAAACTTAATTACTAAAACGACAAGATTATACCTTTCAAAAGCCCTTAAAAATTTCCAAGATTCAAAGTCGCGCCTTAGCAATTCTTAGCTCCTTTCCTTAAGTTCCAATCCGCTCCAAGCATTCCTTAGAGGCCTATGAAGAACCCATCTTCAAGTTCCAACTTCAAAGTTGAAGAACTCCCTTAGTTTCCGCCTTGCGACTAACGTAAAAATGCGTTTTTTCCGAAATCTTTCTATTGAGATATCCTTACAATACCCTTAGGGACATTGGGTTAAAGTCTTGTGGCTAATGGATCAAAACTACAAAAATTTCTTGTGAGTGGATGGCCAAACCCGAGAGCATGTCTTGCTAGCTCTAAGTTCTCTCAATTTTTTCTAAGTGTAAAATGCCAAGTCTTGCACTAGTATGATATATAAAACACATTGGAGGGTCTAGATAATAACACTTGTTAAAATTGGAGGGAAGAGATCAAGCCAAATGGCTCTTGACTTGGTCAACAATGTCAAGCTCTTAATTAGCAAGACTTTGTGATCTACACAATTGGCAAATGACCCTTTTGCCCTTGCAACATTTCGACCAAGGCCATGTGGGACGAGTGCCACGTGTCGCCCTCTCATTCGTCCATAAAAGTCCGTACCCCTCGTGGGCCCCACAAAAATGTAAAATTCCTCGGGTGGGCCCCACGTGACCAAATCCGTAAAAATAAATTTCCATAATTTTAATAAGTTCCATATTCTTCAAATAATGCCTTTTGAGAATCCAATTCTCAACAACGAACATTTTTCCTTTCCGACGTTCGGAAGATTTTCCGTCGAAAAAACAATTCTTCCTTTCGTACTAATTTCCAAGTCTTGTTTCCTTTCGTACATTCTCTTATACATGTTATGGACTTACTGGTGTAATACCGTGCCGGAACCTCCGAGCTACCGCCGCTCGGCCTCTATCATCTTGGCGTGGCTGACCTCGCCGACCCGCCCACTACCTCAGGCATAGTCCGTGCCTGAGTCCGAGTAACCCTCTGAGTACCGCTAGCAGCTCCTGCTGCTGCCTTGCCCTTCTGGGCCCTGGTCGCCTTCCGTGGAGGCATAACTGTTACATAAGAAGGGGTCAGAGAGGATTCAACCTACTATGACAGCTCTACTGCACGATCTCGAAGAGAGAAGAATGGAAACCAATCCTAAATGTCCTGTAGCCTCCTGATTATAGATGTGGTGCACAACACACCGATAATCAAGACTCTACTAGACACGGTCTGTAGACACTTTCCGAGGACTAACTGCTCTGATACCACTTTTGTCACGACCCGACCCCGGGCCCGCGACTGGTGCCCTACCTGGGCACCCTTACAGGTACACATCAGAGATAATCAGCGGAACATACATGAAACTTATAAATTAATACAACAGAAGTAAAACAACAGGTTAGCCGATAGGGCTACCTTCCTGGACATATAATATATAACAAGCGCTTGCCTTTCCTTTACAAACCGACCCACAATATGTAACTACTGCACTTCTAAGAGTTTTATCATAACAATCGTGTGGACAGGGCCCCGCCATACCCCTGAATATACATGAATCTACAATCTCAGGGAAAACCGTACCAAGAGATAAGCCTCCGGAGCAAATGGAGCTTTCTCCCAAAAACTGAACCGAGATCCTAAGAGCAAGGATCACCAACCTGGGTACCTAAAACCTGCGGGAATGAACGCAGCCTCAAGGGGTCGATAACAAAATTTAATATGGAACAGAAATAAGGTACAACAATTAAAACATATCTGTATAAAAGCATGACAGGGGTAAGTGTAAAAGAAGTAAATACCTGAGCCTACCATGTCATTACCCCCTCGTGAACTTAATCGTACCTTATTATCTTTTCCCATTTCTCAATAAAGGTTATAGTCACTTCCTTACGTACTTACTTCGGAAAATCATCAAGTTCACTACCATATAACCTACTTACCTTACACAACCTAGTCCGGCCCTTTACGGAGGGACACCTATACTGCCCGGCCCAACCTGGGACGCGATAAAGTCACATAGTCTGCCCCTAAAGGTATACTGTCCGGCCCATCTCTGGGACGCGATAATGTCCTATAGTCTGCCCATAAAGGTATACTGCCCGGCCCATCTCTGGGTCGATAATGTCATATAGTCTGCCCGTAAAGGTATACTGCCCGGCCCATCTCTGGGTCGATAATGTCATATAGTCTGCCCGTAAAGGTATACTGCCCGGCCCATCTCTGGGTCGATAATGTCGTATAGTCTGCCCGTAAAGGTATACTGCCCGGCCCATCTCTGGGTCGATAATGTCATATAGTCTGCCCGTAAATGTATAATGACCGGCCCATCTCTCGTCGATAATGTCATATAGCCTGCGTAAGGTATCTGCCCGCCCATCTTCTCGGTCGATAATGTCATATAGTGCGCCTGCAGGTATCTTGCCCGGCCCATCTCTGGGTCGATAATGTCATATAGTTCGCCTGCAGTAGGTATACCGCCCGACCCATCTCGGGTCGATAATGTCATATAGTCTTCCCGTAGGTATACCGCCGCCCATCTCGGTCGATAATGTCATATAGTTCGCCTGCAGAAGGTATATTGCCCGCCCATCTCTCGGTCGATAATGTCATATAGTGCGCCTGAAGGTATCTTGCCCGCCCATCTTCGGTCGATAATGTCATATAGTCACCAGTAAGGTATCGCCGCCCCATCTCTGGGTCGATAATGTCATATAGTCTGCCCATAAAGGTATACTGCCCGGCCCATCTCTGGGTCGATAATGTCATATAAAACCCGGGAATTTAACCCAACGTACTACGCACCTCTACTCCTTTAGAAAGACTCTTTTTCAAATAAAACATCAAAGATACTAACAAACGTAGTATCAAGTCATCTCTACCTTTCAGGACAAGTCACAATACCTTTTTAGAAATACAATTACCGGCTTCTAAATCAAGTGACTTCTTTCTTAAAAACCTTAAGCAATTGGTACCTTTAAAACAATTTGCCCTTCTTTATTTCAAATCATTTCTTGTTTATGTTACTGAAGAAAACCATTCTCTTAACCTCCCATAAAGTTATTATAACCAACTTCCCATAAAGCCGTCATACTAACTTTATGCCTTAAACTAATTCATTCTTTTTATAACCAATAGACTTCTACTTTTTGAAACCAAGTATTATATACTTTCAAATCAATTCTCTTAACTTTCAAAAATACAGTTAGTCTCTTAATCTTTAGAACTCAAGTGACTCCTTTTATTATAAAACCTTAGGCAATTGATGCCTTAAAATCAAGTTGCCTTTTCACTAAAATCAAGTCATTTATCTTTCCATAAAGCAATTATAACCAACTCCCCATAAAGTCGTTATATTCACTTTATGCCTTAGCCAAATACCATTTCCTATCCAAGGGACTCATACGTTTAAAACAGAACAAGTATCACATACTTTAAAAATCTTCAAGTCCCTTAACTTAATAAAACTTAAGACATCCTTTATTCTTTCAAAGAAGTGAGTAAATCTCCTAACTCACCCGACTTGGCTATTCATAAAACTAGTAAAGGATATCAAGGGGTCAGACGCTCACCGTACTACATACGTGCAACTAGTCATGCTCAAAAGATAGGAAAAGTTCTATATAGAGTAAGTCACACAACTACCTCTTAACTTCTAAGAGTATAAGGAAACATGAAATGATACCACAGGTATATTCCATACATAGAATCATGCCAAGGGAAGGAAGAGGTTCACATACCTCGCGACGATTGTCGACAAGTAGCAAAATGCTCCAAAGTACTTCAACCTTGAGTTATTCCATTCTTCAAGTAGGATACGCTATACTTAGTTCTTCAACCTATCATGGTCACAATACGTCCATTAACCTCTTACTTCAAACGTAGAATATTCTAAGTGCTAAGTCGCCAAATTCTACAGAAAATCGGACAGCACCTCCTTTGTTTCTACTACTATGCCACCTTTTTCAAGGCCGAATACAATAACCAAACACGCCACATTTAAGGCCCAAACAATGCAATCAACAATAGGGGATTACACGTCTACTAGACGTGTAAAACTCCGCCCCACAATAGATAACAAACTACAACAACTACTAGCCCATTTTCGGCCAACTTGAAGTACTACAACATCAATTCTTATCCAATTTCCATTTCAATCCAAGTTATTAGCCTAACATGATATCAAGTCGCAATTGATTATAACCACTATAATCCTCAAGTAAACAACATGCGACGATTTCTAATAAACGACCAATTAGTAATCCAACTTCAAGTGGCTAATATAACATTTCGGATTTAAGCTACAAGCAATCCATAATACTTATGAACCTCAACATATAAACTTCATGCTAGCAACACGTAAAGCTAACAACAACAACATATATATAATCTTGTAACACTAATTAAGAGACAAGATTATACCTCAACGAATCTCAATCCAATTTCAAATCCGAAGTCGCTCCTTAGCAACTTAGAGACTCTTCAAGACACTTCAATCCGCTACTTGAGACCCTTAGAACCACACCAACAACTTTCCTTCAAACTTCCAATCCAAAACCTAGAAAGCAACTAGGTTTTCACTTTGCGACTAACCCGAAAACTATCTTTTTCCGAGATTTTGCTATTGAGATACACTTACAATACACTTATGAACCTTGGTTTAAAGTGTGGAGCTTAAAGAACAAGGAACAAAGATTTTTCTTTTCTATGGACATGAAACCCGAGAGCATGTTCTTGGTTCCTTCAAGTTTTGTGAAAATTTGGCTAAGTGTTAAGTTCACTCTTGCTACTAGTAGTAATATAAAGCACAATGGAGGGTCAAGATATGAACAATTGGGTGGTTAGGATGAAGTCTTACTAAATATCAAGACTTTGTGGGTCCATTGACCAAGTCAATTATGTCAAGCTCACTACATTGCAAGACTTGTCTTCCTAACAAGGGTCAAATGACCCTTGTGTCCATGTTGAAATCGTCCAAGCTCACTTAAGGGGGGGTGACACGTGTCGCCCTCCCATTCGTCACAATAATTTGTTTTCCGACAATTTCATAATTCCGATAAATTTTTACAAGTCTCAAATCTTGACACTTATGAGTTCTTACGTACGTTCTTAAAACATGTCCTGTAAATACGGGGTGTAACACCTGGACTCCCGCAGTCCGCATAGGCCACTCACGTAGGCCCGCATGAGGTATTCCCCGCATCGAGGGTAGCTACTCCTCGGCATCGTCCTGGACTCGTAGTCCGCATGGCCACATAGACCACATGGCCACAAGGACCGCACACTAACCTGGAACTCTCGTAGCTCCGCATAGGTCCCCTGGACCCGCATGAGGTATTCTCGAATCATAATCACACAGACTGCCTGAGTATACCCCACATCGGAGGGCAGCTTAACCCCGGTATCATGTCAAGAGGTGAGTGATGTAATACTAACATAACGGCTTACCGTTAAACAACATAAGCACAATAAGAACAACCTCTTATACAAACGTTACAAGACACTAACACACATATCATCACAATATGTCTACTCAACAAACCATCTTATTATACTTTCTAGAAATCAATACAAGTCTTTTATAAACACATAAGTAAACTGTTCCTTTTCTCTTTCTTAAGATGTTATACCTAACTTCCCATAAAGCTAGTATAACTCTTAAGCTTTTGTTTTAAAAACAAATATTCTTCTTCTTTCAAAAATGATTTATAATTCTTTTGAAAGACTTCAAGATTCTTATTATTTAGACTCAAGTCAAAAGACGTCAAGTAAAACCATGTTCAGTTAACACATGTACGTCTACCGTACTATATATATACTTAAAGTATCATGCTCAAGAGTATAGGAAGAATCACATACCTTCTCGGCGAAATCTACCTGCCAAGTCGAATATGTCGCGCGCAGAGAATCAACCTATAATAGTCAGATACGTCTATCAATGTCTAGACTACTCTGTAGACTATTCTAAGCAGAGGGTTCTCTATTCTACGGAAAATTGGGCAGCACTTCCCTACCCGTCAAGCTACCCAAGTTCATCAGAAATACAAATTCTATGTAAGTACAGTTTAATTCTTCTTCTGTTATACCCTTCTACTGTGATTACAGTTCAATTCTGTTCTTTAATATCCTTCTATATCTTATACTCAAGTCTTAACTGTTCTTATATGTAATATCCAATTACAATAGAAGGACAAGAGTATTTACCTCGATAAACCCAAAATTATCCAAGTTAAATGTCTATCCTGAGCAAGGTTTAGCTCCTAATTTGCACGCTCCGATAGCTCCAAGAAACCATTAGAAGTTTCTAACAACTTCTACTTAAATACTAAAAGGGATTTGGGGCTAGGGTATTTTGGAATAGTAACTATACTTGGAAGACAACTTTCTACCAAGGGGGTACTCACGAAGCCACTAGGCTAGAAGGGAGAGAGGGGTGTTTCGGCTAGGGCTTCCAAGAGGGGGGGGGGGAGAAGGCTTTGGACGAGAGAGCAACTAAGGGGGGGGGGGAGTTTTTAAGACTTGGAAAGTTGATTTGTGGATGAAGAATTCATCAACTCAAGGGGGGTATTTATAGGGCTTTCAAGGGCCAAGATGAAGCCAAGTGGTAGGCAAGTGTAAGGTGGAGATTTTCACAAGTGCACCCTAGCCCTACTCCTCAAATCACTCAACAAACATTGACCCAAGTTTTAGGCCCCAAAACCATGCCAATCGTCCAAGGCATTTGCCCCCTTTGCCGTCCACTTGAGGGTGACAAGTGTCACCCTCTCGTTGGTCCAAAATGTTTCATCTCTCGGAAAAATCCGCAAAAATTATAAATGACATAGCCGTAATTTACCCTACGCAAGTTTTGTAAAACGTTTCATCGGAAAACCATTCGTTTCGTGGGTTGTGCACAAATTTCGTCCATAATGCCTAACTTAAGGCTAAACTTTTGTACGTATGCCCTTACGTACATACTCTGGAAATACGGGGTATAACATTCTCCCCTCCTTAGAAACATTCGTCCCGAATGTTCCTTCCCAAGACAGATAACGATAAGGTTCCTCATAACTTAAACAGTTTGCAAATGCCACACATGGCCACAATACAGCACTTAAGCAAATATGGAAATGAAAATTTACAAGTAGGAAAGTGAGTTACCTGGAGGTGTGGGGAATAGGTTAGGATACTTCTGCCTCATGTCCTCCTCAGCTTCCCACGTCATCTCCTCCCTGAGCTCGTTCTGCCACAAGACTTTGACGGAAGCCACGTCCTTGGTCTGCAGACGCCTAACCTGACGATCGATTATCGCTATGGGAATCTCCTCATACGATAACCCCTCGGTCACCTGGAGATCGTCAATCGGGTGCACTCTAGATGGATCCCCGATACATCTCCTCAGCATACAAACATGAAAAACCGGATGCACTGCCTCCAGATCGGACGGCAGATCCAACTTATAGGCAACCTTGCCTACCCTGCGGACAATTTGATACGACCCAATGTACCTTGGGCTGAGTTTCCCTTTCTTCCCGAATCTCATCACACCCTTCATGGGTGACACCTTCAGGAAAACCCAATCATCAACCTCGAACTCCAGATGCCGACGACGATGATCTGTGATACGATTCGCCGACTCTGAAATCGAATCGCTCTGGATAAGCTTCACCTTATCCATCGCTTGTACCAAGTCTGGTCCCACTAACTGCACCTCGCCCACATCAAACCAGCCTATCGGCGATCTGCACTTCCTCCCATACAAGGCCTCATAAGGCGTCATCTGAATACTGGAGTGGTAGCTATTATTATACGCAAACTCAACTAGAGGCAAATGATCCTCCCAGCTACCCTCGGTCAATAACACAGCTCGCAAAGATATCCTCAAGAGTGCGGATAGTGCGCTCGCTGTCCGTTTGTGCGAGGATGGAATGCATTTTCGAGCTCACTGCGTCCCTAATCCTTTCTGGAAGGACCTCCAGAAGTTAGCCGTAAACTGGGCTCCACTGTCTGATATGATCGAAATGGGACTCCATGCAGTCTGACGATCTCTCGGATGTAAAGTCTGGCATAATCCTCAGCCGAAAAAGTCGTCCTGACGAGAAGAAAGTGGGCTGATTTCGTCAGCCTGTCGATGATAACCCATATAGAATCATGTCTCCTCTGAGTGCGAGGTAATCCTGTGATAAAGTCCATGTTGATCACCTCCCACTTCCAGGTCGGGATCTCAATCGTCTGCAACAAACCACCAGGCCTCTGGTGCTCTACCTTCACCTACAGACAACACGGGCACTGAGCTACAAACTCTGCAACGTCTCTCTTCAAGCCATCCCACCAATACACAGATCTAAGGTCGTGGTACATCTTGGTCGACCCTGGATGGATAGAGTAATGTGCGTTGTGTGCTTCCCCTAGAACCTGCTGCCGAAGTCCTGCAATATCTAGAACACACAACCTGCCCTCAAACCTTAGCACCCCATCAGGTGCTACCTCAAAAGGACCCTTCCCCTCACGAAGAGCCGTATCACGGTACCGTGTCAAAACTGGATCCTCAAACTGTTGCCTCTTCACCTCCTCGACGATGGAAGACTCGGAAATCTCTCGAACTCGAACCCCACTGCTATCAGAATCAATCAATCGGACTCCAAGGCTCGCTAACTGATGCAAATCACGAACCATGCCCCTCCTCTCCGGCAGCACATCTGATAGGCTACCCATCGACCTACGACTAAGGGCATCTGCCACAACATTGGCCTTCCCCGGGTGGTACAGGATGTCGACATCGTAATCCTTGAGCAGCTCTAACCACCGTCTCTGTCGTAAGTTCAGCTCCTCCGGTGAAGATATACCGAGGCTCTTGTGGTCTGTATAAATATCCACATGAACCCCATACAAATAGTGCCTCGGATCTTCAAGGCATGAATCACCACGCTAACTCCAAATCATGGGGGTAGTTCCTCTCATGCTTCTTAGCCGCGGATGCGTATGCTATAACCTTACCCACCGCGTCAACACACATCCGAGCCCGACGCTTGACGTCACAATACACTACATAACCGTCGGACCTCTCAAGAGTAAGAACGGGGCGGTCGCCGCCTCTTTCAAGAATCGAAACCCCGCCACAAGCATCACCACCAAACTTAGTTGCCTTTCTCGAGTCACCTAGTCAATGGTGCATAGATAGAAGCAAACTTCTACGAACCGATAATAACTCGCAAGGCCCGAAATCGCGAACCTCTGCCGGAGTAGTAGGTTCAGGCCAACTCGATCGCCTCGATCTTGGCCGTATCCACCCGAATACCATCGGCCCCGAAAATATGCCCAAGAAAAGCCACCGAAGCCAACCAAAACTCACATTTGGAAAACTCGGCGTATAACTGCTGGTCCTGGAGAATTCTCAGCACAGTCCTCAAATGCTCCGCATGCTCCTGCTCTGAGCGGGAATAAACCAAGATGTCATCAATGAACACTATTATAAACGTGTCCAAAAATGGCTTGAACACTCGGTTCATCAAATCCATGAATACCGCCGGAGCATTGGTCAACCCGAAAGACATAACCCTGAACTCATAATGCCCGTACCGGGTCCGGAATGCAGTCCTAGGGATATCCGCCTCTCTAACACGCACCTGATGATAGCCCGATCGCAGATCAATCTTGGAAAAACATCTCGCACCCTGCAACTGATCGAACAAATCATCAATCCTGGGAAGGGGGTATCTGTTCTTAATGGTCACCTTGTTCAGCTGCCTGTAATCAACACACATGCGCATCGTCCCATCTTTCTTCTTCACGAACAATACCGGCGCTCCCCAGGGAGAAACACTAGGCCTGATAAAGCCCTTCTCCAGCAAATCTCTCAGCTGGTCCTTCAACTCTCTTAATTTGGCAGGTGCCATTCTGTATGGCGGAATGGAAATAGGCCGAGTGTCTGGCAGCACATCGATACAAAACTCTATCTCCCTCTCAGGAGGGATACCCGGGAGGTCGTCTGGAAACACGTCTGGGAACTCTCTGACTACTGGAACGGACTGAAAATCTGGTACCGCAGCCTCAGTATCAAATACCCGAACGAGATGGTAGATATACCCCTTCTGCACCATCTTCCTAGCCTTGAGGTAAGAAATAAACCTACCCCTCGGCGACACAGTGTTCCCCTCCCACTCAACAACCGGCTCCTCAGGAAACTGGAACCGTACCACTCTCTCCCTGCAGTCTACATTGGCGTAGCAAGACGCTAGCCAATCCATACCCATGATCACATCGAAATCAGTCATATCCAACTCTATCAAGTCGGCTAAGGTCTGACGACTGCATATGGTCACTGGACAAGCCCTATATACCCGCCGAGCTACCACCGAATCACCCACTGGCGTAGCTACCTCGAAAGGGTCTATGGACTCAGGCTCTATCCCTATCCTACTAGCAATAAGGGGAGATATATAGGACAGAGTAGAACCCGGATCTATCAAGGCATACACATCACAACCAGAAACTGATAAGGTACCTGTGACGACATCAGGTGAAGCCTCCTGGTCCTGCCGGCTGGACAAGGCATAAATGCGGTTCTGAGGACCGCTAGAACTGGGACCCGCGCCACGACCTCTGCCGCGACCTGCTGGTCCATGAGTACCCTGCCCTCCGGGGCGAGTAACTGTAGGGGATGAAGAAGACCCGGCGAAAGACCCTGTAGTGACCACCTCTCGTGATCGCCTTGGTCGGACAGCTCGAAAAGTGACCCGACCGCCGCAATCAGAACAAACTCTGAGCGCACCACAATTCCGTAATGGGATCTACCGACGGCCACATCGGCGGGCGGTCCGATCATCCAAAGACTCTCGCTACTCGGACGTCTTAAGTCCCGGCCCCGTCCGCCTCGAATATCTCCGCCGCCCCGAGGACGGTGTAGGAGTGCTCGAGCCGGATGGGGTGCAAATCTAGATCGCCACGAGGCCGCCCACCCCGATAGCTACCAAAAGACCTGCCGCCCCGCCTTCTTCGCTGTCGTCACAACCCGCTCTACGCCTCGCATCCAAGTGCATGAGCTCGCATACCGTAATGTCCATGCTCGTGAAGAGCCACACCCGCACAAGACTCGCCATATAATCATCTAGCCCGGTGGCGTGGCGGTGTACCACCCTCCATATCGCTACCAACGCAGGGACATATCGAGCCAACGAATCGAACTCAACGTTGTACTCCCTAATCAGGCGCTCTCTCGTCTCAAGAACAAAAATCTGCTGCCCGCGTCTCTTCATCTGTGGAGGCAAGAAGTGAGTGAGAAAAGCCTCCGAGAACTCGTCCCAAGTAGCTGGGAACGCGTTCTCTCCCCGGGATAACTCTCACGAATCAAACCAATCGACTGCGGTATCACGCAGCCTATGTGAACCGAAGATCACGGACTCGGTCTCCGAAGCCTTGATCACTCGCATGATCCTCAGAATCGACGGATGAACTCGCGGATCATCTCGTGCCTCGACCGTAGAACTCTGGCGGCTACAACTCGTAAAATCTCGTAGCCTCAAATCGTCCGATCTCGGTGAACCATGTGCATCGGCTGAATCTGAATCGCCGTGATTCATTTATCTCATGTTCGCCACGATCTCGGCGATGGCGGGCCATCTCTTCAGAACCCATCTCATCTGCTTCCGGCCGCGGATCGAGGTGTAGGTATTGTGGTCTCATCGCCATCGCTGCGCCCTAAACTCGCTGGGACGGCGGCGTCGTGGAACTCGCCGTCTGGTATAGATCGGGCACGAGCCTCGTGACTCGGTGTCCCACTAGCAGCTCCCTTGGATGCCTTGCCCTTCTGGGCCCGGGTTGCCTTACGTGGAGGCATAACTGTTAAAGAAAGGAAATACGTTAGAGGGGTCCAACTTATAACACAGCTCTAAGGCACGATCTCAGAGTGAGAAGAATGGAAACCAATCCTAAATATCCTATAGCCTCCTGATTATTGGTGTGGTGCACAACACATCGATAATCAAGACTCTACTAGATACGGTCTGTAGACACTTTCCGAGGATTAACTGCTCTGATACCACTTTTGTCACGACCCGTTCCGGGGCCCGTGACTGGTGCCTTACTCGGACACCCAAGTAGTCATACATCAGAGTAATCAGCGGAATATAAAAACAAGACAAGAAACAAATGTAAATTAAGACACCGTTTATCTGAGAAAAGTCGTCTTTCGGCATATATATATATCAAAGTTTGACAGTTACATCCCAACTGTACAATAGGACTACAGACCTATAAGGAAGTAGACAACTATGGCGGGACAGGGCCCCGCCATACCCTGAATGTACATATATCTACAACACAGGGAGAACCATACCGAAAGTCGAGCCTCCGGAGAAGATGGAGCTCCTGACACCAAAGTAGAGATCCTAAGGATGTGGATTTAGCACCTGCTTTCCCTTACCTGCGGCATGAACGCAGCCCCCCGAAGGAGGTCAGTACAACAGGTACCAAGTATGTGAAACTGTAAAGTGCTTAAATGAAATCATATCATCTTAAAACCAATTTTTACAAATATGTACGAAACAAAATAGTGTCACATCACAAACAAGAGCAATAAGAGGTAAACTATAACAGGTCTCTTTCTAGGCTGCGAATGATCGAAGCAAGGCCAATCGCCCATAGTATCATTAAGCATGCCTAATCCTGGACTCCCGCAGTCCGCATAGGCCACTCACGTAGGCCCGCATGAGGTATTCCCCGCATCGAGGGTAGCTACTCCTCGGCATCGTCCTGGACTCGTAGTCCGCATGGCCACATAGACCGCATAGCCACAAGGACCGCACACTAACCTGGAACTCTCGTAGCTCCGCATAGGTCCCCTGGACCCGCATGAGGTATTCTCGAATCATAGTCACACAGACTGCTTGAGTATACCCCGCATCGGAGGGCAGCTTAACCCCCGGTATCATGTCAAGAGGTGAGTGATGTAATACTAACATAACGTCTTACCGTTAAACAACATAAGCACAATAAGAACAACCTCTTATAGAAACGTTACAAGACACTAACACGCATAGCATCACAATATGTCTACTCAACAAACCATCTTATTATACTTTCCAGAAATCAATACAAGTGTTTTATAAACACATAAGTAAACTGTTCCTTTTCTCTTTCTTAAGTTGTTATACCTAACTTCCCATAAAGCTAGTATAACTCTTAAGCTTTTGTTTTAAAAACAAATATTCTTCTTCTTTCAAAAATGATTTATAATTCTTTTGAAAGACATCAAGATTCTTATTATTTAGACTCAAGTCAAAAGACGTCAAGTAAAACCATGTTCAGTTAACACATGTACGTCTACCGTACTATATATATACTTAAAGTATTATGCTCAAGAGTATAGGAAGAATCACATACCTTCTCGGCAAAATTTACCTGCCAAGTCGAATATGTCGCGCGCAGAGAATCAACCTATAATAGTCAGATACGTCTATCAATGTCTAGACTACTCTGTAGACTATTCTAAGCAGAGGGTTCTCTATTCTACAGTTTAATTCTTCTTCTGTTATACCCTTCTACTGTGATTACAGTTCAATTCTATTCTTTAATATCCTTCTATATCTTATACTCAAGTCTTAACTATTCTTATATGTAATATCCAATTACAATAGAAGGACAAGAGTATTTACCTCGATAAACCCAAAATTATCCAAGTTAAATGTCGATCCTGAGCAAGGCTTAGCTCCTAATTTGCACGCTACGATAGCTCCAAGAAACCCTTAGAAGTTTCTAACAACTTCTACTTAAATACTAAAAGGGATTTGGGGCTAGGGTATTTTGGAATAGTAACTATACTTGGAAGACAACTTTCTACAAGGGGGTACTGTACCGAAGCCACTAGGCTAGAGGGGAGGGTGTTTCTCTCAGGCTTCCAAGAGGGGGTGAGAGGCTTTGGACGAGAGAGAAACTAAGGGGAGGAGTTTTAAGACTTGAAAGTTGATTTGTGGATGAAGAATTCATCAACCTGGGGGTATTTATAGGGCTTTCAAGGGCCAAGATGAAGCCAAGTGGTAGGCAAGTGTAAGGTGGAGATTTGCACAAGTGCACCCTAGCCCTACTCCTCAAATCACTCAACAAACATTGACCCAAGTTTTAGGCCCCAAAACCATGTCAATCGTCCAAGGCATTTGCCCCCTTTAACGTCCACTTGAGGGTGACAAGTGTCACCCTCTCGTTGGTCCAAAATGTTTCATCTCTCGGAAAAATCCGCAAAAATTATAAATGACATAGCCGTAATTTACCCTACGCAAGTTTTGTAAAACGTTTCGTCGGAAAACCATTCGTTTCGTGGGTTGTGCACAAATTTCGTCCATAATGCCTAACTTAAGGCTAAACTTTTGTACGTATGCCCTTACGTACATACTCTGTAAATACGTGGTATAACACTAAGAGTGTTGTAAGGTTATCTCAATAGAAAGATTTCGGAAAAGTGGCGTTTTCGTATTAGTCTCAAGGCGGAAACTTAAGGAGTTCTTCAACTTTGAAGTTGGAACTTGAAGATGGGTTCTTCATAGGCTTCTAAGGAGTGCTTGGAGCGGATTGGAACTTAAGGAAAGGAGCTAAGAATTGCTAAGGAGCGACTTTAAATCTTGGAAATTTTAAGGGCTTGTAAAGGTATAATTCTTGTCGTTTTAGTAATTAAGATTACTACTTGTTGTAGCTTTGGATATTAGCAAGCATGAGGTGTTTATATTATGAAGATTGATTAGTGTTATGGATATTGGAACCCTAATCCGAAACTAGCATGTTTAGCCTTAAGATTGGAATTCAAGTTGATTATTAGTATAAGTTGTCACATGTTATATAAAGAGGGAATTATAGTTGTTGAAGTTGTTTATGACTATGTAGCATGTTGGAATAACAACTTGTATTGAAATAGAAATTGAAAGAGAAGTAGTGTTGTTGTTAGCCGAGAATAACATTGGATGGTATTGTGAACTAGTTGGTAGAAATTGTGGGGCATAATTTTACACGTATTGTTTGGCGTGTAATCCCCTTTGTATTTGCTGAATTGATTTGAGCCTTAAATGTGGCGTTTGGTTATTGAATTCGGCCTTGAAAAAGGTGGCAAAGTATGTACAAACAAAGGAAGTGCTGCCAGATTTTCCGTAGAATTTAGTGACCTTGTACTTAGAATATTCTACGAAGAGAGATAGAGGTTAATAGACATTTTATGACCATTATAGGTTGAAGTACTACGAGTAGCGTATTCTACTTGAAGGGTGGAAAAGGCTAGCAAGGGTATAGTACTTTGGAGCATTTTGCTAATTGTCGATAATCGTCGCGAGGTATGTGAACCTCTTCCTATATTTTCTAGCATGATTGTTGTAAACTATGTAGTACGGTAGACGTACATGTGCTAAATGAATTTGGTTGGTTTAAAACATAAAGTGTTATAACGGCTTTATGGGAAGTTTGTTATAACAACTTTATGTAGGTAAAGAAATGGTTTGTGGTTTTTAAAAGATAAGAGACTTGACTTATAAATGACTTGATGTGAAATATTAAGGACTTGGTTGGTGTTAAAAAGTTGTGAAACCGCTTTTATGAGAAATGGGTAATTGGGTTTTAAAAGGAATAAGTTATATTGATTTCGGAAATGAGAATAAGTATCGAACAAGCCATTGCAGCGTTAATAAAGGAAAATGTAATGACAATTAATTATATTAAAACAAGTAGAAACCTCCATCTGCATAGAAGCTAAGATAAGACAAAATTATTACATTTTATAGATCATGGCTACTTTAATAAGAATCATTGCATACAAGAATTAATTTTCTTAAATTCCAAAGTAAGGAACTTGATTTCTAAAAGAAAAGGGACTTGAGGAATTGAAGAGTTTTTGGTTTAAAAGAAAGGCATGGTTTTGTCTTAAAATAGTTTAAAAAGAAGGCATGGTTTTGTCTTAAAATGGTTTAAAAAGAAGGCATGGTTTTGTCTTAAATTGGTTTTAAAAAAGAAGGCATAGTATTGTCTTGGTTTATTTAAAAGAAGGTATGGAATTTTTTTGGTTTACTTAAAACAATAGTTACTCTATTTTTGGATACTACGAGTGTTAGTACCAGGTGACGTTTGGGAAAGAAATGGGTCTTTTTAAAAGAATTAAAGTATGTAGTACTTTTGTTATACCCCGTATTTCCAGGGTATGTACGTGAGGGCGTACGTACAAAAGTTTTTAGCCTTAAAGTAGGCATAAGGGTCGAAATTGTGCACAACTAGCGAAAAGAGTCATTTTCCGACGAAACGTTTTCCGGACTTTGCGAAGGGAAAAATACGGCTATGTCATTTATTATTGTTATGCCCCGTATTTCCAGAGTATGCACGCAGGGACGTACGTAGGAAATTTCGAACTTGAGAATAGGCTTGGCCGAATTATTTTTGTACACAACACCCGATTAGAGTCGTTTTTCGGCGAAACGTTTTCACAGCTTTCGTAGGGGAATTTCCGGCTATGTCATTTTTATTTTTTGCGGATTTTTCCGAGAGACGAAACATTTTTGGACCAACGGGAGGGTGACACTTGTCACCCTCATTGGACGGTAAAGAGGAGGCTTGGCCTTGGCCGATTGGTTCATGGTTTTGTGCCTTGTTTTGGCCTTGTTTTGTGGCTTGTTTTGTGCCATGTTTTGTGGAGTAGGGGTTAGGGTGCACTTGGCTTGATCTTGGCCTTACACTTGCCTTGCACTTGGCTAGATCTTGGCCATTGGTTGGCCTTTGGTTTTGCTATAAATACCCCCCTTATGTTGATGAACTCTTCATCCACAAATGAAACCTTCCAAGCCTAAAATCCCTCCCTCCTCTTGTGTTGTGTTCGTCCAACACCCCCCCTCCCCTTTGTGGTGCCTTGGCCGTGGGGTACCCCCCCCTAGCCTAGTTGTTTTCGTATAATACCCCTTGTTGTGGTATAGAAATACTCTCCTAGTATTGTTATAATGTCCAAATACCTTGGCCCAAATACCTTGTAGTATTCCCAAGGTTACACTTATACAAAAGCCCAGAAAATACGATTATACTTCCTTTAGCCACAAAAACCGAAACCCTAAGGAAAACCTCCATAGTTAGTTGGAGTACTATGTAGAAGTTGGTTAGAACTTCTAAGGGTTGTTTGGAGCGGGTTGGAGCACCCGGAGTAGGAGCGAAACTTTGCTAAGGATCGACATTAAACTCGGATAATTATGGGCTTATCGAGGTAAATATTTTGTCCCTCTATTGTAATTGGAAATTACATGTTGTTAGAATATATAGTTGAAGTATACTATATATAGAACTGAACGTGGTTAGTTGGCAATGTCTTTTGACTTAAGCCCAAGAATCGAATCGAATCAGACATGAGACTTGTGTAGTAATCTTGTGGAGTAGAATTGTACCCGTTCGTTAGATGTATAACCCCCGGTTGGCTTGCAGTAGCCTGCTAGAGAGGAGATTTACGCCATGCGGGGAGGTCGCCGAATTTTTCTGTAGAATGTTCTACGATAAGATCTTGATGTTAATAAGCGCCTTGTGGCCTTATAGGTTGAAGTACTACGTGTGGCGCGTTCTACTTGGCTTAAGGAGTAGCCGACAGTTGGAAGTACTTGGAGCGTTTTGCTATTAGTCGATACTGCCGCGAGGTATGTGAACCTCTTCCTATCTCTTCTAGCATGATATGTGTGAACTATGTAGTGCGGTGACGCATACGTACTAAATGTATTTGATTGGTGTAAACATAAAGTGTTATAACGGCTTTATGGGAAGTTGGTTATAACGGCTTTATGTTGGTAAGAAAATACATGTGGTTTTTAAAAGGTAATCGATTTGAACTATAATCGTTTGTTATGTGTTAATAAAGAACTTGAAGTATTTCAAAAGAGTTTTGAATCATTTTGAAAGAAGAAGTAATACTTGGTTTTGAAAACTTAAGAGTTATACTAGCTTTATGGGAGTTAGGTATAACGGCTTAAGAATGTTTTCTTGATTTCGAAATCGTAATGTGTATCGACAAACCACAGCAACGTTAATAAAGGGAAATGTTTTGATTAATTAAGTATTAATAAAACCAGTAGCAACTTCCATCTGCATAGAAGCTAAGATGAGACAAAATGATATTTCCTAGATCATGGTTGCTGTAATAAGATTGTTATAAACAAGAATATCCTACTCACATATAAGACTTATGTTTCTCAGATTGTTTAAAAGAGATTATATTCTTAAATGAATAAGGCTATGAACCACGAAACCTTTCTAAAATAAGAAACGTGAACATTTGAAATTAGGCAAACTTAGACGTTTGGAAAATAATGTTGTTACTTGATTTTACAAAGGTAAGAGTTTTGGTTTTCTTAAAAGGACAGTCACTCTATTTTATACTACGGGTATTGTGTGACTTATGTGAAAGAAACAGATCTTTTAAAGATTTAATGTGTGAAGTACTTTGGGGTTAGATACCCGAACTTGTTAGTAGAAAGCACCTTGTGTGAATAACTTGATTGTATTGGTTTGTGATAGCCTTGTAATACTTTCTTGCTGATTTGAGAAGTAAACATGTTAGGATGCTACGTGTGTTAGTATCTTGTGATGTTAGTGTAAAGGGTTTTTCCCCTCGACTGCGCTTAAAGTTGTTTGACTATCAGCCGTTATGTTGGTATTGTACCACTCACCTTGACTTGTGTCCGAGGTTAAGGCGCCTCCGATGCGGGGTAGACTCGGCGATGCAGGACCGTGATTCGAGGATACCTGCGCGGTCGGGGATCCATGCGGAACTACGGAGTTCGGTTAGTGTCGCGCCTTTATGGTCACGCGGTCTTTGTGGCCGTGCGGATCGCGAGTCGGGGCGATGCGGGAGTAGCTAACCTCGATGCGGGGTTATACCTCATGCGGGCCTTTGAGGTTGGCCTATCGCGAGTCGGAGAGTTCAGGCTAGACGCACATTTGATCTGCGCGCAGTGACCGCTTTTATCATGTGATGCAGACGGATATCATGACACGATTTATGACCTTGTTGCATGGGTGTTAGTAGTCGGCTATGCGCCATTTACACCGCATCGTTTTATTAGGACACGTGGGACACGTGTTCATGTGTATTCCTTGGTGCTTGTATACTGCCGGCAGTGAGGAAGGTATTCCACGGGCACGATTGATGTTGTGGGCGTGAGACCCATAGTTACATTTGAGTGATGACTTTGAGGGCGTGAGTCCCTGACTTGACATGACTGCTTACTTATTGTGAACTGTAGTTTGGTTATCATACATGTCTCCTGCTTTATAGACTATTATGATTTCATTCTGATATTTCGAGCCACATACTTGGTACTGTTGTCGCGACCTCCTTCGGGCTGCGTTCATGCCGCAGTAAAGGTACACCATCATTGATCCTCGCCTTAGGGTCACGATTCACGTGTGGGAAAGCTCCGTTTCTCCGGAGGCTTATCAGTGGTATAGTCCCCTGTTGTTGTAGGTGTTTACATTCAGGGGTATGGCGGGGCCCTGTCCCGCCATTGTTGTCGTATCATTTCTTAGAGGTCTGTAGTACTGTTGTGGGCAGGGTTTGTAAAAAGGATTAAACTGTTCATGTTGGAAAAAGTTGTTATTTATATATATGCCGAAAGGCTATGTTTTTCTCAGATTATTGTTTCATATTTCATAATATGTCTTGTATTGTTTTATGTTCCGCTGATTACTCTGATGTTGTATCACTAGGGTGCCCGGGGTAAGGCACCAGTCACGGGCCCAGAATCGGGTCGTGACAATTATTTTTGCGGATTTTTCCGAGAGACGAAATATTTTGGACCAACGGGAGGGTGACATGTGTCACCCTCAAAGTGGACGAAACCTTGGGCGTTTTTGGCCTTGTTTTTTGTCAAGGGTTGGGTAGGATATTTTGGTGGTAGATGGATAAGGTACACTTGCCCAAATCCTCACCCTACACTTGCCCACCACTTGTCTTGATCTTGGCCCTTGGTTGTCCTATAAATACCCCCTTAGTTGAAGACTTATTCTTCATCCACACTTGTGAAATTCCAAGGAAAATACTCCCTCCCCTTTGTGTAGTTTTCGTCCTACCTTCCCCCTCCCCCTTTGTGAAGCCCTAGCCGAGGCAAACCCCTCCTAAAGTGGTTCTCGACAAATACCCCTGGTAGAAAAGTATTCTCCAAGTGTTGTTACTATTCCCAAATACTTTAGCCCAAATACCTTGTAGTACTTTCCAAAGTTACCTCTATACTAAAAGCCCAGAAATACTATTATACTTCCCTTCAGTCACAAAAACGAAACCCTAAGGAAATCTTCATCGCCGGTTGAAGTATTAAGAAGAAGTTGCGTAGAACTTCTAAGGGTTGTTTGGAGCGGGTTGGATCGCACGGAGTAGGAGCTAAACGTTGCTCAGGGTCGACATTTAACTTGGATAATTTTGGGCTTATCGAGGTAAATAATCCTATCCTTCTAGTGTAATTGGAGATTACATACTGTAGTAGTATAGAAGTGAATATAAGAGAAATAGTAGGATATTACAGAAGAGAATTGAACTGTAATAGAAGGATATTACAGAAAAGGAATTGAACTGAAATCACATCAGAAGAATATTAAAGAAGAAGATTTAAACTGTACTTACATAGGACTGTATTTACAGTAGACTTGTGTAGTTTGGCGGGTAGGGAAGTGCTGCCCAATTTTTCCGTAGAATAAAGGAATCTGTATCTAGAATTATTCTGCAGAGTAGTCTAGACGTTGATAGACTTATATGACCAATATAGGTTGAAGTACTGCGAGTAGCGTATTCTACTCGAAGGGTGGAAAAGGCTAGCAGGATTACAGTACGTTGGAGCTATTTGCTAATAGTCGATAAATCACGAGGTATGTGATTCTTCATATACTCTTGAGCATGATATTTTATAAAAGTATATATATATATATATATATATATAGTACGGTAGACGTACGTGCGTTAACTGAACGTAGTTTTACGGCAATGTCTTTTGACTTAAGCCTGAATAATAAGAATCTTGAAGTATTTCAAAAGAATTAAGAAACCGTTTTGAAAGAAGAGTAACACTTGGTTTTGAAAGTTAAGAGTTATACTAGCTTTATGGGAAGTTGGGTATAACGACTTAAGAGTAATAAAATGAATGGTTTATTGATTTTAAAAGTTAAGAGACTTGATCTCAAAAGATAAGAGACTTGACTTAATTGATTTAATATGAATTTTGTTAAAAGGCGTGAAACCTCATTCGTGAGTAATGAGTACTTGGTTTGTAAAAGGAATAATGTTTTACTGGTTTCAGAAATGAGAATAAGTATCGAACAAACCACAGCAGCGTTAATAAAGGGAAATGTAATGACTAATAAAGTATCATTAAAACCAGTAGAAACCTCCATCTGCATAGAAGCTAAGATGAGACAAAATGATATTACATTTCCTAGATCATGGCTGCTATGAACAAGAATAACCTACTCACACATAAGACATATATTACTCAACTGTTTTTAAAAGAGAATTATGTTATTAAATGATTAAGACTATGAACTATGAAATCTTTCGAAAATAAGAAACGTGAATATTTGAAATTAGGCAAACTTGAACTTTTGGAAAAGAATGTTGTTACTTGACTTTAAGAGGGAAAGTGCTTTGGTTTAAAAAGGAAGGGCATAATATTGTCTTAATTGTTTTAAAAGGAAAACATGGTAATATCTTAATCTATCTTAAAAGAGCGTTTAAATGTTATGGCCACACGACACCGCGTTCATGGGATGAACCGGGAATGTATTTCACTCGACTACCGCGTTCATGGGATGAACCGGGAATGTATTTCACTCGACTACCGCGTTCATGGGATGAACCGGGAATGTATTTCACTCGACTATCGCGTTCATGAGATGAACCGAGAATGTATTTCACTCGACTACCGCGTTCATGGGATGAACCGGGAATGTATTTCACTCGACTACCGCGTTCATGGGATGAACCGGGAATGTATTTCACTCGACTACCGCGTTCATGGGATGAACCGGGAATGTATTTCACCACGATACCGAGTCCATGAGATGGACCGGGAATGTATTTCATGCGACACCGCGTTCATGGGATGAACCGGGAATGTATACCACCTGATTTGATACCGAGTCCATGAGATGGACCGGGAATGTATTCCATACGATTTCACCTCGAGTCCATGAGATGGGCCGAGACATGTTACACGTATCACATAACTAATACCTAGACTGCCGGCAGTGAGGAAGGAGTTCCAGGCGTGAGGATGACTTTGAGGGCGGGAGTCCACGACTTGACATGACTGCTTTTATATTATGAACTGTAGTTTTGTTATCATACATGTCTCCTGCTTTATATAGACTACTATGATTTCATTTACAGTATTTTTCAGTTTCACATACTTGGTACCTGTTGTACTGACCTCCTTCGGGGGGCTGCGTTCATGCCGCAGGTAGAGGTACACCGGTTGTTGATCCTCGCTCATAGGATCACAGTTCAGCGTATTGGGAAGCTCCGTTTCTCCGGAGGCTTATCTTTTGGTATATTTCCCTGAGTTGTAGGTTCTGTACATTCAGGGGTATGGCGGGGCCCTGTCCCGTCATATGTGTTGTTACTTTCTTAGAGGTCTGTAGTACTGTTGTGGGCGGGGTTTGTAAAAAAGGATGTAACTGTTCAAAATTTTTGTATATATGCAAGGAGGCAACCGTTTTGGTTGACCTATTTTATTATCTTATCTCTTGTTTCATATCTGTATGTTTTATATTCCGCTGATTTCTCTGATGTATGACTACTTGGGTGTCCGGGTAAGGCACCAGTCACGGGCCTCGGAACGGGTCGTGACAACTTTGGGGTTAAAACCCGGACTTTGACATAAAATGAAAGTACCTTGAGTTGTGTGTAACTTGCCTATGTTTGCGTGTGATAGCCTTGTTGTGCAAGTGTTGTATCTTTATGATTACCGCGTCTCTCGATGGAGGGCCGGTCATGTTATTCTTGATTGAGGGACATACTGACACGTTGGGTGGCCCACGGGTATGGTTCCATTAGGATTGTTGTTCCATGGACTAGCTCTCCATGAGGTTTACTGATTCGGCCTTGGTATCTGGTAGCTAGCCCTCGTACTTGCCCCGGTCGTTGCTGATGCAGGTTGGTTCTGGTAGTTGGCTTTCGTACTTGCCCCGATCAGTTCTTGATAGTGTCATTCCATGGACCAGCCCTCCATGGGGTTTTACTGATTCGGCCTTGGTATCTGGTGGTTGGCTCTCGTACTTGCCCCGGTCGTGGCTGATTCGGCTTTGGTATCTGGTAGTTAGCCTTCGCACTTGCCCCGTTCAGTTTTGCGGCGAAATCGCGTGATCACGGCCTTGGTATCTGGTAGTTAGCCCTCGTACTTGCCCCCGTCAGCTACGTGACGCGGCCTTGGTATCTGGTAGTTGGCTTTCGTACTTGCCCCGTGTCAGCTTCGTGGTATAGTTATATAGTATTGTTGGTACGACTTTGGTATCTGGTAGTTGGCTTTCGTACTTGCCCCGGTCAGTTGATGATGCGGCTTTGGATCTGGTAGCTATGCCTTCGTACTTGCCCCGTACGGTTTTATGACACAGGTGGGACCTGGTGTTCATGTGTACTCCTTGGTGTTGTTATATCATAGACTGCCGGCAGTGAGGAAGGAATTCCACGGGCATGATTGATGTTGTGGGCGTGAGACCCATTGTTATATTTGAGTGATGACTTTGAGGGCGTGAGTCCCTGACTTGACATGACTGTTATATATTGTGGACTGTAGTTTGGTTATCATACATGTCTCCTGCTTTATATAAACTATTATGATTTCATTTACTGATTTTACGCCACATACTTGGTACTGTTGCATCGACTTTCGGGCTGCGTTCATGCCGCAGGTAGAGGTACACCGGTTGTTGATCCTCGCTCATAGGATCACAGTTCAGCGTTTTGGGAAGCTCCGTTTCTCCGGAGGCTTATCTTTGGTATAGTCCCCTGTCATTGTAGGTACTTATACATTCAGGGGTATGGCGGGGCCCTGTCCCGTCATAGCTGTGGTTAAATTCTTAGAGGTCTGTAGTATTGTTGTGGGCAGAGTTTGTAAAGGATATAACTGTTCAGGTATATATATGCAGAAAGGTAACCGTTTTGGTTAGCCTGTTTCTTATTTTATCTTGTTTCATGTTTAAGTTTTTATTTCCGCTGATTTTCTCTGATGTTGTATCACTAGGGTGCCCGGGGTAAGGCACCAGTCGCGGGCCCGAGGTCGGGTCGTGACATTAGCATAAGTATTGTTATGTGGCCATGGGTGGCATATGTTGTATGAAGGGTGTAGTAAAAGGAGACTATGTCGCTATCTAATTAGATTGGACTCCGAAAGAACATTCGGGGACGAATGTTTCTAAGGGGGGAAGAATGTTACACCCCGTAAGTCCAGTACATGTATAAGAGAATGTACGTAAGGAATCAAGACTTGAAAAGGGTACGAAAGGAAGAATTGTTTTTCCGACGGAAAATATTCCGAACGTCGGAAAGGAAAAATGTTCGTTGGTGAGAATTAGATTCTCAAAAGGCATTATTGAAGAGGATGGAACTTATTATCATTATGGAAAGTTATTTTTACGGATTTGGTCATGTGAGGCCCACCCGAGGAATTTTACGTTTTGTGGGGCCCACGAGGGTTACAGAATTTTATGGACGAATGGTAGGGCGACACATGGCACCCCCCCCCATATGGTCTTGGACGAAATTGCAAGGGTGGAATGGTCATTGACCATTGAATATGAACAAGTCTTGCTAGCTTGAGATTGTTGACTTGTCAACTTGTCCATTTGGCTAATTAATTAATGTTCTCCATCCAAACCACACATGTGTTGTTATCTAAGCCCTCCATTGTATTATATATACACAACTAGTAGCAAGACAATGTCTTCCACACTTAGAAAAATTTAGAGATCATTCTTGTCTTTAAAGTTGCTCTCGGCTTTGCCTATTTTTCAACACAAAATTTTTGTAGTTTTGATCCATTATTCACAAGACTTTAACCCCAGGTCCCTAAGGGTATTGTAAGGATATCTCAATAGAAAGATTTCGGAAAAACGATGTTTTTACGTTAGTCGCAAGGCGAAAACCTAAGATGTTCTTCAACTTTGAAGATGGAACTTGAAGAGGAGTTATTCATGAGCTTCTAATGAGTGCTTGGAGCGGATTGGAACATAAGAAAAGGAGCTAAGAATTTCTAAGGAGCGACTTTGAATCTTGGAAATTTTAAGGGCTTGTAAAGGTATAAATCTTGTCATTTTAGCAATTAAAGATTTCTTATCATTGTAGTTATGGATATTAGCAAGCATGAGGTATTTAGTAAGAAATTTGATAAGTGTATTGTCTATTGGAACCCTAATCCGAAAACTAGCATGTTTAGCCTTAAGATTACAATTCAAGTTGATTATTAGTTTAAGTCGTCACATGTTATATAAAGAAGGAATTATAGTTGTTGAAGTTGTTTATGACTATATAACATGTTAGACCTAAGAACTTGGATTGGAAAAGAATTGGAAAAGACTTTGAGTTGTTGTTTATGTTAGCCGAGAATGGCTTTAATTATGGAACTAGTTTCGTATTAAATTGTGGGGCAGAATTTTACACATCTTGATTAGGCATGTTGTCACGACCCATTCTGGGGCCCGTGACTGGTGCCTTACCCAGGCACCCAAGTAGTCATACATCAGAGAAATCATCGGAATATAAAAACAAGACATGAAACAATTGTAAATGAGACACAGTTTATCTGAGAAAAGGGCGCCTTTCGGCATAAATATATAACCCAAAATCTGGCAGTTACATCTCAACTGTACAATAGGACTACAAACCTCTAAGAAGATGAGCAACTATGGCGGGACAGGGCCCCGCCATACCCTGAATGTACAAAACTATCTACAACAACAGGGAGATCATACCCAAAAGTCGAGCCTCCGGAGAAGATGGAGCTCCTGACACCAAAGCAAAAGATCCTAAGGATGTGGATCTAGCACCTGCTTTCCCTTACCTGCGGCATGACGCGGTCCGAAGGAGGTCGATCAACAGGTACCAAGTATGTGAAACTGTAAAGTACTTTAAATGAAATCATATCATTTTAAAACCAATTTTACAAATATGTACGAAACAACCAATGTAACCGCACATAGTGCCACATCACAAACAAGAGCAATAATAGGTAGACTGTAACAGGTCTTTTCTAGGCTGCGAATGATCGAAGCAAGGCCAATCGCCCATAGTATCATTATGCATGCCTAATCCTGGACTCCCGCAGTCCGCATAGGCCACCTAGGCCCGCATGAGGTATTCCCCGCATCGAGGGTAGCTACTCCTCGGCATCGTCCTGGACTCGTAGTCCGCATGGCCACATAGACCGCATGAGGGAATTCCCCCGCACACTAACCTGGAACTCTCGTAGTTCCGCATAGGTCCCCGGACCCGCGTGAGGCATCCTCGTGACGGGGCAGCTTAACCCCCGGTATAACATGTCAAGAGGTGAGTGGTATAATACTAACACAACGGCTTATCGTTAAACAACATAAGCACAATAAGAATAACCTCTTTATAAAAATGTTACAAGACACTAACACACGTAGTATCATAAAATGTTTACTTATCAAGCCAACTACTACACCTTCAGAAATCATTACAAGGTTTTTACAAACAATTAAGTAAACCGTTCCTTTTATCTTTCTTAAGTAGTTATACCTAACTTCCCATAAAGCTAGTATAACACTTAAGCCTTTTAAAAACCAATTATTACTTTCCTTCCCAATAACTCTTTTGAAATATTTCAAGGTTCTTATCCTTTTAAAACCCAAGTCAAAAGTCATCAAAGTAAAACCGAATTAAGTTAACACACGTACGTCTACCGTACTATATACGTTTTACAAAATATCATGCTTAAGAGGATAGGAAGAATCACATACCTCCTCGGCTAAATCCACTTGCCAAGTCGGATATGTCGCGCGTAGAGTGGTCAACCTATAATAGTCAAGATACGACTATTAGCTTCTAGTTGACGTAGAATTCGTCTAAGTAGGATCTCTTTATTCTATGGAAAATTGGGCAGCACTTCCCTTGCCTCTACTCACTTTTCCATCTTTTCCAAGTAACCGTAGTATATATATACCATATATAAGACGTAATAATTAAACAGCATAAAGAAGGGGATTACACGCCCAAACGGTAATGCGGTTTACTATAACGCCTTCATAATAACAATAAGTAAAAGAAGGGGATTACGCGCCCAAACGGTAACGCGGTTTACTATCACGCCTTCATAACAATACAATAATTAAAAGAAGGGGATTACGCGCCCAAACGGTAACGCGGTTTACTATCACGCCTTCATAACAATACAATAATTAAAAGAAGGGGATTACGCGCCCAAACGGTAACACGGTTTACTATCACGCCTTCATAACAATACAATAATTAAAAAGGGGATCACACGCCCAAACGGAACGCGATTTAACAATCTTTCCCTTAACAGAAATGTAAATACAGTCCAAAGTAAATACAGTCCTTAAGTTGGGGTCCTTGGCCAACTTTGTTCATTTTACTTATCCAAATTACTCATTAGTCATCCAACTTATATTTCCATTCTTAATATAAGTTATAGTTACTTGTTAAATACTTCTTCACAAGTAAGATACGTTGGATACATTTTTACCATATTAATGGCTAAAAGCCAATCCTTTTTTTTAACAAGTTAACAAGATCCAATCTTTCCAAACTTTACTCCATATATTATATACTCCATAATATATGTATAATGATCAATTCACAAAGAGGTTAAGATTTACTACCTCAAATAGCCCAAAATCTATCCAAGAACTTAATGTCGTTCCAAGCAAGTCTTAGCTCCAATCTTTGTGTACAAACCCACCACAAATCGCCCTAAGAAGCTCCTAACCATCATCTCTTCAAGAATGAACTCAAACAAGTGAAGAACACTAAGGTTCTTGTTCCTAGAGCTCTCGGCCAAGGGTGGCTTTTGTGGCTAGGGAGGTGAAATCTTTTCTAACTTTTGGTTAAAAGTCTTCCTAATACACTAGGGAAGAACACTAAAGAGTTTAGGAATTATTGGACAAAGTTTGGTTAGGGGGAGGGTGTGTTCGACGAGAACCACAAGTGAAGGAGGGAGAGGGAAAATATTTTTCAAGGCTTGAATTATCTAAGTGTGGAAGATTTCATCAACTAAGGGTGCATATATAGGACAACCAAGGGCTAGGATGAAGGAAAGTGTGTGGTTGAGATTGGGGACAAGTGTGGGTGGGACCCACAAGCCACTTGTCCACACAAAATATCTTGCAAGACTTGGCCACTTGTCTTGGCCACTTGTCACAAGAAAATCGGCCAACCTAGCCCACATAGGGGTGACACGTGTCGCCCCTTTATTGGTCCAAAATATTTCATCTCTCGGAAAAATTCGTAATTGGCTAAAATATTAAAAACGTAGAATTTCCTTCACAAGGTTCAGAATCTTTTTTCGTTGGAAATTCACAATTTCACCCTTAACCTAATTAGGGTTTAAACATTTGTACGTACGTCCTAACATACATACTCCGGAAATACGGGGTATAACATTCTCCCCTCCTTAGAAACATTCGTTCCGAATGTTCCTTTCTAAGACAAATAATGATAAGGTCCTCCACAAATTAAACAGTTTACAAATGGCACACATGGCCACAAAACAATACTTAAGCATATAAGTCAATTTAATCAACAAGTAGGAAAGTGAGTTACCTGGAGGTGTGGGGAATATGTGAGGATACCTCTGCCTCATGTCCTCTTCTGCTTCCCACGTCATCTCCTCCCTGTTCTCGTTCCGCCATAGGACCTTGACGGAAGCCACATCATTCGTCTGCAACCTCCTAACCTGACGATCGAATATCGCTATGGGACTCTCCTCATACGATAACCCCTCGGTCACCTGAACATCGTCAATCGGATGCACTCTAGCTGGATCCCCGATACATCTCCTCAGCATAGAAACATGAAAAACCGGATGCACTGCCTCCAGATCGGACGGCAGATCCAACTCATAGGCAACCTTGCCTACCCTGCGGACAATCTGATAGGGCCCAATGTACCTTGGGCTGAGTTTCCCTTTCTTTCCGAATCTCATCACACCCTTCATGGGTGACACCTTCAGGAAAACCCAATCATCAACCTCGAACTCCAGATGTCGACGACGATGATCTGCATACGACTTCTGTCGACTCTAAGCTGTCAGTAACCGCTCCTGGATAAGCTTCACCTTATCCACAGCCTGCTGCACCAAGTCTGGTCCCACTAACTGCACCTCGCCCACGTCAAACCAGCCTATCGGCGATCTGCACTTCCTCCCATACAAGGCCTCATAAGGCGCCATCTGAATACTAGAGTGGTAGCTATTATTATACGCAAACTCAACTAGAGGCAAATGATCCTCCCAGCTACCCCTGAAGTCAATAACACAGGCTCGTAGCATATCCTCAAGTGTCTGGATAGTACGCTCACTTTGCCCGTCGATGCGAGGATGGAATGCGATCGAGGCTCACCTGCGTCCCCAATCCCTTCTGGAAAGACCTCCAGAAGTTAGCCGTAAACTGGGCTCCTCGGTCAGATATGATAGAAATAGGGACCCCATGCAATCTCACGATCTCTCGGATGTAAAGTCTGGCATAATCCTCGGCCGAGAAAGTCGTCCTGACTGGAAGAAAGTGGGCTGATTTCGTCAGCCTGTCGACGATAACCCATATAGAATCATGTTTCCTCGGAGTGCAAGGTAACCCTGTGATAAAGTCCATGTTGATTACCTCTCACTTCCAGGTCGGGATCTCTATCGCGTGCAATAACCCACCAGGCCTCTGGTGCTCTACCTTCACCTGCTGACAACACGGGCACTGAGCCACGAACTCTGCAACGTCCCTCTTCAAGCCATCCCACCAATACACAGATCTGAGGTCATGGTACATTTTGGTCGACCCCGGATGGATAGAGTAACGCGCGCTGTGTGCTTCCCCTAGAACCTGCTGCCGAAGTCCTGAAATGTCTGGAACACACAACCTGCCCTCAAACCTTAGCACCCCATCAGGTGCTATCTCAAAAGGACCCTTCCCCTCACGAAGAGTCGTATCACGGTACCGTGCCAAAATAGGATCCTCAAACTGTTGTCTCTTCACCTCCTCGACGATGGAAGACTCGGCAATCTCTCGAACTCAAACCCCACTGCTATCAGAACCAATCAATCGGACTCCAAAGCTCGCTAGCTGATGCAACTCGTGGACCATGTCCCTCATCTCTGGTTGTACGTGTTATACCCCGTATTTCCAGAGTATATACGTAAGGACGTACGTACGACAATTTGAGACTTAAAGTGTTATACCCCGTATTTCCAGAGTATGTACGTAAGGGAATACGTACAAAAGTCTAGCCTTAAAGTTTAGGCACAAGACGTTTTTTTTGGGCACAACTCACAAAACGAATAGTTTTCCGACGAAACGTTTCCACAGCTTTCGTAGGGTAAATTCCGGCTATGCCATTTCTAATTTTTGCGAATTTTTCCGAGAGACGAAACATTTTGGACCAACGGGAGGGCGACACTTGGCACCCTCCAATTGGTGGACTTGAAATCGTCCATTGGACGAATTGGGGATAGATTTGCACGTTTTTTGTGCCTTGGCACAAGTCAAGGAGTTGGTAGGATATTTTGTGTGCAAGTTGGCCAAGGACACTTGCCCTAATCTTGACCTTACACTTGCCTAGCACTTGGCTAAATCTTGGCCCTTGGTTGGCCATGTCTTGACCTATAAATACCCCCTTAAGATGAAGAGTTCTTCATCCACAAATTCCTTTCCAAGTCTTGAAAATCCTCTGCTTTCCCTTGTAGCCTTTTCGTCCAACACCCCTCCCCTTTTTAGTGAGCTTGGCCGAGGCAACCCCTCCCCCTAGCCTAGCCGAAATCTACCCCCCCTCCCTTGGTAGAAAAGTTGCCTTCTAGTATTGTTATAATGCCCAAAATACCCTAGCCCAAATCCCTTAGTCCATAGTAGAAGTTGTGAAGAACTTCTAAGGTTTCTTGGAGCTACCGGAGCGTTCAACTTAGGAGCTAAACCTTGCTCAGGCGCGACTTTATCTAGGATATTATTGGGCTTACCGAGGTAACTAATCCTAACCCTCTTTTGAATTAGAGAATACATACTGTAGTAGTATAAGAATAAGTATTAAATACTTAGAAGAATATCACAGAATAGAATTGAACTGTTATCACAGTAGAAGGGTTTAAAAGAAGAATAATCAAATTGTACTTACATAGGACTGTTTTCACAGTAGACTTGAGTAGCTCACCGGGTAGGGAAGTACTGCCCAATTTTTCGTAGGATATAGAACCCTCTGTTTAGAACTGGTTACAAAGTAGTCTGAACGTTGATAGACGTGTCTGACTATTATAGGTTGATTCTCTGCGCGCGACATATTCAACTTGGCAGGTGGTTTTCGCTGAGAAGGTATGTGATTCTTCCTAAAGCATGATATTTTACAATATATATGTAGTACGGTAGACGTACATGTGTTAACTGAATAATAACTACGGCAATGCCTCACGGCTTAAGCCTGAATAATACTTACGGCAATGCCTCACGGCTTAAGCCTGAATAATAAAGATCTGAAAGCATTTCAAAAGAATACTGAATCATTTTTAACAGAAGAGAACTAATTGGTTTTTAAAACAGAAGCTTAAGAGTTATACTAGCTTTATGGGAAGTTAAGTATAACCACTTAAGAATGATAAAAGAAACAGTTTGCCTATGTGTTATAACAGACTTATATTGAATTGTGAAAAGAATAATAAGATGATTTGATAAGTAGACATGATATGATGCTATGTGTGTTAGTGTCTTGTAACGTTTGTATAAGAGAGTATTCTTGTTGTGCTTAGGTTGTTTAAAGATAAGTTGTTATGTTAGTATACTATCACTCACCTCTTGACATATTACAGGGTTAAAGTCGCCTCCGATACGGGTAGACTCGGTGATGCAGGACCATGATTCGAGAATACCTCATGCGGGTCCAGGGGACCTATGCGGAGCTACGGGAGTTCCAGGTTAGTGATGCGGGGTTATACCTCATGCGGTCTATGTGGCCATGCGGACTACGAGTCCAGGACGATGCCGAGGAGTAGCTACCCTCGATGCGGGGTTATGTACCCTATGCGGGCCTATGTGAGTGGCCTATGCGGACTACGGAGTCGAGATTAGGCTTTCATGGAGATACTACGAGAAATTGGCCCTGCTTCGATCATTCGCAGCCTAGAAAAGACCTGTTACAGTTTACCTATTGTTGCTCTTGTTTATGATGTGGCACTATTTGCGGTCCCCTTGGTTGTTTCATACATACTTGCAAAACTGATTTTAAAATGATATGTTTTCATTTAAGTATTTTACAGTTTCATATACTTAGTACCTGTTGTACTGACCTCCTTCGGGGGGCTGCGTTCATGCCGCAGGTAAGGGCAAGCAGGTGCTAGATCCACATTCTTAGGATCTCTACGTTGGTGTCGGGAGCTCCATCTTTTCCGGAGGCTCTACTTTTGGGTATGATCTCCCTGTTGTAGATAGTTTTGTCTGATCGAGGTATGGCGGGCCTGTCCCGCCATAGTTGTATATTTCAGAGGTCTGTAGTCATGTTATGCAAGATCGGATGTAACTGCTAAACCATGTTTATATATATATGCCGAAAGGCGACGTTTTCTCACATAAACTGTGTCTTATTTTATAAATTGTTTCATGTCTTGTTTTATATTTTCGCTGATTACTCTGATGTATGACTACTTGGGTGCCCCGGTAAGGCACCAGTCACGGGCCCCGGAATGGGTCGTGACAAAAGTGGTATCGAGCGATTAATCCTCGGAAAGTGTCTGCATCGTATCTAGTAGAGTCTTGATTATCGGTGTGTTGTGCACCACACCAATAATCAGGAGGCTATAGGATATTTAGGATTGGTTTCCACTCTTCTTACTCTGAGATCGTGCTTTAGAGCTGTGTTAAAATTAGACCCCTCTAACGTATTCCTTTTTCTGTAACAGTTATGCCTCCACGTAAGGCAACCCGGGCCCAGAAGGGCAAGGCAGCCGAGGGAGCTGCCAGTAGGACACCTAGAGTCACGAGGGCTCGGGCCCAGTCTATACCAGAGACGGCGAGTTCTACGACGCCACGGCCCCGAGACCACGTACCCACACCTCCCGCCCCACGGCTGGGCGAGGAGTTAGGGTACAAGGAGATGGCCCGGCTATCGCCGGGATCGTGGTCGACATGAGGACAGCCGATGCAGTTCGATCCCCCAGTCGTACCCGTGGTTCACCCGAGGGCAGAGAGTTTGAGGCTACGAGACTTCCTGAGTTGTAGCCCGCCAGAGTTTTACGGGTCGAGGCCGGAGGATGATCCGCAGGAGTTCATCCGTCAGCTACAGAGGATTCTGAGAGTGATCAGGGCGTCGGAGACCGAGTCCGTGATCTTTGGTTCACATAGGCTGCGTGATACCGCAATGATTGGTTTGATTCATGGGAGTTATCCCGGGAGAGCACGCGTCCCGCTACTGGGATGAGTTCTCGGAGGCTTTCTCACTCACTTCTTGCCTCGCGGATGGCGAGGGCGCGGTGATAGATTTTTACCGCTGGCGAGAGGACGCCTTGTCGGGAGTACAATGTCGAGTTTGATTCATTGGCTCGATATGTCCCAGCTTTGGTAGCAGATATGGAGGATAGGGTGCACCGCTACGCCACCGGCTAGATGACTATATGGCCGAGTCATATGCGGGTGTTTCTCTTCACCGTATGGACATTACCCGCACGCAGCTCATGCTCTTGGATGTGAGGCGTAGAGACCGACGGGTTGGCGACAGCGAAGAAGACCAGCGGCAGGTCTTTTGGTGGCTATCGTGGTGGCGGCCTCAAGCAGCGATCAGATTTGCACCACAACCACTGAGCACTCTGCACCGCCCTCGGACCGGGGATATTCGAGGCGCACGGGCCCCGGGACTTGACATCGAGCGGCGAGATGCGGCGATCGGGACCACCCCCCCAGTGTGGCCGATGCGGTAGATCCCACCGGGAGTTGTGGTGCGGCGGGAGCTTGTTTGAGTTGTGGCCAGCAGGGTCACTATGCGAGGCTGTCACCAAGGCGATCTTGATGGTAGGGTCACCACGAGTTCTTTCGCCGGGTCTTCTTCATCCCGACAGCCTACTCGCCACGGAGGGCAAGGTACTCGTGGACCAGGTGTCGCGGCAGGTCGTGGCGCGGTCGATTCTAGCGGTCCTCAGAACCGCATTTATGCTTTGTCCAGCCGACAGGATCAGGAGGCCTCACCTGATGTCGTCACAGGTACCTTATCAGTTTCTGGGTTTGATGTGTATGCTTTGATAGATCCGGGTTCTACTCTGTCCTATATATCTCCCCTTGTTGCTAGTAGGATAGGGATAGAGCCTGAGTCCATAGACCCTTTTGTTATACCCCGTATTTCCAGAGTATGTACATAAGGCAATACGTACAAAAAGTTTGGCCTTAAAGTTAGCCTTGGACGTTTTTTTTGTACACAACTCACTAAAAGAATCGTTTTCCGACGAAACGTTTCCACAGCTTTCGTAGGGAAAATTCCGGCTATGCCATTACTAATTTTTGCGGATTTTTCCGAGAGACGAAACATTTTGGACCAACGGGAGGGCGACACTTGGCACCCTCCCATTGATGGACTTGAATCGTCCATTGGACGAAATTGGAGAGGAAGTGCACGTTTTTTGTGCCTTGTGCACAAGTCAAGGAGTTGGTAGGATATTTGTGTGGAGTAAATCTTCACCCTACACTTGCCTTGCACTTGTCTTAATCTTGGCCATTGGTTGGCCACTTCTTGACCTATAAATACCCCCTTAAAGATGAAGAGTTCTTCATCCACAAAGTTATCTTCCAAGTCTAAAAATCCTCTCCTCTCCCCTCCCTTAGCCTTTCGTCCAACACCTCCCCTCGAGTGAGTTTGGCCGAGGCCTACCCCCTAGCCTAGCCGAAATCTACCCCCCCTCCCTTGGTAGAAAAGTTGTCTTCTAGTATTGTTATAATGCCCAAAATACCCTAGCCCAAATCCCTTAGTCCTTTGTAGAAGTTGTAAAGAACTTCTAAGGTTTCTTGGAGCTCTGAGCGTCTAACTTAGGAGCTAAACCTTGCTCAGTGCGACTTTATCTAGGATATTATTGGGCTTACCGAGGTAACTAATCCTAACCCTCTTTTGAATTAGAGAATACTTCTGTAGTAGTATTAGAATAAGTATTAAATACTTAGAAGAATATCACGAATAGAATTGAATTACCACAGAGAAGGGTTTAAAGAAGAATAATCAAAAGCGTACTCACATAGAATTGTTTTCACAGAGACTTATATAGCTCACCGGTAGGAAGTGCTGCCCAACTTTCCATAGAATTGTGAACCCTCTGTTTAGAATGACCTTGAGTAGTCTTTGATAGATGTGCAGTGACTATTATAGTGACTCTCTGCGCGACATATTCAACTTGGCGGTGGTTTTCACGAGAAGGTATGTGATTCCTCCTAAAGCATGATATTTTACAATATATAGTACGGTGAGACGTACGTGTTAATCGAATAATAACTACGACAATGTCTTTGACTTAAGCTGAATAATACTTATGGCGATGCCTCGAATTAAGCTCGAATAATAATTACGGCAATGCCTCACGGCTTAAGCCTGAATAACAAAGAACTGAAAGCATTTCAAAAGAATACTGAATCATTTTTAACAGAAGATAAATATTTGGTTTTTAAAAACAAAAGCTTAAGAGTTATACTAGCTTTATGGGAAGTTAGGTATAACAACTTAAGAAAGATAAAAAGGAACTGTTTACTTGTTTGTTTATAAAAGCCTTGTATTGATTTCTGTTAATTGTAGTAAGATTTGTGTGATAAGTAGACTATTATGATGCTACCTGGGTTATTGTCTTGAAATGCTGTGTAAAGGGGTCATTCTTGCTGTGCTTACGTTGCTAACCTGAAGTCCGCTTGTCGTTATTGTATCACCTACCCCCTTGACTGTTATACCGAGGGCTTGCCCCCCTTGATGCGGGTCTATACGGCCTATGCGGTCTGTGAGACTATGCGGAGCAGCGGTATGCTCCAGGATTGATCATTCCGGGTGTTTAGCCTGATGCGGGGGATTCCCTATGCGGTCTGTTGAGACTACGATCTTTTGAGGCTATGCGGCTGCGGAGCCTAGGCGGATCTGGGTTAGCTGCCCCGATGCGGGAATACCTCATGCGGTGCGTGTGTGACCTATGCGGCTGCGGAAGTCGAGGACTAGGCACGCAGAATGATACTATGGGCGATTGGCCTTGCCCGATCATTCGCGCCTAGAATAGACTTCTGATTTTCCTATTCTTTGTTGTTTGTGATGTGGCACTATGTGCAATTGAATCGATTGTATTTGTGAAAAGGTTTTAAATACTTTGATTTCATTTCGATTCTTTATAGTTTCACATACTTGGTACTGTTATCGACCTCGGGGCTGCGTTACATGCCGCAGTAAAGGCAAGCAGTGCTAGATCCGCATCCTTAGGATCTTTGCGTTGGTGTCGAGCTCCATCTTCTCCGAGGCTCTACTTTTGGGTATGATCTCCGTATTGTAGATAGTTTTGTATGCAGTGGTATGGCGGCCCTATCCCGCCATAGTTGTTTCTTCCTTAGAGGTGCAGAGTACTATTATGCATTGGGATGTAATCGCAAAACTTGATTATTTATATATGCCGAAAGGCGACGTTTTCTTACATAAGCTGTGTCTTATTTTATAAACTGTTACCTGTCTTGGTTTATATTTCTGCTGGTTACTCTGATGTATGGCTACTTGGGTGCCCCGGTAAGACACCAGTCACGGGCCCCGGAACGGGTCGTGACAAAAGTGCTATCAGAGCAGTTAATCCTCGGAAAGTGTCTACAGACCGTATCTAGTAGAGTCTTGATTATCGGTGTGTTGTGCACCACCAATGTCGAGGAGGCTATAGGATATTTAGGATTGGTTTCCATTCTTCTCATTACGAGATCGTGCTTTAGAGAGGCGTGTTATAGGTTGGACCCTCTCTAACGTATTCCTTTCTATGTGATTATGCCTCGCGTAAAGCGGCCGGGCCCGAGAAGGCAAGCGGCCGAGGCGCTAGCGAGACACCCAGTCACGAGGCTCGGGCCGATCTATACCAGAGGCGAGTTCTATGGCGCGCCCGGCCCAGCCGAGACCACAGTACCACACCTCGCATCCCACGGCACTGGGCGGAGAGTTAGGCTCTGAGAGATGCCCGACTATTGGCTAAAGTTGTGGCCCGTCGAGAGAAGGCTGGATCTGGCGGATTCAGTTCAGCTCGGCTCGATCGCACCGTAGTGCACGAGGCGAATAGTTTGAGGCTACGAGATTTCTTGAGTTGTAGCCCGCGAGTTTCTGGTGGCGGGAGGATGATCGCGAGTTCATCCGCCAGTGCGAAGGATTATCGCGGTGATCGGGGCTTGAAGGCCCGTGTGACATTCGGTTCGCATCGGTGCGTGATACGCGATCGATTGGTTTGATTCATGGGAGCTTTCGGGAGAGCATGCACCTCAGCCAGTATGGGATGAGTTTTGAGGCTTTTCTCACACACTTCTTGCCTCACGCGGATGAGGAGAGGCACGAGTGATAGATTCTTATTCTTTGAGCAGGGAGGGCCTTGCAGTGAGGAGTCTGATGTCGAGTTTGATTCTTTGGCTCGATATGTCCACTGCCCAGTAGCGAGATGGAGGGCCGGGTGCATCGCTATGTCTGGACTAGATGATTACATGGCCGAGTCTTGTGCGGGTGTGTCCACTTCACGAGCATGGACATAACCCGTATGCGAGCTCATGCGCTAGGATGCGAGGCGTAGAGACCGCCGGGTAAGCGATATCAGCGGCGAGAAGAAGGCGAGACGGCGGTTCTTTTGGTGGTCCTCGGGGTGGCGGCATCGTGAAGTCGGATTTGCACCACGGCCCGGTATGAGCGCTCTACCTCATTCGGTACAGCCCAGGCGGTCGAGGCGGTCGGGGCCCGGGACTTGATTTCGAGTAGCGAGTGCTAACCGTTCGAGTCCGCTCGGTGTGCCGTTGTGGTAGATACCATTCAGGAGGCGTACTCAGGAGCTGCTATACTTGTGGCGGCGAGGTCATTTCGCGAGTTTGTCCGGCCGGGGCGGCGGTAGTAGGGCCCGATCTACGAAGTGCATTGCGCTTCCATCCCGATAGTTACTCGCCGGAGGCAAGGTACTCATGGACCAGCGGGTCGCGCAGGTCGTGGCGGGTCGATTCTAGCGGTCCTCGAAACCGCATTTATGCTTTGTCGGTAAGCGGGATCGGAGGCCTCACGATGTAAATCCGCGGGTACTTTATCGATTCTGTGTTTGATGTGTATTCGTTGATAGATCCGGTTCTACTCTGTCTATATATCTCCCTTGTTGCTAGTAGGATAGGGATAGAGCACGAGTCCATAGACCGCTTTCGAGGTAGCTACGCGATGGGTGATTCGATGGTAGCTCGGCGGGTATTTAGAGCTTGTCTGTGACCATTCTGATCGTCGGACCACTGGCGACTTGATAGAGTTGGAGATGATTGACCGGCGTGATTATGGGGATGGATTGGCTAGCTTGCTACGCCAATGTAGGCTGAAGAGAGAAGTAATGCAGTTCCAGTTTCTGAGGCCGGTTGTTGAGTGGGAGGAGCACGGTATCGTAGAGGTAGGTTTATTTCCTACCTCGAGGCTAGGAAGATGGTGCGAGAAGGGTATATCTACCATCTCGTTCGGGTGTTTGATCTGAAGGCTGCGGTACAGATTTTGATCGATTCGATGGTCGTGAGTTCCCGGACGTGTTTCGGATGACCTCCGGGTATCCTCACGAGAGGAGATTGAGTTTTGTATTGACATATTGCGGACACTCGGCTATTTCCATTCGCCATACGAATGGCACTGCCGAGTTGAGAGAGTTGAAGGATCAGCTTAGAGATTTCTTTGGAGAAGGGCTTCATCGGGCCTAGTGTTTCTCCCGGGAGCGCCGGTATTGTTCGTGAAGAAGAAGGGCGGGGCCGCTGCGCATGTGTGTTGATTCTGACGGTGAACAAGGTGACCATTAAACGAATACCCTTCCCGGGATTGATGATTTGTTCGACCGATTGCGAGTGCGAGATGTTTCTCAAGATTGATCTGCGATCGGGCTATCATCAGTGCGAGTCGAGAGGGTGGATGTCCAGGATTGCATTCGGGACGATGCGGGCATTATGAGTTGAGTCATGTCTTTTGGTTGACGATGCTCGTGGTATTCATGGATTTGATGAACCGAGTGTTCAAACCATTTTTGGACACGTTTGTGATAGTGTTCATTGATCCATCTAGGGTACACCCGATTGACGATGTCCAGGTGACCGAGGGGTTATCATATGAGGAGATTCCCATAGCGATAGTCGATCGTCAGGTTAGGCGTCTGCGGACGAAGGACGTGGCTTCCGTCAAAGTCTTGTGGCGGAGCAGGCTCGAGGAGGAGATGGCGTGAGAAGCCAGGAGGACATGAGGCGAAGTATCCTCACCTATTCCCACACCTCCGGGTAATTCACTTTCCTACTTGTAAATTTCCATTATCATTTATGCCTAAGTGTTATTTTGTGGCCATGTGTGCTTACACAAGCTATTTAAGCTTCTTGATGGCCCATTTGTTTCTAAGGAGGAGAATGTTATACCCGTATTTCCGGTATATGCGTGAGAATACGTCTAAAAGTTGGCCTTAAAGTTAGCCTTGGGCGTTTTTTTGTACACTGACTCACTAAAAGAATCGTTTTCGAAAGCGTTTCCCACGGCTTTCGTAGGGAAAATTCGGCTATGCCATTACTAATTTTTGCGGATTTTTCCAGAGGCGAAACATTTTGGACCAGCGGGAGGCGACACTGCACCCTCCCATTGATGAACTTGAATCGTCCATTGGGACGAAATTGGAAGGAAGTGCACGTTTTTGTGCCTTGTGCACAAGTCAAGGAGTTGGTAGGATATTTGTGTGGAGTAAATCTTCACCTACACTTGCCTTGCACTTGTCTTAATCTTGGCCATTGGTTGGCCACTTCGACCTATAAATACCGCCCTTAAAGATGAAGAGTTCTTCATCCACAAAGTTATCTTCCAAGTCTAAAAATCCTCTCCTCTCCCTTAGCCTTTCGTCCAACACCTCCCACGAGTGAGTTTGGCGGGGGCCTACCCCCTAGCCTGGCCGAAATCTACCCCACTCCTTGGTAGAAAAGTTGTCTTCTAGTATTGTTATAATGCCCAAAATACCTAGCCCAAATCCCTTAGTCCTTTGTAGAAGTTGTAAAGAACTTCTAAGGTTTTCGAGACTCTGGGAGCGTACAACTTAGGAGCTAAACCTTGCTCAGTGCGACTTTATCTAGGATATTATTGGGCTTACAGGTAACTAATCCTAACCCTCTTTTGAATTAGAGAATACTTCTTGTAGTAGTATTAGAATAAGTATTAAATACTTAGAAGAATATCACAGAATAGAATTGAGCTATTACCACAGTAGAAGGGTTTAAAGAAGAATAATCAAAGCTGTACTCACATGGATTTGTTTTCACGATGAACTTATATAGCTCGGGTAGGAAGTCTGTGACTTTCCATAGAATTGTGAACCTCTGTTTAGAATGACCTTGAGTAGTCTTTGATAGATATGCGTGACTATTATAGGTGACTCTCTGCGCGACATATTGACTTTGCGGTGGTTTTTATTTGAGAAGGTATGTGATTCCTCCTAAAGCATGATATTTTACAATATATAGTGCGGTAGACGTCATGTGTTAAGCGAATAATAACTACGGCAATGTCTTTGACTTAAGCTGAATAATACTTATGGCGATGCCTGGCTTAAGCACGAATAATAATTACAGCGATGCCTGGCTTAAGCTGAATAACAAGAAGCGAAAGCATTTCAAAGAATCTTGAATCATTTTTTTAACAGAAGATAAATATTTGGTTTTAAAACAAAAGCTTAAGAGTTATACTAGCTTTATGGGAAGTTAGGTATATGACTTAAGAAAGATAAAAAGGCTGTTTACTTGTTTGTTTATAAAAGCCTTGTATTGATTCTGTTAATTGTAATAAGATTTGTGTGATAAGTAGACTATTATGATGCTACAGGTTATTGTCTTGAAATGTTGTGTAAGGGGTCATTCTTGCTTTGTGCTTACGTTGCTAACCGTAAGTCTGTTGTCTTGTTATTGTATCACCTACCCTTGGCATTATCACAGGGCTTGCCCCTTGATCTTGGTCTATACGGCTATGCGGTCTGTGAGACTATGCGGAGCAGCGGTATGCTCAGGATTGATCATTCGGGTGTTTAGCTGATGCGGGGATTCCACATGCGGTCTTTTGAGGTATCACGGTCTTTTGAGGCTATGCGAGTGCGGGAGCCTAGGCGGATCTGGGGTTAGCTGCCCCGATCGGGAATACCTCATGCGGTGCATGTGTGACCTATGCGGGCTGCGGAAGTCGGGACTAGGCACGCAGAATGATACTATGGGCGATTGGCCTTGCTTGATCATTCGCGGCCTAGAATAGACCGTTCTGATTTCCTATTATTGTTGTTGTTTGTGATGTGGCACTATGTGCAATTAACCGATTGTATTTGTGAAAAGGTTTTAAATACTTTGATTTCATTTCGATTCTTTATAGTTTCACATACTTGGTACTGTTGTCTTGACCTCGCCCGGGGCTGCGTTCATCGCGAGTAAAGGCAAGCAGTGCTAGATCCGCATCCTTAGGATCTTTTGCGTTGGTGTCGGGAGCTCCATCTTCTCCGAGGCTCTACTTTTGGGTATGATCTCCTGTATTGTAGATAGTTTTATGCAGATCGAGGTATGGCGGGCCCTGTCCCGCCATAGTTGTTTCTTCCAGGTGCAGTAGTACTATTGTACAGTTGGGATGTAACTGCAAAACTTGATTATTTATATATGCCGAAAGGCGACGTTTTCTTACATAAGCTGTGTCTTATTTTATAAACTGTTACCTGTCTTGGTTTATATTTCCGCTGGTTACTCTGATGTATGGCTACTTGGGTGCCCCGGTAAGACACCAGTCACGGGCCCCGGAACGGGTCGTGACACCTTTCGAGGTAGCTACGCCAGTGGGTGATTCGGTGGTAGCTCGGCGGGTATATAGAGCTTGTCCTGTGACCATTTACAGTCGTCGGACCCTAGCCGACTTGATAAAGTTGGAGATGATTGACTTCGACGTGATCATGGGGATGGATTGGCTAGCTTCTTGCTACGCCAATGTAGGCTGAGAGAGTAGTAATGCAGTTCCAGTTTCTGAGGCGGTTGTTGAGTGGGAGAGCACGGTATCGCGAGGGTAGGTTTATTTCCTACCTCAAGGCTAGGAAGATAGTGCGAAGGGTATATCTACCATCTCGTTGGTGTTTGATCTGAAGGCTGCGGTACCAGATTTTCCGTCGATTCGATGGTGAAGAAGTTCCCAGGCGTGTTTCAGACGACCTCGGGTATCCTCCCGAGAGGAGATTGAGTTTTGTATTGACATATTGCGGACACTCGGCTTTATTTCCATTCGCCCATCTGAGAATGGCACTTGCCGAGTTGAGAGAGTTGAAGGATCACCAGGGATTTCTTTGGAGAAGGGCTTCATCAGCCTAGTGTTTCTCCGGGAGGCCGGTATTGTTCGTGAAGAAGAAGGGCGGGGGCTGCGCGTAATGTGTTGATCTGACGGTGAACAAGGTGACCATTAAACGAATACCCGCCGGGATTGATGATTTGTTCGACCGATTGCGAGTGCGAGATGTTTTTCTAAGATTGATCTGCGATCGGGCTATCATCAGTGCGAGTCGAGAGAGGTGGATGTCCACTAGGATGCATTCGGACGATGCGGGCATTATCGATTCGAGTCATGTCTTTTGGGTTGACCGATGCTCGGCGATATTCATGGATTTGATGAACCGAGTGTTCAAACCATTTTTGAACACGTTGTGATAGTGTTCATTGATGATATCTTGGTTTATTCTCGCTCGAGGCGAGGAGCATCTGGAGCATTTGAGGCTGTCTTGTGATTCTCGGGACCAGCGATTATGCGCCAAGTTTTCCAAATGTGAGTTTTGGTTGACTTGATGGCGTTTCTTGGGCATATTGTGGGTGATGGCATTCGAGTGGATACGGCCAAGATCGAAGCGATCGGGACTTGGCCTAGACCTCTTACTCCGGCGAGAGGTTCGCGATTTTAGGCCTTGCGAGGATATTATCGGCGGTTCGTGGAGAAGTTTGCTTCTATCTACGCACCATTGACTAGGTGACTCGGAAGGCGACAAGTTTGATGGTGATGCTTGTGGCGGGGTTTCGATTCTTGAAAGAGGCGGCGACGCCCCGTTCTTACTCTTCCGGAGGGTCGGATGGTTATGTCGTGTATTGTGATCGTCGGGCATCGGGTTGGGATGTGTGTTGATGCAGCATGGCGGGGTTATAGCATATCGTCCGGCGGTGAAGAAACACGAGAGAACTACCCCCATGATTTGGAGTTAGCGGTAGTGATTCACGCTTTGAAGATGCGGAGCACTATTTGTATGGGGTTCACGTGGATATTTTTACGGACCACAAGAGCCTCGGTATATCTTCGGCGGAGGAGGCGAACTTACGGCGAAGCGGTGGTTAGAGTTGCTTAAGGATTACGATGTTGATATCCTGTACCACGGGAAGGCCAATGTTGTGGCGTATGCTCTTAGTCGTAGGTCGATGGGAGCCTATCGGATGTTCAACTAGAGAGGAGGACATGGTTCGTAATTTGCATCGATTAGCGAGCCTTGGTGTCCGTTTGATTGATTACGATAGCGATGGGGTTAGAGTTCGTGAGGTTGTCGAGTCTTCCATCGTCGAGGAGGTGAAGAGGCGATTCGAGGATCGGCTTTGATTCGATATCGTGATCTGACTCTTCGTGAGGCAAGGGTCGCTTGAGGTAGCACTGATGGGGTGCTAAGGTTTGAGGCGGTGTGTGTTCGGATGTTTGAGGACTTGGCGAGTTCTTGGGAAGCACACTGGTAGCGTTACTCTATCCATCCGGTCGACCAAGATGTACCACGACGCTTAGATCTGTGTATTGGTGGGATGGCTTGAAGAGGGCGTTGCGAGTTCGTAGCTCGATGCCCGTGTTGTCGGCGGTGAAGGTAGAGCACGGAGGCACGGTGGTTTATTCTGACGATTGAGATCGACACGGAAGTGGGAGGTAATCAACATGGACTTCATCACGGGATTACCTCGCACTCGGATGAGACATGATTCTATATGGGTTATCGTCGGCGGTGGCGAAATCAGCCCACTTTCTTCCCGTCGGGGCGACTTTTAGTGAGGATTATGCGGACTTTACATCAGAGATCGTCGGTGCATGGAGTCCCTACTTGATCATATCGCATGACGGAGCCCGGTTTACGGCTAACCTGAGTCCTTCCAGAGGGTTTAGGGGCGGTGAGCACGAAATCGCATTTCATCCACGCAGACAGACGACAGCGAGCGCACTATCCGCACTCTTGAGGATATCTGCGAGCTGTGTTATCGACCGAGGTAGTTGGGAGGATCATTTGCCTCTAGTTGAGTTCGCGTACAATAATAGCTACCACTCCGGATTCGGATGGCGCCTTATGAGGCCTTGTATGGGAGGAAGTGCGGATCGCCTATAGGTTGGTTCGATGTGGGCGAGTGCGGCTAGTGGGACAGATTTGGTGCGTGAGCGATGGATAAGGTGAAGCTTATCAAGGCGGCTATTAATGACTCGAGTCGGCAGTCGTATGCAGATCATCGTCGTCGGCATCTTGAGTTCGAGGTTCATGATTGGGTTTTCTAAAGTGTCACCCATGAAGGGTGTGATGAGATTCGGAAGAAGAAACTCGGCCCAGGTATATTGGGCGTTCAGATTGTCGCGGGGTAGGCAAGGTTGCCTACGAGTTGAATCTGTCGTCCGATCTGGAGGCGATCATCCGGTGTTTCACGTATCTATCTTTGAGAGATGTATCGGGATCCATCTAGGGTGCACCGATTGACGATGTCCAGTGGCCGGGGGTTATCGTATGAGAGGTTCCCATAGCGATAATCGATCGTCGGAGTTAAGCGTCTGCGGACGGGGCGTGGCAGTCAAAGTCTTGTGGCGGAACGAGCTCAGAGAGGAGATGACTTGGGAAGCCGAGGAAGACATGAGGCAGAAGTATCCTCACCTATTCCCCACACATCCAGGTAATTCACTTTTCCTACTTATCAATCTTCATTATCGTTTATGCCTAAGTGTTGTTCTATGGCGTGTGTGGCATTTGCAATCGTTTAAGTTATGAAGAATCTTATCGTTAAGCATCTTGGGAAGGAACATTGGGACAAATTTTTCTAAGGGGAGAATGTTATACCCGTATTTCAGTATGTACGTGAGGAATACGTCAAAAAGTCTAGCCTTAAAGTTTAGGCACAAGACGTTTTTTTGGGCACAACTCACAAAACGAATAGTTTTCGACGAAAGCGTTTCCACGACTTTCGTAGGGTAAATTCCGCTATGCCATTTCTAATTTTTGCGTATTTTTCCGAGAGGCGAAACATTTTGGACCAACGGGAGGCGACACTTGGCACCTCCAATTGGTGGACTTGAAATCGTCCCTTGGACGAATTGGGGCTAGATTTGCACGTTTTTTGTGCCTTGGCACAAGTCAAGGAGTTGGTAGGATATTTTGTGTGCAAGTTGGCCAAGGACACTTGCCCTAATCTTGACCTTACACTTTCCTAGCACTTGGCTAAATCTTGGCCCCTTGGTTGGCCATGTCTTGACCTATAAATACCCCAAGATGAAGAGTTCTTCATCCACAAATTCCTTTCAAGTCTTGAAAATCCTCTCCTTTCCCTTGTAGCCTTTTCGTCCAACACCCTCCCTTTTTAGTGAGCTTGGCGAGGCAACCCCTCCCCCTAGCCTAGCCGAAATCTACCCCCCCTCCATTGGTAGAAAAGTTTCCTTCTAGTATTTTTATAATGCCCAAAATACCCTAGCCCAAATACATTAGTCCAAAGTAGAAGTTGTTAAGAACTTCTAAGGTTTCTTAGCTCTGGGAGCGTTGACTTAGGAGCTAAACCTTGATCGGTAGCGACTTTATCTAGGATATTATTGGGCTTACCGAGGTAACTAATCCTAACCCTCTTTTGAATTAGAGAATACATCTGTAGTAGTATAAGAATAAGTATTAAATACTTAGAAGAATATCACGAATAGAATTGAATTATCACGATAGAAGGGTTTAAAGAAGAATAATCAAATTGTACTTACATAGACTTATCACGATGGGACTTGAGTAGCTCACGGGTAGGGAAGTCTTGCCCAATTTTTCGTAGGATATAGAACCCTCTGTTTAGAATCGTTACAAAGTAGTGCGAGCGTTGATAGGCGTGTCGACTATTATAAATTTGATTCTCTGCGCGCGACATATTCAACTTGGCAGGTGGTTTTCGCTGAGAAGGTATGTGATTCTTCCTAAAGCATGATATTTTACAATATATATGTAGTACGGTAGACATACATGTGTTAACTGAATAATAACTACGGCAATGCCTCACGGCTTAAGCCTGAATAATACTTACGGCAATGCCTCACGGCTTAAGCCTGAATAACAAAGAACTGAAAGCATTTCAAAGAATCTGAAACATTTTTATGAAGAGAACTAATTGGTTTTAAAGCGAAGCTTAAGAGTTATACTAGCTTTATGGGAAGTTAAGTATAACCACTTAAGAATGATAAAAGAAACAGTTTGCCTATGTGTTATAACAGACTTATATTGAATTGTGAAAAGAATAATAAGATGATTTGATAAGTAGACATGATATGATGCTATGTGTGTTAGTGTCTTGTAACGTTTGTATAAGAGGGTATTCTTGTTGTGCTTAGGTTGTTTAATGATAATTTGTTATGTTAGTATACTATCACTCACCTCTTGACATATTCAGGGGTTAAGGCGCCTCCGTCGCGGGTAGACTCGGTGATGCAGGACCGTGATTCGAGAATACCTCATGCGGGTCCAAGGGACCTATGCGGGCTACGGGAGTTCGAGTTAGTGATGCGGGTTATACCTCACGCGGTCTATGTGGCCACGCGGACTACGAGTCGGGGCGATGCGAGGAGTAGCTACCCTCGATGCGGGGTTATGTACCCTATGCGGGCCTATGTGAGTGGCCTATGCGGACTACGGAGTCGAGTTAGGCTTGCATGGTGATACTACGGGAAATTGGCCTGCTTGATCATTCGCGACCTAGAAAAGACACATTCTGATTTACCTATTGTTGCTCTTGTTTATGATGTGGCACTATGTGCGTCACTCGTTGTTTCATACATACTTGCAAAACTGATTTTAAAATGATATGTTTTCATTTAAGTATTTTCTGATTTCATATACTTAGTACTGTTATCTTGACCTCCTTGAAGCTGCGTTAAATCTGCGGTAAGAGCGGCAGTGCTAGATCCACATTCTTAGGATCTCTACGTTGGTGTCGGGAGCTCCATCTTTTAGGAGGCTCTACTTTTAGGTATGATCTCACTGTTGTAGATAGTTTTGTCTGATCGAGGGTATGGCGGGGCCACTGTCGCCATAGTTGTATATTTCCTTAGAGTGCAGTAGTCATGTTATGCGATTGTCGGATGTAGCTTCTAAACCATGTTTATATATATATCCGAAAGGCGACGTTTTCTCACATAAAGCGTATGTCTTATTTTATAAACTGTTTCATGTCTTGTTTTATATTTCCGCTGATTACTCTGATGTATGACTACTTGGGTGCCCCGGTAAGGCACCAGTCACGGGCCCCGGAATGGGTCGTGACATAAAGTTTGGCATAGGTTCGAAATTTGTGCACAACACCCGGTTAGAGTCATTTTTCGACGAAACGTTTTACAAAGCTTGCGAAGGGTAAATTCCGGCTATGTCCTTTTTAATTTTTGCGGATTTTTTCGAGAGACGAAATGTTTTTGACCAACGAGAGGGTGACACTTGTCACCCTCAAGTGGACGCCTAAAGTGGGCGGTTTGGCCTTGGACGAATGGCCTTGATTTGGGGCTTGTTTTGTGCCTTGTTTTGTGGAGTGTTTTGTGGAGTAGGGTTAGGGTGCACTTGGCTTGATCTTGGCCTTACACTTGCCTTGCACATGGCTTGATCTTGGCCATTGGTTGGCCTTTGGTTTTCCTATAAATACCCCCCTAACCTTGAAGACTTCTTCATCCAAAAATCTTCCAAGTCTTGAGTCCCTCTCCTCCCTGAGTGTAGTTCTCGTCCCAGCCTCTCCTCCCCTTGTGAGGCCTTGTGGCGAGAGCCTCCCCTCACTCCTGGTGGCCTTTGGCGAGAGGTCCCACAGCCTAGTTGTTTCGTATTATATACCCCCTTTTTTGTGGTATTGAAATACTCTCCAAGTATTGTTATAATGCCCAAAATACCTTAGCCTTTACCTTGTAGTATTACAAAAGTTACCTCTATCGTAGAGCAGGAAATACTACCTTTTGTCCTTTTAGTCTCAAACCGAAACCCTAAGGAAATCTTCATAGTTGGTTGAAGTATTTAAGTAGAAGTTGGTTAGAACTTCTAAGGGTTGTTTGGAGCGGATTGGAGCGCACGGAGTAGGAGCTAAACCTTGCTCAGGATCGACATTATAACTTGGATTATTTTGGGCTTATCGAGGTAAATATTCTTGTCCCCTTATTGTAATTGGAAATTACATGTTGTAGGATTATATAGTTGAAGTATACTATATATGGAACTAAGCATAGCTTTGCGGCAATGTCTTTTGACTTAAGCCTGAATTTAAAGAAGAGAACGAATCGTAATTACATGGGGTGTATTCAGATGACTTGTGGTATTATTGTATAGTAGAATTGTATACGTCCGGTTAGGCGTATACCACACTGGTTGGCTTGGTAGCCGACCTCGATGAAGAGAGAGATTTCTGCGGTTGCGGGAGTCTGCCGAATTTTCTGTAGAATATGGAACCGTGCGGTTAGAAGTTAATAGACGTTTGTGGCCTTATAGGTGGAAGTACTACGAGTAGCGTATTTTACTTGAAGAGTGGAAACGGCTAGCGATTCTGATCTTGTGGGCGTTTTGCTTATTGTCGATAATCATCGCGAGGTATGTGAACCTCTTCCTATCCTTCTAGCATGATGCTTTGTAAACTATGTAGTTCGGTGAGCGTACGTGCTAAATGAGTTGGTTGGTTTTAAAACATAGGGTGTTATAATAGCTTTATGGGAAGTTAGTTATAACGACTACATGTAGGTAAAAGATTGGTTTATTGATTGTAGAAGTTAAGAGACTTGATCTTGAAAGATAAGAGACTTAACTTGTTTTACTTAGTAATTAACATTTTGTTAAAAGTGTTGTGAAACCTCATTCATGAGTAATGAGTACTTGGTTTTAAAAAGAATAATGTTTTATTGATTTCGGAAATGAGAATAAGTGTCGAACAAACCACAACAGCGCTAATAAAGGAAAGTGTATTGACAAATAACAAATTGTTATTAAAACCAGTAGAAACCTCCATCTGCATAGATGTTAAGATAAGACAAAATTGTATTACATTTCCTAGATCATGGCTGCTGTAACAAGATTGTTGTAAACAAGAATAAACGGCTCACGTACAAGACATATGTTACTCAATTGTTTTAAAAGAGATTAAGACTATGAGTTATGAAACCTTTCTAAAATGAGAAACTTGAGCATTTGAAATTAGGCAAACTTGAACGTTTGGAAAATAATGTTGTTACTTGATTTTACAAAGGGAAGTATTTTGGTTTACTTAAAAAGATAGTCACTCTATACTACGGGTATTATGTGACTTTTGTGAAAGAAACGGATCCTTTAAAAAAGAGTTAATGTACGTAGTACTTTAGGGTTAAAACCCAGACTTTGATACAAAATGGAAGTACCTTGAGTGTGTGTAACTTGCCTATGCTTGTTGTTGTGTAACTCGCCTATGCTTGTTGTGATAGCCTTTGTTGTGCAAGTGTTGATATCAGGTGACTTCTTGGGAAGGAGTGGATCTTTTTATAAAAGTCTAGAAGTATGGTAATTTGCTTGAGCTTGTTTGTGATAGCACTTTGGTTGTGCGGTATATTGTTGTTGATGTCACGTGGACATGTCTACCGATCTGAGTCGGGGCATGTGGCCGTGCGGCGGGGTTGATTACGATATATTGTTATTGATGTCACATGGACATGTCTGCCGTCTGAGAATTTGGGGCGTGTGGCGTGCGGCGGGGTTGATCACCCGGATTATTGTTGTTAATGTCACGTGGGCGTGTCTACACCGTGCAAAATTCGGGGCATGTGGCCGTGGGGCATTGTTATTATTGTTGCATCATGGACATGTACCTGCCGTCTGATTCGGGGCATGCGGCCGTGATGCGAACATGATTGATGTTGTGGGCGTGAGACCCATAGTTATATTTGAGTGATGACTTGAGGCGTGAGTCCACGACTTGACATGGACTGATTTTATGTTGTAATCGTAGTTTTGTTATCATACATGTCTCTGTTTTTATATAGATTATGATTTCATTTCTGATATTTTCTGATTTCACATACTTGGTACTGTTATCTTGACCTCGCCCGAGGGCTGCGTTCATCTGCGGTAGAAAGTACATCAGTAGTGGATCCTCGCCATAGGATCACGATTCGGCGTATTAGGAAGCTCCGTTCTCGGAGGCTTATCTTTTAGTATGTTACCACGAGTTGTAGGTTCTTGTACATTCGAGGATATGGCCAGCCCCGTCATGTTGTATAAAAACTCTTAGAAGTGCATGAAATCTGTTGTGGCGGGGCTTGTAAAAAGGATTAAAGCTGCTCGTTTTGAAAGAGTTGTTTATATATAATTTATTGGAAGGTAACCGCTTGGTTGGCTTTGTTTATGATCATATATCTTGTTTCTTGTTTAAGTTTTATATTCGCTGGTTTTCTCGATGTTGTATCACTAGGGTGCGGGGTAAGGCACGATCACGGGCCGGATCGGGTCGTGACAAAAGTGGTATCGAGCGATTAATCCTCGGAAAGTGTCTACGCACCGTGTCTAGTAGAGTCTTGATTATCGATGTGTTGTGCACCACATCTATAATCGAGAGGCTATAGGACATTTAGGATTGGTTTCCATTCTTCTCATTCCGAGATCGTGCCTTAGAGTCATGTTGTAAGTTGGACCCTCGGCGTATCTCGTTTTTACGCTTATGCCTCCGCGCATGAGCAGCGAGCCAGAAGGCAAAAGGCAGTAGTCTTGCTAGTGAGATCTGAGGAATCACGAGCGCGAGCGTCAGTGCACGAGATTATGCTTGACGGCGGGTTTTGCGCGCCTTGCCAGCGATTTAGAGCGCAGCGATGGCTGCTGAGACAACCGTACACGAGCCTCGGTCCACGGCTGGAAGCGAGATGAGATGGTACAAGAGATGGCCCGATTCTTGGCGGTCATGGCGAGATATGAGGATAAATTTGGATCACGGCGATTCCAGCTCGATAGCTAGTGGTTCACCCCAGCGATAGTTTGAGGCTACGGGACTTTCTTAGTGTAGCCCGCGAGTTTTATGGGTCGAGGCACGAGGATGATCGCGAGGAGTTCATCAAGCGATTCTGGTGGTCATGAGTGATCAAGGCTTGGAGACCGAGTCAGTGGTCTTAGGTTCGCATCGGCTGCGTGATACCGCAGTCGACTGGTTTGATTCATGGGAGTTGTCCCGGGGAGAGCATGCGCTTCCAGCAGTATGGGACGAGTTCTCAGAGGCATTCCTCACCCACTTCTTTCCTCCGCAGATGAGAAGGGCGCGGTATCGTTATACCCGTATTTCGCAGTATGCGTGAGGCGTATAATAATTTGAGCCTTAAGTTAGGCAAGTTTCAAATTTGTACACAACACCCGATAGAGTCGTTTTTCGACGAAGCGTTTCCGACTTTCGTAGGAAAATTCGGCTATGGCATTTTTAATTTTTGCGGATTTTTCCGAGAGACGAAACATTTTGGACCAACGGGAGGGTGACATGTGTCACCCTCACATTGGAAGCTTAGGGACGGCAAGCTTGGATGATTTGGGCTACTTTAGTTGGTAGGATATTTTGTGCAAGTTGGTGTGGTAGATGGATAATGTCCACATGGTTGAAATCTAGCCCTACACTTGCACCACACTTGTCTTCATCTTGGCCATTGGTTGGCCTTTACTTGACTATAAATACCCTCTAAGTTGAAGACTTTCTTCATCCAAAACTTGAGCAATCTTTCTAAGTCTCAAATACTCCCTCCCTCTTGTTTGATCTCATCCAAAAGCCGCCTCCCCCGTTGCGAAGGCCCGGTGGCCGAGAGCTTCCCAGTCCCCGTTTGTGGTGCCCTAGCCGAGGGGTACACCCCCCCCCTAGCCTAGTTGTCTCGTATAAATACCCCTTGTTGTGGTATAGAAATACTCTCCTAGTATTGTTATAATGTCCAAATACCTTGGCCCAAATACCTTGTAGTATTCCCAAGGTTACACTTATACAAGCCCAGAAAATACCATTATACTTTCCCTCAGTCACTAAAACGAAACCCTAAGTAAATCTTCACCCGTAGTTGAAGTTATAAGTAGAAGTTGGTTGGAACTTCTAAGGGTTGGTTGGAGGCGGGTCGGGCGCACGAGTAGGAGCTAAACCTTGCTCGGGATCGACATATAAACTCGGATAATTTTGGGCTTATCGAGGTAAACATTCTTGACCTTACATTTGTAATTGGAAATTACATGTTGTAGGAGTATATGGTTAAGTATACTATATATAGAATCAACATAGTTGTGCGGCAATGTCTTTTGACTTAAGCTCGAATAATACTTACGGCAATGTCTTGCGACTTAAGCTGAATTTTAATAAGTGAATCGAATCAGTAATTACATAGGACTATATTACAATGAACTTGTGTAGTATTCTTGTGAGTAGAATTGTACACGTCAGGTTAGGCGTGCAAACCCCTGGTTGGCTTGGTAGCGGCCTCGATAGAGGAGGAGATTACTGTTATGCGGGAGGTCTTCGAATTTTACGTAGAATATTCTACATTAAGATCTAGGATGTTAATAGGCGCCTTGTGGCCTCTATAGGTTGAAGTACTGCGTATGGCGTGATCTACTTGGCTTAAGTAGCCGACAGTTTGAGGTACTTGGATCACTTTGCTATTAGTCGATAATCGTCGCGAGGTATGTGAACCTCTTCCTATCTGTTCTAGCATGATATGTGTATAACTATGTAGTACGGTAGACGTACATGTGTTTAATATATTTGATTGGGTTGAAAAATAAAGTGTTATAACGGCTTTATGGGAAGTTGGTTATAACAGCTTTATGTAGGTAAGAAAATGCCTTGTGGTTTCAAAGGGTAACTGATTTGACTTATAACGGATTTGATGTGTAGTAATACTTGGCTTTGAAAATATAAGAGTTGTACTAGCTTTATGGGAAGTTAGGTATAACGTCTTAAGAGTGATAAAAAGAATGGTTTACTGATTTTTGAAAATAAGAGACTCAAATTAATGGTATTGATATGAATTTTGTTAAAAGTGTGAAACCTCATTCGTGAGTAATGAGTACTTGGTTTTAAAATGAATAATGTTTTACTGATTTCGGAAATCAGAATGAGTATCGACAAACCACTGCAGCGTTAATAAAGGGAAATGTATTGAATAATGAAGTATGGTATTAAAACCAGTAGAAACCTCCATCTGCATAGAAGCTAAGATGAGACAAAATGATATTACATTTCCTAGATCATGGCTGCTTAATAAGATTGATTATAAACAAAAATAACCTACTCACATATAAGACATATGTTTCTCAAACCGTTTATAGGAGAATTATGTTTTAAAGGATTAAAACTATGAACTACGAAACCTTTTTCTAAAATGAGAAACTTGAGCATTTGAAATTAGGCAAACTTGAATGTTTGGAAAATAAGGTTGTTACTTGATTTTACAAAGGAAAGCATTTTGGTTTACTTAACAATGTTAGTCACTCTAATTTTATACTACGGGTATCGGGTGACCTTGGTAAAAGAAATGGATCTTAAAAGGAATTTAACGTACGTAGTACTTTAGGGTTAAAATCCGGACTTTGACATAAAATGAAAGTACCTTGAGTTGTGTATAACTTGCCTATGCTTGTTGTTATGAAACTTGACCATGTTACGTATGATAGCCTTGTTGTGCAAGTATTGTGTTCTACTCGACTACCGGTTCATCAGGAATGTATTTCACTTGACTCGGTTCATCCGAATGAATTTCACTTGACTCTGGGTTCATCAGAATGTATTTCACTTGACTCTGGTTCATCCGAATGTATTTCACTTGACTATCGGTTCATCAGGAATGTATTTCACTTGACTAGGTTCATCAGAATGTATTTCACTTGACTACGGTTCATCCGAATGTATTCCACTCGACTCTAGGTTCGTAGGATGAGCAGAATGTATTCCACACGTTATATTGGGTCCATAAGATGGGCGAGACACATTATCGTATCACATGATTTGTACCTAGGCGCGGCGGTGAGGAAGGAGTTCCACGGGCGTGAGGATGACTTTGAGGCGTGAGTCACGACTTGACATGGCGCTTTTATGTTGTGATCGTAGTTTGGTTATCATACATGTCTCGCTTTATATAGACTATTATGATTTCATTTCTGATATTTTCTGATTTCACATACTTGGTACTGTTGTCTTGACCTCGCCCGGGGCTGCGTTCATCTGCGAGTAGAGTACATCGGCGGTCGATCCGACATAGGATCACCTTTCAGCGTGTTGGGAAGCTCCGTTCCTTGAGGCTTATCTTTGGTATGTTACCACAGTGCAGTAGGTTCTTGTACATTCGGGGTATGGCGGGGCCACTGTCCGTCATAGTTGTTATCACTTAGAGGTAAGTGCAATCTTTGTTGTGGCGATGCGTAAAAAGATAAGCTGTTGGGTATTTATGTATATATCGAAGGCAACTGTTTTGGTTGCTTTGTTTATTTATCATGTCTCTTAATTCATGTTCATGTTTTTATTTCGCTGATTTTCTCGATGTTGCATCACTAGGGTGCGGGTAAGGCACGATCCACGGGCGGGTTCGGTCGTGACAAAAGTGGTATCGAGCGATTAGTCCTCGGAAAGTGTCTGACGACCGTGTCTAGTAGAGTCTTGATTATCGGTGTGTTGTGCACCACATCTATGTCGAGGCTATAGGACATTTAGGATTTGTTTCCATTCTTCTCATTACGAGATCGTGCCTTAGAGTTGTGTGATAAGTTGGACCCTCTCGGCGTATTCCTTTCCTTTACGATTATGCCTCGCGTAAAACCTTGAGCCCGGATATGGGCAAAGCGATCGAGGAGGCTTAGTGAGATACTGAGAGAATGCGAGCGCGAGCCGGTCGATACTGAGCAGTGCCAGCGGCGAGTTTCGCGGCGCCGCCCGGCCAAAGCGAGTTTAGAGCGCGGCGATGGCTGCTGAGACTCTGATACTGAGCCTCGGTCCCACGGCTGAGCGAGATGAGATGGGTACAAGGAGATGGCGATTCTTGGCGAGTCGTGGCCGATATGAGGATAGGCTAGATCACGTGATTCCGGCCCGTAGCACCGTGGTTCACCCCCGGCGAGCGATTTGAGGCTACGTGACTTTACGAGTTGTAGCACTTGATGTTCTATGGATCGAGGCGAGATGGCCTCGGGAGTTCATCAAGCGACTCTGACGGATCGTAAGTGATCGAGTCTCGAGGCGAGTCGGTGGTATTGGGTTCGCATCATTGCGTGATACTCTGATTGGTAGTTTGATTCGTGGGAGTTGTCGGGAAGAGCATGCACTCCCACCGTATGGGGCGAGTTCTCGAGGCTTTTCTTGCACATTTCTTGCCCACAAATGAGAGGGCTCGGGCCGATAGATTTTTGACGTTGAGCGGGGCGGGCGGGCGGTTAGAGAGTACAATGTGAGTTCGACTCATTAGCTCGGTATGTGCCGTGTGGTAGGCGATATGGAGGGCCAGTACACCGCTACGTCACGGCTGGATGATTACTTGGCGAGGCTTATGCAGGTGTAGCTCTCGGTAGGGCATGGACATTGCGCGTCAAGCTCATGCACTAGGATGTGAGGCACGGAGAGAGGTCGACGGAATGGCGAGATCGTGAGAAGAGGCGAGGACAACGAGGTCCTTTGGTAACTTCGAGGCGGACCGCCTCGTGGCGATCTAGTTATGTACCTCGCGATCTGAGTGGACCCCCACGATCGTCGGGGCGTTGAGGTATTTGGGGCCGGTCGAGCTCGGGGCTTAGTTCCGAATATACGTGAGTACTAGCGGCGGATTCATGTCCCCTCGGTGTGCGATGTGGCAAACATTATCCGGGAATGTCGTCTTTTCGGTGCTTGTTTCACTGCGGCCGTCGGGGCCATGTGACGAAGGCGTGCTTATAGGAGAGTGCAGCGGCAGCGCGACCTGCGGATCGATGGCGGGTTCATCGCCTTCTGACTATGCGTACTGCAGTGAGCCTATGATTAAGTGGAGCGGTTGATTGGTATATCCCTAACCTACAGAGACTCGTATGTATTGATGTTATGATAATGTGTTAAGTGTTATGTTCGGATAGCTTTGTGCTAAAATGTGATTTAGGGACCTGGTTGGTGAAAAAGGGTAAGCCTGGGGGTGAGAAAATGATGAACCTTAGGATATTACAGTGGAGACCTTAGATGTAAGGTCATCTTGAATAAAAGATTTTACGGTTAGTCTTTGTTGAAATACTTGGTTTGCGTATAAATGTATTGTGTGATAAGTCACAGGTTGGGTAAATGCAAGTGGTATCTTTCTGATGTGATTTAGCAAGATTGTTCCGTGTCGAGCAAGAGTTGGCGCGACAATGGGTCGGGTTGGGGCCGTGTTGCGGGCGACCCGCGGCTGTTCGAGTGGGGTCGGTTAGGTGGTCCCGGATGGTAGGGTCACGAGGGTGTTAGGCCCAGTTTAGATGGTCATCGTATGAGTTCGAGGATATGTTCGACGAGCGGATCGTGAAGGCGGGAATGGCCTTAAGGAAGATCGAGGCTAGTAAGATGACCAAGTTTGGAGGTAGTGACTCAGTTTGGAGCGAAGTGTGATGCGTATACTAGAAGAGTTCAAGTGTTAGAGAAGAGTCTGACGAGTAAGGGTAGAGGCGAGCATGTATTGCGAGCATAGATATGATCATTTCTTGTGAAGGGAGAAGGTCACGAAGGATGTATATTTTAGACCTCGGGAATCGCATGCGATCGGTACCATTTGTTGGGTCGTAGGAGTAACACTAGAACCTCGCGGCAAAGTGACAAAAGTTTGTGATGTTAGAGGTGTTTCCTCGTGAACTTGGATGTAAGTATTTCTGCGGGTGTTTAAGTGGCGGTTGTGGCGTTGGCAACTTATTAGAAGAACTTTATCATTATCCGTCTTGAGAAGGAACATTCGGACGAATGTTTCTAAGGAGGGAGAATGTTATACCGTATTTCAGTATATGCGTGAGGCGTCGTATAATAATTTGAGCCTTAAGTTAGGCAAGTTTGAAATTTGTACCTGACACGGATAAGTCGTTTTTCGGAAAGCGTTTCCACGACTTTCGTAGGAAAATTCGGCTATGGCATTTTTAATTTTTGCGGATTTTTAGAGGCGAAACATTTTGGACCAGCGGGAGGGTGACATGTGTCACCTGCATTGGAAACTTAGGGGCGGCAAGCTTGGGCGATTTGGGCTACTTTAGTTGGTAGGATATTTTGTGCAAGTTGGTGTTGTAGATGGATAAGGTCCACATGGTTGAAATCTAGCCCTACACTTGCACCACTTGTCTTCATCTTGGCCATTGGTTGGCGTTTACTTGACATCTAAATACCCATCTAAGTTGAAGAATTTATTCATCAAAAACTTTAGCAATATTTCTAAGTCTCAAATACTCCTCCTCTTATTTGATCTCGTCCAAAGCCCCTCCCCTGAGAAGGCCCTTTGGCGAGAGCTTCCCTCCCTTTGTGGTGCCCTAGCCAGAAGTACACCACTAGCCTAGTTGTCTCGTATAAATACCCTTGTTGTGGTATAGAAATACTCTCTAGTATTGTTATAATGTCAAATACCTTGGCCCCAAATACCTTGTAGTATTCCCAAGGTTACACTTATACAAGCCAGAAAATACCATTATACTTTCCCTCGATCACTAAACGAAACCCTAAGTAAATCTTCACCGTAGTTGAAGTTATAAGTAGAAGTTGGTTGGAACTTCTAAGGGTTGGTTGGAGGCGGGTCGGAGCGGAGTAGGAGCTAAACCTTTCGGGATCGGCATATAAACTCGGATAATTTTGGGCTTATCGAGGTAAACATTCTTGACATACATTTGTAATTGGAAATTACATGTTGTAGGAGTATATGGTTAAGTATACTATATATAGAACTGAACATAGTTGTGCGGCAATGTCTTTTGACTTAAGCTGAATAATACTTACAGCAATGTCTTGCGACTTAAGCTGAATTTTAATAAGTGGTATTTGTAATTACATAGGACTATATTCTGATGGAGCTTGTGTAGTATTCTGTGAGTAGAATTGTACACGTCCGGTTAGGCGTGCAAACCCCACTGGTTGGCTTGGTAGTGGCCTCGATAGAGGAGGAGATTACGCTGTTGCGGGAGAGTCTTCTTAGAATTTTACGTAGAATATTCTACATTAAGATCTAGGATGTTAATAGGCGCCTTGTGGCCTCTATAGGTTGAAATCTGCGTATGGCGTGATCTACTTGGCTTAGGAGTAGCCAGCGGTTTGAGGTACTTGGATCACTTTGCTATTAGTCGATAATCGTCGCGAGGTATGTGAACCTCTTCCTATCTGTTCTAGCATGATATGTGTATAACTATGTAGTGCGGTGACGTCGTACGTGTTTAATATATTTGATTGGGTTGAAAAATAAAGTGTTATAACGGCTTTATGGGAAGTTGGTTATAATGACTTTATGTAGGTAAGAAAATGCCTTGTGGTTTCAAAGGGTAGCGATTTGACTTATAACGGATTTGATGTGTAGTAATACTTGGCTTTGAAAACATAAGAGTTGTACTAGCTTTATGGGAAGTTAGGTATAACGTCTTAAGAGTGATAAAAGAATGGTTTCTTGATTTTTGAAAATAAGAGACTCAAATTAATGGTATTGATATGAATTTTGTTAAAAGTGTGAAACCTCGTTCGTGAGTAATGAGTACTTGGTTTTAAAATGAATAATGTTTCTTGATTTGAAATCGGAATGAGTATCGACAAACCAACATAAGCGTTAATAAAGGAAATGTATTGAATAATGAAGTATGGTATTAAAACCGTAGAAACCTCCATCTGCATAGAAGCTAAGATGAGACAAAATGATATTACATTTCTAGATCATGGTTGCTTAATAAGATTGATTATAAACAAAAATAACCTACTCACATATAAGACATATGTTTCTCAAAACGTTTATAGGAGAATTATGTTTTAAAGGATTAAAACTATGAACTACGAAACCTTTTCTAAAATGAGAAACTTGAGCATTTGAAATTAGGCAAACTTGAGCGTTTGGAAAATAAGGTTGTTACTTGATTTTACAAAGGAAAGCATTTTAGTTTACTTAACAATGTTAGTCACTCTAATTTTATACTACGTATCGGGTGACCTTGGTAAAAGAAATGGATCTTAAAAGGAATTTAACGTCGTAGTACTTTTAGGTTAAAATCCGGACTTTGACATAAAATGAAAGTACCTTGAGTTGTGTATAACTTGCCTATGCTTGTTGTTATGAAACTTGACCATATTACGTATGATAGCCTTGTTGTGCAAGTATTGTGTTCTACTCGACTACCGGTTCATCCGGGAATGTATTTCACTTGACTACCAGGTTCATCCGGAATGTATTTCACTTGACTACTGGTTCATCCAGAATGTATTTCACTTGACTACCGATTCATCCGGAATGTATTTCACTTGACTACAGGTTCATCAGGAATGTATTTCACTTGACTACCGGTTCATCCGGAATGTATTTCACTTGACTACGGTTCATCCGGAATGTATTCCACTCGACTCTAGGTTCATGGGATGAGCAGGAATGTATTCCACACGTTCTATATTGGGTCCATAAGATGGGCCGAGACACATTATCGTATCACATGATTTGTACCTAGGCTGCCGCGGAGGAAGAGCTCCACGCATGAGGATGACTTTGAGGCGTGAGTCACGACTTGACATGGCCGCTTTTATGTTGTGAATCGTAGTTTGGTTATCATACATGTCTCTGCTTTATATAGACTATTATGATTTCATTTACTGATTTTACGATTTCACATACTTGGTACTGTTGTATTGACCTCCCCGGGGCTGCGTTCATCTGCAGTAGAGGTACATCGACAGTCGATCCCCGCTTATAGGATCACCTTCGGCGTGTTGGGAAGCTCCGTTCCTTGGAGGCTTATCTTTGGTATGTTACCACAGTGCAGCAGGTTCTTGTACATTCGGGGTATGGCGGGCCCTGTCTCCGTCATAGTTGTTATCACTTCTTAAGTGCAGTAATGCTGCGGCAGTGCAGTAAAAAGATAAGCTGTTGGGTATTTATGTATATATACCAAGGCAAATCGCTTTTGGTTGGCCTATTTATTTATCATGTCTCTTAATTCATGTTCATGTTTTTATTTCCGCTGATTTTCTCTGATGTTGCATCACTAGGGTGCCCGGGGTAAGGCACCAGTCACGGGCCCGGGTTCGGGTCGTGACACCGATAGATTTATGATGCTTAGACAGAGAGGGCGTACGGTTCGGGAGTACAACGTGGAGTTTGACTCGTTGGCTCGGTATGTCCCCGCTTTAGTGGCAACCATGGAGGATAGAGTGCACCGCTACGTCACCGGGCTAGATGATTACTTGACAGGCTTGTTCGGGTGTAGCTCTTCAGCCGGGCATGGACATTGCCCGCATGCAGCTCATACACGGGATGTGAGGCACGGAGAGGTCGGCGTAATGACGAATCGCGAAGAGGCGAACAACAGGTCCTGGTGACTTTCGAGGCGGACCGCCTCGAACATACTAGTTTTGTACCTCCGCCCGGCAGAGTGGTCCTCCACAACCTTGAGCATCAGTATTCGGGAGCGGTCGTGGCTCGAGGTTCAGTTTCCGGGAAGTAAGGGTGTTGGCGGATCGGTCACCTACCTCGGTGTGGTCGATGTGGTAGACCGCATTTCGGGAGTGTCGTGGTGCCAAGGGAGCTTGTTATTTTTGCGGCCAGCAGGGCCATTTTGCGAGGAACTGTCCGACCAAGGGAAGCACGGATGTTACGACTCACCTTGAGGATCGATGGCTGGTTCATCACCTTCTACGATTATCGCCATGCATGCAGGCCTATGATTAGAGTGACGGTGGATACAGTATATCCTTAACCCTACAGAGTTTTGTATCTTTGATGTGTTTAGTGTTATGTTCGGATAGCTTTGTGCTAAAATGTGATTTAGACACAGTTATTGTAGAAGGGTAAGTATGGGGGCATGGTAAGTGTGAACCTTAGACTATGTCACGATTGAGACCTTAGAGGTAAGGTCGTCTTGAGTAAAAGATTTATTTCATGTTTGACCACTTATCGAGTAAGTAGTGCGTGGGAATTATTTGTGTGATAAGTCCTGGGTAGTGTGAGATGGAAGTGGTAGCTTTCATGACTTGATTAGGTAAGATTGTTCCGTTCGAGGAGCAAGTATTGCGCGATTGTGGTCGGGTTGATGGCGCTCGCGGGTCGACCCGCAGCCGGTTTTAGGTGGTCATTAGGTAGTCCCGCCGGTGGTAGGGTCACGAGGTGCTAGGCGGTTTAGGTGACCATCGTATGAGTTCGTGGATATGTTCAACCAGAAGCGGTTCGTGAAGGCCGGGAATGGCCTTAAAAGAAGATTGAGGTTAGTAAGATGACCAAGTTTGGAGGTAGTGACTCCACAGTTTTGAGAACTGAAGCGATGACTGAAGTATGGCACGTCCTGAGTGACACTAGAACCTCAGGGACCGCATGCAGTTCGGTACTATTTGTTGGGTCGCTGAAGTGACACTAGAACCTCGCGGTAAAGTGACAAAAGTGGTATCGCACGACGAGTAAGGAAGGAAGAGAACGTGTGTTATTTCGTGGCCAAGCTGTGGCGTTGGAAACTTGTTAGAGGAACTTTATCGTTATCCGACTTGAGAAGGAACATTCGGGACGAATGTTTCTAAGGAGGGGAGAATGTTATACCCCGTATTTCCAGAGTATATACGTAAGGACGTACGTACGACAATTTGAGACTTAAAGTTTGGCATAGGTTCGAAATTTGTGCACAACACCCGGTTAGAGTCGTTTTTCGACGAAAACTTTTAAAAAGCTTTCGAAGGGTAAATTCCGGCTATGTCCTTTTTAATTTTTGCGGATTTTTCCGAGAGACGAAATGTTTTTGACCAACGAGAGGGTGACACTTGTCACCCTCAAGTGGACGCCTAAAGTGGGCGGTTTGGCCTTGGACGAATGGCCTTGATTTGGGGCTTGTTTTGTGCCTTGTTTTGTGGAGTGTTTTGTGGAGTAGGGTTAGGGTGCACTTGGCTTGATCTTGGCCTTACACTTGCCTTGCACATGGCTTGATCTTGGCCATTGGTTGGCCTTTGGTTTTCCTATAAATACCCCCCTAAGCTTGAAGACTTCTTCATCCAAAAATCTTCCAAGTCTTGAGTCCCTCTCCCTCCCTTTGAGTGTAGTTCTCGTCCTAGCCTCTCCTCCCCCCCTTGTGAGGCCTTGTGGCCGAGAGCCTCCCCCTCCTAGTGGCCTTTGGCCGAGAGGTCCCCCCCCTAGCCTAGTTGTTTCGTATTATATACCACCTTTTTTGTGGTATTGAAATACTCTCCAAGTATTGTTATAATGCCCAAAATACCTTAGCCTTTACCTTGTAGTATTCCAAAAGTTACCTCTATACGTAGAGCCCGGAAATACTACCTTTTGTCCTTTTAGTCTCAAACCGAAACCCTAAGGAAATCTTCATAGTTGGTTGAAGTATTTAAGTAGAAGTTGGTTAGAACTTCTAAGGGTTGTTTGGAGGCGGATTGAGCGCACTGAGTAGAGCTAAACCTTGCTCAGGATCGACATTATAACTTGGATAATTTTGGGCTTATCGAGGTAAATATTCTTGTCCCCTTATTGTAATTGGAAATTACATGTTGTAGGATTATATAGTTGAAGTATACTATATATGGAACTAAGCATAGCTTTGCGGCAATGTCTTTTGACTTAAGCCTGAATTTAAAGAAGAGAACTGAACTGTAATACATAGGACTGTATTACAGTAGACTTGTGGTATTACTGTATAGTAGAATTGTATCGTCCGGTTAGGCGTATAACCCCCGGTTGGCTTGGTAGCGGCCTCGATAGAGAGGAGATTTACGCGGTTGCGGGAAATCCTTGAATTTTCTGTAGAATATGGAACCGTGCGGTTAGAAGTTAATAGACGTTTGTGGCCTTATAGGTGGAAGTACTACGAGTAGCGTATTCTACTTGAAGAGTGGAAACGGCTAGCCGTGTTACATTACTGTGGAGCGTTTTGCTTATTGTCGATAATCGTCGCGAGGTATGTGAACCTCTTCCTATCCTTCTAGCATGATGATTTGTAAACTATGTAGTACGGTAGACGTACATGTGCTAAATGAGTTGGTTGGTTTAAAACATAGGGTGTTATAATAGCTTTATGGGAAGTTAGTTATAACGACTCTATGTAGGTAAAAGATTGGTTTATTGATTGTAGAAGTTAAGAGACTTGATCTTGAAAGATAAGAGACTTAACTTGTTTTACTTGGTAATTAACATTTTTGTTTGAAAGTGTTGTGAAACCTCATTCGCGAGTAATGAGTACTTGGTTTTAAAAAGAATAATGTTTTATTGATTTCAGAAATGAGAATAAGTGTCGAACAAACCACATCAGCGCTAATAAAGGAAAGTGTATTGACAAATAACAAATTGTTATTAAAACCAGTAGAAACCTCCATCTGCATAGAAGCTAAGATAAGACAAAATTGTATTACATTTCCTAGATCATGGCTGCTGTAACAAGATTGTTGTAAACAAGAATAAACGTGTCACGACCCGAACCCGGGCCCGTGACTGGTGCCTTACCCCGGGCACCCTAGTGAGACAACATCAGAGTAATCAGCGGAACATAACACAACAACATGAAATAACAAGAAGCGTACAACAGTCATCTTTTAGAAAACTTGCCTTCCGGCATAAATAATAATAACCACCCTTTCAAAATGAACAGTTTAATCCTTTCTTTACAAACCCTGCCCACAACAGTACTACAGACCTCTACGAAAGATATGACCACAACGACGGGACAGGGCCCCGTCATACCCCTGAATGTAAGCACCTACGACAACAGGGGACTATACCAAGATAAGCCTCCGGAGAAACGGAGCTTCCCAAAAGCTGAACTGTGACCCTAAGAGCGAGGATCCACGACTGGTGTACCTTTACCTGCGGCATGAACGCAGCCCCCCGAAGGAGGTCAGTACAACAGGTACCGAGTATGTGAAACTGAAAATAAATACTGTAAATGAAATCATAGTAGTCATATAAAGCAGGAGACATGTATGATAACCAAACTACAGTTTACAACAAAGCAGTCATGTCAAGTCAGGGACTCACGCCCTCAAGTCGTCACTCAAGTATAACAAGGGGTCTCAGGCCCACAACATCAATCATGCCCGTGGAATACCTTCCTCACTGCCGGCAGTCTATGATATAAAAGTACCAAGGAACACACATGAACACCAGGTCCCACCTGTGTCATAATAAAACTCTGCGGGTAAGTCTGAAGGCATAACCGACTACTAAAACCCACGCACCAACAAGGTCATGAATCGCTTTCATAAGATCTGTCTAGACCGTCACATGATCAAAGCTGGCCACTTGCCCGCAGTATCAATGTGCGCGTCTAACCCTGGAACTCCCGCAGCTCCGCATAGGCCAATCTCATCGGCCCGCATGAGGTATTCCCCGCATCGAGGGTAGCTACTCCCCGGCATCGTCCTGGACTTCCGAGTCCGCATGGCCACGCGACCGCGTGCCCATAAAGGACGACGCTAACACGGAACTCGTAGCTCCGTATAGGCCCCCAGGACCCGCATGAGGTTCTCGAATCATGGTCCCAGACCGCCTGAGTCTACCCCGCATCGGAGGGCAGCTTAACCCCCGGAATCATCTCAAGAGATGAATGCCACAATACTATCATAACGATTGATAGTTAATAAGCACAATCAAGGGAAACCCCTTTACACAAACATCACAAGATACTAACACACGTAGCATCCTAACACGTTTACTTATCAAAGCAACATGAAGTATTACAAGGCTATCACAAACCAATACAATCAAGTTGTTCACACAAGGTACTTTCTACTATATGATTAATCAAGATCGGGCTTTTATCCCCAAAGTACTTCATACATTAACTCTTTAAAGGATACGTTACTTTCACAAAAGTCACACAATACCCGGAGTATATGAAAATAGAGTGATTATCTTTTTAAAGTAAATCAATTACTTCTCTTTGTAAAATCAAGTAGCAACATTCTTTTCCAATGTTCAAGTTTGCCTAATTTCCAATGTTCAAGTTTCTCATTTTTTAGAAAGGTTTCGTAGTTCATAGTCTTATTCATTTAAGAATATAATTCTCCTTTAAACAATCTGAGAAACCTACGCCTTATAGGTGAGTAGGATATTCTTGTTTATAACAATCTTATTACAAAGAACCATGATCTAGGAAATATCATTTTGTCTCATCTTAGCTTCTATGCGGATGGAAGTTTCTCTGGTTTTAATAATACTTAATCACAAAATATTTCCTTTTATTAACGCTGCAGTTGGTTTGTCGATGCACATTCCGATTTCCAAATCAAGAAACATTCTTAAGCCGTTATACCTAACTTCCGTAAAGCTAGTATAACTCTTAAGTTTTTCAAAACCAAGATACTTCTTCTTTCAAATGATTCAAAAATCTTTTGAAAACTTCAAGTTCTTTATTAACACATAACAAGCCGCTTATAGTTGGATCGCTTACCTTTTAAAACCATAAGTATTTTCTTACCAACATAAAGTCGTTATAACTAACTTCCCATAAAGCCGTTATAACACTTTATGTTTTAAACCAATCAAATACATTTAGCACATGTACGCTCACCGTACTACATAGTTCACACATATCATGCTAGAAGAGATAGGAAGAGGTTCACACACCTCGCGAGTATCGACTAATAGCAAAACGCTCAAGTACTTCCAACCGTCGCTACTCCTGCCAAGTAGATCGCGCCACATGTAGTACTTCAACCTATAAGGCCACAAGGCGCTTATTAACATTTAGATCCCATCGTAGAACATTCTACGAAAATTGGCAAAGACTCTCCCGCAACAACAGAAATCTCCTCCTCTATCGAGGCCGGCTACCAAGCCAACCAGGGGGGGGTTATCGTCTAACCCTAACGGGTACAATTCTACTCCACGGTACTACTACACAAGTCTACCGTAATACCCTATGTAATTACTGATTCAAGATTCTTCTTTAAATTCGGGCTTAAGTCGCAAGACATTCTGTAAGTATTATTCAGGCTTAAGTCAAAAGACATTGCCGATAACTACGTTCAGTTCTATATACAGTATACTTCAACTATATATTCTAACAATATGTAATTTCCAATTACAATAGAGGGACAAGATGATTACCTCGATAAGCCCATAATTATCCTAGTTAAAGTCGATCCTGGGCAATCGTTTAGCTCCAACTCCGAGCGCTCCAACCCGCTCTAAACCACCCTCAGAAGTTCCAACCAACTTCTACACAATACTCCAACGGACTATGGAGATTTTCATTAGGGTTTCGGTTTGGTGACTGACGGTAAGTATAATAGTATTTCTGGGCTTTTCGTATAAGTATAACCTTAGAATACTACAAGGTATACGGCTAAGGTAATTTGGGCATTATAACAATACTTTTGAGAGTATTTCTACCAAGAGAGGGGGGTATTATACGAAAGCAACTAGGCTAGTGGGTACCCCACGCCACACTACTAGGAGGGGTAGAGGGCTCTCGCCAAGGCCTTTCAAAGGAGAGGGGCTCTTGGACGAGAGTCAACAAGAGGGGAGAGGGAGGGATTTTAACACTTAGGATTATTTAGGAATGGATGAATAAGTCTTCAAAGGGATGGGTATTTATAGGCCAAGTGAAGGCCAACCAATGGCCAAGATCTTGCCAAGTGCATAGCAAGTGTAGGGCCAAGATCTTGCCAAGTGCACCCTAACCAACTAACACAAAAATATCCTACCAACCCTTGACTATTTCAACCACACTTTCGCCAAGCCTTTACCGTCCAAGCCTAACCAATGAGAGGGTGACAAGTGTCGCCTCTCTTGGGTCCAAAATGTTTCGTCTCTCGGAAAAATCCGCAAAAATTAGAAATGTCATAGCCGGAAATTCCCTACGAAAGTCGTGGAAAGCGTTTAAAAACGACTCTAACCGTGTTGTGCACAAATAAAATTCGCCAAGCCACTTTCTCAAGTTCAAATTTTCTCGTGCGTCCCACGCATATACTGAAATACGGTATAACATTCTCCTCCTTAGAAACATTCATCCCGAATGTTCCTTCTAAGTCTCAAAACAAACGCGCCAAGATAGTCTTCACTACCATACTTACGAAACAATCACGCCACAATGGCCACGAAACAATCGCAAAATACTTACATCCAAGTCCACGAGGAAATCACCTCTATCATCACCACAAACACCTCTCCGTGGTCTAAAATATACTTCTTCCACACTTTTCCAAACAAAAGAAATGGTCACATCAATGCTCGCCATACATGCTCGCTTCTCTTTACTCGTCGTAGATACCACTTTGTCACTTTGTCGCGAGCCTCGCTCCGACGACCCAACAAATGGTGCCACATGCTGCGATCCCGTAGGATGTCGTGCCGCGAACTCTTACCACATTTCGATCATCGCCACTCCAAAACTCGGGGTTATCATTTTCAACTTGGTTATCATTAGGGAATACTGGATGGATCTCGATTTCCATCTCGAACATAACATTTAACGATCGACGACCGCCTCCTAAGTCGGACGAACGCTAACATATAGGCAACCCGCCTATTCTTCACATGAACTTAAAAGGCCCAAAACAACTCGGGCTAAGTTTCCTCTGTTTTCCAAGGCTCGTCACACCTAATCCGGTGGTACTTTCAAGAAGACCGACCGCCAACCTACTCTCTAAGCCGCCGCCGATTATCCGCACGATTTCCTCCGAGCTGCCAGAACTTCTTCTAGACAAGCTTCACACTATCCACAGTCTGCTGGAACAAGCCTGAACCAACTGTCTGAACCTTGCCAACATCGAACCAATCGACCGGCATCTCACACATCCGCCCCTACAAGGCTTCATAAGGCGACATCCGAACACTGAAATGGTAGCTCAAACACTTCTTCAATGTAAGACAACAATTCTCGCAACTATCCTCGAAATCCAAACACCGCCCGAGGCGAATGTGATTCGAGACTCACTGAGTTCTTAACACATGCTTGGCAAAACTTCCAGAACAACAACAATTTCTACCACTGGCTCCATCGTCTGCCATAAGGTGAAGGTAGGCACCCCGTGCAGCCTTACAACCTTTCTGATAAAACAACACTGCCGAGTAAACGGTCTTTGCTAGAAAACAAGACGGCTGACCTCCTCGGCCCGACTACTGGTCGAATGCATCCATGAATTAACGCACGGCTAACTAAACCTGGGCCTAACACCCTCGTGACCCTAACACAAGGCGGGACCACCACAACCTGACCCCACCACCAAACCTACCGCGGGTTGACCCGCAACGTGGCCTCAACCCGACCGGCCAAAGCGCACAATACTAGCTCCCGAGGAAAACTCACTAATCAAGTTTCGAATACCTTGGGGTCTTCTTAGCTCAACTACCCCCTTTCATTCCACACTACTCGGGGACTTATCCCACAAACATAGCTCACGCACTATGCACTCCTATAAGGATCAAACATAACAATACACCTTTACTCGAGATGGCCTTACCTCTAAGGTCTCTACGTATAAAACTCTAAGGCTCACACCTTCACTATCCCCCAAAATCCTACTTGGTTAAACAACCAAGATTTCTAATCACAACTAACACACTGCTATCAGAACATAGCACTTAAGGTATACTCACCTTATCACACATACTGATCTCTAGAGGTTAAGGATATATCTATATCCACTGCTTCACTCCCTTAAGTCGTTCTAATCAAACCTGCCCCGTAGGGCGCATAGCTAAGGGAGGTGACAAACTACCCACCGATCCTGAAGGCTAAGTCCTCCTACAAGGACACTCTATCGACATCAGACCCTGACGGTCGTAGGTACAACAAGTACCAACTAAAAGACGACATTCCCGATGGCGTGCATCGCGGAACCGAAGCCCCGAGTTCGACCAACCCTGCACACCCCGAATGTCACGAAATCCGTGGAAGACCACTCGCGACCGTGGATGTGCATAATCAAATCTGCTGGTGAGGTGACTCGCCTCGAAAGTTACCAAAGGACCTCGCTGCTCTGGCCCTCCTCTGCTGTCCTTCGTTAACCCGTCGATCTCTACGCTTCTCGGCTGCGCATAAGCCCGCATACGTGCCATGCTCAAGCCCAATCAAGAATTACTCTTGCACAACCTCTTTAGATAGTCCTCAAGACTCGCGGTACATCGGTATACTCGGTAGCCAAATCTATAGCTAGTAATGTGGTCGCCTTGAAATCTATATTCTCTGTTCCCGGCCGTGGGCGAAGGTTCAAATATCATGGCCGCAGAGAACTGCTGCTGTCGTGCTAAACTCTGCTGGGGCTAGTGGCGTGCAGAACTCCCGAATGAAGCACCACCCAAGGTGATAATTGGGCGCGTGCCACGTAACCCTCTCGACCTCTACTGCAGCCTCCTCACCGCCTTGTCCTCCCTGGGCCGGGTTGCCTACGCGAGGCATAGCGGTAAGGAAAGAAATACGTTAGAGGTTCAACTTACAACAGCTCTAAGGCACGATCTCGAGTGAGAAGAAATAGAAACCAATCCTAAATATCCTATAGCCTCACGATTATTGGTGCACAACACACCGATAATCAAGACTTCATCGGATACGGATCAGTAGACACTTTCCGAGGATTAAGCGCTTCGATACCACTTTTGTCACGACCGAACCCGGGCGTGGTCGTGCCTTACCGGGCACCTGGTGAGACAACATCGAGTAATCAATGAACATAACACAACAACATGAAATAACAAGAAGCGTACAACAGTCATCTTTTAGAAAACTTGCCTTCCGGCATAAATAATAATAACCACCCTTTCAAAATGAACAGTTTAATCCTTTCTTTACAAACCTTGCCCACAACAGTACTACAGACCTCTACGAAAGATATGACCACAACGACGGGACAGGGGCCGTCGTACCCTGAATGTAGCACCTACGACAACGAGGACTATACGAATAAGCCTCCGAGAAACAGAGCTTCCCAAAAGTGAATCGTGACCCTAAGAGCGAGGATCCACGATCGTGTACCTTTACTGCGGCATGAACGCGGCCGGGAGAGGTCGATAACAGTGCAGAGTATGTGAAACTGAAAATAAATACTGTAAATGAAATCATAGTAGTCATATAAAGCATGAGACATGTATGATAACCAAACTACAGTTTACAACAAAGCAGTCATGTCAAGTCAGGGACTCACGCCCTCAAGTCGTCACTCAAGTATAACAAGGGTCTCGGGCCCACAACATCAATCATGCGCCGTGGAATACCTTCTCATCACGGCGATCTATGATATAAAAGCACCAAGGAACACACATGAACACCAGTCCCACCTGTCATAATAAAACTATACGGTAAGTGCGAAGGCATAGCCGACTACTAAAAACCTCGCACCAACAAGGTCGTGAATCGCTTTCGTAAGATCTGTCTGAGACCGTCACATGATCAAAGCCGCCACTTGCCCGCAGATCAATGTGCGCGTCTAACCACGGAACTCCCGCACTCGCGTAGGCCAATCTCATCGCCCGCATGAGGTATTCCCGCGTCGAGTAGCTACTCCCGGCATCGCCCCGACTTCCGAGTCCGCACGTTACGCGACCGCATGCCCATAAAGGACGACGCTAACCTCGAACTCGTAGCTCGCATAGGCCCCGGGACCCGCATGAGGTATTCTCGAATCATGGTCCCGCATCACCGAGTCTACCCCGCGTCGGAGGGCTTAACCCGGAATCATCTCAAGAGATGAATGCCACAATACTATCATAACGATCGATAGTTAATAAGCACAATCAAGGAAACCCTTTACACAAACATCACAAGATACTAACACACGTAGCATCCTAACACGTTTACTTATCAAAGCAAGAAGTATTACAAGGCTATCACAAACCAATACAATCAAGTTGTTCACACAAGGTACTTTCTACTATATGATTAATCAAGATCGGGCTTTTATCCCCAAAGTACTTCATACATTAACTCTTTAAAGGATACGTTACTTTCACAAAAGTCACACAATACCCGGAGTATATGAAAATAGAGTGATTATCTTTTTAAAGTAAATCAATTACTTCTCTTTGTAAAATCAAGTAGCAACATTCTTTTCCAATGTTCAAGTTTGCCTAATTTCCAATGTTCAAGTTTCTCATTTTTAGAAAGGTTTCGTAGTTCATAGTCTTATTCATTTAAGAATATAATTCTCCTTTAAACAATCTGAGAAACCTACGCCTTATAGGTGAGTAGGATATTCTTGTTTATAACAATCTTATTACAGCAGCCATGATCTAGGAAATATCATTTTGTCTCATCTTAGCTTCTATGCAGATGGAAGTTTCTACTGGTTTTAATAATACTTAATCTGTCAAAATATTTCCTTTTATTAACGCTGCAGTGGTTTGTCGATGCACATTCTGATTTCAAATCAAGAAACATTCTTAAGCCGTTATACCTAACTTCCCGTAAAGCTAGTATAACTCTTAAGTTTTTCAAAAACCAGTATTACTTCTTCTTTCGAAATGATTCAAAAATCTTTTGAAAAACTTCAAGTTCTTTATTAACACATAACAAGCCAGTTATAGTTCAGATCAGTTACCTTTTAAAAACCATAAGTATTTTCTTACCAACATAAAGTCAAGTATAACCAACTTCCCATAAAGCCGTTATAACACTTTATGTTTTAAACCAATCAAATACATTTAGCACATGTACGTCTACCGTACTACATAGTTCACACATATCATGCTAGAAGAGATAGGAAGAGGTTCACATACCTCGCGACGAGTATCGACTAATAGCAAAACGCTCCAAGTACTTCCAACCGTCGGCTACTCCTTAAGCCAAGTAGATCGCGCCACACGTAGTACTTCAACCTATAAGGCCACAAGGCGCTTATTAACATTTAGATCCCATCGTAGAACATTCTACATAAAATTCGAAGACTCTCCCCGCAACAAGCGTAAATCTCCTCTATCGAGGCCGGCTACCAAGCCAACCAGGGGGGGGTTATACGTCTAACCCTAACGGGTACAATTCTACTCCACGGTACTACTACACAAGTCTACTGTAATACAGCCCTATGTAATTACAGTTCAGTATTCTTCTTTAAATTCAGGCTTAAGTCGCAAGACATTGCCGTAAGTATTATTCAGGCTTAAGTCAAAAGACATTGCCGATAACTACGTTCAGTTCTATATACAGTATACTTCAACTATATATTCTAACAATATGTAATTTCCAATTACAATAGAGGGACAAGATGATTACCTCGATAAGCCCATAATTATCCTAGTTAAAGTCGATCCTGGCAATCGTTTAGCTCCAACTCCGAGCGCTCCAACCCGCTCTAAACCACCCTCAGAAGTTCCAACCAACTTCTACACAATACTCCAACAGACTATGGAGATTTTCCTTAGGGTTTCGGTTTGGTGACTGACGGTAAGTATAATAGTATTTCTGGGCTTTTCGTATAAGTATAACCTTAGAATACTACAAGGTATACGGCTAAGGTAATTTGGGCATTATAACAATACTTTTGAGAGTATTTCTACCAAGAGAGGGGGGTATTATACGAAAGCAACTAGGCTAGGGGGGGGGTACCCCACGGCCACACTACTAGGAGGGGGGGTAGAGGGCTCTCGGCCAAGGGGGCCTTTCAAAGGGGGAGATGGGCTCTTGGACGAGAGTCAACAAGAGGGGAGAGGGAGGGATTTTAACACTTAGGATTATTTAGGAATGGATGAATAAGTCTTCAAAGGGATGGGTATTTATAGGCCAAGTGAAGGCCAACCAATGGCCAAGATCTTGCCAAGTGCATAGCAAGTGTAGGGCCAAGATCTTGCCAAGTGCACCCTAACCAACTAACACAAAAATATCCTACCAACCCTTGACTATTTCAACCACACTTTCGGCCAAGCCTTTTACCGTCCAAGCCTAACCAATGAGAGGGTGACAAGTGTCGCCCTCTTGTTGGTCCAAAATGTTTCGTCTCTCGGAAAAATCCGCAAAAATTAGAAATGTCATAGCCGGAAATTCCCCTACGAAAGCTGTGAAAACGTTTCGTCGAAAAACGACTCTAACCGGGTGTTGTGCACAAATAAAATTCGGCCAAGCCACTTTCTCAAGTTCAAATTTTCTACGTACGTCCTTACGTACATACTCTGGAAATACGGGGTATAACAAAACGGCTCACGTAAAAGACATATGTTACTCAATTGTTTTAAAAGAGATTAAGACTATGAGTTATGAAACCTTTCTAAAATGAGAAACTTGAGCATTTGAAATTAGGAAAACTTGAACGTTTGGAAAATAATGTTGTTACTTGATTTTACAAAGGGAAGTATTTTGGTTTACTTAAAAAGATAGTCACTCTATACTACGGGTATTATGTGACTTTTGTGAAAGAAACGGATCCTTTAAAAAAGAGTTAATGTACGTAGTACTTTAGGGTTAAAACCCAGACTTTGATACAAAATGGAAGTACCTTGAGTGTGTGTAACTTGACTATGCTTGTTGTTGTGTAACTCGCCTATGCTTGTTGTGATAGCCTTTGTTGTGCAAGTGTTGATATAAGGTGACTTCTTGGGAAGGAGTGGATCTTTTTATAAAAGTCTAGAAGTATGGTAATTTGCTTGAGCTTGTTTGTGATAGCCTGGTTGTGCGGTATATTGTTGTTGATGTCACATGGACATGTCTACACCGATGCAGAATTCCGGGGGCATGTGGCCATACGGCAGGGTTGATTACCTGATATATTGTTATTGATGTCATATGGACATGTCTACACCGATGCAGAATTCCGGGGGCGTGTGGCCATGCGGCGGGGTTGATCACCCAGTATTATTGTTGTTAATGTCACATGAACGTGTCTACACCGTCTGCAATTTCGGGCATGGCGCTGGGGCATTGTTATTATTGTTGCATCATGGACATGTCTACACCGATGCAGAATTCCGGGCACGCGCCATGATGCGAACATGATTGATGTTGTGGGCGTGAGACCCATAGTTATATTTGAGTGATGACTGAGGCGTGAGTCCACGACTTGACATCGATTTTATGTTGTGAACTGTAGTTTTGTTATCATACATGTCTCCTGTTTTTATATAGACTGTTATGATTTCATTTACAGTATTTTACAGTTTCACATACCCAGGTAGGAGTACATCGGTAGTGGATCCTCGCTCATAGGATCACAGTTCAGCGTATTGGGAAGCTCCGTTCTCCGGAGGCTTATCTTTTGGTATGTTACCCTGAGTTGTAGGTTCTTGTACATTCAGGGGTATGACGGGGCCCTGTCCCGTCATGTTGTATAAAAACTCTTAGAGGTCTGTAGTACTGTTGTGGGCAGGGCTTGTAAAAAGGATTAAACTGTTCGTTTTGAAAGAGTTGTTTATATATATTTTATTGGAAGGTAACCGTTTGGTTGGCCTGTTTTATGATCATATATCTTGTTTCTTGTTTAAGTTTTATATTCCGCTGGTTTTCTCTGATGTTGTATCACTAGGGTGCCCGGTAGGCACGATCACGCCCGGATCGGTCGTGACAAAAGTGGTATCGTGAGCGATTAATCCTCTCGTAAGTTCGGCTCCTCCGTGAAGATATACCGAGGCTCTTGTGGTCTGTATAAATATCCACATGAACCCCATACAAATAGTGCCTCCAGATCTTCAAGGCGTGGATCACCGCTGCCAACTCCAAATCATGGGTGGGGTAGTTACAGTCCAAAGTAAATACAGTCCTTAAGTTGGGGTCCTTGGCCAACTTGTTCATTTTACTTATCCAAATTACTCATTAGTCATCCAACTTATATTTCCATTCTTAATATAAGTTATAGTTACTTGTTAAATACTTCTTCACAAGTAAGATACGTTGGATACGTTTTTACCATATTAATGGCTAAAAGCCAATCCTTTTTTTAACAAGTTAACAAGATCCAATCTTTCCAAACTTTACTCCATATATTATATACTCCATAATATACTTATAATATATGTATAATGATCAATTCACAAAGAGGTTAAGATTTACTACCTCAAATAGCCCAAAATCTATCCAAGAACTTAATGTCGTTCCAAGCAAGTCTTAGCTCCAATCTTTGTGTACAAACCCACCACAAATCGCCCTAAGAAGCTCCTAACCATCATCTCTTCAAGAATGAACTCAAACAAGTGAAGAACACTAAGGTTCTTGTTCCTAGAGCTCTCGGCCAAGGGTGGCTTTTGTGGCTAGGGAGGTGAAATCTTTTCTAACTTTTGGTTAAAAGTCTTCCTAATACACTAGGGAAGAACACTAAAGAGTTTAGGAATTATTGGACAAAGTTTGGTTAGGGGGAGGGTGTGTTCGACGAGAACCACAAGTGAAGGAGGGAGAGGGAAAATATTTTTCAAGGCTTGAATTATCTAAGTGTGGAAGATTTCATCAACTAAGGGTGCATATATAGGACAACCAAGGTCTAGGATGAAGGCAAGTGTGTGGTTGAGATTGGGGACAAGTGTGGGTGGGACCCACAAGCCACTTGTCCACACAAAATATCTTGCAAGACTTGGCCACTTGTCTTGGCCACTTGTCACAAGAAAATCGGCCAACCTAGCCCACCTAGGGGTGACACGTGTCGCCCCTTTATTGGTCCAAAATATTTCATCTCTCAGAAAAATCCGTAATTGGCTAAAATATTAAAAATGTAGAATTTCCTTCACAAGGTTCGGAATCTTTTTTCTTTGGAAATTCACAATTTCACCCTTAACCTAATTAGGGTTTAAACATTTGTACGTACGTCCTCACATACATACTCCGGAAATACGGGGTATAACATATGTAATCCCCTATTGTTAACTACATTGTTGAGCCTTAAATGTGGCGTGTTTGGTTATTGAATTCGTCCTTGAAAAGGTGGCAAAGTATGTAGAAACAAAGGAAGTGCTGTCCGATTTTCCGTAGAATTTAGTGACTTTGCACTTAGAATATTCTACGTTCGAAGCTCGAGGTTAATGGACGTATTATGGCCATTATAGGTTGAAGTACTAAGTATAGCGTATTCTACTTGAAGGATAGAATAGCTATCAAGGTTGAAGTACTTTGGAGCATTTTGCTATTTGTCGATAATCGTCGCGAGGTATGTGAACCTCTTCCTTCTTTTGACATGATTCTATGTATGGAATATACATGTGGTACTATTTCATGATTCCTTATACTCTTAGAAGTTAAGAGGTATGTATGTTGATTTGCTCTACGTAAAGGTTATGTCTAAGTTATCCTAAGTTCTTACCAAGTCTTATGGGGGATGTTGGTAAGAGTCGTTAGGAGGTATTTGGAGCCAAGTTGACTTGGCTAATTTACGGCACGAATGAGAATAAGTATCGAACAAGTCATTGCAGCGTTAATAAAGGAAAATGTAATGACAATTAATTAAATTAAAATGAGTAAAATTCTCCATCTGCATAGAAGCTAAGATAAGACAAAATTGTATTACATTTTGTTACACCCCGTAAATTCAAGAGAATAAGTAAGAACGTACGAAAGGAATCAAGATTTAAATTTTGGAAAGATAGGTTGACAGAATGTTTCGGACGGGTTTTAGTCAACTTTAAGGCGGTTTATGTCTAGTTGCATTAGGAGTTCCTAGGTGTTTCAAAGGCCTAGTATGTGGAAACTTTATTATCTCTTGAGCATGAGTAGTTATAACTGTATAGTACGGTAGACGTACGTGATTTAAATGAAGTAAATTCATTTGGTATCCTTGACTTGTTTTAAGAATGTATATGTTGGTTGAGTTAGAGAGTTAGCTCACTTGTTCTTGAGGAATGGTTTATTCTAATAAGGTAGACAAGGATTTCTTGACATGAAAAAGTATAGAATACTTGATGTGGAAAGTATTGAGTATTGAATCATTCTAAAGATAAGAGACCTGAATTTTAAGTTAAGAAACTTGTTTTCTAACGCTAAGAGACTTGAAGTATTTTGAAAATTGTGTAACCTGATTTGAAGTATAAGTCTCTTGGTCATAAAAAGAACGGAATTGTCTGAGATATAAGGAGTTATAACGACTTTATGGGAAGTTAGTTATAACGGCTTTATGAAAGGATAAGGAGGTCTTAGTATCTAAAGCATAAAGTTAGTATAACGGCTTTATGGGAAGTTGGTTATAATAACTTTATGGAAGGTTAAAGGTATGGTTTTCTCGAGTAGGGTAAACAAAGATATAAGAATCGAAGTTAAGTAGGGCAATTTGATTTAAAGGCATCAATTGCTTAAAGTGTAAAATGGGGGTCACTTGATTTAGAAGTCAGAAGCATAATTCTAAAAGTGTAGTGACTTGTTTGAAATGTAGATAAACCTTGATACTACGGGGGTTAGTATCTTGGGGTCTTATGTGAAAAAAGATATTTTGAAAGAATAGAAGTACATAGTACTTCGGGTTAAATTCCCCGGATTTGATTAAGCGATATGAAAGTGCCTTAAGGTCACAAATGAGATCCATTTTGTATGTTAATGAAAGTCTAAAGAAGTTATGAATTTACTTGGACGTACCGACAGTGATGTGGGATTCCACGGGTATGCTTCCATTGTCTTAGTATGAGTTTACCTGGACGTACCGACAGTGATGTGAGATTCCACGGGTATGCTTCCATTGTGGTTGATCCTTGGACATGCTTACGATGAGGGATTCCGAGGCATGCGACCAGGATGCGGGTTAAACTCCCGGATGCTATTATTACTCCATGGATTAGCTCTCCATGAATACATGTACCCGAGATGAGGGATTCCACGGGCATGTTATATACGATTATTACTCCATGGATTAGCTCTCCATGAAGACATGTACCCGAGATGAGGGATTCCACGGGCATATTATATACGATTATTACACCATGGATTAGCTCCCCATGAAGTCATGTACCCGAGATGAGGGATTCCACGGGAATGAGATATAGATATATATATATGTGTTGTATGTGTGTACGCCGACAGTGAGGTAGGATGCCACGGTCGCGTCACATGGTTATGGTTTACACTTACTACCGGCGGCGATGGGGATTTCACGGGCAGGAGGTATATATATGTATTGTGTATGTGTACGCCGACAGTGAGGTAGGATGCCACGGGCGCGTCACATGGTTATAGTTTACACTTACGGTATCCGCGATGACGGATTCTGTCACGCCCCGACCGGAAGGATCGGTGCCCTACCCAGGCACCCTGCCTGTATACATCGAGAATAGCAATGAACATACACAACACATAAACATGTTTAGACAAAAACTTCACGAGCTAGCCGATAAGGCCGCTTCCATAAAATATACATAACCAAAAGTAAAACAAGATAACTTTGTTCTTACACCCAAACCACAAATGTGACTACTGCACTTAGGAATAACAAGCGTGGCGGGCTCTCGCCATACCCTGAATGTACATAATATCTACAACATCGGGAAAACCGTACTAAAAGACAAGCCTCGAGAAATAGAGCTTCGACGCTCGGTGATCCTAAGAATGAGGATCCACCACCGCTATTCTACCTGCTGCGTGAACGCAGCCGAGGAAGGGGTCGACACAATATGTACTAAGTATGCAAAATCGAAAATCAGTAATTACATCATAAGTCTAAAACAAAGCGAGACATGTATGATAATCAAATTACGATAATCGTGCCTTACTAACAATGAGTAAATAAGAGTATACTTACAACATAAAAATAGGAGGCTCACGATCAAAGCGAGACTCGCCCGCAGATCATTAAGCAATCCTACTCGGGACTATTTCACCCGCAGCGGTCGTGTGGACCGCATAAGGTATTCCTCGCATAGATCAGATCCGCCGCATAGGTCGTGTAGACCCGCATGAGGTATTCCTCGCATAGGACTGGTCCGCCCCGCATGGGACTATTTCACCCGCATGAGGTATTCCTCGCATCATGGGTAGCAAATCCACGGAATATGCAAATGCCACAAACCCGGGGAATGACCCCGTAATGAATAATATATCACTAGCACAAACCGGCTATCATACATAACATAAGCATTACCGGCTTATCATACATAACATAAGCACTATCGGTTTATCATACAATAAATAAGCGAGTTAAGAAATCCCCTAACTTCTTATTAGTCTTGTTCATATACACTCTCATTTTAGTTTACTTAAGGCACTAACATGTCTTTATAAAAATCCGTGAATTTAACCCAAAGTACTACTGTCACGCCCCGAACCCCGGGCCCGTGACTGGTGCCCTACCTGGGAACCCTTCTACCTTAACAACACAAGTAAACTGCAGAAATTAAATAACACCCCTTTTTTTTTTAAAACCATCATACGTGCAAGGGAAAAGCCGACAAGGCTGCCATGATATACATACTCAAAAGACACTATACTGTACATGAGTCCAATCCCACATATGAATATAGACCTCTAAGAGTTATACTGAACTATGACGGGACAAGGCCCCGCCGTACCCATAATCACAAAAGCTCAGATCGAAAGAACTTATACCAAAAAGATAAACTCCCGAACAGAAGGAGCTATCCAAAAACTCTGAGCAGGGTCCTACACCTGCCGATCACCAAATCACAGACCTAAACTCACAGATGAACGCACTTCAAGGAGGTCAAGACGGGAATGTACCAAGTATGTGAAACAGTAAGTACTGTAATGAAATCATAACAGTCTAAGCAAAACAGGAGACATGTATGATAACCAACCTACAGTACACAACACATAAGCAGTCATAACAAGTCAGGGACGCATGCCCTCAAGTCATTTCTAAAATATAACCATGGGTCTCACGCCCACAATATCAATCATGCCCGTGGAATCCTTCCTCACTGCCGGCAGTCCATGATATAATATAACGCCAATAGGCATACATGAACACCAAGTCCCACCTGTGTCCTAAAAGCAGACGCAAGTAGGAAGACGAAAGGTGTGGTAAGCGGGTATAATGTCTTGGGGGTTTACCCCTCATTTATACTCTTACCCTGGAGAAGGTGGTATAGCGTCTTGGGGGTTTACCCCTCACTTATACTCTTACCCTATCTCAACCGACCATCAAACAAAACAAGCAGGGGGTATAATGTCTTGGGGGTTTACCCCTCATTTATACTCTTACCCTGGAGAAGGTGGTATAGCGTCTTGGGGGTTTACCCCTCACTTATACTCTTACCCTATCTCGACCGACCATCAAACAAAACAAGCAGGGGGTATAATGTCTTGGGGGTTTACCCCTCATTTATACTCTTACCCTGGAGAAGGTGGTATAGCGTCTTGGGGGTTTACCCCTCACTTATACTTTTACCCTATCTCGACCGGCCGTCAAACAACACATAAGCACTACCAGGTCTTTTATAAAAATCCGGGAATTTAACCCAAGTACTACAAATAACGGAAGCATATCCGTGGAATTCCACATCACTGTCGGTACGTCCAAGTAACTTACAACAAGACAGCCGGCCCTCCAACCGAGAGTCGCGACAACGCAATAAAACATAATACTTGCACTCAAAGGCTATCACCAGCACACATAGGCAATTCACAATTAATCAAGCCAAAGTACTTATCAAGGCACACATGGAATAATTCTCAATTAACAAGCCAAAGTACTTATCAAGGCACCAATAGAATAATTCTCATTTAACAAGCCAAAGTACTTATCAAGGCACAAATAGAATAATTCTCTTTAACAAGCCAAAGTACTTATCAAGGCACCAATAGAATAATTCTCATTTAACAAGCCAAAGTACTTATCAAGGCACAAATAGAATAATTCTCATTTAACAAGCCAAAGTACTTATCAAGGCACCAATAGAATAATTTTCATTTAACAAGCCAAAGTACTTATCAAGGCACAAATAGAATAATTCTCATTTAACAAGCCAAAGTACTACGTACGTACATTCTTTTTAAAAAAACTCCTTTTTATGTAAAATCCCAAGATACTAACACTCGTAGTATCAAGGTGTCTATTTTTCAAAGTAAGTTACTACACTTTTAGAAAACTCATTTCAAAGCTTGAAATCAAGTAACTTCAATTTTTCATAATCTAGGCAACTTATGCCCAATAATCAAAATAGACAACTTTCTTAACCTTCCATAAAGCCGTTATAACCAACTTCCCATAAAGCCGTTATAACCCTTTATGGTTTTAGACAATTTCATTCTTTTTATTACCAAGAGACTTATACTTTTAAAACCAAGTATCACATACTTACAAATCAAATTCTTAACTTTCAAAATACTTCAAGTCTCTTAATATTTAGAAAACAAGTTTCTTCTACTTTTAAACCTCAAGTAACTTACACCGTTAAAACAAGTTACTTCTCTTAAATCATGTCATTTCTCCTCTTTTAAAACAATTAAGTAAATGTCACGACCCGATCCCGGGCCCGTGACTGGTGCTTTACCCCGGACACCCTAGTGATACAACATCAGAGAAAATCAGCGGAAATAAAAAAAACTAAAACATGAGAAAAGTCATAAAGCATGAACCAGGCTAACCAAAACGGTCACCTTCCTGAATATATACATATATCGAACTGAACAGTTAAATCCTTTTACAAAACCCTGCCCACAACAGTACTACAGACCTCTAAGAATGTAACCATAACTATGACGGGACAGGGCCCCGCCATACCCCTGAATGTACAAGTAACTACACTGACAGGGGACTATACCAAAGATAAGCCTCCGGAGAAACGGAGCTTCCCAAAACGCTGGACTGTGATCCTAAGAGCGCGGATCCACAACCGATGTACCTCTACCTGCGGCATGAACGCAGCCCCCCGAAGGAGGTCAGTACAACAGGTACCAAGTATGTGAAACTGTAAAATACTGTAAATGAAATCATAATAGTCTATATAAAGCAGGAGACATGTATGATAACCAAACTACAGTCCATAATATATAAACAGTCATGTCAAGTCAGGGACTCACGCCCTCAAAGTCATTACTCAAGTATAACAATGGGTCTCACGCCCACAACATCAATCATGCCCGTGGAATACCTTCCTCACTGCCGGCAGTCTATGATATAATCACACTAAGAAGTACACATGAACACTAGGTCCCACCTGTGTCATAACAACCGTACTAACAATACTATACAACCAAACCACGAAGCTGACACGGGGCAAGTACGAAAGCCAACTACCAGATACCAAGCCTGCGCCACGCAGCTGGCCGGGGCAAGTACGAAGGCTAACTACCAGGTACCAAGGCCGTGTCACGAGACTTCGCCACTAAACTGAACGGGGCAAGTGCGAAGGCTAACTACCAGGTACCAAGGCCGAATCAGCCACGAGACGGGGCAAGTACGAAAGCCAACCACCAGATACCAAGGCCGAATCAGTAAAACCTCATGGAGAGCTAGTCCATGGAATAACACTATCAACAGGGAAACGAACCCTCATCATGGCCGCATACCCGTGGACCATCCATCGAGTCAGTATGCCCATGGACTATCATAGTGGAAGCATACCCGTGGGCCGCCCATCGTGTCAGTATGTCCAAAATGATCAAGAATAACACGACCGACCCTCCATCGAGAGATGCGGTAACATAAGAATACAACACTTGCACAACAAGTCTTATCACACGCAAACATAGGCACGTTACACACAACTCAAGGTACTTTCATTTTATGACAAGTCCAGGTTTTAATCCCCAAAGTACTACGTATGTTAAATTCTTTTTAGAAGATCCATTTCTTTTACAAAAGTCACCCGATACCCGTAGTATCAAAATAAAGTGACTAACATTTTAATAAAACCAAAAAAACTTCCAGACTTTCCTTTTTAAACCAAATTAAGATAATACCATGCCTTCTTTTTAGACCAAAACCCTTTTCCTTTTAAAGTCAAGTTACCATTTTAAAACAAATGATAAAAACCATTCCTTTGTTTTCATAAAGTCGTTATAACTAAATTCCCATAAAGCTGTTATAACACTTTATGTTCTAAACCAAAAACTCTTTAATTCCACAAGTTTCTTTTCTTTTAAAACAACAACAAGTATTCTTTTAAAACCCAAATAACTTACTCTTTTCAAAACAAGTAACCTATACTTAAAATCAAGTTACTTCTCTTTTTCCGGAAACAAGTCGTTATAAGTCAAGTCTCTTATCTTTCAAGATCAAGTCTCTTAACTTTCAAAATCAAGTCGTTTATAAGTCAAGCCTCTTATCTTTTAAGATCAAGTCTCTTAACTTCTACAATCAATAAACCATTCTTTTACCTACATAAAGTCGTTATAACTAACTTCCCATAAAGCTATTATAACACCCTATGCTTTAAACCAACCAAATCACTTAGCACATGTACGTCTACCGTACTGCATAGTTCACAACAATCATGCTAGAAAGATAGGAAAAGGTTCACATACCTCGCGACGATTATCGACAATTAGCAAAACGCTCCACAGTATTGTAACTCTGCTAGCCTTTTCCACTCTTCAAGTAGAATACGCTACTCGAAGTACTGCAACCTATAAAGGCCACAAAACGCCTATCAACTCCTAGATCTCTTCGTAGAATATTCTAACTGCAAGATTCCTTATTCTACAGAAAATTCGGCAGCACCTCCCCCCCCCCCCCCGCTATCACACAAATCTCCTCCCCTACCAAGGCCCGCTACCAGGCCAACAACTCCCAGGGGATTACACGTCTAACCGGACGTGTTCAATTCTGCTTCACAATAATACTACACAAGTCTACTGTAAGTACAGTCCAATGTAAATACAGTTCAATCCTTTATAATCATCCTTCCAATATAATATACTCAAGTATAACTACTACAACATGTAATATCCAATTACAATAGGGGGACATAGATCATTACCTCGATAAGCCCAAAATTATCCAAGATTATAAGTCGATCCTGAGCAACGTTTAGCTCCAAATCCTTACGCTCCAACCCGCTCCAAGCAACCCTTAGAAGTTTCTAAATAACTTCTCTTAACACTTCAACCAAGCTTATGAAGATTTTTCTAGGGTTTCATTTTGCGACTTTTGGAAAAAGTAGTATTTCCGGGCTCCTAGTATTAAAACAACTTTGGAGTACTACTAGGGATACTAGGCCAAGGTATTTGGGACTATACAATAATACTCAAAGTATTTTTCTTACACAAGAGGGGGGGAGGGACGAAAACACTTCAAAGGGGAGGGAGTATTTTGCTTGGAAAAGCTCAAGTGTGGAATGAATTTTACTCTTCAACTAAGGGGGTATTTATAGAGGGTTCAAGGGTCAAGATCAATCAAGGTGTGGTCAATATTGGGCCATGTGTGTGTGTGTCCCACCACACCACATGGCCAACGATTTCAATCTCCAAGTGGCATGGCCATTTCGGCCAAGGGGACAAGTGGCTAGCCATTTGTCCCTCCAATTTCGGCCAAGTGACACATGGGGGTGACATGTGTCGCCCCCGATTCGCCCAAAATATTTCATCTCCCGAAAATATCCAAAATACCGAAAATCTCAAAAACAAAGCGGGCCCCACAAAACCGTAAATTTCTCCCGTGGGCCCCACGTGACCATTTCTGAAAATAAAATCCCAAAATTCTAATATAATCCAAGAAGTCCAAATACCAAATCTGGGAATCCAATTCTCATTAACGAACCTTTTTCTTCACAAAAACCGGAAACTTTTCCGTCGAAAAATCACATCTTTCTTTCTTTCCAAAATTTCTGTCGTAATCTCGCACGTACATCCTCACATGTATACCCTGGAACTACGGGGTATAACATTCTTCCCCCCTTAGAAACATTCGTCCCGAATGTTCCTTCTAAGTCTCCAAACCCACATGCGCCGGTATAGTCTTCACTACTATACTTACGAAACCAATCCTGCCACCAATGGCCATAGTATAACATACGCGCAAAACTCAATCCAAGCCAACGAGGAATCACCTCTAACATCACAAAAATCTCACACCCATGGTCTAAAGGATACTTTCTTCCCCTCTTCACTTATAAAAAGGACACTTCCATCATTTTAACACATCTTAGCCTCTAATTCTTTCAAGGCCATTCTCGGCCTTCACGATCCGATTCTGGTCGAACGCATCCATGAACTCATACGATGGTTACCTAAACTTGGGCCTAGAACCCTCATGACCCTATCACAAAGCGGGATCACCACAAATTGACCACATCTCCTTTCGGGCTGCGGGTTGACCCGCGAACGGTCCTCAACCCGACCCATAATCGCACCAAACTCTTGTCCCCCGATTCGGAACAATCTTACCTATCCAAGTCATGAAAGCTACCACTTTCATCTTACACAACCCACGGAAATATCCCTCAATACATTTCATGTATACCAAGTGTTTCGACAAAGACTAACCGTAAAATCTTTTTCTGAAGACGGCCTTACATCTAAGGTCTCAACGTGTACTATTCTAAGGTTCACACCTTCCATGTCCCCATACTTATCCTTTTAACTAACCATGTTTTCTAACACATCAATAACACAACGCTATCCGATCATAACACATAACACATCATCAATACATACTAGTCTCTAGAGGGTTAAGGATATACTTGTAAATAGGCGGTTCAAAGGACCGCTAAAACTGGGAACTTCCACCGTGACCTCTGTCGTGGCCTGCCGGTGCATGAACATCCTGCCTAGCTATCGAAGGCGAAGAACCCGCAACAGATCCCGAAGGCCGAGTCTCAACATCCGCGCTACCTCTGGTCGGACAGTCTCTCGCCAAATGGCCCTGTTGGCCGCAAGCATAACAATCTCCCAAATTAGTACGACACTCTCCCTTATGAAGTTTTCCACAACGGCCACACTGAGACAAGGGTGACCTCATCCGGCGAGCACTCCTACTCCCCTGAAAATCTGAAACCTGGGAGCCCTGACCTGCTCCTGAATATCCCGAACGTCCCGACAACTGTGGAGGACCACTCTGTACTGGTGGAGGCGCATAACTAGTCTGCTGCTGAGGCGGTCCGCCTCGAAAGTCGCCAAAAGACCCTGCTGTTCTGGCCCTCTTCTGCTGATCCCGGTCATTCCGTCGACCTCTCCGCTCCTCACACCCAAGTGCATAAGCCTGCATGCGGGCAATTTCCATGCCCGGCTGAAGAGCTATACCCAAGAAGGCCTCTGCCAAGTAGTCATCGAGCCCTGTGACGTAGCGGTGCACTCTGTCCTCCATATTTGCCACTAACGCCGGGACATATCGGGCCAACGAGTCGAACTCTACGTTGTACTCCCGAACTGTGCGTCCTCCCTGTCTTAGCATCAAAAATCTGTCGGCCCGAGCCCTCCTCATCTGTGGGGGCAAGAAATGTGCAAGAAAAGCCCCTGAGAACTCGTCCCATACCGCTGGAAGCGCATGCTCCCCCCGGGACAGCTCCCACGAATCAAACCAGTCGACTGCAGTATCACGCAGCCGATGCTAACCTAAGACCACCGACTCGGTCTCCGAAGCCTTTGTTATACCCCGTATTTCCAGAGTATGTACGTGAGGGCGTACGTATAAAAGTTTAAGCCTTAAGATAGGCAAGGATCGAAAATTTGTGCACAACTAGCAAAAAGAATCGTTTTTCGACGAAAGGTTTTCCGGACTTTGCGAAGGGAAAATTCCGGCTATGTCATTTATTATTTTTGCGGATTTTTCCGAGAGACGAAATATTTTGGACCAACGAGAGGGTGACACTTGTCACCCTCATATGGACGAAACTTGGGGAGTTTTCTTGCCTTTTCCTTGGTCAAGGATTAGGTAGGATATTTGTGTAGTTGATGAGTAAGTGGGACCCACACAACACATGGCTTAATCTACACCTTACACTTGCCTACCACTTGGCTTGATCTTGACCATTGGTGGTCCTATAAATACCCCCCTTGCTTGAAGGTTTTCTTCATCCCTCAAATCTTTCTAAGTCTTGAAAAGCCTCTCCTCCTTTGAGTGTAGTTCTCGTCCAAAGCCACCCCCTCCCCCTTGAAAATGCCATTGGCCGAAACCCCTCTCCCTTTGTAGTGTTCTAGCCGAGAACATACCCCCCCCTACCTAAAGTTGTTCTCGTAGAAATACCCTTCCCTTGGTAGAGAAATACTTCTCCAAGTATTGTTTTAATGCCAAAATACTCTAGCCCAAAACCTTTGTAGTATTTCCAAGTACCCTCTATACGAAAAGCCCGGAAAATACTACTATACTTTCCCTTCAGTCACAAAAACGAAACCCTAAGGAAAATCTTCATAGTCGGTTGAAGTGTTAAGTAGAAGTTGTGTAGAACTTCTAAGGGTTTCTTGGAGCGGATTGGAGCGTACAGAATAGGAGCTAAACGTTGCTCAGGATCGACATTTAAACTTGGATAATTTTGGGCTTATCAAGGTAAATACTCTTGTCTTATATTGTAATTGGGAATTACATACTGTAGTATAGAAATGTATATAAGATACATAGAAGAGAATTGAACTGTAATAGAAGGATATTACAGAAGAATATTGAACTGAAATCACATCAGAAGAATATTAAAGAAGAAGATTGAACTGTACTTACATAGGACTGTATTTACAGTAGACTTGGGTAGTTTGACGGGTAGGGAAGTGCTGCCCGATTTTCCGTAGAATATTCTACAGAGTAGTCTAGACTTTGATAGACTTATATAACCGTTATAGGTTGAAGTACTGCGAGTAGCATATTCTACTCGAAGGGTGGAAAAGGCTAGCAGGATTACAGTACTTTGGAGCTATTTGCTAATAGTCGATAATTGTCGCGAGGTATGTGATTCTTCCTATCCTCTTGAGCATGATATTTTAAAGAATATATATATAGTACGGTAGACGTACGTGTGTTAACTGAACGTAGTTGTACGGCAATGTCTTTTGACTTAAGCATGAATAATAAGAATCTTGAAGTATTCCAAAGAATTAAGAAACCTGTTTGAAAGAAGAGTAATGCTTGGTTTTAAAAGCTTAAGAGTTATACTAGCTTTATGGGAAGTTAGGTATAACGACTTAAGAGAGATAAAAAGAATGGTTTATTAATTTTTGAAGTTAAGAGACTTGACTTAAATGAATTAATATGAATTTTGTGTGAAACCTCATTCGTGAGTAATGAGTACTGGGTTTTTAAAAGGAATAATGTTTTACTAATTTCGGAAATCAGAATGAGTATCGACAAACCACTGCAGCGTTAATAAAGGGAAATGTTTTGACTAATTAAGTATTATTAAAACCAGTAGAAACCTCCATCTGCATAGAAGCTAAGATGAGACAAAATGATATTACATTTCCTAGATCATGGCTGCTTTAATAAGATTGATTTTGAACAAGAATAACCTACTCACATATAAGACATATGTTTCTCAAATTGTTTAAAAGAGAATTATATTCTTAAGTGATTAAGACTATGAACTATGAAACCTTTCTAAAATAAGAGACTTAAGTACTTGAAATAAGGCAAACTTGAACTTATGGAAAAGAATGTTGTTACTTGATATTAAAAAAGGAAAGTGTTTTGGTTACCTAAAAATGTGAGTCACTCTATTTTAATACTACGGGTATCGAGTGACCTTTATAAAGGAAATGGATCTTTTAAAAAGAATTTAACGTACGTAATACTTTGGGGTCAGAACCTGGACTTGGCCTAAAATAAACTTGAGTTGTGTGTAACTTGCCTATGTTTGCGTTTGATAGCCTTGTTGTGCAAGTAATAAAATTCTATACCACCGCGTCTCTCGATGGAGGGCCGGCTGATTTGTTATGAACGATTCTTCACCGAGCCCCATGGGATGGGCCGGGACACGTATTCCATCTGATTCTTCACCGAGCCCCATGGGATGGGCCGGGACACGTATTCCATCTGATTATTTACCGAGTCCCATGGGATGGGCCGGGACACGTATTCCACATGATTCTTTACCGAGTCCCATGGGATGGGCCGGGACACGTATTCCACCTGATTCTTTACCGAGTCTCATGGGATGGGCTGGGACACGTATTCCACACGATTTATACCTAGACTGCCGGTAGTGAGGAAGGAGTTCCACGGGCATGAGGGATAACTTGAGGGCGTGAGTCTCTGACTTGACATGACTGCTTTTATGTTGTGAACTGTAGTTTGGTTATCATACATGTCTCCTGCTTTATATAGACTATTATGATTTCATTTACAGTATTTTACAGTTTCACATACTTGGTACCTGTTGTACTGACCTCCTTCGGGGGGCTGCGTTCATGCCGCAGGTAGAGGTACATCGGTTGTGGATCCTCGCTCATAGGATCACAGTTCAGCGTATTGGGAAGCCCCGTTTCTTCGGAGGCTTATCTTTTGGTATGTTCTCCCTGAGTTGTAGGTTCTTGTACATTCAGGGGTATGGCGGGGCCCTGTCCCGTCATAGTTGTTGTATAAAAATCTTAGAGGTCTGTAGCACTGTTGTGGGCAGGGTTGTAAAGGATGTAACTGTTCAAAGTTTTTAGTTATATATACAAGAAGGTAACCGTTTGGTTAGCCTGTTTTATTTATAATATCTCTTGTTTCATGTTTAAGTTTTTATTTCCGCTGATTTTCTCTGATGTTGTATCACTAGGGTGCCCTGGGTAAGGCACCAGTCACGGGCCCGGGATCGGGTCGTGACAGCCTTGATCACTCTCATGATCCTATGTAACTGCCGGATAAACTCCTGAGGGTCATCCTCAGCTCTCGATCCATAGAACACTGGTGGACTGCAACTTAAGAAGTCCCGAAGTCTCCAACTATCGGCCCTGGGGTGCACTACTGGTACCCCCGACTCCCGTATGTCCTCAAGTCTCGCCATAAACCTAACTAATAACTGGGCCATGTCCTTGCAACCCATATCCTCTGCTCTCGCCGTGGATCGGAGGCTCGTGTATCGTGGTCTCGCAGCAACATTGCGGCTCTAAACTCTGCTGGGGCTGGCGGCAACGTAGAATCCGCCGTCTGTAGAACCACTTTGGGTAAAAACTGGGCCTCTGCCCTGGTAACCCTCTGTGCTCTACTCGCAGCTCCCTCTGCTGCCTTGCCCTTCTGGGCTCTGGTTGCCTTGCGTGAAGGCATAACTGATATAACAGAATACGTCAGAGGGAGTCCAACTTACAACACAGCTCTAAGGCACGATCTCAGAGTGAGAAGAATGGAAACCAATCCTAAATGTCCTGCAGCCTCCTGATTATAGATGTGGTGCACAACACACCGATAATCAAGACTCTACTAGACACGGTCTGTAGACACTTTCCGAGGACTAAGCGCTTCGATACCACTTTTGTCACGACCGATCCGGGCCGTGGTAGTGCCTACCTGCACCCTAGTGATACAACATCAGAGAAAATCAGCGGAAATAAAAAAACTAAAACATGAGACAAGTCATAAAGCATGAACCAGGCTAACCAAAACGGTCACCTTCCTGAATATATACATATATCGAACTGAACAGTTAAATCCTTTTACAAAACCCCCGCCACAACAAGATTACTGCACTCTAAGAATGTAACCATAACTATGACGGACGGGGCCCGCCATACCACGAATGTACAAGTAACTACACCGACAGGAACTATACCAAAGATAAGCCTCCGGAGAAACGGAGCTTCCCAAAACGCTGGACTGTGATCCTAAGAGCGCGGATCCACAACCGATGTACTCTACCTGCGGCATGAACGCAGCCTCCAAGGAGGTCGATAACAGTACCAAGTATGTGAAATCAGAAATATCGTAAATGAAATCATAATAGTCTATATAAAGCAGGAGACATGTATGATAACCAAACTACAGTCCATAATATATAAACAGTCATGTCAAGTCAGGGACTCACGCCGTCAAAGTCATTACTCAAGTATAACAATGGGTCTCACGCTGTTATACCCCGTATTTCCAGAGTATGTACGTAAGGACGTACGTAGAAAAGTTTGGGCTTTAAAGTTGGCTTGGACGAATTATTTTTGTGCACAACACCCGATTAGAATCGTTTTTCGACGAAACGTTTTACACAACTTGCGAAGGGAAAATTCCGGCTATGTCTTTTCTAATTTTTGCGGATTTTTCCGAGAGACGAAACATTTTGGACCAACGAGAGGGCGACACTTGTCACCCTCAAGTTGGTGGAGTGTGGGGCGGTAAGCTTGGCCGAAAGGGTGCCATAGTTGGTAGGATATTTTGTGAGGGTTTTAAGGAGTAGGGACTAGGGGGCACTTGGGCACATCTTGGCCCTCCACTTGCCCCCCACTTGGCTAGATCATGGCCCTTGATTTCCCTATAAATACCCCTCCCCCTTTGAAGACTTCTTCATCCTAAAAACTTTCCTAAGTCTTGAAAGTCCCTTCCCCCTCTCTTGTAGTGTCTCGTCCAAAGAGTCCCCCTCCCCCTTTGAGAAGGCCCCTTGGCCGAGAGCCCCTCCCCCCTTGGCCGAGAGTACCCCCCCTCCTAGTGGGGTTGGCCGAGGGGTATACACCCCCCCTTGTGGTGTTGTCTCGTATAAATACCCCCCCTCTTGGTAGAAATACTATCTATAGTATTGTTACTATACCCAAATTACCTTAGCCTTATATCTTGTAGTATCCCAAAAGTTACCTCTATGCGTAGAGCCCGGAAATACTACTATACTTCCCGTTAGCCACTAAACAAAACCCTTTGGGAAAATCTCCATAATTGGTTGGAGTATTTAGTAGAAGTGTGTGGAACTTCTAAGGGTTTCTTGGAGCGAATTGGAGCGCACGGAGTTGGAGCTAAACCTTGCTCAGGATCGACTTTTATCTCGGATAATTATGGGCTTATCGAGGTAAATATCTTGTCTCCCTATTGTAATTGGAAATTACATGTTTTTGGAATATATAGTTGAAGTATACTATATATATAGAACTGAACATAGTTTTGCGGCAATGTCTTTTGACTTAAGCCTGAATATAAAGAAGGAATTGAACTGTACTTACATAGGACTGTATTTACAGTAGACTGTGTAGTAGAATTGTACACGCCCGGTTAGACGTATAAACCCCCCCCCCTGGTTGGCTTGGTAGCCGGCCTCGATAGAGGAGGAGATTTACGCGGCGGGGAGTCTTCTTGAATTTTCTGTAGAATATTCTACGTTGAGATCTAGATGTTAATAGGCGCCTTGTGGCCTCTATAGGTTGAAGTACTATGTATGGCGTGATCTACTTGGCTTAAGGAGTAGCCGACGGTTTGAGGTACTTGGAGCGATTTGCTATTAGTCGATAATCGTCGCGAGGTATGTGAACCTCTTCCTATCTTTTCTAGAATGATATGTGTATAACTATGTAGTACGGTAGACGTACATGTGTTAAATGTATTTGATTGGTTTAAAACATAAAGTGTTATAACGGCTTTATGGGAAGTTGGTTATAACAGCTTTATGTAGGTAAGAAAATGCTTTGTGGTTTTAAAAGGTAACTGATTTGACTTATAACTGACTTGATGTGTGATAATAAAGAACTTGAGGTATTTTAAAAGAATCATTCTGAAAGAAGAGTAATACTTGGTTTGAAAACATAAGAGTTATACTAGCTTTATGGGAAGTTAGGTATAACGTCTTAAGAGAGGTAAAGAGAATGGCTTACTGATTTTAAAAGTTAAGAGACTTAATCTTGAAAGAAAAGAGACTTAACTTGTTTTACTTGGTAATTAACATTTTGTTAAAAATGTTGTAAAAACCTCATTCGCGAGTAATGAGTACTTGGTTTTAAAAGAATAATGTTTTACTGATTTCGGAATGAGAATAATTATCGAACAAACCACAGCAGCGCTAATAAAGGAAAATGTATTGACAAATAACTAATTGTTATTAAAACCAGTAGAAACCTCCATCTGCATAGAAGCTAAGATGAGACAAAATGATATTACATTTCCTAGAACAATGGTTGTTGTAATAAGATTGTTATGAACAAGAATAACCTACTCACACATAAGGTATATGTTTCTCAAATTGTTTTAAAGGATTAAAACTATGAACTACGAAACCTTTCGAAAATGAGAAACTTGAGTAATTGAAATTAGGCAAACTTGAAACATTTGGAAAAGAATGTTGTTACTTGATTTTACGAAGAGAAGTGTTTTGATTTACTTCAAAAGATAATCACTCTATTTTCATATACTACGGGTATTGTGTGACTTTTGTGAAAGTAACGTATCTTTTAAAGAGTTAATGTATGAAGTACTTTGGGGATAAAAACCCGATCTTGTTAATCATATAGTAGAAAGTACCTTGTATATATAACTTGATTGTGTTGGTTTGTGATAGCCTTGTAATACCTTCTTGTTGATTTGTTAAGTAAACATGCTAGGATGCTACGTGTGTTAGTATCTTGTGATGGTTGTGTAAAGGGGTTTCCCCTCGACTGCGCTTAAGTTGTTTAACTATCAGCCGTTATGTTGGTATTGTACCACTCACTTTGACATGTTTCCGGAGGTTGCGCCTCCGACGGGGTAATAATCGTGCACCAGGTGACTATGATTCGAGGATACCGATGCGGGTCCCGGGACCTATGCGAGCTATGAGAGTTCCGGTGTTAGTGCGGCCTATATGGTCACGCGTCTATGTGGCCACGCGATCGCGAGTCCAGCGGATGTCGGGAGTAGCTATCCTCGATGCGGGAATACCTCATGCGGGCCATCGAGTGGCCTATGCGAGTCGCGGAAGTTCCGGGGCTAGACGCGCGACATTAGATATCGCGCGAGTGGCGGCTTTGATCATGTGACGGTCTAGACAAATCTCATGATCTGATCTATGACCTTGTTTGTACTTTGGTTTTAGTAGTGGCTATGCCTTCGTACTTACCCCGTGCGGTTTTATGATGACACGGTGGGACACGTGTTCATGTGTATTACTTGGTGCTTTTATATCATAGATCGCGGTGAGGAAGGTAGTCCACGCATGATTGATGTTGTGGGCGTGAGAGCCATTGTTATATTTGAGTGATGACTTTGAGGCGTGAGTCCACGACTTGACATGATTGCTTATTTATCAGGAATCGTAGTTTGGTTATCATACATGTCTCCTGCTTTATATAGACTACTATGATTTCATTTACGATTTTCGCCACATACTTGGTACTGTTGTCTTGACCTCCTTCGAGGCCGTCACGCCGCAGGTTGAGGTACACCAGTCGTTGATCCTAGCTCTCAGGGTCACGTTTCAGCGTATTGGGAAGCTCCGTTCCTTCGGAGGCTTATCTTTTGGTATGTTACCCTGAGTCTGTAGGTTCTTGTACATTCAGGGGTATGGCGGGGCCCTGTCCCGTCATAGTTGTTGTATAAATCTTAGAGGTCTGTAGCACTGTTGTGGGCAGGGTTGTAAGGATTAAACTGTTCAACTTTGTATTTATATATATATATGCCGAAAGGCTATTTTCTCTCAGGTAAAACGTGTCTCATTTCACATTTTGTTTCATGTATTGTTTTTATGTTCCGCTGATTACTCTGATGTATGACTACTTGGGTGCCCGGGTAAGGCACCAGTCACGGGCCCGGGTTCGGGTCGTGACAAAAGTGGTATCAGAGCAGTTAATCCTCGGAAAGTGTCTACAGACCGTATCCAGTAGAGTCTTGATTATCGGTGTGTTGTGCACCACACCAATAATCAGGAGGCTATAGGATATTTAGGATTGGTTTCCATTCTTCTCACTCTGAGATCGTGCCTTAGAGCTGTGTTATAAGTTGGACCCCTCTAACGTATTTCTTTCCCTTACCGTTATGCCTCCGCGTAGGGCAAACCCGGGCCCAGGAGGGCAAGGCAGCCGAGGGAGCTGCGAGTAGAGTACAGAGGGTTACGTGGGCACAGGCCCAATCATCACCTGGGGTGGTGCTTCATTTGGGGAGTTCTGCGACGTCACTAGCCCCAGCAGAGTTTAGCACGGCGGCGGCAGTTCCTACTGCGGCCATGATATTTGAACCTTCAGTTCCACGACCGGGAACAGAGAATGTAGATTGCAAAGAGACGACCCTGTTACTAGCTAAGGATGTAGCTACCAGAGAGTATGTGATGTACCAAGTTATCACGGGTCTTGATGACTATTTAAGAAAGGGTTGTGCAAGAGTAATTCTTCAGTTAGGCTTGAGCATGGCCTGTGTACGGGCTTATGCGCGACAGGCCAAGAAACGTAGAGATTGACGGGTTAACCAAGGACAGCAGAAGAGGGCCAGAACAGCAGGATCCTTTGGTAACTTTCGAGGCGAATCGCCTCACCAGCAGATTAAATATGCAAATCCACCAGTACAGAGTGGTCCTCCACAGGGTTCAGGACGTTCGGAGTATGGAGGAGTTGGTCAGGACTCCAGGGCTTCTGGTTCGCAGCTACACGTAGGTTCCACCACCGATTCGGATCTTTCCTCGATTCACGGTGATGCACGTCATCCCGGAAATGTCGTATTTTAGTTAGTACTTGTTTCTGTGGCGATGCAGGCCATGTGTCGAAAGGATGTCCTAGTAGGAGGACTCAGCCTTCAGGATCGGTGGGTAGTTCATCATCTTCCCTAGCTATGCGCCCTACGGGGTAGGTTTGATTAGAACGACTAAGGGGAGTGAAGCAGTAGATAAAGGTATATCCTTAACCCTCTGAAGATCAGTATGTGTGATAAGATGAGTATATCATAAGTGCTATGTTCTGATAGCAGTGTGTTAGTTGTGATTAGAAACCATGGTTAGTAACCGGGAAAGATTGGGGGATAGAGAAAGTGTGAGCCTTAGAGTGTTATGCGTGGAAACCTTAGAGGTAAGGCCATCTCGAGTAAAGATTTATTTTATGTTTGACCCTTATCGGAGTGCATAGTGCACGTGAGCTATGTTTTTGGGATAAGTCCCTGAGTAGTGTGAAATGAAAGAGAGTAGTTGAGCTAAGAAGACCGCTAGGTTTTTGTAACGTGTTTAGTGAGACTGTTCCGGATCGGGGAGCTGGTGTTTTGCTCGTTGCCGGGTCGGATTGAGGCCATGTTGCGGGTCAACCCGCGGCCTGTATGGTGGTGGGGTCAATTTGTGGTGGTCCCACTTTGTTATAGGATCACGAGGGTGTTAGGCCCAAGTTTAGTTAACCAGCGTACGAGTTCGTGGATGCGTTCGACCAGTAGTCGGGCCGAGGAGGTCAGCCCGTCTTGTCTTTCAGTCAAGATCGTTTACTCGGCAGAGGGTTATGAGAGATGTTATCAGGAAGGTTGTAAGGCTGCACGAGGTGCCTACCTTCACCTTACGGCAGACAGTGAAGCCCAGGTTCGGCTGTTTCTTTTTCAGAAGGTTTTACCAGGCAGGGTTAGGAACTCAGGTGAGTCTTAGAATCGCATTCGCACTCGGGCCAGTGTTGGAATTTCAGGGGTAGCTGTGAGGATTGTTGTCTCCTGTTGAGGGAATGTTTTGTTGCTACCATTTCAGTTTTCGATTGTTGCCTTATGAGGCCTTGTAGGGGCGGAAGTGTAAGTTGCCGGTCGATTGGTTCGATGTTGGCAAGGTTCAGATAGCTGGTTCATTCTTGTTTCAGCAGTATGTGGATAGGGTGAAGCTTATCCAGAAGAGGTTAGTAGCAGCTCAGAGTCAACAGAAGTTGTGCGGGTAATCGGCGTCGACACTTGGAGTTCAGGTTGACGGTCAGTATTCTTGAAGGTACCACCCCGGAAGGGTGTGACGAGATTCAGAAAACAGAGGAAACTTAGCCCGAGTTACTTTGGGCCTTTTCAGGTCATGTGAAGAGTAGGCCAGATTGCCTATATGTTAGCTTTTGTCGTCCGACGTAGGAGGCAGTACGTCCGATCTTTCATATTGCTATGTTCGGAAGAGTATCGGAGATCCATCCAGAGTATTCCCGGTTATGATGATCAAGTTGGAGGTAGTAACCCAGAGATTTTTTTTAAATTGATGCAGTAACAGAAATGTGGTAAGTTATGGGAAGGAGTTCGGGTGTACGAGAAGGGTACGACGAGTAAGGGAAGAAGCGAGCATGTGTTAAGAACATAGAAGTGATCCTTTCGTTTGTAAAGTGAAGGTGCGAGGGGAGTACCTTTTAGCCCTTGGGTGGGAGCTTTTGTGATGTTAGAGGTGTTTCCTCGTGGACTTGGATGTAAGTATTTGCGCAGGTGTTTCTGTGGCCAGGTGTGGCAGGATTGTTTTCGTAAGTATAGAAGTGAAGACTATACTGGCGCATGTTTGTTTGAGACTTGGAAGGAACATTCGGGACGAATGTTTCTAAGGAGGGGAGAATGTTATACCCCATATTTCCAGAGTATGTACGTAAGGACGTACGTAGAAAAGTTTGGGCTTTAAAGTTGGCTTGGACGAATTATTTTTGTGCACAACACCCGATTAGAATCGTTTTTCGACGAAACGTTTTACACAACTTGCGAAGGGAAAATTCCGGCTATGTCTTTTCTAATTTTTGCGGATTTTTCCGAGAGACGAAACATTTTGGACCAACGAGAGGGCGACACTTGTCACCCTCAAGATTGGTGGAGTGTGGGGCGGTAAGCTTGGCCGAAAGGGTGCCATAGTTGGTAGGATATTTTGTGAGGGTTTTAAGGAGTAGGGACTAGGGGGCACTTGGGCACATCTTGGCCCTCCACTTGGCTAGATCATGGCCCTTGATTTCCCTATAAATACCCCTCCCCCTTTGAAGACTTCTTCATCCTAAAAAAACTTTCCTAAGTCTTGAAAGTCCCTTCCCCCTCTCTTGTAGTGTCTCGTCCAAAGAGTCCCCCTCCCCCTTTGAGAAGGCCCCTTGGCCGAGAGCCCCTCCCCCCTTGGCCGAGAGTACCCCCCCTCCCCCCCTCCTAGTGGGGTTGGTCGAGGGGTACACCCCCCCTTGTGGTGTTGTCTCGTATAAATACCCCCCCTCTTGGTAGAAATACTCTCTATAGTATTGTTACTATACCCAAATTACCTTAGCCTTATATCTTGTAGTATCCCAAAAGTTATCTTTATGCGTAGAGCCCGGAAATACTACTATACTTCCCGTTAGCCACTAAACGAAACCCTTTGGGAAAAATCTCCATAATTGGTTGGAGTATTTAGTAGAAGTGTGTGGAACTTCTAAGGGTTTCTTGGAGCGAATTGGAGCGCACGGAGTTGCAGCTAAACCTTGCTCAGGATCGACTTTTATCTCGGATAATTATGGGCTTATCGAGGTAAATATCTTGTCTCCCTATTGTAATTGGAAATTACATGTTGTTGGAATATATAGTTGAAGTATACTATATATATAGAACTGAACATAGTTTTGCGGCAATGTCTTTTGACTTAAGCCTGAATATAAAGAAGGAATTGAATCAGATTTTACATAGGTGTATTTACTGATGATCGTGTAGTAGAATTGTACACGCCCGGTTAGACGTATAAACCCCCCCCTGGTTGGCTTGGTAGCGGGCCTCGATAGATGAGGAGATTTACGCGGTTTTGGGGGGGGGGGGGGGGAGGTGTTGCCGAATTTTCTGTAGAATATTCTACGTTGAGATCTAGATGTTAATAGGCGCCATGTGGCCTCTATAGGTTGAAGTACTACGTATGGCGTGATCTACTTGGCTTAAGGAGTAGCCGACGGTTTGAGGTACTTGGAGCGTTTTGCTATTAGTCGATAATCGTCGCGAGGTATGTGAACCTCTTCCTATCTTTTCTAGCATGATATGTGTATAACTATGTAGTACGGTAGACGTACATGTGTTAAATGTATTTGATTGGTTTAAAACATAAAGTGTTATAACGGCTTTATGGGAAGTTGGTTATAACAGCTTTATGTAGGTAAGAAAATGCTTTGTGGTTTTAAAAGGTAACTGATTTGACTTATAACTGACTTGATGTGTGATAATAAAGAACTTGAGGTATTTCAAAAGAATCATTCTGAAAGAAGAGTAATACTTGGTTTGAAAACATAAGAGTTATACTAGCTTTATGGGAAGTTAGGTATAACGTCTTAAGAGAGGTAAAGAGAATGGCTTACTGATTTTAAAAGTTAAGAGACTTAATCTTGAAAGAAAAGAGACTTAACTTGTTTTACTTGGTAATTAACATTTTGTTAAAAATGTTGTAAAAACCTCATTCGCGAGTAATGAGTACTTGGTTTTAAAAGAATAATGTTTTACTGATTTCGGAATGAGAATAATTATCGAACAAACCACAAAACGCTAATAAAGGAAAATGTATTGACAAATAACTAATTGTTATTAAAACCAGTAGAAACCTCCATCTGCATAGAAGCTAAGATGAGACAAAATGATATTACATTTCCTAGAACAATGGCTGTTGTAATAAGATTGTTATGAACAAGAATAACCTACTCACACATAAGGTATATGTTTCTCAAATTGTTTTAAAGGATTAAAACTATGAACTACGAAACCATACGAAAATGACAAACTTGATAAATTTAAATTAGGCAAACTAGAAACAAATCGAAAAGAAAGTTGTTACTTGATATTACTAAGAGAAGAGTTTTGATTTAATTAAAAATATAATCACTATATTTTCATATACTACGTATTGTGTGACTTTTGTGAAAGTAACGATCTTTAAAGAGTTAATGTATGAAGTACTTTGGGGATAAAAACCCGATCTTGTTAATCATATAGTAGAAAGTACCTTGTATATATAACCTGATTGTGTTGGTTTGTGATAGCCTTGTAATACCTTCTTGTTGATTTGTTAAGTAAACATGCTAGGATGCTACGTGTGTTAGTATCTTGTGATGGTTGTGTAAAGGGGTTTCTCGATCGCGCTTAAGTTGTTTAACTATCACCGTTATGTTGGTATTGTACCACTCACCTTGACATGTTTCCGAGGTTGTCGCCTCCGATGCGGGTAATACTCGAGCGATCAGGTGACTATGATTCGAGGATACCTCATGCGGGTCCCGGGACCTATGCGCGAGCTACGAGTTCCGGTGTTAGTGTGCGGCTTATATGGTCATGCGGTCTATGTGGGCTACGCGATCGCGAGTCGGATGCCGGGAGTAGCTACCCTCGACGCGGGAATACCTCATGCGGGCCATTGGAGTGGCCTATGCGGAGTCGGGAAGTTCCAGGCTAGACGCGCACATTAGATATCGCGGGAGAGTGGCGGCTTTGATCATGTGACGGTCTAGACAGATCTCATGATACCGTTTATGACCTTGTTTGTACTGTGGGTTTTAGTAGTCGGCTATGCCTTCGTACTTACCCCGTACGGTTTTATGATGACACAGGTGGGACCTGGTGTTCATGTGTATTACTTGGTGCTTTTATATCATAGACTGCCGGCAGTGAGGAAGGTAGTCCACGGGCATGATTGATGTTGTGGGCGTGAGACCCATTGTTATATTTGAGTGATGACTTTGAGGGCGTGAGTCCCTGACTTGACATGACTGCTTATTTATTGTGAACTGTAGTTTGGTTATCATACATGTCTCCTGCTTTATATAGACTACTATGATTTCATTTACTGATTTTCGCCACATACTTGGTACCTGTTGTACTGACCTCCTTCGGGGGGCTGCGTTCATGCCGCAGGTTGAGGTACACCAGTCGTTGATCCTAGCTCTCAGGGTCACGTTTCAGCGTATTGGGAAGCTCCGTTCCTTCGGAGGCTTATCTTTTGGTATGTTACCCTGAGTCTGTAGGTTCTTGTACATTCAGGGGTATGACGGTGCCCTGTCCCGTCATAGTTGTTGTATAAATCTTAGAGGTCCAGAGTAATCAAGCGGGGTTGTAAGGATTAAACTGTTCAACTTTGTAATTATATATATATATGTCGAAAGGCGATTTTCTCTCAGGTAAAACGTGTCTCATTTCACATTTTGTTTCATGTATTGTTTTTATGTTCCGCTGATTACTCTGATGTATGACTACTTGGGTGCCCGGGTAAGGCACCAGTCGCGGGCCCGGGTTCGGGTCGTGACACACGCCCAGAACATCAATCATGCCCGTGGAATACCTTCCTCACTGCCGGCAGTCTATGATATAATCACACTAAGAAGTACACATGAACACTAGGTCCCACCTGTGTCATAACAACCGTACTAACAATACTATACAACCAAACCACGAAGCTGACACGGGGCAAGTACGAAAGCCAACTACCAGATACCAAGCCTGCGCCACGCAACTGGCCGGGGCAAGTACGAAGGCTAACTACTGTGTACTGCGTCGTGTCACGAGAGTTCGCCACTAAACCGAACCGGCAAGTCGAAGGCTAACTACAGTACTAAGGCCGAATCAGCCACGAGGCGGGCAAGTACGAAAGCCAACCACCGGATACCAAGGTCGAATCAAGAAACCTCATGGAGAGCTAGTCCATGGAATAACACTATCAGCGAGGAAACGAACCTCATCATGGCGCGTGATACCGGACCATCCATCGAGTCAGTATGCCCATGGACTATCATAGTGGAAGCATACCCGTGGGCCGCCCATCGTGTCAGTATGTCCAAAATGATCAAGAATAACACGACCGACCCTCCATCGAGAGATGCGGTAACATAAGAATACAACACTTGCACAACAAGGCTTATCACACGCAAACATAGGCATGTTACACACAACTCAAGGTACTTTCATTTTATGACAAGTCCAGGTTTTAATCCCCAAAGTACTACGTATGTTAAATTCTTTTTAGAAGATCCATTTCTTTTACAAAAGTCACCCGATACCCGTAGTATCAAAATAAAGTGACTAACATTTTAATTAAACCAAAACAACTTCCAGACTTTCCTTTTTAAACCAAATTAAGACAATACCATGCCTTCTTTTTAGACCAAAACCCTTTTCCTTTTAAAGTCAAGTTACCATTTTAAAACCAATGATAAAAACCATTCCTTTGTTTTCATAAAGTCGTTATAACTAACTTCACATAAAGCTGTTATAACACTTTATGTTCTAAACCAAAAACTCTTTAATTCCACAAGTTTCTTTTCTTTTAAAACAACAACAAGTATTCTTTTAAAACCCAAATAACTTACTCTTTTCAAAACAAGTAACCTATACTTAAAATCAAGTTACTTCTCTTTTTCCGGAAACAAGTCGTTATAAGTCAAGTCTCTTATCTTTCAAGATCAAGTCTCTTAACTTTCAAAATCAAGTCGTTTATAAGTCAAGTCTCTTATCTTTTAAGATCAAGTCTCTTAACTTCTACAATCAATAAACCATTCTTTTACCTACATAAAGTCGTTATAACTAACTTCCTATAAAGCTATTATAACACCCTATGCTTTAAACCAACCAAATCACTTAGCACGTGTACGTCTACCGTACTACATAGTTCACAACAATCATGCTAGAAAGATAGGAAGAGGTTCACATACCTCGCGACGATTATCGACAATTAGCAAAACGCTCCACAGTACTGTAACTCTGCTAGCCTTTTCCACTCTTCAAGTAGAATACGCTACTCGAAGTACTGCAACCTATAAAGGCCACAAAACGCCTATCAACTCCTAGATCTCTTCGTAGAATATTCTAACTGCAAGATTCCTTATTCTACAGAAAATTCGGCAGCACCTCCCCCCCCCCGCTATCACACAAATCTCCTCCCCTACCAAGGCCCGCTACCAGGCCAACAACTCCCAGGGGATTACACGTCTAACCGGACGTGTTCAATTCTGCTTCACAATAATACTACACAAGTCTACTGTAAGTACAGTCCAATGTAAATACAGTTCAATCCTTTATAATCATCCTTCCAATATAATATACTCAAGTATAACTACTATAACATGTAATATCCAATTACAATAGGGGGACATAGATCATTACCTCGATAAGCCCAAAATTATCCAAGATTATAAGTCGATCCTGAGCAACGTTTAGCTCCAAATCCTTACGCTCCAACCCGCTCCAAGCAACCCTTATAAGTTTCTAAACAACTTCTCTTAACACTTCAACCAAGCTTATGAAGATTTTTCTAGGCTTTCATTTTGCGACTTTTGGAAAAAGTAGTATTTCCGGGCTCCTAGTATTAAAACAACTTTGGAATACTACTAGGGATACTAGGCCAAGGTATTTGGGACTATACAATAATACTCAAAGTATTTTGCTTACACAAGAGGGGGGGGAGGGACGAAAACACTTCAAAGGGGAGGGAGTATTTTGCTTGGAAAAGCTCAAGTGTGGAATGAATTTTAATCTTCAACTAAGGGGGTATTTATAGAGGGTTCAAGGGTCAAGATCAAGCAAGGTGTGTGGTCAAGATTGGGCCATGTGTGTGTGGGTCCCACCACACCACATGGCCAACGATTTCAATCTCCAAGTGGCATGGCCATTTCGGCCAAGTGACACATGGGGGTGACACGTGTCGCCCCCCGATTCGCCCAAAATATTTCGTCTTCCGAAAATATCCAAAATACCGAAAATCTCAAAAACAAAGCGGGCCCCACAAAACCGTAAATTTCTCCCGTGGGCCCCACGTGACCATTTCTGAAAATAAAATCCCAAAATTCTAATATAATCCAAGAAGTCCAAATACCAAATCTGGGAATCCAATTCTCATTAACGAACCTTTTTCTTCACAAAAACCGGAAACTTTTCCGTCGAAAAATCACATCTTTCTTTCTTTCCTAATTTTTTGTCGTAATCTCGCACGTACATCCTCACATGTATACCCTGGAACTACGGGGTATAACAGTAAATCACTCCTTTGACTTCCCTAAAGTCATTATAATGATCTTTAGGTTTTGGAACTAAGGCACTAGCCAAAAGATTTGGAAACCACTTCCTTTTCAAGACTCTATGTACTTTAAGTAAAATACTTTCACTTTTAAGAATCCAAACTTCACTAAGGAAATGGATTATACAACTTACAATTTAAACATCAAAGTACACTCAAGGAAGTACATAGAACAAATTCTATTTTAGGCAATCCAAATACAACCAAGGAATGGATCATTTAAGAAGTAGGACGTACTTTCTTGATATTAAGGAATCATGCTAGAAGAGGAGATAGTTCACATACCTTTTCGGCTAAATCCACAAGCTAAGCCGAATACGCCGTACGTAGAAGTGTCAACCTATAATGGTCACAACAAGACTATCAACTTTTAGTCTCTAACGTAGAATAATACTAAGTATACGGTCTCTAATTCTACGGAAAATCGGGCAGCACTTCCTTTGTTTCTACTCACTTTGCCACCTTTTTCAAGGCCGAATACAATAACCAACACGCCACATTTAAGGCTCCAAACAACAACCAAACAAAGGGGATTACACGCCTTACAATACGTGTAAAATTCCGGCCCACAATTAATATCAAGTAGTATAAAAATCCAAGCCATTCTCGGCCAACTTATAACCAACAACAAGTCCTTTCCAATTCTTTTTCCAATTACAAGTTCTAAGGTCTAACATGTTATATAGTCATAAACAACTTCAACAACTACAATTTCCTACTTACACAACATGCAACGACTTAAACGAATAATCGACTTGAATTGTAATCTTAAGGCTAACATGCTAGTTTTCGGATTAGGGTTCCAATAGCCAATACGTATCAAACTTCATACTATATAACTCATGCTTGATAATATCCATAGCTACAACAATAAGTAAACTTAATTGCTAAAACGACAAAATTTATACCTTTATAAGCCCTTAAAAAAATCCAAGATTCAAAGTCGCGCTTTAGCAATTCTTAGCTCCTTTCCTTAAGTTGCAATCCGCTTCAAGCACTCCTTAGAAGCCTATGAAGAACCCATCTTCAAGTTCCAACTTCAAAGTTGAAGAACTCTTAAGTTTCCGCCTTGCGACTAATACGAAAATGTCGTCTTTCCACAATCTTTCTATTGAGATATCCTTACAATACACTCAAGAACCTTGGGTTAAAGTCTTGTGGCTAATGGATCAAAACTACAAAATTTTGTCTTCCAAAAGAGGCCTTGGCCGAGAGCATTGTTCTTCATCAAGACAAGTTCTTGAAATTTTTTCTAAGTATGAAAGTCATCTTGCACTAGTATAGGATATATACTTCAATGAAGGGTCTAGATCATAACACTTGTTAGGTTTTGAGGGAGGAGATCAAGCCAAGTGTCCCTTGGACTTAGTCAACAATGTCAAGCTCTATTATTAGCAAGACTTTGTCATCTTAACATTGTCCAAATGACCATAATACCCTTACTAAAATTCGTCCAAGACCATAGGTGAGGGTGCCACGTGTCGCCCTCTCATTCGTCCATAAAATTCTGTAACCCTCGTGGGCCCCACAAAACATAAAATTCCTCGGGTGGGCCCCACGTGACCAAATCCGTAAAAATAAATTTCCATAATGTTAATAAGTTCCATACTCTTCAAATAATGCATTTTGAGAATCCAATTCTCAACAACGAACATTTTTCCTTTCCGACGTTCGGAAGATTTTCCGTCGGAAAAACAATTCTCCTTTTCGTACTAATTTCCAAGTCTTCATTCCTTACATACATTCTCTTATACATGTCCTGTACTTACGGGATGTAACAACTACATACTTCTACTCTTTTACAAATGACTCTTTTTCATATAAAACATCCAAGATACTAATAACTGTAGTATCAAGTCACAATTACTTTTCAAGACAAGTCACAATACCTTTAGAAATATAATTAGGCTTCTAAATCAAGTAACTTCTTTTCTTTTAAAACCTTAGGCAATTGATGCCTTAAAATCAATTTGTCTTTCATTAATTCAAGTCATTTATCCTTACTTATTTTTCTTAGAGTAAATCTCTCTTTTTAATTTTCCATAAAGCTAATATAACCAACTTCCCATAAAGTCGTTATATTAACTTTATACCTTAGTCAAATACATTTTCCTATATCCAAGGGACTTATACGTTTGAAACGAAACAAGTATCATATACTTTAAAACACTTCAATTCCCTTAACTTTGAAAACTTTAAGACATCCTTAATACTTTTAAAGAAGTGAGTTAATCCCCTAACTCACCCAACTTGGCCATTCTTAAAACAAGTAAAGGATATCAAGGTCTTGTACGTCTACCGTACTATATAAGTGCAACTATTCATGCTCAAGAGATAGGAAAGTTCTACATACCTTTTCGGGTCAATCCACTTGCTAAGTACAATATCCCGCACGTAGTATGTCAACCTATAATGACCATAATACGTCTATTAACTTCTTACTTTAAACGTAGAATATTATAAGTGCAAAGTCACTAAATTCTACGGAAAATCGGACAGCACTTCCTTTGTTTCTACATACTTTGCCATCTTTTTCAAGGCCGAATTCAATAACCAAATACGCCACATTTAAGGCCCAACAATGTAATTAACAATAGGGGATTACACGCCTACTAGACGTGTAAAATTCCGCCCCACAATTGATATCAAACTAGTACAAACTACAAGTGTAAATCCGGCAACTTGAGATACAACAACACCAATTCTTATCCAATTTCCTTTTCAATCCAAGTTGTTAGCATAACATGATATCAAGTCGCAATCGATTATAACCACTACAATCTTCAAGTAAGTAACATGCGACGATTCTAATTAACAACCAAATTGTAATTCAGCTTCAAATGGCTTATATGACATTTCGGATTTTTGGCTACAACAATCCATAACACTTATAAATCTTCAACACACATATACTTCATTCTAGTAAAAATGTAAGGCTAACAACAATATATAATGTTGTAACACTTTAAGAGAACAAGATTGTTACCTCAACGAGCCTTAATCCAACTTCAAATCCAAAGTCGCTCTCTAGCAACTTAGAGCCTCTTCTTGACACTTCAATCCGCCACTTGAGACCCTTAGAATATCACAAACAACTTTTTTTTAATCTTTCAATCAAAACCTAGAAAAGCAACTAGGTTTTCACCTTGCGACTAATACGAAAACGCTATTTTTCCGGGATCTTTCTATTGATATACCCTTATAATACCCTCATGAACCTTGGTTTAAAGTTTGGAGCTTAATGGACAACAAACAAAAAAAATTCCTTTTCTTGTTGGTGAACCCGAGAGCTTCTAAGAGAGTTCTTCAAATTTCTTGAAAATTTGGCAAAGTATAGAAGTTGTCTTGCTACAAGTACTACTATATAGTAACATGGAGGGTCAAGATGTGTACAAATGTGTGGCTTGGATGCAATTCTTTTAAATATCAAGATATGTGGCCCCATTGACTAAGTCAATTTAATCAAGATCTTCAACTTGCAAGACTTTGTCATCCTAATAATGGTCAAATGACCCTTTTTGCCATGCTATTTTCGTCCAAGACTACTTAAGGGGGGGTGACACGTGTCGCCCTCCCATTCGTCACGATATTTCATTTTCCGACAATTTCATAATTCCGATAAATTTTTACAAGTCTCTAATCTTAATATTTCTGAGTTCTTACGTATGTTCTTAAAACATGTCCTGTAATTACGGAGTGTAAAAATTCCACGGGCACACTTTGATATTTGTGGGCTTAGGACCCTTACTGGACTATGTGATGATATTGGAGTGCTTGTGTCCGTAGCCCGGTGTGACTATTGTTCAGGTGTTGAAATAGTCTTTAGGAGGTAAAATCGACTTTCATTACTTTCACTTCGGTAAGGCACAGTGTACTGTTAATTGGGTTATCATACATGTCTCCAGTTGTATTTCTAGACTATTATGATTTAAATTACAGTACTTTCAGTTTTTACATACTTGGTACATGTTGTACTGACCTCCTTCGGGGGGCTGCGTTCATGCCGCAGGTTGAGGAACATAGCTTGCTGATCCGCACTCTTAGGATCACTGTTCAGTTCTTGGAAATCTCCATTTCTCCGGAGGCTTTGTCTTTTGGTACGGTTCCCAGAAGTTGTAGACTTTTATACATTCAGGGGTATGGAGGGGCCCTGTCCCGTCACAGTTGTTATGTAAACTCTTAGAGGTCTGTAGTCATGTCACGACCCGAACCCGGGCCCGTGACTGGTGCCTTACCCCGGGCACCCTAGTGATACAACATCAGAGTAATCAGCGGAATATAAACAATAACATGAAATAACAAGAAGTATAAAACAATAATCTGTGAAAACTTGCCTTTCGGCATATATAAACAATCTTTTAAAGCGAACAGTTTAATCCTTTTTACAACCCTGCCCACATCAGTACTACAGACCTCTATGAATGAAATGACAACGACGGGACAGGGCCCCGTCATACCCCTGAATGTAAGCACCTACAACAGGGACTATACCGAGATAAGCCTCCGAGAAAGCGGAGCTTTCCCAAATCTTTGGCCGTGACCCTAAGAGCGAGGATCAACGACTGGTGTACCTTTACCTGCGGCATGAACGCAGCCCCCCGAAGGAGGTCAGTACAACAGGTACCAAGTATGTGAAACCGAAAATAACTACTGTAAATGAAATCATAGTAGTCTATCTGAGCGAGAGACATGTATGATAACCAAACTACAGTTCAGCATAAATAAGCAGTCATGCCAAGTCAGGGACTCACGCCCTCAAGTCATCACTCAAATTTAACAATGGGTCTCACGCCCACAACATCAATCGTGCCCGTGGAATACCTTCCTCACTGCCGGCAGTTTATGATATACAAGCACCAAGGAATACACATGAACACGAGTCCCACTGTGTCATAATAAAGCGATGCTGAGGGTAAATGCGAAGGCATAGCCGACTACTAACACCAGCGGTACCAACAAGGTCATAAAGCGTGTCATGATATCTGTCTGCACCGTCACATGATAAAAGGCGGTCACTCGCCCGCGAGATCAAATGTGCGCGTCTAGCCTCGAACTTTCCGTAGCCCGCATAGGCCAACCTCATAGGCCCGCGTGAGGTATAACCCCGTCGAGGTAGCTACTCCGGCGTCGCCCCGACTCGCGATCGCGTAGCCACAAAGACCGCGTGACCACGGGCGTAAACTAACACGGAACTCCGTAGTTCCGCATGGATCCCCGGACCGCATGAGGTATTCTCGAATCATGGTCCTGCATCACCGAGTCTACCCGCGTCGGAGGCGGCTTAACCTCGGACACAAGTCAAGGTAAGTGGTACAATACCAACATAACGGCTGATAGTCAAACAACTTTAAGCGCAGTCGAGGGGAAAACCCCTTTACACTAACATCACAAGATACTAACACACGTAGTATCCTAACATGTTTACTTATCAAATCAACAAGAAAGTATTACAAGGCTATCACAAACCAACACAATCAAGTTATACACACAAGGTACTTTCTACTATGTGTCAACATGTTCGGGTTTCTATCCCCAAAGTACTTCATACATTAACTTTTTAAAAGATACGTTACTTTCACAAAAGTCACACAATACCCGTAGTATATGAAAATAGAGTGATTATCTTTTGAAGTGAATCAAAACACTTATCTTTGTAAAATCAAGTAACAACATTATTATCCAAACGTCCAAGTTTGCCTAATTTCAAATGTTCACGTTTCTTATTTTAGAAAGGTTTCGTAGTTCATAGTCTTATCCATTTAAGAATATAATTCTCTCTTTTAAACTATCTGAGAACATAAGCCTTATATGTGAGTAGGATAATCTCGTTTATAACAATCTTATTACAGCAGCCATGATCTAGGAAATATCATTTTGTCTCATCTTAGCTTCTATGCAGATGGAAGTTTCTACTGGTTTTAATAATACTTAATCTGTTAAAACATTTCCTTTTATTAACGCTGCAGTGGTTTGTCGATACACATTCGATTTCAAATCAAGAAACATTCTTAAGCCGTTATACCTAACTTCCCATAAAGCTAGTATAACTCTTAAGTTTTCAAAAACCAAGTGTTACTTCTTCTTTCAAAATGATTCAAAAATCTTTTGAAATACTTCAAGTTCTTTATTAACACATAACAAGCCAGTTATAGTTCAAACCAGTTACCTTAAAAAAAACCACATGTATTTTCTTACCAACATAAAGCTGTTATAACCAACTTCCCATAAAGCCGTTATAACACTTTATGTTTTACACCAATCAAATACATTTAGCACATGTACGTCTACCATACTACATAGTTCACACATATCATGCTAGAAGAGATAGGAAGAGGTTCACATACCTCGCGACGAGTATCGACTAATAGCAAAACGCTCCAAGTACTTCAAACCGTCGGCTACTCCTTAGCTAATAGATCGCGCCATACGTAGTACTTCAACCTATAAGGCCACAAGGCGCTTATTAACATTTAGATCCCTTCGTAGAACATTCTACAGAAAATTCAAAGACTCTCCGCACATGACAGCGTAAATCTCCTCCTCTATCGGCGGCTATCAAGCCAACCGGGGGTTCATACATCTAACGGACGTGCACAATTCTACCTCACGTAAAAGCTACACAAGTCTCTTTATGTCTGATCCTATGTAAGCGATTCGATTACTCTTCTTTCGAAAAGGTTTCTTATTATACAGGCTTAAGTCAAAAGACATTGCTGATAACAACGCTCAGTTCTAAATATAGTATACTTCAACTATAGTCTAACAATCATGTAATTTCCAATTACAATAGAGGGACAAGATATTTACCTCGATAAGCCCATAATTATCCAAGTATAAATGTCGATCCTTAGCAACGCTTAGCTCCTACTCCGGGTGCTCTAACCCGCTCCAAACAACCCTTAGAAGTTCTAACCAACTTCTACTTAAATACTTCAATCAATCAATGAAGATTTCCTTAGGGTTTCGGTTTGAGACAAAAAGGACATACGGTAGTATTTCCGGGCTCTACGTATAGAGGTTTCTTTGTAATACTACAAGGTATACGGCTAAGGTAATTTGGGTATAGTAACAATACTTTTGAGAGTATTTCTACCAAGAGGGGGGGTGTATTCTACGAGAACAACAAGGCAAGGGGGGGGGTACCTCACGGCACACCACTAGGAGGGGGGGGTGTACCCCTCGGCCAAGGCCTCTAGGAGGGGGGGGTGCACCCCTCGGCCAAGGCTTCACAAAGGAAGAGGGGAGGGACGAAACCAACAAGGAGGGAGGGAGGTTTTCAAGACTTGGAAATTATGGAATTGATGAAGAAGTCTTCAAAGGGGGAGGGTATTTATAGGCCAAGCAAAGGCCAACCAATGGCCAAGATCTAGCCAAGTGGGGGGCAAGTGGAGGGCCAAGATATGCCCAAGTGCCCCCTAGACCCTACTCCTTAAAACCCTCACAAATATCTACACAAATATCAACCAACACTTGCTCATCCATTCGGCCCTAACCGCCCCTTCAAGTCCACCAACGAGAGGGTGCCAAGTGTTGCCCTCTCGTTGGTCCAAAACGTTTCGTCTCTCGGAAAAATCCGCAAAAATACTAAATGACATAGCCGTAATTTACCGCCCGTAAGTTAGGTAGAGCGTTTCGTCGAAAACGACTCTAAGGTGTTGTGTACAAACATATTTCGGCGAGGGTGCCACGTGGGGTGACACGTGTCGCCCCGATTAAATCAAAATATTTCGTCCTCGAAAATATCCATACGGCCAAAATCTCAAAATCAAAGCGGGCCCACAAACCGTAAATTTCTCCGTGGGCCCACGTGACCATTCAGAAAAATAAAATCCCAAAATTCTAATATAATCTAAGAAGTCCAAATACCAAATCAGAATCAAATTCCCATTAACGAACCTTTTCCTTCACAAAACCGGAAACTTTTCCGTGGAAAAATCACCTCTTTCTTCCTTTCCAATCTTTACAGTATTCTCGCACGTGCGTCCTCGCATACATACCACGGAACTACGGGTATAACATTCTCCCCTCTTAGAAACATTCGTCCGAATGTTCCTTCTAAGTCCCCAAACATACAAGCGTCGATATAGTCTACTACTATACTTATGAGAACAATCCCGCCACACCGCCATGAAACACACTGCGCAAAAACTTACATCCAAGCCCACGAGGAAACACCTCTACATCACCACAAATACCTCTTCCCGGGGTCAAAAATATACTTCCTTAGTCACTGATACCACTTTTGTCACTTTGTCGCGAGCCTTGCTCCGACGACCCAACAAATGGTACCGGGCTACTTGCGATCCCTGAGGCATGCCCTCACGGCCATCTTCTCGGGACGTGCCATACGGAGAGCCACGGTTCGGGTCTGTTCCCGTGGTAGAGGCTCTGGCCTCTTTATACGCTCAGCCCCCCGAACAACAATACGAAAGACCGGACGTGCTGCCTCCTAAGTCGGACGGCAATTGCTAACATATAGGCAACCTGGCCTATTCTTCACATGAACTAAAAAGGCCCAAAGTAACTCGGGCTAAGTTCCTTCTGATTCCAAAACTCGTCACACCCAATCCGGGGTGGTACTTTCAAGAAGATCGACCGTCAGCCTGAACTCTAAGCGTCGTCGCCGATTATCCGTACGATTTCTCTGAGCTGCCAGAACCTCTTCTGGACAAACTTCACCCTAACCGCAGTCTGCTGGAACAAGCCTGAACCAACTATCTGAACCTTGCCAACGTCGAACCAATCGACCGGCAACTTACACTTCCGCCCCCTACAAGGCTTCATAAGGCGACATCCGAACACTGAAATGGTAGCTTAAACGCTCCCTCCACAGGAACCAACAATCCTCACAATTACCCCTGAACTCCACACACTGGCCCGAGGGCGAATGCGATTCTGAGACTCACCTGAGTTCTTAACCCTGCCTGGTCAAACTCTTAGAAAACGAAAATAGCCAACACAGGCTTCACTGCCTGTCATAAGGTGAAGGTAGGCACCCCGTGCAGCCTTACAACCTTTCTGATATAATCAACACTGCAAGTACATGGTCTCGATCGAAAAACACGACGGGCTGCCCCCATCGGCCCGACTACTGGTCGAATGCATCCACGAACTCGTACGCTGGTTAACTAAACATGGGCCTAACACCCTCATGACCCTATCACAAGGCGGGACCACCTGGCCCGACCCCATAAAAGCAGTCGCGGGTTGACCCGCGACGTGGCCTCAACCTGACCCGGCAACGCGCAAAACACTAGTTCCCCGAAGGAACAATCTCACTAATCACGTTCCGAAAACCTAGCGGTCTTCTTAGCTCAACTACCCCCTTTCATTCCACACTACTAGGGACCTATCCCAAACATAGCTCACGTGCACTATGCACTTCTGATAAGGATCAAACATAACACTACACCTTTTCTTGAGATGGCCTCACCTCTAAGGTCTCTACGTATAACACTCTAAGGCCCACACCTTCTCTAACCCCCAAAATCTTACTCGGTTAACCCACCATGATTTCTATGCTTCTCGGCCTGATGCGCATAAGCCCGTACACAGGCCATGCTCAAGCCTAACTGGAGAATTACTCTTGCACGACCCTCTCTTAGATAGCCATCAAGACTCGCGGTACATCGGTATACTCTCTGGTAGCCAAATCCATAGCTAGTAACAGGGTCGCCTCTTTGCAATCCATGTTCTCTGTTCCTGGTCGTGGAACTGAAGGTTCAAATATCATGGCCGCAGTAGGAACTGCCGCCGTCGTGCTAAACTTTACTAGGACTAGTGATGTCGCAGAAATCCCCGAATGAAGCATTACCCTAGGTAATGATTGGGCCTGCCCACGTAACCCTCTGAGCTCTACTCGCAACTCCCTCGGCTTTGCCCCGCCACGGGCGGGTTGCCCTACGCGGAGGCATAACGGTAAGGGAAAGAAATACGTGAGAGGGTCCAACTTACAACGCAGCTCTAAGGCACGATCTCAGAGTGAGAAGAATAGAAACCAATCCTAAATATCCTATAGCCTCCTGATTATTGGTGTGGTGCACAACACACCGATAATCAAGACTCTACTGGATACTGCGTAGACACTTTCGAGGATTAACACGGCTCGATACCACTTTTGTCACGACCGAACCGGGCGTGAATGGTGCCTTACCGGGCACCTAGTGATACAACATCGAGTAATCGGAATATAAACAATAACGTGAAATAACAAGAAGTATAAAACAATAATCAGGAAAACTTGCCTTTCGGCATATATAAACAATCTTTTAAAGCGAGCAGTTTAATCCTTTTACAACCACCTTACATCGGTACTCTGCACCTCTATGAATGAAATGACAACAACGACGGGGCGGGGCCGTCATACCACGAATGTAAGCACCTGACAACAGGGGACTATACCAAGATAAGCCTCGGAGAAAGCGGAGCTTTCCCGAATCTTGACGTGACCCTAGAGCGAGGATCAACGGCGGTGTACCTTTACTGCGGCATGAACGCGGCCCGAAGGAGGTCGATCTGGCAGTACCAAGTATGTGAAACCGAAAATAACTCACGTAAATGAAATCATAGTAGTCTATCTGACGAGAGACATGTATGATAACCAAACTACGATTCGGCATAAATAGCGATCATGCAAGTCGTGACTCACGCCTCAAGTCATCACTCAAATTTAACAATGGGTCTCACGCCCAACATCAATCGTGCGTGGAATACCTTCACCGGCTGGCGGTTTATGATATACAAGCACCAAGGAATACACATGAACACCGTGTCCCACCGTGTCCTAATAAAACGATGAGGGTAAATGCGAAGGCATAGCCGACTACTAACACCAGCATGCAACAAGGTCATAAAGCGTGTCATGATATCTGTCTGCATCACATGATAAAAGTGGTCACTCGCGCAGATATCAAATGTGCGCGTCTAGCCTCGAACTTTCCATAGCCCGCATAGGCCAACCTCATAGGCCGCGTGAGGTATAACCCCGCATCGAGGTAGCTACTCCGGCGTATCACCGACTCGCGATCGCGTAGCCACAAAGACCGCGTGACCACGCGGGCGTAAACTAACACGGAACTCCGTAGTTCCGCATGGATCCCTGGACCCGCATGAGGTATTCTCGAATCATGGTCCTGCATCACCGAAGTCTACCCGCGTCGGAGGCGACAACCTCGGACACAAGTCAAGGTAAGTGGTACAATACCAACATAACGGCTGATAGTCAAACAACTTTAAGCGCAGTCGAGGGGAAAACCCCTTTACACTAACATCACAAGATACTAACACACGTAGTATCCTAACATGTTTACTTATCAAATCAACAAGAAAGTATTACAAGGCTATCACAAACCAATACAATCAAGTTATTCACACATAAGGTACTTTCTACTATGTGTCAACATGTTCGGGTTTCTATCCCCAAAGTACTTCATACATTAACTTTTTTAAAAGATACGTTACTTTCACAAAAGTCACACAATACCGTAGTATATGAAAATAGAGTGATTATCTTTTGAAGTGAATCAAAACACTTATCTTTGTAAAATCAAGTAACAACATTATTATCCAAACGTCCAAGTTTGCCTAATTTCAAATGTTCACGTTTCTTATTTTAGAAAGGTTTCGTAGTTCATAGTCTTATCCATTTAAGAATATAATTCTCTCTTTTAAACTATCTGAGAACATAAGCCTTATATGTGAGTAGGATATTCTCGTTTATAACAATCTTATTACAAAGACCATGATCTAGGAAATATCATTTTGTCTCATCTTAGCTTCTATGCGGATGGAAGTTTCTCTTGGTTTTAATAATACTTAATCTGTTAAAACATTTCCTTTTATTAACGCTGCGATGGTTTGTCGATACACATTCTGATTTTCGAAATCAGTAAAACATTCTTAAGCCGTTATACCTAACTTCCCATAAAGCTAGTATAACTCTTAAGTTTTCAAAAACCAAGTGTTACTTCTTCTTTCAAAATGATTCAAAATCTTTTGAAATACTTCAAGTTCTTTATTAACACATAACAAGCGATTTATAGTTCAAACCCGATTACCTTAAAAAAACCACATGTATTTTCTTACCAACATAAAGTCATTATAACCAACTTCCCATAAAGCCGTTATAACACTTTATGTTTTACACCAATCAAATACATTTAGCACGTATCGCCTACCGTACTACATAGTTCACACATATCATGCTAGAAGAGATAGGAAGAGGTTCACATACCTCGCGACAGTATCGACTAATAGCAAAACGCTCAGTACTTCAAACCGTCGGCTACTCCTTAGCAATAGATCGCGCCATACGTAGTACTTCAACCTATAAGGCCACTGGCGCTTATTAACATTTAGATCCTTCGTAGAACATTCTACGAAAATTCGGCACCTCCCCCATGACAGCGTAAATCTCCTCTCTATCGGGCTATCAAGCCAACCGGGGGTTCATACATCTAACGGGCGTGAACAATTCTACCTCACGTAAAAGCTACACAAGTCTCGTTGTCACGCCCGGTCGGGCGTGATCGTGCCTTACCCCGGGCACCCTAGTGATACAACATCAGAGAAAACTAGCGGAAAATAAAACACGAGTCATGAAACAAGAGATATAATAAATAAACTGGCCAACCAAAACAGTTGCCTTCAGTATATACATAAAAACCCGAACAGTTATCCTTTACAAACCACACTTGCAATTACTCTGCACCTCTAAGATTTACAACAACTATGACGGTCGTGGCCACATACCACAGAATGTACAAGAACCTACAACTCGAGAAACATACCAAAGATAAGCCTCCAAGGAACGGAGCTTTCAACACGCTGAAATGAGATCCTAAGAGCGGGGATCCACGATCGATGTACCTCTACTGCGGCATGAACGCAGCCCCGAAGGAGGTCGATCTGACAATTGCAGTATGTGAAATCACAACATCAGTAAATGAAATCATAATAGCTTAAAAGCGGGAGACATGTATGATAACCAAAATACAAGACGCAACATAAGCGATCAGTCGGGGACTCACGCCTCAAAGTCACCACTCAAATATAACTATGGGTCTCACGCCCACAACATCCATCATGTTCGCATCATGGCGCGTGCCGGAATCTTGCATCGGTGTAGACATGTCCATGATGCAACAATAACAAGGCGCGTGGCCACGTACCGGAATCTGCGTGGTGTAGACATGCCCATGTAACCTCAATAACAATATCGGGTGGTCAACCGCGCGTGGCCACATGCCGGAATCTGCGACGGTGTGAACGCGTCCATGTTGCGGTAATAACCATATATCGGGTAATCAACGGCGACGCATGTCGCGTGCCGAATCTGCGTCGGTGTAGACATGTCCATGTGACATCAACAACAAGACAAGAATCAAAATGGAAACATACGTGGAATTCTCCATCACCGCCAAGACGCGTCAGTAAGTTCTCAATAAGTCAACCGCCTATCGAGACGCGGTAACACAGAAATACCACACTTGCACAACAAAGGCTATCATCACAAGCATAGGCAAGTTTCACAACAACAAGCATAGGCAAGTTTCAGAACAACAAGCAAAGGCAAGTTTCACAATAACAAGCAAAGGCAAGTTTCACAACAACTCAAAGTACTTTCATTTTATGCCAAAGTCCGGGTTTTTAACCCCAAAGTACTACATACGTTAAGTTCTTTTAAAAGAGATCCATTACTTTTATAAAAGTCACCCGATATCCGTAGTGTTAGAATGACCAACCCACATTCCCTTTTCAAAATCAAGTAACAACATTCTTTTCCTAAGTTCCAGTTTGCCTAGTTTCAATTACTCAAGCTTCTCATTTTCAAATGGTTTCATAGTTTCCAAACTTAATCACTTGATTCCTTTTAGAACAATTGAGTAATATATGTCTCACGTGAGTAGGTTATTCTTGTTTACAACATTCTTATTACAATGACCATGATCTAGAAAATCTATATCATTTTGTCTCATCTTAGTTTCTATGCGGATGGAGGTTTCTCTGGTTTTAATACGATTCATCATTATTCAATACATTTTCCTTTATTAACGCGCAGCTGGTGATGCACGATACATTCGATTTCAAATCAAGAAACATTATCCCTTTAAATAAAACCAAGTACTCATTACTCACGAATGAGGTTTCACACAAACATTCACATTAAAACAAATAAGTTAAGTCTCTTATCTTATAAGATCAAGTCTCTTAACTTCTAACATCGATAAACCATTTTCTTTACCTCTCTTAAGACATTATACCTAACTCCCATAAAGCTAGTATAACTCTTTTTAAAACCTTTTAAAACCAAGTGTTACTCTCCTTCCAAAACGATTTATAAATCTTTTGAAATACATCAAGTTCTTTATTATAACTAGCGATTATAATTCACATCGATTACCTTTTAAAACCACAAAGTATTTTCTTACCTACATAAATTTTATAACCAACTTCCCATAAAGCCGTTATAACACTTTATGTTTTAAGAACAATCAAACACGCTTAACACATGTGCGTCTACCGTACTACATAGTTCACACATATCATGCTAGAAGAGATAGGAAGAGGTTCACATACCTCGCGACGATTATCGACAATAAGCAAAAAGCTCCAAGTACTACAACCTTGCTAGCCCTTTCCACTCCTCGAGTAGAATACGCTACTCTTAGTACTTTCACCTATAAAGGTCACAAACGTCTATTAACCCCAAAACACAAGTTTCTATCTTTCTACCGAAAATTCGGCAGCACCTCCCCCCCCCCCCGCAACAGCGTAAATCTCCTCCTTTATCGAGGTCGGCTACCAAGCCAACCAGGGGGGGGGGTTAACACGTCTAACCGGACGCGTACAATTCTACTACACAGTAATGCTACATAAGTCTCATGTCTGACCTAGGTAATTACGATTCGATTCTTCTCTTTATTATCCTTCTATGTGATTCTTTGCTCAATTCTTTATTCTTCAGGCTTAAGTCAAAAGACATTGCCACAATACTAAGTTCAGTTCTATATATAGTATACAACAACTATATATTCAACACTTATGTAATTTCCAATTACAATAGAAGGACAGTAGTGTTTACCTCGATAAGCCCAAAATTATCCAAGTATAAAGTCGATCCTGAGCAACGCTAGCTCTACTCAGCGCTCAACAACCCTTAGAAGTTCTAACCAACTTCTACTTACAACTTCAACAACGGTGAAGATTTCCTTAGGGTTTCGTTTTTGTGGCTAAAGGAAGTATAATCGTATTTTCGGGCTTTTGTATAAGTGTAACCTTGGGAATACTACAAGGTATTTGGGCAAGGTATTTGGACATTACAACAATACTAGGAGAGTATTTCTATACCACAACAAGGGTATTATACGAAAACAACTAGGCTAGTGGGTACCCACATGCTAGACACCACAAAGGGGAGGGGAGGCTCTCGGCCAAAGGCGCCTTAACCAGGGAGGGGTGTTGGGCGATTTCAAGGTTGAGGGGAGGAGAGATTTTTAACACTTAGAACAATTTTGGATGAAGAAGTTCATCAACATGGAGGGTATTTATAGGTGAAGAAATGGCCAACCAATGGCCAAGATTCTTCAAGTGTATAGCAAGTGTAAGGTCAAGATCAAGCCATGTGTTTGTGGGTCCCACTTGCTCATCAACTACACAAAAATATCCTACCTAACCTTGACCAAAATTGGGCAACAAAAGCGTGCCAAGAATGGCCATTTCGCGTCCCTTTGCTTCCAATGTGAGGTGACACATGCCACCCTCCGTTGTCCAAAATGTTCGTCTCTCGGATAAATCCAAAAATTATAAATGACATAGCGAATTTTCCCAACAAAAGTGTGAAAGCGTTTAGTCGAAACGACTATAATCGGGTGTTGTGTACAAATTTGAAACTTGCCTAACTTAAGGCTCAAATTTTCTACGTCGTCCTCACGCATATACTCAAAATACGGTATAACAACCGTATGTCTGATCCTATGTAAAAGCGATTCGATTCTTCTTTGAAAAGGTTTCTTATTATACGAGCTTAAGTCAAAAGACATTGCGATAACAACGCCTCGATTAAATATAGTATACTTCAACTATAGTCTAACAATCATGTAATTTCCAATTACAATAGAGGTACAAGATATTTACATCGATAAGCCCATAATTATCCAAGTATAAATGTCGATCCTTAGCAACGCTTAGCTCATACTCAGGGTGCTCCAAACCGCTCCAAACAACCCTTAGAAGTTCTAACCAACTTCTACTTAAATACTTCAATCAATCAATGAAGATTTCCTTAGGGTTTCGGTTTGAGACAAAAAGGACATACGGTAGTATTTCCGGGCTCTACGTATAGAGGTTTCTTTGGAATACTACAAGGTATACGGCTAAGGTAATTTGGGTATAGTAACAATACTTTTGAGAGTATTTCTACCAAGAGGGGGGGGTGTATTCTACGAAAACAACAAGGCAAGAGTGGGGGTACCTCGACACACCACTAGGAGGGTGTACCCTCGGCCAAGGCCTCTAGGAGGGGGGGGTGCACCCCTCGGCCAAGGCTTCACAAAGGAAGAGGGGAGGGACGAAACCAACAAGGAGGGAGGGAGGTTTTCAAGACTTGGAAATTATGGAATTGATGAAGAAGTCTTCAAAGGGGGAGGGTATTTATAGGCCAAGCAAAGGCCAACCAATGGCCAAGATCTAGCCAAGTGGGGGGGCAAGTGGAGGGCCAAGATATGCCCAAGTGCCCCCTAGACCCTACTCCTTAAAACCCTCACAAATATCTACACAAATATCAACCAACACTTGCTCATCCATTCGGCCCTAACCGCCCCTTCAAGTCCACCAACGAGAGGGTGCCAAGTGTTGCCCTCTCGTTGGTCCAAAACGTTTCGTCTCTCGGAAAAATCCGCAAAAATACTAAATGACATAGCCGTAATTTACCGCCGTAAGTTAGGTAGAAGGTTTCGAAAAACGACTCTAACCGGGTGTTGTGTACAAACATATTTCGGCCAAGGGTGCCACATGGGGGTGACACGTGTCGCCCCCCGATTCGTCCAAAATATTTCGTCCTCCGAAAATATCCATAACGGCCAAAATCTCAAAATCAAAGCGGGCCCCACAAAACCGTAAATTTCTCCCGTGGGCCCCACGTGACCATTTCCGAAAAATAAAATCCCAAAATTCTAATATAATCTAAGAAGTCCAAATACCAAATCTGGGAATCAAATTCCCATTAACGAACCTTTTTCCTTCACAAAAACCGGAAACTTTTCCGTGGAAAAATCACCTCTTTCTTCCTTTCCAATCTTTCTGTCGTATTCTCGTACGTACGTCCTCGCATACATACCCTGGAACTACGGGGTATAACAAGTCATACCTTGTGGGTCACCTTATAAAAAAAATTAGGTAACTGCTTTTGGATTTGTATATATATCCAGGGAGGTAGCCTTATCGGCTAACCTATTATTTATTAATTGTTGAGTGTATGTATGTTCCACTGATTATCTCTGATGTATACCTGTAAGGGTGCCCAGGTAGGGCACCAGTCGCGGGCCCGGGGTCGGGTCGTGACAAAAGTGGTATCAGAGCAGTTAGTCCTCAGAAAGTGTCTATAGACCGTGTCTAGTAGAGTCTTGATTATCGGTGTGTTGTGCACCACATCTATAATCAGGAGGCTGCAGGGCATTTAGGATTGGTTTCCATTCTTCTCTCTCCGAGATCATGCAGTAGAGTTGTCCTACTAGGTTGAATCCTCTCTGACCTATTCTTATGTATCAGTTATGCCTCCACGGAAGGAGACCAGGGCACAGAAGGGCAAGGCAGCAGCAAAAGTTGCTAGTGGTACACAGAGGATTACTAGGATTCAGACCCAGACTATGCCTGAGGTTATGGGCGGATCGGCGAGTTCGTGCACGGCGATAGACAGAGGCAAAGGCGGTAGCCTGCAGGTTACGGTACCGAGCCTCAGTTCCACGGCCGGTGAGTATAGAGATTACGGATAACAAATCCGGTTATTGACTAGCATTGTGGTAGGCGGCAAACAGAGGCCGTGCTAACCCCTAGAGTGATTTGAGGATTCGGGACTTTCTGAGTTGTAATCCACCCGAGTTCTATGGTTCAAGGTCTGAGGAGGATCCTCAGGAGTTCATTCTGCAGGTGCAGTGGACTATGCAGGTTCTTAGGGCCTCGGAGACGGAGTCTGTTGTGTTAGCTTCTTACCGGTTACGCGATATTGCGTTGAACTGGTTTGATTCGTGGGAGTTGTCTAGAGGTGTGTGTGCTCCTCCAGCTGTTTGGGATGAGTTCACAGAAGCCTTCCTCGATCACTTTTTGCCTCCTGAGACGAGGAGAGCCCTCCTGGATAGGTTCTTGGCATTGAGACATAATGGGAGGACCATCAGAGAGTACAACCTGGAGTTTGGCTCATTGGCCAGGTATGCGCCCACTATTGTGGCGGACATGGCAGACAGAGTTCACCACTATGTGATGGGGCTAGACCGTTATATGGTTACTGTATGTCTGGGAGTGGCCCTTCAGCCAGGTATGGATATTGCCAGGATGCAGGTTTATGCACAAGGGATTGAGGACAGAGAGAGAGAGGGCCAGCCAGGCCCAATCCAGCCCAAGAGGGCCAGGACGGCAGGGCCTCAGGATAGCTTTCGGGGTGGACAGCCTCAACAATAGGCTGGGTCTACATTTCAGCTGACGCAGAGTGCTCCTTCCCATTCTTCTGGGAGGCGGTTTGACCGCCGGGGATATTCGAGGCGGTCGAGACTCCATGGCCGCAGTTCACGGTGTCAGGGGCGGTAGCGAGAGGCCACCTTTGCCTCGGTGTGGTTACTGTGGTAGATCTCATTTCGGGGAGTGTCGGACTATGTCGACCGCTTGTTATGCTTGTGGCTAGCAGGGTCATTTGGCGAGAGAATGTCCGACCAGAGGTGGCAGTGGTGGGATAGCACAGTCTACTGGATCAGTTGCGGGTTCTTCGCCTTCGATGGCTAGGCAGGATGTTCATGCACCGGCGATCCGCGGCAGTCGTGTGGTAGCGATTCCCGATTTAGCACCTTTTACCCGCCTATGTGATTTCAGGTATATCTTTGATCCTTTAGAGACTTGTATGCATGATAAAGTTGTTGTATGCTTAAGTGTAATTAATGGATTATTGAGACTATGTATGTATGCTAGAAGTAGGTTGGAAGTACGATAAGAGAATCCTTTTAGGCCTTGAATGGGAGTAAATAACGTTAGTGCCCCCTTGGGATCTGTTTTCTTGGTTGACAGTGATGGATGGATATGCGAGGGCGGTATCTTAGGACCATAGGTGGCATAATAAGGTTCCATTAAGTGTAAAGTACGAGGATGTACCAAAAATATTAGAATGACTCCAAAAGAACATTCGGGGACGAATGTTTCTAAGGGGGGAAGAATGTTACACCCCGTAAATTCAAGAGAATAAGTAAGAACGTACGAAAGGAATCAAGATTTAAATTTTGGAAAGATAGGTTGACAGAATGTTTCAGACGGGTTTTAGTCAACTTTGAGGCGGTTTATGTTTAGTTGCATTAGGAGTTTCTAGGTGTTTCAAAGGCCTAGTATGTAGTTCGTTGAGTCTAGTTCGCAACGCAACAAACCGTTCGTCAATAGGACATCGGAGTAGAAAGTTATGGAAGTTACAAGATCAGTGCGCAGTCGAGCAGAAAAGTATTTTCGGTCAGGGGCCACAGCGCCGCGGCGCCGGATGCAGGGCCGCGGCGCCGGATATACTGAAAGTTCTCTGAAGTTGCAGCGCTGCGACGCCGGAATGCAGGGCCGCGTCTTGAAGTTTCGGAGGTTTTATTGCGGCCATGTAAGACATGGCGCCGAGGCGGGTTTTTGCGAAATTTGGGGGGAAAATCAGAAGATTTTTTTTAAAAAGGTCATGGGAGGGTGACAAGTGTCCCTCCTATCTGATTGTAGGGAAGTCCTATTTATTGACCAAGTCTTGAAGACTTGGTCATTCTTCAAAAAAAAAAACCCTTCTCTCTAAAAATTTCCTCTTCCTTCTCTCTAAAAATTCCTCTCCCTTCTCTCTAAAAATTCAAGGAGAAACCAAGGCCTAGAGAAATTTCGGAAAGGTGGCAAGAAGGAAACATGTTGACAAGCTTGTAGGAGGTTTGTGGAGGTGATTGTGGAAAGAAGACAAGTGAAATTTGTTGGACTAATTTGGGTAAACTCTAAGGTAACAATCCACTCTCCTTTTTAAGTAAATTGTGTTGCATGTGTGGAAGAAAGGACTTATAGTTGTCAATATTGCTTTTAGATATATTGCATGTAGGAATAATGATTTGGATTTGAAAGGATTGGATAAGGATGATATGTGAGCATGTTATAGCCAAGATACTACCTTAAACTTATTGGATTATTTAATTTGTATTGTGGGGCAGAATTTTACACGTCCAAGTTAGGCGTGTAATCCCCTTGTATTGTTGAATTGTTGTGCCTTAAATGTGGCGTTTGGTTATTGAATTCGGACCTTGGAAAAGGTGGAAAAGTACGTAGAAACAAATGAAGTGTTGTCCAATTTTCCGTAGAATAAGGGACTTTACATTAGAATATTCTACGTTGAAGCTAGAAGCTAATAGACGTATTATGGTCATTATAGGTTGACATCTACGGACGACATATTGGACTTGGCAAGTTGATTAAGCCGGAGTGGTATGTGGAAACTTTCTTATCTCTTGAGCATGAGTAGTTATAACTGTATAGTACGGTAGACGTACGTGATTTAAATGAAGTAAATCCATTTGGTATCCTTGACTTGTTTTAAGAATGTCTAAGTTGGTTGAGTTAGAGAGTTAACTCACTTGTTCTTGAGGAATGGTTTATTCTAATAAGGTAGACAAGGATTTCTTGACATGAAAAAGTATAGAATACTTGATGTGGAAAGTATTGAGTATTGAATCATTCTAAAGATAAGAGTCCTGAATTTTAAGTTAAGAAACTTGTTTTCTAAAGATAAGAGACTTGAAGTATTTTGAAAATTGTGTAACCTGATTTGAAGTATAAGTCTCTTGGTCATAAAAAGAACGGAATTGTCTGAGATATAAGGAGTTATAACGTCTTTATGGGAAGTTAGTTATAACAGCTTTATGAAAGGATAAGGAGGTCTTAGTTTCTAAAGCATAAAGTTAGTATAACGACTTTATGGGAAGTTGGTTATAATAACTTTATGGAAGGTTAAAGGTATGGTTTTCTCGAGTAGGGTAAACAAAGATATAAGAATCGAAGTTAAGTAGGGCAATTTGATTTAAAGGCATCAATTGCTTAAAGTGTAAAATGGGGGTCACTTGATTTAGAAGCCAGAAGCATAATTCTAAAAGTGTAGTGACTTGTTTGAAATGTAGATAAGCCTTGATACTACGGGGGTTAGTATCTTGGGGTCTTATGTGAAAAAGGATCTTTTGAAAGAATAGAAGTACATAGTACTTCGGGTTAAATTTGTCACGACCCGAACCCGGGCCCGTGACTGGTGCCTTACCCCGGGCACCCAAGTAGCCATACATCAGAGTAATCAGCGGAATATAAAACAAGACATGAATAAAGTGAAGTGTAAAACAATTTTTCTGCGAAAAGTTGCCTTCCGGCATATATATATAACAATTAGAACAGTTACATCCCTTTTTACAACTCTGCCCACAACAGTACTACAGACCTCTACGAATGATATGACAACAACGACGGGACAGGGCCCCGCCATACCCCTGAATGTAAGCACCTACAACAACAGGGGACTATACCAAAGATAAGCCTCCGAAGAAACGGAGCTTCCTGAGCGAATGTGATCCTAAGAGCGAGGATCGATGGTCGTGTACCTCTACTGCGGCATGAACAGCCCCGAAGGAGTCGATCTGACAACAGTACCAAGTATGTGGCCCGAAAATCACGTAAATGAAATCATAGTAGTCAATATAAAGCGGGAGACATGTATGATAACCAAACTACGATTCACAATAAATAGCGATCATGTCAAGTCGTGACTCACGCCGCCAAAGCCATCACTCAAATATAACTACGGTCTCACGCCCACCACATAAACAAGAGCGAAATGGATATCAGAATCGGTCTTTTCTAGGCCGCTAATGATCGAAGCAAGGCCAATCGCCCATAGTATCATTATGCGTGCCTACTCCTGGACTTCCCGCAGCCCGCATAGGTCACACATAGACCCGCATAGGTCGTATAGACCCGCATCGGGGGTAGCTAACCCCGGTACCCTCCTGGACTCCCACCGCCCGCATAGTCTCAATAGACCGCATAGTCACACAGACCGCAGAGGGCATCCCCCGCATCAGGATAAAACACCCGGAATGATCAATCCTGGAGCATACCGCTACTCCGCATAGTCATATAGACCGCATAGGCCGTATAGACCCGCATCAAGGGTTGCAAGCCCTCGGTATAACAAGTCAAGGGGGTATGTGATATAATAACAGTACAACGGGCTTAAAGTTCAACAACGTAAGCACAACAAGAATATCACAAGATACTAGCACACGTAGCATCCTAACATGTTTACTTATCAAATCAACAAGAAAGTATTACAAGGCTATCACAGACCAATACAATCAAGTTCTTTACACAAGGTACTTTCTACTTTATGTTAACAAGTTCGGGAATTTATCCCCAAAGTACTTCATACATTAACTCTTTAAAAGAACCGTTTCTTTCACGAAAGTCACACAATACCCGTAGTATAAAAATAGAGTGACTATCTTTTTAAGTAAACCAAAACACTTCCCTTTGTAAAATCAAGTAACAACATTATTTTCCAAACGTTCAAGTTTGCCTAATTTCAAATGCTCAAGTTTCTCATTTTCGAAAGATTTCGTAGTTCATAGTTTTAATCACTTAATGATATAATTCTCCTTTAAAACAATTTGAGAAACATATGCCTTATATGTGAGTAGGTTATTCTTGTTCGTAATCAATCTTATTTAAGCAGCCATGATCTAGGAAATGTAATATCATTTTGTCTCATCTTAGCTTCTATGCAGATGGAGGTTTCTACTGATTTTAATAATACTTTATTAGTCAATACATTTCCCTTTATTAGCGCTGTTGTGGTTTGTTCGATACTTATTCTGATTTCCGAAATCAATAAAACATTATTCCTTTTAAAAAAACCAAGTACTCATTACTCACGAATGAGGTTTCACACAAAATTCATATTTAATTTATTTAAGTCAAGTCTCTTATCTTTTAAGATCAAGTCTCTTAACTTCTAAAATCAATAAACCATTCTTTTTATCTCTCTTAAGCTGTTATACCTAACTTCCCATAAAGCTAGTATAACTCTTAAGTTTTTAAAACCAAGTATTACTCTTCTTTCAAAAAGGATTCTTAATTCTTTGAAATACTTCAAGATTCTTATTATTCAGGCTTAAGTCAAAAGACATTGCCGTACAACTACGTTCAGTTAACACACGTACGTCTACCGTACTACATATATATTCTTTTTAAAATATCATGCTCAAGAGGATAGGAAGAATCACATACCTCGCGACGATTATCGACTATTAGCAAAACGCTCCATGGCTATAACCCGGCTAGCCTTGTCAACCTTTCAAGTAGTACATGCTACTCGCAGAACATTCAACCTATAAAGGTTATATTAGTCTACCATATTCAACATTAATATTCTTCTGATGTGATTTCAGTTCAAGTCTTTTCTGTAATATCCTTCTATTATAGTTCAATTCTCTTCTATGAATCTTATATTCATTTATATACTACTACAGTATGTAATTTCCAATTACAATATAAGGATAAGAGTATTTACCTCGATAAGCCCAAAATTATCCAAGTTCTAATGTCGATCCTGAGCAACGTTTAGCTCCTACTCCGGGTGCTCCAACCCGCCCCAAACAACCCTTAGAAGTTCTACGAAACTTCTTCCTAATACTTCAACCAACTGTGAAGATTTTCCTTAGGGTTTCGTTTAGTGACTGAAGGGAAGTATAATAGTATTTCTGGGCTTTTAGTATAGGTGTAACCTTGGAATACTACAAGGTATTTGGGCCAAGGTATTTTGGAATAGTAACAATACTTGGAGAATACTTTTCTACCAAGGGGGGGGGGTATTTATACGAGGCAACTCAAGAGAGAGGGGGGGGGGGGTACTCTCGGCCAAGGCCACTAGGAGGGGGGGTGTACCCCTCGGCCAAGGGCCTTCTCAAAGGGGAGGAAGGCTTGGGCCGAACCATAGAGAGGGAGGGAGAGGGTTTTCAAGACTTAGGGATTTTTGTGGATGAAGAAGTCTTCACAAAGGGGGTGTATTTATAGGACAACCAAGGGCCAAGATCAAGCCAAGTGGTAGGCAAGTGTAGGGTGAGGATTTACCCATGTGTACCTTATCCATCTACCACACCAACTATCACAAATATCCTACCTAACCCAAGACTCCAAATCGTCCCATAGACGCCCACACATCCGCCAATTAGAGGGTGACAAGTGTCGCCCTCCCGTTGGTCCAAAATATTTCATCTCTCGGAAAAATCCGCAAAAAAATATAAATGACATAGCCGAAATTTTCCCTTCGCAAGTTTTGTAAAACGTTTCGTCGGAAAACGATTCTTTTCGGGTGTTGTGCACAAAATTTCGTCCTTGCCTAATCTTTAAGGCTCAAACTTTTCTACGTACGTCCTCACGTATATATTCTGGAAATACGGGGTATAACAAAATTCCCCGGATTTGATTAAGCGATATGAAAGTGCCTTAAGGTCACAAATGAGATCCATTTTGTATGTTAATGAAAGTCTAAAGAAGTTATGAATTTACTTGGACGTACCGACAGTGATGTGGGATTCCACGGGTATGCTTCCATTGTCTTAGTATGAGTTTACCTGGACGTACCGACAGTGATGTGGGATTCCACAGGTATTCTTCCATTGTGGTTGATCCTTGGACATGCTTACGATGAGAGATTCCGAGGCATGCGACCAGGATGCGGGTTAAACTCCCGGATGCTATTATTACTCCATGGATTAACTCTCCATGAAGACATGTACCCGAGATGAGGGATTCCACGGGCATGTTATATACGATTATTACTCCATGGATTAGCTCTCCATGAAGACATGTACCCGAGATGAGGGATTCCACGGGCATGTTATATATGATTATTACACCATGGATTATCTCCCCATGAAGTCATGAAACCGAGATGAGGGATTCCACGGGCATGAGATATAGATATATATATGTGTTGTATGTGTGTACGCCGACAGTGAGGTAGGATTCCACGGGCGCGTCACATGGTTATGGTTTACAATTACAGCTGTCGGCAGTGATGGGGGATTCCACGGGCAGAAGGTATATATATGTATTGTGTATGTGTACGCCGACAGTGAGGTAGGATGCAATTGGCGCGTCACATGGTTATAGTTTACACTTACAGCTGTCGGCAGTGACGGGGGATTCCACGGGCACACTTTGATATTTGTGGGCTTAGGACCCTTACTGGACTATGTGAAGATATTGGAGGGCTTGTGTCCGTAGCCCGGTGTGACTATTGTTCATGTGTTGAAATAGTCTTTAGGAGGTAAAACCGACTTTCATTACCTTCACTTCGGTAAGGCACAGTGTACTGTTAATTGGGTTATCATACATGTCTTCAGCTGTATTTCTAGACTATTATGATTTAAATTACAGTACTTTCAGTTTTTACATACTTGGTACATGTTGTACTGACCTCCTTCGGGGGGCTGCGTTCATGCCGCAGGTTGAGGCACATAGCTTGTTGATCTGCACTCTTAGGATCACTGTTCAGTTCTTGGAAAGCTCCATTTCTCCGGAGGCTTTGTCTTTTGGTACGGTTCCCTGAAGTTGTAGACTTTTGTACATTCAGGGGTATGGCGGGGCCCTGTCCCGTCACAGTTGTTATGTAAACTCTTAGAGGTCTGTAGTCATACCTTGTGGGTCACCTTATAAAAAAAAATTTAGGTAACTGCTTTTGGATTTGTATATATATCCAGGGAGGTAGCCTTATCGGCTAACCTATTATTTATTAATTGTTGAGTGTATGTATGTTCCGCTGATTATCTCTGATGTATAACTGTAAGGGTGCCCAGGTAGGGCACCAGTCGCGGGCCCGGGGTCGGGTCGTGACACATTTTCTAGATCATGGCTACTTGAATAAGATCGTTATAAATAAGTATAACTTATTAACACGCACCAAAGTATATGTTACTTAATTTAAAGAGTTTACATTATGAAGTTGTAAGACTATGAACCTTAGACTCATAAAAGGTTGAGAGACTTTATTTTTTCAAGTAATGAAACTTTATTCTTAAAGGAAGAAATGACATGATTTAAGGGGAGTAACTTGTTTTAAAAGGTGTGAGTTACTTGAGATTTAAAAGTTAAGAAACTTGATTTCTGAAGATAAGAGACTTGAAATATTTTGAAAGTTAAGAAAATTGACTTGAAAGTATATGATACTTGGTTTAATAGTATAAGTCTCTTGGTTATAAAAGGAATGAATTTGTCTAAAACCATAAAGGGTTATAACGACTTTATGGAAAGTTGGTTATAACGGCTTAATGGAAGGTTAAGAGAATGGTTTTCTCTAATAATGTAAACAAAGAAGTAACTTGAAATAAGGAAGGGTCACTTGATTTACAAGCCGAGAAATGTATTTCTAAAAGTGTAGTGACTTATGTGAAATGTAAACAAGCCTTGATAATACGGGTGTTAGTATCTTGGGGTTTTATATGAAAAGGAATCTTTTGAAAAGAATGTAAGCACGTAGTACTTTGGGTTAAATTCCCGGATTTTTTATGTGGAACGAAAAGTGTCTTGAGTATATAAATGAAAATCTAAAGATTTTATGAACTTGTCTATGCTTGCTTGTGATAGCCTTGAGTGTAAGTATTATATGTTTACGCTGTCGTGACTCTCAGTTGGAGGGCCGGCTGTCTTGTTGTGAATTTACTTGGACGTACCGACAGTGCGGAGGCTTCCACGGGTATGCTTCCATTGTGATTGATCCTTGGACATGTTTATACGATGTCAGATTCCGGGGCATGCGACCATGAGGCGGGTTAGATTCCCAGATTTGTTTTATTACCCATGGCCATGCTTACACGATGAGAGATTCCGGGGCATGCGACCATGTTATGTACGACTATTACTCCATGGACTAGCTCCCCATGAAGACATGTACCCGAGATGAGGGATTCCATGGGCATGTTAGATACGATTATTACCCTATGGCCATGCTTATACGATGAGGGATTCTGGGGCATGCGACCATGTTATGTACTATTACCCCATGGATTAGCCCTCCATGAAGTCATGTTCCCGAGATGAGGGATTCCACGGGCATGAGATATATATATATATATATGTCTTTGTATATGTGTCTGTAAGCGGTGAGGTAGGATGCCACGGGCGCGTCACATGGTTATATGTTACACTTACGGCTGTCGACAGTGATGGGGGATTCCACGGGCAGGAGATATATATATGTATGGTATATGTGTACGCCGACAGTGAGGTGGGATGCCACGTGCGCGTCACATGGTTATAGTTTACACTTATATCTGTCGGCAATGATGGGGGATTCCACGGGCACACTTTGATATTTGTGGGCTTGAGACCCTTACTGGACTATGTGATGATATTTGAGGGCTTGTGTCCATAGCCCTGGTGTGATTATTGTTCATGTGTTGAAATAGTTTGTACAAGGTAAAACTGACTTTCATTACTTTCACTTCAGTAAGGCACAATGTACTGTTATTTTGGTTATCATACATGTCTCCAGCTTTATATAGACTGTTATGATTTCATTCTGATATTTTGATTTACATACTTGGTACATATTTCGTACTGACCTCCTTCGGGGGGCTGCGTTCATGTCCGCAGGTTTAGGTACACAGTTGTGGATCTGCGAGCTTAGGATCCTGGTTCAGCATTTTTTGAGATAGCTCCAATGTTCCGGAGCTTGTCATTATGGCTAGGTATATTCAGGGGTACGACGGGGCTTTGTCCCGTCATAGCATTTGTCCAAATCTTAGAGGTATGTATTTGTTACACCCCGTAATACCAAGGCTACTAATTGAGAACGTGATTAAGGATTTAAGATTTGAATTTTGGAAGGAAAGAATAATTACATTTTCTTAAGGAAAATTTCGGAAAAAATGTGACGACGAAATTTTTTTTAACTTGGAGTATAATACTTCTAATTGGATTTATGGACTTAGTATTGGATTATAAGGTGTTGGAATTGATAATATGGGGTCCGCCGAGAATTTCACAATTTCGCGGGGACCTTCGAAAAATTATAATATTTTGGACCAATCGGAGGGCGACACGTGGCACCCCTCCACTTGTCTTGCTAAGATGACAACAAATTAGATATTTGAGAGGGGACAAGTGGACATGGGTCCCACTCCACTTTTTTTTTTTTTTTTAGGTAAATGCAAATATTATTACTAATAACGAAAAGGAAGTGGCTACAATCAGTCGTTGAGGTATCTCAAGCCTCAACGTAATGCAAACAAGAAGAGATAGAGGGGAGGGGTGGTCACTCAAAAGGTGCCACTACAAGAGGGGATAAAATCATAGAGAACTCTATAAGATGTTGTTTTGATTCTTGCAATGATCTCTTCTGCCGGCAAGCTTGTGCCTTCAAAGAGCATTGTGTTTCTTGCCCTCCAAATCTCATAAACCATTATGCAAAAAGTAAGCAAAATAGCTTTGGCTCGGATGCTTGTCATGGTGTTCTTTCTTAATCCATTTAAGGAGCTTTCAACAGTTGTCATCTCTCTTCTAATACCCAACCAATCTTTTATGCTCTTCCAAATCATGTGTGTATAGGCGAGGCAAAGAAGAGGTGTTCCCTTGTTTCATTAGCTTCCTCAGAATCCGCAAGATTTATCCTCCAAGTTGAGAAATGATAGAGTATCCTTTGTAGCTAACCGCTTCCTGCAATTTAGCCACATAGTAAAAGAGAATTTGGGAGGAATGAATCCTTTCCAAATTTGTGACATCAAGGCTTTTAGCTTGCGGTCGCAAGATATCATATCTGAGCTTGAATCAAATATACCGTTGGCACAACATTTTGTGAAGCCGTCAATAGCATCACCATGGCTACCAAAGATAGAAACAAATTTGTCGCGAATCCACAAATCTTTTTGAATAAAGGGAGTCCCTAGGACGTACCTCATAGTCCCAAATTGTAATATCTCTCAAATAGTGGCTATTGATCCATTGGACCCAGAGAATCGCCTTAGTGTGAGTTTGCCAAATCGTCTGGATAGCGGGCATGATTCCATTCCTTGATGTTCATAAGACCCAAGCCACCTTCGGTTTGAGGCGGGCAAATGATATCCCAAGCAACTCTTGGTGGTTTCCATAAGAATTGAATACAAACAGACCGCACTGTTGATAATAGTGGCGGGATAGGAAAGGAAGTGCGGAACCAAAAGCTCTCAACCCCGGGCGACCGACTGATTAGTTCGGCTTACGGCGTAAGAAAGGGTGTGATGCCCCATTTCGAATGTAATTCGAAATAGCACTAGTGAATGGGGCAAATTGATCCACCGAGACTGAAATTGGGGACAAAGGATCCCCAGTATCGTCTGAAAGCTACCAATGGCGAAACCCACTCGTCAATATCAAGTCCCCGTAGAATGCATTCCGCTAAGTAGACAGAGGATTTAGCGGGGTTAAGAGTTAATCTGAGGCAGCCTCAACTCTTCCGGACAATCCATAAGAATCCCAATCAAGATATATCTCCTTTGGCAAAGCATGAGGTCATCCGCGAATGCTAGATGAGTAATGCCCAATTTCTTACACTTTGGAAAATATGAGAAAGCTCTTGCCTCGACCTTTATTTTAAGCGGCGTTGAGAGGTATTCCATGCACAAGATAAAGAGAGTAGGGGACATAGGATCACTTGTCTTAGGCGCTTTCCTTTGAAGTATCCATGTAGCTCACCATTGATAGAAAGGGAGAAGGAGGTTGAGCTAACACATTCCATGATCCATCTTGTAAATCATGCGGAAATTATAGACTTCTTAGTACCAATTCGAGGAAGATCAGAGATCAGTCGAATGCTTTACGAAGGTCCACCATAAGCATACATCTTGGTGAGACTGCTCTATTAAATCCTCTCACAAGCTCTTGTGCCACATATCGTTGTCCATCATGTTTCTTCCTTTCACAAAAGCCCCTTGGGATTTGTCAATGAGAGAAGGAAGGATCAATGTCATTCGTTAGCTAGAATCTTTGTGATGATCTTATAGATCACATTAGTCAATCCGATGGGCACGAAATCATTTACCTTGGGATCATGGTCAGTTTTTGGTAGCGGTAATGATGGTATGATTAACCCGCTTCAAAGAACTCCGGAGAGAAGAACTCTTGGACACATCTTACAACATCATGGCCCACATCTTTCCATCTATTCTTGAAGAAGGCGTAGTATAACCATCCGGTCAGTGCCTTGTCATTGCCTATATCGTAGAGTGCTTCCCAAATCTCCTTTGGGGTGATGAAATGCAAAAGCTGTAATCTCTCTTCTTCACTCAGCTTTGGGCCATAGTTGAACACATCAGAATCAAAGTTGGTGGTGGGTCGGGAAGTACCTAATAGATCTTTGTAAAATTCAACAAGCAACTTCCTGACTTCTTCTGGTGATGTAGTGATAGTACCATTAGCTTTAACAAGAAAGTTAATGGAGTTCCTGACATTACTCCTTTTGATCAAACTATGAAAGTATTTGGAACATCTATCACTTCCAATCAAGTGCTTCTCTTGACTTACGCCTTATGAAGTGTCTTTCACTTCCGATGGGTATTTGCTCTAGCTCTTGAGGACTTAACCTTGGCTATAAGCTCCTCATCAAAGGGATTTTCCATGTGTGCATTGATAGCCTCCTTGAACTCTATGTTTGCCCATTTTGCTCTTTGTTCGATACCTCCAAAGTCACTTATGTTCAAAGCCCTTAAAGGTTGCTTCAAGGCTTTCAATTTGGAGGCAAGGACGAATTGAGCAGTACCCCATATGTCTTGTCTCCAACATGAAGTCATAATGTTCTCAAAGGCTGGGTGAGAAAGCCACATATTCATGAACTTGAAAGGGCGTTTCCCAACATTATAGGATGCAATAATCGTGGCTATCACAGGACAGTGGTCCGAGACAGGCTCCATAGGCATGAAATTGGCCTTGCATTCTAAGGTCAAATCACTCCAATTTTGATTCATCAACACTCTATCAAGCTTAGACCAAATCGAACCATTCGTCCAGTGTAGAAGGAACCGGATGAAGGGCGTCTTCTAGTCCATGAGAATTCTGAAATCTCCAAGATCCCTAAGTGCATAAGGCGTGAGAGGAGGACCCCACCTTATCATTAGGGTTGCGATAAGTGTTGAAATCTCCCATAATCATCCAAGGCTTATTGATGCCAACGCCCAGTGAAAGGTGATGCCAAAGCATCCTTCTATCCGAGATGCTATAAGCGGGTACACAAATGTGGCAGGAAGGACACTTGTGTTATATTGCAACTTGCACGGACATGGATATCTTTGAGAGTCCATACCAAGCACTTCGCAACAAACCCTGGATGGATCCCAAAGTAATAGCATTCTACCGCTCCAATGAATTCCAAATTTGAGCAAAACTTCCACGCTTTGAATCTTTGAGTAGAGAAAGACTCTGTCCTTGGTTGTGATAGCTTAGTTTCCAATAGACAAATCATAGCCGCGTCATGCTGTTTTGTGATACTACATACTAGAGCTTGCGTGGCAGCCCTATCCCTTTGTCCGCAAAGACCACGGACATTCCAACAAAGTATTTTCATAAGGAAACAAAGGAGGTTTTATTAGCACCTCCGCGCTTAGCTGCCTTCGCTTTCCCACTGCTTTTCGGCCCATTCTTTTGGACAAAACCTCTTTCCATCCATCATCTTTGTTCTTTGGAAGCCATAACTTGTGTACCACCCAAGCTATGTTCCGCGTTCAAAGTTAACGTTACTTGACACAAGTGAGCCTTTTCGTAGCCGTTGAATGTAACTTCATCCAATGAAGGTGGCGGGTTCATAGGCATCTCAGAATCAGAATGTTTTGACTCACCCCTCATCCTAACATGTTGTGTACTGCCATTGTGAGAATTAGGCAGTGAGGACTTTGCTAGAGAATCCCGCAAACATGATGGGCCAGAATGACCCAAAACCGGAGGACCCGCGGCATGTGATACTTCTCCCAAGCTTCCGGTACCAGGAGGTGTTGTGTGCACAGTTTCTTCAATGTCCATCAAGTTATCAGCATCTACGGGATGTTGAGAAGTTGGTGGATGAGGGGGGGGAGGGTTGGTTCCACCCGTACCTTTGTTGACCTTCAAACGAATAGAATCATCCTTGTTGTTAGGGGGGACCTCAGTATTGCGTGTTTTTGGAGCTTCTTCAATGTTGACATCATCCCTCAGCTTCCTACACTTCAAGTGGTTGTGTCCAAAAGCCGCACAATGATAGCAAAAGTCCGGGTAATTCTCATAGTTTACCCTTTGAGTATACTTTCTGTTATCGGGGAGATTGACGACAAAATCCATTATCGGCTCCTTGCTAACATCCACTTCCACTAGAACTCTTGCATAGTTCATTTTAGACCTTTCCTTAGTATATTGGTCAGTGTAAAGAGGTTTTCCTACACGTGAAGCAATCTTACTAAGGCAGTTACCTCAAATAGAAAGGGAATGTCCAGGAAAGTGACCCAAATAGGAATGTCCATAAACAAATCATCCGTTATAAGAACTCCTTTATTGATAGCCTTGAGCATCATGGTTTTCCCGTAGACCATATAAGGGCCTCCGTGAAGTACATTAGTGCGCTCTTCCTCCGTCATGAATTTGAACACTGTCCAGCCTTTGCCATATGGTATAATACGGCATTTAACTCCCCATCCTTTCACAATCGTATTCAATGCTTCTCTTCCCGGGAAAGGACCCGTGAAGCAACCTATTAGGCAATAGCCCCAAGTTTCTATGAAAGGAACTTCATCCTCAGCATCTATATTTACTTCCTCCCCTTGTTGTTCAATAAATTGTAACTTCATACCTTTTGCCTCCACTTGTCTTGCTAAGATGACAACAAATTAGATATTTTGAGAGGGGACAAGTGGACATGGGTCCCACTCCACTTGGCTATACATATCCAAGTCTTGCAAGACTTGGATCACTTTACACTTAGACCAAAAAATAAGCTCTCATCTTCTTCCCTTTAGCTCCATAATTTCGAGAGCCCCTTGGCTAAGAACAATCATTGTTGATCAATTTATTTCTCAAAGATTATGCCCTTAAACCAAGTGCTAAGCCTAGATTAATATTCTACACGTTTTTACTTGTCTTGGCCGAAAGTTGATGCCAAAACCCTAGGGGTTCCGTTGACTTTTTGAAAGTGAGATTCAAAGAGAAGTTGCTCCTAAGGTTGTAGGGGGTACATATATGTGATTGTAACTTGAAGAAGTGGAGCGAAACAAAAACTGCGCACCAATAAAGATCGGACTGTTTTGGGGCGTTTTTGGGAAAAAACATGAGGTAAAAGTCCTTCTTCTTTTAAAGTAATTGGATATTACTTATTTTTATTATGTATGGATGAACTTGTGTTAGAAAATAATGAAGAATAAAAAGCGTTTGAACCATTTTTGGGGCTAAAACCGATTTGGGACAGATTTGGTGCAAATGGAATTCGTTGGTTATTGTCGTTGTTATCTTCACCTATTTCATGTTATAATGGATTAATATTGTTGTTAATAAGTTGTTACAACTTATGTAGAAGTTTTGGAACTCGAATTGGAATAAAATGGATTAAGGAACGAGTTATCGGGTTGTAGTTGTTGTGGCCGAGAAACTGCCCAAAACTGTTAGACGTTGTTGTGTTGTTTAGTGGACTGTTTTGAGGTATTAAATGCTGGAAATTTAGTTGTTGTTATGCATGTTTAAGTGTAGTAGTTGCTAATGAAAGACCTAAGGGAATAAGGGTGTGGAAAGGCGTTAAAAGGCCTCACATTTTACCCTCGTTATGGTTGGATTGCGGACTGTTTTTATGGGCTGATTTGTGGACTGTTTTGTATAACTGTGGGGCAGAATTTTACACGTCCAGTTAGGCGTGTAATCCCCTTTGGCTAACTGTTGGTTGTGCCTTAAATGTGGCTTGTTGGTTGATGAATACGGGCCTTGGAAAAGGTGGAAAAGTACGTAGAAACAAAGGAAGTGCTGCCCAATTTTCCGTAGAATTAGAGGGTCATTATTTGGTATAAGTCCTACACTTGATAGCTTGTAGTTGATAGACGTGCTATTGTCATTTTAGGTTGAAGTACTACGTATAGCGTATTCTACTTAAAGGATGGAATAGCTATCAAAGTTAAGGTACTTTGGAGCATTTTGCTACTTGTCGATAATCGTCGCGAGGTATGTGAACCTCTTCCTTCTTTTGGCATGATTCTATGTATGAAATATACATGTGGTGTTATTCCATGATCCCTTCTACTCTTAGGAGTTAAGAGGTATGTATGTTGATTTACTTTATGTAAAAGCTACGTCTAAGTTATCCTAAGTTCTTACCAAGTATTATGGGGGATGTTGGTAAGAGTCGTTAGGAAGTATTTGGAGTCGAGTTGACTTTGCTAAGTTACTGCACGAATAAGAATAAGTATCGAACAAGTCATTGCAGCGTTAATAAAAGAAAATGTATCGACAATCAATTAAATTAAAATGAGTAGAATTCTCCATCTGCATAGAAGCTAAGATAAGACAAAATTGTATTACATTTCTAGATCATGGCTGTTTTAATAAGATCGTTATAAACAAGTATAACCTAGTCACAACGCACAAAAGTATATGTTACTTAATTTAAATAGTTTACGTTATGAATTTTTAAGACTATGAACCTTAAATTCTTAAAAGGTTAAGAGACTTTATTTTTCAAGTTATGGGACTTGATTCTTAAAGGAAGGAATGACTTGATTTAAAAGTATAGAATAATTGATTTGAAAAGTATTAATTTCTTGATATTCTAAAGATAAGAGACTTGATTTCTAAAGTTAAGAAACTTGATTTCTTAAAAGTTAAGAGACTTGAAGTATTTTTTTGAAAGCTATGTAACTTGAGTTTTTAAAAGAAGAAGTTTATGGATTTAAGAAGAGAAGGAGTTTTATGATTCTTTTTAAGTATGTATGTACGTAGTACTTTTGGGTTTAATTTTCCCTAATGTAAAAAGAAATAAAAGTGTCTTAAGTTCTCTAAAGTGAAAGGTTGTTATAATAGCTTTATGGGGAGTTTTTATAACGACTAAAGAAGAAGTGAAAAGATGATTTAAAATGTTATGTAAAGAGACATTATCGCGTCCCAGGAATGGGCCGGGCAGTATACCTTTATGGGCAGACTATATGACATTATCGGGTCGTGAATGGGTCGGGCAAGATACCTTTATGGGCGGACTATATGACATTATCGCGTCGTGAATGGGCGGGCAGTATACCTTTATGGGCAGACTATATGACATTATCGCGTCCCAGGAATGGGTCGGGCAGTATACCTTTATGGGCAGACTATATGACATTATCGCGTCCCAGGAATGGGCCGGGCAGTATACCTTTATGGGAAGACTATATGACCTTATCGCGTCCCAGAATAGGCCGGGCAGTATACTTTCGTGGGAAGACTTTTGTATGACTTCTCCGTGTCCCGCAAATGGGCCGGGTTACGTTATCACGTATGGGTAATCAAAGTAAGCTCCCAAATAAGAAGTCCCTCCATAAAGGGCCAAATTATGTTATGTAAGTTATGTGGAAAAACTTGATCGAATTCTTAAGTATGTATGTAAGAATATGATGTTAATTCTTATTGAAAGAAGGAAAAGAATGATTAATGTACGATTGATTTCATGAGTTAAAATGGCACGGTAGGATCTGGTATTTTAATTTTTATACTTGCCCCTGTCATTCTTTTGTACAGTTATGATCTTGTTTAATGTACTTTATTTCCGTTCCATACTTAGTACTTGTTGTCACCGACCCGTAGAAGCTACGTTCATGTCCGCAGGTCTAGGTACACAGTTGTGGATCCGTCAGCTTAGGATCCTTGTTCAGCATTTTGAGATGGCTCCAAGTTCCGGAGTTTGTCATTATGGCTAGGTATATTCAGGGGTACGGCGGGGCCTTGTCCCGTCATAGTTGTTGTCACCTTCTTAGAGGTCTGTATTCATATGTGGGTTGGACTGATGTAAGTTGTATTTCCATTGTTGTACAGCGTAGACCCTTTCGGGTGATTTATATTTATACGGAAGCCTTTCTGGCTTTGCCTTTGTTTTAAAAAAAATGAGTATTATTTATCTTCCGCGGTTTATTTATGTTGTATGGGTAGAAGGGTGCCCAGGTAGGGGAACCAGTCATGGGCCCGAGATTTGGGGCGTGACAGTATTCATCTGTGGGTTGGACTGGCTAGAGTTATTTTTACATTATTAAACAGTGTAGACCCTTTCGGGTAAATTTTTATGTTATGGCAGCCTTATCGGCTTGGCCTTAGTTTAAAAAAAAAGTGTTATATATCTTCCGCAGTTTATTATGTTGTATGAATAGAAGGGTGCCCAGGTAGAGCACCAGTCGCGGCCCCGGGGTCGGGTCGTGACAATAACAACTATAATCCCTCCTTTATATAACATGCGACAACTAAAACTAATAACTAAATTGAATTACAATCTTGAAGGTTAAATCATGCTAGTTTCGGATTCCATCCACATGTTCCATAACATTTCAATCTCCATTATATATATCTCATGCTTGCATATATATATGACTACAACAATAAGTAATCTTTAATCACTTAAGAGGACAAGATTATTACCTTGACTAGCCTTAATGTAACTTCAAGATCCAAAGTCGCTCCTTAGCAACTTAGCTCCCTTCCTTCACGCTCCAATCCGCTATTTGAAACCTTTAGAAGTTCACAAACAACTTTCCTTCAATTTCCAAATAAAACTTTGAAAACGACTTAGGTTTTCACCTTGCGACTAATGTAAAAGTGTGGTTTTTCCGGGATCTTTCTATTGAGATAACCTTACAATATCCTTAGGAACCTTGGTTTAAAGTATTAGGATTATTGAACCACAAACGAAAAATTTTCTCTTTCAAAAAAGGGCAAACCCGAGAGCTCCTTAGCAAGAACAAGATTTTCTTGAAATTTTTTCTAAGTGTGGAGACAAGTCTTGCTACTAGTGTGACTATATAACAAAATGAATTTGTCAAGATCATAACACTTGTTGGGTTTGGATGAAGGATATTTAAATATCTCAAGTCAAGTGGCTCATTGACTTAGTCAATTATGTCAAGCTTGGGCTTGCAAGACTTGATCCTCTAAGCTTTGGTCAATTGACCTTTTTGCCCATGGTCTATTCGTTCAAGACCATCCAAGGGGGGTGACACGTGTCACCCTCCCATTCATCATAATATTTTGTTTCCCGACATTTCCATAATTCCGATAAATTCTACAAGTCTCAAATCTTAACGTCCTGTTTTCTTACGTACGTTCTTATATACATGTCCTGAAATTACAGGGTGTAACAGAAATAGTCTCATGAATAAGATTGCATAATTGTGGGCAAGTGTCCCGTATATTGACATGTCTTTCATAATTTGAAATGATATTGATTTCATTAATGAAAGGGTTCAGTGATTTCATGATTTGAAATGAGGTGGTTAATCTCATTTTGTAAAAGCAGGGCTTAAAATATAAAGTTGACTCTCATTACTCTACTTTTAAACAAGGCACAATGTACTGGTAGTTGATTATTATACTTGTCTCTGGTTATTTGTTTGGCATGTTATAATCTCATCTACAGTAGTTCAGTGATACAGTGATACAGCAGTACAGTGAAACAAGGTACTGTTGGTTCTTATGTTATATGGCACAGTAGGATCTGGTATTTGATTTTCATACTTGCCGCTGTCATTCTTTTGTACAGTTATGATCTTGTTTACTGTACTGTATTTGCGTTCCATACTTAGTACCTGTTATACTAACCCCTTCGGGAGGCTGCGTTCATGTCCGCAGGTCTAGGTACTCAGTTATGGATCCGCGAGCTTAGGATCCTACTTCAACATTTTGAGATAGCTCCAATGTTTTGGAGCTTGTCATTATGGCTAGGTATATTCAGAGGTATGGCGGGGCCTTGTCCCGTCATTGTATTTGTCCAAAAATCTTTGAGGTATGTATTCATATATGGGTTGTACTGGCTAGAGTAGTATTTACATTGTTGAACAGTGTAGACCCTTTCGGTGATTTATATTATGGCAGCCTTATCGGCTTGGCCTGTGTTTAAAGAAAAAAAAGTGTTATTTATCTTCCGCGGTTTATTGTGTTGTATGAATAGAAGGGTGCCCAGGTAGGGCACCAGTCGCGGGCCCAGGGTTCGGGGCATGACAGAGTGGTATCAGAGTAGTTAGTCCTCGCAATGTCTACAGACCGTGTATAGTAGAGTCTTGTTTATCGGTGTGTTATGCACCACATCTATAAACAAGAGGCTACAATACATTTAGGATTGGTTTCTCTTCTTCTCACTCTGAGATCGTGCGATAGAGCTGTGTTGTTAGGGTAGTCTCTCCCTAACGTATTATTGTGATTGCAGCTTTGAGAAAGGCAACAGTGACCTAGAAAGGATTATATGGATTGCGTATCCAAGTTGGTAAAATTATCGTATAGATGGTATTATGATGATGTATATCTGTACGAGCGTATTTACTTGGGTTCATATGTGTGTTACCTAGAATGATTATGAGTTACCATAATTTGGTAAAGCCTTGATAAATGCTTGGAAGGTGTAAAACAGTTTATTGAATCCACACCTAGGCTTAATATATGTACTAATTTGGAATAGTCAGGAGGTAATGAACTGTCTAAGATTGTGTTAGACTCTTAGAAGATCAGGTGCAATTTATTTGATAACATACCATGTCATTAGATTAAGTTGTGTTGTACGCTTAAGTGATTATATGAAAAATAATGGGTATGGAGTAATTAGAGTTGTTGTGAGTAAGACAACATGATTATGAGATATTAAGAAGCTACATTTCCCGTATGTGGGGACTGATAATGTAGGCTTGGGACATAGAATAATTGTGAACTTTCGAATATTGATGACCACTGAGACCTTAGATGTACAAGGCCTTCTCGGGCAGTAAGATTTATTTCAGACCAAGAATGAGAGTTAAGTGCGACAACGGGTCGAGTTGAGCGCTGATTACGAGTCAACACGTAGCCCGAAATGGAGTAGGGTCAGTTGGGGGTGGTCCCGCTATGTGATAGGGTCACGAGGGTGCAAGGACCAAGTCTAGTTAATCGTTGTACGAGTTCGTGGATGCGTTCCACCATAACTGGGTCGTGAGGGCCGAGAAGGGCCTTAATGAAAATTGAATCTAAGTATAATGACCCAGTTTGGATATAGTAACTCCAAGGATTTGAAAACAGAAGCAGTGTTTGAAATTATATACGTGTACTATAATAAGTTTGGAAGTGCGAGAAGAGTACAACAAGTAAGAAAATGAGCGAACAAGTGTTAAAAGAATTGAAGTGTTTATAGTTATGACTAATGAAAGTACGAAAGGAGAATCCTTTTAGGCCATGAATGGGAGTTAATAGTGGTAATGTACACTCTAGATTTGAGATGTATATGCATGCGTGATATATTGTGGTCATATGGGAATAATTGGTTTCGTTGAGTGTAGTTTAAGGAGACTATACCAAGATATGTTTAGCGTGAACCTAGTATGAACATTCGGGATGAATGTTTCTAAGGGGGGTTGATGTTACACCCCGTAATTCCAAGGCAATGAGATGAGAACGTACACGTGAAAATAAGATTTGAATCTTAGAACGAAAGAAAGATTATTTTTCTTAAGGAAAAATATCGGGAACTTGTGAAGGAAAATGTCTATTAATTGGAATTTGGTTCTCAAATTTGGTATTTGAGACTTTTGGAATATATTAGAATTATGGATTTTTAAGTTTGAATTTGGTCACGTGGGGCCCACGGGAAAATTTTACGGTTTTGTGGGGCCCACAATATTCTTTTCGATATTTTGGACAATATGGACATTTTTGGGGGATGAAATATTTTTGGACCAATAGGAGGGTGACACGTGTCACCTCTCTCCTTTGACTTTGACTTTGGCTTATCTTGAGATATTTTGAAGACAAGTGGACTTGTGGGTCCCACCCACACTTGTCCACCATCTGGACCCTACACTTGGAGTGATCTCAACCCTTGGTTGCTCTATATATACACATAAGAGGTGCAAGACTTGTCTTCCAACACTTGGCAAAATTTCATCAAGAAATATATCTCCCTCCTTGGAGAAACTCTCGACCAAGGGCAAACATGGAAGAACAAAATTCCCAAATCTTCCAAGCTTAGTTTATTATACAAGATTAAGGCCCCTAACCAAGTGATTAGCAAGATTAAGCACCCTTAACCCCTAAATCTAGGTTGGACCAAAACTGGTGATGAAACCCTAGGGGTTTCCATTGACTTTTTGGAAGCGAAACGTGAAGAGAATTTGCTCCTAAGGTTGTAGGGGATACATATATGTGATTGGAACTTGAAGAAGTGGAGCAAAACAAAAACTGCGGATCAAAACTTAGCATTTTACCCGGGACATTTTTTGGCACAAAATTGAGGTAAACGTTCTTCTTCCTCAACAGTAATTAGATATTACTCATTGTTATAGTATATAGATGAACTTGTATTAAGGAAGATATGGATAATAAGGTGTGCATGTCCCATTTTTTGGGAGTAAGGCCGAGAGCTAGTAGTTTTCGGGCCATTGGGTTCGTGGATTTTCATTGTCGTTATCCACACCTATTGCATGTAAGATGAAGTAATATGATTGTTGATAAGTTTATATGCCATATATAGAAGTGTTGGAACTCGAATCGGATTAAAAATGATTAAGAAAAGGGTAACCGTATTGGGTGTTGTTGGTCGAGAAATGTAGTAAACTGTGGGGCATTGCTGTGCAGTTTTTATGGACTGTTTTGTGGCGTTAGAATTCTGAAAATTCAGCCACCAATATGCATGTTTAATTGTAGTAATTGCTAATGAAAGTCCTAAGGAATAAGGGTGTTAAAGGCTTCACATTGTACCCTTAATGTTGGTTTATTATGGATTGTTATAATGGACTGTTTTGTATAGATTATGGGGCAGAATTTTACACGTCCAGTTAGGCGTGTAATCCCCTTTGGTTAACTGTGGGTTAACTTATGGTAACTCATGGTCATTCTAGGCAACACACATATGAACCCAAGTAAATACGCTCGTACAGATATACATCATCATAATACCATTTATATGATAATTTTACCAACATGGATACGCAATCCATATAATCCTTTCTGGGTCACTGTTGTCTTTCTCATAGCTGCAACCACAATAATACGTTAGGGAGAGACTACCCTAACAACACAGCTCTATCGCACGATCTCAGAGTGAGAAGAAGGGAAACCAATCCTAAATGTACAACAACCTCCTGTGTATAAGTGTGGTGCACAACACACCCATACACAAGACTCTACTTAGACACGGTATGTAGACATTCCGAGGACTAACTGCTCTGATACCACTCTGTCACGCCCCGAACCCCGGGCCCGCGACTGGTGCCCTACCTGGGCACCCTTCTATTCATACAACATAATAAACCGCGGAAGATAAATAACACTCATTTTTTTTTCTTTAAACACAGGCAAACCCGATAAGGCTGCCATAATAAAAATCACCCGAAAGGGTCTACACTGTTCAACAATGTAATTACAACTCTAGCCAGTCCAGCCCACATATGAATACAGACCTCTAAGATTTTGGACAAATACTATGACGGGACAAGGCCCCGTCGTACCTCTGAATATACTTAGCCATAATGACCAAGCTCCGGAACATTGGAGCTATCCAAAAATGCTGAACAAGGATCCTAATGCTCACGAGTCCACAACTAGGTACCTAGACCTGCGGACATGAACGCAGCCCCCCGAAGAAGGTCAGTACAAAAAGTACCAAGTATGGAACGGAAATACAGTACAGTAAACAAGATCATAACTGTACAAAAGAATGACAGGGGCAAGTATGAAAATCAAATACCAGATCCTACCGTATCATATAACAATCAGAGCCAACTGTACCTTGTATCACTATACTACTATAACACCGTACCACTTTCACATATGAAAGCCATGTCAAAATCAGGGACACCTGCCCTCAACATATAATATCACAGAAGCATGCTCGTGGAATACAACGTCATTGTCAGCATGTAACAAGTATAATATACAACTATCATCAGATAAGCATGCCCGTGGAATTCCAACATCACCGTCGGCATGTAAAAAGTATAATACTCAAATATCAGTACAATGTGTCTTTTTAAAAAGTAGTCTAGACTTTATCGCTTTAAAATAGTGAGCTTATGATCAATCTAGGGCCACCCGCCCGTCGTATCATTATGCAAACCTACTCCTGGGACTATTTCACCTGCATAGGTCTTGTGGACCCGCATGAGGTAATTTCCTCGCATAGGACTATTTCACCAGCATAGGTCACGTGGACCCGCATGAGGTAATTTCCTCGCATAGGACTATTTCACCCGCATGAGCCCTACAGACTCGCATGAGCATATACGCCATACTCGCATCGTGGGGATCAAATCCACGGAATATGTATAATGTCTTGGGGGTTACCCCGAAATTATACTCAGGAGATGTATTGTCACGACCCGACCTCGGGCCCGCGACTGGTGCCTTACCCCGGGCACCCTAGTGATACAACATCAGAGAAAATCAGCGGCAATAAAAACATACAGATATGAAACAAGATAAAAGAATACAGGTTAACCAAAACGGTTGCCTTTTTGCATATATACAGAAATTTGAACAGTTAGATCCTTTACAACCGCCACAACAAGATTACAGCACCTCAAGAGTGTAACAACAACTATGACGGACAGGCCCGCCATACCCCTGAATGTACAAGAACCTACAACTCAGGGAAACATACCAAAAGATAAGCCTCCGGAGAAACGGAGCTTCCCAATACGCTGAACTGTGATCCTATGAGCGAGGATCAACAACCGATGTACCTCTACCTGCGGCATGAACGCAGCCCCCCGAAGGAGGTCGGTACAACAGGTACCAAGTATGTGAAACTGAAAATACTGTAAATGAAATCATAGTAGTCTATATAAAAGAGGAGACATATATGATAACCAAACTATAATACATAATATGTAAGCAGTCACGTCAAGTCAGGGACTCACGCCCTCAAAGTCATCACTCAAATATAACTATGGGTCTCATGATCGCAACATCAATCATGCCCGTGGAATACCTTCCTCACTGCCGGCAGTCTACGATAACCACACCAAGGAGTACACATGAACACCAGGTCCCACCTGTGTCATAAAAATCGTACGGGGCAAGTACGAAGGCTAACTACCAGATACCAAAGTCGCATCATCAACTGACCGGGGCAAGTACGAAAGCCAACTACCAGATACCAAAGCCGTACCAACAAATCTATATAACCATACCACGAAGCTGACCCATGGCAAGTACGAAAGCCAACTACCAGATACCACCTGCGCCACGTAGCTGGCCGGGCAATCACGAACTAACTACGGATACCAAGCGGAATCACGAGACTTCGTCACAAACCGAACGGGCAAGTCTGAAGGCTAACTACGGATACCAAGCCGAATCAGCCACGACCTCGGGGCAAGTACGAGAGCCAACTACCACATACCAAGTCGAATCAGTAAAACCTCATGGAGAGCTAGTCCATGGAATAATAATCACAGAAGCGTACCCGTGGAATGCTCCGTCACTACCGGTACGTCCAAGTAAGATCATAACAAATCAGTCGGCCCTCCATCGAGAGACGCGGTGGTATAGAAATACAATACTAGCACGACAAGGCTATCACACGCAAACATAGGCAAGTTACACACAACTCAAGGTACTTTCATTTTATGCCAAAGTCCTGGTTTTAACCACAAAGTACTACGTACGTTAAATTCTTTTTAAAAGATCCATTTCTTTTACAAAGGTCGCCCGATGCCCATATTATAAAAATAGAGTGACTAACATTTTAAGTAAACCAAAACAACTTCCATACTTTCTTTTTAAACCAAATCAAGACAATACCATGCCTTTCTTTTAAACCAAAACTCTTCAATTCCTCAAGTCTCTTTTCTTTTTGAAATCAAGTTCCTTACTTTGGACAATTTAAGAAAATTTATACTTGTTTATAATGATTCTTATTAAAGCAGCCATGATCTAGAAAATGTAATACAATTTTGTCTTATCTTAGCTTCTATGCAGAAGGAGGTTTCTACTGGTTTTAATAATAATTAATTAGTCAATACATTTTCCTTTATTAACGCAGTAGTGGTTTGTTCGATACTTATTCCCATTCCCGAAATCAATATAACGTTATTATTTTAAAACCAAGTACTCATTACTCACGAATGAGGTTTCACAACTTTCTACACAATTCAAGTTCTTCACATATCATATCAAGTCAAATATAAGTCAAGTCCTTTATCTTTTAAAATCAATAAACCCTTCTTTTACCTACATAAAGTCGTTATAACAAACTTCCCATAAAACCGTTATAACACTTTATGTTTTAAACCAACCAAATTCACTTAGCACATGTACGTCTACCGTACTACATAGTTCACAACAATCATGCTAGAAAAGATAGGAAGAGGTTCACATACCTCGCGACGATTATCGACAAAAAGCAAAAAACTCCAAAGTACTGTAACCCCGCTAGCCTTTTCCACCCTTCAAGCAGAATACGCTAGTCGAAGAACTTCAACCTATAAAGGTCACAAAAACGTCTATCAACCTCTAGATCACTTCGTAGAATATTTCTAAGTACAAGGCCCCTTATTCTACGGAAAATTCGGCAGCACCTCCCCCATGACCACATAAATTTCCTCCTCTACCAAGGCCTGCTACCAAGCCAACAACTACAAGGGGGGTTACACGTCTAACCGGACGTGTTCAATTCTACTCCACAATAATACTACACAAGTCTACTGTAAATACAGTCCAATGTAAATACAGTTCAATCCTTTATAATATTCATTCTATGTATAGTATACTCAACTATACATTACTATAACATGTAATATTCAATTACAATAGGGGGGGGGTAAAGATCATTACCTCGATAAGCCCAAAAATTATCCAAATTTTTAAGTCGATCCTGAGCAACGTTTAGCTCCAATTCCTTACGCTCCAACCCGCTCCAAGCAACCCTTAGAAGTTTCTAGACAACTTCTCTTAACACTTCAACTCCAACAAGTGAAGAACACTTAGGCTTTAAATGTGGCAACTCTCGGCCAAGGGGTAATTTAGGGGCTAGAGGTGTGAAATCTTTTCTAACTCTTGGTTACTAATCTTCCTAACACCCTAAGGAAGAACACTTAAAACTTTAAGAATTTTTGGACAACTTTTGCTCAAGAATCTAGGCAAAGCCGAGAGCAAGCTAGGGAAGGGGAGGGAGTATTTCAAGCTTGGAAATCTCTAAGTGTGGATGAAAAAGTCTTGCAACTAAGGGGGTATTTATAGGCCAATCAATGGACAAGATCAAAGCAAGTGTGTGGTCTAGATTGAGCCATGTGTGTGTGGGTCCCACTTATCTATCTACTACACAAAATATCTTCAAGACTTTGACCAAATGTTTTATCCATTTTACATGCCAAAAACGTGAACATCATGGCCACCAATTCGTCCAACCATGTGTCACCTAGGGGTGACACATGTCGCCCTCCTATCGGTCCAAAATATTTCATCTTCCGAAAATATCCGTAATGCCAAAAATCTCGAAAAAAATAAAGTGGGCCCTACAACCGTAATTTCCTCCCGCGGGCCCCACGTGACCAATTCTGGAAAAAATAAAATTCCAAATTCTCAAATATTCCAAAAAGTCCGAATACCAAATTTGGGAATCCAATTCCCATTAACGAACCTTTTTCCTTCACAAAATCCGGAAATTTTTCCGTCGAAAAATCACATCTTTCTTTCTTTCCAAAATTACTGTCGTATTCTCGTACGTACATCTTCACATACATACCCTGGAACTACGGGGTGTAACATTCTTCCCCCCTTAGAAACATTCGTCCCGAATGTTCCTTCTAAGTCTCAAACACGCTTGCGCCGGTATAGTCTTCACTACCACATTTACAAAACCAATCATGCCACCAATGGCCATAATATAACACATGCGCAAAACTCGAATCCAAGCCAACGAAGAATCATCTCTAACGTCACAAAAGCTTCCACCCATGGTCTAAAGGATACTTTCTTGACCTCGTTACTTCACAAAATGATCACTTCCCTTCTCTTACTCGGCGTACCTTCGTGCGCGAACTCTTTCTAGACATCGCACCATACTCGATCGTCGCTTGGTTCCAAAACCTTGGAGTCACTACCTCTAACTTGGTCATCTCACTAGCTTCACTTTCCTCTAAGGCCATTCCCGGCCTTCACGATCCGATTCTGATCGAACATATCCACGAACTCATACGATGGTTACCTAAATCTGAGTCTAGCACCCTCGTGACCCTACCTCTTGGCGGGACCACCTCGAGCTGACCCCACCTCATTCTGAGCTGCGGGTTGACCCGCGATCTGGCCTCAACCCGACCCGCTATTGTCACGACCCGAACCCGGGCCCGTGACTGGTGCCTTACCCGGGCACCCAAGTAGTCATACATCAGAGTAATCAGCGGAACATAAAAACAATACATGAAACAAAATGTGAAATGAGACACATTTTACCTGAGAGAAAATCGCCTTTCGGCATATATATAAGTAATTACAAAGTTGAACAGTTTAATCCTTACAACCCCGCCACAATTACTACATGACCTCTAAGATTTATACAACAACTATGACGGAATGAGCCCGCCATACCACGAATGTACAAGAACCTACATACTCAGGGTAACATACCAAAAGATAAGCCTCCGAAGGAACGGAGCTTCCCAATACGCTGAAATGTGATCCTAAACGCGGGGATCGACATCCTATGTACCTACACTGCGGCATGAACGCGGCCCAGAGGTCGATAACAGTACCAAGTATGTGAAATCAGTAAATCAGTAAATGAAATCATAATAGTCTATATAAAGCAGGAGACATATATGATAACCAAACTACAGTACACACATATAACAGTTATATCAAGGCAGGGACTCACGCCCTCCAAGTCATTACTCAAATATAAATATTGGGTCTCACGCCCACAACATCAATCATGCCTGTGGAATACCTTCCTCATCGGCGATCTATGATATGATAACACCGAAGTACACCAACACCAAGTCCTACACGATGCCAAAGCCGTATTAACAATACAATACAACCAAACCACGAAGGCGACACGGCAAGTATGAAAGCCGACTACCGGATACCAAGGCCACGTGGTGGCCGGGGCAATACGAGGGCTAACTACCGGTACCAAGGCGTATCACGAGACCGTCACTCTGTCGAAGCGGGGCAAGTGCGAGGATAACTACCGGTACCAAGGCCGAATCAGCCATGAGGCGGGGCAAGTCTGAAGCCGACCACCGGTACCAAGGCGAGCGAAGAAACCTCGTGAGAGCTAGTCCATGGAATAACACTATCAACAGCGAGCGTGCTGTGGAATTCTCCGTCACTGCATCTTGTTATACCGTATTTTGAGTATATGCGTGAGGCGTGCGTATTAAATTTTTTGCCTTAAGACTTGGCTAGGTTCGAAAATTGTGCACAAGTGCGAATAGAGTCGTTTTACGACGAACGCGTTTCCACAGCTTTCGTAGGAAAAATTCCGGCTATGTCATTTATATTTTTTGCGGATTTTTCCGAGAGACGAAACATTGTGGACCAACGGGAGGGTGACATGTGTCACCCTCACATTGGAACAAATGGGGCGGCAATGGTGGACGAAAAAGAGGGCTTTAGTTGGTAGGATATTTTGTGCAAGTTGTGTGGTAGATGGATAAGGTACACATGGTGGAAATCTAACCCTACACTTGCACCACACTTGTCTTCATCTTGGCCATTGGTTGGCCATGGCTTGACCTATAAATACCCCTCTAAGTTGATGAACTTCTTCATCCAAAATTTCTCTAAGTGTTAAAAATCCCTCCCTCTCCCTCAACCTTGTTCTCGTCCAAACACCACCCCTCTCCCCCCCTTTTTGGCGCCCTAGCCGAGAATAAACCCCCCCTAGCCTAGTTGTGCTAGTCGAAATACTACCCCCCTTGGTAGAAATGTATTCTACAAGTATTGTTATAATGCCCAAAATACTTTAGCCTATACCTTGTAGTACTTTCCAAAGTACCCTTTTTACGAAAATCTCGGAAAATACTATTATACTTCCCTTTAGCCACAAAAACGAAACCCTAAGGAAATCTTCACCCGTAGTTGAAGTTATAAGTAGAAGTTGCGTAGAACTTCTAAGGGTTTCTTGGAGCGGATTGGAGCGCTCGGAGTAGGAGCTAAACCTTGCTCAGGATCGACATATAAACTCGGATAATTTTGGGCTTATCGAGGTAAACATTCTTGACCTTATGTTGTAACTGGAAATTTCATGTTGTAGGAGTATATAGTTAAGTATACTATATAAAGAACTGAACGTAGTTGTCACGACCCGTTCCGGGGCCCGTGATTGGTGCCTTACCGGGGCACCCAAGTAGTCATACATCAGAGTAATCAGCGGAAATATAAAGCAAGACATGAAACAGTTTATAAAATAAGACACAGTTTATGTGAGAAAACATCGCCTTTCGGCATATACATATATAAACATGGTTTAGCAGTTACATCCGACACTGTACAACATGACTACAGACCTCTAAGGAAATATACAACTATGGCGGGACAGGGCCCCGCCATACCCTGACTGTACAAAACTATCTACAATAGGGAGATCATACCAAAAGTAGAGCCTCCGGAAGAGATGGAGCTCCCGACACCAACGTAGAGATCCTAAGGATGCGGATCTAGCACCTGCTTGCCCTTACCTGCGGCATGAACGCAGCCCCCCGAAGGAGGTCAGTACAACAGGTACTAAGTATGCGAAACTGTAAAGTACTTAAATGAAAACATATCATTTTTTTTAAAACCAGTTTACAATTATGTGTGAAACAACCAAGGAAACCGCACGTAATGCCACATCACAAACAAGAGCAACAATAGGTAACTGTAATAGATCTTGTCTAGGCTGCGAATGATCGAAACAGGGCCACTCGCCCATATCATCATTCTGCAAGCCTAATCTGACTCGAGTCCGCATAGGCCACTCACGGGCCCGCATGAGGTATAACCCGCATCGGTAGCTACTCCTCGGCATCGCCCCGACTCGTTGTCGCATGGCCACATAGACCGCGCATGAGGCATAACCCCGCATACTAACCGGAACTCGTAGCTCGCGCATAGGCCCCCGACCCGCGTAGGTATTCTCGAATCATGGTCCTGCATCGCGCGAGTCTACCGCGTCGGAGGCGACAACCCCGGTATCATCTCAAGAGGTGAGTGATAGTATACTAACATAACAACTTATCTTTAAACAACATAAGCACAACAAGGATACTCACCTATACAAACGTTACAAGATACTAACACACATAGCATCATATCATGTCTACTTATCAAACCATCTTATTATTCTTTTCACAATATAAGTCTGTTATAAACACATAGGCAAACTTGTTTCTTTTGTCAATCTTAAGTGGTTATACTTACTCCCCATAAAGCTAGTATAACTCTTAAGCTTCTGTTTTAAAAACCAATTAGTCTTCTTCTGTTAAAAAAAAAGATTCAGTATTCTTTAAAAATGCTTTCAGATCTTTATTATTCAAAGCTAGTGAGGCATTCTTAGTAAGTGTTATTCGGGCTTAAGCGTGAGGCATTCACGTAAGTATTATTCAGCTTAAGTCAAAGACATTGCGTAGTTATATTTTAGTTAACACATATGCGTCACCGTACTATATATATTGTAAAATATCATGCTTTAGGAAGAATCACATACCTTCTCAGCGAAAACCACCTGCCAAGTTGAATATGTCGCGCGCAGAGAGTCAGCCTATAATAGTCACAGATATCTATCAAAGACTACTCTGAAGGTCATTCTAAACAGAGGGTTCATAATTCTACGGTAAGTCGGGCAGCACTTCCTGCAGGTGAGCTATAAAGTCTCATGTGGAAAACAGTCTATGTAAATCTGATTTGATTATTCTTCTTTTAAACCCTTCTAAGTGATTAATACTTATTCTTATACTTCTACAAAGATGCATTCTCTAATACAAAAGAGGGTTAGGATTGTTACCTCGGTAAGCCCAATAATATCCTAGAAAAAGTCGCGCCTGAGCAAGGTTTTGCTCCTAAGTTGTATGCTCCAAGAACCTTAGAAGTTCTTCCCAACTTCTACTAAGTACTAAGGTATTTGGGCTAGGGTATTTTGGGCATTATAACGATACAAGAAGGTAACTTTTCTACCAAGGGAGGGGGGTAGATTTTTGGCTAGGCTAGGGGGGGGTATTCGGCCAAGGGCCACTTAGGCTAGAGGGGGAAGAGGGCTTGGACGAAATGGCTAATAAGGGAGAAGGGAGGATTTTCAAGACTTGGAAAGTAATTTGTGGATGAAGAACTCTTCATCTTAAGGGGGGTATTTATAGGTCAAGAAGTGGCCAACCAATGGCCAAGATTTAGACAAGTGCAAGGCAAGTGTAGGGTGAGGATTAACTATACACAAATATCCTACCAACTCCTTGACTTGTGCACAAGGCACAAAAAACGTGCTCCTCCTAGCCCAAATCGTCCAAATGGACGATTTCAAGTCCATCAATTGGAGGGTGACAAGTGTCGCCCTCCCGTTGGTCCAAAATGTTTCGTCTCTCGGAAAAATCCGCAAAAATTAGAAATGGCATAGCCGGAATTTACCCTACGAAAGTCGTGGAAAGCGTTTCGTCGGAAAACTATTCGTTTTGTGAGTTGTGCCTAAAAAAGCGTTTTGCCTAAACTTTAAGGCTAGACTTTTGTCGTATCCCCACGTACATACTGGAAATACTGGTATAACATTCTCCCCCGAAACATTCGTCCCGAATGTTCCTTCCCAAGACGATTAACGATAAGATTCTTCATAACTTAGACGATTGCAAATGCCACACACGGCCACGTAACAACACTTGGCGTAAACGATAACGAAAATTTACAAGTAGGAAAGTGAATTACCGGAGGTGTGGGAATAGGTGAGGATACTTACGCCTCATGTCCTCCTCGGCTTCCACGTCATCTCCTCCCGAGCTCGTTCGCCACAAGACTTTGTGGAAGCCCGTCGCCCGTCGCAGACGCCTAACTGACGATCGACTATCGCTATGGGAATCTCCTCATACGATAACCCCTGGTCACTGGACATCGTCAATCGGGTGTACCCTAGATGGATCCCGATACATCTCCTCGGCGTGGATACGTGAAAAACGGATGCGCGCCTCCGGTCGGACGAGATTCAACTCATAGGCAACCTTGCCTACCCTGCGGACAATCTGAAGCGGCCCAATGTACCTAGAATGAGTTTCCCTTCTTCCCGAATCTCATCACCCTTCATGGGTGACACCTTCAGAAAACCCAATCATCAATCGCGAACTCGGATGTCGACGACGATGATCTGCATACGACCATCGACTCGAGTATCGATAGCCGCTCTCGGATACGCTTCACCTTATCCACTGCCTGCTGCACCAAAGCTGGTCCCACTAGCTGGACCTCGCCACATCGAACCAACCTATAGGCGATCGCACTTCCTCCCATACAAGGCCTCATAAGGCGCCATCGAATCTTTGAGTGGTAGCTATTATTATATCGCGAACTCAACTAGAGGCAAATGATCCTCCCAACTACCACGAAGTCAATAACACGGGCTCGCGGATATCCTCGAGTGCGGATAGTGCGCTCTGCTGTCCGTGCATGCGTGGATGAAATGCGATCTCGTGCTCACTGCGTCCCTAAACCCCTCTGGAAGGACCTCCAGTTAGCGTAACCGGGCTCCACATGCGATATGATCGGTAGGGACTCCATGCGGTCGACGATCTCTCGGATGTAAAGTCGCATAATCCTCAGAAAAAGTCGTCTGACGGAAGAAAGTGGGCTGATTTCGTCGACTGTCGACGATAACCCATATAGAATCATGTCTCCTCCGAGTGCGAGGTAATCCCGTGATGAAGTCCATGTTGATTACCTCCACTTCCGTGTCGGGATCTCAATCGTCAGAACAAACCACCGTGCCTCTGGTGCTCTACCTTCACTGCGACAACACGGGCGAGCTACGAACTCGCAACGCTCTCTTCAAGCCATCCCACCAATACACGGATCTAAGGTCGTGGTACATCTTGATCGACCCGGATGGATGTAACGCGCGCTGTGTGCTTCCCAGAACCTCTGCCGAAGTCACGAAACATCTGGAACACGATGCGCCCTCAAACCTTAGCACCCCATCAGTGCTACCTCAAGGACCCTTGCCTCACGAAGAGTCGTATCACGATATCGAATCAAAGCCGATCCTCGAATTGCCTCTTCACCTCCTCGGCGATGGAAGACTGCAACCTCACGAACTCTAACCCCATCGCTATCGGAATCAATCAAGCGGACACAAGGCTCGCTAATCGATGCAAATCACGAACCATGTCCCTCTCTCTAGCCGCACATCCGATAGGCTCCCATCGACCTACGACTAAGAGCATACGCCACAACATTGGCCTTCCCGGGTGGTACGGGATATCAACATCGTAATCCTTAAGCAACTCTAACCACCGTCTCGCCGTAAGTTCGACTCCTCTGGTGAAGATATCTTTGGAGGCTCTTGTGGTGCGTATAAATATCCACGTGAACCCCATACAAATAGTGCCTCAGATCTGCAGCGTGAATCACGGTACGACTCCAAATCATGGGTGGGGTAGTTCCTCGTGTTTCTTGGTGTCGGGATGCATATGCTATAACCCCGCCATCTGCATCAACACACATCCCAACCCGATGCTCGACGCGTCACAATACACGACATAACCATCCGACCCTCGGAAGAGTAAGAAGCGGGCGTCGTCAATCTCTCTTTCAAGAATCGAAACCACGCTCACAAGCATCATCCATGGAACTTGGCGCCTTCCAGTCGGCCTAGTCAATGGTGCGTAGATAAAGCAAACTTCTCCACGAACCGATAATAACTCGCAAGGCCCGAGCTGCGAACCTCTGCCGGAGTAGTAGGTCTAGGCCAAGTCCTGTCGCCTCGATCTTGGCGTATCCACTCGAATGCCATCGGCCGACAATATGCCCAAGAAACGCCATCAAGTCAACCAAAACTCACATTTGGAAAACTTGGCGTATAACTGCTGGTCTGGAGAAGCTGTCGGCCACGATCCTCAAATGCTCGCATGCTCGCTCTCTGGCGAGAATAAACCAAGATATCATCAATGAACACTATCACAAACGTGTCCAAAATGGTTTGAACACTCGGTTCATCAAATCCATGAATACGCCGGAGCATTGGTCAACCCAAAAGACATGACCCGAACTCATAATGCCCGTCTGGTCCGAATGCGATCTAGGGACATCCACCTCTCGACACGAACGATGATAGCGACGCAGATCAATCTTGGAGAAACATCTCGCGCTCGCAACTGGTCGAACAAATCATCAATCACAGGAAGGGTATCTGTTCTTAATGGTCACTTTGTTCACCGTAATCAACACATGCGCAGCGTCCGTCCCTTCTTCTTCACGAACAATACGGCGCCCCGGAAACATCGGGCCTAATGAAGCCGCTTCTCCGGAAATCCCTCGGTGGTCCTTGACTCTCTCAACTCGGCAGTGCCATTCTCGTATGGCGGAATGGAAATAGTAGAGTATCCGCAATATGTCAATACAAAACTCAATCTCCTCTCGGGAGGATACCCGAGGTCATCAGGGAACACGTCACGGGAACTCGACTACGGAATCGAAAATCTGTACCGCACCTCGTGATCAAACACTCGAACTAGATGGTAGATATACCCTTCGCACCATCTTTCTAGCCTTGAGGTAGGAAATAAACCTACCCTCGGCGATACCGTGCTCCTCCCACTCAACAACCGGCCTCAGAGCGGAACCGTACTACTCTCTCTCTGCGGTCTACATTGGCATAGCAAGAAGCTAGCCAATCCATCCCCATAATCACGTCGGTCAATCATCTCCAACTCTATCAAGTCGGCTGGTCGGCGACGTAAATGGTCACAGACAAGCTCTATATACCCGCCGAGCTACCACCGAATCACCATGGCGTAGCTACCTCGAAAGGGTCTATGGACTCGTGCTCTATCCCTATCCTACTAGCAACAAGGGAGATATATAGGACAGTAGAACCCGGATCTATCAAAGCATACACATCAAACCCGAACCGATAAGGTACAGTGACGACATCGGTGAGGCCTCACGATCTGTCGGTGGACAAAGCATAAATGCGGTTCGAGGACGCTAGAATCGGGACCGAGCCACGACCTGCCGCGACCTGGCGACCCGAGCACCGCCCTCGGGCGAGTAATCGTAGGAGATGATGAAGCGGCAATGAACCTGGCCGAGCCTACCACCGCCCCGGTCGGACGATCCTCGCAAAGTGACCCTGCTGGCCACAACTGTAACAAGCTCCAAAAGTAGTACCACACTTCCCGTAATGGGATCCACCGCATCGGCCACACCGGGGTGGTCCGTCGGCGATCGCTACTCTGGGCGTGAAGCCACAGGGCCCCGATGCGCCCTCGAAAACTCGGCCAGGCCGAGGGCGGTGCGAGTGCTCGAGCCGGCCGTGGTGCGAATCTAGATCTGCTGAGGCCGCCCACCACGATAACCACCAGAAGACCCTCCCGTCCTGGCCTTCTTCTGCTGCTGTCTGTCCACTCGTCGACCTCTGCGCTCCTCGCATCCAAGGGCGTGAGCCTGCATGCGGGTAATGTCCATACCCGGCTGGAGAGAAACCCCCGCACATGACTCGGCCATATAGTCGTCTAGCCCGGTGACATAGCGGTGCACCCTATCCTCCATATCTGCTACCAATGCTGGGACATATCGAGCCAATGAATCAAACTCGACATTGTACTCCCTGACAGTGCGTCCTCTCTGCCTCAGCAGTAAAAATCTATCAGCCCGCGCCCTCCTCATCTGTGGAGGCAAGAAGTGAGTGAGAAAAGCCTCTGAGAACTCATCCCAAGTAGCTGGGGGCGCGTGCTCTCCCCGGGATAACTCCCATGAATCAAACCAATCGACTGCGGTATCACGCAGCCTATGTGAACCAAAGATCACGGACTCGGTCTCCGACGCCCTGATCACTCTCAAAATCCTCTGAAGCTGACGGATGAACTCCTGCGGATCATCCTCCGGCCTCGACCCATAAAACTCCGTGAACTCTGACTCAGAAGTCTCGTAGCCTCAAACTCTGCCTCGGGTGAATAACGGCAGATGCAGTGGGTGGGCTGGAGCCAGGCCGCATCCGGCCTCTCTCGTGTCGGGCCACAACTTTAGCCAAAAGGTGGGCCATCTCTCTTGCCTAACTCCTCCGCCCGGTGTGGGGCGGGAGGTGTGGGTACTGTGGTCTCTTTGGTGGCGGCGTCATAGAACTCGCCGTCTCGGTATAGGCGGGCACGAGCCTCGTGACTCTAGGTGTCTGCTAGCGGCTCCTCGGCCCTTGCCCACGGCCCGGGTTGCCTTACGTGGAGGCATAACTGTTACAGGAAAGGAATACGTTAGAGGGGTCCAACCTATAACACAGCTCTAAAGCACGATCTCAGAATAAGAAGAATGGAAACCAATCCTAAATATCCTATAGCCTCCTGATTATTGGTGTGGTGCACGACACACCGATAATCAAGACTCTACTAGATACGGTCTGTAGACACTTTCCGAGGATTAACTGCTCTGATACCACTTTTGTCACGACCCGTTCGGGGCGTGGTCGTGTCTTCCGGCACCCAAGTAGTCATACATCAGAGTAATCAGCGGAAATATAAAGCAAGACATGAAACAATTTATAAAATAAGACACAGTTTATGTGAGAAAACATCGCCTTTCGGCATATACATATATAAACATGGTTTAGCAGTTACATCCGACAGCATAACATGACTACAGACCTCTGAAATATACAACTATGGCGGGACAGGCCCCGCCATACCTCGCAGACAAAACTATCTACAACAGGAGATCATACCAAAAGTAGAGCCTCGGAAGAGATGGAGCTCCCGACACCAACGTAGAGATCCTAAGGATGCGGATCTAGCACTGCTTGCCTTACTGCGGCATGAACGCAGCCCGAAGGAGGTCGATAACAATTACTAAGTATGCGAAATCGTAAAGTACTTAAATGAAAACATATCATTTTTTTAAAACCGGTTTACAATTATGTGTGAAACAACCAGAAACCGCACGTAATGCCACATCACAAACAAGAGCAACAATAGGTAATCGTAATAGATCTTGTCTAGGCCGCGAATGATCGAAAGCAGGCCACTCGCCCATATCATCATTCCGCAAGCCTAATCTGAACTCGAGTCCGCATAGGCCACTCACGTGGGCCCGCATGAGGTATAACCCGCATCGAGGGTAGCTCCTCGGCATCGCCCCGACTCGTTGTCGCATGGCCACATAGACGCGTGAGGCATAACCCGCATACTAACACGGAACTCTCGTAGCTCGCATAGGCCCCCTGGACCCGCGTGAGGTATTCTCGAATCATGGTCCTGCATCACCGAGTCTACCCGCGTCGGAGGCGACTTAACCCCGGTATCATCTCAAGAGGTGAGTGATAGTATACTAACATAACAACTTATCTTTAAACAACATAAGCACAACAAGGATACTCACCTATACAAACGTTACAAGATACTAACACACATAGCATCATATCATGTCTACTTATCAAACCATCTTATTATTCTTTTCACAATATAAGTCTGTTATAAACACATAGGCAAACTTGTTTCTTTTGTCAATCTTAAGTGGTTATACTTACTTCCCATAAAGCTAGTATAACTCTTAAGCTTCATTTTAAAACCAATTAGTCTTCATTAAAAAAAGATTCAGTATTCTTTAAAAATGCTTTCAGATCTTTATTATTCAGGCTTAAGCCGTGAGGCATTGCCGTAAGTGTTATTCAGGCTTAAGCCGTGAGGCATTGCCGTAAGTATTATTCAGGCTTAAGTCAAAGACATTGCCGTAGTTATATTTTAGTTAACACATGTACGTCTACCGTACTATATATATTGTAAAATATCATGCTTTAGGAAGAATCACATACCTTCTCAGCGAAAACCACCTGCCAAGTTGAATATGTCGCGCAGAGAGTCAGCCTATAATAGTCACAGATATCTATCAAAGACTACTCTGAAGGTCATTCTAAACAGAGGGTTCATAATTCTACGGTAAGTCGGGCAGCACTTCCCTACCCGGTGAGCTATAAAGTCTACTGTGAAAACAGTCCTATGTAAGTACAGTTTGATTATTCTTCTTTTAAACCCTTCTAAGTGATTAATACTTATTCTTATACTTCTACAGTATGCATTCTCTAATACAAAAGAGGGTTAGGATTATTACCTCGGTAAGCCCAATAATATCCTAGAAAAAGTCGCGCCTGAGCAAGGTTTTGCTCCTAAGTTGTATGCTCCAAGAACCTTAGAAGTTCTTCACAACTTCTACTAAGTACTAAGGTATTTGGGCTAGGGTATTTTGGGCATTATAACGATACAAGAAGGTAACTTTTCTACCAAGGGAGGGGGGTAGATTTTTGGCTAGGCTAGGGGGTATTCGGCAAGGGCCACTTAGGCTAGAGGGGGAAGAGGGCTTGGACGAAATGGCTAATAAGGGAGAAGGGAGGATTTTCAAGACTTGGAAAGTAATTTGTGGATGAAGAACTCTTCATCTTAAGGGGGGTATTTATAGGTCAAGAAGTGGCCAACCAATGGCCAAGATTTAGACAAGTGCAAGGCAAGTGTAGGGTGAGGATTAACTATACACAAATATCCTACCAACTCCTTGACTTGTGCACAAGGCACAAAAAGCGTGCTCCTCTAGCCCAAATCGTCCAAATGGGCGATTTCAAGTCCATCAATTGGAGGGTGACAAGTGTCGCTCCTCGTTGGTCCAAAATGTTTCGCCTCGGAAAAATCCGCAAAATTAGAAATGGCATAGCCGGAATTTACCCTACGAAAGGCGTGGAAACGCGTTTCGTCGGAAAACTATTCGTTTGTGAGTTGTGCCTAAAAAAGCGTTTTGCCTAAACTTTAAGGCTAGACTTTTTATGCGTATCCCCTTACGTACATATACTGCGGAAATACGGTATATGATGGTTAAATCGCAATGTCTTGCGACTTAAGCCCGAATTTAAATAAGAGAAGCGAATCGTAATTACATAGGGGTGTATTCTGATGACTTGTGTAGCATTCTGTGGGTAGAATTGTACACGTCCGGTTAGGCGTGCAAACCCCGGTTGGCTTGGTAGCGGCCGATAGAGGAGGAGATTAACGCTGTTGCGGAGGTCTTCTTAGAATTTTCCGTAGAATATTCTACATTGAGATCTAGATGTTAATAGGCGCCTTGTGGCCTCTATAGGTTGAAGTACTACGTATGGCGCGATCTACGGGCTTAAGGAGTAGCGGTTTGAGGTACTCGGAGCATTTTGCTATTTAGTCGATAATCGTCGCGAGGTATGTGAACCTCTTCCTATCTCTTCTAGCATGATATGTGTGAACTATGTAGTACGGTGAGCGTGCATGTGCTAAATGTATTTAATTGGTTTAAAACATAAAGGGTTATAACGGCTTTATGGGAAGTCGGTTATAATAGCTTTATGTGGATAAGCAAATACTTTGTGGTTTTTAAAAGGTAATCGATTTGAATAATAACTGGCTTGATATGTGTTAATAAAGAACTTGAAGTATTTCAAAAGATTTATGAATCGTTTTGAAAGAATGAGTATTACTTGGGTTTTGAAAGCTTAAGAGTTATACTAGCTTTATGGGAAGTTATGTATAACGGCTTAAGAATGTTATCTTGATTTGGAAGTCGAATGTGTATCGACAAACCACTGCAGCGTTAATAAAGGAAAATGTATTGACTAAAGAAGTATTAAAACCAGTAGAAACCTCCATCTGCATAGAAGCTAAGATGAGACAACATGATAATACATTTCCTCGATCATGTCTGCTTAATAAGATTGATAATAAACAAGAATAACCTACTCACATATAAGACATATGTTTCTCAAAACGTTTAAAGGAGAATTATGTTTTAAAGGATTAAAACTATGAACTACGAAACCTTTTCTAAAATGAGAAACTTGAGCATTTGTAATTAAGCAAACCGGAACTTTAGGAAAAGAATGTTGGTACTTGAGTTTAAAAAGAAAGTGTTCTGGTTTACTTAATAATGGGAATCACTCTAGTTTTATACTACGGGTATCGGGTGACTTTTATAAAAGGAATGTATCTCTTTTAAAAAAAGACTTAACGTATGTAGTACTTTAGGGTTAAAACCCGGACTTTGACATAAAATGAAAGTACCTTGAGTTGTGTGTAACTTGCTTATGCTTGTTGTTATGAAACTTGACCATGTTACGTGTGATAGCCTTGTTGTGCAAGTACTGTGTTCACTTGACTACCGGTTCATCCGGGAATGTATCTCACTTGATTACCGGTTCATCCGGGAATGTATCTCACTTGATTACCGGTTCATCCGGGAATGTATCTCACTTGATTACCGGTTCATCCGGGAATGTATCTCACTTGATTACCGGTTCATCCGGGAATGTATCTCACTTGATTACCGGTTCATCCGGGAATGTATCTCACTTGACTACCGGTTCATCCGGGAATGTATTTCACTTGACTACCGGTTCATCACGCGAATGTATTCCACGTTTCTATATTGGGTCCATAAGATGGGCGAGACACGTTATACGTATCACATGATTTATACCTAGACTGCCGGCAGTGAGGAAGGAGTTCAACGGGCATGAGGGATGACTTTGAGGGCGTGAGTCCCTGACTTGACATAACTGCTTTTATATTGTGAACTGTAGTTTGGTTATCATACATGTCTCCTGCTTTATGTAGACTATTATGATTTCATTTACAGTATTTCTGATTTCACATACTTGGTACTGTTATCTCGACTCTCCGGGCTGCGTTCATCTGCGAGTAAAGGTACATCGATCGCCGATCCCCGCTTATAGGATCACATTCAGCGTGTTGGGAAGCTCCGTTTCTCCGGAGGCTTATCTTTTGGTATGTGTTCCCTGAGTTGTAGGTTCTTGTACATTCAGGGGTATGGCGGGGCCCTGTCCCGTCATAGTTGTTGTAAATCTTAGAGTGCAGAAGCTGTTGTGGCGGGGTTGTAAAAGGATTAAAGCTGTTGGGTTTTATGTATATCTTGAAGGCAACTGCTTTGGTTGCTTTGTTTATTTATTATATCTCTTGTTTCATGATTCATGTTTTATTTTCCGCTGGTTTTCTCTCGATGTTGTATCACTAGGGTGCCGGTAAGGCACGATGGGCCGAAGTTCGGGCGTTACAAAGTGGTATCGAGCGATTAGTCCTCGGAAAGTGTCTCTGCACCGTGTCTAGTAGAGTCTTGGTTATCGGTGTGTTGTGCACCACATCTATAATCGGAGGCTATAGGACATTTAGGATTGGTTTCCATTCTTCTCATTACGAGATCGTGCCTTAGCGTGTGATAAATTGGACCCCTGACGTATTCCTTTCCTTTACCGATTATGCCTCCGCGTAAAACCTTGAGCCCGAATGGGCAAGGCGATCGAGGAGGCGTGGCGAGATACGAGAGAGAAGTGCAGCGCGAGCGTCGATACACGAGGCGTGCTTCCGTCGGAGGGTTTCGCGCCGCCCGGCACCAGCGAGTTTAAGCGCAGCGATGGCTGCCGAGACTACTGATACACGAGCCTCGGTCCACGGCTGAGCCGATGAGATAAGTACAAGGAGATGGCGATTCGCGGCGGTCGTGGCAGATATGAGGATAAATTTGGATCAGCGATTCCGGCCCAGTAGCACCGTAGTTCACCCCGGCGAGCGGTTTGAGGCTACGTGACTTTCTCGAGTTGTAGCCCGCCGATGTTCTATGGATCGAGCCGAGGCGACCCTCGGGAGTTTATCCAGCGACTCTGACGGATCATGAGAGTGATCGAGTCTCGAGGCGAGTCGGTGGTATTGGGTTCGCATCACCGCGTGATCTGCGATTGGTAGTTTGATTCGTGGGAGGCTGTCGGGAAGAGCATGCACTTCCAGCGATTTGGGATGAGTTCTCGAGGCATTTCTTGCACATTTCTTGCCTCCACAGATGAGGAGGGCTCGGGCCGACAAATTTTTGACGCGTTGAGGCGGGGCGGGCGGGGTTAGAGTACAATGTGGAGTTCGACTCATTAGCTCGGTATGTTCCGTATGGTAGCGATATGGAGGGCGAGTACACCGCTACGTCACGGGCTGGGCGATTACTTGGCGAGGCTTATGCGGGTGTAGCTCTTCACCGGGCATGGACATTGCCCGCACGCAGCTCATGCACTAGGATGTGAGGCACGGAGAGGTCGACGGAATGGCGAGATCGGCGAAGAGGCGAGCAGCGAGGTCCTTTGGTAACTTTCGAGGCGGACCGCCTCGGCGATCTAGTTATGTACCTCCACCGATGCAGTGGTCCCCGCGATCGTCGGGGCGTTCGGGTATTCGGGGCTGGTCGAGCTCGTGGCTTCCGTTCCGGATATACATAGGTTCTAGCCAGCGATTCACGTCCCGCCGTGTGCGCGATGTGGCAAACATCATCCACAGGAATGTCGTCTTTTTGGTGCTTGCTTCACTGCGCCGTCGGGGCCATGTGACGAGAGCGTGCTTATAGGAGAGGTACCGACTTAGCACGACTAGGATCGATGGCGGGTTCATCGCCGCTCTGATTATGCGCCTGCAGTGGACTTACGATTAGAGTGGAGCGGTAGCTTCAGGTATATCCTTAACCTCTAGAGGCTTGTATGTTTTGATGTTATGTTAATGTGTTAGGTGTTATGCTCGGATAGCTTTGTGCTAAAATGTGATTTAGGAACCAGTTGGGGAAAAAGGGTAAGCACAGGGGTGAGGAATGATGAACCTTAGAATATTACGATTGAGACCTTAGATGTAAGCCGTCTTGGGTACAAGATTTTCGAGTGATCCTTGTCGAGTGCATTTTATGCCTAGAAAGTATTGTGTGATAAGTCCCACAGGTTGGGAAAATGAAAGTGGTATCTTTCATGATGTGAATTAGCAAGATTGTTCCGTGTCGGCGAGCAAGAGTTGGCGCGACAGTGGGTCGGGTTGGGGCCATGTTGCGGGCCAACCCGCAGCCCGTTTCGAGGTGGGGTCAGCTCTGGGTGGTCCCGCCAGGTGGGAGGGTCACGAGGGTGCTAGGCCCAAGTTTTGGTAATCGTCGTATGAGTTCGTGGATATGTTCGACCAGAAGCAGATCGTGAAGGCCGGGAATGGCCTTAAGGAAGATTGAGGCTAGTAGATGACCAAGTTTGGAGGTGGTGACTCCAAAGTTTTGGAAACTAAAGCGATGATCGAGTATGGTGCGTATACTAGAAGAGTTCAAGTGATCGAGGAGGAACAGCGAGTAAGGAAGGAAGAGAACGTGTGTTATGTTTGTGGCCATGTGTGGCAGTGGAAAATTGTTAGAAGAACTTCATCTTTATCCGCCTTGAGAAGGAACATTCGGGACGAATGTTTCTAAGGAGGGGAGAATGTTATACCCCGTATTTTCAGAGTATGTACGTGAGGGCGTACGTATTAAATTTTTTTTTTGCCTTAAGACTTGGCTAGGTTCGAAAATTGTGCACAAGTACCGAATAGAGTCGTTTTACGTGAAACGTTTCCACGACTTTCGTAGGAAAAATTCGGCTATGTCATTTATATTTTTGCGGATTTTTCCGAGAGGCGAACATTGTGGACCAACGGGAGGGTGACATGTGTCACCTCACATTGGAACAAATGGGCGGCAATGGTGGACGAAAAGAGGGCTTTAGTTGGTAGGATATTTTGTGCAAGTTGTGTGGTAGATGGATAAGGTACACATGGTGGAAATCTAACCCTACACTTGCACCACACTTGTCTTCATCTTGGCCATTGGTTGGCCATGGCTTGACCTATAAATACCCCTCTAAGTTGATGAACTTCTTCATCCAAAATTTCTCTAAGTGTTAAAAATCCCTCCCTCTCCCTCAACCTTGTTCTCGTCCAAACACCACCCTCTCCCCCTTTGGCGCCCTAGCCGAGAATAAACCCCCCCTAGCCTAGTTGTGCTAGTCGAAATACTACCCCCCTTGGTAGAAATGTATTCTACAAGTATTGTTATAATGCCCAAAATACTTTAGCCTATACCTTGTAGTACTTTCCAAAGTACCATTTTTACGAAAATCTCGGAAAATACTATTATACTTCCCTTTAGCCACAAAAAACGAAACCCTAAGGAAATCTTCACCCGTAGTTGAAGTTATAAGTAGAAGTTGCGTAGAACTTCTAAGGGTTTCTTGGAGCGCTCGGAGTAGGAGCTAAACCTTGCTCAGGATCGACATATAAACTCGGATAATTTTGGGCTTATCGAGGTAAACATTCTTGACCTTCTGTTGTAACTGGAAATTTCATGTTGTAGGAGTATATAGTTAAGTATACTATATAAAGAACTGAACGTAGTTCGTCGGCAATGTCTTGCGACTTAAGCCTGAATTTATATAAGAGAACTGAACTGTAATTACATAGGGTGTATTCAGATGAGACTTGTGTTGCATTACTGTGGGTTGAATTGTACACGGCCGGTTAGACGTGCAAACCCCCCCCCCCTGGTTGGCTTGGTAGCCGGCCTCGATAGAGGAGGAGATTAACGCCATTGCGGGAAGGTCTTCAATTTTTTTAGAATATTCTACATTGAGATCTAGATGTTAATAGGCGCCTTGTGGCCTCTATAGGTTGAAGTACTACGTATGGCGTGATCTACTGGGCTTAAGGAGTAGCCGACGGTTTGAGGTACTCGGAGCATTTTGCTATTTAGTCGATAATCGTCGCGAGGTATGTGAACCTCTTCCTATCTCTTCTAGCATGATATGTGTGAACTATGTAGTACGGTAGACGTACATGTGCTAAATGTATTTGATTGGTTTAAAACATAAAGGGTTATAACGGCTTTATGGGAAGTCGGTTATAATAGCTTTATGTGGATAAGCAAATACTTTGTGGTTTTTAAAAGGTAACTGATTTGAATAATAACTGGCTTGATATGTGTTAATAAAGAACTTGAAGTATTTCAAAAGATTTATGAATCGTTTTGAAAGAATGAGTATTACTTGGGTTTTGAAAGCTTAAGAGTTATACTAGCTTTATGGGAAGTTATGTATAACGGCTTAAGAATGTTGTACTGATTTCGGAAGTCAGAATGTGTATCGACAAACCACTGCAGCGTTAATAAAAGGAAAATGTATTGACTAAAGAAGTATTAAAACCGAGAAACCTCCATGCATAGAAGCTAAGATGAGACAAAATGATATTACATTTCCTAGATCATGGCTGCTTAATAAGATTGATTATAAACAAGAATAACCTACTCACATATAAGACATATGTTTCTCAAAACGTTTAAAGGAGAATTATGTTTTAAAGGATTAAAACTATGAACTACGAAACCTTTTCTAAAATGAGAAACTTGAGCATTTGTAATTAAGCAAACCGGAACTTTAGGAAAAGAATGTTGGTACTTGAGTTTAAAAAGAAAGTGTTCTGGTTTACTTAATAATGGGAATCACTCTAGTTTTATACTACGGGTATCGGGTGACTTTTATAAAAGGAATGTATCTCTTTTAAAAAAAGACTTAACGTATGTAGTACTTTAGGGTTAAAACCCGGACTTTGACATAAAATGAAAGTACCTTGAGTTGTGTGTAACTTGCTTATGCTTGTTGTTATGAAACTTGACCATGTTACGTGTGATAGCCTTGTTGTGCAAGTACTGTGTTCACTTGACTACCGGTTCATCCGGGAATGTATCTCACTTGATTACCGGTTCATCCGGGAATGTATCTCACTTGATTACCGGTTCATCCGGGAATGTATCTCACTTGATTACCGGTTCATCCGGGAATGTATCTCACTTGATTACCGGTTCATCCGGGAATGTATCTCACTTGATTACGGTTCACCCGAATGTATCTCACTTGACTACCGGTTCATCCGGAATGTATTTCACTTGACTACGGTTCATCCGGAATGTATTCCACACGTTTCTATATTGGGTCCATAAGATGGGCGAGACACATTATACGTATCACATGATTTATACCTAGATCGCTGGCGGTGAGGAAGGAGTTCCACGGGCATGAGGATGACTTTGAGGCGTGAGTCCACGACTTGACATAATCGCTTTTATGTTGTGCGTAGTTTGGTTATCATACATGTCTCTGCTTTATGTAGACTATTATGATTTCATTTCTGATATTTTCTGATTTCACATACTTGGTACTGTTATCGACCTCCTTCCGGGGCTGCGTTCATGCCGCAGTAAAGGTACATCGATCGTCGATCCGCTTATAGGATCACATTCAGCGTGTTGGGAAGCTCCGTTTCTCCGAGGCTTATCTTTTGGTATGTGTTCCACGAGTTGTAGGTTCTTGTACATTCGGGGTATGGCGGGGCCTGTCGTCATAGTTGTTGTAAATCTTAGAGTGCATGTAGAAGCTGTTGTGGCGAGGTTGTAAAAGGATTAAACTGTTCGGGTTTTATGTATATACTGAAGGCAACTGTTTTGGTTGGCCTGTTTATTTATTATATCTCTTGTTTCATGATTCATGTTTTATTTTCCGCTGGTTTTCTCTGATGTTGTATCACTAGGGTGCCCGGGGTAAGGCACCAGTAACGGGCCCGGGTTCGGGGCGTTACAGGTACGTCCAAGTAAGTTCTCAACAAGTCAACCGGCCCTCCATCGAGAGACGCGGTAGTATAGAAACACAATTCTTGCACAACAAAGGCTATCACAACAAGCATAGGCAAGTTTCACAACAACAAACATAGGCAAGTTATACACAACTCAAGGTACTTTCATTTTATGTCAAAGTCCGGGTTTTAACCCTAAAGTACTACGTACGTTAAATTCCTTTTAAGAGATCCATTCCTTTTATAAAAGTCACCCGATACCCTTAGTATAAAAATAGAGTGACTTACATCTTTTTAAGTAAACCAAAACAACTTCCATACTTTCCTTTTTAAAACCAAATTAAGGCAATACCATGCCTTCTTTTTGGACCAAAACACTTCTCTTTTTAAAGTCAAGTTACCACATTAAAACCAATGATAAAACCCTTCTTTTGTTCTCATAAAGTCGTTATAACTAACTTCCCATAAAGCTGTTATAACACTTTATGTTTAAAACCAATTTAAGACAACACAATGCCTTTCTTTTCCCTAAAGTTCCAGCTTGCCTAATTTCAATTACTCAAGTCTCTTTATTTTAGAAAAGTTTCATAGTTCAATGTCTTAATCTCTTTTAAAACAATTGAGTAACATATGCCATATGTGTGAGCAGTTTTATTCTTATTTATAACCATCTTATTAAAGCAGCCATGATCTAGAAAATGTAATATCATTTTGTCTCATCTTAGCTTCTATGCAGATGGAGGTTTCTACTGGTCTTAATAATACTTCATTAGTCATTACATTTCCCTTTATTAACGCTGCAGTGGTTTGTCGACACTCATTCTGATTTCCGAAATCAGTAAAACATTATTCCTTTTAAAAACCAAGTACTCATTACTCACGAATGAGGTTTCACACAAAATTCATATTAATTCTTTTAAGTCAAGTCTCTTATCTTTTAAGATCAAGTATCTTAACTTCTAAAAATCAGTAAACCATTCTCTTTATCTCTCTCTTAAGACGTTATACCTATCTTCCCATAAAGCTAGTATAACTCTTATGTTTTCAAAACCAAGTATTACTCTTCTTTCAAAAAGGTTTCTTAATCTTTTGAAATACTTCAAGATTCTTTATTATTCAGGCTTAAGTCAAAAGACATTGCCGTAACACTACATTCAGTTAACACACGTACGTCTACTATATATATATTCCTTTAAAAATATTTCAAGGTTCTTATTATTCAGGCTTAAGTCAAAAGACATTGTCGTACAACTATATTCATTAGCACACGTACGTCTACCATACTATATATATATATATATTATTCAGGCTTAAGTCAAAAGACATTGCCGTACAACTATATTCAGTTAGCACACGTACGTCTACCTTACTATATATATATATTATTCAGGCTTAAGTCAAAAGACATTGCCACACGTACGTCTACCGTACTATATATATATTCTTTTAAAATACTTCATGCTCAAGAGTATAGGAAGAATCACATACCTCGCGACGATTATCGACTATAAGCAAAACGCTCCACGGCTATAACCCGGCTAGCCTTGTCCACCTTCCAAGTAGCACATGCTACTCACAGAACATTCAACCAATAAAGGTTATCAGTCTACTGTAAATACAGTCCTATGTATGTACAGTTTAATCTTCTACTAAATATTCTTCTGATGTGATTTCAGTTCAAGTCTTTTCTGTAATATCCTTCTATTACAGTTCAATTCTCTTCTATGAATCTTATATTCATTTCTATACAACTACAGTATGTAATTCCCAATTACAATAGAAGGGATAGTATTTACCTCGATGAGCCCAAAATTATCCAAGTTTAATGTCGCTCCCGAGCAACGTTAAGCTCTACTCCGTCTTGCTCAACCCGCTCCAAACAACCCTTAGAAGTTCTACGCAACTTCTACTTAACACTTCAACCGACTATGAAGGTTTTCCTTAGGGTTTTGTTTAGTGGCTAAAGGAAAGTATAATAGTATTTCCGGGCTCTACGTATAGAGGTAACTTTTGGAAAGTACTACAAGGTATTTTGGCTAAAGTATTTGGGCATTATAACAATACTTGGAGAGTATTTCTATACCACAACGGGGGTATTATACGAAAACAACTAGGCTAGGGGGGTGTATTCTCGGCCAAGGCTTCTCAAAAAGGGGGGGGGGGGGTTTGGACGAACACAACTCATAAAAGGGGGAGGGATTTCAAGACTTGGAAATGATTTTAGGATGAAGAAGTTCATCAACTTAGAGGGGTATTTATAGGTCAAGCAATGGCCAACCAATGGCCAAGATCCATCCAAGTGTTAGGCAAGTGTAGGCCTAGGATTTAACCATGTGTACCTTATCCATCTACCACACCAACTTGCACAAAATATCCTACCAACTAAAGTGGTCCAATTCGTCCCAATGGACGCCTCAAGTCCACCAATGTGAGGGTGACACATGTCACCCTCCCGTTGGTCCAAAATGTTTCGTCTCTCGGAAAAATCCGCAAAAATTAGAAATGACATAGCCGGAAATTTCCCTTCGCAAGTCTTGTAAAACGTTTCGTCGAAAAACGATTCTTTTCGGCACTTGTGCCCAAATTCGAACCTTGCCAATCCTTAAGGCTTAAATTTTTATACGTACGCCCTCACGTACATACTCTGGAAATACGGGGTATAACATTCTCCCCTCCTTAGAAACATTCGTCCCGAATGTTCCTTCTCAAGACGGATAACGATAAAGTTCTTCTAACAAGTTGCCAACGCCACGCCTGGCCACGAAATAACACATGCGCGCAAATACTTAAATCCAGGCCAACGAGGAACCACCTCGATGATGCAAAACAATACCAACTCTCGCTCTTGGTCGAGGACACTCGCCCGCACATTCATTTCTCAAAAATGATTACTTCCATCTTTCAGCACAAGTTCACTTCCTTCCTTACTCGTCGTACTCTTCTCGAACACTCGAACTCTTCTTAGTACACGTACCACACTTCAGTCAACGCTTCTGTTCCCAAGACTTTGGAGTCACCACCTCCAAACTTGGTCATCTTACTAGCCTCAATCTCCCTTAAGGCCATTCCCGGCCTTCACGATCCGCTTCTGGTCGAACATATCCACGAACTCATACGATGGTCATCTAAACTTGGGCCTAGCACCCTCGTGACCCTACCACCTGGCGGGACCACCCAGAGCTGACCCTACCTCTAAACAGGCCACGGGTTGGCCCGCAACATGGCCCCAACCCGACCCACTTAACGCATCAAGCTCTTGTTTCCCGATCCGGAACAATCTTACCTATACAGGTCATGAAAGCTACCACTTCCATTTTACACTACCCAAGGAATTTCCCACAATTACTCCACGTGCTTATACATTCGACAAAGATCACCCGCAAAATCTTGTACTCAAGACGGCCTTACATCTAAGGTCTCAACTGTAATATTCTAAGGTTCATCACTTTCTCACCCCCAGGCTTACCCTTTTTCACTAACCAGGTTCTAAATCACATTTTAGCACAAAGCTATCCGAACATAACACTTAACACATTATCATAACATCAATACATACAAGTCTCTGTAGGTTAAGGATATACTGAAAATAGGCGGTTGAGGACCGCTAAAATCGAACTTCCACCGCGACCTCTACCGTGGCTCACGGTATGAACATCTGCCTAGCTATGGAAGGTGAAGAACCCGCAATCGCTCTAGTAGTGCAGGCTATCCTACCAGCGCCACCCCGGCCTGGACAATCTCGCCAAATGGCCTCTGGCTGCAAGAATAACAATCTCCCAAGTTAGTATGACACTCACCCTTATGAAGTTTTCCACAACGACCACACTGAGACAAAGGCGACCTCATCCGGCGAGCACTCCTACTCCCCTGAAAATCTAAAACCTGGGAGCCCTGACCTGCTCCTGAATATCCCGGCGTCCCGAAGGCCGTGGGGACCACTGCATCGGGCGAGGTACATAACTAGTCTTTGTTGAGGCGGTCCGCCTCAAATGTCACCAAAGGACCTCGCTGCTCGCCTCTTCGCCGATCTTCGTCATTCCGCCGATTTCTCCGCCTCACATCCAAGTGCATAAGCTGCGTGCGGGCAATGTCCATGCCCGGTGAAGAACTACACCAACAACTTTCGCTAGGTAATCATCGAGCCTCAGAACATATCGGTGCACTCGATCCTCCATACTAGCTACTAACGCGGACGACGGGCCAATGAGTCGAACTCACATTGTACTCCCGAACCGTGCGCCCGCTTTGCCGCAACACTAAAAACTGTTTACCGAGCCCTCCTCATCTGCGAGGCAAGAAATGTGCAAGAAAAGCCTCGAGAAATCGTCCCAAACGGTGGAAGTGCATTCTCTCCCGACAGCTCCACGAATCAAACTAGTCGATCGCGGTATCACGCAACCGATGCGAACCTAGACCACCGACTCGGTCTCCGATGCCTTGATCACTCACGATCCACAGAATCGCTTGATTAACTCCTGCGGATCATCCTCGTGCCTCGACCCATAAAACTCGCGCCTACAACTCGTGAAATCCGTAGCCTCAAACTATCCGATCTAGGTGAACCATCGGTGCATCGAACTGCGCCGGCCCTATCCTCAAGTCCGCCACAACCCCGACCATTAATCGGGCCCACTCCTTGTAACCCATCTCCTCTCGCCTGCATCGCGGATCGAGGCTCGTGCATCGTGGTCTCAGAGATCGCCACGCTTTACTCGCAGCCTCCTCGCCGCCATGCCCTTCTCGCCCGAAGGTTTTACGCGAGGCATAATCGTAAAAACGATGTACGCCGGAGGGTCCAATGTACAACACTCTAAGGCACGATCTCGTAATGAGAAGAATGGAAACCAATCCTAAATGTCTCGCACTCACGATTATAGATGTGGCGCACAACACACCGATAACCAAGACTATACTGTACACGGTCAGACACTTTCCGAGGATTAATCGCTCGATACCACTTTTGTCACGACCGAACCTGCCTGGATCGTGCCTTACCCGGGCACCCAAGTAGTCATACATCAGAGTAATCAGCGGAACATAAAAACAATACATGAAACAAAATGTGAAATGAGACACATTTTACCTGAGAGAAAATCGTCTTTCGGCATATATATAAGTAATTACAAAGTTGAACAGTTTAATCCTTACAACCCTGCCCACAACAGTGCTACAAACCTCTAAGATTTATACAACAAATATGACGGGACAGGGCCCCGCCATACCCCTGAATGTACAAGAACCTACATACTCAGGGTAACATACCAAAAGATAAGCCTCCGAAGGAACGGAGCTTCCCAATACGCTGAAATGTGATCCTAAACGCGGGGATCGACAGCCGATGTACCTCTACCTGCGGAATGAACGCACTTCGGGCGAGGTCGATAACAGTACCAAGTATGTGAAATCAGAATATCAGAAATGAAATCATAATAGTCTATATAAAGCAGGAGACATGTATGATAACCAAACTACAATACACACATATAACAGTTATATCAAGGCAGGGACTCACGCCCTCCAAGTCATTACTCAAATATAAATATTGGGTATCACGCCCACAACATCAATCATGCCCGTGGAATACCTTCCTCACTGCCGGCATTCTATGATATGATAACACCAAGAAGTACACTAGAACACCAAGTCCTACCTGATGCCAAAGCCGTATTAACAATACAATACAACCAAACCAATGGCGACACGGCAAGTACGAAGCCGACTACCGGATACCAAGGCCGCCACGTAGCTTACGGCAAGTACGGCTAACTACCGTGTACCAAGCGTATCACGAGACTCACTACTAATCGAGCGGGGTAAGCGAGGGCTAACTACCAGTACAGGCCGAATCACCACGAGACGGCAAGTACGAAAGCCACCACCGTGTACCAAGGCCGAACGAAGAAACCTCACGGAGAGCTAGTCCATGGAATAACACTATCAACGCGAGCGCACTGCGGAATTCTCCACACCGCCAGACGTCCAAGCACGTTTCAACAAGTCAACCGCCCTCCATCGAGACGCGGTAGTATAGAAACACAATTCTTGCACAACAAAGGCTATCACAACAAGCATAGGCAAGTTTCACAACAACAAGCATAGGCAAGTTATACACAACTCAAGGTACTTTCATTTTATGTCAAAGTCCGGGTTTTAACCCTAAAGTACTACGTACGTTAAATTCCTTTTAAGAGATCCATTCCTTTTATAAAAGTCACACGATACCCTTAGTATAAAAATAGAGTGACTTACATCTTTTTAAGTAAACCAAAACAACTTCCATACTTTCCTTTTTAAAACCAAATTAAGGCAATACCATGCCTTCTTTTTGGACCAAAACACTTCTCTTTTTAAAGTCAAGTTACCACATTAAAACCAATGATAAAACCCTTCTTTTGTTCTCATAAAGTCGTTATAACTAACTTCCCATAAAGCTGTTATAACACTTTATGTTTAAAACCAACTTAAGACAACACAATGCCTTTCTTTTCCCTAAAGTTCCAGTTTGCCTAATTTCAATTACTCAAGTCTCTTTATTTTAGAAAAGTTTCATAGTTCAATGTCTTAATCTCTTTTAAAACAATTGAGTAACATATGCCATATGTGTGAGCAGTTTTATTCTTGTTTATAACCATCTTATTAAAGCAGCCATGATCTAGAAAATGTAATATCATTTTGTCTCATCTTAGCTTCTATGCAGATGGAGGTTTCTACTGGTCTTAAAAATACTTCATTAGTCATTAAATTTCCCTTTATTAACGCTGCAGTGGTTTGTCGACACTCATTCTGATTCAAATCAAGAAACATTATTCCTTTTAAAAACCAAGTACTCATTACTCACGAATGAGGTTTCACACAAAATTCATATTAATTCTTTTAAGTCAAGTCTCTTATCTTTTAAGATAAAGTCTCTTAACTTCTAAAAATCAGTAAACCATTCTCTTTATCTCTCTCTTAAGACGTTATACCTATCTTCCCATAAAGCTAGTATAACTCTTATATTTTCAAAACCAAGTATTACTCTTCTTTCAAAAAGGTTTCTTAATCTTTTGAAATACTTCAAGATTCTTTATTATTCAGGCTTAAGTCAAAAGACATTGCCGTAACACTACATTCAGTTAACACACGTACGTCTACTATATATATATTCCTTTAAAAATATTTCAAGGTTCTTATTATTCAGGCTTAAGTCAAAAGACATTGTCGTACAACTATATTCAGTTAGCACACGTACGTCTACCATACTATATATATATATTATTCAGGCTTAAGTCAAAAGACATTGCCGTACAACTATATTCAGTTAGCACACGTACGTCTACCATACTATATATATATATTATTCAGGCTTAAGTCAAAAGACATTGCCACACGTACGTCTACCGTACTATATATATATTCTTTTAAAATACTTCATGCTCAAGAGTATAGGAAGAATCACATACCTCGCGACGATTATCGACTATAAGCAAAACGCTCCACGGCTATAACCCGACTAGCCTTGTCCACCTTCCAAGTAGCACATGCTACTCGCAGAACATTCAACCAATAAAGGTTATCACCATCAGAATACAATCTATGTAAGTACGCTTAATCTTCTACTAAATATTCTTCTCGATGTGATTTCGATTCAAGTCTTTTCTCAGAATATCCTTCTATTACGCTTCAATTCTCTTCTATGAATCTTATATTCATTTATATACAACTACAGATGTAATTCCCAATTACAATAGAAGGATGAGTATTTACCTCGATGAGCCCAAAATTATCCAAGTTTAATGTCGCTCCTGAGCAACGTTAAGCTCCTACTCCGTGCGCTCCAACCCGCTCCAAACAACCCTTAGAAGTTCTACGCAACTTCTACTTAACACTTCAACCGACTATGAAGGTTTTCCTTAGGGTTTTGTTTAGTGGCTAAAGGAAAGTATAATAGTATTTCCGGGCTCTACGTATAGAGGTAACTTTTGGAAAGTACTACAAGGTATTTGGGCTAAAGTATTTGGGCATTATAACAATATTTGAAGAGTATTTCTATACCACAACGGGGGTATTATACGAAAACAACTAGGCTAGGGGGGGGGTGTATTCTCGGCCAAGGCTTCTCAAAAAGGGGCGGGCGGGGGCGGGGGGCTTTGGACGAACACAACTCATAAAAGGGGGAGGGATTTCAAGACTTGGAAATGATTTTAGGATGAAGAAGTTCATCAACTTAGAGGGGTATTTATAGGTCAAGCAATGGCCAACCAATGGCCAATATCCATCCAAGTGTTAGGCAAGTGTAGGGCTAGGATTTAACCATGTGTACCTTATCCATCTACCACACCAACTTGCACAAAATATCCTACCAACTAAAGTGGTCCAATTCGTCCCAATGGACGCCTCAAGTCCACCAATGTGAGGGTGACACATGTCACCCTCCCGTTGGTCCAAAATGTTTCGTCTCTCGGAAAAATCCGCCAAAATTCGAAATGACATAGCCGGAATTTTCCTTCGCAAGTCGTAAAACGTTTCGTCGAAAAACGATTCTTTCGCACTTGTGCCCAAATTCGAACCTTGCCAATCCTTAAGGCTTAAATTTTTATACGTACGCCCTCACGTACATACTCTGGAAATACGGGGTATAACATTCTCCCCTCCTTAGAAACATTCGTCCCGAATGTTCCTTCTCAAGACGGATAACGATAAAGTTCTTCTAACAAGTTGCCAACGCCACGCCTGGCCACGAAATAACACATGCGCGCAAATACTTAAATCCAGGCCAACGAGGAACCACCTCGATGATGCAAAACAATACCAACTCTCGCTCTTGGTCCAAGGGACACTCCCTTCGCACATTCATTTCTCAAAAATGATTACTTCCATCTTTCAGCACAAGTTCACTTCCTTCCTTACTCGTCGTACTCTTCTCGAACACTCGAACTCTTCTTAGTACACGTACCATACTTCAGTCAACGCTTCTATTCCCAAAACTTTGGAGTCACCACCTCCAAACTTGGTCATCTTACTAGCCTCAATCTCCCTTAAGGCCATTCCCGGCCTTCACGATCCGCTTCTGGTCGAACATATCCACGAACTCATACGATGGTCATCTAAACTTGGGCCTAGCACCCTCGTGACCCTACCACCTGGCGGGACCACCCAGAGCTGACCCTACCTCTAAACAGGCCACGGGTTGGCCCGCAACATGGCCCCTACCCGACCCACTTAACGCATCAAGCTCTTGTTTCCTGATCCGGAACAATCTTACCTATACAGGTCATGAAAGCTACCACTTCCATTAAAACTATGAACTACGAAACCTTTTCTAAAATGAGAAACTTGAGCATTTGTAATTAAGCAAACCAGAACTTTAGGAAAAGAATGTTGGTACTTGAGTTTAAAAAGAAAGTGTTCTGGTTTACTTAATAATGGGAATCACTCTAGTTTTATACTACGGGTATCGGGTGACTTTTATAAAAGGAATGTATCTCTTTTAAAAAAAGACTTAACGTATGTAGTACTTTAGGGTTAAAACCCGGACTTTGACATAAAATGAAAGTACCTTGAGTTGTGTGTAACTTGGTTATGCTTGTTGTTATGAAACTTGACCATGTTACGTGTGATAGCCTTGTTGTGCAAGTACTGTGTTCACTTGACTACCGGTTCATCCGGGAATGTATCTCACTTGATTACCGGTTCATCCGGGAATGTATCTCACTTGATTACCGGTTCATCCGGGAATGTATCTCACTTGATTACCGGTTCATCCGGGAATGTATCTCACTTGATTACCGGTTCATCCGGGAATGTATCTCACTTGATTACCGGTTCATCCGGGAATGTATCTCACTTGACTACCGGTTCATCCGGGAATGTATTTCACTTGACTACCGGTTCATCCGGGAATGTATTCCACACGTTTCTATATTGGGTCCATAAGATGGGCCGAGACCTGTTATACGTATCACATGATTTATACCTAGACTGCCGGCAGTGAGGAAGGAGTTCCACGGGCATGAGGGATGACTTTGAGGGCGTGAGTCCCTGACTTGACATAACTGCTTTTATGTTGTGAACTGTAGTTTGGTTATCATACATGTCTCCTGCTTTATGTAGACTATTATGATTTCATTTACAGTATTTTACAGTTTCACATACTTGGTACCTGTTGTACTGACCTCCTTCGGGGGGCTGCGTTCATGCCGCAGGTAAAGGTACATCGACTGTCGATCCCCGCTTATAGGATCACATTCAGCGTGTTGGGAAGCTCCGTTTCTCCGGAGGCTTATCTTTTGGTATGTGTTCCCTGAGTTGTAGGTTCTTGTACATTCGTGGTATGGCGGGCCCCGCCCCGTCATAGTTGTTGTAAATCTTAGGTCTCAGAGAATCTGTAGGCGTGTGGTTGTAAAAGGATTAAACTGCTCGGGTTTTATGTATATACCAAGGCAAATCGCTTTGGTTGGCCTGTTTATTTATTATATCTCTTGTTTCATGATTCATGTTTTATTTTCCGCTGGTTTTCTCGATGTTGTATCACTAGGGTGCCGGTAAGGCACCGCAACGCCCGGTTCGGGGCGTTATGTACGCCCAAGTAAGTTCTCAACAAGTCAACCGCCTCCATCGAGAGACGCAGAGTATAGAAACACAATTCTTGCACAACAAAGGCTATCACAACAAGCATAGGCAAGTTTCACAACAACAAACATAGGCAAGTTATACACAACTCAAGGTACTTTCATTTTATGTCAAAGTCCGGGTTTTAACCCTAAAGTACTACGTACGTTAAATTCCTTTTAAGAGATCCATTCCTTTTATAAAAGTCACCCGATACCCTTAGTATAAAAATAGAGTGACTTACATCTTTTAAGTAAACCAAAACAACTTCCATACTTTCCTTTTAAAACCAAATTAAGGCAATACCATGCCTTCTTTTGGACCAAAACACTTCTCTTTTAAAGTCAAGTTACCACATTAAAACCAATGATAAAACCCTTCTTTGTTCTCATAAAGTCGTTATAACTAACTTCCCATAAAGCTGTTATAACACTTTATGTTTAAAACCAATTTAAGACAACACAATGCCTTTCTTTTCCCTAAAGTTCCAGCTTGCCTAATTTCAATTACTCAAGTCTCTTTATTTTAGAAAAGTTTCATAGTTCAATGTCTTAATCTCTTTTAAAACAATTGAGTAACATATGCCATATGTGAGCGCTTTATTCTTATTTATAACCATCTTATTAAAGCGCATGATCTAGAAAATGTAATATCATTTTGTCTCATCTTAGCTTCTATGCAGATGGAGGTTTCATCGGTCTTAATAATACTTCATTAGTCATTACATTTCCTTTATTAACGCTGCAGTGGTTTGTCGACACTCATTCGATTTCCAAATCAAGAAACATTATTCCTTTTAAAACCCAGTACTCATTACTCACGAATGAGGTTTCACACAAAATTCATATTAATTCTTTTAAGTCAAGTCTCTTATCTTTTAAGATCAAGTATCTTAACTTCTAAAAATCAAGAAACCATTCTCTTTATCTCTCTTAAGACGTTATACCTATCTTCCCATAAAGCTAGTATAACTCTTATGTTTTCAAAACCAAGTATTACTCTTCTTTCAAAAGGTTTCTTAATCTTTTGAAATACTTCAAGATTCTTTATTATTCGGGCTTAAGTCAAAAGACATTGCCGTAACACTACATTCGATTAACACACGACGCCTACTATATATATATTCCTTTAAAAATATTTCAAGGTTCTTATTATTCGTGCTTAAGTCAAAAGACATTGTCGCATAACTATATTCATTAGCACACGACGCCTACCATACTATATATATATATATATTATTCAGCTTAAGTCAAAAGACATTGCATACAACTATATTCGCTAGCACACGACGCCTACCTTACTATATATATATATTATTCGTGCTTAAGTCAAAAGACATTGCCACACGCACGTCACCGTACTATATATATATTCTTTTAAAATACTTCATGCTCAAGAGTATAGGAAGAATCACATACCTCGCGACGATTATCGACTATAAGCAAAACGCCCACGGCTATAACCCGCTAGCCTTGTCCACCTTCCAAGTAGCACATGCTACTCGCAACATTCAACCAATAAAGGTTATCGATCATCAGAATACATCCTATGTATGTACGCTTTAATCTTCTACTAAATATTCTTCCGATGTGATTTCGATTCAAGTCTTTTACGTAATATCCTTCTATTACAGTTCAATTCTCTTCTATGAATCTTATATTCATTTCTATACAACTACAGTATGTAATTCCCAATTACAATAGAAGGACAGTAGTATTTACCTCGATGAGCCCAAAATTATCCAAGTTTAATGTCGCTCCTGAGCAACGTTAAGCTCCTACTCCGCGCCCAACCCGCCTCCAAACAACCCTTAGAAGTTCTACGCAACTTCTACTTAACACTTCAACCGACTATGAAGGTTTTCCTTAGTGTTTTGTTTAGTGGCTAAAGGAAAGTATAATAGTATTTCCGGGCTCTACGTATAGAGGTAACTTTTGGAAAGTACTACAAGGTATTTTGGCTAAAGTATTTGGGCATTATAACAATACTTGGAGAGTATTTCTATACCACAACGGGGTATTATACGAAACAACTAGGCTAGTGGTGTATTCTCGCCAAGGCTTCTCAAAAGGGGGCTTGACGAACACAACTCATAAAAGGGAGGGATTTCAAGACTTGAAATGATTTTAGGATGAAGAAGTTCATCAACTTAGAGGGTATTTATAGGTCAAGCAATGGCCAACCAATGGCCAAGATCCATCCAAGTGTTAGGCAAGTGTCGGGCTAGGATTTAACCATGTGTACCTTATCCATCTACCACACCAACTTGCACAAAATATCCTACCAACTAAAGTGGTCCACCCGTCCCAATGGACGCCAAGTCCACTAATGTGAGGTGACACATGTCACCCTCCCGCTGGTCCAAAATGTTTCGTCTCGGAAAAATCCGCAAAAATTAGAAATGACATAGCCGGAATTTTCCCTTCGCAAGTCTTGTAAAACGTTTCGTCGAAAAACAATTCTTTTCGGCACTTGTGCCCAAATTTCGAACCTTGCCAATCCTTAAGGCTTAAATTTTTATACGTACGCCCTCACGTACATACTCTGGAAATACGGGGTATAACATTCTCCCCTCCTTAGAAACATTCATCCCGAATGTTCCTTCTCTAGACGGATAACGATAAAGTTCTTCTAACAAGTTGCCAACGCCACGCCTGGCCACGAAATAACACATGCGCGCAAATACTTAAATCCAGGCCAACGAGGAACCACCTCGATGATGCAAAACAATACCAACTCTCGCTCTTGGTCCAAGGGACACTCCCTTCGTACATTCATTTCTAAAAAATGATTACTTCCATCTTTCAGCACAAGTTCACTTCCTTCCTTACTCGTCGTACTCTTCTCGAACACTCGAACTCTTCTTAGTACACGTACCACACTTCAGTCAACGCTTCTGTTCCCAAGACTTTGGAGTCACCACCTCCAAACTTGGTCATCTTACTAGCCTCAATCTCCCTTAAGGCCATTCCCGGCCTTCACGATCCGCTTCTGGTCGAACATATCCACGAACTCATACGATGGTCATCTAAACTGGGCCTAGCACCTCGTGACCCTACCACTGGCGACCACCCAGAGCTGACCCTACCTCTAAACAGGCCACGGGTTGGCCCGCAACATGGCCCCAACCCGACCCACTTAACGCATCAAGCTCTTGTTTCCCGATCCGGAACAATCTTACCTATACAGGTCATGAAAGCTACCACTTCCATTTTACACTACCCAAGGAATTTTCCCACAATTACTCCACGTACTTATACATTCTGACAAAGATCACCCGCAAAATCTTGTACTCAAGACGGCCTTACATCTAAGGTCTCAACTGTAATATTCTAAGGTTCATCACTTTCTCACCCCCAGGCTTACCCTTTTTCACTAACCAGGTTCTAAATCACATTTTAGCACAAAGCTATCCGAACATAACACTTAACACATTATCATAACATCAATACATACAAGTCTCTGAGGTTAAGGATATACTGAAAATAGGCTCAAGGGACCGCTAAAATCGGGAACTTCCACCGCGACTCTACCGTGGCTCCGGTGTATGAACATCCCGCCTAGCTATGGAAGGTGAAGAACCCGCAATCGCTTCTAGTAGTCAGGCTATCCTACCAGCCACACTCGGCCTGGACAAGCCGCCAAATGGCCCTGTTGCCGCAAGAATAACAATCTCCCAAGTTAGTACGACACTCACCCTTATGAAGTTTTCCACAACGCCACACCGAGACAAAGGCGACCTCATCCGCGAGCACTCCTACCTCGAAAATCTAAAACACGAGCCCCGACCGCCTCGAATATCCCGGCGTCCCGGCGTCGGGGACCACTCAGATCGGGTGAGGTACATAACTAGTTCTGCTGAGGCGGTCCGCCTCAAATGTCACCAAAGGACCTCTGCTCGCCTCTTCACGATTCGTCATTCCGTCGATTTCTCCGCTCTCACATCCAAGTGCATAAGCTGCATGCGGGCATGTCCATGCCCTGAAGAACTACACCAACAACTTTCGCTAGGTAATCATCGATCCTCGTAACATATCGGTGCACTCGATCCTCCATACTAGCTACTAACGCGGACGACGGGCCAATGAGTCGAACTCCACATTGTACTCCCAACCGCACGCCGCTTTGCCGCAACACTAAAAACTGTTTACCGAGCCCTCTCATCCGCGAGGCAAGAAATGTGCAAGAAAAGCCCTTGAGAAATCGTCCCAAACGGCTGGAAGTGCATTCTCTCCCCGGGACAGCTCCCACGAATCAAACTAGTCGACTGCGGTATCACGCAACCGATGCGAACCTAGGACCACTGACTCGGTCTCCGATGCTCGATCACTCACGATCCGTCAGAATCGCTTGATTAACTCGCGGATCATCCTCGTGCCTCGACCCATAAAACTCGCGCCTACAACTCGGGAAATCCCGTAGCCTCAAACTATCTCGATCTAGGTGAACCATCGGTGCTCGAATCGCCGCTGGCCCAAATTATCTCAAGTCCGCCACAACACGACCATTAATCGCCCACTCTTGTAACCCATCTCTCTCGCCTGCATCGCGGATCGAGGCTCGTGCATCGTGGTCTCGTAGAGATCGCCACGTTTACTCGCAGCCTCCTCGCCGCCATGCCCTTCGCCCGGTTGCCTTACGCGAGGCATAATCGTAAAACGGCACGCCGTAGGGTCCAACGCATAACCACGCTCTAAGGCACGATCTCGGAATGAGAAGAATGGAAACCAATCCTAAATGTCTCGCCTCCTGATTATAGATGTGGTGCACAACACACCGATAATCAAGACTATACTAGACACGGTCTGAAGACACTTTCCGAGTATTAACTGCTCTGATAACTATTTTGTCACGACCAACTCAAGCGTGATCGTGCCTTACCCGCACCCAAGTAGTCATACATCGTAGTAATCACGAACATAAAAACAATACATGAAACAAAATGTGAAATGAGACACATTTTACTCGAGAGAAAATCGCTTTCTGCATATATATAAGTAATTACAAAGTTGAATAGTTTAATCTTACAACCCCGCCACAACAAGCATGCACTTAAGATTTATACAACAAATATGACGGACAGGCTCGCCATACCCCGAATGTACAAGAACCTACATACTCAGGGTAACATACCAAAAGATAAGCCTCCGAAGGAACGGAGCTTCCCAATACGCTGAAATGTGATCCTAAACGCGGATCGGCGATAAATGACCTTACTGCGGAATGAACGCAGCCCAAGGAGGTCAAGACAACAGTACTAAGTATGTGAAATCAGAATATCAGAATGAAATCATAATAGTCTATATAAAGCAGGAGACATGTATGATAACCAAACTACAATACACACATATAACAGTTATATCAAGGCAGGGACTCACGCCCTCCAAGTCATTACTCAAATATAAATATTGGGTATCACGCCCACAACATCAATCATGCCCGTGGAATACCTTCCTCACTGCCGGCATTCTATGATATGATAACACCAAGAAGTACACTAGAACACCAAGTCCTACCTGATGCCAAAGCCGTATTAACAATACAATACAACCAAACCACGAAGCTGACACGGGGCAAGTACGAAAGCCGACTACCAGATACCAAGGCCGGCCACGTAGCTTACCGGGGCAAGTACGAAGGCTAACTACCAGGTACCAAGCGTCAGACACGAGACTTCACACTACATCGAACGGTAAGTCATGAGGGCTAACTACCAGGTACCAAGGCCGAATCAGCCACGAGACGGGGCAAGTACGAAATAACATTCTCCCCTCCTTAGAAACATTCGTCCCGAATGTTCCTTCTCAAGACGGATAACGATAAAGTTCTTCTAACAAGTTGCCAACGCCACGCCTGGCCACGAAATAACACATGCGCGCAAATACTTAAATCCAGGCCAACGAGGAACCACCTCGATGATGCAAAACAATACCAACTCTCGCTCTTGGTCCAAGGGACACTCCCTTCGCACATTCATTTCTCAAAAATGATTACTTCCATCTTTCAGCACAAGTTCACTTCCTTCCTTACTCGTCGTACTCTTCTCGAACACTCGAACTCTTCTTAGTACACGTACCACACTTCAATAACGCTCGTTTCCCAAGACTTTGGAGTCACCACCTCCAAACTTGGTCATCTTACTAGCCTCAATCTCCCTTAAGGCCATTCCCGGCCTTCACGATCCGCTTCTGGTCGAACATATCCACGAACTCATACGATGGTCATCTAAACTTGGGCCTAGCACCCTCGTGACCCTACCACCTGGCGGGACCACCCAGAGCTGACCCTACCTCTAAACAGGCCACGGGTTGGCCCGCAACATGGCCCCAACCCGACCCACTTAACGCATCAAGCTCTTGTTTCCCGATCCGGAACAATCTTACCTATACAGGTCATGAAAGCTACCACTTCCATTTTACACTACCCAAGGAATTTTCCCACAATTACTCCACGTACTTATACATTCTGACAAAGATCACCCGCAAAATCTTGTACTCAAGACGGCCTTACATCTAAGGTCTCAACTGTAATATTCTAAGGTTCATCACTTTCTCACCCCCAGGCTTACCCTTTTTCACTAACCAGGTTCTAAATCACATTTTAGCACAAAGCTATCCGAACATAACACTTAACACAATATCATAACATCAATACATACAAGTCTCTAGAGGGTTAAGGATATACCTGAAAATAGGCGGTCGCGGACCGCTAAAATCGAACTTCCACCGCGACCTCTACCGTGGCCTGCCGGTGTATGAAAATCCTGCCTAGCTATGGAAGGTGAAGAACCCGCAACTGCTCTAGTAGTCTGTGCTATCCTACCAGCGCCACCCCTGGTCGGACAGTCTCTCGCCAAATGGCCCTGTTGGCCGCAAGAATAACAATCTCCCAAGTTAGTACGACACTCACCCTTATGAAGTTTTCCACAACGGCCACACTGAGACAAGGGCGACCTCATCCGGCGAGCACTCCTACTCCCCTGAAAATCAAACACGGGAGCCCCGACCGCCTCGAATATCCCGGCGTCCCGGCGTGTGGGGACCACTCAGATCGGGCGGAGGTACATAACTAGTTCTGGCCGAGGCGGTCCGCCTCGAAAGTCACCAAAGGACCTCGCTGCTCGCCTTCTCGCCGATCTTGGTCATTCCGCCGATTTCTCCGCCTCACATCCAAGTGCATAAGCTCGCATGCGGCAATGTCCATGCCCTGAAGAGCTACACCAACAACTTTCTCGCTAGGTAATCATCGAGCTCAGAACATATCGGTGCACTCGATCCTCCATACTAGCTACTAACGCGGGACGACGGGCCAATGAGTCGAACTCCACATTGTACTCCCAACCGCACGCTGCTTTGCCGCAACACCAAAAATATGTCGCCCGAGCCCTCCTCATCCGCGAGGCAAGAAATGTGCAAGAAAAGCCTTGAGAAATCGCCCCAAACGGCCGAAGTGCATTCTCTCCCGACAGCTCCCACGAATCAAACTAGTCGATCATGTATCACGCAACCGATGCGAACCTAGACCACCGACTCGGTCTCCGATGCTCGATCACTCACGATCCGTCAGAATCGCTTGATTAACTCCCGCGGATCATCCTCGTGCCTCACCCATAAAACTCGGAGGCCTACAACTCGTGAAATCCCGTAGCCTCAAACTATCTCGATCTAGGTGAACCATCGTGCTATCGAATGCGTCGGCCCATATCCTCAAGTCCGCCACAACTCGCCATTAATCGCCCAGCTTTGTAACCCATCTCTCTCGCCTGCATCGCGGATCGAGGCTCATGTATCGTGGTCTCGTAGAGGCTGGCCGCTTTCTACTCGCAGCCTCTCACTGCCATGCCCTTCTCGCCCGGTTTTACGCGAGGCATAGTCAGAAAACGGCACGCTGGAGGGTCCAACGTACAACACAACTCTAAGGCACGATCTCAGAATGAGAAGAATGGAAACCAATCCTAAATGTCCTTGTCACGACCCGAACCCGGGCCCGTGACTGGTGCCTTACCCCGGGCACCCTAGTGACACAACATCAGAGTAATCAGCGGAACATAAAACAAGACATGAAAATATTATGAAGTAAGAAACGATGTGAGAAAACTTGCCTTACGGCATATATATATAATCCAATTTTTTTAAAACCGAACAGTTACATCCCATTACAACTCTGCCCACAACAGTACTACAGACCTCTAAGAATGATACGACAACAATCTCATAGGCCCGCATGAGGTATAACCCCGCATCGAGGGTAGCTACTCCCCGGCATCGTCATGGACTCGCAGTCCGCATGGCCACATGTAATCGCGTGACCATAAAGGCCGCACACTAACCTGGAACTCTCAGAGCTCCGCATAGGCCCCTGACCCGCATGAGGTATTCTCGAATCATGGTCCTGCATCACCGAAGTCTACCCCGCGTCGGAGGCGCTTAACCCTAAACACGGTGAGTGGTATAATACCAACATAACAGTTTATCGTTTAAACAACATAAGCACAATCAAGGGAAAACCCCTTTACACAACCATCACAGAATACTATCACACGTAGCATCCTAATATGATTACTTATCAAATCAACACGAAGGTATTACAAGGCTATCACAAACCAATACAATCAAGTTATCCACACATAAGGTACTTTCTACTATATGATTTACGAGATCGGGTTTTTATCCCCAAAGTACTTTATACAATAACTCTTTAATGATATGTTACTTTCACAAAAGTCACACAATACCCGTAGTATATAACAATAGAGTGATTATCTTTTGAAGTGAATCAAAACACTTCTCTTAGTAAAACCAAGTAACAACATTCTTTTTCAAACGTCCAAGTTTGCCTAATTTCAAATGTTCACGTTTCTTATTTTAGAAAGGTTTCGTAGTTCCTAGCCTTATTTATTTAAGAATATAATTCTCTTTTAAACCATCTGAGAAACATAAGCCTTATATGTGAGTAGGATATTCTTGTTTATAACAATCTTATTACAGCAGCCATGACCTAGGAAATATCATTTTGTCTCATCTTAGCTTCTATGCCGATGGAAGTTTCTACTGGTTTTAATAATACTTAATCTGTCAAAACATTTCCTTTTATTAACGCTGCAGTGGTTTGTCGATACACATTCTGATTCAAATCAAGAAACATTCTTAAGCCGTTATACCTAACTTCCCATAAAACTAGTATAACTCTTAAGTTTTCAAAACCAAGTATTACTTCAAGTTCTTTATTAACACATAACAAGCCGCTTATAGTTTAAATCGCTACCTTTTAAAACCACAAGTATTTTCTTACCAACATAAAGTCGTTATAACCAACTTCCCATAAAGCCGTTATAACACTTTATGTTTTAAACCAATCACATACGCTTAGCACATACGACGCCTACCGCACTACATAGTTCACACATATCATGCTAGAAGAGATAGGAAGAGGTTCACATACCTCGCGACGAGTATCGACTAATAGCAAAACGCCTAAGTACCTCGCCGCCTACTACTCCTGCCAAGTAGATCGCGCCACACGTAGTACTTCAACCTATAAGGCCACAAGGCGCTTTATTAACATCTAGATCTTATCGTAGAACATTCTACGTAAAATTCGCAAAGACCTCCCGCCACAACAGAAATCTCTCCTCTATCGAGGCCGCCATCAAGCCAACCGGGGTTTATACATCTAACCGACGTGTACAATTCTACTTCACAAGAATGCTACACAAGTTCATCTGATCCTATGTAATTACATTCGATTCTTTATTCTTCAGCTTAAGTCAAAAGACATTGCCGATGACTACGTTGATTCTATATATAGTATACTCCAACTATATAATCTAACAACATGTAATTTCAAATTAAAATATTGCGAAAATATAATTACCTCGATAAGCCCATAATTATCCGAGTTTAAATGTCGATCCCGAGCAAGGTTTAGCTCCTACTCCAAGGCGCTCCGACCCGCTCCAAACAACCCTTAGAAGTTCTAACCAACTTCTACTACTACTCCAACTAACTATGGAGATTTTCCTTAGGGTTTCGGTTTTGTGACTGACGGGAAGTATAATAGTATTTTTGGGTTTTTAGTATAGGTATAACCTTAGAATACTACAAGGTATATGGCTAAGGTATTTTGGGCATTATAACAATACTTTTGAGAGTATTTCTACCAAGAGGAGGGTATTTATACGAAAACTACTAGGCTAGGTTGGTGGGTACCCCACTGCTAGCACCACAAGGAGGGTGTATACCCTCGCCTACCCCACTGTGGGGAACTCTCGCCAAGGGGAGAGGGACTCGGCTAAGGCCTCACAAGGGGGAGAAAGAGAGCTTTCAAGACTAGGCAAATTTATGGATGAATTAGTCTTCCAAAGGGGTGGGTATTTATAGGACAAGCCAAGGCCAACCAATGGCCAAGATATTACCAAGTGCATAGCAAGTGTAGGGCCAAGATCTTGCCAAGTGCACCCTAACCAACTAACACACAAAATATCCTACCAACCCTTGACCACAAAGGCCTCACTTTCGGCCACCTTTACCGCCCACATTCCACCAATGAGAGGGTGCCAAGTGGCTCCCTCTTGTTGGTCCAACACGTTCGCCTCTCGGAAAAATCCGCAAAAATATAAATGACATAGCCGGAATTTTCCCTACGAAAGTCAGAAAACGCTTTCGAAAAACGACTCTAACCGGGTTGTGCACAAAAATAAATCGCCAAGCCAAATCTTCAAGTTCAAATTTTCTACGCACGCCCCACGCATACATACTCAAAATACGGTATAACATTCTCCCCTCCTTAGAAACATTTGTCCCGAATGTTCCTTCTAAGTCTCAAAAACCAACGTGCGCCAGTATAGTCTTCACTACTATACTTACGAACAATCCTTGCCACACATGGCCACATAAACAACTTGCGCAAAAATACTTACATTCAAGTCCACGAGGAAACACCTCTAACATCACCACAAACACCTCTCTCCGGGGTCTAAAATATACTTCCTTCGCACCTTCTCTTTACAAAAGAAATGATCACATCAATGCTTGCCATACATGCTTGCTTCTTCCCGATACCACTTTTGTCACTTTGCCGAGAGGTTCTAGTGTCACTCCGGTGACCCAACAAATGGTACCGGACTACACGCGATCCCTGAGGATGTCGTACACTTCTTGTACACTCGAACTCTTACCACATTTACATCGCTTCGCTTTCCAAAACTCGGGTTACTATCTCTAACGTGGTCATCATTACGGGAACACTGATGGATCTCCGATACTTTCCCGCCATAACAATACGAAAGACCGGACGTATTGACTCCTAAGTCGGACGCAAAGCTAACATATAGGCAACCCGCCTATTCTTCACATGAACTTAAAAGGGCCCAAAGTAACTCGCTAAGTTCCTTTGTTCTCCAAAACTCGTCACACCCAACCCGGTGGTACTTTCAAGAAGACCGACCACAACTCAACTCTGCGCCGCCGATTATCCGCACGATTTCTCCGAGCCGCCGTAACCTCTTCTCGACAAGCTTCACCCTATCCACATCCCGCCAACACGTATGAACCAACTATTCGAACCTTGCCAACGCCGAACCAATCGATCGCAACTTACACTTCCGCCCCTGCAAGGCGCGCCAAGGCGATATCCGAACACTGAAATGGTAGCTATAAAACACTTCCCCAACAGGAGATAACAATCCCCACAACTACCCCTGGAATCCACACACTGGCCCGAGGGCGAATGCGATTCTGAGACTTACCTGAGTTCTTAACCCTGCCTGGTAAAACTTTTAGAAAACGAAAATAGCCACAACCTGGGCTTCACTGTCTGACATAAGGTGAAGGTAGGCACCCCGTGCAGCCTTACAACCTTTCTGATATAACATCTCGCATAACCCTCTGCCGAGTGAACGGTCTTTGCTAGAAGACAAGACGGCTGACCTCCTCGGCCCGACTACTGGTCGAATGCATCCACGAATTCGTACGTTGGTTAACTAAACTCGGGCCTAACACCCTCGTGACCCTACCACAAGGCGGGACCACCACAAACCGACTTACCACCAAACATGCCGCGGGTTGACCCGCAACGCGGCCTCAACCCGACCCGGCAACGCGCTAAACGCTAGTTCTCCGAAGGAAAACTCTCACTAATTCACGTTACGAAAACCTAGCGGTCTTCTTAGCTCAACAACCCTCTTTCATTCCACACTACTCAGGGACTTATCACGTAAACATAGCTCCCGTGCACTATGCACTCCTATAAGGGTCAAACATAAACATACGTCTTTTACTCGAGATGGCCTTACCTCTAAGGTCTCTACGTATAAAACTCTAAGGCTCACACCTTCTCTATCCCCCAAATCTTACTTGGTTAACTAACCAAGATTTCTAATCACAATATACACTCTGCTATCAGAACACATCACTTAAGATATACTCATCTCATCATACGTACTAATCTCTAGAGGGTTAAGGATAAACTCAGATTCATCGCTTCCACTCCCTTAAGTCGTCTAATCAAACTCGCCTGTAGGCGATAGCTACAAGGTGACGACTACCCATCAATCTCAAGGCTAAGTCCTCCTACAAGGACACTCTTTCGACATCGACTCGACGGCCGTAGGTAAAACAAGTACTAACTAAAAGATGACATTCTCGGGACGACGTCACACTGCGGAACACCGGGGAAAATCGAATCCGGTGGCCGGAACCTACGCCAGTAGTGAATCGGAAGCTCTAGAGCTCACCAACTCCTGCATACCCCGAACGCCCCGAACCTCGTGGAGGACCTTTCGCAGACCGTGGATGTGCATAATCTATTCACAGCGGTGGCGACTCGCCAAAAGTTACTAAAGGACCTCGCCGCTCCGCCTCTCTCGCCGCCGTTAACCCGCCGATCTCTACGCTTTCGCCGCGCATAAGCCCGCATACGTGCCATTCTCAAGCCTAATCAAGAATTACTGCACAACCTCTATTAGATAGTCATCAAGACTCGCGTACATCGGTACACTCTCGTAGCCAAATCCATATCTAGTAACAGGTCGCTTTCTTGCAATCTAAATTCATCGCTCTGGCCGTGGAATCAAGGTTCAAATATCATGGCCGCAGAGGAACTTCCGCCGCTAAACTCTGGGGCTAGTGACGCCGCAAAACTCCCGAACGAAGCACCACCTCAGTGATGATTGGGCTCGTGCTCACGTAACCCTCTCAGACTTACTGCAGCCTCCTCGGCCGCTTTGCCCTCCCGGGCCCGTTGCCCTACGCGGAGGCATAACGGTAAGTGGAAAGAAATACGTTAGAGGTCCAGCTACAACACGCCTCTAAGGCACGATCTCGAGTGAGAAGAATAGAAACCAATCCTAAATACCTATAGCCTCCTCGATTATCGTGTGGTGCACAACACACCGATAATCAAGACTTCATCGATACGGTTCAGAGACACCTTCCGAGGATTAATCGCTTCGATACCACTTTATTCACGACCAACCTGCCCGTGGATCGTGCCTTACCCCGCACCCTAGTGACACAACATCGAGTAATCGAACATAAACAAGACATGAAAATATTATGAAGTAAGAAACAGTAATCGGAGAAAACTTGCCTTACGGCATATATATATAAATCAATTTTTTTAAAACCGAACAGATACATCCCATTACAACTCGCCTACAACGATTACATGCATATCTAAGAATGATACGACAACAATGGCGGACAGGCTCCCGCCATACCCCGAATGTAAATACCTACAACGACAGGACTATACCATCGATAAGCCTCCGAGAAACGGAGCTTCCCATACGCCGAACGTGACTCGAGAACTAGGATCAACGATCGCGTACCTCAACTCGCAGATGAACGCAGCCTCCGGCGAGGTCGATAACAGTACCAAGTATGTGAAACATGAAGATATCAGAAATGAAATCATAGTAGTCTATAGAAAGCAGGAGACATGTATGATAACCAAACTACGCCACAATAAATAAGCGATCATGTCTAGTCGTGACTCACGCCTCAAGTCACCACTCAATATAACAACGGGTCTCACGCCCACAACATCAATCATGCCCGTGGAATACCTTCCTCACCGCTAGCCAATGATAGAAAAGCACCAAGGAATACACACGAACAATGTGTCCCACTGTTCAAATAAAATAAAGATGTAAGTAAGGCATAGCCGACTACTAACACCTACGCATTAACAAGGTCATAAATCAGATCATGATATCTGTCAGATCGCCACATGATCAAAGCCGTCGCCGCTCGCATTATCAAATGTGCGCGTTTAGCCCCGAACTCCCGCAGCCTCGCATAGGCCAATCTCATAGGCCCGCATGAGGTATAACCCCGCATCGAGGGTAGCTACTCCCGCATCGCCCGACTCGCACCGCACGGCCACATAGACCGCATGACCATAAAGGCCGCACACTAACTCGAACTCTCGTAGCTCGCATAGCCCCTGACCCGCATGAGGTATTCTCGAATCACGGTCCTGCATCACGAGTCTACCCCGCATCGGAGGCGCTTAACCCCGTAAACACGGTGAGTGGTATAATACCAACATAACGGTTTATCGCTTAAACAACATAAGCACAATCAAGGAAAACCCTTTACACAACCATCACAATCACTATCACACGTAGCATCCTAATATGATTAATTATCAAATCAACACGAAGGTATTACAAGGCTATCACAAACCAATACAATCAAGTTATCCACACATAAGGTACTTTCTACTATATGATTTACGAGATCGGGTTTTTATCCCCAAAGTACTTTATACAATAACTCTTTAAAGATATGTTACTTTCACAAAAGTCACACAATACCCGTAGTATATAACAATAGAGTGATTATCTTTTGAAGTGAATCAAAACACTTCTCTTAGTAAAACCAAGTAACAACATTCTTTTTCAAACGTCCAAGTTTGCCTAATTTCAAATGTTCACGTTTCTTATTTTAGAAAGGTTTCGTAGTTCCTAGCCTTATTTATTTAAGAATATAATTCTCTTTTAAACCATCTGAGAAACATAAGCCTTATATGAGTAGGATATTCTTGTTTATAACAATCTTATTACAAACACCATGACCTAGAAATATCATTTTGTCTCATCTTAGCTTCTATGCATGGAAGTTTCACCGTTTTAATAATACTTAATCACAAAACATTTCCTTTTATTAACGCCGCAGTTGGTTTGTCGATACACATTCTCGATTTCAAATCAAGAAACATTCTAAGCCGTTATACCTAACTTCCCATAAAGCTAGTATAACTCTTAAGTTTTCAAAACCAAGTATTACTTCAAGTTCTTTATTAACACATAACAAGCCGCTTATAGTTTAAATCTTACCTTTTAAAACCACAAGTATTTTCTTACCAACATAAAGTCGTTATAACCAACTTCCCATAAAGCCGTTATAACACTTTATGTTTTAAACCAATAACATACGCTTAGCACACGTACGCTCACCGTACTACATAGTTCACACATATCATGCTAGAAGAGATAGGAAGAGGTTCACATACCTCGCGACGAGTATCGACTAATAGCAAAACGCCCAAGTACCTCGCCGCCGCCACTCCTAAGCCAAGTAGATCGCGCCACACGTAGTACTTCAACCTATAAGGCCACAAGGCGCTTTATTAACATCTAGATCTTATCGTAGAACATTCTACGTAAAATTCGGTACATTTTCCCGCCACAACAGAAATCTCCTCTCTATCGAGGCCGCCATCAAGCCAACCGGTGGGGTTTATACATCTAACCTGACGTGTACAATTCTACTTCACAAGAATGCTACACAAGTCTCATCAGAATACACCCTATGTAATTACATTCGATTCTTATTCTTCAAAGCTTAAGTCAAAAGACATTGCCGACAGACTACGTCGCTTCTATATATAGTATACTCCAACTATATATTCTAACAACATGTAATTTCCAATTACAATAGGGGGACAAGATAATTACATCGATAAGCCCATAATTATAAGAGTTTAAATGTCGATCCTGAGCAAGGTTTAGCTCCTACTCCAAGCCTCGACCCGCCTCCAAACAACCCTTAGAAGTTCTAACCAACTTCTACTACTACTCCAACTAACTATGGAGATTTTCCTTAGGTTTCGGTTTTTTGACTGACTGGAAGTATAATAGTATTTATGGGTTTTTAGTATAGGTATAACCTTAGAATACTACAAGGTATATTGCTAAGGTATTTTGGGCATTATAACAATACTTTTGAGAGTATTTCTACCAAGAGGGGTATTTATACGAAAACTACTAGGCTAGTGGTACCCACTGGCTAGCACCACAAGGAGTGGGTGTATACCCTACTACCCCACTGTGGGGAACTCTCGCCAAGGGGGAGAGGGACTCTCGCTAAGGCCTCACAAGGGGAGAAAGAGAGCTTTCAAGACTAGGCAAATTTATGGATGAATTAGTCTTCCAAAGGGGTGGGTATTTATAGGACAAGCCAAGGCCAACCAATGGCCAAGATCTTGCCAAGTGCATAGCAAGTGTAGGGCCAAGATCTTGCCAAGTGCACCCTAACCAACTAACACACAAAATATCCTACCAACCCTTGACCACAAAGGCCTCACTTTCGGCCACCTTTACCGCCCACACTCCACCAATGAGAGTGCTGCCGCGCCTCTTGTTGGTCCAACACGCTTCGCCTCTCGGAAAAATCCGCAAAAAATATAAATGACATAGCCGGAATTTTCCCTACGAAAGCTGTGAAAACGTTTCGTCGAAAAACGACTCTAACCGGGGGTTGTGCACAAAAATAAATCGGCCAAGCCAAATCTTCAAGTTCAAATTTTCTACGTACGTCCTTACGTACATACTTTGAAAATACGGGGTATAACAGTCCTGCAGCCTCCTGATTATAGATGTGGTGCACAACACACCGATAATCAAGACTCTACTAGACACGGTCTGTAGACACTTTCCGAGGATTAACTGCTCTGATACCACTTTTGTCACGACCCGAACCCGGGCCCGTGACTGGAGCCTTACCCGAGCACCCAAGTAGTCATACATCAGAGTAATCAGCGGAACATAAAAATAATACATGAAACAAAATGTGAAATGAGACACATTTTACCTGAGAGAAAATCACCTTTCGACATATATATAAGTAATTACAAAGTTGAACAGTTTAATCCTTACAACCCTGCCCACAACAAAGCATGCACTTAAGATTTATACAACAACTATGACGGGACAGGGCCCCGCCATACCCCTGAATGTACAAGAACCTACATACTCAGGGTAACATACCAAAAGATAAGCCTCCGAAGGAACGGAGCTTCCCAATACGCTGATGTGATCCTAAACGCGGGGATCGACAAATGATGTACTCTACTGCAGATGAACGCAGCCTCGGGCGAGGTCAAGATAACAGTACTAAGTATGTAAATCAGAATATCAGAATGAAATCATAATAGTCTATATAAAGCAGAGACATGTATGATAACCAAACTACAAGACACACATATAATAAGATATCAGGAGGACTCACGCCCTCCAAGTCATTACTCAAATATAAATATTGGGTCTCACGCCCACAACATCAATCATGCCCGTGGAATACCTTCCTCACTGCCGGCAGTCTATGATATGATAACACCAAGAAGTACACCTGAACACCAAGTCCTACCTGATGCCAAAGCCGTATTAACAATACAATACAACCAAACCACGAAGCTGACACGGGGCAAGTACGAAAGCCGACTACCAGATACCAAGGCCGGCCACGTAGCTGACCGGGGCAAGTACGAGGGCTAACTACCAGGTACCAAGGCCGTATCACGAGACTTCGTCACTACACTGAACGGGGCAAGTGCGAGGGCTAACTACGTGTACCAAGGCCGAATCAGCCATGAGACGGCAAGTACGAAAGCCACCACCGTGTACCAAGGCCGAACAAGAAGAAACCCCACGGAGAGCTAGTCCATGGAATAACACTATCAACGCGAGCGCACTGCGGAATTCTCCACACCGCCAGACGCCCAAGTAAGTTCTCAGCAAGTCAACCGGCCCTCCATCGAGAGACGCGGTAGTATAGAAACACAATTCTTGCACAACAAAGGCTATCACAACAAGCATAGGCAAGTTTCACAACAACAAGCATAGGCAAGTTATACACAACTCAAGGTACTTTCATTTTATGTCAAAGTCCGTGTTTTAACTCCTAAAGTACTACGACGTTAAATTCCTTTTAAGAGATCCATTCCTTTTATAAAAGTCACCCGATACCCTTAGTATAAAAATAGAGTGACTTACATCTTTTTAAGTAAACCAAAACAACTTCCATACTTTCCTTTGTAAAACCAAATTAAGGCAATACCATGCCTTCTTTTTGGACCAAAACACTTCTCTTTTTAAAGTCAAGTTACCACATTAAAACCAATGATAAAACCCTTCTTTTGTTCTCATAAAGTCGTTATAACTAACTTCCCATAAAGATGTTATAACACTTTATGTTTTAAACCAATTTAAGACAACACAATGCCTTTCCTTTCCCTAAAGTTCCAGTTTGCCTAATTTCAATTACTCAAGTCTCTTTATTTTAGAAAAGTTTCATAGTTCAATGTCTTAATCTCTTTTAAAACAATTGAGTAACATATGCCATATGTGTGAGCGCTTTATTCTTGTTTATAACCATCTTATTAAAGCATCCATGATCTAGAAAATGTAATATCATTTTGTCTCATCTTATCTTCTATGCAGATGGAGGTTTCTACTGTTCTTAATAATACTTCATTAGTCATTACATTTCCCTTTATTAACGCTGCAGTTGGTTTGTCGACACTCATTCTCGATTTCCAAATCAAGAAACATTATTCCTTTTAAAACCAAGTACTCATTACTCACGAATGAGGTTTCACACAAAATTCATATTAATTCTTTTAAGTCAAGTATCTTATCTTTTAAGATCAAGTCTCTTAACTTCTAAAAATCAGTAAACCATTCTCTTTATCTCTCTCTTAAGACGTTATACCTATATTCCCATAAAGCTAGTATAACTCTTATGTTTTCAAAACCAAGTATTACTCTTCTTTCAAAAAGGTTTCTTAATCTTTTGAAATACTTCAAGATTCTTTATTATTCAGGCTTAAGTCAAAAGACATTGCCGTAACACTACATTCGCTAACACACGACGCCTACTATATATATATTCCTTTAAAAATATTTCAAGGTTCTTATTATTCAGGCTTAAGTCAAAAGACATTGCCGTACAACTATATTCAGTTAGCACACGTACGTCTACCATACTATATATATATATATATATTATTCAGGCTTAAGTCAAAAGACATTGCCGTACAACTATATTCAGTTAGCACACGTACGTCTACCATACTATATATATATATTATTCAGGCTTAAGTCAAAAGACATTGCCACACGTACGTCTACCGTACTATATATATATTCTTTTAAAATACTTCATGCTCAAGAGTATAGGAAGAATCACATACCTCGCGACGATTATCGACTATAAGCAAAACGCTCCACGACTATAACCCGGCTAGCCTTGTCCACCTTCCAAGTAGCACATGCTACTCGCAGAACATTCAACCAATAAAGGTTATCAGTCTACTGTAAATACAGTCCTATGTAAGTACAGTTTAATCTTCTACTAAATATTCTTCTGATGTGATTTCAGTTCAAGTCTTTTCTGTAATATCCTTCTATTACAGTTCAATTCTCTTCTATGAATCTTATATTCATTTCTATACAACTACAGTATGTAATTCCCAATTACAATAGAAGGACAGTAGTATTTACCTCGATGAGCCCAAAATTATCCAAGTTTAATGTCGCTCCTGAGCAACGTTAAGCTCCTACTCCGTGCGCTCCAACCCGCTCCAAACAACCCTTAGAAGTTCTACGCAACTTCTACTTAACACTTCAACCGACTATGAAGGTTTTCCTTAGGGTTTTGTTTAGTGGCTAAAGGAAAGTATAATAGTATTTTCGGGCTCTACGTATAGAGGTAACTTTTGGAAAGTACTACAAGGTATTTGGGCTAAAGTATTTGGGCATTATAACAATACTTGGAGAGTATTTCTATACCACAAAGGGGGTATTATACGAAACAACTAGGCAAGGGGGGAGGGTGTATTCTCGGCCAAGGCTTCTCAAAAAGTGGGTTTGACGAACACAACTCATAAAAGGGAGGATTTCAAGACTTGAAATGATTTTAGGATGAAGAAGTTCATCAACTTAGAGGGGTATTTATAGGTCAAGCAATGGCCAACCAATGGCCAAGATCCATCCAAGTGTTAGGCAAGTGTAGGGCTAGGATTTAACCATGTGTACCTTATCCATCTACCACACCAACTTGCACAAAATATCCTACCAACTAAAGTGGTCCAATTCGTCCCAATGGACGCCTCAAGTCCACCAATGTGAGGGTAACACATGTCACCCTCCCGTTGGTCCAAAATGTTTCGTCTCTCGGAAAAATCCGCAAATATTAGAAATGACATAGCCGGAATTTTCCCTTCGCAAGTCTTGTAAAACGTTTCGTCGAAAAACGATTCTTTTCGGCACTTGTGCCCAAATTCGAACCTTGACAATCCTTAAGGCTTAAATTTTTATACGTACGCCTCACGCATATACTGAAATACGGTATAATAAATTATCGCGCCAAACTCTTGTTCCCAATCCGAACAATCTTACTAATTCACGCCATAAGCTACCACTCCCATCTTAAACTTGTAACGACCGCTCGGGTTCGCATCGTGCCTTACCCCGCACCCTAGTGATACATACATCGAGAAAATCAGCGAACATAAAACATGAGTCATTAAACAAGAGATATAATGAATAAACAGCAACCAAAACAGCTTGCCTTCGGTGTATACATAAAACTCCGAATAGCTTTAATCCTTTTACAAACCCCGCCACAACAAGATTACATGCACTTAAGATTTACAATAACTATGACGACAGTGGCCCCGCCATACCCCGAATGTACAAGAACCTACAACTCGTGGAACACATACCAAAAGATAAGCCTCCGAGAAACGGAGCTTCCCAAAACGCTGAATCGAGATCCCAAGAGCGAGGATCCACGATCGATGTACTTCTACCGCGGCATGAACGCAGCCTCAAGGAGGTCGGCATAACAGTACTGTATGTGAAATCAGAATATCGCAGCTTAAATCATAACATATATAAAGCGTGAGACATGTATGATAACCAAAATACAAGACGCAACATAAAAGTTAGCCAAGTCGTGACTCACGCCTCAAAGTCACCACTAAATATAACTATGGGTCTCACGCCACCACACCCATCATGTTCGCATCATGGCCACATGCCCCGAATCGTGACGGCAGTGTAGACATGTCCATGATGCAACACACAATAAGGCCGCATGGCCACATGCCCTAGGAATATCGTGACGGTAGACATGCCCATGTAACCTCAATAAAGATATCGGGTGGTCAACCTCGCCGCACGCCACATGCCCCGGATATCGTGACGGTGTAGACACGCCCATGTTGCGCAGAATAACCATATATCGGTAATCAACCCGCCGCATGGCCGCATGCCCCTGAATATCAGACGGTAGGTACGCCCATGTGACATCAACAACAAGACAAGAATCAAAATGGAAACATACCCGTGGAATTCTCCATCACCGCCAAAGACGCCCAAGTAAGTTCTCAACAAGTCAACCGCCTCTATCGAGAGACGCCAGAATACGTAAATACCACACTTGCACAACAAAGGCTATCATTACAAGCATAGGCAAGTTTCACAACAACAAGCATAGGCAAGTTTCACACAACTCAAAGTACTTTCATTTTATGCCAAAGTCCGGGTTTTTAACCCCAAAGTACTACATACGTTAAGTTCTTTTTTAAAAGAGATCCATTACTTTTATAAAAGTCACCCGATACAGTAGTATTAGAATGACCAACCCACATTCCTTTTCAAAATCAAGTAACAACATTCTTTCCTAAGTTCCAGCTTTGCCTAGTTTCAATTACTCAAGCTTCTCATTTTCAAATGGTTTCATAGTTCCCAAACTTAATCACTGATTCCTTTTAGAACAATCGAGTAATATATGTCTCATGAGAGTAGGTTATTCTTGTTTACAACATTCTTATTACAAAGACCATGATCTAGAAAATGTAATATCATTTTATCTCATCTTAGTTTCTATGCAGATGGAGGTTTCTAATGTTTTAATACAATTCATCATTATTCAATACATTTTCCTTTATTAACGCCGCAGTTGGTCCGTCGATACACATTCTGATTTCCAAATCAAGAAACATTATCCCTTTAAATAAAACCAAGTACTCATTACTCACGAATGAGGTTTCACACAAACATTCACATTAAAACAAATAAGTTAAGTCTCTTATCTTATAAGATCAAGTCTCTTAACTTTTAACATCAGTAAACCATTTTCTTTACCTCTCTTAAGACATTATACCTAACTCCCCATAAAGCTAGTATAACTCTTTTTAAAACCTTTAAAACCAAGTGTTACTCTCCCTTCAAAACGATTTATAAATCTTTTGAAATACATCAAGTTCTTTATTATAACTAGCCAGTTATAATTCACATCAGTTACCTTTTAAAACCACAAAGTATTTTCTTACTTACATAAAGCTGTTATAACCAACTTCCCATAAAGCCGTTATAACACTTTATGTTTTAAGAAACATCAAACACGCTAACACACGTACGCTCACCGCACTACATAGTTCACACATATCATGCTAGAAGAGATAGGAAGAGGTTCACATACCTCGCGACGATTTATCGACAATAAGCAAAATGCTCCAAGTATTACAACTTTGCTAGCCCTTTCCACTCCTCGAGTAGAATACGCTACTCTTAGTACTTTCACCTATAAAGGTCACAAACGTCAATTAACTTCTAACCTCACGGTTCCATATTCTACGTAAAATTCAAAAGACTCCCGCAACAACAGAAATCTCCTCCTCTATCGAGGCCGCTACCAAGCCAACCGGGGGTTTACACGCCTAACCTGACGTGTACCATCCTACTCAAGAATCCCTACACAATTCTACCGCAATACACCCTATGTAAATACGTCATTCGCTCTTTATTCTTCAGCTTAAGTCAAAAGACATTGCCGAATACTAAGTATAGTTCCATATATAGTATACTTCAACTATATATTCTAACAAACATGTAATTTCCAATTACAATAGAGGACAAGATAATTACCTCGATAAGCCCAAAATTATCCAAGTTATAATGTCGATCCCGAGCAAGGTTTAGCTCCTACTCCGTGCGCTCCAATCCGCTCCAAACAACCCTTAGAAGTTCTAACTAACTTCTACTCAAATACTTCAACCAACTATGAAGATTTCCTTAGTGGTTTCGGTTTGAGACTAAAAGGACAAAAGGTAGTATTTCCTGACTCTACGATAGAGGTATCTTGGAATACTACAAGGTACAAGGCTAAGGTATTTTGGGCATTATAACAATACTAGAGAAGTATTTCAATACCACGAGGAGGGTATTATACGAAACAACTAGGCTAGTGGTACCCACTACTAGCACCACAAAGGGGAGGGAACCCCGCCAAAGGCCACACGAAAAGGGGAGGGGAAGGCTCTGCCAAGAGCTCACAAAGGGGAGGAGAGGGTTTCAAGACTTGGAAGTTTTTGACGAATGAAGTCTTCAAACCTGTGGGTATTTATAGCAAAACCAAAAGCCAACCAATGGCCAAGATCAAGCCATGTGCAAGGCAAGTGTAAGGCCTTGATCAAGCCAAGTGCACCCTAGCCCTACTCCACCAAACATGGCACAAAACAAGCCACAAAACAAGCCACAAACAAGGCCAAAACAAGGAGCCAATAGCCTCCAACCCGTGACCAACCGCCAACCCATTATCGCTTCAAATGAGGGTGACAAGTGTCACCTCCCGCTGTCCAAAACATTTCGTTGCTCGGAAAAATCCGCAAAAATACTAAATGACATAGCCGAATTTTCCCAACGTAAGTCGTGGAAACGCCTCGCCGAAAAACGACTCCAATCGCACTTGTGCCCAAAATTCGATCCTTTGCCTAACTTAAGGCTCAAATTCTCTACGCACGCCCCACGCATATACTGGAAACACGGTATAACATTCTCCTTCCTTAGAAACATTCGTCCCGAATGTTCCTTCTCAAGTCTCAACACAAACATGCGCTAGTATAGCCTTCACTGCTATACGCACGAAAACAATCATGCCACACCTGGCCATAAAAAAAATAACAAACGCACCAATACTTAAACCCAAGTTAACGAGGAAACACCTCTAATCATCACAAAAACCCCTTACCAGAGGTCTAAAAAAATATACCCCCTTCACACCTTCATTTCACAAAAGAAACGATCACACACGTTCACTTTTCCCCCATCTTGTTGTACCCTTCTCAAACACTCGAACTCTTTCTAGTATCCGTACCACACTTCCGCCAACGCTTCTGTTTCCAACCCTTGGAGTCACTACCTCCAAACTTGGTCATCTTACTAACCTCGATCTTCTAAGGCCGCTCCCGCCTCACGATCCGCTCGTCGAACATATCCACCAACTCATACGATGGTCATACAAACTGGGCCTAGCATCCTCGTGACTTACCACCGCGACCACCTAACCGACCCACCTTAATCCGGCCACGGTTGACCCGTATCACGCCCTCAACCCGACCCACAATCGCGTCAAGCCCTCGCTCCCGACACGTAACAATCTCGCGAATCACATCATGAAAGCTACCACTTCCATCTCACACTAACCAGATTTTTAAATCACACTATAGCACAAAGCTATCCGAACATAACACTTAACACATCATTAACATCAACACATACAAGTATCTACAGGGTTAAGGATATACTCAAACTAGGCGGTTCAAGGACCGCTAAAATCGAACTTCCACCGCCCTCTACCGTGGGCCCGCAATCGCTTCTAGTAGTCAGGCTATCCTACCACCATACTCGCCTGACGCTTCGCCATATGGCCCGCTGGCCGCAAGAATAACAAGCTCCTCGTACTACGACACTTCAAATGCGTCTACTACATCGACCACACCGAGGTAGGGTGATCGATCCGCCAACACCCTACTCTCAACATTCAAACTCCGGGAGCCCCGACTCGCCTCAATATCCTGGTGGTCCCGGCGTCGCTGGCGACCACTCGCAATGGCGAGGTACATAACTAGTCTCTGCCGAGGCGGTCCGCCTCGAAGTCGCCAAAATATCCACTGCCTCGCCTTCTTCTCACGAAATGCCCACCTGCCGATCTGCGCGCCTCGCACTCCGCGTACGAGCTCGAACGCGGCAATGTCCATGCCCGGCCAAGAGAAACACCCGCACAAGACTCGGCCAAATAATCATCTAGCCCGCGACGTAGCGACGCACCCTATCCTCCATATTCGCAATGTCGCAGGACATATCGAGCCAAAGAATCGAACTCGACATTGTACTCCCGACACGCGCGCTGCCTCAAGAATAAAAATTTGTCGGCGTGCCTCTCATCCGCGGAGGCAAGAAGTGCGTGAGAAAAGCCCCAAAACTCATCCCATATCCGCTGGAGGTGCATGCTCTCCCGAAAGCTCCCACGAATCAAACCAATCGATCGCGGTATCACGCAGCCGACGCGAACCGGCGTCACAGACTCGGTCTCAAGCCTTGATCACCCGCACGATCCTTCAGAATCGACGGATGAACTCTCGCGATCATCCTCGCACCTCGATCCATAAAACTCGCGGGCTACAACTCGTAAAGTCCCGTAGCCTCAAACTATTCGCTTTCGGTGCACCACAGTGCCGCTGAACCGAATCGCCAGATCCACTGTCCTCATATCCGCCATAACCTCGCCAATAATCGCCATCTCTCGACCCATCTCCCCGCCCGCATCGTGGACCTGAGGCTCGTGCATCAGAGTCTCATCAGCCACGGCCGCGCCAGACTCGCTGGTGGCCGGGCGGCGCGCGAAACTCGGCCGGAAACACTGCTCGTATCGACCGCTCGCGCTCGCATTCTCTCAGATCTCACTAGCAAGACTCTCGCCGCTTTGCCCTTCCGGGCTCGCTGCTCGCGCGAGGCATAATCGTAAAACGAGATACGCCCGGCGGGTCCAACTTACAACATTTCTAAGGCACGATCTCGTAATGAGAAGAATGGAAACTAATCCTAAATGTCATATAGCCTCCTCGATTATAGATGTGGTGCACAACACACCGATAATCAAGACTCTACTGACATACACCGTAGACACTTTCCGAGGACTAACCGCTCGATACCACTTTTGTAACGACCCGCCCGGCCCGCATCGTGTCTTACCCCGCACCCTAGTGATACATACATCGAGAAAATCAGCGAACATAAAACATGAGTCATTAAACAAGAGATATAATGAATAAACAAAGCAACCAAAACAAATTGCTTTTCAGTATACATAAAACTCGGTCAGCTTTAATCCTTTTTACAAACCCCGCCACAACAAGATTACATGCACTTAAGATTTACAACAACTATGACGGACAGGCCCCGCCATACCCTCGAATGTACAAGAACCTACAACTCGTGGAACACATACTAAAAGATAAGCCTCCGAGAAACGGAGCTTCCCAAAACGCCGAATCGAGATCCCAAGAGCGAGGATCCACGATCGATGTACTTCTACCGCGGCATGAACGGCCCCGGCGAGGTCAAGACAACAGTACGTGTATGTGAAATCAGAATATCGCAGCTTAAATCATAATACCATATAAAGCGTGAGACATGATGATAACCAAAATACAGTACGCAACATAAAAGCAGTCAAGTCAGGGACTCACGCCCTCAAAGTCACCACTCAAATATAACTATGGGTCTCACGCCCACCACACCCATCATGTTCGCATCATGGCCACATGCCCCCGGAATACTGCATCGGTGTAGACATGTCCATGATGCAACACACAATAAGGCCGCACGCCACATGCCCCGGACATCAGACGGTAGACATGCCCATGTAACCTCAATAAGATATCGGGTGGTCAACCCGCCGCATGGCCACATGCCCCGGACATCAGACGGTGTAGACACGCCCATGTTGCGCATAACCATATATCGGTAATCAACCCGCCGCACGGCCGCGTGCCCCTAATATCAGACGGCAGTAGGCATGTCCATGTGACATCAACAACAAGACAAGAATCAAATGGAAACATACCCGTGGAATTCTCCATCACCGCCAAAGACGCCCAAGTAAGTTCTCAATAAGTCAACCTACTCTATCGAGAGACGCCAGAATACGTAAATACCACACTTGCACAACAAAGGCTATCATTACAAGCATAGGCAAGTTTCACAACAACAAGCATAGGCAAGTTTCACACAACTCAAAGTACTTTCATTTTATGCCAAAGTCCGGGTTTTTAACCCCAAAGTACTACATACGTTAAGTTCTTTTTTTAAAAGAGATCCATTACTTTTATAAAAGTCACCCGATACCCGTAGTATTAGAATGACCAACCCACATTCCTTTTCAAAATCAAGTAACAACATTCTTTTCCTAAGTTCCAGTTTGCCTAGTTTCAATTACTCAAGCTTCTCATTTTCAAATGGTTTCATAGTTCCCAAACTTAATCACTTGATTCCTTTTTAGAACAATTGAGTAATATATGTCTCATGTGAGAGTAGGTTATTCTTGTTTACAACATTCTTATTACAAAGAACATGATCTAGAAAATGTAATATCATTTTGTCTCATCTTAGTTTCTATGCAGATGGAGGTTTCTACTGGTTTTAATACGATACATCATTATTCAATACATTTTCCTTTATTAACGTTGCAGTGGTCCGTCAATACACATTCTGATTTCCGAAATCAGTAAAACATTATCCCTTTAAATAAAACCAAGTACTCATTACTCACGAATGAGGTTTCACACAAACATTCACATTAAAACAAATAAGTTAAGTCTCTTATCTTATAAGATCAAGTCTCTTAACTTTTAACATCAGTAAACCATTTTCTTTACCTCTCTTAAGACATTATACCTAACTCCCCATAAAGCTAGTATAACTCTTTTTAAAACCTTTAAAACCAAGTGTTACTCTCCCTTCAAAACGATTTATAAATCTTTTGAAATACATCAAGTTCTTTATTATAACTAGCCAGTTATAATTCACATCGATTACCTTTAAAACCACAAAGTATTTTCTTACTTACATAAAGTCATATAACCAACTTCCCATAAAGCCGTTATAACACTTTATGTTTTAAGAACCATCAAACACGCTAACATACATGCGCTCACCGCACTACATAGTTCACACATATCATGCTAGAAGAGATAGGAAGAGGTTCACATACCTCGCGACGATTTATCGACAATAAGCAAAATGCTCCAAGTATTACAACTTTGCTAGCCCTTTCCACTCTCGAGTAATACGCTACTCTTAGTACTTTCACCTATAAAGGTCACAAACGCCAATTAACTTCTAACCGCACGTTCCATATTCTACGTAAAATTGGCAAAGACCTCCCCTTCCCGCAATGCCTAAATCTCCTCCTCTATCGAGGCCGGCTACCAAGCCAACCAGGGGGGGGGGGGTTTACACGTCTAACCGGACGTGTACCATCCTACTCAGTAACTCTACACAATTCTACTGCAATACAGTCCTATGTAAATACATGGCCTCGCTTTATTCTTCAGCTTAAGTCAAAAGACATTGCCGAATACTAAGTATAGTTCCATATATAGTATACTTCAACTATATATTCTAACAAACATGTAATTTCCAATTACAATAGAGGGACAAGATAATTACCTCGATAAGCCCAAAATTATCCAAGTTATAATGTCGATCCTGAGCAAGGTTTAGCTCCTACTCCGTGCGCGCCCATCCGCTCCCAAAAACCCTTAGAAGTTCTAACCAACTTCTACTCAAATACTTCAACCAACTATGAAGATTTCCTTAGGGTTTCGGTTTGAGACTAAAAAGGACAAAAGGTAGTATTTCCGGACTCTACGTATAGAGGTATCTTTGGAATACTACAAGGTACAAGGCTAAGGTATTTTGGGCATTATAACAATACTAGGAGAAGTATTTCAATACCACAAGGGAGGGGTATTATACGAAAACAACTAGGCTAAGGGGGGGGGATACCCCACGGCTAGCACCACAAAGGGGGGGAGGGGAACCCCTCGGCCAAAGGCCACACGAAAAGGGGGAGGGGGAAGGCTCTCGGCTAAGAGCTCACAAAGGGGGAGGAGAGGGTTTCAAGACTTGGAAGTTTTTGGATGAATGAAGTCTTCAAACCTAGGGGGGTATTTATAGCAAAACCAAAAGCCAACCAATGGCCAAGATCAAGCCATGTGCAAGGCAAGTGTAAGGCCTTGATCAAGCCAAGTGCACCCTAGCCCTACTCCACCAAACATGGCACAAAACAAGCCACAAAACAAGGCCAAAACAAGGAGCCAATAGGCCTCCAACCCGTGACCAACCGGCCAACCCACATCGCCCAAATGAGGGTGACAAGTGTCACCCTCCCGTTGGTCCAAAACATTTCGTTGCTCGGAAAAATCCGCAAAAAATACTAAATGACATAGCCGGAATTTTCCCAACGTAAGCTGTGGAAACGTTTCGTCGAAAAATGACTCCAATCGGCACTTGTGCCCAAAATTCGGTCCTTTGCCTAACTTAAGGCTCAAATTCTCTACGTACGTCCTTACGTACATACTCTGGAAACACGGGGTATAACAAAACTACCCATGGAATTATCACACAAAACTCCACGTACTATGCACTCCGACAAGGATTAACCGTAAAATCTTTTACTCAAGACGGCCTTACATCTAAGGTCTCAAAATTCTCTCATCTCCAGACTTACCCTTTTCACTAACCAGGCTTCTAAATCACATTTTTAACACAAAGCTATCCGATCATAACACTTAACACATCAACATAACATCAATACAAACTAGTCTCTAGAGGGTTAAGGATATACCTGAAAATCAAATAGGCGGTTCAAAGGACCGCTAGAACTGGGAAGTTCCACCACGACCCCTGCCCTGGCCTGCCGGGGTATGAACATCCTGCCTCGCTATTGAAGATGAAGAACCCGCAACTGATCCCGTAGTCTGTGCTATCCCACTAGTGCCACCCTGGCCGGACAGCCAGAAATGGCCTGCCGCCGCATGTAAAGCAAACTCCCATACTAGCACGACACTTCTTATGGATTTTACCGCAATGGCCACACTGAGGTAAGGGTGGCCTCATCCGCCAACACCACTACTCCCAAAACTCAACCCCGTGCCCTCGACCGCCTCGAATACTCCGCCCCAAGAAGGCGCGAGGACCACTCAGATCTTGGCGGAGGTGCATAACTAGCTCGCCACAGGCGGTCCGCCTCGAAAGTTACCAAAGGACCTCGCTGTTCGCCTCTTCTCGCCGATCTCGGCCATTCCGCCGACCCTCCGCCTCACATCCAAGTGCATAAGCTCGCACGCGGGCAATGTCCATGCCGGCCAAGAGCTACACCCGAGCAACTCTCTGCTAGATAATCGTCAAGTCCTTGTGACATATCGGTGCACTCTATCCTCCATGTCTGCCACTAACGCAGGGACATATCGGGCCAACGAGTCGAACTCCACGTTGTACTCCCGAACCGTACGCCCGTCCTGCCTCAACATCAAAAATTTGTCGGCCCGAGCCCTCCTCATCTGTGGAGGCAAGAAATGTGCAAGAATGCCTCGAGAACTCGCCCCATACACCGAAGCGCATGCTCCCCGACGCTTCATGAATCAAACCACGATCGCAGATCACGCACCGATGCGAACCCAATATCACCGATCGCCTCCGAGGCCTCGATCACTCACGATCCGTCAGAATCGCTTGATAAACTCCCGAGGTCATCCTCGCCTCGATCCATAGAACACCGTGGACTTCAACTTAAGAAGTCCCGGTCTCCAACTATCGCCCGGGTGCACTATCGTACCACCGGCCTCGCTCGCCCTCAAGTCTCGCCATAAACCTAACTAGTAATCGCCATCTCTCGCAACCCATATCCTCTCGGTCCCGCCGCGGACCTGAGGCTCGGATATAGTGGCCTCGTGAGCTACCGCCGCTTCTAAACTCTGATGGCGCGGCATCGTAGAATCCGTCTGTAGCACCACCGGGTAACATCGGGCCTCGCCTCGTAACCTCCGTGCTCTACTCGCAGCCTCATCGCTTGCCCTTCGGGCTCTGGTTGCCTTGCGCGAGGCATAATCGATATAAAAGAATACGTCGAGGAGTCCAACTTACAACACGTTTCTAAGGCACGATCTCGAGTGAGAAGAATGGAAACTAATCCTAAATGTCCTGCAGCCTCCGATTATAGATGTGGTGCACAACACACCGATAATCAAGACTCTACTAGACACGGCTCAGACACTTTCCGAGGACTAACTTCTCTCGATACCACTTTTGTCACGACCCGACTCGGCCCGCGATCGTGCCTTACCCCGCACCCTAGTGATACAACATCGAGAAAATCAACTAAATAAAAACATACGTAATCTATGAAACAAGATAAAGAAAACAAAGCAACCAAAACGGTTGCCTTTTTGCATATATACAGAAATTTGAATAGTTACATCCTTTACAACCCTGCCCACAATAGTACTACAGACCTCTACAAGAACCTACAACTCAGGGAAACATACCAAAAGATAAGCCTCCGGAGAAACGGAGCTTCCCAATACGCTGAACTGTGATCCTATGAGCGAGGATCAACAATCGATGTACCTCTACCTGCGGCATGAACGCACTTCAAGGAGGTCGATAACAGTACCAAGTATGTGAAATCAAAATATCAGAATGAAATCATAGTAGTCTATAAAAAATAGGAGACATATATGATAACCAAACTATAGTACATAATATGTAAGCAGTCACGTCAAGTCAGGGACTCACGCCCTCAAAGTCATCACTCAAATATAATTATGGGTCTCATGACCGCAACATCAATCATGCCCGTGGAATACCTTCCTCACTGCCGGCAGTCTACGATAACCACACCAAGGAGTACACATGAACAACAGGTCCCACCTGTGTCATGAAAACCGTACGGGGTAAGTACGAAGGCTAACTACCAGATACCAAAGCCGCATCATCAACTGACCGGGGCAAGTACGAAAGCCAACTACCAGATACCAAAGCCGTACCAACAAATCTATATAACCATACCACGGTTGACCTGTGGCAAGTAAAGCCAACTACCGATACCACTGCGCCACGTATGGTCGGGCAAGGCACGTAAGAGTAACTACCGATACCGCGGAATCACGAGACTCACTACAAACCGAACGGGGCAAGTACGAAGGCTAACTACCACATACCAAGCCGAATCAGCCACGACCTCGGGTTAAGTACGAGAGCCAACTACCAGATACCAAGCCGAATCAGTAAAACCTCATGGAGAGCTAGTCCATGGAATAATAATCACAGAAGCGTACCCGTGGAATGCTCCGTCACTGCCGGTACGTCCAAGTAAGATCATAACAAATCAGCCGACCCTTCATCGAGAGACGCGGTGGTATAGAAATACAATACTAGCACGACAAGGCTATCACACGCAAACATAGGAAAGTTACACACAACTCAAGGTACTTTCATTTTATGCCAAAGTCCAGGTTTTAACCCCAAAGTACTACGTACGTTAAATTCTTTTTAAAAGATCCATTTCTTTTACAAAGGTCGCCCGATGCCCATATTATAAAAATAGAGTGACTAACATTTTAAGTAAACCAAAACAACTTCCATACTTTCTTTTTAAACCAAATCAAGAAAATACCATGCCTTTCTTTTAAACCAAAACTCTTCAATTCCTCAAGTCTCTTTTCTTTTTGAAATCAAGTTCCTTACTTTGGAAAATTTATACTTGTTTATAATGATTCTTATTAAAGCAGCCATGATCTAGAAAATGTAATACAATTTTGTCTTATCTTAGCTTCTATGCAGATGGAGGTTTCTACTAGTTTTAATAATAATTAATTAGTCAATACATTTTCCTTTATTAACGCTGCAGTGGTTTGTTTGATACTTATTCCCATTCCCGAAATCAATATAACGTTATTATTTTAAAACCAAGTACTCATTACTCACGAATGAGGTTTCACAACTTTCTACACAATTCAAGTTCTTCACATATCATATCAAGTCAAATATAAGTCAAGTCCTTTATCTTTTAAAATCAATAAACCCTTCCTTTACCTACATAAAGTCGTTATAACAAACTTCCCATAAAGTCGTTATAACACTTTATGTTTTAAACCAACCAAATTCACTTAGCACATGTACGTCTATCGTACTACATAGTTCACAACAATCATGATAGAAAAGATAGGAAGAGGTTCACATACCTCGCGACGATTATCGACAAAAAGCAAAAAGCTCCAAAGTACTGTAACCCCGCTAGCCTTTTCCACCCTTCAAGCAGAATACACTAGTCGAAGAACTTCAACCTATAAAGGTCACAAAAACGTCTATCAACCTCTAGATCTCTTCGTAGAATATTTCTAAGTACAAGGCCCCTTATTCTACGTAAAATTCGCAGACCTCCCCGCAACCACATAAATTTCTCTCTAACAAGGCCTGCTACCAAGCCAACAACTACAAGGGGGTTACACGCCTAACCTGACGTGTTCAATTCTACTCCACAAGAATACTACAAGTCTATCAGACATACAAATCAATGTAAATACAGTTCAATCCTTTATAATATTCATTCTATGTATAGTATACTCAACTATACATTACTACAACATGTAATATCCAATTACAATAGGGGGGGGGGGGGTAAAGATCATTACCTCGATAAGCCCAAAATTATCCAAGTTTTTAAGTCGATCTTGAGCAACGTTTAGCTCCAATTCCTTACGCTCCAACCCGCTCCAAGAAACCCTTAGAAGTTTCTAGACAACTTCTCTTAACACTTCAACTCCAACAAGTGAAGAACACTTAGGCTTTAAATGTGGCAACTCTCGGCCAAGGGGTAATTTAGGGGCTAGAGGTGTGAAATCTTTTCTAACTCTTGGTTACTAATCTTCCTAACACCCTAAGGAAGAACACTTAAAACTTTAAGAATTTTTGGACAACTTTTGCTCAAGAATCTAGGCAAAGCCGAGAGCAAGCTAGGGAAGGGGAGGGAGTATTTCAAGCTTGGAAATCTCTAAGTGTGGATGAAAAAGTCTTGCAACTAAGGGGGTATTTATAGGCCAATCAATGGCCAAGATCAAAGCAAGTGTGTGGTCTAGATTGAGCCATGTGTGTGTGGGTCCCACTTATCTATCTACTACACAAAATATCTTCAAGACTTTGACCAAATGTTTTATCCATTTTACATGCCAAAAACGTGAACATCATGGCCACCAATTCGTCCAACCATGTGTCACCCACCTAGGGGTGACACATGTCGCCCTCCTATTGGTCCAAAATATTTCATCTTCCGAAAATATCCGTAATGCCAAAAATCTCGAAAAAAATAAAGTGGGCCCTACAACCGTAATTTCCTCCCGCGGGCCCCACGTGACCAATTTCGGAAAAAATAAAATTCCAAATTCTCAAATATTCCAAAAAGTCCGAATACCAAATCTGGGAATCCAATTCCCATTAACGAACCTTTTTCCTTCACAAAATCCAGAAACTTTTCCGTCGAAAAATCACATCTTTCTTTCCAAAATTACTGTCGTATTCTCGTAAGTACGTCTTCACATACATACCCTGGAACTACGGGGTGTAACATGTATAATGTCTTGGGGGTTTACCCCGCAATTATACTTATAACACTAGCACTAATGGCTATCATGAACAACATATGCAAGTTAAGTAATCTTTAACTCTCATTAGACAAAATGAAGGCACCATCTTTTTGAACAACCAAGGAAATACCATGCCTTCCTTTTAAAACAAATAAGACAATACCATGCCTTCCTTTCTAAAATAACCAAGACAATACCATGCCTTCCTTTCTGAAATAACCAAGACAATACTATGCCTTCCTTTTAAAACAAACAAGACAATACCATGTCTTCCTTTCTAAAATAACCAAGACAATACCATGCCTTCCTTTCTGAAATAACCAAGACAATACCATGCCTTCCTTTTAAAACAAACAAAACAATACCATGTCTTCTTTTCTAAAATAACCAAGATAATACCATGTCTTCCTTTTAAAACAAACAAGACAATACCATGTCTTCCTTTCTAAATCAAACAAGACACTTACAAGTCTTTCATTTTATAACACCAAGGCACTATCACACCTTGCATCACTAAGGATTAAAGTCCATTACAACAATGTATGTGAGCCGTACATTCACTTTATAAACTAAATTTCCATTTTTAGAAAAGCCAAGTACTACATGTATCACTAGGAAGTAGAATCCAATACATGTATCATTTTGAAACCATCATCAAGACACTTATCATACCAAGTATCTTTCTAAGACATGGTTTGGCAAATTAGGGCAACAGACATCACGTATTACTTTAAAACATCTTTGAAAATCAAAGTGCCACATATCATGTACTATATTAAGGACTTAACCATGGACATTCTCACATGATTTCCTTACAACCTTTTCAACCATCTCTTGACTTTCCACAAACCTTGTTATAACAAACTTCCCATAAAGTTGCTATAACACTTTCATTTTAGAAAACTAAAGCACTACCATATCATGTACGGGATTTGAACCCAAAGTACTATGTACGTCTATTCTTTATAAAAGAATCGTTTCATGCAATATTTAGGGAGTTGAACCCAAAAACACTTTCACTATTAAAACCAAGTTACTTACCCTTTAAAACTCAAGTAACTTACACTTTTAAAACCAAGTAACTTATGCCTTTAAATCAAGCCACTTCTTCTTTCAAAACTCAAGGAACTTACTTTTAAATCAAGTAAACTCCTTTTTTTTCAAAATCAAGTAACTTATACCTTTAAATCAAGTTACTTCTACTCTTTAAATTAAGTAACATATACTTTTAAAATCAAGTTACTTATTCTCTTTTAATCAAGTAACATATACTTTTCAAATCAAGTTACTGCCTTTTTCAAAACTCAAGTCATTTATACTTTCGAAATCCAAGTCTCATGTACTTTCAAAATTAATACTTTTATGATCAGTGAATAGGTTATACTCGTTTATAACGATCTTGTTAAAGCAGCCATGATCTAGAAAATGTAATACAATTTTGTCTTATCTTAGTTTATATGCAGATGGAGAATTCTACTCATTTTAATATAATTGTTTGTCGATACATTTTTATTAACGCTGCAATGACTTGTTCGATACCTATTCTCATTAGTGTAGTAAATTAGCAAAGTCAACTTGACTCCAATACTTTCTAACGACTCTTACCAATATCCCCCATAAGACTTGGTAAGAACTTAGGAATATTTTAGACATGTCTTTAGCATAAAATCAATACATGAATACTTCCTAATGACAAGGCAAGTACTTCAAGAAAACAAGTCATGTATACTCCAAATAACAAGGCAAGTATACTTCAAGGATAATCATGTCGATAGAAGCAAGAAGTTCACATACCTCGTGACGACTAACCCATACGACAAGTAGCAATACACTCCAAAGTACTTCAACCTCATCGGCTATTCCTTAAGCCAAGTAGACTATGATACACGTGGTACTTCAACTTATAATGACGATCACACTTCTATCAATATCATACTTTCTAGTATAGGACTTATACCAAATAATGCCCTATAATTCTACGAAGAATTGGGCAGCACTTCCTTTGTTTCTACGTACTTTTCCATCTTTTTCCAAGGCCCGTATTTCAATAATCAATACACCACATTTAAGGCTCAACCAAACAACTAACCAAAGGGGATTACACGCCTAACTGGACGTGTAAAATTCTGCCCCACAATTCATATATAATAGTCCATTATTATTAACGCTAATCTCGACTACAATAATGACAACATATAGTCTTTTTTCAATTCTTTAATCCAAGTCGTTACTCTAACATGTTATATCCGTCATAACAATTATAACAACTAAATTGATTATCAACTTCAATGGCTAACATGCCATGTCTCGATTTTTAACCCTCAAATTATCTTAACACTTATCACTCTTCATTCCTTGAATCACAAGTTCATTTATCAACTACTATAACATGTAATCTTCAATTACATTAGGAAGACAAAGATCATTACCTCAATAAGCCCAAAATATTCCAAGGATCTCGCCCACTTTAGCTCTTTTCCGCAACTCCTTTTCACGTTAAAATCATCCACACGAGCCCTCTACAAGTTTGCCAACATAATGTCTTCTTGTCGCCCTTCCAACAATTCCATGAAGGCTTAGAGTTTTACAAATTTTAGAGAGAAAAGAGAGCAAGTGTATTTGGATGAAGTTTAGCTAACAAATGGCTAAGTCTTCCAACACTTAGCCAATATATTGGCTTAGCTTGTTTCTGAGTCAGGGACACTTGTCACCCTCCCATAGGCCCTTACAACAAATATCTTCTTAGACTTAGTCAAACTTTCGCAAAACCCCGCGTCGGAGCCACAACCCTGCAGCCGGCGCCGTGGCGCTGAAATTGCTGATGCCTTCAGGGCTTACGGAGCCACGGCCCTGAGATACGGCGCCGTGGCGCCTGACTGAAACCTTCTTCCTTCTCTTCTGTCAGCTGAACTTGTAACGTCCATAATTCTCTACTCCGATGTCCTATCGACGAGCGATTTGTTGCGTTGGAAACTAGACTCAACGAACTTCATATTAGGATTTTGAAACACCTAAAAACTGCTAATATAATAGGAGATATACCTCTCCAAAGTTGACTAAAATCTGTCCAAAAACATTATGTCAACTTTTTTTTTTCCAAATTCAAATCTTATTTCCTTTCGTACGTTCTCATCTCATTCTCTTGGAATTATGGGATGTAACAGTGTCCCTTCCAACTTGTGGAACAAGTAAAGCCTAATATATTGGCTAAGTCTTGAAAGACTTAGCCATTGTTGCAAGACTTCATCCAAATGCACATTTTACTCTCTTTTTCTCTCAAGAAAGCAAGAACAAGATTATTATATCTTCCAAGTTTAATTGTTAATCCAAGATCAAGCTCCCTAATGAAGTAATAAGCCAAGTGATCATTTTCCATAGACTTGAGGCTCACAATTTTGAGCTCACCTTCTCTTCCAAAACCCTAAAATTTTATATGAACTTTTGGAAGATCAACAAGAAGAGAAGTTGATTATAAAAGCTTCTAAGGGTCGAGTATTGCGGATTGGAACGTAAGGATTTGGAGCTAAGACTACCTCTAAGGATCGATTTAAGCGGATTATTTTGGGCTATATTGTGGTAAGATCTCTTCCTCCCTTCGATGTAATTACATGTCGTGTATTGATATAGTTAAGGGAAGGATGTGTAACAAGAAAAACGGAAACAAAGAAAGTATATGGATATTTGCATGTTTGGTCGATTTGGGCCTTTTTATATCATTGGGTTATATTGAAGGTGCCTTCACGATATATGTTACACCCCGTAATTCCGGGACATGTATATAAGAACATACGTAAGAAATCAGGACGTTAAGATTTGAGACTTGTAGAATTTATCGAAATTATGGAAATGTCGGGAAACGAAACTTTATGGACGTATGGGAGGGTGACACGTGTCACCCCCCACTCTATTGGGCTTGGACGAAATGGACTAGGCCAAATGGTCAAGTCTTGAAATGCCAAGGCTTGACATTGTTGACCAAGTCAATAAGCCCACTTGATTCTTGATATTTAAATCTCTTTCATCCTATCCCCACAAGTGTGTTAATCTTGACCCTCAATTTATTTATATATTCATCCTAAGTAGCAAGACAAGTCTCTAACACTTAGACAAAAATTAGAAAACTTGAGAATGAAAGAGGGAGCTCTCGGCTAGGCTCTTATGGAAGAAGGAATTTTTTTCGTTTGTGGTTCATAATTCACAATACTTTAACCCATTGTAAGGTTATCTCAATAGAAAGATTCCGGAAAAGCTACATTTTTACATTAGTCGCAAGGTGAAAACCTAAGGTGTTCTTCAACTTTGAAGTTGGAACTTGAAGAGGAGTTCTTCATGAGCTTATAAGGAGTGCTTGGAGCGTATTGGAACGTAAGAAGAGGAGCTAAAAGTTTCTAAGGATCGACTTTGACGCTTGGATATTATTAGGGCTTATTGAGGTAAAATCTTCATCTTCTTAATGTGATTGAGGATTACATGTTATAGTAGTTGATAAATGAGCATGTGGTATTTAGATTGAAGTTTGAAAAGATTTGGATCATGTCGACATGTTATAAACCGAAAATGGGCATGTTAGTCATTAATGTTGTAATCAATTTGGTCGATAGTTACAATCGTCGCATGTTAAGGAAGAAATGATTTATAGTTGTTGTAATTGTTATTATGTATATAACATGTTGGAATAACAACTTGGATTAAAAAGGAATTGAACAGAAATTAACATTGTTGTTGATATTGATAGTTGCCGAGAATGTGCCTTAAGGATATGGACAGTTTTATAAATTGTGGGGCAGAATTTTACACGCCATGTTAAGCTAAGAAGACCACTAGGCTTTCATGACTTGAATAGTGAGATTTGTTCCGGGCAGGAATGAGAATTTAGTGCGATGATGGGTCGGGTTGAGGACCAATCGCGGGTCAACCCGCAACCCGGATTGGAGTGGGGTCAGTTTGAGGTGGTCCCAATAGGTGATAGGGTCACGAGGATGCAACACCCAAGTCTAGGTAACCATTGTACGAGTTCTTAGATGCGTTCGATTAGGATCGGGTCGTGAAGGCCGAAAATGGCCTTAAAGGAAATTGAAGCTAGTAATGACCAGGTTTGGAGGTAGTTGTCACGACCCGACCCCGGGACCGCGACTGGTGCCCTACCTGGGTACCCTTACAGGTATACATCAGAGATAATCAGCGGAACATACATGAAACTTATACAATAAATCAACAGAAATAAAATCAATAGGTTAGCCGATGAGGCTACCTCCCTGAATATATAAAACAAAACATAACCGAAGCAGTTGCCTCCTTTCCTTTACAAACTGACCCACAACCTGCGACTACAAACCTCTAAGAGTTTTAACATAACAACTGTGGCGGGACAGGGCCCCGCCATACCCCTGAATATACATGAACCTACAACCTCAGGGAATCGTACCAAAAGACAAAGCCTCCGGAGAAATGGAGCTTTCCAAGAACTGAACAGTGATCCAAAGAGTGTGGATCAGCAAGCTATGTACCTAAACCTGCGGCATGAACGCAGCCCCCCGAAGGAGGTCAGTACGAAATATGTACCAAGTATGTGAAACTGAAAATATCAGAATGAAATCATAGCGATATAAAAAGCTGGAGACATGTATGATAACCAAAATAACAGTACACTGTGCCTTACCAAAGTGAAAGTAGTGAAAGCCAGTTTTACCTTTTAAAGACTATTTCAACACATGAGCAATAGTCACACAGGGCTACCGACACAAGCCCTCAAATATCATCACATAGTCCAGTACGGGTCTCAAGCCCACAATATCAAGCGTGCCCGTGGAATCCCCCATCACTGCCGGCAGCTATAAGTGAAGAATATAACCATGTGACACGCCCGTGGCATCCTACCTCACCGCGGCGCATACACCTACAACACATATATGTATCTATACCGCCCGTGGAATCCCCATCATCGCCATAAATGTAGTGGTAACATATAACCACGTGACGCGCCTGGCATCCTACCTCACTCGATTGTACATATATACATATATATATATATATATATATATATATATATATATATATATATATATATATATATATATATAACGTACGCATGCCCCAAATCCTCATCGTATAAGCATGGCTAACATGCCCTAATCCTCATCAGAGCGCAGTCTTCAGGAGCTAGCCCATGGAGTAATAATATAATACGGTCGCATGCCCCTAATCCTCATCGATAAGCATGGCCATGGGTAATAAAACACATCCGAATCTAACCTCTTCCCGTCGCACGCCTAATCCCTCATCGTATAAGAATGGCCAAGATCAATCACAATGGAAACATACCCGTGGAATCCTCCGTCACTGCCGGTACGCCCAATAAATTCACAACAAGTCAGCCGGCCCTCCAACTGAGAGTCACGACAATGTAAACATATAATACTTGCAATCAAGGATATCACAAGCAAGCATAGGCAAGTTCATTAAATCTTTAGACTTTCATTTTTATATACTCAAGGCACTTTTTGTTTCACATAAAAATTAGGGAATTTAACCCAAAGTACTACGTACTTCCATTCTTTTCAAAAGATTCTTTTTCATATAAAACCCCAAGATACTAACACCCGTAGTATCAAGGCTTGTTTACATTTCACATAAGTCACTACACTTTTAGAAATACATTTCTCGGCTTCTAAATCAAGTGACCCTTACTTTAAAACTTTAAGCAAGTGATACGTTTAAATCAAATTGAACTTCCTTATTTCAAGTTATTTCTTTGTTTACCTTATTAGAGAAAACCATTCTCTTAACCTTCCATAAAGCCGTTATAACCAACTTCCCATAAAGCCGTTATAACCCTTTATGGTTTTAGACAAACTCATTCCTTTTATAACCAAGAGACTTATACTTTTAAAACCAAGTATCATATACTTTCAAATCAATTCTCTTAACTTTCAAAATACTTTAAGTCTCTTAACTTTTAGAAATAAAGTTTCTTAACATTTAAATCTCAAGTAACTCACACCTTTTAAAACAAGCTACTTCCCTTAAATCATGTCATTTCTTCCTTTAAGAATCAAGTTTCATTACTTGAAAATAAAGTCTCTCAACCTTTTATGAGTCTAAGGTTCACAGTCTTAAAACTTCATAACGTAAATTCTTTAAGTTAAGTACATATGCCTTATGTGTGTGAGTAGATTATACTTGTTTATATCGATCTTATTAAAGCAGCCATGATCTAGAAAATGTAATACAATTTTGTCTTATCTTAGCTTCTATGCAGATGGAGAATTCTACTCATTTTAATATTATCAATTGTCATTACATTTTCTTTATTAACGCTGCAATGGCTTGTTCGATACTTATTCTCATTCGTGTCGTAAATTAGCCAAGTCAACTTGGCTCCAAATACCTCCTAACGATTCTTACCAACATCCCCCATAAGACTAGGTAAGAACTTAGGATAACTTAGACATAACCTTTACATAGAGTAAATCACATACATACCTCTTAACTTCTAAGAGTAGAAGGGAACATGAAATAATACCACATGTATATTCCATACATAGAATCATGCCAAAGGAAGGAAGAGATTCACATACCTCGCGACGATTATCGACAAGTAGCAAAATGCTCCAAAGTACTATAACCTTGCTAGCTTTTCCACCCTTCAAGTAGAATACGCTACTCCTAGTACTTCAACCTATAATGGTCATAATACGTCTATTAACTTCTTACTTCAAACGTAGAATATTCTAAGTGCTAAGTCACTAAATTCTACGGAAAATCGGACAACACTTCCTTTGTTTCTACATACTTTGCCACCTTTTTCAAGGCCGAATTCAATAACCAAACACGCCACATTTAAGGCTCAACAATGTAGTAAACAATAGGGGATTACACGTCTAACAAGACGTGTAAAATTCCGCCCCACAAATGATACAAAACAATCCAATAATACAATGTCATTCTCGGCTAAGGTGCAACAACATATCATCTTGTCCAATTTCTTTCCAATCCAAGTTCTTGGGTCGAACATGTTATATAGTCATAAACAACTTCAACAATTATAATTCCTTCTTTATATAACATGTGACGACTTAAACTAATAATCAACTTGAATTGTAATCTTAAGGGTTAAACATGCTAGTTTTCAGATTAGGGTTCCAATAGCCAATACACTTATCAAACTTCATACTAAATACCTCATGCTTGCTAATATCCATAACTACAATGATAAGTAATCTTTAATAGCTAAACCGACAAGATTTTTACCTTTACAAGCCCTTATAAAATCCAAGATTCAAAGTCATTCCTTAGCAATTCTTAGCTCCTTTCCTTATGTTCCAATCCGCTCCAAGCACTTCTTAGAAGCTTATGAAGAACTCCTCTTCAAGTTTCATCTTCAAAGTTGAAGAACACCTTAGGGTTTCGCCTTGCGACTAACGTAAAAACGTCGTTTTTCCGGGATCTTTCTATTGAGATATCCTTACAATACCCCTAGGAACCTTGGGTTAAAGTCTTGTGAATAATGGACCAAAATTACAAATTTTTCTTGTGGAGAGGAGCTCAAACCCGAGAGCTATCTTGGCTAAGCTCAAAGTTTCTTGAAAATTTTCTAAGTGTGAAGAATTGTCTTGCACTAGTGTGTATATATAATACAATGTAGGGTCTAGATTATAACACTTGTTAGAGTTGGATGGAAGAGATCAAGCCAAGTGGCCCTTGGACTTAGTCAACAATGTCAAGCTCTTAAATTAGCAAGACTTGGTCATCTTAACATTGGCCAAAAGACCATTTTGCCCTTGCATTAATTCGACCAAGCCATGTGGGGGGGGGGGGGGTGCCACGTGTCTCCCTCCCATTCGTCCATAAAATTATGTAACCCTCGTGGGCCCCACAAAACGTAAAATTCCTAGAGTGGGCCCCACATGACCAAATCCATAAAAATAAATTTCCGTAATGATAATAAGTTCCATACTCTTCAAATAATGCATTTTGAGAATCTAATTCTCACCACGAACATTTTTCCTTTCCGACGTTCGGATGGTTTTCCGTCGAAAAAAACAATTCTTCCTTTCGTACCAATTTCAAGTCTTGAGTTCCTTACGTACATTCTCTTAAACATTCCATGGACTTACGGGGTGTAACATTCTTCCCCCCTTAGAAACATTCGTCCTCGAATGTTCTTTCGGAGCTGAATCTATCGTTCCTCGGCATAGTCTCATAAAACTACATTTAATGAAACCTAATTATGTCACATATGGCCCTAATGCCTCACACACACATAACCATCCCTCATAAGCCCAAAAAAGATTATCTTTTCATACTTCCAAGTTACTCTAGCATACATACATAGTCTCAAAATTATTCGTTCATGATACCTAAACTTACAACAACCTTAACATGCATACAAGTCTCTAAAGGGTCAAAGACATACCTGAAATCATATAGGCGGTTCAAAGGACCGCTAAAACAGGGAACTTCCACCACGACCTCTATCACGGCCTGCCGGTGCATAAACATCCTGCCTAGCTATGGAAGGCGAAGAACCCGAATCGATCCAAGATCGTTATCCCACCGCCGCCACTTCGGTCTGGACGCCTCTCACGAATGGCTCGCTAGCCGCAAGCATAACAAGTTGTCGTAAGAGTACGACACTCCCAAAATGGAATCTACTACGTTGACCTCACCGGCAAAGGTGGCTTCCTCGCTACTATCTCTGACATCTCGCGAACTCGCACTGGAGCCCTGACCTGCTCCCGAATATCCCCGGCGACCAAACCTCCGGCCAGAAGACCGGGAAGGAGCACTCTGTGTCGGCTGAAATGTAGACCTAGTCTGCTATTGAGGTTGTCTGCCTCGAAAGTTACCCTGGAACCCTGCCGTCCTGCCCTTGGGCCGGATCACGCCGGTCCTCTCTCTCTCGTCTCGATCTCGCGCATAAGCTCGCATCTGGCAATATCCATACCTGGCTGAAGGGTCACTCCCAGGCATGCAGTAATCATATAATGGTCTAGTCCCATCACATAACGATGAACTCTGTCCGCCATATCAGCCACAAGAGTGTGTGCATACCTGGCCAACGAGTCAAACTCCAGGTTGTACTCTCTAATAGTCCTCCCATTCTGCCTTAGTGACAAGAACCTATCAACACGGATTCTCCTCATCTCAGGAGGCAAAAAGTGATCAAGAAAGGCCTCCGTGAACTCATTCTAAACTGTTGGACGAGCACCCACACCCCTCGACAGCTCCCAAGACTCAAACCAGTTCAACGAAATATCGCGTAACCGATAAGAAGCTAACACAACTGACTCTGTCTCCGAGGCCCTAAGCACCTGCATAGTCCGCTGCAGCTGCCGAACGAACTCCTGAGGATCATCCTCAGATCTCGAACCATAGAACTAGGGTGGACTACAACCCAAAAAATCTCGAATCCTCAAACTGTCGGCTCTAGGGTTAGCTACATGCCTCACGGCCACGCCTACCACTATGCTAGTCAATAGCCCGACCGCTCTCCATAATCTCTAAACTCGCCGGGCGGCGGAATCGAGGCTCAGATTGGAACCTCTGAGCCGCGGCCGTTCTCGCCTCTAATATCGCTGGCGAATCAACTCGGGCCGTCGAGCCACAACCTCGTGCATAACTGGGCTCGTACCGTAACCCTCTGTGGACCACTAGCAACTCATGTTGCTGCCTTGACCTTCCGGGCCCTGGTCGCCTTCCGTGGCGGCATAACTGATACATAAGAATATGTCACGACCCGAACTCGGGCCCGTGACTGGTGCCTTACCCGGGCACCCAAGTAGACATACATCAGAGTAACCAGCGGAATATAAAACAAGACATGAAACAATATGAAGTGAGAAACAGTTTATCTGAGAAAAGTTGCCTTTCGGCATATATATATAAACTTGAACAGTTACATCCCTTTACAAACCTCGCCACAACAAGATTACTGCACTTCTAAGAATGTTATAATAACAACAATGGCGGACAGGCCCGCCATACCCTCGAATGTAAGTACCTACAACGAGTGGAACTATACCAAAGATAAGCCTCCGAGACACGAGCTTCCCAAAATGCTGAATCTGACCCTATGAGCGAGGATCAACAACTAGTGTACTTACACGCGGCATGAACGCAGCCCCGGCGAGGTCGACAACAGTACCAAGTATGTGAAATCAAAATATCAGAATGAAATCATAATAGTCTATATAAACAGAAGACATCTATGATAACCAATTTACGATACACAATATGTAAGCAGTCATGTCAAGTCAGGGACTCAAGCTCTTAAGGTCATCACTCAAATATAACCATGGGTCTCATGCCCACAATATCAATCATGCCCGTGGAATTCCTTCCTCACTGCCAAATCATGATATAAAAACACCAAGGAATACATGAACACCAGTCCCACCTGTCATAATAAAACTGACGGGGTAAGTAAGGCATAGCCGACTACTAAAACCCACGCATCAACAATGCTATAAAAGCGTATCACGAGGTCTTTCTAGATCGCGCCACATGATCGAAGCCGCCACTCGCCTCGATATCAATGCGGCGTCAAATCTTGAACTCACCGCACTCCGCATAAAGGCCACAGGCCCGCATGAGGTATTCCCGCATCGAGGGTAGCTACTCCGGCATCGCCCCGACTCGTAGTCCGCATGGCCACATGCATCGCATGAGGTATTCCCCGCACACTAACTCGAACTCGTAGCTCCGCATAGGTCCCCTGGACCCGCATGAGGCATCCCTCGCATCGGGGGGCAGCTTAACCCCCGGTATATCATGTCAAGAGGTGAGTGGTACATTATTAACATAACGGCTTATCGTTAAACAACATAAGCACAATCAAGGAAAACCCCTTTACGCAATTATCACAAGACACTAAGACACGTAGCATCCTAACATGTTTACTTATCAAACCAACAAGAAAGTATTACAAGGCTATCACAAACCAACATAGTCAAGTTATTCACACAAGGTACTTTCTATTTTATGTCAACAAGTTCGGGTTTTTATCTCCAAAGTACTTCATACATTAACTCTTTAAAAAGACCCGTTTCTTTCACAAGAGTCACACGATACCCGTAGTATAAAAAAATAGAGGGACTATCTTTTTAAGTAAACCAAAACAATTTCCCTACCTTCTTTTTGAACCAACTTAAGACAAAAGCATGCCTTCCTTTTTAAACGAAAACACTTCAAATTTTCAAGTCTTTGTCTTTTATAAATCAAGTCCTTACTTTGAAATTTTAAGAAAATCAAAACTTGTTTATTAATGATCTTATTAAAGCAGCCATGATGTAGGAAATGTAATACAATTTTGTGTTATCTTAGCTTCTATGCAGATGGAGGTTTCTACTAGTTTTAATAATACTTAATTAGTCAATACATTTTCCTTTATTAGCGTTGCAGTGGTTTGTTCGATACTTATTCTCATTTCCGAAATCAATACAAGACTTTCATAAACAATTAAGTAAACCGTTCCTTTTATCTCTCTGTCACGACCCGATCCCGGGCCCGTGACTAGTGCATTACCCCGGGCACCCTAGTGATACTACATCAGAGAAAATCAGCGGAAATAAAAACTTAAACATGAAACAAGAGATATGATAATAAAACAGGCCAACCAAACGGTTACCTTCTTGAATATATAACTAAAAACTTGAATGCATATCCTTACAAACCCCGCCTGCAATAAGATTCTGCACTCTAAGAGTTTTTATACAACATGACGACAGTGGCCTCGCCATACCCCGAATGTACAAGTACCTACAAAGTGACAGGACTATACTAAAAGATAAGCCTCCGAGAAACGGAGCTTCCCAAACGCCGAATCGCGATCCTATGAACGAGGGTCAACAATCGTGTACTTACCGCGGATGAACGCAGCCCCAAGGAGGTCAAGACAACAGTACCAAGTATGTGAAATCAAAATATCAGAAATGAAATCATAGTAGTCTATATAAAGCAGAGACATGTATGATAACCAAACTACACCCACCATAAATAAGCGAATATGTCAAGTCGTGACTCACGCCCTAAAAGTCATCACTCAAATATAACTATGGGTCTCACGCCCACAACATCAATCATGCCCGTGGAATACCTTCCTCACTGCCGGCAGTCTATGATATAATAACACCAAGGAGTACACATGAACACCAGGTCCCACCTGTGTCATAAAAACCGTACGGCAAGTACGGGCTAACTACCGATACCAAAGCCGCATCATCAATCGACCGGCAAGTACGAGAGCCAACTACCAGATACCAAAGACGTACTAACAATACTATACAACCAAACCACGAAGCTGACACGGGGCAAGTACGAAATCCAACTACCAGATACCAAAGACGTGTCACGTAGCTGACCGGGGCAAGTACGAGGGCTAACTACCAGATACCAAAGCCGTAATCACGAGACTTCGCCACTAAACTGAACGGGGCAAGTACGAAGGCTAACTACCAGATACCCAAGCCGAATCACCACGACCGGCAAGTACGAGCCAACTACCGATACCAAAGCCGAATCAAGAAACTCGCCGGAGAGCTAGTCCATGGAATAATACTATCAATGTAAGCGTGCACTGGAATCCTCCACACCGCAGACGTCCAAGTAAGATCATAACAAATCAGCCGACCCTCCATTGAGAGACTCGGTGGTATAGAAATATAATACTTGCACAACAAGTCTATTACACGCAAACATAGGTAATCTACACCTAACTCGAGGTGCTTTCATTTTATGCCAAAGTCCAGGTTTTAATCCCCAAAGTACTACGTACGTTAAATTCTTTTTAAAGGATCCATTACTTTTACAAAGGTCACCCGATACCCATAGTATTAAAATAGAGGGACTAACATTTTTAAGTAAACCAACACACTTTCCTTTTTTTAAAATCAAGTAACAACATTCTTTTCCAAAAGTTCAAGTTTGCCTAATTTCAAATATTCAAGTCTCTTATTTTCGAAAGATTTCATAGTTCATAGTCTTAATCACTTAATAACGTAATCTCTTTTAAACAATTTGAGTAACATATGCATTAATTGTGAGTAGGTTAATCTTGTTTATAACAATCTTATTCAAGCAGCCATGATCTAGAAAATGTAATACAATTTTGTCTTATCTTAGCTTCTATGCAGATGGAGGTTTCTACTGGTTTTAATAATTAATTAGTCAATACATTTTCCTTTATTAACGCCGCAAATGGTTTGTTCGATACTTGTTCTCATCTCCGAAAACCAATACAACATTATTCCTTTTTTTAAAAACCCAATTACCCGTTTCTCATAAAAGCGGTTTCACAACTTTTTAACCCAAACCAAGTCCTTATTGTTTCACGCCAAGTCATTTACCTTTTAAAAACCACAAACCATTTCTTTACCCACATAAAGTTGTTATAACCAACTTCCCATAAAGCCGTTATAACACTTTAAGTTTTAAACCAACCAAATTCATTTAACACGTACGCTTCTGCACATAGTTCACAACATATCATGCTAGAAAGATAGGAAGAGGTTCACATACCTCGCGACGATTATCGACAATTAGCAAAACGCCCACAAGATCAGAACCTCGCTAGCCTTTTCCACTCTTCAAGTAGAATACACTACTCGTAGTACTTCAACCTATAAAGGCCACAAAACGCCTATTAACTTCTAGATCTCTTCGTAGAATATTTCTACGGAAAATTCGGCAGCACCTCCCCTCCCCGTAACCACATAAATCTCCTCCTCTACTCAGGCCCGCTACCAGGCCAACAACTCCCGGGGGTTTACACGTCTAACCGGACGTGTACAATTTGTCTCGCAATGCTACAAATCTACCGTAACTACAGTCATATGTAATTACAGTTCAATTCTCTTCTTTAATATCCTTCTAAACAGTGTAATTACAGTTCAGTTCTTTTCAATATTCATTCTATATATAGTATACTCAACTATATATTACTACAATATGTAATTTCCAATTACATTAGGGGGATAAAGATCATTACCTCGATAAGCCCAAAATTATCCAAGATTAATGTCGATCCTGAGCAACGTTTAGCTCATATTATGTACGCTCCAATCCGCTTCGAGAAACCCTTAGAAGTTTCTACACAACTTCTACTTAGTACTTCAAACAACTATAAAGATTTTCCCTAGGGTTTCGTTTTGTGACTAAAGGAAGTATAGTAGTATTTTCCGGGCTTTTAGTATAGAGGTAACTTGGAATACTACAAGGTGTATGGGCTAAGGTATTTTTGGAATAGTAACAATACTTGGAGAATACTTTTCTACCAAGGGGGTATTTCACGAGACAACTAGGAAGGGGTGTTAGTGAGAGCTTCCTAAGGGGTACTTTGGACTAAAACTACTAACAAGGGGAGGATTTTGAGACTTGGAAAGTGTTTAAGGGATGAAGATTTAGTCTTGCACTTGAGGGGTATTTAAAGAACCACCAATGGTCTAGATTAAAACAAATGGATGGTGTAGATTGGGATCCATGTGAAGTAAGAGGTCTTCCAACCAAGTGTCCACCACAATTTTGGGACATATGTCCACCACAACATTGGGACATATGTCCCCCACAACCAAGAGTCATGTGGCCTCCACTAGCACACACAAAAAACGTCCACCACCTACCCTACCTACCCCCACTCACCCAAAGAAAATATCTTCCAAGACTTGACCATTTGACCTTGTCCACTTGGCCACATTTTCGTCCAACCCATGCCAACTAAGGGTGACACATGTCGCCTCCTATTCGTCCAAAATATTTCGCCTCTCGGAAAAATCCGTGTCGGTTAAAATATTAAAACGTAGAATTTCCTTTACAAGGTTCAGAATCTTTCCGTAAAGTTCACAATTTCATCCATAACCTAATTAGGGTTTGTACAAATGTCGCATCGCCCTTACATACATACTCCGAAATACGGGGTATAACATTCTCCCCTCCTTAGAAACATTCGTCCCGAATGTTCCTTCTCAAGGCAGATAACGATAAAGTTCCTCATAACTTAAACAGTTTGCAAATGCCACACATGGCCACAATACAACACGCGCAAATACTTAAATCCAAGTCAATGAGGAATCACTCCTACATCACAAAAGCTTCCACCCATGGTCTAAAGGATACTCCCCTCGCATCTTCACTTCACAACAAAATGATCTCTTTTATTCTGCTAACACACGTTCACTTCTTTCCTTACTCGTCGTACCCTTCTCGTACACCCGAACTCTCTCTAGTACACATTCCATACTCCAACATCGCCGCTTCCAAAACTTTGGAGTCACTACCTCCAAACTTGGTCATCTTACTAGCCTCAAATTCCTTTAAGGCTATTCCCGGTCTTCATGGTCCGATTCTGGTCGAACGTATCCACTAAATCTTACGATGGTTACCTAAACCTGGGCTTATCACCCTCGTGACCCTACAACCCGGCGGGACCACCTCGAACTGACCCCACCCCAAACCGGGCTGCGGGTCGACCCGCGAATGGTCCTCAACCCGACCCATAATCGCGCCAAACTCTTGTTCCCCGATCCGGAACAATCTTACCTATTCAAGTCCTAAAAGCTACCACTTTCATGTTACACACCCCATGGAATTATCCCACAATACATTCTTACGCATACCAAGTATTTTGACAAAGACTAACCGTAAAATCTTTTATTCAAGACGGCCTTACATCTAAGGTCTCAACGTATAATATTCTAAGGTTCATACCTTCCCTGTCCCCATACTTATCCTTTCAACTAACCATGTTTTCTAAACCATAATATACACAAAGCTATCTGTACATAGTACTCAACATATAATCATCGTATCACACATGCTAATCTCTAGAGGGTTAAGGATATACCTGGAAAAAAATAGGCGGTTCAAAGGACCGCTAAAACTGGGAACTTCCACTGCGACCTCTGCCATGGCCTGCCGGTGTATGAACATCCTGCCTAGCTATGGAAGGTGAAGAATCCGCAAATGATCTCGTAGTCTGTGCTATCCCACCAGTGCTACCTCTGGTCGGACAGTCTCTCGCCAAATGGCCCTATTGGCCGCAAGCATAACAATCTCCCAAATTAGTATGACACTCTCCCTTATGAATATTTCCACAACGGCCACACTGAGACAAGGGTGGCCTCATCCGGCGAGCACTCCTACTCCCCTGAAAATCTGAACACAGGAGCCCCGACCGCTCCGAATATCCCGAATGTCTCAAGATCGCGAGGATCGCTCTCAGTCGCGGCGGAGGCGCATAACTGGCTTTGGCGGTCCGCCTCGAAGTCGCCAAAGACCTGTTGTTCGCCTCTTCTGCTGATCCTGGTCATTCCGTCGACCTCTCCGCCTCACACCTGTGCATAAGATCGCATGCGGGCAATGTTCATGCCGGTGAAGAGCTACACCGAACAAGCCTCGCAGTAGTCATCGAGCCGGTGGCGTGGCGGTGCACTCGTCCCCGTATGGTTACTAATGCGGGGACGTACCGAGCTAGTGAGCCAAACTCCACATTGTACTCTCGAACCGTACGCCCGTCCTACCTCAATATCAAAAATCTGTCGGCCCGAGCCCTCCTTATCTGTGGAGGCAAGAAATGTGCAAGAAATGCCCCTGAGAACTCGTCCCATACGGCTGGAAGTGCATACTCTCCCCGGGACAGTTCCCACGAATCAAACCAGTCGACTGCAGTATCGCGCAGCCGATGCGAACCTAAGACCACCGACTCGGTCTCCGAAGCCTTGATCACCCTCATGATCCGCTGTAACTATCGGATGAACTCCTGCGGATCATCCTCAGGCCTTGACCCGTGAAACTCTGGCGGGCTACAACTCAGAAAGTCCCGTAGCCTCAAACTATCCGATCTCGGGTGAACTATGGGTACTCTTCGAACCAGGCTGCTGATCCACCTATCCTCATGTTCGCCACGATCCCGCCAATAATCGGGCCATCTCCTTGTAACCCATCTCCTCTGCTCCAGTGTGGGGTGGAGGCTCAGTCTTGTGGTCTCAGCAGCCATCGCCGCGCTCTAAACTTCTTTGGGCGGCGTCGCAAAACTCGCGTCTGAAGCACTATCTCGTGAAATGACCGCTCGCGCCTCGTACTCCTCAGATCCTACTAGCGGCTCCTCACGCCTTGCCCATCTGGGCGGGTTGCCTGCGCGGAGGCATAATCGTAAAAACAAAATACGTCGGAGGGTCCAACTTATAACACACTCTAAGGCACGATCTCGTAATGAGAAGAATTGAAACTAATCCTAAATGTCCTGCAGCCTCCCGATTATAGATGTGGTGCACAACACATCGATAATCAAGACTCTACTGACACGGCTCAGACACTTTTCGATGATTAATCGCTCGATACCACTTTTGTCACGACCCGATCCGGGCGTGGTCGTGCCTTACCCTGGGCACCCTAGTGATACTACATCAGAGAAAATCAGCGGAAATAAAAACTTAAACATGAAACAAGAGATATGATAATAAAACAGGCCAACCAAACGGTTACCTTCTTGAATATATAACTAAAAACTTGAACAGTTACATCCTTACAAACCCTTCCCACAACAGTACTACAGACCTCTAAGAGTTTTTATACAACATGACGGGACAGGGCCCCGCCATACCCCTAAATGTACAAGTACCTACAGTGACATGAGACTATACCAAAAGATAAGCCTCCAGAGAAACGGAGCTTCCCAAACGCTGAACTGCGATCCTATGAACGAGGATCAACAACTGGTGTACCTCTACCTGCGGCATGAACGCAGCCCCCCGAAGGAGGTCAGTACAACAGGTACCAAGTATGTGAAACTGAAAATACTGTAAATGAAATCATAGTAGTCTATATAAAGCAGGAGACATGTATGATAACCAAACTACAGTCCACCATAAATAAGCAGTCATGTCAAGTCAGGGACTCAAGCCCTAAAATTCATCACTCAAATATAACTATGGGTCTCACGCCCACAACATCAATCATGCCCGTGGAATACCTTCCTCACTGCCGGCAGTCTATGATATAATAACACCAAGGAGTACACATGAACACCAGGTCCCACCTGTGTCATAAAAACCGTACGGGGCAAGTACGAAGGCTAACTACCAGATACCAAAGCCGCATCATCAACTGACCGGGGCAAGTACGAGAGCCAACTACCAGATACCAAAGTCGTACTAACAATACTATACAACCAAACCACGAAGCTGACACGGGGCAAGTACGAAAGCCAACTACCAGATACCAAAGTCGTGTCACGTAGCTGACCGGGGCAAGTACGAGGGCTAACTACCAGATACCAAAGCCGTAATCACGAGACTTCGCCACTAAACTGAACGGGGCAAGTACGAAGGCTAACTACGGATACCGAATCAGCCACGACCCGGGGCAAGTACGAGAGCCAACTACTAGATACCAAAGTCGAATCAGTAAAACCTCATGCAGAGCTAGTCCATGGAATAATACTATCAACAGAAGCGTACCCGTGGAATTCTCCGTCACTGCCGGTACGTCCAAGTAAGATCATAACAAATCAACCGTCCCTCCATTGAGAGACTCGGTGGTATAGAAATACAATACTTGCACAACAACGCTATTACACGCAAACATAGGTAATCTACACCTAACTCGAGGTGCTTTCATTTTATGCCAAATTCCAGGTTTTAATCCCCAAAGTACTACGTACGTTAAATTCGTTTTAAAGGATTCATTTCTTTTACAAAGGTCACCCGATACCCGTAGTATTAAAATAGAGGGACTAACATTTTTAAGTAAACCAACACACTTTCCTTTTTTTAAAATCAAGTAACAACATTCTTTTCCAAAAGTTCAAGTTTGCCTAATTTCAAATATTCAAGTCTCTTATTTTTGAAAGATTTCATAGTTCATAGTCTTAATCACTTAATAACGTAATCTCTTTTAAACAATTTGAGTAACATATGCATTAATTGTGAGTAGGTTAATCTTGTTTATAACAATCTTATTCAAGCAGCCATGATCTAGAAAATGTAATACAATTTTGTCTTATCTTAGCTTCTATGCAGATGGAGGTTTCTACTGGTTTTAATAATTAATTAGTCAATACATTTTCCTTTATTAACGCTGCAGTGGTTTGTTCGATACTTGTTCTCATCTCCGAAAACCAATACAACATTATTCCTTTTTTTAAAAACCCAATTACCCGTTTCTCATAAAAGCGGTTTCACAACTTTTTAACCCAAACCAAGTCCTTATTGTTTCACGTCAAGTCATTTACCTTTTAAAAACCACAAACCATTTCTTTACCCACATAAAGTTGTTATAACCAACTTCCCATAAAGCCGTTATAACACTTTATGTTTTAAACCAACCAAATTCATTTAACACATGTACGTCTATCGTACTACATAGTTCACAACATATCATGCTAGAAAGATAGGAAGAGGTTCACATACCTCGCGACGATTATCGACAATTAGCAAAACGCTCCACAATACTGTAACCCTGCTAGCCTTTTCCACTCTTCAAGTAGAATACACTACTCGTATTACTTCAACCTATAAAGGCCATAAAACGCCTATTAACTTCTAGATCTCTTCGTAGAATATTTCTACGGAAAATTCGGCAGCACCTCCCCCCCCCCCTGTAACCACATAAATCTCCTCCTCTACTCAGGTCCGCTACCAGGCCAACAACTCCCAGGGGTTTACACGTCTAACCGGACGTGTACAATTTGTCTCGCAATCTTCTGAAGTCTCAGTAACTACGGTCTATGTAATTCAGATTCAATTCTCTTCTTTAATATCCTTCTAAACAGTGTAATTACAGTTCAGTTCTTTTTTCAATATTCATTCTATATATAGTATACTCAACTATATATTACTACAATATGTAATTTCCAATTACAGTAGGAGGATAAAGATCATTACCTCGATAAGCCCAAAATTATCCAAGATTAATGTCGATCCTGAGCAACGTTTAGCTCTCTGTGCATGCGCTCAATCCGCTTGAGAAACCGCCAGAAGTTTCTACACAACTTCTACTTAGTACTTCAAACAACTATAAAGATTTTCCCTAGGGTTTCGTTTTGTGACTAAAGGAAGTATAGTAGTATTTTCCGGGCTTTTAGTATAGAGGTAACTTGGAATACTACAAGGTATATGGGCTAAAGTATTTTTGGAATCGTAACAATACTTGGAGAATACTTGTCACGACCCGATCCCGGGCCCGTGACTGGTGCCTTACCCCGGGCACCCTAGTGATACAACATCAGAGAAAAATCAGCGGAAATAAAAACTAAAACATGAGACCAGACATAAAGTATGAAATAGGCTAACCAAAACGGTCACCTTCCTGAATATATACATATATATATCAACCTGAACAGTTAAATCCTTTTACAAGCCCTGCCCACAACAGTACTACAGACCTCTAAGAATGTAACCATAACTATAACGGGACAGGGCCCCGCCATACCCCTGAATGTACAAGTATCTACACTGACATGGGACTATACCAAAGATAAGCCTCCGGAGAAACGGAGCTTCCTCGAACGCCGAATGTGATCCTAAGAGCGAGGATCCAATGGCCGATGTACTGTCACGACCGAACCGGGCGTGGTAGTGCCTACCGGCACCTAGTGATACAACATCAGAGTAATCAGCGGAACATAAAACAAGACATGAAAATATTATGAAGTAAGAAACAGTAATTGGAGAAAACTTGCCTTACGACATATATATAAATCAATTTTAAAACCGAACAGTTACATCCCATTACAACTCTGCCCACAATAGTACTACAGACCTCTAAGAATGATACGACAACAATGGCGGGACAGGGCCCGCCATACCACGAATGTAAATACCTACAACGACGGGGACTATACCACTGATAAGCCTCCGAGAAACGGAGCTTCCATACGTTGAATCGTGACCCGAGAACTAGGATCAACGATCGTGTACCTCAACTGCGGCGTGAACGCGGCCCGAAGGAGGTCGATAACAGTACCAATTATGTGGCGAAAATCGTAAATGAAATCATAATAGTCTATAAAGCGGAGACATGTATGATAACCAAACTACGATTCACAATAAATAGTCATTATGTCAAGTCGTGACTCACGCCCTCAAAGTCATCACTCAAATGTAACTATGGGTCTCACGCCCATAACATCAATCATGCCCATGGAATACCTTCCTCACTGCCGGCAGTTTATGATATAAAAGCACCAAGCAATACATGAACACCGTGTCCACTGTGTCCTAATAAAACGATGCAGGTAAATGCGAAGGCATAACCGACTACTAACACCCAGCGGTACTAACGGTCATAAATCGTATCATGATATCTATCTAGGCGTCACATGATCAAAGGCGGTCACTCGACGCGATATCAAATGTCGCGCGTCTAGCCACTCGAACTCTCGTAGCTCGCGTAGGCCAACCTCATAGGCCGCATGAGGTATTCCGCATCGAGGATAGCTACTCCCGGCGTCCGCTGGACTCGCGATCGCGTAGCCACATGCACCGCATGACCATATAGGTCGCACACTAACTGGAACTCTCGTAGCTCGCATAGGTCCCGGGACCGCGTCGTATCCTCGAATCATAGTCACACGCATCGCTGAGTATTACCCGCGTCGGAGGCGACAACCTCCGAAACATGTCGAGGTGAGTGGTACAATACCAACATAATGGCTGATAGTTAAACAACTTAAGCGCGATCGGGAAACCCTTTACACATCCATCACAAGATACTAACACACGTAGCATCCTAGCATGTTTACTTAACAAATCAACAAGAAGGTATTACAAGGCTATCACAAACCAACACAATCAATTTATATATACAAGGTACTTTCTACTATATGATTAACAAGATCGGGTTTTTATCCCCAAAGTACTTCATACATTAACTCTTTAAAAGATACGTTACGTTTACAAAAGTCACACAATACCCGTAGTATATAAAAATAGAGTGATTATCTTTTGAAGTAAATCAAAACACTTCTCTTCGTAAAATCAAGTAACAACATTCTTTTCCAAATGTTTCAAGTTTGCCTAATTTCAATTACTCAAGTTTCTCATTTTCAAAGGTTTAGAGTTCATAATTTTAATCACTTAATGATATAATTCTCCTTAAAAGCAATTTGAGAAACATATGTCTGATACGTGAGTAGGTTATTCTTGTTTATAACAATCTTATTTAAGCAGCCATGATCTAGGAAATGTAACGTCATTTTGTCTCATCTTAGTTTCTATGCAGATGGAAGTTTCTCTTGGTTTTAATAATACTTAATCACAAAACATTTCCTTTTATTAACGCGGTGGTTTGTCGATACACATTCTGATTTCGAACTCAAGAAACATTCTTAAGCGTTATACCTAACTTCCCATAAAGCTAGTATAACTCTTAAGTTTTCAAAACTAAGTATTACTCTTCTTTCAAAATGATTCAAAATCTTTTGAAATACTTCAAGTTCTTTATTATCACATAACCAGCCGGTTATAGTTCAAATCGCTACCTTTTAAAAACCATAAGTATTTTCTTACATACATAAAGTCGTTATAACAACTTCCCATAAAGCCGTTATAACACTTTATGTTTTAGACCAATCAAATACATTTAACACGTACGCGTCTGTACTACATAGTTACACGATATCATGCTAGAAGAGATAGGAAGAGGTTCACATACCTCGCGGCGATTATCGACTAATAGCAAAAGCGCTCAAGTACCTCAAACCGCTCGCTACTCCTTAAGCCAAGTAGATCGCGCACGCGTGGTACTTGACCTATAAGGCCACAAGGCGCTTATTAACATCTAGGTCTAATCGTAGAACATTCTGAGAAAATTGGCGACACCTCCCCCCGCAACTGCGTAAATCTCCTCATCTATCGAGTGGCCATCAAGCCAACCAGGGGGTTTATACATCTAACCTGACGTGTACAATTCTACTTCACAAGAATGCTACACAAGTCTCATGTCTGATCTATGTAATTACTGATTCGATTCTTCTTTAAATTCAGCTTAAGTCAAAAGACATTGCATTGCCGCATTATGTTCATTCTATATATAGTATACTTCAACTATACATTCCTACAACATGTAATTTCCAATTACAATAGAAGGTCAAGAGTGTTTACCTCGATAAGCCCAAAATTATCCGAGTTTAAATGTCGATCCGAGCAAGGTTTAGCTCATACTCCGTGCGCTTGACCGCTCCACACAACCCTTAGAAGTTCTAACCAACTTCTACTTAATACTCCAACCAACTATGGAGATTTTCCTTAGGGTTTCGGTTTTGTGGTGAAGGGAAGTATAATAGTATTTCGGGCTTTCAGATAAGTATAACCTTAGAATACTACAAGGTATACGACTAAGGTAATTTGGGCATTATAACAATACTTTTGAGAGTATTTCTACCAAGAGTGGGTATATATACGAGACAACACCACAAGGGGGTGTATACCTCGGCCTACCCACTGGGGCTACTCTCGACGAGAGGGGAAGGGCTCTCGGCCAAGGGCCTCACAAGGGGAGGATGAGACAACCACTCCAAAGGGGAAGCTCTCAAGACTTTAGGAAAGTTTAGGAATGGATGAACAAGTCTTCCAAAGGGGGTATTTATAGGACAAGCCAAGGCCAACGATGGCCAAGATCATGCCAAGTGCATAGCAAGTGTAGGGCAAGATTCACCCCATGTGTCCTTAACCAACTAACACACAAATATCCTACCTAACCCTTGACAAAAATGGCCACACTTTGCCACCTTTACCGCCACACTCGCTTGATGAGAGGGTGCCAAGTGGCGCCTCTTGTTGGTCCAACACGTTCGTCTCTCGGAAAAATCCGCAAAAATTAGAAATGACATAGCGGAATTTTCCTTCACAAGTTATGTAAAACGTTTCGTCGTAAAACGACTCTAATCGGGTGTTGTGAACAAATAATTTTCGGCCAAGCCACTTTAAAGCCCAAACTTTTCTACGCACGTCCCCACGCATACTGCGAAATACGGTATAACATTCTCCTCGCCGAAACATTCGTCCGAATGTTCTTTCTAAGTCTCGAAACAAGCGTGCGCCGAGATAGTCTTCACTACTATACTTACGAGCGATCTGCCACACTTTGGCCACGAAACATCTGCGCAAATTCTTACATCCAAGTCCACGAGGAATCACCTCTAACATCACCACAAATACCCTCTCCGGTCTAAAATATACCGCTTGCGCCTTCTCCTTACAAAAGAAATGGTCACATCTATGCTCGCCATACATGCTCGCTTCTCCCTTTACTCGTCGTGATACCACTTTTGTCACTTTGCCGCGAGGTTCTAGTGTCACTCCGGCGACCTAACAAATGGTACCGGGCTGCATGCGATCCCTGAGGATGTCGTACACTTCTCGTACACTTGAACTCTTACCACACTTCTGTCACTGCTTCAGTTTCCAAATCTCGGGGTTAATATCTTCAACTTGGTCATCATTAACTGGGAACACTCTGGATGGATCTCCGATTTCCTTCTCGAACATAACACGAAAGACTGGACGCACTGCCTCCTAAGTCGGACGGCAAATGCTAACATATAGGCAACTGGCCTATCCTCACATGAACTCAAAGGCCCAAAGTAACTCGGGCTAAGTTCCTCTGTTTCCAAAACTCGTCACACTGACCCGGTGGTACTTTCAAGAAGACCGACCGTCGACACGAACTCTGGCGTCGTCGCCGATAATCCGCCATACGATTTTTACGAGCCGCCAAAAACCTCTTCTAGATAAGCCTCACTTTATCCACGATCTGTTGGAACAAGCTGAACCAACTATCGAACCTTGCCAACATCAAACCAATCGGCCGTGACTTACACTTCCGCCGGCGTCATAAAGCGACATCCGAACACCGAAATGGTAGCTACTAAAACACTCCTCAACAGAGACAACAATCCTTACAAATACCCGAAATCCACATCGCGGCGGGCGAATACGATACGGAGACTCACCTGAGTTCCTAATCCTGCCTGGTAAAACTTCCAGAAAAGAAACAGCCGTAACCTGGGATCCATTGTCTGTCATAAGGTAAAGGTAGGCACCCCGTGCAGCCTTACAACCTTTCTGATATAACGCCTCGCAACATACCACCGAGTACACGGTTTGGACTAAAAGATAAGACGGGCTGACCTCATCGGCCCGACTACTGTTTGAACGCATCCACGAACTCGTACGCTGGTTAACAAAACTTGGGCCTAACACCCTCATAACCCTAACACAAAGCGGGACCACCACAAACTGACCCCACCACCATACAGGCTGCGGGTTGACCCGCAACGTGGCCTCAACCCGACCCGGCAACGCGCAAGACATTAGCTCCCTGAACCGGAAAACTCTCACTAATCACGTTACGAAAACCTAGCGGTCTTCTTAGCTCAACTACCCTCTTTCATTCCACACTACTCAGGGACTTATCCCACAAACATAGCTTACGTGCACTATGCACTCCGACAAGGGTCAAACATAAAATACTTCTTTACTGGAGATGGCCTTTCCTCTAAGGTCTCTACGTATAAAGCTCTAAGGCTCACACCTTCTCTATCCCCCAAATCTTACTTGGTTAACTAACCAAGATTTCTAATTACAATTACATAGCACTTATGATATACCCATCTTATCACACATACAGATCTCTAGAGGGTTAAGGATATATCTATATCTACTGCTTCACTCCCCTTAGTCGTTCTAATCAAACTCCTTGGTAGGCGCGCTAAGGGAGGATGACGAACTACCCACCGATCTCGAAGGCTAAGTCCTCCTACTAGGACATCCTTTCGACACACGGCCCCGACGGCGCAGTAAAACAAGTACCAACTAAAAGACGACATTCCCGGGATGACGTGCATCGTGTGAATACCGGGAACATCAATCCGGTGGCCGGAACCTACGTGTAGTCGTGAACCTAAGCTCGAGCTCTGACCAACTCCTGCATACCCCGAACGTCCTGAACCCTGTGGAGGACCTTTCTGCACTGGTGGATGTGCATAATCTAATCTGCTGGTGAGGTGACTCGCCTCGAAAGTTACCAAAGGACCTTGCTGCTCTGGCCCTTCTCGCCGTTAACCGTCGATCTCTACGCTTCTAGGCTCGCTGCGCATAAGCCCGCATACGTGCCATGCTCAAGCCTAACTGAAGAATTACTCTTGTACAACCCTCTCTTAGATAGTCATCAAGACTCGCGGTACATCGGTATACACTCTGGCAGCCAAATCCATACCTAGTAACAGGGTCGCTTCTTTGAAATTGTAACGACCCGTCCCGGGGCCCGTTACTGGTGCCTTATCCCGGGCACCCTAGTGACACAACATCAGAGAAAACCAGCGGAAAATAAAACTTTAAACAAGAAACAAGATATATGATCATAAAACAGGCCAACCCAACGGTTACCTTCCAATAACATATATAAATACAACTCTTTCAAAACGAACAGTTTAATCCTTTTTTACAAACCACACAAGCGATACTGCACCTCTAAGATTTACAACAACTATGACGGGACAGGGCCCCGCCATACCCCTGAATGTATAAGAACCTACAACTCAGGGAACACATACCAAAAGATAAGCCTCCGGAGAAACGGAGCTTCCCAAAACGCTGAACTGAGATCCTAAGAGCGAGGATCCACGACCGATGTACCTCTACCTGCGGCATGAACGCAGCCCCGGCGAGGTCGATAACAGTACCAAGTATGTGAAATCGTAAAAAATCGATATGAAATCATACTAGTCTATAAAAAGCGTGAGACATGTATGATAACCAAACTACAGTTCACAACATAAAAGCAGTCATGTCCAGTCAGGGACTCACGCCCTCAAGTCATCACTCAAATATAACTATGGGTCTCACGCCCACAACATCAATCATGTTCGCATCATGGCCGCATGCCCCCGGAATTCTGCATCGGTGTAGACATGTCCATGATGCAACAATAATACCAATGCCCCCGGAATTCTACCTCGGTGTAGACACGTCCATGTGACATCAACAAGAATATCGGGTGATCAACCTGCGCGTAGCCACATGCCCCCGGAATTCTACCTCGGTGTAGACATGTCCATGTAACCACAATAACAATATATCGGGTAATCAACCCGGCGCGTGGCACATGCCGATTCTGCGTCGGTGTAGACATGTCCATGTGACATCAACAACAATACAAGAATCAAAATGGAAACATACCCGTGGAATTCTCCATCACCGCCAAAGACGCCCAAGTAAGTTCTCAACAAGTCGACCGCCTCATCGAGACGCGGTAACACAGATATACAACACTTGCACAACAAAGACTATCATCACAAGCATAGGCAAGTTTCACAACAACAAGCATAGGCAAGTTTCACAACAACAAGCATAGGCAAGTTTCACACAACTCAAAGTACTTTCATTTTATGCCAAAGTCCGGTTTTTAACCCCAAGGTACTACATACGTTAAGTTCTTTTAAAGAGATCCATTACTTTTATAAAGTCACCCGATACCCGTAGTATTAGAATGACCAACCCACATTCCTTTTCAAAATCAAGTAACAACATTCTTTTCCTAAGTTCGGTTTGCCTAGTTTCAATTACTCAAGCTTCTCATTTTCAAATGCTCAAGTCACTTATTTTAGAAAGGTTTCATAACTCATAGTCTTAATCTCTTTTAAAACAATTGAGTAACATATGTCATATATGTGAGTAGTTTATTCTTGTTTATAACGATCTTATTACAAAGTGACCGTGATCTAGAAAATGTAATATCATTTTGTCTCATCTTAGCTTCTATGCGGATGGAGGTTTCTACCGGTTTTAATACAACACATCATTATTCAATACATTTTCCTTTATTACTGCAATGGTGCTGTCACACATTCCGATTCCCAAATCAGAAACATTATCCCTTTAAAACCAAGTACTCATTACTCACGAATGAGGTTTCACACAAACATCCACATTAAAACAAATAAGTTAAGTCTCTTATCTTATAAGATCAAGTCTCTTAACTTCTAACATCAAGAAACCATTTTCACTACATAAGGTCGTTATAACTAACTTCCCATAAAGCTATTATAACACCATGTTTTAAACCAACCAAATCACTTAGCACGTATGCGTCTACCATACTACATAGTTCACAACAATCATGCTAGAAAAGATAGGAAGAGGTTCACATACCTCGCGACGATTTATCGACAATAAGCAAAATGCTCCAAGTACTACAACCTTGCTAGCCCTTTCCACTCCTTGAGTAGAATACGCTACTCTTAGTACTGTCACCTATAAAGGTCAAAACGACAATTAACCCCAAAACACAAGTTTCTATCTTTCTATAGAAAATTCAAAGACACCTCCCCGCAATGGCGTAAATCTCTCTCTATCGAGGCGGCCACAAGCCAACCAGGGGTTTACACGCCTACCCGGACGTGTACAATTCTACTCGATACTACACAAGTCTACTGCAATATCCTATGTAAATACATTGATTCGATTCTTTATTCTTCAGCTTAAGTCAAAAGACATTGCGAATACTAAGTAGTTCCATATACGATTATCTTGACTATATATTCTAACAAACATGTAATTTCCAATTACAATAGAGGACAAGATAATTACCTCGATAAGCCCAAAATTATCCAAGTTATAATGTCGATCCCGAGCAAGGTTTAGCTCTACTCCGTGCGCTCCAATCCGCTCCAAACAACCCTTAGAAGTTCTAACTAACTTCTACTCAAATACTTGACCAACTATGAAGATTTCCTTAGGGTTTCGGTTTGAGACTAAAAGGACAAAAGGTAGTATTTCGGGCTCTACGTAAAGAGGTATCTTTGGAATACTACAAGGTACAAGGCTAAGGTATTTTGGGCATTATAACAATACTAGGAGAAGTATTTCAATACCACGAGGAGGGTATTATACGAAACAACTAGGCTGTGGGGTACCCACTGGCTAGCACCATGAGGAGGGGACTCTCGGCCACAAAGGCCACTCAAAGGGGGAGGGGTTTCTCGGCCAAGGGCCTTTACTAGGGAGGGGGGGGCTCTTGGACGAGAGTCAAACAAGAGGAGATGGGAAGGATAGCAAGACTTGGAACATTTTTGGATTAATGAAGTATTCACGCCTAGGGGGTATTTATAGCAAAAAAAAACGCCAACCTAGGGCCAAGATCAAGAAATGTGCAAGGAAAGTGTAAGGCCAAGATCAAGCCAATTGCACCCTAGACCCTACTCCTTAAAACCTCACAAATATCTACACAAATATCTACCACAACTTGCCCGCCAGTTCGGCCAAGTGCGCACATCTTCCATTGTGAGGTGACACATGTCACCCTCCGTTGGTCCGAATGTTTCGTCTCTCGGAAAAATCCGCAAAAATACAAAAGCGACATAGCGAATTTTCCGCGCAGTTACGAAAGCGTTTAGTCGAAACGACTCTAGCAAGGTGTTGTGCCCAAATGTAAAATCGGCCAAGGGTGCCACATGGGGGTGACACGTGTCGCCCCCCGATTCGCCCAGAATATTTCGTCTTCCGAAAATATCCAAATTACCGGAAATCTCAAAAACACAGCGGGCCCTTAAAATCAGAATTTCTCCGTGGCCCCACGTGACCATTTCCGAAAATAAAATCTCAAAATTCTAATATAATCTATGAAGTCCAAATACCAAATCTGGGAATCCAATTCCCATTAACGAACCTTTTTCTTCACAAATAACCGGAAACTTTTCCGTCGAAAACTCACATCTTTCTTTCTTTTCAAAATTTCTGCCGTACTCTCGTACGTACGTCCTCACATACATACCCTGCAACTACGGGGTATAACATTCTCCCCTCCTTAGAAACATTCGTCCCGAATGTTCCTTCTCAAGACGGATATCGATGAAGTTCCTCTAACAAGTTGCCAACGCCACAGCTTGGCCACGAGATAACACACGTTATCTTCCTCCCTTACTCGTTGTACCCTTCTCGAACACTCGAACTCTCCAAGACGCACCATACTTGACCATTACTCCGCTCCGAAAATCTGCGAGTCACTACCTCCAAACTTGGTCATCTTATTAACCTCAAACTTCCTTAAGGCCATTCCCGGCCTTTACGAACCGCTTCTGGTCGAACGCGTCCACGAACTCATACGTTGGTCACACAAACTTGGGCCTAGCATCCTCGTGACCCTACCACCTGGCGGGACCACCCGGAGCTGACCCCAAACCGGGTTCGGGTTGACCGCAAATGGTCCTCAACCCGACCCCCAACGCGCCAAACTCTTGTTCCCGATCCTAACAATCTTACTAATTCACATCATGAAAGCTACCACTTCCATCTCACACTACCCACGGACTTATCACACAAATAAATCCCACGTATACCACTACTCTGATAAGGGTCAAACATAAAATAAATCTTTAACTCAAGACGACCTTACCCCTAAGGTCTCGGGCCGTGACATAGTCTAAGGTTCACACTTACCATGCCCCATACGTATCCTCCCAACTAAGCATGTTTTCTAACTCACAATTAACACAACGCTATTCGTACATAGCACATAATAATGAGACCATCATAACAAGCATACCAAAACTCTAGAGGGTTAAGCATAAACACGGCTACCGCTCCACTCCAATCATAGGCACTGCCCGGTATGCATGCTATGAAAGCGATGAACCACCACCGATCCGGTGGTGAGTCGTAACATCCGTGCTACCCTTGGTCGGACAGTTCCTCGCAAATGGCCTGCTGCCGCCAAAAATAACAAGCTCCTGGCACCACGACACTCCCGAAATGCGGTCTACCACATCGACCACACCGAGGTAGGGTGACCGCATCCGCCAACACCCTTTCTTCCTCGAAACTCAACCTCGAGCCACGACCGCTCCGAATACTCAAGGTTGTGGAGGACCACTCTGCGGGCGGAGGTACAAAACTAGTATCTTCCGAGGCGGTCCGCCTCGAAAGTCACCAAAGGACCACTGTTGTTCGGCCTCTTACGCTGATCTTGGTCATTCCGCCGACCTCTCGTGCCTCACATCCCGGTCATGAGCTGCGTGCGGGCAATGTCCATGCGGTGAAGAGCTACTCTGAACATGCCTCGACATGTAATCATCGAGCCTCAAACATATCGGTGCACTCGATCCTCCATACTAGCTACAACGCTGGACGTCGCCAATGAGTCGAACTCACATTGTACTCCCGAACCGTGCGCCCGCTCTGTCTAAGCATCAAAAATCGCCGGCCCGTTCCTCATCCGCGGAGGCGAAGTGAGTGAGAAAGCCCCAAAACTCATCCCATACTGGAGTGCATGCTCTCCCGAAAGCTCCATGAATCAAACCAATCGATCGCGGTATCACGCGGCCGATGCGAACAAAGGTCACAGACTCGGTCTCAAGCCTTGATCACCGCGTGATCGGTCAGAATCGCCGGATGAACTCCTGCGGATCATCCTCGTGCCTCGACCCATAAAACTCGCGGGCTACAACTCGTAAAGTCCGTAGCCTCAAACTATCTGCTCGGGGTGAACCATCGTGCTCTTCGAACTGGCTGCTGCGTCGGCCTATCTCATATCGGCCACGACCACGGCGCCAAGAATCGCCATCTCCTTGTAACCCATCTCCTCCGCCCTGCATCGTGGGACTGAGGCTCAGTGCAGTAGTCTCATCAGCCACGGCCGCGGCTCTAAACTCGCTGGGTGGTGGCGTCCAAAACCGCCGTCAAGCCTGACCTCAGTCTTGTCAGGGCTGCGCCTCGTACTCCTCAGATCTCACTAGCGGCACCCTCGGCTGCCTTGCCCTTCGGGCTCGTTGCCTTAGCGGAGGCATAACGGTAAAAGCGAGATACGTCGGAGGTCCAACTTACAACATACTCTAAGGCACGATCTCGTAATGAGAAGAATGGAAACTAATCCTAAATGTCCTGCAGCCTCACGATTATAGATGTGGTGCCGCACATCGATAATCAAGACTACTAGACACGGTCTGTAGACACTTTCCGAGGATTAACTGCTCTGATACCACTTTTGTAACGACCCGTCCCGGGGCCCGTTACTGGTGCCTTATCCCGGGCACCCTAGTGACACAACATCAGAGAAAACCAACGGAAAATAAAACTTTAAACAAGAAACAAGATATATGATCATAAAACAGGCCAACCCAACGGTTACCTTCCAATAACATATATAAATACAACTCTTTCAAAACGAACAGTTTAATCCTTTTTACAAACCCCGCCACAACAAAGATACTATGCACCTAAGATTTACAACAACTATGACGGGACGGGGCCCGCCATACCACGAATGTATAAGAACCTACAACTCGTGGAACACATACCAAAAGATAAGCCTCCGAGAAACGGAGCTTCCCAAACTGAATCGAGATCCTAAGAGCGAGGATCCACGACCGATGTACCTCTACTGCGGCATGAACGCAGCCGAGAGAGTCGATCAAGACAAGTACCAAGTATGTGAAGCGTAAAAAATGCGATATGAAATCATACTAGTCTATAAAAGCGGGAGACATGTATGATAACAAACTACGATTCACAACATAAAAGCGGTCATGTCGATCGGTGACTCACGCCTCAAGTCATCACTCAAATATAACTATGGGTCTCACGCCCACAACATCAATCATGTTCGCATCACGGCGCGTGCCCCGGAATTCGCATCGGTGTAGACATGTCCATGATGCAACAATAATACCAATGCCCCATGGCCACATGCCGGAATTCTACCTCGGTGTAGACACGCCCACGTGACATCAACAATAATATCTTTGGGTGATCAACCACTGCGCGTGGCCACATGCCCCGGAATTCTACCTCGGTGTAGACATGTCCATGTAACCACAATAACAATATATCGGGTAATCAACCCGCCGCACGGCCACATGCCCGGAGTGCGACGGTGTAGACATGCCCATGTGACATCAACAACAATACAAGAATCAAAATGGAAACATACGTGGAATTCTCCATCACCGCCAAAGACGCGTCCAAGTAAGTTCTCAACAAGTCGACCGCCTCATCGAGACGCGGTAACACGTAAATACCACACTTGCACAACAAAGGCTATCATCACAAGCATAGGCAAGTTTCACAACAACAAGCATAGGCAAGTTTCACAACAACAAGCATAGGCAAGTTTCACAACTCAAAGTACTTTCATTTTATGCCACCGGGTTTTAACCCCAAGGTACTACATACGTTAAGTTCTTTTAAAAGAGATCCATTACTTTTATAAAGTCACCCGATACCGTAGTATTAGAATGACCAACCCACATTCCTTTTCAAAATCAAGTAACAACATTCTTTTCCTAAGTTCGGTTTGCCTAGTTTCAATTACTCAAGCTTCTCATTTTCAAATGCTCAAGTCACTTATTTTAGAAAGGTTTCATAACTCATAGTCTTAATCTCTTTTAAAACAATTGAGTAACATATGTCATATATGTGAGTAGTTTATTCTTGTTTATAACGATCTTATTACAAAGACCATGATCTAGAAAATGTAATATCATTTTGTCTCATCTTAGCTTCTATGCAGATGGAGGTTTCTACCGGTTTTAATACAACACATCATTATTCAATACATTTTCCTTTATTAACGCGCAATGGTGCATGCTACACATTCCGATTCCCGAAATCGATGAAACATTATCCCTTTAAAACCAAGTACTCATTACTCACGAATGAGGTTTCACACAAACATCCACATTAAAACAAATAAGTTAAGTCTCTTATCTTATAAGATCAAGTCTCTTAACTTCTAACATCAGTAAACCATTTTCACTACATAAGGTCGTTATAACTAACTTCCCATAAAGCTATTATAACACCCTATGTTTTAAACCAACCAAATCACTTAGCACGTATGCGTCTACCGTACTACAGTTCACAACAATCCTGCTAGAAAAGATAGGAAGAGGTTCACATACCTCGCGACGATTTATCGACAATAAGCAAAATGCTCCAAGTACTACAACCTTGCTAGCCCTTTCCACTCCTTGAGTAGAATACGCTACTCTTAGTACTTTCACCTATAAAGGTCAAAACGCTAATTAACCCCAAAACACAAGTTTCTATCTTTCTATAGAAAATTCGCAAAGACCTCCCACATGACAGCGTAAATCTCCTCTCTATCGAGGCTGGCTACCAAGCCAACCGGGGGTTTACACGCCTACCCGGACGTGTACAATTCTACTCGATGTCTTACACAAGTCTACCTGTCTGATACAACTATGTAAATACAGTTGATTCGATTCTTTATTCTTCAGCTTAAGTCAAAAGACATTGCGAATACTAAGTAGTTCCATATACAGTATACTTCAACTATATATTCTAACAAACATGTAATTTCCAATTACAATAGAGGACAAGATAATTACCTCGATAAGCCCAAAATTATCCAAGTTATAATGTCGATCTGAGCAAGGTTTAGCTCTACTCAGTGCGCTCCAATCCGCTCCAAACAACCCTTAGAAGTTCTAACTTCTACTCAAATACTTCAACCAACTATGAAGATTTCCTTGGGTTTCGGTTTGAGACTAAAAGGACAAAAGGTAGTATTTCCGGCTCTACGTAAAGAGGTATCTTTGGAATACTACAAGGTACAAGGCTAAGGTATTTTGGGCATTATAACAATACTAGGAGAAGTATTTCAATACCACGAGGAGGGTATTATCTAAAACAACTAGGCAGGGGTACCCACTAGTACCACAGGGGAGTGGACTCTCGGCCACAAAGGCCACTCAAAGGGGAGGGTTTCTCGGCCAAGGGCCTTTACTAGGAGGGGGCTCTTGGGCGAGAGTCAAAAGAGGAGAGGAAGGATAGCAAGACTTGGAACATTTTTGGACGAATGAAGTCTTGAGCCAGGGGTATTTATAGCAAAACCAAAAGCCAACCAATGGCCAAGATCAAGCCATGTGCAAGGCAAGTGTAAGGCCAAGATCAAGCCAAGTGCACCCTAGACCCTACTCCTAAAACCCTCAAATATCTACACAAATATCTACCACAACTTGCCCCCTCAATTCGGCCAAGTGCCGCCCCACATGCTTCCATTGTGAGGGTGACACATGTCACCCTCCCGTTGGTCCAGAATGTTTCGTCTCTCGGAAAAATCCGCAAAAATACAAAACGACATAGCCTGAATTTTCCTTCGCAAAGTTACGTAAACGTTTCGTCAAAACGACTTAACCGTGTTGTGCACAAATGTAAAATCGGCCAAGGGTGCCACATGGGGGTGACACGTGTCGCCCCCCGATTCGCCCAGAATATTTCGTCTTCCGAAAATATCCAAATTACCGGAAATCTCAAAAAACAAAGCGGGCCCCACAAAACCGTAAATTTCTCCCGTGGCCCCACGTGACCATTTCCGAAAATAAAATCTCAAAATTCTAATATAATCTATGAAGTCCAAATACCAAATCTGGGAATCCAATTCCCATTAACGAACCTTTTTCTTCACAAATAACCGGAAACTTTTCCGTCGAAAACTCACATCTTTCTTTCTTTTCAAAATTTCTGCCGTACTCTCGTACGTACGTCCTCACATACATACCCTGCAACTACGGGGTATAACAGAAATCTCTATTCTCTGTTCCCGGTCGTGGAACTGAAGGTTCATATATCATGGCCGCAGTAGGAACTGTCGCCGCCGTGCTAAACTCTGCTGGGGCTGGTGACGTAGCATAACTCCCCGAATGCAGCACTTAACTCAGGTGATGGTTGGGTCTGTGCCCTCGTAACCCTCTCAGATTTACTCTGCTCGCGGCTCTCGCCTTGCGCCCTCTGGGCCGGGTTGCACGCGGAGGCATAACGGTAAGGGAAAGAAATACGTTAGAGGGTCCAACTTACAACACAGCTCTAAGGCACGATCTCAGAGTGAGAAGAATAGAAACCAATCCTAAATATCCTATAGTCTCCTGATTATTGGTGTGGTGCACAACACACCGATAATCAAGACTCTACTGGATACGGTCTGTAGACACTTTCCGAGGAATAATCGCTCGATACCACTTTTGTCACGACCAACCCGGGCGTGGTCGTGCCTTACCGGCACCCTAGTGATACAACATCGAGTAATCGTGAACATAAAACAAGACATGAAAATATTATGAAGTAAGAAACAGTAATCGGAGAAAACTTGCCTTACGACATATATATAAATCAATTTTAAAACCGAACAGTTACATCCCATTACAACTCTGCCCACAACAGTACTACAGACCTCTAAGAATGATACGACAACAATGGCGGGACAGGGCCCCGCCATACCCCTGAATGTAAATACCTACAACGACAGGGGACTATACCACTGATAAGCCTCTGGAGAAAGCGAGCTTCCATACGCTGAATCGTGACCGAGAACTAGGATCAACGATCGTGTACCTCAACTGCGGCATTTAACGCGGCCCATGAGGTCGGTCTGGCAGTACCAAGTATGTGGCCGAAAATCGTAAATGAAATCATAATAGTCTATAAAGCAGGAGACATGTATGATAACCAAACTACAGTTCACAATAAATAGGCAGTCATGTCAAGTCAGGGACTCACGCATCAGGTATCCTCGAATCATAGTCACACAGACTGCCTGAGTATTACCCCGCATCGGAGGGCAGCTTAACCTCCGGAAACATGTCAAGGTGAGTGGTACAATACCAACATAATGGCTGATAGTTAAACAACTTAAGCGCAGTCGAGGGGAAACCCCTTTACACATCCATCACAAGATACTAACACACGTAGCATCCTAGCATGTTTACTTAACAAATCAACAAGAAGGTATTACAAGGCTATCACAAACCAACACAATCAAGTTATATATACAAGGTACTTTCTACTATATGATTAATAAGATCGGGTTTTTATCCCCAAAGTACTTCATACATTAACTCTTTAAAAGATACGTTACGTTTACAAAAGTCACACAATACCCGTAGTATATAAAAATAGAGTGATTATCTTTTGAAGTAAATCAAAACACTTCTCTTCGTAAAATCAAGTAACAACATTCTTTTCCAAATGTTTCAAGTTTGCCTAATTTCAATTACTCAAGTTTCTCATTTTCGAAAGGTTTCGTAGTTCATAATTTTAATCACTTAATGATATAATTCTCCCTTAAAAGCAATTTGAGAAACATATGTCTGATACGTGAGTAGGTTATTCTTGTTTATAACAATCTTATTTAAGCAGCCATGATCTAGGAAATGTAACGTCATTTTGTCTCATCTTAGTTTCTATGCAGATGGAAGTTTCTACTGGTTTTAATAATACTTAATCTGTCAAAACATTTCCTTTTATTAACGCTGCAGTGGTTTGTCGATACACATTCTGATTTCCGAACTCAGTAAAACATTCTTAAGCCGTTATACCTAACTTCCCATAAAGCTAGTATAACTCTTAAGTTTTCAAAAACTAAGTATTACTCTTCTTTCAAAATGATTCAAAATCTTTTGAAATACTTCAAGTTCTTTATTATCACATAACCAAATTATAGTTCAAATCGATTACCTTTTAAAAACCATAAGTATTTTCTTACATACATAAAGTCGTTATAATCAACTTCCCATAAAGCCGTTATAACACTTTATGTTTTAGACCAATCAAATACATTTAACATATGTCGCTCACCGACTACATAGTTACACGCATATCATGCTAGAAGAGATAGGAAGAGGTTCACATACCTCGCGACGATTATCGACTAATAGCAAAACGCTCCAAGTACCTCAAACCGTCGGCTACTCCTTAAGCCAAGTAGATCGCGGCACGCATGGTACTTCAACCTATAAGGCCACAAGGCGCTTATTAACATCTAGGTCTAATCGTAGAACATTCTACAGAAAATTCGGCAGCACCTCCCCCCCCCGCAACCGCGTAAATCTCCTCCTCTATGGAGGCCGGCTATCAAGCCAACCAGGGGGGGTTTATACATCTAACCGGACGTGTACAATTCTACTTCACAGTAATGCTACACAAGTCTACTGGTATCTGATCTATGTAATTCTGATTCGATTCTCTTCTTTAAATTTAGGCTTAAGTCAAAAGACATTGCCGCACAATTATGTTCAGTTCTATATATAGTATACTTCAACTATACATTCCTACAACATGTAATTTCCAATTACAATAGAAGGTCAAGAGTGTTTGCCTCGATAAGCCCAAAATTATCCGAGTTTAAATGTCGATCTGAGCAAGGTTTAGCTCTACTCCGTGCGCTCAGGCCGCTCCACACAACCCTTAGAAGTTCTAACCAACTTCTACTTAATACTCCAACTAACTATGGAGATTTTCCTTAGGGTTTCGGTTTTGTGACTGAAGGGAAGTATAATAGTATTTTTGGGCTTTTCGTATAAGTATAACCTTAGAATACTACAAGGTATACGGCTAAGGTAATTTGGGCATTATAACAATACTTTTGAGAGTATTTCTACCATGGGGGGGTATATATACGAGACAACACCACAAGGGGGGGGGTATACCCCTCGGCCTACCCAGTGGGGTACTCTCGGCGAGGGGAAGGGCTCTCGGCCAGGGCCTCACGAGGAGGGCGAGACAACCACTCCAAAGGGGAAGCTCTCAAGACTTTAGGAAAGTTTAGGAATGGATGAACAAGTCTTCCAAAGGGGGGGTATTTATAGGACAAGCCAAGTCCAACCAATGGCCAAGATCATGCCAAGTGCATAGCAAGTGTAGGGCCAAGATTCACCCATGTGTCCTTAACCAACTAACACACAAATATCCTACCTAACCCTTGACAAAAATGGCCACACTTTCGGCCACCTTTACCGCCCACACTCCACCAATGAGAGGGTGCCAAGTGGCGCCCTCTTGTTGGTCCAACACGTTTCGTCTCTCGGAAAAACGACTCTAATCGGGTGTTGTGAACAAATAATTTTCGGTCAAGCCACTTTAAAGCCCAAACTTTTCTACGTACGTCCTTACGCATACTGCGAAATACTGGTATAATAGCACCTCTACTGCGGCGTGAACGCATCCCCGAAGGAGGTCGATCTGTACCAAGTATGTGAAATCAGTAAAATCATAAATGAAATCATAATAGTCTATATAAAGCGGAGACATGTATGATAACCAAACTACATCCACAATATATAACGATGTCAAGTCGGGACTCACGCCTCAAAGTCATTACTCAAATATACAATGGGTCTCACGCCCACAACATCAATCATGCCCGTGGAATACCTTCCTCGCCAGCCGTGATCATGATATAATCACACCAAGAAGTACATGAACATCGTGTCCCACGTGTCATAACAACCGTACGGGGCAAGTACGAAGGCTAACTACGGATACTGCCGCGTCCTCGACGGACCGGGCAAGTACGAAGCCAACTACGGATACCAAGGCGTGCAACAAATCTACATAACCATACCACGGTGACCGGGAAAGTACGAAAGCCAACTACGGATACCAAGCCTGCACCACGCGGTGGCCAGCAAGTATGAAGACTAACTACGGATACCGGCGGAATCACGAGACCGTCACAAAACTGAGCGGGGCAAGTCGGAAGGCAACTACGGATACGGCCGAAACAACCACGACTTCGGGGCAAGTATGAGAGCCAACTACCAGATACCAAGCTGAATCAGTAAAACCTCATGGAGAGCTAGTCCATGGAATAATAATCCTAATGGAACCATACCCGTGGGCCACCCAACGTGTCAGTAGGTCCATCAATCAAGAACAACATGACCGGACCTCCATCGAGAGACGCGGTAACACAAGGATACAACACTTGCACAACAAGGCTATCACACGCAAACATAGGCAAGTTACACACAACTCAAGGTACTTTCATTTTGTGACAAAGTCCAGGTTTTGACCCCAAAGTACTACGTACGTTAAATTCTTTTTAAAAGATCCATTTCTTTTACAAAGGTCACCCGATACCCGTAGTATCAAAATAAAGTGACTAACATTTTAATTAAACCAAAACAACTTCCAAACTTTCCTTTTTAAACCAAATTAAGACAATACCATGCCTTCTTTTTAGACCAAAACACTTCTTCTTTTAAAGTCAAGTTACCATTTTAAAACCAATGATAAAAACCATTCCTTTGTTTTCATAAAGTCGTTATAACTAACTTCCCATAAAGCTGTTATAACACTTTATGTTCTAAACCAAAAACTCTTCAATTCCACAAGTCTCATTTCTTTTAAAACAACAACAAGTATTCTTTTAAAACCCAAATAACTTACTCTTTTCAAAACAAGTAACCTATACTTAAAATCAAGTTACTTCTCTTTTTCCGAAAACAAGTCGTTATAAGTCTAGTCTCTTATCTTTCAAGATCAAGTCTCTTAACTTTCAAAATCAATAAACCATTCTTTTACCTACATAAAGTCGTTATAACTAACTTCCCATAAAGCTATTATAACACCTTATGTTTTAAACCAACCAAATCACTTAGCACGTATGCGTCTCACCGCTACATAGTTCACAACAATCATGCTAGAAAAGATAGGAAGAGGTTCACATACCTCGCGACGATTATCGACAATTAGCAAAATGCTCCACAGTACTGTAACCCTGCTAGCCGTTTCCACTCTTCAAGTAAAATACGCTACTCGTAGTACTGCAGCCTATAAAGGCCACAAAACGCCTATCAACTCCTATATCTCCTCGTAGAATATTCTAACTGCAAGATTCCTTATTCTACAGAAAATTCGGCAGCACCTCCCCCCCCCCCCCCCGCAACCACATAAATCTCCTCCTCTACTCAGGCCCGCTACCAGGCCAACAACTCCCAGGGGAGAGGGTCACACGTCTAACCGGACGTGTACAATTCTACTTCACAATAATACTACACAAGTCTCAGAATACATCCAATGTAAATCTGATTCAATCCTTTATAATCATCCTTCCAATATAATATACTAAAGTATAACTACTACAATATGTAATATCCAATTACAATAGGGGGACATAGATCATTACCTCGATAAGCCCAAAATTATCCAAGTTTATAAGTCGATCCTGAGCAACGTTTAGCTCCAATTCCTTATGCTCCAACCCGCTCCAAGCGACCCTTAGAAGTTTCTAAACAACTTCTCTAAACACTTCAATCAAGCTTATGAAGATTTTTCTAGGGTTTCATTTTGCGACTTTTGGAAAAGTAGTATTTCCGGGCTCCTAGTATTAAAACAACTTTGGAATACAACTAGGGATACTAGGCCAAGGTATTTGGGATTATACAATAATACTCCAAGTATTTCTACACAAGTGGGGGAAGGTGGGACGAGAACAAGCTAAAAGGGAGGGAGTATTTTGCTTGAAAAAGCTTCAAGTGTGGGATGAATATTATGCTTCAAGCTAAGGGGTATTTATAGAAGAATTAAGGGCCATGATCAAGTCAAGTGTATGGTCAAGATTGGGCCATGTGTGTGTGGGTCCCACCACACCACATGGCCAACGAAATTGCTAGACAAGTGGCTTGCCACTTGTTGGGCCATTTCGGCCAAGGGGACAAGTGGCTAGCCACTTGTCCCTCCAATTCGGCCAAGTGACACATGGGGGTGACACGTGTCGCCCCCCGACTCGTCCAAAATATTTCGTCTTCCGAAAATATCCAAAATACCGAAAATCTCAAAAACAAAGCGGGCCCCACAAAACCGTAAATTTCTCCCGTGGGCCCCACGTGACCATTTCCGAAAATAAAATCTCAAAATTATAATATAATCCAAGAAGTCCAAATACCAAATCTGGGAATCCAATTCCCATTAACGAACCTTTTTCTTCACAAAAACCGGAAACTTTTCCGTCGAAAAATCACATCTTTCTTTCTTTCATAATTTCTGTCGTATTCTCGTACGTACATCCTCACATACATACCCTGGAACTACGGGGTATAACATTCTTCCCCCCTTAGAAACATTCGTCCCGAATGTTCCTTCGAAGTCTACAAACACACAAGCGCTGGTATAGTCTTCACTACTATACTTACGAAACCAATTATGCCATCAATGGCCATAGTATAACATACAATCCCAAGCCAACGAGGAATCACCTCTAACATCACAAAAAAACTCACACCCAAGGTCTAAAGGATACTCCCTTCGCATCTTCACCTCACAAAAGAATAATCACTTCCGTTCTCATAACACATGTTCGCTTCTCTTCTTACTCGTCGCCTCTTCTCGTAACACGAACTCTCTATAGTACACGTTCCACACTTCAGTTACCGCTTCAATTTCCACAACCCTGGAGTACCACCTCCAAACTTGGTCATCTTACTAGCCTCAAATTCCCTCAAGGCCATTCCCGGCCTTCACGATTCGATCCTGGTCGAACACATCCAAGAACTCATACGATGGTTACCTAAACTTGGGCCTAGTACCCTCGTGACCCTATCACACAGCGGGACCACCTCGAATTGACCCCGCCTCACTCCGGGCTGCGGGTTGACCCGCGATCTGGCCTCAACCCGACCTGCTATCACCCAAACTCTCTCGTTCCCCAATCCGGAATAATCTTACTAATTCACGTCATGAAAGCTACCACTTCCATCTCACACTACCCAAGGAATTATCCCTCAATACATTTCACGCATACCAAGTGTTTCGACAAAGTCTAACCGTAAAATCTTTTCCTCAGGACGGCCTTACATCTAAGGTCTCAACGTGTAATATTCTAAGGTTCACACCTTCCATACCCCCATACTTACCTTTCAACTAACCATGTTTTCTAACTCACAAATAACACAACGCTATCCGGACATAGCACACAATAATAAGATCATCATATCAAGCATACTAAACTCTAGAGGGTTAAGGATATACCTGTATCTATCGCTTCACTCTAATCATAGGCACAGCCTGCAGTAGCGCATCGCAGAAGGTGATGAACCAGCCATAGATCCTGAAGGCCGAGTCTCTACATCCGCGCTACCTCTAGTCGGACAATTTCTCGCAAAATGGCCCTGCTGGCCGCATGTAAAACAACCTCCCGAACCAGCACGACACTCCCCCTTATGGATTCTACCGCAACGGCCACACTGAGGCAAGGGTGGCCTCATCTGGTCAACACCACTACTCCCCCGAAAACTCAGACCCTTCGAGCCACGACCTGCTCCTCGAATACTCGATGCCACGAATGTGGAGGACCGCTCTGTACTGGCGGAGGCGCATAACTAGTCTGCTGCTGAGGCGGTCCGCCTCGAAAGTCGCCAAAAGACCCTGCTGTTCTGGCCCTCTTCTGCTGATCCCGGTCATCCCGTCGACCTCTCCGCTCCTCACACCCAAGTGCATAAGCCTGCATGCGGGCAATGTCCATGCCTGGCTGAAGAGCTACACCCGAACAAGCCTCTGCCAAGTAGTCATCGAGCCGTGACGTGGCGGTGCAATCTATCCTCCATATTTGCCACTAACGGGACATATCGCCAACGAGTCGAACTCCACGTTGTACTCCCGAACTGCGCCGCCCGCCTCAACATCAAAAATTTGTCGGCCGAGCCCTCCTCATCGTGGGCAAGAAATGTGCAAGAAAAGCCCACGAGAACTTCGTCCCATACACCGGAAGCGCATGCTCCCAGGGCGGTTCCGTGAATCAAACGATCATTGCGGATCACGCAGCGGCCGCGAACCAATATCACCGACTACGCCTCGGAGGCCTTGATCACTCTCATGATCCGTAGCGTCGGATAAACTCCACGAGGTCATCCTCAACTCTCGGTCCATAGAACACTGGTGGACTGCAACTTAAGAAGTCCCGAAGTCTCCAACTATCGGCCCTGGGGTGCACTACTGGTACCCCCGACTCCCGTCTGTCCTCAAGTCTCGCCATAAACCTAACTAGTAACTGGGCCATCTCCTTGCAACCCATATCCTCTGTTCTCGCCGTGGGGGTGGGCTCAGTATTGTGGTCTCAGCGACCATCGCTGCGGCTCTAAATCTTTGGGCGGGCGTCGTAGAATCCGCCGTCTGTAGCACCACCTCGGGTAAAAACTGGGCCTCTGCCCTAGTAACCCTCCGTGCTCTACTCGCAGCTCCCTCTGCTGCCTTGCCCTTCTGGGCTATGGTTGCCTTGAGTGGAGGCATACTGATATAAAAGAATACGTCAGAGGGAGTCCAACTTACAACACAGCTCTAAGGCACGATCTCAGAGTGAGAAGAATGGAAACCAATCCTAAATGTCCTGCAGCCTCACGATTATAGATGTGGTGCACAACACCGATAATCAAGACTATACTGAGCACGATGCAGACACTTTCGAGGACTAAGCGCTCGATACCACTTTTGTCACGACCGATCCGGGCGTGGTCGTGCCTTACCGGGCACCTAGTGATACAATATCGAGAAAAATCAGGAAATAAAAACTAAAACATGAGACAAGACATAAAGTATGAAATAGGCTAACTAAAATGGTCACCTTCACGAATATATACATATATATATCAACTCGAGCAGTTAAATCCTTTTACAAGCCACACTGCAAGATTTACAGACCTCTAAGAATGTAACCATAACTATGGCGGACAGGGCCCGCCATTGTCACGACGTTCGGGGCCGTGATCGTGCCTTACCCGACACCCAAGTAGTCATACATCGAGTAATCACGGAATATAAAACAAGACAAGAAACAAATGTAAATTAAGACACCGTTTATCGAGAAAAGTCATCTTTCGGCATATATATATAAACCAAAATCGCGATTACATCCCAGTATGCAATAGGACTACAGACTTCTAAGGAAGTAAACAACTATGGCGGGACGGGGCCCGCCATACCTGAATGTACAAAACTATCTACAATGCAGGAGATCATACCTAAAAGTCGAGCCTCCGAGAAGATGGAGCTCACGACACCAAAGAAAATATCCTAAGATCGAGGATCCGCTACTGCTTCCTTTACTGCGGCGTGACGCAGCCGAGGAGGTCGATCTGACAGTACCAAGTATGTGAAATCAGAAAGTACTTAAATGAAATCATATCATTTTAAAACCAATTTTACAAATGTGTACAAAACAACCAATGTAACCGCACATAGTGCCACATCACAAACAAGAGCAATGATAGGTAAACTGTAACAGGTTTTTTCTAGGCTGCGAATGATCGAAGCAAGGCCAATCGCCCATAGTATCATTATGCATGCCTAATCCTGGACTCCCGCAGTCCGCATAGGCCACTCACATAGGCCCGCATGAGGTGTTCCCCGCATCGAGGGTAGCTACTCCTCGGCATCGTCCTGGACTCGTAGTCTGCATGGACACATAGACCGCATGACCATAAAGGCCGCACACTAACCTGGAACTCTCGTAGCTCCGCATAGGTCCCCTGGACCCGCATGAGGTATTCTCGAATCATGGTCCTGCATCACTTTGAGTCTACCCCGTGGAGGGCAACTTAACCCCCGGTATCATGTCAAGAGGTGAGTGATATAATACTAACATAACAGCTTATCGTTAAACAACATAAGCACAACAAGAATACCCTCTTATACAAACATTACATGACACTAACACACATAGCATCATAATATGTCTACTCATCAAACCATCTTTTTATACTTTCCAGAAATCAATACAAGTCTTTCATAAACACATAAGTAAACTGTTCCTTTTCTCTTTCTTAAGTCGTTATACCTAACTTCCCATAAAGCTAGTATAACTCTTAAGCTTTTTGTTTTAAAAACAAATATTCTTCTTCTTTCAAAAATGATTTATAATTTTTTTTTTTTGAAAGACTTCAAGATTCTTATTATTTAGACTCAAGTCAAAAAACGTCAAGTAAAAACATGTTCAGTTAACACACGTACGTCTACCGTACTATATATATACTTTAAAATATCATGCTCAAGGGTATAGGAAGAATCACATACCTTCTCGGCGAAATCCACCTGCCAAGTCAAATATGTCGCGCGCAGAGTATCAACCTATAATAGTCAAATACGTCTATCAACGTCTAGACTATTTTGTATAAAGTTCTAAGTAGAGGGTTCTCTATTCTACGGAAAATAGGGCAGCACTTCCCTACCCGTCAAGCTACCCAAGTCTACTGTAAATACAGTCCTATGTAAGTACAGTTTAATTCTAGTTTTTAATATCCTTCTATATCTTATACTCAAGTCTTAACTATTCTTATATGTAATATCCAATTACAATAGAAGGACAAGAGTATTTACCTCGATAAGCCCAAAATTATCCAAGTTAAATGTCGATCCTGAGCAAGGTTTAGCTCCTAATTTGCACGCTCCGATAGCTCCAAGAAACCCTTAGAAGTTTCTAACGACTTGTACTTAAATACTAAAAGGGATTTGGGGCTAGGGTATTTTGGAATAGTAACTATACTTGGAAGACAACTTTCTACCAAAGGGGGGGGTACTCGGCCGAACCCACTAGGCTAGAGGGGGGAGAGGGGTGTTTCAGCTAGGGCTTCCAAGAGGGGGGGAGAAGGCTTTGGACGAGAGAGCAACTAAGGGGGAGGGAGTTTTTAAGACTTGGAAAGTTGATTTGTGGATGAAGAATTCATCAACTCAAGGGGGTATTTATAGGGCTTTCAAGGGCCAAGATGAAACTAAGTGGTAGGCAAGTGTAAGGTGGAGATTTGCACAAGTGCACCCTAGCCCTACTCCTCAAATCACTCAACAAACATTGACCCAAGTTTTAGGCCCCAAAACCATGCCAATCGTCCAAGGCATTTGCCCTTGGCGTCCACTGAGGTGACAAATGTCACCCTCTCGTTGGTCCAAAATGTTTCATCTCTCGGAAAAATCCGCAAAAATTATAAATGACATAGCCGTAATTTTCCCTACGCAAGTTTTGGAAAACGTTTCGTCGGAAAACCATTCGTTTCGTGAGTTGTGCCCAAATTTCGCCCATAGTGCCTTTCTTAAGGCTAAACTTTTATCGTCGCCCTACGTACATACTGAAATACGGTATAACATTCTCCTCCTTAGAAACATTCGTCCGAATGTTCCTTGAAAACAGATAACGATAAGGTTTCTCATAACTTAAACAATTTGCAAATGCCACACATGGCCACAATACAGGACTTAAGCAAATATGACAATGAAAATTTACAAGTAGGAAAGTGAGTTACCTGGAGGTGTGGGGAATAGGTGAGGATATACGCCTCATGTCTTCCTCGGCTTCCACGTCATCTCCTCCCGAGCTCGTTCGCCACAAGACTTTGACGAAAGCCCGTCGTCCTTGGTCGCGGACGCTAACTTTGACGATCGATTATCGCTATGGGAATCTCCTCATACGATAACCCCTCGGTCACCTGGACATCGTCAATCGGGTGCACTCTAGATGGATCCCCGATACATCTTCTCAACATAGAAACATGAAAAACCGGATGCACTGCCTCCATATCGGACGGCAGATCCACTCATAGCAACGCCTTGCCTGCGGACAATCGATACGCCCAATATACGCGGGTGAGTTTCCTTTCTTCCTAAATCTCATCACACCGCCATGGGTGACACGCCGAGAAAACCCAATCATCAACCTCGAACTCCGGATCGACGGCGATGATCTGCGTATGACTCATGCGACTCGGTATACAAGAATCGCTCTTGGATAAGCTTCACCTTATCCGGCTGCTGCACCGTCTGGTCCCAGCGCACGCCGCCCACGTCAAACCAGCCTATCGGCGTCTGCACTTCCTCATACAAGGCCTCATAAGGCGCCATCGAATCGGGTGGTAGCTATTATTATCGGAAACTCAACTAGAGGCAAATGATCCTCCGGCTACCCACGGTTAATAACACGGGCTCGCAGATATCCTCAAGAGTGCGGATAGTGCGCTCGGCTGTCAGTCCGTCTGCGTGGATGGAATGCGGACTCGTGCTCACTGCGTACCTAAACCCTTACGGACCATGACAGTGCCTTACCCGGGCACCCAAGTAGTCATACATCAGAGTAATCAGCGGAATATAAAAACAAGACAAGAAACAAATGTAAATTAAGACACCGCTTATTTGAGAAAAGTCGCTGCGTATATATATAAACCAAAATCGCGATTACATCCCACTGCATAATAGGACTACAGACCTCTTAGGAAGTAAACAACTATGGCGGGACGGGGCCCGCCATACCTGAATGTACAAAACTATCTACAACAAGGGAGATCATACCTAAAAGTCGAGCCTCCGAGAAGATGGAGCTCCTGACACCAAAGAAAAGATCCTAAGACTGAGGATCCGCTACCTGCTTCCCTTTACCTGCGGCATGAACGCAGCCCCAGGAGGTCGATAACAGTACCAAGTATGTGAAGCGTAAAGTACTTTAATGAAATCATATCATTTTAAAACCAATTTTACAAATGTGTACAAAACAACTAATGTAACCGCATAGTGCGCATCACAAACAAGAGCAATGATAGGTAAAGCAGCGGAGTTTTTTCTAGGCCGCGAATGATCGAACAAGGCCAATCGCCCATAGTATCATTATGCATGCCTAATCACGGACTCCGCGCGATCGCATAGGCCACTCACATAGGCGCGTAAGGTATTCCCGCATCGAGGGTAGCTACTCTCGGCGTCGCCCCGACTCGTAGTCCGCATGGCCACATAGACCGCGTGACCATAAAGGTCGCACTAACTGGAACTCTCGTAGCTCGCATAGGTCCCTGGACCCGCATGAGGTATTCTCGAATCATGGTCCTGCATCGCTGAGTCTACCGCGACGGAGGCGGCTTAACCCGGTATCATGTCAAGAGGTGAGTGATATAATACTAACATAACAGTTTATCGTTAAACAACATAAGCACAACAAGAATACCCTCTTATACAAACGTTACATGACACTAACACACATAGCATTATAATATGTCTACTCATCAAACCATCTTTTTATACTTTCCAGAAATCAATACAAGTCTTTCATAAACACATAAGTAAACTATTCCTTTTCTCTTTCTTAAGTCGTTATACCTAACTTTCCATAAAGCTAGTATAACTCTTAAGCTTTTTGTTTTAAAAACAAATATTCTTCTTCTTTCAAAAATGATTTACAAGTCAAAAGACGTCAAGTAAAACCATGTTCAGTTAACACACGTACGTGTCCTGACCCGAACGGGCGTGGTCGTGCCTTACGGGCACCAGTAGACATACATCAGTAATGTCGTGGAATATAAAACAAGACATGACATAATATGAAATATGAAACAGTTCATCTGAGAAAACTTGCCTTTCGGCATATATATAACAACTAGAACAGTTACAACCCTTTTTTTTTTTACAACTCTGCCCACAACAGTGTTACAGACCTCTAAGAATGATATGACAACAATGGCGGGACAGGGCCCCGCCATACCCCTGAATGTAAGTACCTACAACGACAGGGGACTATACCACTGATAAGACTCGAAGAAACGGAGCTTCCCAATGAGCTGTGACCACTAAGAGCGAGGATCAACGGCGGTGTACCTACTGCGGCGTGAACGCAGCGAAGTCGATAACAGTACCAAGTATGTGAAAGCAGTAAATCAAGTAAAATCAAAGTATTTAAAACCATTTGCAAACACAACCAGTTCAAGCGCACATAGTGCCAACATGAACAAGAGCAAGGTAGATAAATCTATGTGTCTTTCTGAGCGCGAATGATCGAAGAAGGCCAATCGCCCATAGTATCATTATGCATGCCTAACCACGAACTCCGCGATCGCATAGGTCACCACGTAGACCCGCATGAGGTATTCCTCGCGTCGGGGTAGCTAACCCCAGTACCTCACGGACTCGCGATCCGCATAGTCTCGATAGACCGCGTAGTCACGCGAGCCGCATAGGGCATCCCCGCGTCGGGATAAACACCGGAATGATCAACCACGAACTCCGCGACTCCGCATAGTCACGCAGACCGCATAGGCCGTATAGACCCGCATCAAGGGTGGCAAGCCCTCGGTATAACAAGTTAAGGGGGTATGTGATATAATAACATAACAGCTTATCGTTAAACAACATAAGTACAACAAGGGAAACACCTTTACACAAACATCACCAGATACTAACACACGTAGCATCCTAACATGTTTACTTATCAAATCAACAAGAAAGTATTACAAGGCTAACACAAACCAACACAATCAAGTTATTCACACAAGGTACTTTCTACTTTATGTTAACAATTTCGGGTTTTTATCCCCAAAGTACTTCATATATTAACTCTTTAAAAGATCCGTTTCTTTCACAAAAGTCACACAATACCCGTAGTATTAAAATAGAGTGACTATCTTTTTAAACCAAAACGCTTCCTTTTGTAAAATCAAGTAACAACATTATTTTCCAAACGTTCAAGTTTGCCTAATTTCAAATGCTCAAGTTTCTCATTTTTGAAAGGTTTCGTAGTTCGTAGTCTTAATCACTAAATAATATAATTCTCTTTTAAAACCATTTGAGAAACATATGCCTTATGTGTGAGTAGGTTATTCTTGTTCATAACAATATTATTAATGCAGCCATGATCAAGGAAATGTAATATCATTTTGTCTCATCTTAGCTTCTATGCAGATGGAGGTTTCTACTGGTTAATAATACTTTATTAGTCAATACATTTCCCTTTATTAACGCTGCAGTGGTGTGTTCGATACTTATTCTGATTTCCGAAATCAGTAAAACATTATTCCTTTTAAAAACCAAGTACTCATTACTCACGAATGAGGTTTCACACAAAATTCATTTTAATTCATTTAAGTCAAGTCTCTTATCTTTTAAGATCAAGTCTCTTAACTTCTAAAATTTATAAACCATTCTTTTTATCTCTCTTACGCCGTTATACCTAACTTCCCATAAAGCTAGTATAACTCTTAAGCTTTTAAAACCAAGCATTACTCTTCTGTTAAAAAAAATGATTCAGTATTCTTTTGAAATGCTTCCAGATCCTTATTATTCAGGCTTAAGTCACAAGACATTGCCGTAAGTATTATTCATGCTTAAGTCAAAAGACATTGCCGTAATTATTATTCAGTTAACACACGTACTATATATATATTTAAAATATCATGCTCAAGAGTATAGGAAGAATCACATACCTCGCGACGATTATCGACTATTAGCAAAACGCTCCACGGCTATAACCCGGCTAGCCTCGCCCACCTTTTCAAGTAGTACATGCTACTCGCAGATCAATCAACCTATAAGGGTTATACAAGTCTATCAATGCCTAGACTACTCTTGTAGAATATTAACCGATGTGATTCGGTTCAAGTCTATTCTGTAATATCCTTCTATTACAGTTCAATTCTCTTCTATGAATCTTATATTCATTTCTATACAACTACAGTATGTAATTTCCAATTACAATAGAAGGATAGGATTATTTACCTCGGTAAGTGTTATACCCCGTATTTCCAGAGTATGTACGTGAGGGCGTACGTACAAAAGTTTAAGCCTTAAGTAGGCAAAGAGGCGAAATTTGTGCACATCTAGCGAAAAGAGTCGTTTTCCGACGAAACGTTTTCCGGACTTTGCGAAGGGAAAATACGGCTATGTCATTTTTAATTTTTGCGGATTTTTCCGAGAGACGAAATATTTTGGACCAATGAGAGGGTGACAAGTGTCACCCTCAAGTGGACGAGAAAGTTGGGACGATTTGGGCGTTTTTGCCTTGGCTATTTTGTCAAGTAGTTGGTAGGATATTTTTGTGTAGTTGATGAGCAAGTGGGACCCACAAACACATGTCCAAATCCCCACCCTGCACTTGCATAACACTTGGCTTGATCTTGGCCATTGGTTGGCCTATAAATACTCTCCAAGTATTGTTACTATTCCAAAATACCTTGGCCCAAATACCTTGTAGTATTCTAAGGTTACACTTATACTAAAAGCCCAGAAATACTATTATACTTCCCTTCAGTCGCAAAAACGAAACCCTAAGGAAAATCTCCATAGTTGGTTGGAGTATTAAGAAGAAGTTGCGTAGAACTTCTAAGGGTTGTTTGGAGCGGGTTGGAGCACCCGAAATAGGAGCTAAACGTTGCTCAGGATCGACATTAAACTTGGATAATTTTGGGCTTATCGAGGTAAATACTCTTGACCTTCTATTGTAATTGGAAATTACATACTGTAATTGTATAAATGAATATAAGATTCATAGAAGAGAATTGAACTGTAATAGAAGGATATTACAGAATAGACTTGAACTGGAATCACATCAGAAGATTATTAATGTAGAAGTTGATAGACCTATATAACCTTTATAGGTTGAATGTTCTGCAAGTAGCATGTACTACTTGAAAGGTGGACGAGGCTAGCCGGGTTATAGCCGTGGAGCGTTTTGCTAATAGTCGATAATCGTCGCGAGGTATGTGATCCTTCCTATCCTCTTGAGCATGATATTTTAAAAGAATATATATATAGTACGGTAGACGTACGTGTGTTAACTGAATAATAATTACGGCAATGTCTTTTGACTTAAGCCTGAATAATAATTACGGCAATGTCTTTTGACTTAAGTCTGAATAATAATTACGGCAATGTCTTTTGACTCAAGCCTGAATAAAAAGAATCTTGAAGCATTTCAAATGAATACTGAATCATTTTTAGCAGAAGAGAAATATTTGGTTTTTAAACAAAAAGCTTAAGAGTTATACTAGCTTTATGGGAAGTTAGGTATAACGACTTAAGAGAGATAAAAGTAATGGTTTATTCATTTTAGAAGTTAAGAGACTTGATCTTAAAAGATAAGAGACTTGACTTAAGTAATTAATATGAGTTTTGTGTGAAACCTCATTCATGAGTAATGAGTACTTGGTTTGTAAAAGGAATAATGTTTTACTGATTTCGGAAATGAGAATAAGTATCGAACAAACCACAGCAGCGCTAATTAAGGAAAATGTATTGACTAATAAAGTATTATTAAAACCAGTAGAAACCTCCATCTGCATAGAAGCTAAGATGAGACAAAATGATATTACATTTCCTAGATCATGGCTGCTTAAATAAGATTGATTATGAACAAGAATAACCTACTCACATATAAGGCATATGTATCTCAATTGTTTTAAAGGAGAATTATATCATTAAGTGATTAAAACTATGAACTACGAAACCTTTCGAAAATGAGAAACTTAAGCATTTGAAATTAGGCAAACTTGAATGTTTGGAAAATTATGTTGTTGCTTGATTTACAAAGGGAAGTGTTTTAGTTTACTTAAAAGGATAGTCACTCTATTTTTATACTACGGGTATTGTGTGACTTTTTGAAAGAAACGGACCTTTTAAAAGAGTTAATGTATGAAGTACTTTGGGGATAAAAACCCGAAATTGTTAACATAAAGTAGAAAGTACCTTGTGTGAATAACTTGATTGTGTTGGTTTGGGATAGCCTTGTAATACTTTCTTGTTGATTTGATAAGTAAACATGTTAGGATGCTATGTGTGTTAGTATCTGGTGATGTTTGTGTAAAGGGGTTCCCCTTGTTGTGCTTATGTTGTTTAACGATAAGTTGTTATGTTATTATATCACATACCCCCTTGACTTGTTATACCGAGGGCTTGCCACCCTTGATGCGGGTCTATATGGCCTATGCGGTCTACGTGACTATGCGGAGCTGCGGGAGTTCCAGGGTTGATCATTCCGGGTGTTTTTATCCCGATGTGGGGGATGCCCTATGCGGTCTGTGTGACTATGCGGTCTATTGAGACTATGCGGACTGCGGGAGTCCAGGAGGGTACCGGGGGTTAGCTACCCCCGATGCGAGGAATACCTCATGCGGGTCTATGTGTGACCTATGCGGACTGCGGAAGTCCAGGGTTAGGCATGCATAATGATACTATGGGCGATTGGCCTTGCTTCGATCATTCGCGGCCTAGGAAAGATCGGTTACAGTTTACCTATTATTGCTCTTGTTTGTGATGTGGCACTATGTGCAAATGGAACTAATTGTATTTGCAAATGGTTTTAAATACTTTGATTTCGTTTAAAGTACTTTCTGATTTCACATACTTGGTACATGTTATCTTGACCTCGCCGAAGTGCGTTCATCTCGCGGTAGAAATACACGATCGTTGATCTCGCCGTAGGTCACGATTCATCATTGTGAAGCTCCGTTTCTCGGAGGATTATCGATGGTATAGTCCGCCGTTGTAGGTACTTACATTCGAGGGTATGGCGGGCCCGTCCCGCCATTGTTGTCATATCATTCTTAGAAGTGCAACTGCTGTGTGGCGAGTTGTAAAAAGGGATATCGTTCTAGTTGTTATATATATTGATCTTTGAAAGGCAAGTTTTCTCGGATGAAGCTTTCATATTTCATATAATGTCATGTCTTGTTTTATATTCCGCTGATTACTCTGATGTATGTCTACTTGGGTGCCCGGGTAAGGCACCAGTCACGGGCCCGGATTCGGGTCGTGACAAAAGTGGTATCAGAGCAGTTAATCCTCGGAAAGTGTCTACAGACCGTGTCTAGTAAAGTCTTGATTATCGATGTGTTGTGCACCACATCTATAATCAGGAGGCTGCAGGACATTTAGGATTGGTTTCCATTCTTCTCATTCTGAGATCGTGCCTTAGAGTTGTGTTATAAGTTGGACCCCTCTAACGTATTTCTTTCCCGTACCTGTTATGCCTCCGCGTAAGGCAACCCGGGCCTAGAAAGGGCAAGCGTAGGGAGGCTGCGAATAAATGCTGAGAGGGTTACGAGGCACGTGCCTAATCATCGCGGAGGAGTGCTTCATTCGGGAGTTCTGCGACGTCACGGCCCGAAGTTTAACACGGCGGCGGTTCCTCTGCGGCCATGATGTATGAGCCTTGGTTCACGGCCAGGAACAAAGAATATGGATTAAAAGAAATGGACACATTACTAGCTAGGATTTTAGCAACCGAGAGAATATAGAGTGCAGATATATCACAGGTCTTGATGACTATCTAAAGAAAGGATGTGCAAGAGTAGCTCTGCAGTCAGGCTTGAGCATGGCCTGTGTACGGGCTTATGCGCAGCAGGCCGAGAGACGTAGGGATCGACGGGTTAATCAAGATCAGCAGAAGAGGGCCAGAACAGTAGGGTCCTTTGGTAACTTTCAAGGCGAACCGCCTCAGCAGCAGATTAGATATGCACCTCCACCAGTGCAGAGTGGTCCTCCACAGAGTTCAGGACGTGCGGGGTATGCAGGAGTTGGTCAAGGCTCCAGGGCTTCGGTGCCGCAGATATACGTGGGTCGGCGGTGGATTGATTTCTCCCGGGGTTCACGGGGTGACGGCGTCGTCGGGAATGTCATCTTTTGTTGATACTTATTTTACCTGCGGCCGTCAGGGCCATGTGTCGAAAGGATGTCTTAGTAGGAGGATGCAAGTAGGAGGACTCGACTACCCGGATCGATTCTGGTCGATGGTTCGGAGAGGAAGGGGTGTTAGCGGAGAGCCACCCCACCTCGGTGTGGCCGTTGTGGTAAGTGTCATTGTGGGGGAGTGTCGTACTTCTTCGACAGCTTGTTTTTCTTGCGCCCAGCAGGGCAGGATTGATTGGAACGATAGAGGGTAGTGAAGCAGTAGATACAGGTGTATCCTTAACCCTTTAGAGATTGTATGTGTGATAAGGTAAGTATACCTTAAGTGTTACGTTCAGTTAACTTTGTGTAGATTGTGATTAGAAATCATGGTTAGTTAACCAGGTAAGATTGGGGGATAGAGGAAGTGTGAGCCTTAGAGTTTTATATGTAGAGACCTTAGAGGCGAGGCCATCTCGAGTAAAAGATGTATTTTTATGTTTGACCCTTATCAGAGTGCATAGTAGACGTGAGATATGTTTGTGTGATAAATCCCCGAGTGGTATGAAATGAAAGAGGGTAGTTGAGCTAAGAAGACCACTAGGTTTTTCGTAACTTGATTAGTGAGATTGTTAGGATCGGGAACAAGAGTTTTCTTGCGATAAGCGAGTCAGTTGAGGACCATCGCGGGTCAACCCGCGGCTGCTTTGTGGTGGGTCGGTTGTGGTGGTCATTGGGTGATAGGGTCATGAGGGTGTCAGGCCCAAGTTTAGTTAACCATCGTACGAGTTCGTGGAAGCATTCGACCAGTTGTCGGGCCGATGAGGTCAGCCCATCTTGTCTTTCAGCCAGGACCGTTTACTCGGCAGAGGGTTATACGAGATGTTATATCAGGAAGGTTGTAAGGCTGCACGAGGTGCCTACCTTCACCTTATGATGACAGTGGAGCCCAGTTCTGTTGTTTCTTTTAGAAGGTTTTACGAGCGTGGTTAGGAACTCGGCGAGTCTCGATGTCGCATTTGCCACCGGGCGGTGTTTGGTGTTCGGGGTATTTGTAAGGATTGTTGTCTCTGTTGAGGAGTGTTTAATAACTACCATTCTGATGTTCGGATATCGCCTTACGAAGCCTCGTGGGGGCGGAAGTGTAAGTTGCCGGTCGATTGGTTCGATGTTGTCAAAGTTCAGATAGTTGGTTCATACTTGTTTCGGCAGGATGTGGATAGGGTGAAGCCTATCTAGGAGAGGTTATCAGCAGCTCAGAGTCAACAGAAGTCGTGCGGATAATCGGCGGCGGCAGAGTTCAGGTTGACGGTGGGTCTTCTTGAATGTACCACCCCGGAAGGGTGTGACGAGATTCGGAAAACAGAGGAAACTTAGCCCGAGTTACTTTGGGCCTTTTAAGGTCATGTGAAGAATAGGCCAGGTTGCCTATAGTTAGCATTACCGTCCGACGTAGGAGGAAGTACGTCCGATCTTTCATGTTGCTATGTTCGGGAGAGTATCGGAGATCCATCCAGAGTATTCTCAGTTAATGATGACCGAGTTGGAGGTAGTAATCCAAAGTTTTGTAAACTGAAGCAGTAACAGGAATGTGGTAAGTTATGAGAAAGAATTCGAGTGTACGAGAAGGGTACGACAAGTAAGGGAAGAAGCGAGCATGTGTTAAGAACATAGATGTGATCTTTTCTTTTGTAAAGTGAAGGTGCGAAGGTAGTATCTTTTAGCCCTTGGGTGGGAGTTTTTGTGATGTTAGAGGTGATTCCTCGTGGACTTGGATGTAAGTATTTGTGCGGGTGTTTTCTGTGGCCATGTGTGGCATTTGCAAACTGGTTAGGCTATGAGGAACTACGTCGTTATCCGTCTTGAGAAGGAACATTCGGGATGAATGTTTCTAAGGAGGGGAGAATGTTATACCCCGTATTTCCAGAGTATGTACGTGAGGGCGTACGTACAAAATTTTAAGCCTTAAGTAGACAAAGTGGCGAAATTTGTGCACAACTAGCGAAAAGAGTCGTTTTCCGACGAAACGTTTTCCGGACTTTGCGAAGGGAAAAATACGGCTATGTCATTTTTAATTTTTGTGGATTTTTCCGAGAGACGAAATATTTTGGACCAACGAGAGGGTGACAAGTGTCACCCTCAAGTGGACGAGAAAGTTGGGACGATTTGGGCGTTTTTGCCTTGGCTATTTTGTCAAGTAGTTGGTAGGATATTTTTGTGTAGTTGATGAGCAAGTGGGACCCACAAACACATGTCCAAATCCCCACCCTACACTTGCATAACACTTGGCTTGATCTTGGCCATTGGTTGGCCTATAAATACCCCCCTTAGTTGATGAACTTCTTCATCCAAAAATTGTTCTAAGTCTTGAAAGCCCTCTTCCCCCCCTTTGTGTAGAGTTCTCGTCCTAGCCTCCCCCCTCCCCCCTTTTTCGTGAGGCCCTTGGCCGAGGGGTACACACCCCCCCTCCTAGTGGCCTTGGCCGAGAGCACCCCCCCCCCTTGCCTAGTTGTTCTCGTAAAATACTACCCCCCTCTTGGTAGAAATACTCTCCAAGTATTGTTACTATTCCAAAATACCTTGGCCCAAATACCTTGTAGTATTCTAAGGTTACACTTATACTAAAAGCCGTAAATACTATTATACTTCCCTTGATCAAAAACGAAACCACAGGAAAATCTCCATAGTTTGTTGGAGTATTAAGAAAGTTGCGTAGAACTTCTAAGGGTTGTTTGAGCGGTCGAGCACCAAATAGAGCTAACCGTTGCTCGGGATCGACATTAAACTTGGATAATTTTGGGCTTATCGAGGTAAATACTCTTGACCTTCTATTGTAATTGGAAATTACATCAGAATTGTATAAATGAATATAAGATTCATAGAAGAGAATTGAAGCGTAATAGAAGGATATTACGAATAGACTTGAGCGTCGTGTCACGACCGAACCTGCCGTGGATCGTGCCTTACCCGGGCACCCAAGTAGACATACATCAGAGTAATCAGCGGAATATAAAACAAGACATGACATAATATGAAATATGAAACAGTTCATCTGAGAAAACTTGCCTTTCGGCATATATATAACAACTAGAACAGTTACATCCCTTTTTTTTTTACAACTCTGCCCACAACAGTGTTACAGACCTCTAAGAATGATATGACAACAATGGCGGGCCAGGGCCCCGCCATACCCCTGAATGTAAGTACCTACAACGACAGGGGACTATACCACTGATAAGCCTCCGAAGAAACGGAGCTTCCCAAATCTTGAATTGTGACCAAGGCGAGGATCAATGATCGTGTACCTACCTGCGGCATGAACGCGGCCGAAAGGAGGTCGATAACAGTACCAAGTATGTGAAGCGTAAAATCTTGAAGTAAAATCAAAGTATTTAAAACCATTTGCAAACACAACCAGTTCAACTGCACATAGTGCCACAACATGAACAAGAGCAAGGTAGATAAACTGTAACAGGTCTTTCCTAGGCCGCGAATGATCGAAGCAAGGCCAATCGCCCATAGTATCATTATGCATGCCTAACCCTGGACTCCCGCAGTCCGCATAGGTCACACATAGACCCGCATGAGGTATTCCTCGCATCGGGGGTAGCTAACCCCCGGTACCCTCCTGGACTCCCGCAGTCCGCATAGTCTCAATAGACCGCATAGTCACTGCACGCATAGGCATCCCGCATCGGGATAAAACACCCGGAATGATCAACCCTGGAACTCCTGCAGCTCTGCATAGTCACGCAGACCGCATAGGCCGTATAGACCCGCATCAAGAGTGGCAAGCCCTCGGTATAACAAGTCAAGGGGGTATGTGATATAATAACATAACAGTTTATCGTTAAACAACATAAGCACAACAAGGGAAACCCCTTTACACAAACATCACCAGATACTAACACACGTAGCATCCTAACATTTTTACTTATCAAATCAACAAGAAAGTATTACAAGGCTAACACAAACCAACACAATCAAGTTATTCACACAAGGTACTTTCTACTTTATGTTAACAATTTCGGGTTTTTATCCCCAAAGTACTTCATATATTAACTCTTTAAAAGATCCGTTTCTTTCACAAAAGTCACACAATACCCGTAGTATTAAAATAGAGTGACTATCTTTTTAAACCAAAACGCTTCCTTTTGTAAAATCAAGTAACAACATTATTTTCCAAACGTTCAAGTTTGCCTAATTTCAAATGCTCAAGTTTCTCATTTTTGAAAGGTTTCGTAGTTCGTAGTCTTAATCACTTAATAATATAATTCTCTTTTAAAACCATTTGAGAAACATATGCCTTATGTGTGAGTAGGTTATTCTTGTTCATAACAATATTATTAATGCAACCATGATCTAGGAAATGTAATATCATTTTGTCTCATCTTAGCTTCTATGCAGATGGAGGTTTCTACTGGTTTTAATAATACTTTATTAGTCAATACATTTCCCTTTATTAACGTTGCAGTGGTGTGTTCGATACTTATTCTGATTTCCGAAATCAGTAAACATTATTCCTTTTAAAAACCAAGTACTCATTACTCACGAATGAGGTTTCACACAAAATTCATTTTAATTCATTTAAGTCAAGTCTCTTATCTTTTAAGATCAAGTCTCTTAACTTCTAAAATTTATAAACCATTCTTTTTATCTCTCTTACGCCGTTATACCTAACTTCCCATAAAGCTAGTACAACTCTTAAGCTTTTAAAACCAAGCATTACTCTTCTGTTAAAAAAAATGATTCAGTATTCTTTTGAAATGCTTCCAGATCCTTATTATTCAGGCTTAAGTCACAAGACATTGCCGTAAGTATTATTCAGGCTTAAGTCAAAAGACATTGCCGTAATTATTATTCAGTTAACACACGTACGTCTACCGTACTATATATATATTTATAATATCATGCTCAAGAGTATAGGAAGAATCACATACCTCGCAACGATTATCGACTATTAGCAAAACGCTCCACGGCTATAACCCGGCTAGCCTCGCCCACCTTTTCAAGTAGTACATGCTACTCGCAGATCAATCAACCTATAAGGGTTATACAAGTCTATCAATGCCTAGACTACTCTTGTAGAATATTCTTGATGTGATTCGGTTCAAGTCTATTCTGTAATATCCTTCTATTACAGTTCAATTCTCTTCTATGAATCTTATATTCATTTCTATACAACTACAGTATGTAATTTCCAATTACAATAGAAGGATAGGATTATTTACCTCGGTAAGCCCAAAATTATCCAAGTTTAATGTCGATCCTGAGCAACGTTTAGCTCCTACTCCGGGCGCTCCAACCCACTCCAAACAACCCTTAGAAGTTCTACGCAACTTCATCATAATACTTCAACCAACTGTGAAGATTTTCCTTAGGGTTTCGTTTAGTGACTGAAGGGAAGTATAATAGCATTTCTGGGCTTTTAGTATAAGTGTAACCTTGGAATACTACAAGGTATATGGGCCAAGGTATTTTGGAATAGTAACAATACTTGGAGAGTATTTCTGCCAAGAGGGGGGGTAGTATTTTACGAGACAACTAGGCAAGGGGGGGGGAGGGGTGCTCTCGGCCAAGGCCACTAGGAGGGGGGGTGTGTACCCCTCGGCCAAGGGCCTCACGAAAAAGGGGGGAGGGGGAGGCTAGGACGAGAATTCAACTCAAAAAAGGGGGGGGAGAGGGCTTTCAAGACTTAGAACAATTTTGGGATGAAGAAGTCTTCAAGTTTAGGGGGGTATTTATAGGACAACCAAGGGTCAAGATCAAGCCATGTGGTAGGCAAGTGTAGGGTGAGGATTTACCCATGTGTACCTTATACATCTACCACACCAACTATCACAAATATCCTACCAACTCTTTGACCCTCAATTTCGTCCATTTGACGTCCACAAACACGCCCAATATGAGGGTGATGTCACCCTCCCGTTGGTCCAAAATGTTTCATCTCTCAGAAAAATCCGCAAAAATTAGAAATGACATAGCCGGAATTTTCCCTTCGCAAGTCTTGTAAAACGTTTCGTCGAAAAACGATTCTTTTCGGTACTTGTGAACAATAATTTTCGGTCCTAGCCTAGCTTAAGGCTCAAACTTTTATACGTACGCCCTCACGTACATACTCTGGAAATACGGGGTATAACAGTACGTCTACCGTACTATATATATACTTTAAAATATCATGCTCAAGGGTATAGGAAGAATCACATACCTTCTCGGCGAAATCCACATGCCAAGTCGAATATGTCGCGCGCAGAGTATCAACCTATAATAGTCAAATACGTCTATCAACGTCTAGACTATTTTGTATAAAGTTCTAAGCAGAGGGTTATCTATTCTACGGAAAATTGGGCAGCACTTCCCTACCCGTCAAGCTACCCAAGTTCATCAGTAAATACGATCCTATGTAAATCTGATTTAATTCTGTTATACCCGTATTTCCGTATGTATGTATGTAGGCGTGACAAAAGTTTAGTCTTAAAGTTAGGTTGGACGAATATACTTGTGCACAACTCACTAAAGAATAGTTTTCCGACGAAACGTTTTACCAAACTTGCGAAGGAAAAATTCCGGCTATGTCATTTATAATTTTTGCGGATTTTTCGAGAGACGAAACATTTTGGACCAACGAGAGGGCAACACTTGTCACCCTCTAATTGGAGGATGTTTGGGCGGTAAAGGGGACGATTGGTGGCTTGTTTTGTCAAGGAGTTGGTAGGATATTTTTGTGTAGTAGATGGATAAGGAAACTTGCCTAAATCCTCACCCTACACTTGCATAGCACTTGGCTTCATCTTGGCCATTGGTTGGCCTATAAATACCCCTCTAACTTGAAGGTTTTCTTAATCCACAAATCAATTCTCCAAGTCTTGAAAAAATCCCTCCCCTCTCTTTTAAGCTTTTCGTCCAAGGCTCTCCCCCCCTTCCTTGAGCCCTTAGCCGAAACCTACCCCCCCTTCCTTGAGCCCTTAGCCGAAACCTACCCCCCCTCCCTTGGTAGAAAAGTTATCTTCCAAGTTTAAGTTACTATTCCAAAATACCCTAGCCCAAATCCCTTATAGTAGTTAAGTAGAAGTTGTTAGAAACTTCTAAGGGTTTCTTGGAGCTATCGGAGCGTGACCTTGCTCAGGATCGACGTTTATACTTGGATAATTTTTTGGCTTATCGAGGTAAATACTCTTGTCCTTCTATTGTAATTGGATATTACATATAAGAATAGCTAAGACTTGAGTATAAGATACTTAGAAGGGTATTAAAGAAGAATAATTGAATCAGATTGCATAGATTGTTTTCACGATGAACTTGAGTAGCTTGACGGGTAGGGAAGTGCTGCCCGATTTTCCGTAAAATAGAGAACCCTCTGTTTAGAATGACCTACAGAGTAGTCTAGACATTGATAGATGTCTTTGACTATTATAGGCTGACACTCTGCGCGCGACATATTCGACTTGGCAGGTGGATTTCGCCGAGAAGGTATGTGATTCTTCCTATACTCTTGAGCATGATATTTTAAATATATATATAGTACGGTAGACGTACGTGTGTTAACTGAATAATAATTACGGCAATGTCTTTTGACTTAAGCCTGAATAATACTTACGGCAATGTCTTGTGACTTAAGCCTGAATAATAAGGATCTTGAAGCATTTCAAAAGAATACCGATTCATTTTTAACAAAAGAGAAATATTTGGTTTTTAAACAAAAAGCTTAAAGAGTTATACTAGCTTTATGGGAAGTTAGGTATAACAACTTAAGAAAGATAAAAGGAACTGTTTACTTATTTGTTTATAAAAACCTTGTATTGATTTCTGTAAGGTGTAGTAAGATTGTTTGAAAAGTAGACATATTATGATGCTACGTGTGTTAGTGTCTTGTGATGTGGTGAAAGGGGGTCATTCTTGTTGTGCTTACGTTGCTAAGCGGTAAGTCATTGTATCGTTATTATATCACCTACCCTCGACTTGTTATACCGAGGGCTTGCCACCCTTGATGCGGTCTATACGGCCTATGCGGTCGTGTGACTATGCGGAGTGCGGAGTTCGAGATTGATCATTCGGTGTTTTAGCCTGACGGGGATGCCACTATGCGGTGCAGTGTGACTATGCGGTCTATCGAGACTATACTGACCGGAGTCCGGGAGGTACCGGGTTAGCTACCCCGTGCGAGAATACCTCATGCGGGTGCATGTGACCTATACGGATTTGCGAAGTCCGTGATTAAGCACGCATAATGATACTATGGGCGATTAGCCTTGCTTCGATCATTCGCGCCTAGAAAAGACATGTTACGATTTACCTATTATTGTTCTTGTTTGTGATATGGCACTATGTGCAATTGAACCGATTGTATTTGCAAATGGTTTTAAATACTTTGATTTCATTTAAGTACTTTCTGATTTCACATACTTGGTACTGTTATCGACCTCTCTGGGCTGCGTTACATGCCGCAGTAAGGGCAAGCAGTGCTAGATCCACATCCTTAGGATCTTTTGCTTTGTTGTCGTGAGCTCCATCTTCTCCTGAGGCTCGACTTTAGGTATGATCTCCTGTTGTTGTATATAGTTTTGTACATTCAGGTATGGCGGCCCCTGTCCCGCCATAGTTGTTTATCTTCTTAGAGGTGCAGTAGTCTATTATGCAGTTGGGATGTAATCGCAAAACTATGTTTATATATATATGCCGAAAGCGACATTTTCTCACATAAAAGCGTGTCTCATTTTACAAGCTTTCATGTCTTGTTTTTATATTCGCGATTACTGATGTATGACTACCAGGTGCGGGTAAAGCACGATCCACGAGCCCCGAACGGGTCGTGACAAAAGTGGTATCGAGCGATTAATCTCTGGAAAGTGTCTGCACCGTATCTAGTAAGTCTTAATTATCGGTGTGTTGTGCACCACACCAATAATCGTGAGGCTATAGGATATTTAGGATTGGTTTCCATTCTTCTCACTCGAGATCGTGCCTTAGAGGCGTGTTATAAGTTGGACCCTCTAACGTATTCCTTTCTGCAGATTATGCCTCCACGTAAGGCAACCCGCCCGGCGGCAAGGCACCGAGGAGTCGCTAGTAGGACACCAGAGTCACGAGGGCTCGTGCCCGCCTATACCCGAGGCGACGAGTTCCATGACGCCGCCGGCCCAAAGAGACCACGATGCCGCACCTCCTATCCCACAGCCTGGGGCGGAGGAGTTAGGGTACAAGGAGATGGCCCAGCTATTGGCCAGGATCGTGGCTGCATACGAGGACGGCGAGATGCGATTCCAGCCCACCCAATAGTAACCGTGGTTCACCCGAGGGCAGATAGTTTGAGGCTATGGGATTTCCAGAGTTGTAGCCCGCCAGAGTTTTACGGGTCGAGGCCGGAGGATGATCCGCAGGAGTTCATCCGTCAGTTACAGAGGATTATGAGAGTGATCAGGGCGTCGGAGACCGAGTCCGTGATCTTCGGTTCGCATCGGCTGCGTGATACCGCAGTCGATTGGTTTGATTCATGGGAGTTATCCCGGGGAGAGCACGCGTCCCCAGCTACTTGGGATGAATTCTCGGAGGCTTTTCTCACTCACTTCTTGCCTCCACAGATGAGGAGGGCACGGGCCGACAAATTTTTGCTGCTGAGACAGAGAGGGCACACAGTTAGGGAGTACAACGTCGAGTTCGATTCTTTGGCTCGATATGTCCCTGCATTTGTAGCAGATATGGAGGACCGGGTGCATCGCTACGTCACCGGGCTAGATGATTATATGGCCGAGTCTTGTGCGGGTGTGGTTCTTCAGCCAGGCAGGGATATTACCCGCATGCAGGCTCATGCACTGGGATGCGAGGAGCGTAGAGACCGCCGGGTCGACAGATATCAGCATCAGAAGAAGGCCAAGACGACCGGATTTTTTGGTAGTTCTCGGGGTGGACGGCCTCAGCAGACGTCTAGGTTTGCACCACAGCCAGCTCAGAGCACTCCTACATCATTTTCGGTACAGCCAGAGCATTCGGGGGCAGGTCAGGGCCCCAGGACTTCGGACTTCCAGGGTAGCAAGGGTGCTAACCGATCGAGGTCTGCTCAGTGTATCCGTTGTGGTAGATTCCATTCAGGGAGCTGTAGTACTACTTCGGGAGCTTGCTATACTTGTGGCCAGCAGGGTCATTATGCGAGGATCTGTCCACTGCAGGCGCCGCAGAGGTAGGGTCGAGCCGAGTGCATTGCGGGTCTTCTTCACATCTGCTCGCCCGGAGGGCAGGGTACTCAGGGACCAGCAGGTCGCGGCAGAGGTCTTGGCGCAGGTCCCAGTTCTAGCGGTCCTCAGAACCGCATTTATGCCTTGTCTAGCCGGCAGGACCAGGAGGCCTCACCTGATGTCGTCACAGGTACCTTATCAGTTTCCGATTATGATGTGTATGCCTTGATAGATCCGGGTTCTACTTTGTCCTATATATCCCCCCTTGTTGCTAGTAGGATAGGGATAGAGCCTGATTCCATAGACCCTTTCGAGGTAGCTACGCCAGTGGGTGATTCGGTGGTAGCTCGGCGGGTATATAGGGCTTGTCCAGTGACCATTTACAGTCGTCAGACCCTACCCACTTGATAGAGTTGGATATGACTGATTTCGACGTGATCATAGGTATGGATTGGCTAGCTTCTTGCTACGCCAATGTAGACTGCAGGGAGAGAGTAGTACGGTTCCAGTTTCCTGAGGAGCCGGTTGTTTAGTGGGAGGGGAACACTGTATCGCCGAGGGGTAGGTTTATTTCCTACCTCAAGGCTAGGAAGATGGTGCAGAAGGGGTATATCTACCATCTCATTTGGGTGTTTGATACTGAGGCTGCGGTACCAGATTTTCAGTAAGTTCATGTAGTCAGAGAGTTCCCTGATGTGTTTCGGATGACCTCGGGTATCCTCCCGAGAGGAGATAGAGTTTTGTGTCGATGTCTTTGCGGACACTCGGCTATTTCCATTCCGCCATACGTAATGGCACTGCCGAGTTGAGAGAGTTGAAGGATCAGCTTAGAGATTTGCTGGAGAAGCGCTTCATCAGACCTAGTGTTTCTCCCTGGGGAGCGCTGGTATTGTTCGTGAAAAAGAAGGACGGGACGGTGCGCATGTGTGTTGATTACAGGCAGCTGAACAAGGTGACCATTAAGAACAGATACCCCCTTCCCAGGATTGATGATTTGTTCAACCAGCTGCAGGGTGTGAGATGTTTCTCCAAGATTGATCTGCGATCGGGCTATCATCAGGTACGAGTCAGAGAGGCGGATGTCCCTAGGACTGCATTTCGGACCCGGTACGGGCATTATGAGTTCAGGGTCATGTCTTTCGGGTTGACCAATGCTCCGGCGGTATTCATGGATTTGATGAACCGAGTGTTCAAGCCATTTTTGGACACGTTTGTGATAGTGTTCATTGATGATATCTTGGTTTATTCTCGCTCAGAGCAGGAGCATGCGGAGCATTTGAGGACTGTGCTGAGAGTTCTCCAGGACCAGCAGTTATACGCCAAGTTTTCCAAATGTGAGTTTTGGTTAGCTTCGGTGGCTTTTCTTGGGCATATTGTCGGGGCTGATGGTATTCAGGTGGATACGGCCAAGATCGAGACAGTCAGGACTTGGCCTAGACCTACTACTCCGACAGAGGTTCGCGATTTTACGGGCCTTGCGAGTTATTATCTCGGTTCGTAGAAGTTTGCTTCTATCTGCACCATTGACTAGGTGACTCGGAAGGCGCTAAGTTTGATGGTACGCGTGTGGCGGGGTTTCCGATTCTTGAAGGAGATCTCGACGACCGCCCGTTCTTACTCTTCCGAGGTCCGAGCGGCTATGTCGTGTATTGTGACGCGTCGGGCATCGGGTTGGGATGTGTTGATGCAGGGCAAGGTTATAAGCGACGCATCCCGACGGCTTAAGAAGCATGAGGAACTACCCCACCTATGATTTGGAGTTAGCGGTGATTCACGCCAAGATCCAGGCACTATTTGAATGGGGTTCATGTGGATATTTATACGCACCACAAGAGCCTCCAGATATCTTCACCGGAGGAGCTGAACTTACGGCGAGACGGTGGTTAGAGTTGCTTAAGGATTACGATGTTGATATCCTGTACCACGGGGAAGGCCAACGTTATGCGTATGCTCTTAGTCGTAGGTCGATGGAGTCTATCGATGTGCGCAGCAGAGAGAGCCATAGTCCGCGAGTTACACCAGTTAGCGAGCCTTGGAGTCCGACTGATTGATTCTGATAGCAGTTGGGTTCGAGTTCGAGAGGTTGCCGAGTCTTCCATCGTCGAGGAGGTGAAGAGGCAACAGTTTGAGGATCTGGTCTTGATTCGGTATCGTGATGCGGCTCTTCGTGAGAGGAAGGGTCCTTTTGAGATAGCACCTGATGGGGTGCTAAGGTTTGAGGGCAGGTTGTGTGTTCCAGATATTGCAGGACTTGGCAGAGTTCTAGGAATCACACAGCGCGCGTTACTCTATCCATCCAGGGTCGACCAAGATGTACCACGGCCTTAGATCTGTGTATTGGTGGGATGGCTTGAAGTGGGGCGTTGCGAGTTTGTAGCTCGGCCCGTGTTGTCGTGGTGAAGGTAGAGCACCGAGGCACGGTGGTTTGTTGCGACGATTGAGATCCCGACCGAAGTGGAAGGTGATCAACATGGACTTTATCACGGATTACCTCGCACTCGGAGGAGACATGATTCTATCGGGTTATCGTCGACGGTGACGAAATCAGCCCACTTTCTTCCGTCAGACGACTTTTCTGAGGATTATGCCGGACTTTATATCCGAGAGATCGCCGATCGCATGGAGTCCCTATTTCGATCATATCGATGCAGGAGCCGATTCGGCTAACTTCCTGAGGTCTTTCGAGAAGGGTTTAGGACGCAGTGAGCACGAGCATCGCATTCCATCCACGCATGACATTTGACAGTGGCGCACTATCCGCACTCTTGAGGATATCTTTGCGAGCACATGTTATTGACTTCAGGGGTAGCTGGGAGGATCATTTGCCTCTAGTTGAGTTTGCATATAATAATAGCTACCACTCCAGTATTCAGATGTCGCCTTATGAGGACTTGTATGGGAGGAAGTGCAGATCGCCGATAGGCTGGTTTGATGTGGGCGAGGTGCAGTTAGTGGGACCATATTTGGTGCAGCAGGCAGTGGATAAGGTGAAGCTTATCCAGGAGTGGTTGCTCACAGCTCAGAGTCGACAGAAGTCATATGCAGATCATCGTCATCGGCATCTGGAGTTCGAGGTTGATGATTGGGTTTTCCTGAAGGTGTCACCCATGAAGGGTGTGATGAGATTCGGGAAGAAAGGGAAACTCAGCCCAAGGTACATTGGGCCGTATCAGATTGTCCGCAGGGTAGGCAAGGTTGCCTATGAGTTGGATCTGCCGTCCGATCTGGAGGCAGTGCATCCGGTGTTTCATGTTTCTATGCTGAGGAGATGTATCGGGGATCCATCTAGAGTGCACCTGATTGATGATGTCCAGGTGACCGAGGGGTTATCGTATGAGGAGATTCCCATAGCGATAATCGATCGTCAGGTTAGGCGTCTGCGGACCAAGGACGTGGCTTCCGTCAAAGTCTTGTGGCGGAACGAGCTCAGGGAGGAGATGACGTGGGAAGCTGAGGAGGACATGAGGCAGAAGTATCCTCACATATTCCCCACACCTCCAGGTAACTCACTTTCCTACTTGTAAATTTTCATTTTCATATATGCCTAAGTGTTGTTTTGTGGCCGTGTGTGGCATTTGCAAATTGTTTAAGTTATGAAGAACCTTATCGTTATCTGTCTTGGGAAGGAACATTCGGGACGAATGTTTCTAAGGAGGGGAGAATGTTATACCCCGTATTTCCAGAGTATGTACGTAAGGGCGTACGTACAAAAGTTTAGTCTTAAAGTTAGGTTGGATGAATATACTTGTGCACAACTCACTAAAAGAATCGTTTTCCGACGAAACGTTTTACCAAACTTACGAAGGGAAAATTCTGGCTATGTCATTTATAATTTTTGCGGATTTTTCCGAGAGACGAAACATTTTGGACCAACGAGAGGGCGACACTTGTCACCCTCTAATTGGAGGATGTTTGGGCGGTAAAGGGGACGATTGGTGGCTTGTTTTGTCAAGGAGTTGGTAGGATATTTTTGTGTAGTAGATGGATAAGGACACTTGCGTAAATCCTCACCCTACACTTGTATAACACTTGGCTTCATCTTGGTCATTGGTTGGCCTATAAATACCCCTCTAACTTGAAGGTTTTCTTCATCCACAAATCAATTCTCCAAGTCTTGAAAAAATCCCTCCCCTCTCTTTTAAGCTTTTCGTCCAAGGCTCTCCCCCCCTTCCTTGAGCCCTTAGCCGAAACCTACCCCCCCTCCCTTGGTAGAAAAGATGTCTTCCAAGTTTAAGTTACTATTCCAAAATACCCTAGCCCAAATCCCTTATAGTAGTTAAGTAGAAGTTGTTATAAACTTCTAAGGGTTTCTTGGAGCTATCGGAGCGTGCAATTAGGAGCTAAACCTTGCTCAGGATCGACGTTTATACTTGGATAATTTTTTGGCTTATCGAGGTAAATACTCTTGTCCTTCTATTGTAATTGGATATTACATATAAGAATAGCTAAGACTTGAGTATAATATACTTAGAAGGGTATTAAAGAAGAATAATTGAACTGTACTTGCATAGGACTGTTTTCACAGTAGACTTGAGTAGCTTGACGGGTAGGGAAGTGCTGCCCGATTTTCCGTAAAATAGAGAACCCTCTGTTTAGAATGACCTACAGAGTAGTCTAGACATTGATAGATGTCTTTGACTATTATAGGCTGACACTCTGCGCGCGACATATTCGACTTGGCAGGTGGATTTCGCCGAGAAGGTATGTGATTCTTCCTATACTCTTGAGCATGATATTTTAAATATATATATAGTACGGTAGACGTACGTGTGTTAACTGGATAATAATTACGGCAATGTCTTTTGACTTAAGCCTGAATAATACTTACGGCAATGTCTTGTGACTTAAGCCTGAATAATAAGGATCTTGAAGCATTTCAAAAGAATACCGAATCATTTTTAACAAAAGAGAAATATTTGGTTTTTAAACAAAAAGCTTAAAGAGTTATACTAGCTTTATGGGAAGTTAGGTATAACAACTTAAGAAAGATAAAAGGAACTGTTTACTTATTTGTTTATAAAAACCTTGTATTGATTTCTGTAAGGTGTAGTAAGATTGTTTGAAAAGTAGACATATTATGATGCTACGTGTGTTAGTGTCTTGTGATGTGGTGAAAGGGGGTCATTCTTGTTGTCTTACGTTGCTAAGCGGTAAGTCAGTTGTACTGTTATTATATCACCTACCCCCTTGACTTGTTATACCGAGGGCTTGCCACCCTTGATGCGGGTCTATACGGCCTATGCGGTCTGTGTGACTATGCGAGTCGCGGAGTTCCGAGATTGATCATTCCGGTGTTTTATCCCGACGCGGGATGCCCTATGCGATGCAATGTGACTATGCGGTCTATTGAGACTATGCGGACTGCGGGAGTCCAGGAGGGTACCGGGGTTAGCTACCCCCGATGCGAGGAATACCTCATGCGGGTCTGTGTGTGACCTATGCGGACTGCGGAAGTCCAGGATTAGGCACGCATAATGATACTATGGGCGATTGGCCTTGCCCGATCATTCGCGCCTAGAAAAGACACTACGATTTACCTATTATTATTCTTATTTGTGATATGGCATTATGTGCAATTGAACTGATTGTATTTGCAAATGGTTTTAAATACTTTGATGTCATTTAAGTACTTTACAGTTTCACATACTTGGTACGTGTTGTACTGACCTCCTTCGGGGCTGCGTTAAATGCCGCAGTAAGGGCAAGCAGGTGCTAGATCCACATCCTTAGGATCTTTTTGCTTTGGTGTCAGGAGCTCCATCTTCTCCGGAGGCTCGACTTTTGGGTATGATCTCCCTGTTGTTGTATATAGTTTTGTACATTCAGGGTATGGCGGGGCCCTATCCCGCCATAGTTGTTTATCTTCTTAGAGGTCTGTAGTCCTATTGTACAGTTGGGATGTAACTGCAAAACTATGGTTATATATATATGCCGAAAGACGACATTTTCTCACAAAAAACTGTGTCTCATTTTACAACTGTTTCATGTCTTGTTTTTATATTCCGCTGATTACTCTGATGTATGACTACTTGGGTGCCCGGGTAAGGCACCAGTCACGGGCCCCGGAACGAGTCGTGACAATTCTATTCTTTAATATCCTTCTATATCTTATACTCAAGTCTTAACTATTCTTATATGTAATATCCAATTACAATAGAAGGACAAGAGTATTTACCTCGATAAGCCCAAAATTATCCAAGTTAAATGTCGATCCTGAGCAAGGTTTAGCTCCTAATTTGCACGCTCCGATAGCTCCAAGAAACCCTTAGAAGTTTCTAACAACTTCTACTTAAATACTAAAATGGATTTGGGGCTAGGGTATTTTGGAATAGTAACTATACTTGGAAGACAACTTTCTACCAAGGGGACTCGGCCAGCCACTAGGCTAGAGGGGGGAGAGGGGTGTTTCGGATAGGGCTTCCAAGATGGGGGGAGAAGGCTTTGGACGAGAGAGCAACTAAGGGGGAGGGAGTTTTTAAGACTTGGAAAGTTGATTTGTGGATGAAGAATTCATCAACTCAAGGGGGTATTTATAGGGCTTTCAAGGGCCAAGATGAAGCTAAGTGGTAGGCAAGTGTAAGGTGGAGATTTGCACAAGTGCACCCTAGCCCTACTCCACAAATCACTCAACAAACATTGACCCAAGTTTTAGGCCCCAAAACCATGCCAATCGTCCAAGGCATTTGCCCCCTTGGTCGTCCACTTGAGGGTGACAAGTGTCACCCTCTCGTTGGTCCAAAATGTTTCATCTCTCGGAAAAATCCGCAAAAATTATAAATGACATAGCCGTAATTTTCCCTACGCAAGTTTTGGAAAACGTTTCGTCGGAAAACCATTCGTTTCGTGAGTTGTGCCCAAATTTTGCCCATAGTGCCTTTCTTAAGGCTAAACTTTTGTACGTACGCCCTTACGTACATACTCTGGAAATACGGGGTATAACAGCCATACCCCTGAATGTACAAGTAACTACACTGACAGGGGACTATACCAAAGATAAGCCTCCGGAGAAACGGAGCTTCCCTGAACGCTGAACTGTGATCCTAAGAGCGAGGATCCACAACCGATGTACCTCTACCTGCGGCATGAACGCAAACCCGGGCGAGGTCGATAACAGTACCAAGTATGTGAAATCAGTAAATACTGTAAATGAAATCATAATAGTCTATATAAAGCAGGAGACATGTATGATAACCAAACTACAGTCCACAATATATAAACAGTCATGTCAAGTCAGGGACTCACGCCCTCAAAGTCATTACTCAAATATACAATGGGTCTCACGCCCACAACATCAATCATGCCCGTGGAATACCTTCCTCACTGCCGGCAGTCTATGATATAATCACACCAAGAAGTACACATGAACATCAGGTCCCACCTGTGTCATAACAACCGTACGGGGCAAGTACGAAGGCTAACTACCAGATACCAAGCCGCATCCTCGACGGACCGGGGCAAGTACGAAAGCCAACTACCAGATACCAAGGCCGTACCAACAAATCTACATAACCATACCACGAAGCTGACCCAGGGCAAGTACGAAAGCCAACTACCAGATACCAAGCCTGCGCCACGCAGCTGGCCGGGGCAAGTACGAAGACTAACTACCAGATACCAAGCCGGAATCACGAGACTTCGTCACTGTTATACCCCGTATTTCCAGAGTATGTACGTAAGGGCGTACGTACAAAAGTTTAGCCTTAGTTAGGCATAGGGGGGACGCAAAATTGTGCACACCTATAAAAAAGAATCGTTTTCCGACGAAACGTTTTCCAAACTTTGCGTAGGGAAAATTCCGGCTATGTCATTTATTATTTTTGCGGTTTTTTCCTAGAGATGAAATATTTTGGAACAACGAGAGGGTGACACTTGTCACCCTCAAGTGGACGGCAAAGGACTTGCCTTGGCACATTTTTTGTGCTAAGTTTTTGGTCAAGGAGTTGGTAGTATATTTGTGTAGTAGATGGATAAGGACACTTGCCTAAATCTCCACCTTACAATTGCCTACCACTTGGCTTCATCTTGGCCCTTGAAGACCCTATAAATACCCCCCTAAGTTGAAGAAGTTCTTCATCCACAAATTGTCTTCCAAGTCTCAAAATCCCCCTTCTCCCTTAAGAGCTCTCGTCCAAAGCTCTCTTCCCCCCCCCCCCCCTCTTGGAAGCCCTAGCCGAAACACTACCCCCCCTCTTGGTAGAAATACTCTCCAAGGGTTGTTACTATCCCCAAAAATACCTTAGCCAATCCCTTGTAGTATTTCCAAAGTTACCTCTATACTTAGAGTCCGAAAAATACTACTATACTTCCTTTAGCCACTAAACGAAACCCTAGGAGAAACTTCATTGTTAGTTGAAGTTGTAAGTAGAAGTTGTGTAGAAACTTCTAAGGGTTTCTTGGAGCGGATTGGAGCATTCATATTAGGAGCTAAACCTTGCTCAGGATCGACATTTATACTTGGATAATATTGGGCTTATAGAGGTAAATAATCTTATCCTTCTATTGTAATTGGAGAATACATACTGTAGAAGTACAGAAATAAGTATAAAACACATAGAAGGATATTAAAGAAGAGAATTGAACTGTAATTACACTGAAGGATAATACAGAAGAGTATTGAACTGAAATCACATCAGAAGTTTAATAAAGAAGAATTGAACTGTACTTACATAGGACTGTATTTACAGTAGACTTGTGTAGCTTGACGGGTAGGGAAGTGCTGCCCAAATTTCCGTAGAATAAAGAACCCTCTGCTTAGAATAGTCTACAGAGTAGTCTAGACATTGATAGACGTACCTGACTATTATAGGTTGATTCTCTGCGCGCGACATATTCGACTTGGCAGGTGGATTTCGCCGAGGAGGTATGTGATTCTCCCTATACTCTTGAGCATGATATTTTAAAATATATATATATAGTACGGTAGACGTACGTGTGTTAACTGGACGTAGTTTTACGGTAATGTCTTTTGACTTAAGCCTGAATAATAAGAATCTTGAAGTCTTTTCAAAAGAATTATAAATCATTTTTGAAAGAAGAATATTTGTTTTTAAACAAAAGCTTAAGAGTTATACTAGCTTTATGGGAAGTTAGGTATAACGACTTAAGAAAGATAAAAGGAACAGTTTACTTATGTGTTTATGAAAGACTTGTATTGATTCTGGAAAGTATAATAAGATGGTTTGTTGAGTAGATATATTGTGATTGTATGTGTGTTAGTATCTTGTAAACGTTTGTGTAAAGAGGTTATTCTTATTGTGCTTATGTTGTTTAACGATAAGCTGTTACGTTAGTATTATATCACTCACCTCTTGACATGATACCGGGGGTTAAGTCGCCTCCGACGCGGTATAGCTCGACATAACTGTGTGACTATGATTCGAGAATACCACGCGGGTCCCGGCCTATGCGGAGCTACGAGAGTTCCAGGTTAGTGTGCGGTCCTTGTGGCCATGCGGTCTATGTGGCCATGCAGACTACGAGTCTAGGACGATGCCGAGGAGTAGCTACCCTCGATGCGGGGAATACCTCATGCGGGCCTACGTGAGTGGCCTATGCGATCGCGGAGTCCAGGATTAGGCATGCTTAATGATACTATGGGCGATTGGCCTTGCTTCGATCATTCGCAGCCTAGAAAGAGACCTGTTACAGTTTACCTCTTATTGCTCTTGTTTGTGATGTGACACTATGTGCGGTTACCTTGTTTGTTTCGTACTTATTTGTAAAACTGGTTTTAAATTGATATAATTTCATTTAAGTACTTTACAGTTTCACATACTTGGTACCTGTTGTACTGACCTCCTTCGGGGGCTGCGTTCATGCCGCAGGTAAGGGAAAGCAGGTGCTAGATCCGCATCCTTAGGATCTTTTGCTTTGGTGTCAGGAGCTTCATCTTCTCCAGAGGCTCGACTTTTGGGTATGATCTCCCTATTGTTGTAGATAGTTGTACATTCAGGGTATGGCGGGGCCCTGTCCCGCCATAGTTGTTTATCTTCTTAGAGGTCTGTAGTCCTATTGTACAGTTGGGATGTAACTGCCAGATTTTGGTTTATATATATATATGCCGAAAGGCGACATTTTTCTCAGATAAAACTGTGTCTCATTTTACAACTGTTTCATGTCTTGTTTTTATATTCCGCTGATTTTCTCTGATGTATGACTACTTGGGTGCCCGGGTAAGGCACCAGTCACGGGCCCCGGAACGGGTCGTGACAAAGTGGTATCAGAGCAGTTAATCCTCGGAAAGTGTCTACAGACCGTATCTAGTAGAGTCTTGATTATCGGTGTGTTGTGCACCACACCTATAATCAGGAGGCTATAGGATATTTAGGATTGGTTTCCATTCTTCTCACTCTGAGATCGTGCCTTAGAGCTGTGTTATAAGTTGGACCCCTCTAACGTATTCCTTTTCTGTAACAGTTATGCCTCCACGTAAGGCAACCCGGGCCCAGAAGGGCAAGGCAGCCGAGGGAGCTGCTAGTAGGACACCGAGAGTCACGAGGGCTCAGGCCCAGTCTATACCCGAGACGGCGAGTTCCATGACGCCGCCGGCCCCAGCAGAGACCACAGTACCCGCACCTCCTGTCCCACAGCCTGGGGCAGAGGAGTTAGGGTACAAGGAGATGGCCCAGTTATTGGCCAGGATTGTGGCCAGACATGAGGATAGGCTGGATGCAGCAGTACCAGTTCCAGCAGTACCTGCGGTTCACCCGAGATCAGACAGTTTGAGGCTACGGGATTTTCTGAGTTGTAGCCCGCCAGAGTTCTACGGGTCGAGGCCTGAGGATGATCCGCAGGAGTTCATCCGTCAGTTACAGAGGATCATGCGGGTGATCAAGGCTTCAGAGACCGAGTCCGTGATCTTCGGTTCACATAGGCTGCGTGATACCGCAGTCGATTGGTTTGATTCGTGGGAGTTATCCCGGGGAGAGCACGCGTCCCCAGCTACTTGGGACGAGTTCTCGGAGGCCTTTCTCACTCACTTCTTGCCTCCACAGATGAGGAGGGCACGGGCCGACAGATTTTTGTTGCTGAGACAGAGAGGACGCACGCCAGGAGTACAACGCGTTGAGTTCAATTCGTTGGCTCGATATGTCCTGCTGCAGCGCATCCGGAGGACAGGGTGCATCGCTACGTCACCGGGCTAGATGATTATATGGCCGAGTCTTGTGCGGGTGTGGCTCTTTATCCAGACATGGACATTACCCGCATGCAGGCTCATGCACTTGGATGCGAGGAGCGTAGAGGCCGACGGGTTGACAGACAGCAGCAGAAGAAGGCCAGGACGGCAGGGTCTTTTGGTAGCTATCGGGGTGGACGGCCTCAGCAGCAGTCTAGATTTGCACCACAGCCAGCTCAGAGCACTCCTACACCGTCCTCAGGACAGCCAGGATATTCGAGGGCAGACCAGGGCCCCGGGACTTCAGACGTCCAGGGTAGCAGAGGTGCTAGCCGATCGGGACCACCCCCTCAGTGTGGCCGATGCGGTAGATCCCATTACGGGAATTGTGGTACTGCTCCGAGAGTTTGTTACAGTTGCGGCCAGTCGGGTCACTTTGCGAGAGCCTGTCCGACCAAGGGCAGCGCAGAGGGTAGGGGTCACCATGTGGTCTTTCACGGGTCTTCATCTCCTACAGTTACTCGCCCCGGAGGGCAGGGTACTCAGGGGCCAGCAGGTCGCGGCAGAGGTCGTGGTGCGGGTCCCAGTTCTAGCGGTCCTCAGAACCGCATATATGCCTTGTCCAGCCGGCAGGACCAGGAGGCCTCACCTGATGTCGTCACAGGTACTTTATCAGTTTCGTGTTGTGACGTGTATGCCTTGATAGATCCGGGTTCTACTCTGTCCTATATATCTCCCCTTGTTGCTAGTAGGATAGGGATAGAGCCTGAGTCCATAGACCCTTTCGAGGTAGCTACGCCAGTGGGTGATTCGGTGGTAGCTCGGCGGGTATATAGGGCTTGTCCAGTGACCTTATGCAGTCGTCAGACCCTAGCCGACTTGATAGAGCTGGACATGACTGATTTCGACGTGATCATGGGCATGGATTGGCTAGCTTCTTGCTATGCCAATGTAGACTGCAGGGAGAGAGTGGTACAGTTCGCTTTCTGGGAGCGGTTATTGAGTGGAGGAGAACACCGTGTCGCCGGGTAGGTTTATTTCTTACCTCAAGGCTAGGAAGATGGTGTAAGGGGTATATCTACCATCTCGTTACTGCTTGATACCGAGGTCGCAGCGCGATTTTCGCCGATTCCAGTGAGTCGTGAGTTCCCGACGTGTTTCCGCACGACCTCCGGGTATCCTCCCGAGAGGAGATAGAGTTTTGTATCGATGTTTGCGGACACTACCTATTTCCATTCCGCCATACGAATGACACCGCCGAGTTGAGAGAGTCAAGGACCACCGAGAGATTTGTTGGAGAAGGGCTTCATCAGGCCTAGTGTTTCTCCCTGGGGAGCGCCGGTATTGTTCGTGAAGAAGAAGGACGGGACGCTGCGCATGTGTGTTGATTACAGGCAGTTGAACAAGGTGACCATTAAGAACAGATACCCCCTTCCCAGGATTGATGATTTGTTCGATCAGTTGAAGGGTGCTAGATGTTTTTCCAAGATTGATCTGCGATCGGGCTATCATCAGGTGTGAGTTAGAGAGTCGGACATCCCTAGGACTGCATTACGGACCCGGTACGGGCACTATGAGTTTAGGGTTATGTCGTTCGGTTTGACTAATGCTCCGGCGGTATTCATGGATTTGATGAACCGAGTGTTCAAGCCATTTTTGAACACGTTTGTGATAGTGTTCATCGATGACATCTTGGTTTATTCCCGCTCAGAGCCGGAGCATGCGGAGCATTTGGCGACTTGAGAGTTCTCCAGACCAGCGAGACGCCAAGTTTTCAAGTGTGAGTTCGTTGACTTCGTGGCTTTTCGGGCATATTGTGGGCTGATGGTATTCGTGGATACGCCAAGATCGAGGCGATCGAGTTGGCCTCGACCTACTACTCCGGCTGAGGTGCGCTAGCTCGGGCCTTGCAGGTTATTATCGGCGGTTCGTAGAGAAGTTTGCTTCTATCTCTACCCCATTGACTAGGCTGACTCAGAAGGCAGCTATGTTTCAGTGGACTGATGCTTGTGAGCAGGGTTTCAAGTTACTGAAGGAGAGACTGACGACCGCCCCCGTTCTTACTCTTACAGAGGGTCCAGACGGCTATGTCGTGTATTGTGATGCGTCAGGCATCGGGTTGGGATGTGTGTTGATGCAGCAGGGCAAGGTTATAGCGTACGCATCCCGACAGCTTAAGAAACATGAGAGGAACTACCCTACCCATGATTTGGAGTTGGCAGCGGTGATTCACGCCTTGAAGATCTGGAGGCACTATTTGTATGGGGTTCATGTGGATATTTATACAGACCACAAGAGCCTCCAGTATATCTTCAGCCAAAGGGAGCTGAACTTACGACAGAGACGGTGGTTAGAGTTGCTTAAGGATTATGATGTCGATATCCTGTACCACCCGGTGAAGGCCAATGTTGTGGCAGATGCCCTTAGTCGTAGGTCGATGGGTAGCCTATCAGATGTGCAGCCGGAGAGGAGGGGCATGGTTCGCGATTTGCATCAGTTAGCGAGCCTTGGTGTCCGTTTGATTGATTATGATAGCAGTGGAGTTCGAGTTCGAGAGGTTGTCGAGTCTTCCATCGTCGAGGAGGTGAAGAGGCAACAGTTTGAGGATCCGGTTTTGATGCGGTACCGTGATACGGCTCTTCGTGAGGGGAAGGGTCCTTTTGAGGTAGCACCTGATAGGGTGCTAAGGTTCAAGGGCAGGTTGTGTGTTCCGGATATTGCAGACTTCGCAGCAGTTCTAGGGAAGCACACAACGACGTTACTCTATCCATCCGGTCGACTAAGATGTACCACGACCTCGATCCGTGTATTGGTGGGATGGCTTGAAGAGGACGCTGCGAGTTTGTGGCTCGCCCGTGTTGTCGCAGTGAAGGTAGAGCACCGAGGCCCGGTGGTTTGTTGCACGATAGAGATCCCGACCGGAAGTGGGAGGTGATCAACATGGACTTTATCACGTGATTACCTCGCACTCGGAGGAAGCATGATTCTATCCGGTTATCGTCGACAGTCGACGAAATCAGCCCACTTTCTTCCCGTCAGACGACTTTTTCTACCGAGGATTATGCCGACTTTACATCCGAGAGATCGCCGATCGCATGAGTCCCTATTTCTATCATATCGCATGCAGGAGCCCGATTTACTAACTTCCGGAGGTCCTTCCGAAGGGTTTAGGGACGCAGTGAGCTCGAGCATCGCATTCCATCCTCGCAGCAGACGGACAGCAGAGCGCACTATCCGCACTCGAGGATATCGCGAGCCTGTGTTATTGACTTCGTGGGTAGCCGGGAGGATCATTTGCCTCTAATTGAGTTTGCGATAATAATAGCTACCACTCCAGTTTTCGATGGCGCCCGAGGCCTTGTATGGGAGGAAGTGCAGATCGATAGGCTGGTTTGATGTGGACGATGTGCAGTTACTGGGACCTGATTTGGTGCAGCAGGCAGTGGATAAGGTGAAGCTTATCCAGAGCGGCCATCGACACCGAGTCGGCGTAAGTCATACGCAGATCATCGTCGTCGCATCCGGAGTTCGAGGTTGATGATTGGGTTTTCTGAAGGTGTCACCCATGAAGGGTGTGATGAGGTTCGGGAAGAAACTCACCAAGGTACATTGGGCCCTATCAGACTGCGCAGTGGTAGGCAAGGTTGCTCTACGAGTTGGATCTGCCGTCCGATCCGAGGCGATGCATCCGGTGTTTCATGTTTCTATGCTGAGGAGATGTATCGGGGATCCATCTAGAGTGCACCCGATTGACGATGTCCAGGTGACCGAGGGGTTATCGTATGAGTAGATTCCCATAGCGATAATCGATCGTCAGGTTAGGCGTCTGCGGACCAAGAGCGTGGCTTCCGTCAAGGTCTTGTGGCGGAACGAGCTCAGGGAGGAGATGACGTGGGAAGCTGAGGAGGACATGAGGCAGAAGTATCCTCACCTATTCCCCACACCTCCAGATAACTCACTTTCCTACTTGTAAACTTTCATTGTCATATTTGCTTAAGTGTTGTATTGTGGCCATGTGTGGCAAACTGTTTAAGTAATGAAGAACCTTATCATTAACTGTCTTGGGAAGGAACATTCGGGATGAATGTTTCTAAGGAGGGGAGAATGTTATACCCCGTATTTCTAGAGTATGTACATAAGGGCGTACGTACAAAAGTTTAGCCTTAGTTAGGCATAGGGGGGACGAAAAATTGTGCACACCTATCAAAAAGAATCGTTTTCCGACGAAACGTTTTCCAAACTTTGCGTAGGGAAAATTCCGGCTATGTCATTTATTATTTTTGCGGATTTTTCCGAGAGATGAAATATTTTGGACCAACGAGAGGGTGACACTTGTCACCCTCAAGTGGACGGCAAAGGACTTGCCTTGGCACGTTTTTTGTGCTAAGTTTTTGGTCAAGGAGTTGGTAGGATATTTGTGTAGTAGATGGATAAGGACACTTGCCTAAATCTCCACCTTACACTTGCCTACCACTTGGCTTCATCTTGGCCCTTGAAGACCCTATAAATACCCCCCTAAGTTGAAGAAGTTCTTCATCCACAAATTGTCTTCCAAGTCTCAAAATCCCCCTTCTCCCTTAAGAGCTCTCGTCCAAAGCTCTCTTTCCCCCCCCCCCCCTCTTGGAAGCCCTAGCTGAAACACTACCCCCCCTCTTGGTAGAAATATTGTCCAAGGGTTGTTACTATACCCAAAAATACCTTAGCCAATCCCTTGTAGTATTTCCAAAGTTACCTCTATACTTAGAGTCCGAAAAATACTACTATACTTCCTTTAGCCACTAAACGAAACCCTAGGAGAAATTTCATTGTTGGTTGAAGTTGTAAGTAGAAGTTGTGTAGTAACTTCTAAGGGTTTCTTGGAGCGGATTGGAGCGTTCAGATTAGGAGCTAAACCTTGCTCAGGATCGACATTTATACATGGATAATATTGGGCTTATAGAGGTAAATAATCTTATCCTTCTATTGTAATTGGAGAATACATACTGTAGAAGTATAGAAATAAGCATAAAACACATAGAAGGATATTAAAGAAAAGAATTGAACTGTAATTACACTGAAGGATAATACAGAAGAGTATTGAACTGAAATCACATCAGAAGTTTAATAAAGAAGAATTGAATCAGATTTCTTACATAGATCGTATTTACGTGAGACTTGTGTAGCTTGACGGGTAGGGAAGTGCTGCCCAAATTTCCGTAGAATAAAGAACCCTCTGCTTAGAATAGTCTACAGAGTAGTCTAGACATTGATAGACGTACCTGACTATTATAGGTTGATTCTCTGCGCGACATACTCGACTTGGCAGGTGGATTTCGCCGAGGAGGTATGTGATTCTCCCTATACTCTTGAGCATGATATTTTAAAATATATATATAGTACGGTAGACGTACGTGTGTTAACTGGACGTAGTTTTACGGTAATGTCTTTTGACTTAAGCCTGAATAGTAAGAATCTTGAAGTCTTTTCAAAAGAATTATAAATCATTTTTGAAAGAACAAGAATATTTGTTTTTAAAACAAAAAGCTTAAGAGTTATACTAGCTTTATGGGAAGTTAGGTATAACGACTTAAGAACGATAAAAGGAACAGTTTACTTATGTGTTTATGAAAGACTTGTATTGATTCTGGAAAGTATAATAATATGGTTTGTTGAGTAGATATATTGTGATGCTATGTGTGTTAGTAACTTGTAAACGTTTGTGTAAAGAGGTTATTCTTATTGTGCTTATGTTGTTTAACGATAAGCTGTTGCGTTAGTATTATATCACTCAACTCTTGACATGATAACGGGGTTGTCGCCTCCGACGCGGGTATAGCTCAGCGATGCGTGACTATGATTCGAGAATACCTCACGCGGGTCCCGGGGCCTATGCGGAGCTACGAGTTCCGTGTTAGTGCGATCCTTGTGGCCACGCGGTCTATGTGGCCACGCGACTACGAGTCGGGCAGATTTACGCCGAGGAGTAGCTACCCTCGATGCGGGAATACCTCACGCGCCTACGTGAGTGGCCTATGCGATCGCGGAGTCCGTGATTAGGAATGCTTAATGATACTATGGGTGATTGGCCTTGCTTCGATCATTCGCACCTAGAAAGAGACACATTACGCTTACCTCTTATTGCTCTTGTTTGTGATGGCACTATGCGCGTTACCTTGTTTGTTTCATACATATTTGTAAACCGGTTTTAAATTGATATGATTTCATTTAAGTACTTTACGCTTCACATACTTGGTACTGTTGTCGACCTCTTCGGGGCCGCTCATGCCGCAGTAAGGAAAGCAGGTGCTAGATCCGCATCCTTAGGATCTTTTGCTTTGGTGTCAGGAGCTCCATCTTCTCCGGAGGCTCGACTTTTGGGTATGATCTCCCTGTTGTTGTAGATAGTTGTACATTCAGGGTATAGCGGGGCCTGTCCCGCCATAGTTGTTTATCTTCTTAGAGGTCTGTAGTCCAATTGTACATTTGGGATGTAACTGCCAGATTTTGGTTTATATATATATATGCCGAAAGGCGACATTTTTCTCAGATAAAACTGTGTCTCATTTTACAACTGTTTCATGTCTTGTTTTTATATTCCGCTGATTTTCTCTGATGTATGACTACTTGGGTGCCCGGGTAAGGCACCAGTCACGGGCCCCGGAACGGGTCGTGACAGTCACAAAACTGAACGGGGCAAGTACGAAGGCCAACTACCAGATACCAAGCCGAAACAGCCACGACTTCGGGGCAAGTACGAGAGCCAACTACTAGATACCAAGCCGAATCAGTAAAACCTCATGGAGAGCTAGTCCATGGAATAATAATCCTAATGGAACCATACCCGTGGGCCACCCAACATGTCAGTAGGTCCATCAATCAAGAACAACATGACCGTCCCTCCATCGAGAGACGCGGTAACATAAGGATACAACACTTGCACAACAAGGCTATCACACGCAAACATAGGCAAGTTAGACACAACTCAAGGTACTTTCATTTTATGACAAAGTCCAGGTTTTGACCCCAAAGTACTACGTACGTTAAATTCTTTTTAAAAGATCCATTTCTTTTACAAAGGTCACCCGATACCCGTAGTATCAAAATAAAGTGACTAACATTTTAATTAAACCAAAACAACTTCCAAACTTTCCTTTTTAAACCAAATTAAGACAAAACCATTCCTTCTTTTTAGATCAAAACACTTCTTCTTTTAAAGTCAAGTTACCATTTTAAAACCAATGATAAAAACCATTCCTTTGTTTTCATAAAGTCGTTATAACTAACTTCCCATAAAGCTGTTATAACACTTTATGTTCTAAACCAAAAACTCTTCAATTCCACAAGTCTCCTTTCTTTTAAAACAACAACAAGTATTCTTTTAAAACCCAAATAACTTACTCTTTTCAAAACAAGTAACCTATACTTAAAATCAAGTTACTTCTCTTTTTCCGAAAACAAGTCGTTATAAGTCAAGTCTCTTATCTTTCAAGATCAAGTCTCTTAACTTTCAAAATCAATAAACCATTATTTTACCTACATAAAGTCGTTATAACTAACTTCCCATAAAGCTATTATAACACCTTATGTTTTAAACCAACCAAATCACTTAGCACATGTACGTCTACCGTACTACATAGTTCACAACAATCATGCTAGAAAAGATAGGAAGAGGTTCACATACCTCGCGACGATTATCGACAATTAGCAAAACGCTCCACAGTACTGTAACCCTGCTAGCCGTTTCCACTCTTCAAGTAGAATACGCTACTCGTAGTACTGAAACCTATAAAGGCCACAAAACGCCTATCAACTCCTAGATCTCCTCGTAGAATATTCTAACTACAAGATTCCCTATTCTACAGAAAATTCGGCAGCACCTCCCCCCCCCCGCAACCACATAAATCTCCTCCTCTACTCGTGCCCGCTAATGTGCCAACAACTCCTGGGAGAGGTCACACGCCTAACCTGACGTGTACAATTCTACTTCACAATAATACTACACAAGTCTCATCAGAACATACCCAATGTAAATACAGTTCAATCCTTTATAATCATCCTTCCAATATAATATACTCAAGTATAACTACTACAATATGTAATATCCAATTACAATAGGGGGACATAGATCATTACCTCGATAAGCCCAAAATTATCCAAGTTTATAAGTCGATCCTGAGCAACGTTTAGCTCCAATTCCTTACGCTCCAACCCGCCTCCAGCGACCTTAGAAGTTTCTAAACAACTTCTCTAAACACTTCAATCAAGCTTATGAAGATTTTTCTAGGGTTTCATTTTGCGACTTTTGGAAAAAGTAGTATTTCCGGGCTCCTAGTATTAAAACAACTTTGGAATACTACTAGGGATACTAGGCCAAGGTATTTGGGATTATACAATAATACTCCAAGTATTTCTACACAAGTGGGAAGGTGGACGAGAACAAGCTAAAAGGGAGGAGTATTTTGCTGAAAAAGCTTCTGTGGGATGAATATTATGCTTCAAGCTAAGGGGTATTTATAGAAGAATTAAGGGCCATGATCAAGTCAAGTGTATGGTCAAGATTGGGCCATGTGTGTGTGGGTCCCACCACACCACATGGCCAATGAAATTTCTAGACAAGTGGCTTGCCACTTGTTGGGCCATTTCGGCCAAGGGGAGCCACTTGTCCCTCCAATTTGGCCAAGTGACACGTGTCGCCCCCCGACTCGTCCAAAATATTTCGTCTTCCGAAAATATCCAAAATACCGAAAATCTCAAAACAAAGCTGCCCACAAAACAGAATTTCTCCCGTGGGCCCCACGTGACCATTTCCAAAATAAAATCTCAAAATTCTAATATAATCCAAGAAGTCCAAATACCAAACTGGGAATCCAATTCCCATTAACGAACCTTTTTTCACAAAAACCTAAACTTTTCCGTCGAAAAATCACATCTTTCTTTCTTTCCAAAATTTACATCAGTATTCTCGCACGTACATCCTCACATACATACCCCGAACTACGGGTATAACAATACTTTTCTACCATGGGATTTCATGAGACAACTAGGAAGGGGGTGTTCGCCGAGAGCTTCCTAAGGGGGTACTTGACTAAAACTACTAACATGGGAGGGATTTTGAGACTTGGAAAGTGTTTTAAGGGATGAAGATTTAGTCTTGCACTTGAGGGGTATTTATAGAACCACCAATGGTCTAGATTAAAACAAATGGATGGTGTAGATTGGGATCCATGTGAAGTAAGAGGTCTTCCAACCAAGTGTCCACCACAATTTTGGGACATATGTCCACCACAACATTGGGACATATGTCCCCCACAACCAAGAGCCATGTGGCCTCCACTAGCACACACAAAAAACGTCCACCACCTACCCTACCTACCCTCACTCACCCAAAGAAAATATCTTCCAAGACTTGATCATTTGACCTTGTCCACTTGGCCACATTTTCGTCCAACCCATGCCAACTAAGGGTGACACATGTCGCCCTCCTATTGGTCCAAAATATTTCGTCTCTCGGAAAAATCCGTAATCGGTTAAAATATTAAAAACGTAGAATTTCCTTCACAAGGTTCGGAATCTTTTCCGTCGAAAGTTCACAATTTCATCCTTAACCTAATTAGGGTTTGTAAAAATGTACGTACGTCCTTACATACATACTCTGGAAATACGGTGTATAACACTCTCTTAAGTCGTTATACCTAACTTCCCATAAAGCTAGTATAACTCTTAAGCTTTTAAAACCAAGTATTACTCTTCTTTCACAAACGATTCTTAATTCTTTTGAAATATTTCAAGATTCTTATTATTTAAAACTCAAGTCAAAAGACATCGAAGTAAAACCACGCTCGCTTAACACACGACGCTCACCGTACTATATATATTATTTTAAAATATCATGCTCAAGAGGATAGGAAGAATCACATACCTCCTCGGCGAAATCCACCTGCCAAGTCGAATATGTCGCGCGCAGAGTATCAACCTATAATAGTCAAATACGTCTATCAATGTCTAGACTACTCTGTAGAATATTCTAAGCAGAAGGTTCTTATTTCTACGGAAATTTGGGCAGCACTTCCCTACCCGACAAACTACACAAGTCTACTGTAAATACATCCCAATTTAAGTACAGTTCAATTCTCTTCTATTATACCATCCTTCTATATCTTATACTCAATTATAAACTACTATATGTAATTTCCAATTACAATAGAATGACAAAGATATTTACCTCGATAAGCCCAAAATTATCCAAGATTAAAGTCGATCCTGAGCAAGGTTTAGCTCCTATTCTCAGACGCCCAATTCGCTCAAGAAACCCTTAGAAGTTCTAAACAACTTCTACTTAATACTTCAACCAACTATGAAGATTTTCCTAGGGCTTCGTTTTGTGACTAAGGGATATAAAGTAGCATTTCCGGGCTTTTTGTATAGAGGTAACTTGGGAATACTACAAGGTATTTGGGCTAAGGTATTTTGGAATAACAACAATACTTGGAGAATATTTTTCTACCAAGGGGGGGGGGGTGTGTCTCGGCGAGAACACAAGGAGGGGGGGAGAGAGTGTTGGACGAGAGCCTTACTAAGGGGGAGGGAGTTTTGAGACTTGGAAAAATGTTTAAGGGATGAAGAATAAGTCTTGAACTTAAGGGGTATTTATAGGCCAATCAATGGCCAAGATCAAAGCAAGTGGAGGGTGAAGATTTGGACAAGTGTTGTGTGGGTCCCACCTTATCTATCTACTCCACAAATATCTACAAAATATTGACCAAATGTTTTAGGGCTTTAAAATGAAAAAAACTTGCCAACTATTTCGTCCACCAATCCGCCCACTTGAGGGTGACACATGTCGCCCTCTCGTTGGTCCAAAATATTTCATCTCTCGGAAAAATACAAAATAAATAAATTCCTGAAAACGTAAAATTCCTTTACAAGGTTCGGAAAATTTTCCGTCGGAAAAACAAATCTTTTTCGTGGATGTGCACAATTTCGTCCTTAACAATAATTCGGGCTTACAAAATTGTGCGTACGTCCTTACATACATACTCTGGAAATACGGGGTATAACATTCTCCCCTCCTTAGAAACATTCGTCCCGAATGTTCCTTCTCAAGACAGATAACGATAATATTCCTCATAGCTTAACCAGTTTGCAAGTGCCACACAGGGCCACAATACAACACGCGCAAAAAAAATTACTTACATCCAAGTCCACGAGGAATCACCTCTAACATCACAAAAGCTCCCACCCAAAGTCTAAAAGATACTCCCTTCGCACCTTTACTTCCCATAAGAATGATCGCTTCTATTCTCTTAACACATGTTCACTTCTTCCCTTACTCGTCGTACCCTCCTCGTACACTCGAACTCTTCCTAATAAACTTACCACATTTATGTTATTGCTTCAGTTTCCAAAATCTCGGGGTCACTATCTCCAACTTGGTCATCATTAACCGGGAACACTCTGGATGGATCTCCGATACTTTTTCGAACATAGCAACATGAAAGACCGGTCGTACTGCTTCCTAAGTCGGATGGCAATGCTAACTTATAGGCAACCTGGCCTATTCTTCACATGATCTGAAAAGGCCCAAAGTAACTCGGGCTAAGTTTCCCCTGCTTTCCAAATCTCGTCACACCCTTCCGGGGTGGTACCTTCAAGAAGACCGACCGTCAACCTGAACTCCAAGTATCGACGCAGATTATCCGCACGACTCATGTTGACTCGAGTCACCAATAACCTCTCCTGGATAAGCTTCACCCTATCCACATCCTGCTGAATCAAGTATGAACCAACTATCTGAACCTTGCCAACATCGAACCAATCGACCGGCAACCTACACTACCGCCCCTACAAGGCTTCATAAGGCGACATCCGAATACTGAAATGGTAGCTATTATAATACTCACTCAACAAGAGGCGAATAATCCTTACAGCTACCTCTGAAAAATCAAAAACACCGGCCTGAGGGTGAATGCAATACTGAGACTCACCTGAGTTCCTAACCTTGCCTGGTAAAACCTCCAGAAAAATAAATAGCCGTAACCTGGGCTCCACTGCCTGTCATAAGGTGAAAGTAGGCACCCCGTGCAGCCTTACAACCTTCCCGATATATAACATCTCGCATCACCCTCTGCCGAGTAAACGGTCCTGACTGAAAGACAAGATGGGCTGACCTCATCGGCCCGACTTCTGGTCGAACTCACTCACGAACTCGTACGATGGTTAACTAAACTTGGGCCTAACACCCTCGTGACCCTAACACAAAGCGGGACCACCACAATTTTTCCTTACTTCAAACCGGGCTGTGGGTTGACCCGCAATCTGGCCTCAACCCGACCCATTTATTGCGCCAAGCTCTTGTTTCCCGATCCGGAACAATCTCACTAATCAAGTCACGAAAACCTAGTGGTCGCCTTAGCTCAACTACCCTATTTCATTTCACACCACTCAGGGACTTATCTCACAAATATATCTCACGTATACTATGCACTCCGATAAGGGTCAAACATAAAAATAAATCTTTTACTCAAGATGGCCTCGCCTCTAAGGTCTCCACGTATAATATCCTAAAGCTCACAATTTCCCTGTCCCCAATCTTACCCTTCTAACTAACCATGTTTTTTAAACACAATTTTTAACATAATGCTATCTGAACATAACACTTAAGATATATTCATCTTATCACACATACTAATCTCTAGAGGGTTAAGGATATACATGTATCTACTGCTTCACTCCCCTTTGTCGTTCTAATCAATCCTGCCCTGTTGGGCGCATAGCTAGGGAAGGTGATGAACTAGCCACTGATCCTGAAGGCTGAGTCTCTACATCCGCGCCACCTCTGGTCGGACAATTTCTCGCAAAATGGCCCTGCTGGCCGCAAGCATAACAAGTTGTCGAAGAAGTACGACACTCCCCACAATGACACCTACCACAACGGCCACACCGAGGTGGGGGTGGCCTTCTCTGGCTAACATCCCTTCCTCTCCGAACCACTGAATCCACAACTGATCTAGTAGGCTGAGTCCTCCTGCTTGCATCCCTCCTACTTGAACATTCTCTCGTCACATGGCCCTGACGGCCGCAGGTAAAACAAGCACCAACAAAAATACGACATTCCCCGGGATGACGTCTGCCACACCGCGAACACCGAGGAAAATCAATCCGGTGGCCGGAACCTACGTGTATCGCGGAACCGAAGCCTCGAGCTCGACCAACTCTCGCATACCCCGAACGCCCCAAGTTCGCGAGGACCACTCAGACTAGGGAGGCGATAACCACCACCGGTAGGTCCGCCGAAAGTTACCAAAAGGACCTGCTGCTCGCCTCTTCGCCGATCTTGGTTAACCCGTCGATCCTCACGTTTCTCGACTGCGCATAAGCCCATACGCAGGCCATGCTCATTCCTGACTGAAGAGCTACTCTTGCACAACCCTCTCTTAGATAGTCATCAAGACCCGTGATAAATCGGTACATAATATACTCTCTAGTTGCTAAATCCCTAGCTAGTAACAGGGTCGTCTCCTTGCAATCCATACTTTCTGCTACTGGTCGTGGAACTGAAGGTTCAAATATCATGGCCGCAGTAGGAACTGCTGCCGCTGTGCTAGACTGGGTGGCGACGTCGCAGAACTCCCCGAATGAAGCACCACCTCAGGTGATGATTGGGCCTGTGCCCTCGTAACCCTCTGTGCTCTACTCGCAGCTCCCTCGGCTGCCTTGCCCTTCTGGGCCCGGGTTGCCTTGCGTGGAGGCATAACTGGTAAGGGAAAGAAATACGTTAGAGGGGTCCAACTTATAACACAACTCTAAGGCACGATCTCAGAGTGAGAAGAATGGAAAACAATCCTAAAGATCCTATAGCCTCCTGATTATTGATGTGGTGCACAACACACCGATAATCAGGACTCTACTAGATACGGTCTATAGACACTTTCCGAGGATTAACTGCTCTGATACCACTTTTGTCACGACCCGAACCCGGGCCCGTGACTGGTGCCTTACCCGGGCACCCAAGTAGACATACATCAGAGTAACCAGCGGAATATAAAACAAGACATGAAACAATATGAAGTGAGAAATAGTTTATCTGAGAAAAGTTGCCTTTCGGCATATATATATAAACTTGAATAGTTACATCCCTTTTACAAACCCTGCCTACAACAGTACTACAGACCTCTAAGAATGTTATAACAACAATGGTGGGACAGGGCCCCGCCATACCCCTGAATGTAAGTACCTACAACGACAGGGGACTATACCAAAGATAAGCCTCCGGAGACACGGAGCTTCTCAAAACGATGAACTGTGACCCTATGAGCGAGGATCAACAACTGGTGTACCTCTACATACGGCATGAACGCAGCCTCAAGGAGGTCGATAACAGTACCAAGTATGTGAAATCAAAATATCAGAATAAAATCATAATAGTCTATATAAACAGAAGACATATATGATAACCAATTCACGATACACAATATGTAAGCAGTCATGTCAAGTCAGGGACTCACGCCCTTAAGGTCATCACTCAAATATAACCATGGGTCTCATGCCCACAATATCAATCATGCCCGTGGAACTCCTTCCTCACTGCCGACAGTCCATGATATAAAAACACCAAGGAATACACATGAACACCAGGTCCCACCTGTGTCATAATAAAACTGTACGGGGTAAGTACGAAGGCATAGCCGACTACTAAAACCCACAGTACCAACAATGCTATAAAACTGTATCACGAGGTCTTTCTAGACCGCGCCACATGATTGAAGCTGGCCACTCGCCCTCAGTATCAATGTGCGCGTCAAATCCTGGAACTCACCGCAGCTCCGCATAGGCCACCTAGGCCCGCATGAGGTATTCCCCGCATCGAGGGTAGCTACTCCTCGGTATCGTCCTGGACTCTCGTAGTCCGCATGGCCACATAGACCGCATGAGGTATTCCCCGCACACTAACCTGGAACTCTCGTAGCTCCGCATAGGTCCCCTGGACCCGCATGAGGCATCCTCGTGACGGGGCAGCTTAACCCCCGGTATATCATGTCAAGAGGTGAGTGGTACAATACTAACATAACGGCTTATCGTTAAACAACATAAGCACAATCAAGGGAAACCCCTTTACGCAAATATCACAAGACACTAACACACGTAGCATCCTAACATGTTTACTTATCAAACCAACAAGAAAGTATTACAAGGCTATCACAAACCAACATAGTCAAGTTATTCACACAAGGTACTTTCTATTTTATGTCAACAAGTTCGGGTTTTTATCCCCAAAGTACTTCATACATTAACTCTTCAAAAAGATCTGTTTCTTTCACAAGAGTCACACGATACCCGTAGTATAAAAAAATAGAGGGACTATCTTTTTAATTAAACCAAAACAATTTCCCTACCTTCTTTTTGAACCAACTTAAGACAAAAGCATGCCTTCCTTTTTAAACGAAAACACTTCAAATTTTCAAGTCTTTGTCTTTTATAAATCAAGTCCTTACTTTGAAATTTTAAGAAAATCAAAACTTGTTTATTAATGATCTTATTAAAGCAGCCATGATCTAGGAAATGTAATACAATTTTGTCTTATCTTAGCTTCTACGCAGATGGAGGTTTCTACTGGTTTTAATAATACTTAATTACTCAATACATTTTCCTTTATTAGCGCTGCAGTGGTTTGTTCGATACTTATTCTCATTTCCGAAATCAATACAAGGCTTTCATAAACAATTAAGTAAACCGTTCATTTTATCTCTCTTAAGTCGTTATACCTAACTTCCCATAAAGCTAACATAACTCTTAAGCTTTTAAAACCAAGTATTACACTTCTTTCACAAACGATTCTTAATTCTTTTGAAATACTTCAAGATTCTTATTATTTAAAACTCAAGTCAAAAGACATCGAAGTAAAACCACGTTCAGTTAACACACGTACGTCTACCGTACTATATATATTCTTTTAAAATATCATGCTCAAGAGGATAGGAAGAATCACATACCTCCTCGGCGAAATCCACCTGCCAAGTCGAATATGTCGCGCGCAGAGTATCAACCTATAATAGTCAAATACGTCTATCAACGTCTAGACTACTCTGTAGAATATTCTAAGCATAAGGTTCTTATTTCTACGGAAATTTGGGCAGCACTTCCCTACCCGACAAACTACACAAGCCTACTGTAAATACAACCCAATGTAAGTACAGTTCAATTCTCTTCTATTATACCATCCTTCTATATCTTATACTCAATTATAAACTACTATATGTAATTTCCAATTACAATAGAAGGACAAAGATATTTACCTCGATAAGCCCAAAATTTTCCAAGATTAAAGTCGATCCTGAGCAAGGTTTAGCTCTTATTCTGTACGCTCCAATTCGCTCCAAGAAACCCTTAGAAGTTCTAAACAACTTCTACTTAATACTTCAACCAACTATGAAGATTTTCCTAGGGCTTCGTTTTGTGACTAAGGGATATAAAGTAGCATTTCCGGGCTTTTTGTATAGAGGTAACTTGGGAATACTACAAGGTATTTGGGCTAAGGTATTTTGGAATAACAACAATACTTGGAGAATATTTTTCTACCATGGGGTGTGTCTCATGAGAACACACGGAGGGGGGGGAGAGTGTTGGACGAGAGCCTTACTAAGGGGGAGGGAGTTTTGAGACTTGGAAAAATGTTTAAGGGATGAAGAATAAGTCTTGAACTTAAGCGGTATTTATAGGCCAATCAATGGCCAAGATCAAAGCAAGTGGAGGGTGAAGATTTGGACAAGTGCTGTGTGGGTCCCACCTTATCTATCTACTCCACAAATATCTACAAAACATTGACCAAATGTTTTAGGGCTTTAAAATGAAAAACGTACAACTATTTCGCCCACCAATCCGCCCACTGAGGTGACACATGTCGCCCTCTCGTTGGTCCAAAATATTTCATCTCTCGGAAAAATCCAAAATAAATAAATTCCTGAAAACGTAAAATTCCTTTACAAGGTTCGGAAAATTTTCCGTCGGAAAAACAAATCTTTTTCGTGGATGTGCACAATTTCGTCCTTAACAATAATCCGGGCTTACAAAATTGTACGTACGTCCTTACATACATACTCTGGAAATACGGGGTATAACAGAATAGGTCAGAGAGGATTCAACCTACTATGACAACTCTACTGCACGATCTCAGATAGAGAAGAATGGAAACCAATCCTAAATGTCCTGCAGCCTCCTGATTATAGATGTGGTGCACAACACACCGATAATCAAGACTCTACTAGACACGGTATGTAGACACTTTCCGAGGACTAACTGCTCTGATACCACTTTTGTCACGACCCGACCCCGGGACCGCGACTGGTGCCCTACCTGGGCACCCTTACAAGTATACATCAGATATAATCAGCGGAACATACATGAAACTTATACAATAAATCAACAGAAATAAAATCAATAGGTTAGCCGATGAGGCTACCTCCCTGAATATATAAAACAAAACATAACCGAAGCAGTTGCCTCATTTCCTTTACAAACTGACCCACAACATGCGACTACAGACCTCTAAGAGTTTTAACATAACAACTGTGGCGGGACAGGGCCCCGCCATACCCCTGAATATACATGAACCTACAACCTCAGGGAATCGTACCAAAAGACAAAGCCTCCGGAGAAATGGAGCTTTCCAAGAACTGAACAGTGATCCAAAGAGTGTGGATCAGCAAGCTATGTACCTAAACCTACGGCATGAACGCAGCCCCAAGGAGGTCGATTTAAATATGTACCAAGTATGTGAAATCAAAATATCAGAATGAAATCATAGCGATGCATAAAAGGCCGAGACATGTATGATAACCAAAATAACGATAATCGTGTCTTACCAAAGTGAAAGTAGTGAAAGTCGGGCTTTACCTTTTAAAGACTATTTCAACACATGAGCAATAGTCACATTGGCTACCGACACAAGCCCTCAAATATCATCACACGCCCAAGACGGTCTCAAGCCCACAATATCAAGCGTGCGTGGAATCACCCATCATCACGGCAGCTATAAGTGAAAAATATAACCATGTGACGCGCTGCGGAATCCTACCTCACCGCTGCAGACACCTACAACACATATATGTATCTATACCCCGCCTGGAATCCCCATCACCGCCGATCGTAAGTGTAACATATAACCATGTGACGCGTCGTGGCATCCTACCTCACCGCCGGCATACATATAAAACATATATATATATATATATATATATATATATATATATATAACGTGTCCGCATGCCCCGGAATCCCTCATCGTATAAGCATGGCCATAACATGCCCCCGGAATCCCTCATCGTAGGCGCAGGTCTTCATGGGGAGCTAGCCCATGGAGTAATAATATAACATGGTCGCATGCCCCGGAATCCCTCATCGTATAAGCATGGCCATGGGTAATAAAACACATCCGGGAATCTAACCTGCTTCCTGGTCGCATGCCCCGGAATCCCTCATCGTATAAGCATGGCCAAGATCAATCACAATGGAAACATACCCGTGGAATCCTCCGTCACTGCCGGTACCCCCAATAAATTCACAACAAGTCAGTCGGCCCTCCAACTGAGAGTCACGGCAATGTAAACATATAATACTTGCAATCAAGGCTATCACAAGCAAGCATAGGCAAGTTCATTAAATCTTTAGAATTTCATTTTTATATACTCAAGGCACTTTTTGTTTCACATAAAAATCCGGGAATTTAACCCAAAGTACTATGTACTTCCATTCTTTTCAAAAGATTCTTTTTCATATAAAATCCCAAGATACTAACACCCGTAGTATCAAGGCTTGTTTACATTTCACATAAGTCACTACACTTTTAGAAATACATTTCTCGCCTTCTAAATCAAGTGACCCTTACTTTAAAACTTTAAGCAAGTGATACCTTTAAATCAAATTGCCCTTCCTTATTTCAAGTTATTTCTTTGTTTACCATATTAGAGAAAACCATTCTCTTAACCTTCCATAAAGCCATTATAACCAACTTCCCATAAAGCCGTTATAACCCTTTATGGTTTTAGACAAACTCATTCCTTTTATAACCAATAGACTTATACTTTTAAAACCAAGTATCATATACTTTCAAATCAATTCTTAACTTTCAAAATACTTTAAGTCTCTTAACTTTTAGAAATCAAGTTTCTTAACATTTAAATCTCAAGTAACTCACACCTTTTAAAACAAGCTACTTCCCTTAAATCATGTCATTTCTTCCTTTAAGAATCAAGTTTCATTACTTGAAAATAAAGTCTCTCAACCTTTTATGAGTCTAAGGTTCACAGTCTTAAAACTTCATAACGTAAATTCTTTAAGTTAAGTACATATAACTTATGTGTGTGAGTAGATTATACTTGTTTATAACGATCTTATTAAAGCAGCCATGATCTAGAAAATGTAATACAATTTTGTCTTATCTTAGCTTCTATGCAGATGGAGAATTCTACTCATTTTAATATTATCAATTGTCATTACATTTTCTTTATTAACGCTGCAATGGCTTGTTCGATACTTATTCTCATTCGTGTTGTAAATTAGCCAAGTCAACTTGGCTCCAAATACCTCCTAATGATTCTTACCAACATCCCCCATAAGACTAGGTAAGAACTTAGGATAACTTAGACATAACATTTACATAGAGTAAATCACATACATACCTCTTAACTTCTAAGAGTATAAGGGAACATGAAATAATACCACATGTATATTCCATACATAGAATGATGCCAAAGGAAGGAAGAGATTCACATACCTCGCGACGATTATCGACAAGTAGCAAAATGCTCCAAAGTACTATAACCTTGCTAGCTTTTCCACCCTTCAAGTAGAATACGCTACTCCTAGTACTTCAACCTATAATGGTCATAATACGTCTATTAACTTCTTACTTCAAACGTAGAATATTCTAAGTGCTAAGTCACTAAATTCTACGGAAAATCGGACAACACTTCCTTTGTTTCTACATACTTTGCCACCTTTTTCAAGGCCGAATTCAATAACCAAACACGCCACATTTAAGGCTCAACAATGTAGTAAACAATAGGGGATTACACGCCTAACAAGACGTGTAAAATTCCGCCCCACAAATGATACAAAACAATCCAATAATACAATGTCATTCTCGGCTAAGGTGCAACAACATATCATCTTGTCCAATTTCTTTATATAACATGTGACGACTTAAACTAATAATCAACTTGAATTGTAATCTTAAGGGTTAAACATGCTAGTTTTCGGATTAGGGTTCCAATAGCCAATACACTTATCAAACTTCATACTAAATACCTCATGCTTGCTAATATCCATAACTACAATGATAAGTAATATTTAATAGCTAAAACGACAAGATTTTTACCTTTACAAGCCCTTATAAAATCCAAGATTCAAAGTCGTTCCTTAGCAATTGTTAGCTCCTTTCCTTATGTTCTAATCCGCTCCAAGCACTCCATAGAAGCTTATGAAGAACTCCTCTTCAAGTTTCATCTTCAAAGTTGAAGAACACCTTAGGGTTTCGCCTTGCGACTAACGTAAAAACGTCGTTTTTCCGGGATCTTTCTATTGAGATATCCTTACAATACCCCTAGGAACCTTGGGTTAAATTCTTGTGAATAATGGACCAAAATTACAAATTTTTATTGTGGAGAGGAGCTCAAACCCGAGAGCTATCTTGGCTAAGCTCAAAGTTTCTTGAAAATATTCTAAGTGTGAAGACTTGTCTTGCACTAGTGTGTATATATAATACAATGTAGGGTCTAGATTATAACACTTGTTAGGGTTGGATGGAAGAGATCAAGCCAAGTGGCCCTTGGACTTAGTCAACAATATCAAGCTCTTAAATTAGCAAGACTTGGTCATCTTAACATTGGCCAAAAGAGGGAAGACTAAGGCAGCAAAGCGCGGAGGTGCTGGAAAAACCTCCTTTGTTTCCTAATGAAAATACTTTGTTGGAATGTCCGCGGTCTTTGCGGACTAAGGGACAGGGCAGCCACGCAAGCTCTAGTGTGTAGTCTCACTAAACAGCATGATGTGGCATTGATTTGTCTTCTGGAAACAAAACTCTCTAAGGAAAGGATTGAGTCTTTCTCTTCTAAAAGATTCAAAGGTTGGAATTTATGCTCAAATCTGGAATTCATCGATGGTGGAAGAATGCTACTCTTGTGGGATCCCTCTAGGGTCTGTTGTGAAGTGCTTGGAATGGATTCTCAACATATCCATGTTCAGGCAAGTTGTAAGATTACTCAAGTGTCCTTCCTTGCAACATTCGTGTATCCGGTTTATAGCATCACGGATAGGAGGATCCTTTGGCATCACCTTTCTCACATGGGCATTGGCATCACTAAACCTTGGATGATTATGGGAGATTTCAACACTTACTGCTACCCTCAAGATAAGGCGGGAGGCCCTCCTCTAACGCCGTATGCACTTAAGGACCTTGGAGATTTCAGGAATGCTCATGGACTAGAAGACACTCCATCTTCCGGTTCTTTCTACACTTGGACAAATGGTTCGATTTGGTCCAAGCTTGATAGAGTAATGATGAATCAAAATTGGGGCGATTTGACCTTAGAATGCACAGCCAATTTCATGCCTATGGAACCTGTCTCGGACCACTGTCCCGTGATGGCTACGGTTATTGCATCCTATAATATTGGGAAGCGGCCTTTCAAGTTCATGAATATGTGGCTTTCTCACAAAGCTTTTGACAACATTATGACTTCATGCTGGAGACAAGACATTCTAGGTACTGCTCAATTCGTTCTAGCATCGAAACTGAAAGCCTTGAAACAACCACTGAGGGCATTGAATATAAGTGAGTTCGGCAGTATTGATCAAAGAGCGAAGGAGGCAAATATGGAGTTTAAGGAGGCTATTAGTGCACATATGGGAGACCCCTTTGATGAGGAGCTTAAATCCAATGTTAAGTCCTCAAGAGTTAAAGCCAACACCTTAATGGAAGCTGAGAGACATTTCATTAGGCAAAAGTCGAGACAGAAACACTTGATTGGAAGTGATAAATGCTCCAAATACTTCCATAGCTTGATCAAGAGAAGTAATGTCAAGAACTCCATCAACTTTCTTGTCAAAACTAATGGTGTTATCACTACATCACCAGGGGAGGTAAGAAAGCTTCTAGAGGAATTTTACAAGGATCTTCTTGGCACATCTCGACCCACATCGAACTTTGATCCTGAAGTGTGCAACTTTGGCCCGAAGCTAAGCGAAGAGGACAGTCTACAACTTTTGCACTTCGTATCCCCAAAGGAGATTTGGGAAGCTCTTTCTGATATTGGAAATGATAAAGCTCCTGGACCGGATGGGTATTCGGCAGCCTTCTTCAAGAATAGATGGAGAGATGTGGGACATGATGTAGTAAGAAGCGTGCAGGAGTTCTTCTCTTCAGGGGTTCTTTTGAAACAACTTAATCATACCATCATTGCCTTGCTGCCCAAGACCGATAGGGACCCTAAGGTAACTGATTTTAGGCCTATTGGATTGACTAATGTGGTCTATAAGATTATTACAAAGATTCTAGCTAACAGAATGGCAAAGATTCTTCCTTCTATCGTTGACAAATCACAAGGGGCTTTTGTGAAAGGGAGAAATATGATGGACAATGTCTATATAGCACAGGAGCTTGTGAGAGGATTTAATAGAGCTGCAGTCTCACCTAGTGCATGCTCATGGTGGATCTTAGGAAAGCTTTTGACACGGTCTCTTGGAGTTTCCTTGATTCAAGATAAGAGGCCTCAACTTTCGGACATATTTGTCAGGTGGATCATGGAGTGTGTTTGCTCAACGTCCTTCTCTCTTTCTATCAACGGTGAGTTGCATGGTTACTTCAAGGGTAAGCGCGGACTTAGACAAGGTGATCCTATGTCCCCAACGCTCTTTATCTTGTGTATGGATTACCTTTCGAGGATGCTTAAAATGAGGACTGAGGCTAGAGCTTTCTCTTATTATCCAAAATGTAAAAGGATGGGTATTACTCATCTTGCCTTTCATGACCTCATGCTCTTTGCCAAAGGTGATATTTCTTCTGTTGAGATTCTTATGAATCGTCTAGAGGAGTTGGAGGATGTCTCTGGTTAACTCTTAATCCATCCAAATCCTCCGTCTACTTAGCGAGTACATGATGAGGTACGTGATTTGATCTTGGCGTGTTGGATTCGGCATTGGTAGCTTTCCTGCAGTGCCAGGGATCCCTTTGTCCCAATTTCAGTCTCGTGGAACAATTTGGTCCTTTCACTAATGCTATTTCGAATTACATTCAGAAATGGGGACACCACACTCTTTCCTATGCGGGCAAGCTAGAGCTTATTAGGTCGATCATCCAAGGGTTGAGAGTTTTTGGTTCCGGCCCTTCCTATTCCGCCATCGTACTCAACAAGGTAAGGTCCGCAGATCCAGCTTCTTATGGGGTGAAACCACCAAGAGTTGCTTGGAGACCATTTGCCTGCCTCAATCGGAAGGAGGTTTGGGCCTTATGAATATCAAGGATTGGAACAATGCCCTGCTTTCCCGGCCTATATGGCAAACCACACGTGAGCGGACTCACTTTGGGTCAATGGATCAACTTTTATTTGAGAGCGCTTTTTGGGACTATGAGGTACGTCCTGAGACTCCCCTATTCGTAAAGATTTGCGGGATACGTGACAAACTTGTTTCCATCTTTGGCAGCCAGGAGTTGCAATTGATGGATTAGCAAAGTGTTGTACCAGCAGTAAATTTGATTCAAGCCTCAGATATGAGATCTTGCGCTCTAAGCAAGATAAAAGCCTTGGATGTCACAAATCTGGAGAGGATTCATCCCCTAAGTTCTCGTTCACCATGTGGATAAATTGTAGAAAGCGGTTAGCTACAAAGGACACCCTTTCCTATCTCAACTGGAGGATAAGTCTTGTGGGTTCTGGCAAGCAAATGAAACAAGGGAGCACCTCTTCACATGCCCTACACCCGCTTGATTTGGAAAAGCATAAGAGATCGGTTGGGAATTAAGAGAGAAATGACCACCATTGAAAGTTCTCTCAAATGGATTAAAAAGACTACCGCGAGCAGGCATCCGAGCAAAAGCAACCTTAATTGCCTTCTGCATTATGGTCATGAGATTTGGAGGACAAAGGAACACACCGCTCTTTGAAGGCACAAACTCACCTGTAAGAGGTCATTACCAAGATTAAAACAACATCCTATAGAGTACTCTATGATTTTATCCCTTCTTGTAATGGCACCTTCGAGTGACAACTCCTTACTCCCCCGTTTCTTCTTTAAATTACGTTGAGGACTGAGAACCCTCAATGATTGATTGTAGCCACTTTTCTTTCAGTTTCTAGTAATAATATTTGCGTTTACCTAAAAAAAAAAAAACATTGGCCAAAAGACCATTTTTCCCTTGCATTAATTCGACCAAGCCATGTGGGGGGGGGGGGGGTGCCACGTGTCACCCTCCCATTCGTCCATAAAATTCGGTAACCCTCGTGGGCCCCACAAAACGTAAAATTCCTCGGGTGGGCCCCACATGACCAAATCCGTAAAAATAAATTTCCGTAATGATAATAAGTTTCATACTCTTCAAATAATGCATTTTGAGAATCTAATTCTCACCACGAACATTTTTCCTTTCCGACGTTCGGAAGGTTTTCCGTCGAAAAAAACAATTCTTCCTTTCGTACCAATTTCAAGTCTTGAGTTCCTTACGTACATTCTCTTAAACATGCCATGGACTTACGGGGTGTAACAATAGTAACTCCAAGGTTTTGAAAACTGAAGCGATGACTGAAATGTGGTACGTGTACTAGAAAGAGTTCGGGTGTACGAGAAGGGTACGACGAGTAAGAAAGGGAGCGAACATGTGTTAAAAGAATGGAAGTGATTATTTATGTGAAGTGAAGGTGCGAAGAGAGTATCCTTTAGACCATGAGTGGGAGATAATAGTGATGTTATACACGTTAGAGGTGATTCCTCATTGGCTTGGATTTAAGTAGTGCGCGTGTGTTATATTATGGCCATGTGTGGCATAATTGGATTTGTAAGTATAGTAGTGAAGACTATACCGGCGCATGTATTTTTGGAGACTTAGAAGGAACATTCGGGACGAATGTTTCTAAGGGGGGAAGAATGTTACACCCCGTAGTTCCAGAGTATGTATGTGAGGACGTACGTACGAGAATATAACACTAAGTACGAAAGGGAAGAAAATATTGAATTTCCGACGGAAAATATTCCGAACCTCGTGAAGGAAAAAGGTTTATTATTGGGAATTAGAATCTCAATTTTGGTATTTAGACTTCTTGGAATATTAGAGAATAATGGAATTTTATTTCCAGAATTAGTCACGTGGGGCCCACGGGAGAAGTTTACGGTTTTGTGGGGCCCACATTATTTTCGAGATTTTGGCCAATATGGAAGTTTTTGGGAGATGAAAATATTTTGGACGAATAGGAGGGCGACATGTGTCACTCCAAGTGGGCCCATGTGGGGCGTGCAAGATGACAAGTTGGACAAGTCTTGTGTTAGATATTTTTGTGAGATATTTGTGTGGACAAGTGTCTTGTGGGACCCACACACACTTGTCCCTAATCTCATCCACGCACATGTTTTAATCCTAGCCGTTGGTGGTCTTATATCATCACACTAGTAGGATGAAATCTTCCACACTTAGAATTATTTCAAGACAACAAAAACTCTCTCCCTTTATATTTTGCTCTCGGCATTGGCCATATATCTTGACCAATTGTTGTCCAAAAATTCTTAAACTCTTAAGTGTGCTTCCTTGATGTGTTGGGAAGGTTGTTAACCAAGTGTTAGACAAGATTTCTATCACGACCCGACCTCGGGCCCGCGACTGGTGCCTTACCCCGGGCACCCTAGTGATAATACATCAGAGAAAATCAGCGAAAATAAAAACTCATATACATGAAACAATATAAAATAAGAAACAGGCTAACCAAAATGGTCACCTTTCTACATATATAACAAAACCTGAACAGTTACATCCTTTACAAGCCCAACTCACAACAGTACTACAGACCTCTAAGAGTTTTTATAACAACTATGACGGGACAGGGCCCCGCCATACCCCTGAATGTACAAGAACCTACAACCTCAGGAAATCATACCAAAAGATAAGCCTCCGGAGAAACAGAGCTTCCCAAAATGCAGAAATGTGACCCTAAGAGCGAGGATCAACAACCGGTGTACCTCTACCTGCGGCATGAACGCAGCCCCCCGAAGGAGGTCAGTACAACAGGTACCAAGTATGTGAAACTGAAAATACTGTAATGGAATCATAATAGTCTATATAAAACAGGAGACATGTATGAAAACCAAAATACAGTATACAAAGCCTGGTTAACAAGAAGAGTAATGAAAATCAATTTCATCTTTTAAAAGACCATTTCACAATATAAGCAGTCATGTCAAGTCAGGGACGCATGCCCTAAAAATCATTACTCAAATATAACCACGGGTCTCATGCCCACAATATCAAGCGTGCCCGTGGAATTCCTTCCTCACTGTCGGCAGGCGCCAATCTAATATATATCTACATATATATCATGCCCGCATCATGGTCGCATGCCCCCGGAATTCCTTCATCGGTGCAGACATGTCCATGGTGCAATAATAATAAACCGGGACTTTAACCCACTGCATGGCCGCATGCCCCCGGAATTCCTTCATCGGTGCAGACATGTCCATGTAACAATAATAATATGACCGGGAGTTTAACCCGCCGCATGGCAGCATGCCCCCGGAATTCCTTCATCGGTGCAGACATGTCTATGTAACAATAATAATATGACCGGGAGTTTAACCCGCCGCATGGCCGCATGCCCCCGAAATTCCTTCATCGGTGCAGACATGTCCATGTAACAATAATAATATGACCGGGAGTTTAACCCGCCGCATGGCCGCATGCCCCCGGAATTCCTTCATCGGTGGAGACATGTCCATGTAACAATAATAATATGACCGGGAGTTTAACCCGCCGCATGGCCGCATGCCCCCGGAATTCCTTCATCGGTGCAGACATGTCCGTATAACAACAAGATGACCGACCCTCTATTGAGAGACGCGGTAGCATAAGAATACAACCCTTGCACAACAAGGCTATCACAAGCAAGCACGGGCAAATTACCATACTTCTAGACTTTCATTAACATGTAAAACTGATTCACCATTTTCATAAACTCAAAGTACTTTCATTTTATGCCAACAATCCGGGTTTCTTCGTAGAATATTTCTAAGTATAAGGTTTCTTATTCTACGGTAAATTTGGCAGCATTTCCCCTGTATCTACATACTTCCCACCTTTTTCAAGGCCCGATATCAATAGCCAACATGCCACACTTAAGGCGCAATAATACAACAACTCAAAGGGGATCACACGCCTTACTGGACGTGTAAAATTCCGCCCCCACAATATACAAACAGTCAATTTCTTTTCAATCTTCTATCCACATATCATATACTCAATTATAAACTACTACAACATGTAATATCCAATTACAATAGAAGGACAAAGATCATTACCTCGATAAGCCCAAAAAATATCCAAGAACTTAAAGTCGCTCCTTAGCAAGTTTAGCTCAAAATCCTTACGTTCCAATCCGCTACACGCAACCCTTAGAAGCTCCTAACCAACTTCTCTTCAAGATTCAACTCCAAAAAGTGAAGAACACTTAGGTTCCAAACATAGCAACTTTCGGCCAAGGGAAGGTTTTAGGGCTAGGGGTGTGAAATCTTGCCTAACTCTTGGTTCACAATATTCCTAACACCTTAAGGAAGAACACTTAAAAGTTTAAGGTTTTTTTGGATAATGATTCATGTGATTGCCAAGAGCAACACTAGAGAAGGAGGGAGTATTTTGCTTTGGAAAATAATTCAAGTGTGGATGAAGTCTTGCAACAAGGGGGTATTTATAAGAAAACCAAGGGCTAGGATCAAAGCAAGTGTGTGGATGAGATTGGGGACAAGTGTGTGTGGGCCCCACAAGCCACTTGTCCAACACAAGGCTTGGGACACTTGGCTTGCCACATGGCAAAAGATTTCGGCCAAGGGCCACTTGTCCGCACCATTTCGGCCACATGACACCTAAGGGGGTGACACGTGTCACCCTCCAATTCGTCTAAAAATATTTCATCTTCCGGAAACATCCATATGGGCCAAAATCTCGAAAATAATGTGGGCCCCACAAAACCGTAAATTTTCCCCGTGGGCCTCACGTGACCAATTCCGGAAAATAAAATCCATAATTCTCTAATATTCCAAGAAGTCCAAATACCAAATCTGGGAATCCAATTCCCATTTACGAACTTTTTTCCTTCACAAAATCCGGAAAATTTTTGCATCAAAAAATCAAATCTTTCTTCCTTTCCAATCTTAATATTGTATTCTCGTACGTATGTCCTTACATACATACCCTGGAACTACGGGGTATAACATTCTTCCCCCCTTAGAAACATTCGTCCCGAATGTTCCTCCTAAGCCTCCAAACACACATGCGCCGGTATAGTCTTCACTAATATGCTTACAAAACCAATTATGCCACATATGGCCATAATATAACACACGCGCAATACTTAAATCCAAGCCAACGAGGAAACACCTCTAATGTGTATAACATCACTAATAACTCCCAACCATGGTCTAAAGGATACTCTCTTCGTACCTTTACTTCACAAAAATGATCACTTCCATACTTTTAACACATGTTCGCTTCTTTTCTTACTCATCGTACCTTTCTCGTACACCCGAACTCTTTCTAGCACACGTACCACATAAACACCGCTTCTGTTTTCAAAACTTTGGAGTTACTACCTCCAAACTTGGTCAATACTAGCTTCAATTTCCTTTAAGGCCATTATCGGCCTTCATGACCCGGTTCTGGTCGAACGCGTCTATAAACTCGTACAATGGTTACCTAAACTTGGGCCTTGCACCATCGTGACCCTATCACCTAGCGGGACCACCCCAAACTTACCCCACTGCATTCCGAGTTGCGGGTTGACCCGCGATTGGTCCTCAACCCGACCCATAATCGCACTAAATTCTCATTCCTGGTCCGGAACAAATCTCACTAATCAAGTCATGAAAGCCTATTGGTCTTCTTAGCTTAACTACCCACTTTTATTTCACACCACTCATGGACTTATCACCCTAATATACTCCACGTATACTATGTACTCCGACCAAGATCAATCGTAAAATCTTTTACTCAAGACAACCTTTCATCTAAGGTCTCCGTGGTTATCAAAATTCTAAGGCTCACAATTTCCATGTCCCCAAACTTACCCTTTTTTACTAACCAGGCTTTCTAAATCACAATTTACACAGAACTACCCGTACATAACACTTAACATGTAACCATCTTATTAACTCATACTTGTCTAAAAATGGGTTAAAGATATACCTGTGTTTATTGTTTCGCTTTCCGTTTGTTGCTCTAATCATAATCCTGCCCTGCATGGCGCATAGTTAGAGAAGGCGATGAACCAACCACTGATCCCGAAGGCTGAGCCTTAACATCTGCGCTACCTCTGGTCGGACAGTCCTTCGCCAAATGGCCCTGACGGCCGCAAGTATAACAGGCTCTCATAGCAGCACGACACTCCCCAAAATGGGGTCTACCACATCGACCACACCGAGGTAGGGGTGGCTTCATCTGGATAGCACCCCTTCTCCTCGAAACTCAGGCCACGACGCTCGAATATCCCGGATGTCTCAAGGCGTGGAGGACCACTCATCTTGGCGGAGGCGCATAACTAGCCTGCTGCTGAGGCGCCCCGCCTCGAAAGTTACCAAAGGACCCTGCTGTCTTGGCCTCTTACGCCGATCTCGGCCATTTCGCCGACTTCACGTTCTCGCCCCTGCAGATAAGCTCGCACGGGCAATGTCCATGCCCGACTGAAGATCTACTCCTGTACAACCATCTGCTAGATAATCATCAAGCCCCGTGACATATCGGTGTACTCTATCGCCGTATACGCGCTAGAGTGGGGCATACCGAGCTAATGAGTCGAACTCTATGTTGTACTCCCGAACCGTCCGCCCATTCTGTCTCAACATCAAAAAACTATCCACTCGGGCTCTCCTCATCTGTGGAGGCAAGAAGTGGTTAATAAACGCCTCCGAGAACTCGTCTCAACCAGCTGGAAATGCATGCTCCCCCCGGGACAATTCCCATGAATCAAACCAGTTGACTGCAATATCCCGCAGCCGATAAGAATCCAGCACCACCGACTCGGCCTCTGAGGCCTTAATCACTCTTATGATCTGTTGTAGCTGTCTAATAAACTCCTGAGGATCTTCCTCAATTCTCGATCCATAGAACTCTGGCGGACTGCAACTCAAGAAGTCTCGAAGCCTCAAACTATCAGCTCTAGGGTGTACCACCGGGACCACCGGCTCCCGTCTGTCCTCATGCCTCGCCACAATCCTAGCTAGTAACTGGGCCATCTCTTTGTAACCCATATCCTCGGCTCCTGGTCGTGGAACTGGAGGCTCAGATATCATGGCCTCAGTAGATACTGCTGCCGCTCCGCTAAACTCTACTGGGGTTGGCGGCGTCGCAGAACTCCCCGTATGAAGTACCACCTCAGGTAATGACTGGGCCTGTGCCCTCGTAACCCTCTGTGTTCTACTAGCAGCTCCCTCTGCTGCCTTGCCCTTCTGGGCCGCGGTTGCCTTGCGTGGAGGCATAACTGGTACATAAGAATACGTCAGAGGGAGTCCAACTTATAACACAGCTCTATCGCACGATCTCAGAGTGAGAAGAATGGAAACCAATCCTAAATATCCTGCAGCCTCCTAATTATAGGTGTGGTTCACAACACGCCGATAATCAAGACTCTACTAGATACGGTCTATAGACACTTTCTGAGGATTAACTGCTCTGATACCACTTTTGTCACGACCCGACCTCGGACCCTCGACTGGTGCCTTACCCCGGGCACCCTAGTGATAATACATCAGAGAAAATCAGTGAAAATAAAAACTCATAGACATGAAATAATATAAAATAAGAAACAGACTAACCAAAACGATCACTTTTCTGCATATATAACAAAACCTGAACAGTTACATCCTTTACAAGCCCAACTCACAACAATACTACAGACCTCTAAGAGTTTTTTTAACAACTATGACGGGACAGGGCCCCGCCATACCCCTGAATGTACAACAACCTACAACCTCAGGGAATCATACCAAAACATAAGCCTCCGGAGAAACGGAGCTTCCCAAAACGCAGAACTGTGACCCAAAGAGCGAGGATCAACAACCGGTGTACCTCTACCTGCGGCATGAACGCATCCCCCCGAAGGAGGTCAGTACAACAGGTACCAAGTATGTGAAACTGAAAATACTGTAATGGAATCATAACAGTCTATATAAAATAAGAGACATGTATGAAAACCAAAATATAGTATACAAAGCCTGGTTAACAAGAAGGGTAATGAAAATCAATTTCATCTTTTAAAAGACCATTTCACAATATAAGCAGTCATGTCAAGTCAGGGACGCATGCCCTAAAAATCATTACTCAAATATAACCACGGGTATCATGCCCACAATATCAAGCATGCCCGTGGAATTCCTTCCTTTCTGCCGGTAGGCACCAATGTAATATATATCTACATATATATCATGGCCGCATCATGGCCGCATGCCCCCGGAATTCCTTCATCGGTACAGACATGTCCATGGTGCAATAATAATAAACCGGAAGTTTAACCCGCTGCATGGCCGCATGCCCCCGGAATTCCTTCATCGGTGCAGACATGTCCATGTAACAATAATAATATGACCGGGAGTTTAACCCGCTGCATGTCCGCATGCCCCCGAAATTCCTTCATCGGTACAGATATGTCCATGTAACAATAATAATATGACCGGGAGTTTAACCCGCCGCATGGCCGCATGACCCCGGAATTCCTTCATCGGTGCAGACATGTCCATGCAACAATAATAATATGACCGGTAGTTTAACCCGACGCATGGCCTCATGCCCCCGGAATTCCTTCATCAGTGCAGATATGTCCATGTAACAACAAGATGACCGACCCTCTATTGAGAGACGCGGTAGCATAAGAATACAACCCTTGCACAACAAGGCTATCACAAGCAAGCACAGGCAAATTACCATACTTCTAGACTTTCATTAACATGTAAAACTGATTCACCATTTTCATAAACTCAAAGTACTTTCATTTTATGCCAACAATCCGGGTTTTAACCCCAAAGTGCTACATACTTCAATTCTTTTAAAAAGAGCCCCTTTTTAGTAAAAACCACACGATACTAATATTCGCAGTATCAAAACACATTCATGTTTAAATCAAGTACTTTATACTTTTTAAACCAAGTGGCTTACACTTTTAAAACAACGTCAAGTATACTTTTAAACCCCAAGTAACTTACTCTTTTAAGATCGAGGCACTCACACCTTTTAAAATCAAGCCACTTATACTTTTCCAATCAAGACAAGTTCAATATTTACAAACAAGTTACTTATACTTTTAAACTCACGTAACTTACTCTTTTCAAAAACAAGTGACCTATACTTTTAAATCAAGTTACTTATCCTTTCCCAAAATCAAGTCGTTTATAAGTCAAGTCTCTTATCTTTCAAGATCAATTCTCTTAACTTTCAAAATCAAGTCTCTTAACTTTTAGAATAACCAAACTATTCTTTTATCTTCATAAAGTCGCTATAACTAACTTCCCATAAAGCCATTATAACACTTTATGTTTTAAACCAACCAAGGACAACTACTCTCATTTCCGAAATCAAGATAACTTTATTCTTTTAAAGACCAAGTACCCATCTCTCACGAATGAGGTTTCACAACTTTTTTAACACAATTCAAGACCTTAACATTTCATATCAAGTCACTTAACCTTAGAATCAAGTTAAGGACACAAAAAGGAAATCAAACTCCTTTAACACACGTGCGTCTACCGCACTATATATTTCACAAATAATCATGCTCAAGAGAATAGGAAGAATCACATACCTCTTCGGCTTAATCCATAAGCCAAGTCGAGTATGCCGCGCGTAGAATATCCACCTATAATAACCACAATACATCTATCAACTTCTAGTTCTCTTCGTAGAATATTTCTAAGTATAAGGTTTCTTATTCTACGGTAAATTTGGCAGCATTTCCCCTGTATCTACATACTTCCCACCTTTTTCAAGGCCCGATATCAATAGCCAACATGCCACACTTAAGGCGCAATAATACAACAACTCAAAGGGGATCACACGCTTTACTGGACGTGTAAAATTCCGCCCCCACAATATACAAACAGTCAATTTCTTTTCAATCTTCTATCCACATATCATATACTCAATTATAAACTACTACAACATGTAATATCCAATTACAATAGAAGGACAAAGATCATTACCTCGATAAGCCCAAAAAATATCCAAGAACTTAAAGTCGCTCCTTAGCAAGTTTAGCTCAAAATCCTTACGTTCCAATCTGCTACACGCAACCCTTAGAAGCTCCTAACCAACTTCTCTTCAAGATTCAACTGCAAAAAGTGAAGAACACTTAGGTTCCAAACATAGCAACTTTTGGCCAAGGCAAGGTTTTAGGGCTAGGGGTGTGAAATCTTGCCTAACTCTTGGTTCACAATATTCCTAACATCTTAAGGAAGAACACTTAAAAGTTTAAGGTTTTTTTGGACAATGATTCATGTGATTGCCTAGAGCAACACTAGAGAAGGAGGGAGTATTTTACTTTGGAAAATAATTCAAGTGTGGATGAAGTCTTGCAACAAGGGGGTATTTATAAGAAAACCAAGGGCTAGGATCAAAGTAAGTGTGTGGATGAGATTGGGGACAAGTGTGTGGGGGCCCCACAAGCCACTTGTCCAATACAAGGCTTGGGACACTTGGCTTGCCACATGGCACAAGATTTCGGCCAAGGGCCACTTGTCCACACCATTTCGGCCACATGCCACCTAAGGGGGTGACACATGTCGCCCTCCAATTCGTCCAAAAATATTTCATCTTCCGGAAACATCCATATGGGCCAAAATCTCGAAAACAATGTGGGCCCCACAAAACTGTAAATTTTCCCCGTGGGCCCCACGTGACCAATTCCGGAAAATAAAATCCATAATTCTCTAATATTATAAGAAGTCCAAATACCAAATCTGGGAATCCAATTCCCATTTAGGAACCTTTTTCCTTCACAAAATCCGGAAAATTTTCTGTCGGAAAATCAAATCTTTCTTCCTTTCCAATCTTAATGTCGTATTCTCATACGTATGTCCTTACATACATACCCTGGAACTACGAGGTGTAACAATTTCACACCCCTAGCCTAAAAGTTACCCCTTGGCCGAATCTTGCAAGTTTGGAGCCTAAAGTGTTCTTCACTTTTTGAAGTTCGATCTTGAAGAGGATTTGGGTAGGAGCTTCTAAAGGTTGCTTGGAGCGGATTGGAACGTAAGGAATAGGAGCTAAGCGTGCTATAGATCGACTTTTAGTTCTTGGATTATTTTGGGCTTTTTGAGGTAATGAACTTTGTCCTCCTTGTGAAGTTGGATATTATATATGTTGGTTGTATATAAATAAGTATGTGATACATGGAAGGAATATGGAAAGGATTTGGACCTTGTTAAGTTGCTAAAATCGAGAAATTGGCATGCTAGCCATTAAAATGGTAAAAACGTTACCTATTACCTGTTGACAGTTAATAACAAAGTTATTATATCTTATATAAAGATTGGAATATAAGTTGGAAGATTAAAAAAGTAATTCCGGCATGCTAGCCGAAAATTGGATAAGTTTGATTGTAGTAGTTGGCCAAGAACACCAACTAACGGACTAATGGACTGTATTTACATTGGACTGTTTTTACTTTGGACTAATGGACTGTTTTGTATATTGTGGGGCAGAATTTTACACGTCCAGTTAGGCGTGTAATCCCCTTTGGTATTGTTGTGTTATTGCGCCTTAAATGTGGCATGTTGGTTATTGAATTTTGGACCTTGAAAAATGTGGAAAAGTACGTAAAAATAGGGGAAGTTCTACCCGATTTTCCGTAGAATAAGAGACCCTATACTTAGAAATATTCTACGAAGAAATCTAGACGTTGATAGACGTATTTGATTATTATAGGTTGATATTCTACGCGCGGCATATTCGACTTGGCAAGTGGATTAGCCGAGGAGGTATGTGATTCTTCCTATCCTCTTGAGCATGATGGTTGTGAAATATATAGTACGGTAGACGTACGTGTGTTAAATGGATTTGGTTTCACTTTGATGTCCTTGACTTGAGTTCTAAATGTTAAACAACCTTGAATTATTCTAAAAAGTTATGAATCATTATTCGGAAGGAAATTGATACTTGGTCTTTAAAAGAATATCGTTCTCTTAATTTGAGAAATGAGTGAGGTTGGTTTAAAACATAAAGTGTTATAATGGCTTTATGGGAAGTTAGTTATAGCGACTTTATAAAGATAAAAGAATGGCTTGATTATTCTAAAAGATAAGAGACTTGATTATTTTGAAAGTTAAGAGACTTGATTTTGAAAGCTAAGAGACTTGATTTTGAAAGTTAAGAGACTTGATCTTGAAAGATAAGAGACTTGATTTATAAACGACTTGATTTTAGGAAAGGAGAAGTAACTTGATTTAAAAGTATAGGTTACTTGTTTTGAAAAGAGTAAGTTACTTGAGTTTAAAAGTGTAAGTAACTTGTTTTTAAATATTGAACTTGTCTTGATTGGAAAAGTATAAGTGGCTTGATTTTAAAAGTGTCACGACCCGAACTCAGGCCCGCAACTGGTGCCTTACCCCGGGCACCCTAGTGATAATACATCAGAGAAAATCAACGGAATAAAACTCATAAACATGGAACAATATAAAAGAAGAAACAGGCTAACCAATAAGGTCACCTTTCTGCATATATATATAAAACCCGAACAGTTATCCTTTAGAAGCATGTTATACCTCATAATTCCAAGACATGTATAAGAGAATAGACGCGAGAATGCAAGACTTGAAAATTGGTACGAAAGGAAGAATTGTTTTTCCGGAGGAAAATCTTCCGAACGTCGGAAAGGAAAAATGTTCGTTGATGAGAATTGGATTCTCAAAATGCCGTATTTGAAGAGTATGGAACTTATTATCATTATGGAAATTTATTTTTACGGATTTGGTCACGTGGGACCCACCTAAGAAATTTTACGTTTTGTGGGGCCCACGAGGGTTACGAAATTTTATGGACGAATGGGAGGGAGACACGTGTCACCCCACCCCCCCACATGGCTTGCACGAAATGGGCCAAGGGTGTAATGATCATTGACCAATGTAGATGATCAAGTCTTGCAAGCTAGAGATTATTGACTTAGTCAACTTCCCACTTGTATAAATAATTAATTACTCTTCATCCTAGCCACACATATGTTGTAATATAAGCCCTCCATTGTATTATATATACTACACTAGTGCAATACTTAGTCTTCAACACTTAGAAAAAATTAGAGAACCTTGTTCTTCATGTGATAGCTCTCGGGTTTGCCTTATTTCCACACAAAAAAATTTGCAATTGTGGTTCTTTATTCACAAGACTTTAACCCAAGGTCCCTAAGGGTATTGTAAGGGTATCTCAATAGAAATATGTTACACCCCGTAAGTCCAGAACATGTATAAGAGAATGTACGAAAGGAAACAAGACTTGGAAATTAGTACGAAAGGAAGAATTGTTTTTCCGACGGAAAATCTTCCGAACGTCGGAAAGGAAAAATGTTCGTTGTTGAGAATTGGATTCTCAAAAGGCATTATTTGAAGATTATGGAACTTATTAAAATTATGGAAATTTATTTTTACGGATTTGGTCACGTGGGGCCCACCCGAGGAATTTTACATTTTTGTGGGGCCCACGAGGGTTACAGAATTTTATCGACGAATGAGATGGCGACACATGGCACTCCCACATGTGGTGTTGGACGAAAAATTGCAAGGGTGTTATGGTCATTTGACCTATGTAGATGATAAGTCTTCTAAGCTTGATATTGTTGACAAGTCAACTTGTCCACCTAGGCTTGATCCAAGTGAAACCCATCCTAACCTCACATTTGTGGACATCTAAACCCTCCATTGTGTTTTATAAGGTTACTACTAGTGCAAGACTAGCTCATTTACACTTAGAAATTTTAGAGAACCCTTGTTTTTCAAAGGAGACCTCTCGGGTTTGGCTAAGCTCTCACATGAAATTTTTGTAGTTTTGATCCATTAGCCACAAGACTTTAACCCAATGTCCCTAAGAGTGTTGTAAGGATATCTCAATAGAAATATTTCGGAAAAACGGAGTTTTCACGTTAGTCATGGCGGAAACTAAGGAGTTCTTCAACTTTGAAGTTGGAACTTGAAGATGGGTTCTTCATAGGCCTCTAGGAGTGCTTGGGCGGATTGGAACCTAAGGAAAGGAGCTAAGAATTGCTAAGGCGCGACTTTGAATCTTGGAAATTTTAAGGGCTTTGAAAGGTATAAATTTTGTCGTTTTAGCAATTAAGTTTACTTATTGATTGTAGCTATGGTTGTTAGCAAGCATAAGTTATATATTACGAAGTTTGATTATTATATTGGCTATTGGAACCCTAATCCGAAAACTAGCATGTTTAGCCTTAAGATTACAATTCAAGTCGATTATTAGTTTAAGCGTCGCATGTTGTATAAAGAAGGAAAGTGTAGTTGTTGAAGTTGTTTAGACTATATAACATGTTAGACCTTAGAACTTGGAATTTGAAAAAGGATTGGAAAAGACTTTGAATTGTTAGTATGTAGTTGGCCGAGAATGGCTTTAATTATGGAACTACTTTGTATGAATTATGGGGGGGAATTTTACACGTATTGTAAGGCGTTTAATCCCCTTTGCTTGGTTGTTGTTTGGAGCCTTAAATGTGGCATGTTTGGTTATTGTATTCGGCCTTGAAAAAGGTGGCAAAGTGAGTAGAAACAAAGGAAGTGCTACCCGACTTTCCGTAGAATTAGAGACCGTATACTTAGTATTATTCTACGTTAGAGGCTAGAAGTTGATAGTCTTGTTGTGACCATTATAGGTTGACACTTCTACGTACGGCGTATTCGGCTTAGCTTGTGGATATTAGCCGAAAAGGTATGTGAACTATCTCCTCTTCTAGCATGATTCCTTAAGATTAAGAAAGTATGTTCTACTCCTTAAATGATCCATTCCTTGGTTGTATTTGGATTGCCTAGAATAGAATTTGTTCTATGTACTTCCTTGATTGTACTTTGATGTTTAAATTGTAAGTAGTAAAATCCATTTTCTTAGTGAAGTTTGGATTCTTAAAAGTGAAAGTATTTTACTTAAAGTACATAGAGTCTTGAAAAGGAAGTGGTTTCCAAATCTTTTGGGCTAGTGCCTTAGTCCCAAAATCCTAAAGGTCATTATAATGACTTTAGGGGAGTCAAAGGAGTGATTTACTTAATTGTCTTAAAAGAGGAGAAATGACATGATTTAAGAGAAGTAACTTTTTTTAAAGGAGTGAGTTACTTGAGGTTTAAAAGTAGAAGAAACTTGTTTTCTATATATTAAGAGACTTGAAGTGTTTTGAAAGTTAAGAACTTGATTTGTAAGTATGTGATACTTGGTTTTAATAGTATAAGTCTCTTGGTTATAAAAGGAATGGATATGTCTAAAACCATAAAGGGTTATAACGGCTTTATGGGAAGTTGGTTATAACGGCTTTATGGAAGGTTTAGAAAGTTGTCTATTTTGATTAAAGGGCATAAGTTGCCTAGATTGTGAAAATTTGAAGTTACTTGATTTCAAGCCTTGAAATGAGTTTTCTAAACGTGTAGTAACTTACTTTGAAAAATAGACATGCCTTGATACTACGGGTGTTAGTATCTTGGGATTTTACACAAAAATGAGTCTTTTGAAAAGAATGTACATACGTAGTACTTTGGCCTGTTTAATTGAGAATAATTCTATGTGATGCCTTGATTAGTACTTTGGCTTGATAAATTGAGAATTTGTCTAAGAGTGCCTTGATAAGTACTTTGGCTTGTTAAATGAGAATTATTCTATTTGTGCCTTGATAAGTACTTTGGCTTGTTAAATGAGAATTATTCTATTTGTGCCCTGATAAGTACTTTGGCCTGTTAAATGAGAATTATTCTATTTGTGCCCTGATAAGTACTTTGGCTTGTTAAATGAGAATTATTCTATTTGTGCCCTGATAAGTACTTTGGCTTGTTAAATGAGAATTATTCTATTTGTGCCCTGATAAGTACTTTGGCTTGTTAAATGATAATTATTCTATTTGTGCCCTGATAAGTACTTTGGCTTGTTAAATGAGAATTATTCTATTTGTGCCCTAATAAGTACTTTGGCCTGTTAAATGAGAATTATTCTATTTGTGCCCTGATAAGTACTTTGGCTTGTTAAATGAGAATTATTATATTTGTGCCCTGATAAGTACTTTGGCTTGTTAAATGAGAATTATTCTATTTGTGCCCTGATAAGTACTTTGGCCTGTTAAATGAGAATTATTCTATTTGTGCCCTGATAAGTACTTTGGCTTGTTAAATGAGAATTATTCTATTTGTGCCCTGATAAGTACTTTGGCTTGTTAAATGAGAATTATTCTATTTGTGCCCTGATAAGTGCTTTGGCCTGATAAAATGAGAATTTGTCTAAGTGTGCCTTGATAAGTACTTTGGCTTGATTAATTGAGAATTATTCTATGTGTGCCTTGATAAGTACTTTGGCTTGTTTAGTTGAGAATTGCCTATGTGTGCTGGAAATAGCCGGTTGTGTGCTATTGGTATATCAGTCGTTTGAGGTCATTCGGGTTTGTGGCATTTGCGGTCGTGGAATTGCTACCACGATCGCGAGGAATACCTCACGCGGTCCGTAAGGACTTATGCGGTGAAATAGTCCCGTGCGGGCGGGTCCGACCTATGCGAGGAATACCTCACGCGAGTCCGTAAGGGCTTATGCGGGTGAAATAGTCCCATGCGAGGAATACCTCACGCGGGTCCACGCGGCTATCGGGTGAAATAGTCCCGAGTAGGATGGTTAAATGATCTGCGCGCGGATGGTCTGTTTGATCATAAGCTTCCTATTTTATATTGTAAGGATAATCTTGCTTACTCTCATTGTTAGTAAGGCACAATGTGTTGTAATTTGATTATCATATATGTCCCCGGATTTGGTTGTGTTACCCTATTGTCATGCTTTTGCGATGTGGGATTCCGGGGCATGAGACCACGAGGAATTTAGGACACAGGTGGGACTTGGTGTTCATGTATCCTTATTGGTGTTATTACATCATGGACTGCCGCGATGAGGAAGGATTCCACGCATGATTGATATTATGGGCGTGAGACCCATAGTTATATTTAGTCTCGACTTTGAGGCTGCGTCCACGACTTGATATATTTGCTTATGTGTTATATCTTGTAGGTTGGCTATCAGACATGTCTCTGTTTTGTTTAGATCGTTATGATTTTATTACGATTTCATCGCTCACATACTTGGTACATTCTTCGTCTTGACCTCGCCCGGGGCTGCGTTCATCCGCAGTTTAGGTACGTTGTTTGGTGATCGGCGTGTAGGACCACCTGTTCGAGTTTTGGATAGCTCCTTCATTCGGAGTTATCTTTTTGGTATAAGTTCTTTCGATGCTGAGGCTTTTATGCAGTTATGGAGTGCAATGGGGCCTTGTCGTCATATTTCATAAAACTCTTAGAGGTCCGTATTCATATGTGGGATTGGACTACGTATGCGATGTAGTGTCTTTTATTATGTATATTACATGGCAGCCTTGTCGGCTTTGCCTTGCGTCACGCATTGGTTTTAAAGAAAAAAAGAGGTGTTATTTCATTTCCGCGATTTACTTAGTGGTTAAGGTAGAAGGAGCCTAGGTAGAGCACGATCACGGGCGAGGATCGGGGTGTGAGAGTGGTATCGAGCGATCGATCCTCGGAATGTCTACAGACCGTGTCTAGTAGAGTCTTGATTATCGGTGTGTTGCGCGCCACACCCATAAACAGGAGGTTACAGGACATTTAGGAGTTGGTTTCTATTCTTCTCACTCTGAGATCGTGCCATAGAGTTGTGTTAGTAAGATAATTCCTCTCTGACGTATTGTTGTGTTACAGTTATGCCTCCAAGGAGGTCAACAGCCGCCCAGAAGGGAAAAGGAGTAGCAGGAGCTACTAGTCAGACTCAGAGAGTTGATATGGCTTATGCCCAGGTTATACCGGATGTTGTTCCGCAGTCGGCGAGTTCTTCTTCGCCAGATTTTGAGGCCCCAGCACCAGAGCCTCCAGTTTCTCAGTTAAGGGAAGACTTTAGGGTCATGAAGGAAGCCATTATGTTATTGACCAAGATAGCGGTGCTGCAGTTTCGTCAGCAGGAGGTTATTCGGCGATGCTGAGCAGTGTACAGAGGTAGAGGCGTAGCGGAGATCTGCGTAAGAGGCTAGACCGGTTGGTTATTCGGTGAGTTTTGGACGAGTGCCTCGGCGGCGAGTGAGATATTCGTCCCACCTACCCGGTACATACCCCGCAGCTCACGGTGGAAGATGGACCCCAAGGTATTTAGGAGCGGTCAAGCTCCAGGGTCGAGTTCTCGGAGGAGCCGAGGATTTTCTCGATCAAGGCCACCAATTCCTCGGTGTTTGAGATGTGGTAAGCGCCATTCGGAAATGTCGTTATGGCGGGTCTTTGTTTTTATTGTGGCGTCGGGCCATATTCGAGGGCATGTCCTTTTAGAAGGAGCACGGTGAGGTGGCTCGGCTATGAGGCCGATAGTTGGTTCCCTTTCCTCTACGGTATGCGTCCCGGCGAGGTGTTCGGATGTCGGCCCGGTAGTGGTGGAAGTCGAGTGGAGTTTATAGTTCGCGGTCCTTGAACCGCGAAATGACGTGACTCATCGGCGAGGATCGGAGGCGACATCGCACGAGGTTCTGGTATATCTCGATTCTTTTGAATCATGCGTGCATTGATAGATTCAGATTTCACCTAGCGTATATGTTTTCCCTTTGTTGCTAGCGATTGTAAGTGATAGTACCCAGGTAGGGATACCTTGATTAGTAAAGTGAAAAGTTAAGAATGTTGACAAGAATGATAAGTGAATGAGACTATAGTTGTGTAGAGTTCACGTAGTAATTACCAAATAACGATGTAAGACCGATAGGGAAGGATGTCTGATAGAAATACTTTGACTTATGTGACGGACCTCTAGTGAATAGGGGTATAAGGTCAGAAGTACCTTGAGATAAGAGAGAGATTTATTTGGACTAGGAATGAGAAGTTAAGTGTGACGATGAGTCGGGTTGTAGACTTCGTTTACGTCAACCGATTGTATGGAATCGGGTGATGTCGATTAGAAATGATCCGTTATGTGGTAGGGTCCCGAGGATGCCAGCCCAAGTTTAGTTAAATCATTATGCGAGTTGGTGGATCGTTCCACCTAACTAGGTCGTAAGGACCGAGATGAGCCTTAGCGTAAAAATTCAAGTAGCATAATGGCCAAGTTTGATTAGTAACTCGAGTTGGAAGCAGAAAGAATTTGAGATTTTATCGTGTACTAGATGAGTTTGAAAGTGCGAGAAAGTATGACAAGTAAGGAAAGAAAGGAACCTCTAAGGATCCGTGTTTTAGAAAATGTAACCTTCGAGTTTTGGGAGAAGGGGTCGCGGACGGAAGGTCCATTGATATGTTTACGTATGTTAGGCGATGGCCAGGTGTGGCATCATTAGTCTTGTGGAGTATTGATTGATAGGCATAGTATAGAGATTGTGTCGGGGTTTGTATAGCGTGACAACCGACTAAGAACATTCGGGGACGAATGTTTCTAAGGGGGGAAGAATGTTACACCCCGTAAGTCCAGAACAGGTATAAGAGAATGTACGAAAGGAAACAAGACTTGGAAATTAGTACGAAAGGAAGAATTGTTTTTCCGACGGAAAATCTTCCGAACATCGGAAAGGAAAAATGTTCGTTGTTGAGAATTGGATTCTCAAAAGGCATTATTTGAAGATTATGGAACTTATTAAAATTATGGAAATTTATTTTTACGGATTTGGTCACGTGGGGCCCACCCGAGGAATTTTACATTTTTGTGGGGCCCACGAGGGTTACGGAATTTTATGGACGAATGAGAGGGAGACACGTGGCACTCCCACATGTGGTGTTGGACGAAAAATTGCAAGGGTGATATGGTCATTTGACCTATGTAGATGATAAGTCTTCTAAGCTTGATATTGTTGACAAGTCAACTTGTCCACCTAGGCTTGATCCAAGTGAAACCCATCCTAACCTCACATTTGTGGACATCTAAACCCTCCATTGTGTTTTATAAGGTTACTACTAGTGCAAGACTAGCTCATTTACACTTAGAAATTTTAGAGAACCCTTGTTTTTCAAAGGAGACCTCTCGGGTTTGGCTAAGCTCTCACATGAAATTTTTGTAGTTTTGATCCATTAGCCACATGAAATTATAACTTGATTAGTACTTTGGCTTGATAAATTGAGGATTTGTCTAAGTGTGCCTTGATAAGTACTTTGGCTTGTTAAAAGAGAATTATTCTAAGTGTGCCTTGATAAGTACTTTGGCTTGTTAAAAGAGAATTATTCTATGTATGCCTTGATTAGTACTTTTTTTTTTTAGGTAAATGCAAATATTATTACTAATAACGAAAAGGAAGTGGCTACAATCAGTCGTTGAGGTATCTCAAGCCTCAACGTAATGCAAACAAGAAGAGATAGAGGGGAGGGGCGGTCACTCAAAAGGTGCCACTACAAGAGGGGATAAAATCATAGAGAACTCTATAAGATGTTGTTTTGATTCTTGCAATGATCTCTTCTGCCGGCATGTTTGTGCCTTCAAAGAGCATTGTGTTTCTTGCCCTCCAAATCTCATAAACCATCATGCAAAAAGTAAGCAAAATAGCTTTGGCTCGGATGCTTGTCCCGCGGTGTTCTTTCTTAATCCATTTAAGGGAGCTTTCAACAGTTGTCATCTCTCTTCTAATACCCAACCAATCTTTTATGCTCTTCCAAATCATGTGTGTATAGGGGCAGGCAAAGAAGAGGTGTTCCCTTTTTTCATTAGCTTGCTTGCAGAATCCGCAAGATTTATCCTCCAAGTTGAGAAATGATAGAGTATCCTTTGAAGCTAACCGCTTCCTGCAATTTAGCCACATAGTAAAAGAGAATTTGGGAGGAATGAATCCTTTCCAAATTTGTGACATCCAAGGCTTTTTAGCTTGCGGAGTGCGCAAGATATCATATCTGAGCTTGAATCAAATATACCGTTGGCACAACATTTTGTGAAGCCGTCAATAGCATCACCATGGCTACCAAAGATAGAAACAAATTAGTCGCGAATCCCACAAATCTTTTTGAATAAAGGGGAGTCCCTAGGACGTACCTCATAGTCCCAAATTGTAATATCTCTCAAATAGTGGCTATTGATCCGTTGGACCCATAGAGAATCGACTTAGTGTGTGTTTGCCAAATCGTCCTGGTTAGCAGGGCTTGTTTCCATTCCTTGATGTTCATAAGACCCAAGCCACCTTCAGTTTGAGGCAGGCAAATGATATCCCAAGCAACTCTTGGTGGTTTCCCCCCCCCCCCCCCATAAGAATAGAATACAAGCAGACCGTACCTTGTTGATAATAGTGGCCGGGATAGGAAGTGCCCGAAACAAAAAGCTCTCAACCCCTTGGACGACCGACCTGATTAGTTCCAGCTTACCAGCATAAGAAAGGGTGTGATGCCCCCATTTCTGAATGTAATTCGAAATAGCACTAGTGAATGGGGCAAATTGATCCACCGAGACTGAAATTGGGGACAAAGGGATCCCCAGTATCGTGCAAAAGCTTCCAATGGCGAAACCCACTCGTCAATATCAAGTCTGATCGTAGAATGCATTCCGCTAAGTAGACAGAGGATTTAGCGGGGTTAAGAGTTAATCCGAGGCAGCCTCCAACTCTTCCGGACAATCCATAAGAATCCCAGTGATGATATATCTCCTTTGGCAAAAGCATGAGGTCATCCGCGAATGCTAGATGAGTAATGCCCAATTTCTTACACTTTGGAAAATATGAAAGCTCTTGCCTCACCTTCATTTTAAGCGACCTTGAGAGGTATTCCATGCACAAGATAAAGAGAGTAGGGACATAGGATCACCTTGTCTTAGGCGCTTTCCTTTGAAGTATCCATGTAGCTCACCATTGATAGAAAGGGAGAAGGAGGTTGAGCTAACACATTCCATGATCCATCTTGTAAATCTGTCTGAAATTTTAGACTTCTTAGTACCGGTCGAGGAAGCTCGAGATGTCGAATGCTTTCTGAGGTCCACCATAAGCATACATCTTGGTGAGACTCTGGCTCTATTAAATCCTCTCACAAGCTCTTGTGCCACATATACGTTGTCCATCATGTTTCTTCCTTTCACAAAAGCCCATTGGGATTTGTCGATGAGAGAATGAAGGATCAATGTCATTCTGTTAGCTAGAATCTTTGTGATGATCTTATAGATCACATTAGTCAATCCGATGGGCACAAATCATTTACCTTGGGATCATGGTCAGTTTTTGGTAGCGAGGTAATGATGGTATGATTAACTGCTTCAAAAGAACTCCGATGAGAAGAACTCTTGGACACATCTTACAACATCACGGCCCACATCTTTCCATCTATTCTTGAAGAAGCGTGATAACCATCCGGTCCAGTGCCTTGTCATTACTATATCGAGTGCTTACCAAATCTCCTTTGGGGTGATGAAATGCAAAAGTCGTAATCTCTCTTCTTCACTCGACTTTGGGCCATAGTTGAACACATCGTAATCAAAGTTGGTGGTGGGTGGAAGTACCTAATAGATCTTTGTAAAATTCAACAAGCAACTTCGACTTCTTCTGGTGATGTAGTGATAGTACCATTAGCTTTAACAAGAAAGTTAATGGAGTTCCTGACATTACTCCTTTTGATCAAACTATGAAAGTATTTGGAACATCTATCACTTCCAATCAAGTGCTTCAGTCTTGACTTCTGCCTTATGAAGTGTCTTTCAGCTTCCAGTAAGGTATTTGCTCTAGCTCTTGAGGACTTAACCTTGGCTTTAAGCTCCTCATCAAAGGGATTTTCCATGTGTGCATTGATAGCCTCCTTGAACTCTATGTTTGCCCCTTTGCTCTTTGTTCGATACCTCCAAAGTCACTTATGTTCAAAGCCCAAAGGTTGCTTGAGGCTTTCAATTTGGAGGCAAGGACGAATTGAGCGAGACCATATGTCTTGTCTCAACATGAAGTCATAATGTTCTCAAAGGGTGAGAAAGCCACATATTCATGAACTTGAAAGGCGTTTCCCAACATTATAGGATGCAATAATCGTGGCTATCACGGGACGTTGGTCGAGACGAGCTCATGGCATGAAATTGGCCTTGCATTCTAAGGTCAAATCACTCAATTTTGATTCATCAACACTCTATCAAGCTTAGACCAAATCGAACCATTCGTCCAGTGTAGAAGGAACCGGATGAAGGGCGTCTTCTAGTCCATGAGAATTCCCGAAATCTCCAAGATCCCTAAGTGCATAAGGCGTGAGAGGAGGACCCCACCTTATCATTAGGGTTGCGATGAAGTGTTGAAATCTCCCATAATCATCCAAGGCTTATTGATGCCAACGCCCAAGTGAGAAAGGTGATGCCAAAGCATCCTTCTATCCGAGATGCTATAAACTGGGTACACAAATGTGGCAAGGAAGGACACTTGTTGTGACGCCCCGAAACCCGGGCCCGTCACTGGTGCCTTACCCCGGGCACCCTAGTGATACAACATCAGAGAAAACCAGCGGAAATAAAAACTTTACACATGAAATGAGAGACATAAATAAATAAATAAAGCAACCAACCGTTGCCTTGGTATATATACATAAAACCCGACAGTTATCCTTTTTACAAACCACACTTGCAATGATTACTCTGCACTCTAAGATATACAACAACTATGACGGACAGGGCCCGCCATACCACGAATGTACAAGTACCTCTGATGACGGGGACTATACCAAAAGATAAGCCTCGGAGGAACGGAGCTTCAACGCCGAATCGCGATCCTATGAGCGAGATCAACCAATCGGTGTACTCTACTGCGGCATGAACGCAGCCCCAAGGAGGTCGATAACAGTACCAAGTATGTGAAACTGAAAATACGTAATGAAATCACATTTCATCATTTTATAAAACCATTTCGCAATAAGTAAACAAGATTATGTCAAGTAAGGGACGATATCCCGAATAATCACTCACACATAATTATGGGTCTCACGCCCATAATACCACTCATGCCCGTGGAACTCATTCCTCATCACGCAGCATACATGATGTAAAACAACACCCGTATGTGAACTGAACACTAGATCACGCTGCGTCATCAAAACCGACGGGCAGTAGAATAGCCAACTACCACCCAAAAGCTAGTCATATCCCATCACGGGCAAGGTGCGGAAGCCAACTACCCAAAAGCTAGCCACGCAATCGCCGAGGCAAGTATCTTAAGCTAACGTGCAATAGCCTACCGTCTCACAAGATATGGCCGAGGCAAGTATCTTAAGCTATCTACCGCAGGCTACCAGTGCAGAAAATGACCAGAACAAGTATCTAAAGTGTGCCTGAACCACACGTACAAACCAAGCCCGTGATCGCTCGTCACCGCGGCAAGCTTCATGGATTAGCGGTCCATGGACTAACAATCAACCTCACAATGACCGCGTGCCCGGCGTCTTACCTCGGAAGTCATGGCCATGAAACCATCCTGCGGGCGCAGCGTGCGTGGAACATCCATCACGTCAGCATGTCCAAAGGAAATAAATCAGATAGCCGGCCCTCCCAGAGAGTCACGACAGCACATCAACAAAACACTTGCACATCAAAGACTATCACAACAAGCATAGGCAAGTTTAACATACATTCATTTTAATCAACAATCCGGGTTTCAAACCCAAAATACTACATACTTTCCTTCTTTCAAAAAGACCTCTTTCTATGTAAAAGCCACATGATACTAATACTCGTAGTATATAAAGAAAACACGTTTTACTTTTAAAACCAAATTACTTCACCTTCGTAAAAATCTTTACAAGGCTTTTAAAATCAAGTACTCTATACTTTATAAACCAAGTGCTTTTCTTTTAGAACAACATCAAGTATACTCTTTTTAAAACCCAATTAACTTACTATTTTCAAAACAAGTAACCTATACTTAAATCAAGTTACTTCTCCTTTTCCGAAAACAAGTCGTTATAAGTCAAGTCTCTTATCTTTCAAGATCAAGTCTCTTAACTTTCAAAATCAAGTCGTTTCTTATCAAAACCAAATCTTTCTTTTATCTTCATAAAGTCGTTATAACCAACTTCCCATAAAGCCATTATAACACTTTATGTTTTAAAACAAACAAAAATCGTTTCACACACGCGTCGTCTACCGTACTATATAGTTCACAACAATCATGCTCAAGAGTATAGGAAGAATCACATACCTTTAGCTTAAACCACAAGCCAAGTCAAGTATGCCGCGTGAAAGATCCACCTATAACAACCACAATATATAAATCAACTTCTAGCACTCTCGTAGAATATTCTAAACACAAGATTCCTTATTCTACGTAAATTTCGGCACCTCCCCGCTATCACATAAATCTCCTCCTAACCGGGCCGCTACGGGCCAACAACTCAGGGATTACACGTCTAACCTGGACGTGTTCAAATATCTTCACAATAATACTTACACAAGTCTCTGTGTAAAATGCACCAATGTAAATACTGATTCAATCCTTTATAATCATCCTTCCAATATAATATACTCAAGTATAACTACTACAACATGTAATATCCAATTCTGATAGGGACATAGATCATTACCTCGATAAGCCCAAAAATTATCCAAGTTATAAGTCGATCTGAGCAACGTTTAGCTCCAATCCTTACGCTCCAACCCGCTCCGAGCGACCCTTAGAAGTTTCTAAACAACTTCTCTAAATACTTCCACCAAGCTAGGAAGATTTTTCTAGGGTTTCGTTTTACGGCTATTGGAATAAAGTAGTATTTCCTGCTCTAGTATTGAAATAACTTTGGAATACTACTAGGGATACTAGGCCAAGGTATTTGGGATTATACAACAATACACCAAGTATTTCTACACAAGAGGAGGGGACGAAATCTACACAAGGGAGGGAAAACATTTGCTTTGGAAAGCTTTCAAGTGAGGATGATTTTACTCTTGAGCCAGGGTATTTATAGAAGAACCAAGGGCCAAGATCAATATAAGTGTAGGGTCAAGATTGGGCCATGTGTGTGGGGTCCCACCACACCACATGGCCAAACGAAAATGGTGCCAAGTGTGAGGCCAATCGGCGAGGGACAGTGGCTAGCCACTGTCACCCATTTCGACCAAGTGCCACATGGGGTGACACGTGTCGCCCCCAATTCGACCAAAATATTTCGTCTTAGAAAATATCCAAAATACCGAAATCTCAAAAACAAAAGCGGGCCCCAAAAAACCGTAAATTTCTCCGTGGGTCCACGTGACCATTTCGAAAATAAAACCTCAAAATTCTAATATAATCCAAGAAGTCCAAATACCAAATCGGGAATCCAATTCCCATTAACGAACCTTTCTTCACAAAACCGGAACTTTTCCGAAAAAATCACATCTTCCTTTCTTTCCAAAATTTACCGTATTCGCACGTGCGTCCTCACATACATACCACGGAACTACGGTATAACATTCTTCCCCTTAGAAACATTCGTCGAATGTTCCTTCTAAGTCTCCAAACGAGCGTGTCTGGTATAGTCTTCACTACTATACTTACGAAACCAATCACGCCATCAATGGCCATAGTATAACATACAAATCCAAGCTAACGAGGAAATCATTTCTAATCTCACGGCGGCTCCTACTAGCTTCAATTTACTCTAAGGCCTATCTCTCCGCCTTCACGATCCGATTCGATCGAACACATCCCCGAACTCATACGATGGTTACCTAAACTGGGCCTAGCACCGCCGTGACCTACCACCCGTGGACCACCTCGAATCGACCCCACCTCAATCCGGCCGGGTTGACGCGACAGCCTCAACCCGACCCGCTATCGCGCCCATCTCTCTCGTTCCGATCCGAACAATCTTACTAATTCACGTCATGAAAGCTACCACTTCCATCTTACACTACCCATGGAATTATCACACCAACATAATGCTATCAGAACATAATAATTAAAAATATACTTATCTTAATACAAATGCACACTAGTCTCTTAGAGGTCAAGGATATACCGATATCACAAAACAAAAAGCGATTTCAAGGACCGCTATATCGGGAACTTCCACCACGACCCGCCTCGCCTGTGATATACGAACACCACTGGCTATCGGGCGAAGAACCCATGCAGATCCGAAAGCCGAGTCTCAACATCCGCTACCTGCGGTAGGACAATTTCTCGCAAAATGGCCCACCGCCACATGTAAAACAAGTCCTCGACACTCCCGAATGGGGTTTACCATGTTGGTTACACTTAGGTCGGGGTGGCTTCCTCCGCAGCACCCAACTCCACTGAAACTCAACCTCGAGCCACGACCGCTCCTGAATACTCTGGAGGCCCTGAAGACTGTAGAGGACCACTCTGTACTGGAGGCGGCGTATAACTAGTCTCACTGAGGCGGTCCGCTTGAAAGTTACCAAAGGACCTCGCTGTCCTGGCCTCTTCGCGATATTGGTCAATCCGTCGGTCTCCGTGCCTCACACCCTAGCGCATGAGCTGCGTGCGGCGATGTCCATGCCCGGCTGAAGCGATACACCCGAACAAAACTCTGCCAAGTAGTCATCAAGCCCTGTGACGTAGCGGTGCACTCTGTCCTCCATATTAGCTACTAACGCAGGGACATATCGAGCCAACGAGTCGAACTTCTACGTTGTACTCCCGAATCGGCGCCCTTCCTGCCTCAAGATCGTAAACTCGGCCCGCGTTCTCCTCACCGCGCGGCAAGAAATGGGAGAAATGCCTCCGAGAACTCGTCCCAAACAGCTGGGGGCGCATGCTCCCCCCGGGACAGCTCCCATGAATCAAACCAGTCGACTGCGGTATCACGCAGCCGATGCGAACCGAAAATCACGGACTCGGTCTCCGAAGCTTGATCACTCGCATGATCCTTCAGAATCGACGGATGAACTCGCGGATCATCCTCGTGCCTCGACCCGTAACTCGGCGGGATACAACTCGTAAAATCCCGTAGCCTCAAACTATCCGATGCGGGATGAACTACGGGGCTACCGAATCGAATCGCCAGATTCGGCCTCTCTCGTGTCGCCACGATCTCGCCGCAGAATCGCCATCTCTTGTAACCCATCTCTCCGCCTTCCAGTGGGACCGAGGCTCGTGTATCGTGGTCTCGCAGCCCACTGCTGCGCTCTAACCTCTCGCTGGGCCGGGCGTCGCAAAACTCGCCGTCTGAAGAACTATCTCGTGTAATGGCCGCTCGCGCTCGTACTCTCTCGTGTCCCACTAGCGGCTCCCACGCTTTGCCTTCGCCCGGTTGCCTTGGCGCGAGGCATAATCGCGTAAAAGAACACGTCGGAAGGAGTCCAACTTACAACATCGCTCTAAGGCACGATCTCGGAGTGAGAAGAATAGAAACCAATCCTAAATGTCTGCGACCTCGATTATAGATGGTGCACAACACACCGATAATCAAGACTCTACTAGACACGGTCTGTAGACACTTTCCGATGATTAACTGCTCTGATACCACTTGTGACGCCCAAACTCGGCCCACATCGTGCCTTACCGGGCACCCTAGTGATACAACATCGAGAAAACCAATGGAAATAAAAACTTTACACATGAAATGAGAGACATAAATAAATAAACAGCCAACCCAACCGTTTCAAAGATATATACATAAAACCCGAACAGTTATCCTTTTTACAAACCCTGCCCACAACAGTGCTACAGACCTCTAAGATATACAACAACTATGACGGGACAGGGCCCCGCCATACCCCTGAATGTACAAGTACCTACAATGACAGGGGACTATACCAAAAGATAAGCCTCCGGAGGAACGGAGCTTCCCAACGCTGAACTGCGATCCTATGAGCGAGGATCAACCAACTGGTGTACCTCTACCGCAGATGAACGCAGCCCGGGCGAGGTCGATAACAGTACCAAGTATGTGAAACTGAAAATACTGTAATGAAATCACATTTCATCATTTTATAAAACCATTTCGCAATAAGTAAACAGTTATGTCAAGTAAGGGGACGCATATCCCCAGAATAATCACTCACACATAATTATGGGTCTCACGCCCATAATACCACTCATGCCCGTGGAACTCATTCCTCACTGCCGGCAGTACATGATGTAAAACAACACCCATATGTGAACCTGAACACTAGATCCTGCCTGCGTCATCAAACCGACGCCAAGAATAGCCAACTACTACCCAAAAGCTAGTCATATCCCATCACGCAAGGTACTAAGCCAACTACTACCCAAAAGCTAGCCACGCAATCGCCGAGGCAAGTATCTTAAGCTAACGCATAATAGCCTACCGTCTCACAAGATATGATCGAGGCAAGTATCTTAAGCTATCTACCGAGGCTACCGTACACGAAAATGACCGTAAGTATCTAAAGTGTGCACGAACCACACGCATAAACCAAGCCCGTGATCGCCACGTCACGCGCAAGCTTCATGGATTAGCGGTCCATGGACTAACATCAACCTCACAATGACCGCATGCCCCAAGATCTTACCTCTAAGTCATGGCCATGAAACCATCCTATCGACGCGTGCCCGTGGAACATCCATCACGCCGATGTCCAAAGGAAATAAATCGATAGCCGCCCTCCTGCAGAGTCACGACAAGACATCAACAAAACACTTGCACATCAAAGACTATCACAACAAGCATAGGCAAGTTTAACATACATTCATTTTAATCAACAATCCGGTTTCAAACCCAAAATACTACATACTTTCCTTCTTTCAAAAGACCTCTTTCTATGTAAAAGCCACGTGATACTAATACTGTAGTATATAAAGAAAACACGCTTTACTTTTAAAACCAAATTACTTCACCTTCAAAAATCTTTACAAGGCTTTTAAAATCAAGTACTTATACTTTATAAACCAAGTGCTTTTCTTTAGAACAACATCAAGTATACTCTTTTAAAACCCAATTAACTTACTCTTTCAAAACAAGTAACCTATACTTAAATCAAGTTTCTCCTTTTCCAAAACAAGTCGTTATAAGTCAAGTCTCTTATCTTTCAAGATCAAGTCTCTTAACTTTCAAAATCAAGTCGTTTTTATCACAAAACCAAATCTTTCTTTTATCTTCATAAAGTCGTTATAACCAACTTCCCATAAAGCCATTATAACACTTTATGTTTTAAAACAAACAAAAATCGTTTCACACACGCACGCCTACCGTACTATATAGTTCACAACAATCATGCTCAAGAGTATAGGAAGAATCACATACCTTTAGCTTAAACCACAAGCCAAGTCAAGTATGCCGCGTGAAAGATCCACCTATAACAACCACAATATATAAATCAACTTCTAGCACTCTCCGTAGAATATTCTAAACACAAGATTCCTTATTCTACGTAAATTTCGCAAAGACCTCCCCGCTATCACATAAATCTCCTCCTAACTGTGCCCGCTACTGTGCCAACAACTCCTCAGGGATTACACGCCTAACCTGACGTGTTCAAATATCTTCACAATAATACTTACACAAGTCTGTAAGTACAGTCAATGTAAATACAGATTCAATCCTTTATAATCATCCTTCCAATATAATATACTCAAGTATAACTACTACAACATGTAATATCCAATTACAATAGGGACATAGATCATTACCTCGATAAGCCCAAAAATTATCCAAGTTATAAGTCGATCCCGAGCAACGTTTAGCTCCAATCTTACGCCCAACCCGCTCCAAGCGACCCTTAGAAGTTTCTAAACAACTTCTAAATACTTCCACCAAGCTAGGAAGATTTTTCTGTGGTTTCGCTTACTGCTTATGGAATAAAGTAGTATTTCTGCTCCTAGTATTGAAATAACTTTGGAATACTACTAGGGATACTAGGCCAAGGTATTTGGGATTATACAACAATACACCAAGTATTTCTACACAAGAGGAGGGGACGAAATCTACACAAAGGGAGGGAAAACATTTGCTTTGGAAAGCTTTCAAGTGAGGGATGATTTTACTCTTCAAGCCAAGGGGTATTTATAGAAGAACCAAGGGCCAAGATCAATATAAGTGTAGGGTCAAGATTGGGCCATGTGTGTGTGGGTCCCACCACACCACATGGCCAAACGAAAATGGTGCCAAGTGTGAGGGCCAAATCGGCCAATCCACCCATTTCGGCCAAGTGCCACATGGGGGTGACACGTGTCGCCCCCCAATTCGTCCAAAATATTTCGTCTTCCGAAAATATCCAAAATACCGGAAATCTCAAAAACAAAGCGCCCCACAAAATCAGAATTTCTCCCGTGGGTCCCACGTGACCATTTCTGAAAATAAAACCTCAAAATTCTAATATAATCCAAGAAGTCCAAATACCAAATCTGGGAATCCAATTCCCATTAACGAACCTTTTTCTTCACAAAAACCGGAACTTTTCCGTCGAAAAAAATCACATCTTCCTTTCTTTCCAAAATTTCTGTCGTATTCTCGTACGTACGTCCTCACATACATACCCTGGAACTACGGGGTATAACACTTGTGTTATATTGCAACTTGCCTGGACATGGATATGCTGAGAGTCCATACCAAGCACTTCGCAACAAACCCTGGATGGATCCCAAAGTAATAGCATTCTACCGCCTCCAATGAATTCCAAATTTGAGCGAAACTTCCACGCTTTGAATCTTTGAGTAGAAAGACTGGCCTTGGTTGTGATAGCTTAGTTTCCAATAGACAAATCATAGCCGTCATGTTTGTTTTGTGATACTACATACTAGAGCTTGCGTGGCAGCCCTATCCCTTTGTCCGCAAAGACCACGGACATTCCAACAAAGTATTTTCATAAGGAAACAAATGAGGTTTTATTAGCACCTCCGCGCTTAGTCGCTTCGCTTTCCCATCGCTTGGCCCATTCTTTTGGACAAAACCACTTGCCATCCATCATCTTTGTTCCGAAGCCATAACTTGTGTACCACCAAGCTATGTTCCTCGCGTTCAAAGTTAACGCATTTGACACAAGCCGAGCCTTTCCGTAGCACCGTTGAATGTAACTTCATCCAACGGCGTGCCGTTCATAGGCATCTCGTAATCAGAATGTTTTGACTCACCCCTCATCCTAACATGTTGTGTACTGCCATTGTGAGAATTAGGCAGTGAGGACTTTGCTAGAGAATCCCGCAAACATGATGGGCCAGAATGACCCAAAACCGGAGGACCCGCGGCATGTGATACTTCTCCCAAGCTTCCGGTACCAGGAGGTGTTGTGTGCACAGTTTCTTCAATGTCCATCAAGTTATCAGCATCTACGGGGTGTTGAGAAGTTGGTGGATGAGGGGGGGGAGGGTTGGTTCCACCCGTACCTTTGTTGACCTTCAAACGAATAGAATCATCCTTGTTGTTAGGGGGGACCTCAGTATTGCGTGTTTTTGGAGCTTCTTCAATGTTGACATCATCCCTCAGCTTCCTACACTTCAAGTGGTTGTGTCCAAAAGCCGCACAATGATAGCAAAAGTCCGGGTAATTCTCATAGTTTACCCTTTGAGTATACTTTCTGTTATCGGGGAGATTGACGACAAAATCCATTATCGGCTCCTTGCTAACATCCACTTCCACTAGAACTCTTGCATAGTTCATTTTAGACCTTTCCTTAGTATATTGGTCAGTGTAGAGAGGTTTTCCTACACGTGAAGCAATCTTACTAAGGCCCGTTGCACTCCAAATAGAAAGGGGAATGTCCGGGAAAGTGACCCAAATAGGAATGTCCATAAACAAATCATTCGTTATAAGAACTCTTTTATTGATAGCCTTGAGCATCATGTTTTTCCCGTAGACCATATAAGGGCCTCCGTGAAGTACATTAGTGCGCTCTTCCTCCGTCATGAATTTGAACACTGTCCAGCCTTTGCCATATGTTATAATACGGCATTTAACTCCCCATCCTTTCACAATCGTATTTAATGCTTCTCTTCCCGGGAAAGGACCCGTGAAGCAACCTATTAGGCAATAGCCCCAAGTTTCTATGAAAGGAACTTCATCCTCAGCATCTATATTTACTTCCTCCCCTTGTTGTTTAATAAATTGTAACTTCATACCTTTTGCCTCAATCCTAGTTCCCGCAAAGACTCCAGCATAAGTCTTTTTAGGAGGGAAGGGACCTTTGCCATGGTTTGGGGGAAGATTGTTGTGAGTTGTGGCCGTGGTAGGGATATGATGTGGTTTAGAAGGTGCATTAGTGTGTAAATCATTGGGAGGTATATATGGAGGTATAGGCAGAGGGGGAAGGGTAGAAGGGAGTGAGCTTGGGCCCGCAATAGAAGAGATGATTTGCGTGCCATTTGGGAGGGTAGGGAATTTGTGTTGGTTTTCAGAAGGAATAGAAGGAAGAGGAGATAGAAGGGGTGTGGTGTTGTGAAATTCAGGAAGTAGTGAAGTGGTATTAGATGAGAGAGGGGGGAAGTTTAGGACTCTACTCGAATCCGAGGAAGTGTTAAAGACGAAAGGAGTGGTGTGATTCTTGAGATTGGCTCCACTTAGCAAACTAGCTAAAGTAGGGAAGGCTTCATTGGTGACACTTAAAGAAATCTGGGGTTGTTGACTTGAATCACGAGAAGGCACATTGAATCCCGTCTCATTCAATGTTGACCCCGACTCTTGCTTCATTGATGGTTATGGAGTTCCTAGGCTCCTTGGACATAGAAATAGCTTTGTTTCTCACAATTGACTTGGCTCTTCGTGTAACGTGAGTAGTCAATGCCCCTAGATTGTCCTCCTGATCCGTCTTGGAACCAAGACCATCATAAAGTCCCGTAGTTATTAGAGAGTCATTGATACCCGCCACATTCAATGCCGACCCTCGTCTCGCATTATTGATGGTTGTGGAGTTCCTAGGCCTCGACAAAGAAATAGCTGTTTTTCTCACAATTGACTTGGCTCTTCGTGTAACGTGAGTAGTCAATGCCCCTAGATTATCCCCCTGATCCGTCTTGGAACTAAGACCATCATAAAGTACCGGAGTTATGAGAGAGTCGTTGGTGCCCGCCTCATAAATGTGCGACGCCTCGGACCTCAATCCAAACGTTGAACCCACCATTGACTTAGCTCCTCAGAAACGGGGGTAGTTAATGTCCCTAGGTTATCCCCCTGCCCCGCCTTGGAAATCAGACCATCATTAAGGCCCGAAGTTGGGAGTGTAAACTTGATACCCGCAGCATTAAAGTTTGACGCCTCGGCACCCTAAAAAATGACGTTAGAAATCTCGGGGCTAGAAACCCCTTCGTATTCCACATCTGATCTTGATCCTTGCATAGAATGCATATTCCTAGTATCATTGTTATCCTCGTGACCCGCCTTAGCCTTCTGACCCAAGACCCGACCCGTAATAGGAGTAGTCACATCGTTTTCCGGCATCAAGTTTGCTCTTCGACACCCGCGTTGAACTTCTTGGGGATAGAAGTACCATCAATGCTTTCAACTGACTTCGAATCAAACAAGACATGATTACTCTTGGACCCATGAACACCTGCACGACCCGCCAAGAACCTTTGACCCACACCGACTGTTCGCACCGAGAATGCCATCGTGTCTTGCTTCACCAATTGCAATGTCTGGCCCAGATTTTAACCCTTTTCCGGCAAACCTGAGAGAATTTCCAGGTAGTGTCGGGGTACTAATGCTGGAGTGACTGTCTAGTTCTTCCGAAATTATCCCTTTACCAACAAATTGGCCCGTGGAATGATCAACCACCATAGTAGCATTAGGGGCGTCAATGGTCCTGCCGGAAGTTCTGCCTTCAAACTCACTAATATCCAAGCTTTCAATTTCGATATTTTTGCCCCATTCATGTATCCTTTGTAGCATAGAATCATCTACTACATTTTCTAAAGGAAAGCGCGAGTCTGGAGTAACATGAACCAACACAGAAGGGTCCGAGATTGCCGGAATAAGATTTTCCTCGGCAGTTGTTGGACTACTGCCATTCTTTTTTTTCTTCTTTGTTCTAGCTTTAGCCGAACTGCCTGAACCTCCTGAATCATTGCTAGAACGTGTGTAACGTTTAGACTTTTTCATATTGTGGACAATAACAATCAAACCATAATGAATCAAACGAAAATCTAAGGGGGGGGGGGGGGGAAGAAGAGGAAGAAACCTAAGGAGCAACTAAGGGAAACGTTGAGAGCGTTTTCTTAGTGAGAGAAACTTCTCTCTAACTCCTGTATAGTGTTTGACCTAAGAACTTGGATTGCCTTGATTAGTACTTTGGCTTGATAAATTGAGGATTTGTCTAAGTGTGCCTTGATAAGTACTTTGGCTTGTTAAAAGAGAATTATTCTATGTATGCCTTGATTAGTACTTTGGCTTGATAAATTGAGGATTTGTCTAAGTGTGCCTTGATAAGTACTTTGGCTTGTTAAAAGAGAATTATTCTATGTATGCCTTGATTAGTACTTTGGCTTGATAAATTGAGAATTTGTCTAAGTATGCCGTGATAAGTACTTGGGCTTGTTAATTGAGAATTGCCTATATGTGCTGGAAATAGCTGGTTGTGTGCTATTGGTATATCAGTCGTTTCGGGGTCATTCCCCGGGTTTGTGGCATTTGCATAATTCCGTGGATTTGCTACCCACGATGCGAGGAATACCTCATGCGAGTCCGTAGGGCTTATGCGGGTGAAATAGTCCCATGCGGGTCCACCTATGCGAGAATACCTACGCGAGTCCGTAAGGGCTTATGCGCGTCAAATAGTCCTATGCGAGAATACCTCATGCGGTCCGAAAGGGCTTATGCGGGTGAAATAGTCCCACGCGGGTCCACCTATGCGAGGAATACCTCACGTGGGTCCACGCGACCTATGCGGGTGAAATAGTCCCAGGAATAGGATTGCTAAATGATACTGCGGGCGGATGGTCCTGCTTGATCATGAGCTTCCTAGTTTATATTGTAAGGATACTACTGTTTACTCTCATTGTTAGTAAGGAACAATGTGTTGTATTTTGATTATCATATATGTCCCCGGATTTGTTTGTGTTACCCTATGGTCATGCTTTTACGAGGTGGGATTCCGGGGCATGGGACCACGAGGTATTGAGGACACAGGTGGGACTTGGTGTTCATGTATCCTTATTGGTGTTATTACATCATGGACTGCCGGCAGTGAGGAAGGATTCCACGGGCATGATTGATATTATGGGCGTGAGACCCATGGTTATATTGAGTAATGACTTTGAGGGCCTGCGTCCCTGACTTGAAAGAAATGGGACAAGGGTGTAATGGTCATTGACCAATGTAGATGATCAAGTCTTGCAAGCTTGAGATTTATTGACTTAGTCAACTTGCCACTTGTATAGATAATTAATTACTCTTCATCCTAGCCACACATATGTTATAATCTAAGCCCTCCATTGTATTATATATACTACACTAGTGCAAGACTTAGTCTTCAACACTTAGAAAATATTAGAGAACCTTGTTCTTCATGTGATAGCTCTCGGGTTTGCCTTATTTCCACACAAAAAAATTTGTAATTGTGGTTCTTTATTCACAAGACTTTAACCCAAGGTCCCTAAGGATATTTTAAGGGTATCTCAATAGAAATATCTCGGAAAAACGACGTTTTCACATTAGTCGCAAGGCGAAAACCTAAGTCGTTTTCATAGTTTTGTATTGGAAATGGAAGAGAAGTTGGTGGTGAACTTCTAAAGGCTTCAAATAGAGGATTGGAGCGTAAAGGAAATGAGCTAATAATTGCTAAGGAGAGACTTTGAATCTTGGAATTTTATAAGGGCTTATAAAGGTAACAATCTTGTCGTTAAGTGATTAAAGATTTCTTATTGTTGTAGTTATGGATACAAACAAGCATGAGATGTATGTATTGAAGTTTGATAAGAGTGTTATGGATATTGGAACCCTAATCTGAAACTAGCATGTTTAGCCTTTGAGATTGTAATTCAATTTGGTTATTAGTTTAGTCGTCGCATGTTATATAAAGAAGGAATTATAGTTGTTGAAGTTGTTTATGACTATATAACATGTTAGACCTATGAACTTGGATTGAAAAAGAATTGGAAAGGACTTTGTGTTGTTGTATATGTTAGCCGAGAATGGCTTTGAATATTGAACTACTTGGTATTAATTGTGGGGCAGAATTTTACACGTTTTGTAAGGCGTGTAATCCCCTTTGATTGGTTGATGTATTGAGCCTTAAATGTGGCATGTTGGTTATTGATTATCGGACCTTGAAAAAGGTGGAAAAGTACGTAGAAACAAAGGAGGTGCTGCCCAATTTTCCGTAGAATAAGAGACCGTATACTTAGTATTATTCTACGTTAGAAACTAGAAGTTGATAGTCGTGTTGTGGCCATTATAGGTTGACAATTCTACGTGCGGCGTATTCGACTTAGCTTGTGGATTAAGCCGAAAAGGTATGTGAACCATCTCCTCTTCTTCTAGCATGATTCCTTATGATAAAGAAAGTAAGTCCTACTCCTTAAATGATCCACTCCTTGATTGTACTTGGATTGCCTAATATAGAAGTTGTTCTATATACTTCCTTGATTGTACTTTGGATGTTTAAATTGGAAGTTGTTATAACACATTCCCTTAATGAAGTTTGGATTTTCAAAAGTGAAAGTATTTTACTTGAGGTACTTAGAGTTTTAAAAAAGAAGCGGTTCATAATATTTTGGCTAGTGCCTTAGTTTCAAAACCTAAAGGTTGTTATAACGGCTTTAGGGGAGTCAAAGGAGTGATTTACTTAATTGATTTAAAAGAGCAGAAATGATATGATTTTAAGAGAAGTAACTTGTTTTAAAGGTGCGAGTTACTTGAGATTTAAATGTATAAGCTACTTGATTTCTAAAGTTAAGAGACTTGAAGTATTTTAAAAGTTAAGAAACTTGATTTGAAAGTATATGATACTTGGTTTTAAAAAGTATAAGTCTCTTGGTTATAAAAATAATGAATTTGTCTAAAACCATAAAGGGTTATAACGGCTTTATGGGAAGTTAGTTATAACGGCTTTATGGAAGGTTAGGAGAGTTGTCTATTTTGATTAATAGGCATGAGTTGCCTAGATTGTGAAAATTGAAGTTTCTTGGTTTCAAAGTCTTGAAATGAATTTCTAAAGGTGTAGCAACTTAATTTGAAAAATAGACATGCCTTGATACTACGGGTGTTAGTATCTTGGGGTTTTATATAAAAAGGAGTCTTTTTAAAAGAATGGAAGTACGTAGTACTTAGGGTTAAAATCCCGGATTTTTATATAAAACGAAAGTGCCTCGAGTTTATAAAATGAAATTCATTTTTGTATGATAATGAAAGTCTAAAGATTTTATGAACTTGCCTATGTGTGCTTGTGATAGCCTTTGAGTGCAAGTATTATATTTTTACGCTGCCGCGACTCTCAGTTGGAGGGCCGGCTGTCTTGTTGTGAGTTTACTTGGACGTACCGACAGTGATGTGGGATTCCACGGGTATGCTTCCATTATGATTGATCCTTGGACATGCTTATACGATGTGGGATTCCGGGGCATGCGACCAGGATGCGGGTTAGATTCCCGGATTGTTTTTATTACTCCTTGGACATGCTTATACGATGTGGGATTCCGGGGCATGCGACCAGGAGGCGGGTTAGATTCCCGGATTTGTTTGTACTACCCCATGGACATGTTTATACGTTGTGGGATTCCGGGGCATGCGACCATGTTGGATATTGTTATTCCATGGACTAGCCCTCCATGAGATTTAGTGACGCAGGATGGTCTGGTAGAGAGCTTTCGTACTTGCCCCGGTCAGTGGCTGTCGTAGGATGGTCTGGTAGATAGCTTTCGTACTTGCCCCCGTCAGTTCTATTGCACAGTTTGGTACGGTAGGCTCCGGTAGATAGCTTTCGCACTTGCCCCGGTCATATCTCGTGACGACAGGCTGGTCTGGTAGTTAGCTTTCGTACTTGCCCCGGTCAGTTGTTGACGCAGCCGGATCCGTAGTTGGCTTTCACTTGCCCAGCCGCTTTTATGATGCAGGCTGGATTTGGTGGTTCGTTTTCCTACTTGGCCCGTACAGTTTTTAGTACACAGGTGGGCTTGGTGTTCATGTTTGCTTATTGGTGTTATATTATATCATGGACTGCCAGCAGTGAGGAAGGATTCCACGGGCAGGGTTGATATTATGGGCGTCAGACCCATAGTTATATTTGAGTAGTAACTTTGAGGGCATGCGTCCCTGATTTGATATGACTGCTTATGTATTGTGTATTGTAGTTTGGCTATCATACATGTCTCCTGTTTTGCATAGACTGTTATGATTTTATTACAGTATTTTCAGTTTCACATACTTGGTACATTTTTCGTACTGACCTCCTTCGGGGGGCTGCGTTCATGCCGCAGGTCTAGGTACACAATTTGGTGATCTGCAGGTGTAGGACCCTGCTCCGAGTTTTGGATAGCTCCATCTGTTCAGGAGTTTATCATTTTGGTATTGATCCTTCAGTACAGGCTTTTGTACAGTTATGGTTACGGCGGGGCCTTGTCCCGTCATATTTCAGTAAAACTCTTAGAGGTCTGTATTCATATGTGGGATTAGACTCGTGTACAGTGTAGTGCCTTTTTGTTATGTATGTTATATGGCAGCCTTGTCGGCTTTGCCCTTGCATGTTCGTTGGTTTTAAAAAAAACGATGAGGTGAGGTACTGGGTTCGTATCGGCTGTGGGATATTGCAGTCAACTAGTTTGATTCATGGAAACTATCCCGGGGGGAGCATGCATTTCCAGCTGGTTGGGACGAGTTTTCGGAGGCGTTTCTTAACCACTTCAGCCTCCACAGATGAGGAGAGCCCGGGTTAATATTTTTATGATGTTGAGACAGAATGGGCGAACGGTTCGGGAGTACAACATAGAGTTCGACTCATTAGCTAGGTATGCCCACACTCTAGTGGCAACATGGAGGATAGAGTGCACCGATATATCACGGGACTTGATGATTATCTAGCAGAGGGTTGTACAGGAGTAGCTCTTCAGCCGGGCATGGACATTGCCTGTGTCACGACCCGACCCCGGGCCGCGACTGGTGCCCTACCTGGGCACCCTTAAAACATACAACATAATAAACTGCTGCGGAAAATAAGTAACACACATTTTTTTTTAAACCAAGGCAAAGCCGATAAGGCTGCCGTAATATAAATCACCCAAAAAGGGCTTACACTATCCAAAAATGTAATTACAATTCTAACCAGTCCAGCCCACATGTGAATACAGACCTCTAAGATGTGGACACCTACTATGACGGGACAAGGCCCCGCCGTACCCCTGAATATACATAGTCATGACAACTCCGGAACATTGGAGCCATCTCAAAATGCTGAACCAGGATCCTAAGCTCGCGGATCCATAACTGTGTACCTAAACTCGCGACATGAACGCAGCCTGGGCGGCCGCATAACAAAAATTTAATATGGAATGTAAATAAAGTACAAGAAATGATCATAATCGTACAAAGGAATGACAGAGCAAGTATAAAAAGTACATACCAGATCCTGCCGTGTCATTACCACTTATGAACTTAATTGCATATCATTATCTTTTCCATTCCATTAAGAGTTATAGCCATATCTTACGTACATACTTAGGAAAAACATCAATTTCATTACCATATAACCTTACTTATCTTTCATAACCTAATCCGGCCCTTTACGGAGGGACGCTTATACTACCCGGCCCAAACTGGGACGCGATAAGGTCACATAGTCTGCCCCTAAAGGTATACTGCCCGGCCCATCTCTGGGTCGATAATGTCATATAGTCTGCCTGCAAGGTATATCGCCCGCCCATCTTCTCGTCGATAATGTCATATAGTGCGCCTGCGAAGGTATACCGCCGGCCCATCTCTGTGTCGATAATGTCATATAGTTCGCCTGCAAAGGTATACTGCCCGGCCCATCTCGGTGTCGATAAGGTCAGATAGTCTGCCCGTAAAGGTATACTGCCCGGCCCATCTCTGGGTCGATAATGTCATATAGTCTGCCCGTAAAGGTATACTGCCCGGCCCATCTCTGGGTCGATAATGTCATATAAAACCCGGGAATTTAACCCAACGTACTACGCACCTCTACTCTTTTAGAAAGACTCATTTTCAAATAAAACTTCCCAGATACTAACAACCGTAGTATCAAGTCATCTCTACCTTTCAGACAAGTCACAATACCTTTTAGAAATACAATTACCACGGCTTCTAAATCAAGTGACTTCTTTCTTAAAGACCTTAAGCAATTGGTACCTTTAAAACAATTTGCCCTTCTTTATTTCAAATCATTTCTTGTTTATGATACTGAAGAAAAACATTCTCTTAACCTCCCATAAAGTTATTATAACCAACTTCCCATAAAGCCGCCATACTAACTTTATGCCTTAAACTAATTCATTCTTTTATAACCAAGAGACTTATACTTTCAAATCAAATCACATAGCTTTCAAAATACTTCAAGTCTCTTAACCTTTAAGAAAACAAGTTTCAAAGTCTTAAAAACTTCATACGTAAACTCTTTCAAATTAAGCAACATATACTTTGGTGCATTGTGAATAAGTTATACTTATTTATAACGATCTTATTCAAGTAGTCATGATCTAGAAAATGTAATACAATTTTGTCTTATCTTAGCTTCTATGCAGATGGAGAATTCTACTTGTTTTAACATAATTAATTGTCATTACATTTTCCTTTATTAACGCTGCAATGGCTTGTTCGATACTTATTCTCATTTGTGCCGTAAAATTAGCCATGTCAACTCGACTCCAAATACTTCCTAACGACTCTTACCAACATCCCCCATAAGACTTGGTAAGGACTTAGGATTTCTTAGACGTAGCTTTTACATAGAGTAAATCAACATAACTACCTCTTAACTTCTAAGAGTAGACGAAATCATGAAATACTACTACATGTATATTTCATACATAGAATCATGCCAAAGGAAGGAAGAGGTTCACATACCTCGCGACGATTATCGACAAGTAGCAAAAAGCTCCAAAGTACTTCAACCTTGCTAGCTATTCCATCCTTCAAGTAGAATACACTATACTTGGTACTTCAACCTAAATTGGCCATAATACATCCATTAACCTCTAGCTTCGAACGTAGAATATTCTAAGGGCTAAGTCACTAAATTCTACGGAAAATCGGACAGCACTTCCTTTGTTTCTACATACTTTGCCACCTTTTTCAAGGCCGAATACAATAACCAAACACGCCACATTTAAGGCCCAACAAATCAGCTAACCAAAGGGGATTACACGCCTTAACAGGACGTGTAAAATTCCGCCCCACCAAATACATTAAACTAGTCCACAATACAAATGTCAATTCGGCCAAAAAGTGCAACAACCTATCAACCTTTCCAATTCATTTTCAATCCAAGTTCTTAGGTCTAGCATGTCATTTAGTCATAAACAACTTAGCAATTATAACCACCTTAATCAACTCTTAGATAACATGCGACGACTAAACTAGTAACTAAATTGAATTACAATCTTAAAGGCTAAATCATGCAACTTTCGGATTCCATCCAAATATTCCATAACACATATCATTCTTCATAATATAATCCACATGATCATTTCTAACTACTACATGAAATCTCGAATTAATATAGCAAGACGAAAATTATTACCTTCTTAAGCTCAAAATGATCCAAAACCCTAAGTCGATCCTTAGCAACTCCAACTCCTTTTCTTGACGTTTCAATCCGCTATTTGCAACCCTTAGAAGCTTGTGAAAAAACTCCTCTTCTATTTCCAACTTCAAAGTTGAAGAGCTCCCTAGGTTTTCGCCTTGCGACTAACGTGAAAACGCCGTTTTTCCGAAATCTTTCTATTGAGATATCCTTACAATACCCTTAGGGACCTTGGGTTTAAGTCTTGTGAATAAAGGATCACAAACTAAAATTTTTGTGTGGGACTTAGCATGAACCCGTGAGCTCCCTCTCTTAGCTCTCTAATATTTCTTGAAATATGACTAAGTGTGGAACTAGTCTTGCTACTAGTATGCATTTATAACACTATGGAGGGTCAAGACTTAAACAAATGGTTGGCTAAGATGATTTTCACTAGGATCAAGCCCATGTGGCCCTTTGACAAGTCAACAATATCAAGCTCTATAATTAGCAAGACTTTCTCATCTTTACCATGGTCAAATGACCTTTTTGCCCTTGCATTAATTCGACCAAGCCATGTGGGAGGGTGCCACGTGTCGCCCTCCCATTCGTCCATAAAATTCCGTAACCCTCGTGGGTCCCACAAAACGTAAAATTCCTCGGGTGGGCCCCACACGACCAAATCCGTAAAATAAATTTCCATAATGAAAATATATTCCATAATCCTCAATTCATGCATTTTGAGAATCCAATTCTCCTCAACGAACATTTTTCCCTTTCCGACGTTCGGAAGATTTTCCGTCGGAAAAACAATTCTTTCTTTCGTACTAATTTCAAGTCTTGAGTTCCTTACGTACATTCTCTTAAAAATGTCCTGGAGTTACGGGGTGTAATAGCCTGCATGCAGGCTTTATGCACAGGGGACTGAGGAACGTAGAGGTCGATGAAATGACCGAGATCAGCATAAGAGGGCCAAGACAGCAGGGTCCTTTGGTAACTTTCGAGGCGGACAACCTCAGCAGCAGGCTAGATATACACTTCAGCCAGTACAGAGTACTTCTTCACGGTCTTCAGGACGTCTGGGGTATTCAGGAGCAGGTCAGGGCTCCAAGGTTTCAGGTTTTCGGGGGAACTGGGATGTTAGTCATATGAGACCACCCCTACCTCGGTGTGGCCATTGTGATAGGTTCCATGCTGGGGAGTGTCATGGTGTTCGGGGAGCTTGCTTTACCTGCGGCCGGCAGGGCCATTTTGCGAAGAATTGTCCGACCAGAGGTAGCGCGGATGTTAAGACTCAGCCTTCAGGATCAGTGGCTGGTTCATCGCCTTCTTTAGCTATGCGCCCCGCGGGGCAGGATTTCGATTAGAACGACGAAGAAAAAGTGAAGTAATAGTTACAGGTATATCTTTAACCCTTGAGAGACTAGTATGTGTTGTTAAGGTGGTTATATGTTAAGTGTTATGTTCGGATAGTATTGTGTAAATTATGTTTAAGACACCTGGTTAGAAGGAAAGGTAAGTTTGGGTGCCTAGAAATTGTGAGCCTTAAAATATTGATAACCATTGAGACCTTAGATGCAAGGCCGTCTTGAGTAAAAGATTTTACGGTTGATGTCGGTCGAGGTACATAGTATACGTGGGGTATATTAGTGTGATAATTCCATGGGTTGTGTGGAATGAAAGTGGGTAGTTAAGCTTAGAAGACCGCTAGGCCTTCATGACTTGAATAGTGAGATTTGTTCCGGGCAGGAATGAGAATTTAGTGCGATGATGGGTCGGGTTGAGGACCAATCGCGGATCAACCCGCAACCCAGATTGGAGTGGGGTCAGTTTGATATGGTCCCGCTAGGTGATAGGGTCACGAGGGTGCAAGGCCCAAGTCTAGGTAACCATTGTACGAGTTCGTATACACGTTCGACCAGGATCGGGTCGTGAAGGCCGAAAATGGCCTTAAAGGAAATTGAAGCTAGTAATGACCAAGTTTGGAGGTAGTAACTCCAAGGTTTTGAAAACTGAAGTGATGACTGAAATGTGGTACGTGTACTAGAAAGAGTTCGGGTGTACGAGAAGGGTACGATGAGTAAGAAAAGGAGCGAACATGTGTTAAAAGAATGGAAGTGATTATCTATGTGAAGTGAAGGTGCGAAGAGAGTATCCTTTAGACCATGAGTGGGAGCTAATAGTGATGTTATACACGTTAGAGGTGATTCCTCGTTGGCTTGGATTTAAGTAGTGCACGTGTGTTATATTATGGCCATGTGTGGCATAATTGGATTTGTAAGTATAGTAGTAAGACTATACCGGCGCATGTATTTTTGGAGACTTAGAAGGAACATTCGGGACGAATGTTTCTAAGGGGGGAAGAATGTTACACCCCGTATGTCACGACCCGACCCCGGGCCGCGACTGGTGCCCTACCTGGGCACCCTTCTAATCATACAATAATATAAACTGCGGAAGATAAATAACACCCTTTTTTTTTAAAACCAAGGCCAAGCCGATAAGGCTGCCATAATCATAATAATTACCCGAAAGGGTTTACATTGTTTAACAATGTAAAAACAACTCTAGCCAGTCTAGCCCACAGATGAATACATACCTCTAAGATTTGAACAAATACTATGGCGGGACAAGGCCCCGCCGTACCCCTGAATATACATAACCATGACGACAAGCTCCGGAACATTGGAGCCATCTCAAAATGCTGAACCAGGATCCTAAGCTCATGATCCACAATCGTACCTAAACTCGGACATGAACGCAGCCCGGGCGGGTCAAGACAAAAATGCGAATATGGAACGGAAAATAAGGTACAGTAACAAATCATAACTGTACAAAAGAATGACAGGGGCAAGTATAAAGAAAGGGTAAATACCAGATCCTACCGTGTCATTTCCATCTCGTGAACTTAATCGTACCTTATTATCTTTTCCCATTTTTCCATAAGAGTATAGTCAAATTCTTACATACATACTTAAGAAAACTCATCAAGTTTATAAACATATTACTTACGTATCTTGCATAACCTAATCCGTCCCTTTATGGAGGAACGCCTATACTGTCGGCCCAATCTGGGACGCGATAGAGTCACATAAGTCTGCCCATAAAGGTATACTGCCCGGCCCAATCTGGGACGCGATAAAATCACATAAGTCTGCCCATAAAGGTATACTGCATAAGAATAGGAGGCTCGTGATCAAAGCAGGGTCTCTCGCCCGCAGTATCGATAAGCAATCCTACTCCTGGGACTATTTCACCCGCATAGGTCCTGTGGACCCGCATGAGGTATTCCTCGCATAGGATGTTGTCACACCCCGAACCCCGGGCCCGTGACTGGTGCCCTACCTGGGAACCCTTCTACCTTAACAACTAAGCAAACTGCAGAAATTAAATAACACCTTTTTTTTTTTTTTAAAACCAATTGCAAGGGCAAAGCCGACAAGGCTGCCATATAATATACATAATAAAAAGACACTACACTGTACATGAGTCCAATCCCACATATGAATACAGACCTCTATGCTTTATCAAATATGACGACAAGGCCCCACCGTACCCATAACCGCATAAAAGCATATATCAAGGAACTATACCAAAAGATAAACTCTGAGCAGGAGCTATCCAAAACTCGGCGGTCCTACACTGAGATCACCAAATCACTGCATCTAAACTCGGAATGAACGCAGCCTCGAATGAGGTCGCGACGGGAATGTACCAAGTATGTGAAATCAAAATATCAGAATGAAATCATAATCTAAACAAACAGAGACATGTATGATAGCCAACTTACGATACAATACATAAGTAGTCATATCAAGTCGTGGACGCGTGCCTCAAAGTCATTACTAAAATATAACCATGGGTCTCACGCCCGTAATATCAATCATGCCCGTGGAATCTTCCTCACCGCCGGTAGTCCATGATATAATATAACACCAATAGGCATACATGAACACCAAGTCCCACTGTGTCCTAAAATCAGACGCGGGCAAGTAGGAAAACGAACCACCGATCCAACTCAGATCATAAAACCGACGGGGCAAGTACGTAAAGCCAACTACGAGATCCACCAAGGCTAACAATCGACGGGCAAGTACGAAGCTAACTACGGATTCCACTGTGCCACGAGATATGGCCGGGCAAGTGCGAAACTATCTACCGAGCCTATCGTACCAAATCGCGCAATAGAATCGACGGAATGTCGAAGCCAACTACGAGCCATCTGCGCGACCACCGACGGGGGCAAGTACGAAAGCTAACTACCAGATCCATCCTACGTCACTAAATCTCATGGAGGGCTAATCCATGGAATAAAATATCCCACGCGTCGCACGCCTAATCCCACATCGTATAAGCATGACCATGGGGTAATACAAACAAATCCGGGAATCTAACCCGCCTCCTGGTCACATGCCCCGGAATCCCACATCGTATAAGCATGTCCAAGGAGTAACACAAATAATGGAAGCATACCCGTGGAATCCCACATAATTGTCGGTACGTCCAAGTAAACTTAAAACAAGACAGCCGACCCTCCAACCGAGAGTCGCGGCAACGTAATAAAACATAATACTTGCACTCAAAAGCTATCACCAGCACACATAGGCAAGTTCATAAAATCTTTAGACTTTCATTTTATAAACTCAAGGCACTTATAGAATAATTCTCAACTAAACAAGCCAAAGTACTTATCAAGGCACACATAGAATAATTCTCAATTAAACAAGCCAAAGTACTATGTACGTACATTCTTTTCAAAAGACTCATTTTTATGTAAAACCCCAAGATACTAACACCCGTAGTATCAAGGTGTGTCTATTTTTCAAAGTAAGTTACTACACTTTTAGAAAACTCATTTCAAAGCTTGAAATCAAGTAACTTCAAATTTTCACAATCTAGGCAACTTATGCCCAATAATCAAAATAGACAACTTTCTTAACCTTCCATAAAGCCGTTATAACCAACTTCCCATAAAGCCGTTATAACCCTTTATGGTTTTAGACATATTCATTCCTTTTATAACCAAGAGACTTATACTTTTAAAACCAAATATCACATACTTACAAATCAAGTTTCTTATCTTTCAAAAATACTTCAAGTCTCTTAATCTTTAGAAATCAAGTTTCTTCTACTTTTAAACCTCAAGTAACTCACACCTTTAAAACAAGTTACTTCTCTTAAATCATGTCATTTCTCCTCTTTTAAAACAATTAAGTAATCACTCCTTTAACTCCCCTAAAGTCATTATAACAACCCTTAGGTTTTGGAACTAAGGCACTAGCCAAAAGGTTTGGAAACCACTTCCTTTTCAAGACTCTATGTACTTTAAGTAAAATGCTTTCACTCTTAAGAATCCAAACTTCACTAAGGCAATGGATTATACAACTTACAATTTAAACATCAAAGTACAATCAAGGAAGTACATAGAACAAATTCTATTTTAGGCAATCCAAATACAACCAAGGAATGGATCATTTAAGGAGTAGGACATACTTTCTTTATCTTAAGGAATCATGCTAGAAGAGGAGATAGTTCACATACCTTTTCGGCTAAATCCACAAGCTAAGCCGAATACGCCGTACGTAGAATTGTCAACCTATAATGGTCACAACATGACTATCAATTTCTAGTTTCTAACGTAGAATAATACTAAGTATACGGTCTCTTATTCTACGGAAAATCGGGCAGCACTTCCTTTGTTTCTACATACTTTGCCACCTTTTTCAAGGCCGAATACAATAACCAAACATGCCACATTTAAGGCTCAACATACCAACCAATCAAACGGGATTACACACCTTACAATACGTGTAAAATTCCGCCCCATAATTCATACCAAGTAGTTTAATACTCCAAAAGCCATTTCTCGGCTAACTTAATACAACAACACAAGTCCTTTCCAAATTCTTTTCCAATTCCAAGTTCTAAGATCTAACATGTTATATAGTCATAAACAACTTCAACAACTACAATTTCCTTCTTATACAACATGCGACGACTTAAACTAATAATCAACTTGAAATGTAATCTTAAGGCTAAACATGCTAGTTTTTGGATTAGGGTTCCAATAGCCAATACCCTTATCAAAATTCATAATATCAACATCATGCTTGCTAATATCCATAACTACAATTATAAGTAAACTTTAATTGCTAAAACGACAAGATTTATACCTTTACAAGCCCTTAAAATTTCCAAGATTCAAAGTCGCTCCTTAGCAATTCTTAGCTCCTTTCCGTTACGCTCCAATCCGCTATTTGAATCCTCTAGAAGTTCACAACCAACCTCTATTCAATTTCCAATCCAAAACTAGGAAAACTACTTAGGTTTTCGCCTTGCGACTAACGTGAAAACGTCGTTTTTATGAAATCTTTCTATTGAGATATCCTTACAATACACTTAGGGACCTTGGGTTAAAGTCTTGTGAACAAAGGATCAAAACTACAAATTTTTTTGTGTGGGATAAGTCACAAACCCGAGAGCTATGTATGAAGAACAACAATGTGTGAAATTTTTCTAAGTGTTTCAAGAGCTTGTCTTGCACTAGTGTAGTATATAAAACACATTGGAGGGCTTAGATTAAAACACTTGTGGGTTAGGATGAAGGACAATTAATGTTAAGCCAAGTTGACAAGTCAACAATCTCAAGCTAGCAAGACTTATCTTCCTTGTTGGTCAATGACCATTTTACCCTAACTATAATTCGTCCAAGACCATATGTGGGGGTGCCACGTGTCGCCCTCTCATTCGTCCATAAAATTCTGTAACCCTCGTGGCCCCCACAAAACGTAAAATTCCTCGGGTGGGCCCCACGTGACCAAATCCATAAAAATAAATTTCCATAATGTTAATAAGTTCCATACTCTTCAAATAATTCATTTTGAGAATCCAATTCTCAACAACGAACATTTTTCCCTTCCGACGTTCGAAAGATTTTCCGTCGGAAAAACAATTCTTCCTTTCGTACCAATTTCCAAGTCTTGATTCCTTACGTACATTATCTTTTACATGTCCTGGACTTACGGGGTGTAACATTCTTCCCCCCTTAGAAACATTCGTCCCCGAATGTTCTTAGTCGCTGCTTATACAAACTCCAGATAGTCTCTATATCAGGCCTATCAATCAATACTCCACAAGACCAACGATGCCACACATGGCCACCACATAACATACGTAAACATATCAATGGACCTTCCGTCCGCGGCCCCTTCTCACAAAACTCGAAGGTTACAGTCTTATCACAAACAAGATCTTTAGAGGTTACTTTCTTTTCTTACTTGTCATACTTTCTCGTACTTCCAAACTTATTTAGCATCCATAACCCGACCCATCGTCACACTTAACTTCTCATTCTTAGTCTGAAATAAATCTTTCTCTTATCTCAAGGTACTTCTCACCCTATCCCCCTATTCACTAGAGGTTCGTCACGTAAGACGAAGTATTTCTACCGTGCATTCTTCCCTATTGGTCTTACACTGTTATGGGGAAATTACTACTTGTGAACTCTACACAACTATAGTCTCAGTTCACTTACCATTCTTGTCAATATTCTTAACTTTTCACTTTACTAGTCAACGTATTCCTACCTCTGGGGGTACTATCACTTACAACTGCTAGCAACAAAGGGGAAACATATACGCTAGGGTAACATCTGAATCTATCAATGCACGTATGATTCAAAGAATCAAAATATACATGTAACCCCATGTGATGTCGCCTCCTGATCCTGCCCCGTAGTCACGTCATCTCTGCGGTTCCAAAGACCGCCATAACTATAAACTCCTCACGACCTACCACGATCGGTGACATCCAACATCACGCTCGAGGACGCATACCGCGAGGAAAGGAAACCAACCATCGGCCTCATAGGCTGAGCCACCTCACCAGTGCTCCTTCTAAAAGGACATACCCTCAGAATATGGCCCGGACGGCCACAATAAATACAAACACTTGTGCCATAATGGCATTTCCACGAATGACGCTTACCACATCTGAAACACTGAGGAATAGGTGGCCTCGACTGAGAAAGTCCTCTGAGAACCTCGACCCCTGGAGCTCGGACCAGCTCCTAAATACCTTGTGGGGTCATATCTCTCACCTCTGGGCTGCAGAGGTATGTACTGGGTAGGCTGGGACGAATATCTCACTCGCTGCTGAGGCTGCTCGTCCAAGAACTCACCGGGATAACCAACCGGTCTAGCCCTCTTACGCTGATTTCCGCGTTGGCTCTCTACCCTCTGTACACCTGTCTGTACTGGCCGAATAACCTCCTACTGATGAAATTGTAGCACCGCTATCTTGGTCAATAACATAACGGCTTCCCTCATGACCCTATAGTCTTTTCCTAACTGAGAAACTGGAGGCTCTGGTGCTAGGGTCTCAAAACCTGGCGCAGAAGAACTCGCCGATCACAGACAACATCCCAGATACCCTAGAATAAGCCCTATCAACTCTCTCGAGTCCGACTAGTAGCTCATGCTACTCCTTTGCCCTTCGCGATCATTGTTGCCTCCTCGAGGCATAGTTGTAACACAAAAATACGTCAGAGAGGAATTATCTTACTAACACAGCTCTATGGCACGATCTTAGAGTGAGAAGAATAGAAACCAACTCCTAAATGTCCTGTAGCCTCCTGTTTATGGGTGTGGCGCGCAACACACCGATAATCAAGACTCTACTAGACATTGTCTGTAGATATTCCGAGGACTGACTGCTCTGATACCACTCTGTCTGTCACGACCCGAACCCGGGCCCGTGACTGGTGCCTTACCCCGAGCACCCTAGTGATACAACATCAGAGTAATCAGCGGAATATAAAACAATAACACGAAATGACATGAAGTATGAAACAATAATCTGAGAAAGTTGCCTTGCGGCATATATAAATATCAACTAGAACGATACATCCTTTTTACGCTTCGCCCACAACAAGATTACTGCACTTCTAAGAGTGACATGACAACAATGGCGGACAGGCCCCGCCATACCTCGAATGTAAGCACCTACTACGACAGGGGACTATACCATCGATAAGCTCCGAGAAACGGAGCTTCCCAAACGCTGATCTGTGACCACGAGCTAGGATCAACGATCGTGTACCTCAACTGCGGCATGAACGCACTTCGGGCGAGGTCAAGACAGTACCAAGTATGTGAAATCAAAATATCAGAAATGAAATCATAGCGATCTATATAAAGCAGGAGACATGTATGATAACCAAACTACAGTTCACAATAAATAAGCAGTCATGTCAAGTCAGGGACTCACGCCCTCAAAGTCATCACTCAAATATAACAATGGGTCTCACGCCCACAACATCAATTATGCCCGTGGAATACCTTCCTCACTGCCGGCAGTCTATGATATAAAAGCACCAAGGAATACACATGAACACCAGGTCCCACCTGTGTCATCATAAAACCGTACGGGGTAAGTACGAAGGCATAACCGACTACTAAAACCTACAAGACAAACAAGGTCATAAATCAGATCATGAGATCTGTCTAGACTCACATGATCAAAGCCGCCACCGCCCGCAGTATCTAATGTGCGCGTCTAGCCCTGGAACTTCCCGCAGCTCTGCATAGGCCACTCCAATGGCCCGCATGAGGTATTCCCCGCATCGAGGGTAGCTACTCCCAAGATCCTCCTCGACTCGCACCGCGTAGCCACATGACCGCATGACCATATAGGCCGCACACTAACCTGGAACTCTAGTAGCTCCGCATAGGTCCCCGGGACCCGCATGAGGTATCCTCGAATCATAGTCACACAGACTGCCTGAGTATTACCCCGCATCGGAGGGAAGCTTAACCTCCGGGATCATGTCAAGGTGAGTGGTACAATACCAACATAACGGCTGATAGTTAAACAACATAAGCGCGATCGAGGGAAAACCCCTTTACACAAACATCACAAGATACTAACACACGTAGCATCCTAACATGTTTACTTATCAAACCAACAAGAAAGTATTACAAGGCTATCACAAACCAACACAATCAAGTTATTCACACAAGATACTTTCTACTTTATGTTAAACAAGTTCGGGTTTTTATCCCCAAAGTACTTCATACATTAACTCTTTTAAAAGATACGTTACTTTCACAAAAGTCACACAATACTCGTAGTATAAAACAAATAGAGTGACTATCTTTTAAGTAAACCAAAACACTTCCCTTTGTAAAATCAAGTAACAACATTATTTTCCAAACGTTCAAGTTTGCCTAATTTCAAATGTTCAAGTTTCTCATTTTCGAAAGGTTTCGTATTTCATAGTATTAATCACTTAATGATATAATTCTCTTTGAAAACAATTTGAGAAACATATGCCTTATATGTGAGTAGGTTATTCTTGTTTATAACAATCTTATAACAGTAGCCATGATCTAGGAAATGTAATATCATTTTGTCTCATCTTAGCTTCTATGCAGATGGAGGTTTCTACTGGTTTTAATAATACTTACTTAGTCAATACATTTCCTTTTATTAGCGCTGCTGTGGTCTGTTCGATATTTATTCTGATTTCCGAAATCAGTAAAATATTATTCCTTTTAAAAACCAAGTACTCATTACTCACGAATGAGGTTTCACACTCTTTAACAAAATTCAGATTAATTCGATTAAGTCGAGTCTCTTATCTTTTAAGATCAAGTCTCTTAACTTCTAAAATCAGTAAACCATTCTTATTACTTCTCTTAAGTCGTTATACCTAACTTCCCATAAAGCTAGTATAACTCTTTAAGCTTTCAAACCAAGTATTACTCTTCTGTTAAAAATGATTCAGTATTCTTTGAAATACTTCAAGATTATTCAGGCTTAAGTCAAAAGACATTGCCGTAATTATTATTCAGGCTTAAGTCAAAAAGACATTGTCGTAATTATTATTCAGTTAACACACGTACGTCTACCGTACTATATATATACTTTAAAATATCATGCTCAAGAGTGTAGGAAGAATCACATATCTCGCGACGATTATCGACTATTAGCAAAACGCTCCATGGCTATAACCCGGCTAGCCTTGTCCACCTTTCAAGTAGAACATGCTACTTGCAGAACATTCAACCTATAAAGGTTATACAAGTCTATCAAAGTCTAGACTACTCTGCAGATTAATCTTCTGATGTGATTTCAGTTCAAGTCTTTTCTGTAACATCCTTCTATTACAGTTCAATTCTCTTCTATGAATCTTATATTCATTTCCATATTACTACAGTATGTAATTTCCAATTACAATAGGGGGACAAGATATTTACCTCGATAAGCCCATAATTATCCAAGTTAAAATGTCGATCCTGAGCAACGTTTAGCTCCTACTCTGGGCGCTCCAAACAACCCTTAGAAGTTCTACGCAACTTCTACTTAATACTTCAACCGACTATGAAGATTTTCCTTAGGGTTTCGGTTTGAGACAAAAGGGACATAAGGTAGTATTTTCGGGCTCTACGTATAGATGTATCTTTGGAATACTACAAGGTATAAGGCTAAGGTATTTTGGGTATAGTAACAATACTTGGAGAGTATTTCTACCAAGAGGGGGGTACCTCTCGGCACACCACTAGGGGTGTACCCTGCCAAGGCCTCAGGAGGGTGTACCCCTCGGCCAAGGCCTTCTCAAAGGGGGAGGGGGGGACGAAACCAACAAGAAGGGAGGGAGGTTTTCAAGACTTGGAGATTTTTAGGAATGGATGAAGAAGTCTTCATAGGGGGGGGGGGGTATTTATAGGGAGTTCTATGGCCAAGATCAAGCCATGTGGGGGGGGGGCAAGTGGAGGGCCAAGATTTTCCCAAGTGCCCCCTAACCTACTCCTCAAATCACTCCACAAACAATGGCCCATGTTTTAGGCCCCAAAACCCTCCCAATCGTCCAAGGCAAAAGCCCCCATTGCCGTCCCACACTCCACCAACTTGAGGGTGACAAGTATCGCCCTCTCGTTGGTCCAAAACATTTCGTCTCTCGGAAAAATCCGCAAAAATTAAAAATGACATAGCCGGAATTTTCCCTTCGCAAGTTCTGTAAAACGTTTCGTCGAAAAACGATTCTAATCGGGTGTTGTGCACAAAAATATTTTCGGTCCTATGCCTAACTTAAGGCTCAAACTTGACGCACGCCCCACGCATATACCGAAATACGGGGTATAACATTCTCCCCTCCTTAGAAACATTCGTCCCGAATGTTCCTTCTAAGCCTCAAAACACACAAGTGCATGTATAGTCTTCACTACTATACTTACGAAAACAATTATGCCACACCTGGCCACAATACCACACGCGCCAATACTTACATCCAAGTCCACGAGGAATCACTTCCAGGACTACAAAAGCTCTTACCCAAGGTCTAAAATATACTCCCCTCGCACCTTCACTTTACAAACGAAATGATCACACCTCTGTTCTTAACACATGCTCGCTTCTTCCCTTACTCGTCGTACCCTGCTCGTACACTCGAACTCTTTCTCATAACTTATCAAATTTCTGTTACTGCTTCAGTTTCCAAAACTCTGGGTTACCACCTCTAACTTGGTCATCATTACTGGGAACATTATGGATGGATCTCCGATACTTTCTCGAACATAACAACACGAAAGACTGGACATACTGCCTCCTACGTCGGACGACAATGCTAACCTATAGGCAACTTGGCCTACTCTTCACATGATCTGGAAGGCCCAAAGTAACTAGGGCTAAGTTTCCTCTATTTTCCAAAACTCGTCACACCCTTCCGGGGTGGTACCTTCAAGAAGACCCACCGTCAACCTGAACTCTAAGCGTCGTCGCCGATCATCCGCACGACTTCCGTTGACTCTGAGCTGCCAATAACCTCTTCTGGATAAGCTTCACCCTATCCACATTCTGCTGAACAAGTATGAACCAACTATCTGAACCTTGCTACATCGAATCAATCGACCGGCAATTTACACTTCCGCCCTACAAGGCTTAATAAGGCAATATCCGAACACTGAAATGGTAGCTAAAACACTCCCTCAACAGGAGGCAACATGTCACGACCCGAACCCGGGCCCGTGACTGGTGCCTTACCCCGGGCACCCTAGTGATACAACATCAGAGAAAATCAGCGGAAATAAAAATATGAACATGAATTAAGAGACATGATAAATAAACAGCACCAAAACAGTTGCCTTCAAAGATATATACATAAATACCGACAGCTTATCCTTTTTACAAACCCCGCCACAACAAAGGCATGCACTCTAAGATTTTTACAACAATATGACTTTAACAGGCCCGCCATACCCCGAATGTACAAGAATCTACTGACTGTGGTAACATACCAAAAGATAAGCCTCAAGAAATGGGGCTTCCGACACGCTGAATCGTGATCCTATGAGCGAGGATCCACAACCGATGATTTCTACCGCGGATGAACGCACTTCGGGCGAGGTCGATAACAGTACCAAGTATGTGAAATCAGAAACATCGTAAATGAAATCATAATAGTCTATATAAAGCAGAGACATGTATGATAACCAAACTACGATTCACAACATAAGCGATCATGTCAAGTCGTGACTCACGCCTCAAGTCATCCTCACGCCCGTGGAACTCCTTCCTCACCGCAGCCTAGGTATAAATCGTGTGGAATACGTGTCCCGGCCCATCCCGTGGGACTCGGTAAAGAATCATGTGGAATACGTGTCCCGGCCCATCCCATGGGACTCGGTAGAGAATCATGTGGAATACGTGTCCCGGCCCATCTCGTGGGACTCGGTGAATAGTCAGATGGAATACGTGTCCCGGCCCATCTCGTGGGACTCGGTGAATAATCAGATGGAATACGTGTCCCGGCCCATCTCGTGGGACTCGGTGAATAATCAGATGGAATACGTGTCCCGGCCCATCCCATGGGACTCGGTGAAGAATCAGATGAAATACGTGTCCCGGCCCATCTCGTGGGACTCGGTGAAGAATCGTTCATAACAAATCAGCCGGCCCTCCATCGAGAGACGCGGTGGTATAGAAATACAACATTTGCACAACAAGGCTATCAAACAAAAACATAGGCAAGTTACACACAACTCAAGTTTATTTTAGGCCAACGTCCAGGTTCCGACCCCAAAGTATTACGTACGTTAAATTCTTTTAAAAAGATCCATTTCTTTTATAAAGGTCACCCGATACCCGTAGTATTAAAATAGAGTGACTCACATTTTTAGGTAAACCAAAACACTTCCCTTTTTAACATCAAGTAACAACATTCTTTTCCAAAAGTTCAAGTTTGCCTAATTTCAAATACTTAAGTCTCTTATTTCTTAGAAAGGTTTCATAGTCCATAGACTTAATCACTAAAGAATATAATCCTCTTTTAAACAATTTGAGAAACATATGTCTTATATGTGAGTAGGTTTTTCTTGTTCATAATCAATCTTATTAAAGCAGCCATGATCTAGGAAATGTAATATCATTTTGTCTCATCTTAGCTTCTATGAAGATGGAGGTTTCTACTGGTTTTAATAATACTTAATTAGTCAAAACATTTCCTTTTATTAACGCTGCAGTGATTTGTCGATACTCATTCTGATTTCCAAAATCAGTAAAACATTATTCCTTTTAAAAACCAAGTACTCATTACTCACGAAGGAGGTTTCACACAAAACTCATATTTAATTCATTCAAGTCAAGTCTCTTATCTTTTAAGATTAAGTCTCTTAACTTCTAAAAATCAGTAAACCATTCTCTTTATCTCTCTTAAGACGTTATACCTAACTTCCCATAAAGCTAGTATAACTCTGATGTTTTCAAAACCAAGTATTACTCTTCTTTCAAAAAGGTTTCTTAATTCTTTTGAAATACTTCAAGATTCTTATCATCACACATCAAGTCAGTTATCTTTTAAAAACAACAAATCATTTCTTACTTACATAAAACTGTTATAAACAACTTCCCATAAAGCTGTTATAACACTTTATGTTTTAAACCAATCAATTACTTTTAACACATGTACGTCTACCGTACTACATAGTTATACACATATCATGCTAGAAAAGATAGGAAGAGGTTCACATACCTCGCGAAGATTATCGACTAATAGCAAAACGCTCCAAGTACCTCAAACCGTCGGTTACACCTTAAATCAAGCAGCTCACGCCACACGTAGTACTTCAACCTATAGAGGCCACAGGGCGTCTATTAACATCTAGATCTCAACGTAGAATATTCTACGTAAATTTCAAAGACTCTCCCCGCAATCGCGTAAATCTCCTCCTCATCGAGGCCGCTAATGTGCCAAAAACTCCCTAGAGGGGGTCAGACGTCTAATCCGGACGTGTACACTTCTACTTCACAAGAAAGCTACACAAGTCTCACTGTAATACACCCTATGTAATTACAGTCAGCTTTCTTTAAATTCGGGCTTAAGTCAAAAGACATTGCCGCATAATTATGTTCATTCTATATATAGTATACTTCAACTATATATTCCTACACATGTAATTTCCAATTACAATAGAAGGTCAAGAGTGTTTACCTCGATAAGCCCAAAATTATCCAAGTTTAAATGTCGATCCTGAGCAAGGTTTAGCTCCTACTCCGTGCGCTCCAACCCGCTCCAAACAACCCTTAGAAGTTCTAACCAACTTCTACTCAATTACTTCAACTATCAATGAAGATTTCCTTAGGGTTTCGTTTAGTTGCTAAAGGAAGTATAATAGTATTTCTGGGCTTTTAGTATAGGTATAACCTTGGAATACTACAAGGTATAAGGGCTAAAGTATTTGGGCATTATAACAATACTTGGAGAGTATTTCTATACCACAAAAGGGGGGTATTATACGAAAAAAACTAGGCTAGTGGTACCCTCCTAGACACTACAAAGGGGAGTGGGGCTCGGCCAAGGCTTCTCAAAAGAGAGGGGGATGGTGGACGAAAACTACAAGGCAAGGGGGAGGGATTTCAAGACTTGGAAAAGGATTTTTGGATGAAGAAGTTCATCAACTTAGAGGGGTATTTATAGGTCAAGCAAAGGCCAACCAATGGGCAAGATGAAGACAAGTGTGGTGCAAGTGTAGGGCTAGATTTTAACCATGTGGACCTTATCCATCTACCACACCAACTTGCACAAATATCCTACCTAACCCAAGGCACAAAAAACGTGCCATTGCCTTGCCTTTGCCGTCCACTTGCTTCCAATGTGAGGGTGACACATGTCACCCTCCCGTTGGTCCAAAATGTTTCGTCTCTCGGAAAAATCCGCAAAAAATATAAATGACATAGCCGGAATTTTCCCTTCGCAAGTTTAGTAAAACGTTTCGTCGAAAAACGATTATTTTCGGCACTTGTGTACAATTTTTAAAACTTGCCAAATCTTTAAGGCTCAAATTTATATGCGTACGCCCTCACGTACATACTCTGGAAATACGGGGTATAACATTCTCCCCTCCTTAGAATCATTCGTCCCGAATGTTCCTTCTCAAGACGGACAACGATGAAGTTCTTCTTAACAAGTTGCCAACGCCACGCTTGGCCACGTAATAACACATGCGCGCAAATACTTAAATCTACGCCAACGAGGAAACACCTCGATGATGCAAAACAATACCAACTCTCGCTCTTGGTCCAAGGGACACTCCCTTCGCACATTCACTTCTCAAAAAAATGATTACTTCCATCTTTCAGCACAAGTTCCCTTCCTTCCTTACTCGTCGGACTCTTCTCGAACATTCGAACTCTTCTTAGTACACGTACCACACTTCAGTCAACGCTTCTGTTGCCAAAACTTTGGAGTCACAACCTCCAAACTTGGTCATCTTACTAGCCTCAATCTTCCTTAAGGCTATTCCCGGCATTCACGATCCGCTTCTGGTCGAACATATCCACGAACTCATACGAAGGTCATCTAAACTTGGGCCTAGCACCCTCGTGACCCTACCACCTGGCGGGACCACCCAGAGCTGACCCCACCTCGAAACAGGCCGCGGGTTGGCCCGCAACATGGCCCCAACCCGACCCACTTAACGCATCAAGCTCTTGTTTCCCGATCCGGAACAATCTTACCTATTAGGACAGTTTCTCGTCATATGGCCCTGACGGCCGCAGGAAAAACAAGCACCAGTAAAAAGACGACATTCCCCGGGATGACGTCTGCCACATCGTGCACACAGAGGAAAACCTGAACCCGACTGGCTAGAACCCATGTATATCTGTGAACGAAGCCACGAGCCACGACCACTCTCGAATACCGAACGCCCCGAAGACTATGGAGGACCATTTCGCATCGCGGAGGTACATAACTAGTTCGCTGCGGAGGCGCCCGCCTCGAAAGTTACCAAAGGACCTGTTGTTCGCCTTCTCGCTGATCTGGTCATTCCGCCGACCTCTCCGTGCCTCACATCCAAGTGCATGAGCCAGACGCGGCAATGTCCATGCCCGATCAAGAGCTACACCCGTACAAGCCTCGCCAAGTAATCATCTAGCCGGTGACGTAGCGGTGTACTGGCCCTCCATATCGCTACTCGGCGGAACATACCGAGCTAATGAGTCGAACTTCACATTGTACTCTCTAACCGTCCGTCCGCCCCGCCTCAACGCTAAAAATTGGCCCGAGCCTCTCATCTGTGGGGGCAAGAAATGTGCAAGAAAAGCCCTTGAGAACTCGTCCCAAACAGCTGGAGGCGCATGCTCCCCCCGGGACAGCTCCCATGAATCAAACCACGATCATTCGGATCACGCGGTGATGCGAACCAATACCACCGACTGCCTCACGAGACTCGATCACTCATGATCCATTGTAGTCGGATAAACTCGAGGGTCATCTTCACTTCTCGATCCATAGAACATCGCGGGCTCTGACTCGAAAGTCCCGTAGTCTCAAATCGCTCGCTCGGGGTGAACTACGGTGCTAATGGGACTGAATCACTGCATCCATCCTATCCTCATATTCGCCACGACTCGCCAAGAATCGCCATCTCCTTGTACCCATCTCACGACCCGAATGGGCGTGATCGTGCCTACCGGGCACCCTAGTGATACAACATCAGAGTAATCAGCGGAACATAAAACACATACATGAAACAAATGAAGTACAAAACAGTAATCTGAGGAAAACTTGCCTTTCGGCATATATATAAATAACAACTCCTACAAATGAACAGTTTAATCCTTTTTACAACCCTGCCCACAACAGTACTACAGACCTCTAAGAAATGATACGACAACAATGGCGGGACAGGGCCCCGCCATACCCCTGAATGTAAATACCTACAACGACAGGGGACTATACCAAGATAAGCCTCCGGAGAAACGGAGCTTTCCCAAACGCTGAACTGTGACCCTAAGAGCGAGGATCAACGACTGGTGTACCTTTACCTGCGGCATGAACGCAGCCCTCAAGCGAGGTCGACAACAGTACCAAGTATGTGAAATCGAAATAAATCAGAATGAAATCATAGTAGTCTATATAAAGCGGGAGACATGTATGATAACCAAACTACGATTCACAATAAATAAGCGATATGTCAAGTCGTGACTCACGCCTCAAAGTTATCACAATAAAACCGTGACGGCAAGTACGAAGGCATAGCCGACTACTAAGACCCACGCACTAAAAAATACCACAAATCGTATCCCGAGGTCTTTCTAGACCGCACCACATGATCGGCCGCCACTCGCCGCAATATCAATGTCGCGCGTCTATCCTCGAACTCGCAGATCCGCATAGGTCACCCATGCACCGCATGAGGTATTCCTCGAATCATGGTCCTGCATCACCGAGGTATACCCCGCATCGGCGCGCCTAACCTCGGTATCCGCCTAGGCTCCCGCAGCCGCATAGTCTCAAAAGACCGCATAGTCTCAACAGATCGCATAGGAATCCCCCGTCGGGCTAAACACCCGAATGATCAATCCTGAGCTACCGCGACTCGCGTAGTCACAAGGATCGCATAGCCGTATAGACCGCATCAGGGTGGCAAGCCCTCGGTATAATAAGCGAGGGTATGTGATACAATAACAATACAATCGCTTAACGTTTGACAACGTAAGCACAACAAGAGTGACCCCCTTACACAATAATCACAAGATACTAACACACGTAGCATCCTAACATGCTTACTTATCAAATCAACAAGAAAGTATTACAAGGCTATCACAAACCAATACAATCAAGTTATTCACACAAGGTACTTTCTACTAACGAGTTCTGTACCTATCCCCAAAGTACTTCATACATTAAATCTTTAAAAGATACGTTACTTCACAAAAACCACACAATACCTGTAGTATATGAAAATAGAGTGATTATCTTTTTAGAGTAAATCAATTACTTCTCTTTGTAAAATCAAGTAGCAACATTCTTTTCCAATGTTCAAGTTTGCCTAATTTCCAATGTTCAAGTTTGCCTAGTTTCCAATGTTCAAGTTTGCCTAGTTTCCAATGTTCAAGTTTGCCTTTTTAGAAAGGTTTCGTAGTTCATAGTCTTATTCATTTAAGAATATAATTCTCCTTTAAACAATCTGGGAAACATAAGCCTTATATGTGAGTAGGATATTCTTGTTTATAACAATCTTATTACAGCAGCCATGATCTAGGAAATATCATTTTGTCTCATCTTAGCTTCTATGCAGATGGAAGTTTCTACTGGTTTTAATAATACTTAATTATTAAAAACATTTCCTTTTTTTTTAACGCTGCAGTGGTCTGTCGATACACATTCTGATTTCCAAAATCAGTAAAACATTCTTAAGCCGTTATACCTAACTTTCCATAAAGCTAGTATAACTCTTAAGTTTTCTAAAAAAAAATCAAGTACTACCTCCTCTTTCAAACTGATTCAAAAATCTTTTGAAATACTTCAAGTTCTTTATTATCACATAACAAGCCGCTTATAGTTCAAATCGCTTACCTTTTAAAACCACAAGTATTTTCTTACCAACATAAAGTCATATAACCAACTTCCCATAAAGCCGTTATAACACTTTATGTTTTAAACCAATCAAATACATTTAGCACATGTGACGCTCACCGTACTACATAGTTCACACATATCATGCTAGAAGAGATAGGAAGAGGTTCACATACCTCGCGACGAGTATCGACTAATAGCAAAACGCTCAAGTACTTCCAACCGCGGCTACTCCTTAAGCCAAGTAGATCGCGCCACACGTAGTACTTCAACCTATAAGGCCACAAGGCTTTATTAACATTTAGACCTCATCGTAGAACATTCTACCAAAATTCGCAAAGACTCCCCAACAACAGAAATCTCCTCCTTTATCGAGGCCGCTACCAAGCCAACCAGGGGTTATACATCTAACCCGAACGGTACAATTCTACTCACGAAAAGCTACACAAGTTCATCAGAATAATCCTATGTAAATACAGTTCAATACTCTTCTTTCGAAAAGGTTTCTTATTATTCAGGCTTAAGTCAAAAGACATTGCCGATAACAACGTTCAGTACTATATATAGTATACTTCAACTATATAATCTAACAACATGTAATTTCCAATTACAATAGGGGGGCAAGATAATTACCTCGATAAGCCCATAATTATCCGAGTTTAGATGTCGATCCTGAGCAAGGTTTAGCTCCTACCCCGCGCGCTCCGACCCGCTCCAAACAACCCTTAGAAGTTCTAACCAACTTCTACTTATAACTTCAACTACTGTGAAGATTTACTTAGTGGTTTTGTGACTGACGGGAAGTATAATAGTATAACTGGGCTTTTTGTATAGGTATAACCTTAGAATACTACAAGGTATACGGCTAAGGTAATTTGGGCATTATAACAATACTTTTGAGAGTATTTCTAACAAGAGGGGGGGTATTTATACGAAAACTACTAGGCAGTGGGTACCCCACGGCTAGCACCCCAAGGAGTGTCTACCTCGCCTACCCCACTAGGGGACTCTCGCCGAGGGGAGAGGGGCTCTCGGCTAAGGCCTCACAAGGGGGGAGAAAGAGAGCTTTCAAGACTTAGGCAAATTTATGGATGAAGAAGTCTTCAAAGGGAGAGGGTATTTATAGGACAAGCCAAGGCCAACCAATGGCCAAGATCTTGCCAAGTGCAAGGCAAGTGTAGGGCCAAGATCTTGCCAAGTGCACACTAGCCAACTAACACAAAAATATCCTACCAACCCTTGACCACAAAGGCCACACTTTCGGCCACCTCTAATACCGCCCAAGGTGTTCCAATGAGAGGGTGACAAGTGTCGCCCTCTTGTTGGTCCAAAATGTTTCGTCTCTCGGAAAAATCCGCAAAAAATAAAAATGACATAGCCGTAATTTACCCTACGAAAGCTGTGAAAACCTTTCGTCGAAAACCGACTCTAACCGGGTGTTGTGAACAAAGTTAATTCGGCCAAGCCTAATTCTCAAGTTCAAATTTTCTACGCACGCCCCTTACGCATATACTCGGAAATACGGTATAACATTCTCCTCCTTAGAAACATTCGTCCCGAATGTTCCTTCTAAGTCTCAAAACAAACGTGCGCCAGTATAGTCTTCACTACTATACTTACGAGAATCAATCCTGCCACACCTGGCCACAGAAACAACTTGCGCAAAATGCTTACATCCAAGTCCACGAGGAAACACCTCTAACATCACCAAAATGATACCACTTTTGTCACTTTGCCTGAGGCATTAACCTTCTCAAGCGACCCAACAAATGGTACCGGCCGCATGCGATCATCAAGCCGCCGACATTCGAACTCTTACCACATTTCGACATCGTCAGATTCCAAAACTCGGGGTTATTATCTTCAACTTGGTCATCATTAGTTGGGAACACTCTGGATGGATCTCCGATTTCCTTCTCGAACATAACACGAAAGACTGGACGCACTGCCTCCTAAGTCGGACGACAAATGCTAACATATAGGCAACTCCGCCTATTCTTCACATGAACTTAAAAAGGCCCAAAGTAACTCGGGCTAAGTTCCCTCTGTTTTCCAAAACTCATCACACCCAACCCGGGTGGTACTTTCAAGAAGACCGACCGTCAACCTGAACTCTAAGCGTCGTCGCCGATTATCCGCACGATTTCTCTGAGCTGCCAGAACCTCTTCTAGACAAGCTTTACTCTATCCACGATTACCGGAACAAGCCTGAACCAACTATCTGAATCCTGCCAACATCGAACCAATCGACCGGCGACTCACACATCCGCCCCTACAAGGCTTCATAAGGCGACATCCGAACACTGAAATGGTAGCTTAAACACTCCTTCAACAGGAGACAACAATTCTCGCAACTATCCCTGAAATCCAAACACCGCCCGAGGCGAATGTGGATTCTCGAGACTTACTTGAGTTCCTAACCTTGCTCGTAAAACCTCCGAAAGAAACAGCCGCAACCAGGCTCCACTGCGACATAAGGTGAAGGTAGGCACCTGCATGACCTCACAACCTTTCAGATTAATCAACGCCGCCGAGTAAACGGTTTTGCTAGAAGACAAGACGGTGACCTCCTCGGCCCGACTCATCGGTCGAATCGTCCACGAACTCGTCTGTTGGTTAACTAAACTCGCCTAACACCCTCGTGACCCTACCACAAGGCGGGACCACCACAAACCGACCCCACCACCAAACATGCAGCGGGTTGACCCGCAACGTGGCCTCAACCCGACCCGGCAATGCGCAAAACGCTAGCTCCCCGAAGGAAAACTCTCACTAATCACGTTACGAAAACATAGTGGTCTTCTTAGCTCAACTACCCTCTTTCATTCCACACTACTCAGGGACTTATCCCACAAACATAACTCACGTGCACTATGCACTCCTATAAGGGTCAAACATAAACAATACATCTTTTACTCGAGATGGCCTTACCTCTAAGGTCTCTACGTATAACACTCTAAGGCTCACACCTTCTCTAACCCCCAAAATCTTACTCGGTTAACCCACCATAATTTCTAATCACAACTAACCTACTGCTATCAGAACATAGCACTTAAGGTATAGTCACCTTATCACGTACTAATCTCAGAGGTTAAGGATAAACTCTCTCTTGCTCACTCCCTTAAGTCGTTCTAATCAAACGCCGTGCAGCGCGCTAAGGAAGGTGACGACTACCCATCGATCACGAAGGCTAAGTCCTCCTACAAGGACACTCTTTCGACATCGACCACGGCGGTCATAGTACAACAAGTACCAATCGAAGACGACATTCCCGGGATGGCGTCATCGCCAATGAGCAGGAAGATGCGAGCTCGACCAACTCCTGCGTACTCGAGCGTCCCGAAATTCGTGGAGGACCTCGTTGCCGGTGGATGTGCATAATCAAATCCACGTGAGGCGACTTCGCCTCAAAAAGTTACTAAAGGACCTTGCTCTGGCCTCTTCTGCGTCGCCCGTTAACCCGTCGATCTCTACGTTTTTCGGCCTGCTGCGCATAAGCCCGTACACAGGCCATGCTCAAGCCCAACTGAAGAATTACTCTTGCACAACCCTCTCTTAGATAGTCATCAAGACTCGCGGTACATCGGTATACTCTCTGGTAGTCAAATCCATAGTTAGTAACGGTGCGCCTTTGAAATCTATATTCTATGTTCGATGCGTGGGCGAAGGTTCAAATATCATGGCCGCAGTAGGAACTGCTGCCGCCGTGCTAAACTCTGCTGGGGCTAGTGACGTCGCAGAACTCCCCGAATGAAGCACCACCCAAGGTGATAATTGGGCCTGTGCCCACGTAACCCTCTGTACTCTACTCGCAGCTCCCTCGGCTGCCTTGCCCTCCTGGGCCCGGGTTGCCCTACGCGGAGGCATAACGGTAAGGGAAAGAAATACGTTAGAGGGTCCAACTTACAACACAGCTCTAAGGCACGATCTCAGAGTGAGAAGAAATAGAAACCAATCCTAAATATCCTATAGCCTCCTGATTATTGGTGTGGTGCACAACACACCGATAATCAAGACTCTACTGGATACGGTCTGTAGACACTTTCCGAGGATTAACTGCTCTGATACCACTTTTGTCACGACCCGAATCTGGGCCCGTGACTGGTGCCTTACCCCGGGCACCCTAGTGATACAACATCAGAGTAATCAGCGGAACATAAAACACATACATGAAACAAATGAAGTACAAAACAGTAATCTGAGGAAAACTTGCCTTTCGGCATATATATAAATAACAACTCCTACAAATGAACAGTTTAATCCTTTTTACAACCCTGCCCACAACAGTACTACAGACCTCTAAGAAATGATACGACAACAATGGCGGGACAGGGCCCCGCCATACCCCTGAATGTAAATACCTACAACGACAGGGGACTATACCAAGATAAGCCTCCGGAGAAACGGAGCTTTCCCAACGTGAATCAGACCCTAAGAGCGAGGATCAACGACTGGTGTACCTTTACCTGCGGCATGAACGCAGCCCCCCGAAGGAGGTCAGTACAACAGGTACCAAGTATGTGAAACTGGAAATAAATACTGTAAATGAAATCATAGTAGTCTATATAAAGCAGGAGACATGTATGATAACCAAACTACAGTTCACAATAAATAAGCAGTCATGTCAAGTCAGGGACTCACGCCCTCAAAGTTATCACAATAAAACCGTACGGGGCAAGTACGAAGGCATAGCCGACTACTAAGACCCACAGTACCAAAAATACCACAAACTGTATCTCGAGGTCTTTCTAGACCGCACCATGATCGGCCGCCACTCGCGCAATATCAATGTGCGCGTCTATCCACTCGAACTCTCGCACTCGCATAGGTCACCCGCAGACCGCATGAGGTATTCCTCGAATCATGGTCCTGCATCACGAGGTATACCGCATCGGCGGCTAACCCTCGGTATCCGCCTAGGCTCCGCGACCGCATAGTCTCAAAAGACCGCATAGTCTCAGCCGGACGCGCATAGAATCCCGCATCAGGCTAAACACGCGGAATGATCAATCCTGGAGCTACCGCTCTCCGCATAGTCACGAGGAGCGCATAGGCCGTATAGACCCCCATCGGGTGGCAAGCCCTCGGTATAATAAGTCGAGGGTATGTGATACAATAACGATAACGGGCTTAACGTTTGACAACGTAAGCACAACAAGAGTGACCCCCTTACACAATAATCACAAGATACTAACACACGTAGCATCCTAACATGCTTACTTATCAAATCAACAAGAAAGTATTACAAGGCTATCACAAACCAATACAATCAAGTTATTCACACAAGGTACTTTCTACTAACGAGTTCGGGTACCTATCCCCAAAGTACTTCATACATTAAATCTTTAAAAGATACGTTACTTCACAAAAACCACACAATACCTGTAGTATATGAAAATAGAGTGATTATCTTTTTAGAGTAAATCAATTACTTCTCTTTGTAAAATCAAGTAGCAACATTCTTTTCCAATGTTCAAGTTTGCCTAATTTCCAATGTTCAAGTTTGCCTAGTTTCCAATGTTCAAGTTTGCCTTTTTAGAAAGGTTTCGTAGTTCATAGTCTTATTCATTTAAGAATATAATTCTCCTTTAAACAATCTGGGAAACATAAGCCTTATATGTGAGTAGGATATTCTTGTTTATAACAATCTTATTACAGCAGCCATGATCTAGGAAATATCATTTTGTCTCATCCTAGCTTCTATGCAGATGGAAGTTTCTACTGGTTTTAATAATACTTAATTATTAAAAACATTTCCTTTTTTAACGCAGTTGGTCCAGTCGATACACATTCTGATTTCCAAAATCAGTAAAACATTCTTAAGCCGTTATACCTAACTTTCCATAAAGCTAGTATAACTCTTAAGTTTTCTAAAAAAAAATCAAGTACTACCTCCTCTTTCAAACTGATTCAAAAATCTTTTGAAATACTTCAAGTTCTTTATTATCACATAACAAGCCAGTTATAGTTCAAATCAGTTACCTTTTAAAAACCACAAGTATTTTCTTACCAACATAAAGTCATATAACCAACTTCCCATAAAGCCGTTATAACACTTTATGTTTTAAACGAATCAAATACATTTAGCACGTATGCGTCACCGTACTACATAGTTCACATATCATGCTAGAAGAGATAGGAAGAGGTTCACATACCTCGCGACGAGTATCGACTAATAGCAAAACGCTCAAGTACTTCCAACCGTCGGCTACTCCTAAGCCAAGTAGATCGCGCCACGTAGTACTTCAACCTATAAGGCCACAAGGCGCTTATTAACATTTAGACCTCATCGTAGAACATTCTACCGAAAATTCGGCAAGACCTCCCACATGGGCGTAAATCTCCTCCTTTATCGAGGCCGACTACCAAGCCAACCAGGGGGGGGGTTATACATCTAACCCGAACGGGTACAATTCTACTCCACAGAAAAGCTACACAAGTCTACTGTAATACAGTCCTATGTAAATACAGTTCAGTACTCTTCTTTCGAAAAGGTTTCTTATTATTCAGGCTTAAGTCAAAAGACATTGCCGATAACAACGTTCAGTACTATATATAGTATACTTCAACTATATAATCTAACAACATGTAATTTCCAATTACAATAGGGGGGCAAGATAATTACCTCGATAAGCCCATAATTATCCGAGTTTAAATGTCGATCCTGAGCAAGGTTTAGCTCTACCCAGCGCTCAGACCAGCTCCAAACAACCCTTAGAAGTTCTAACCAACTTTTACTTATAACTTCAACTACGGGTGAAGATTTACTTAGGGTTCGGTTTTGTGGTGGGAAGTATAATAGTATAAGCTGGCTTTTGTATAGGTATAACCTTATAATACTACAAGGTATACTGGCTAAGGTAATTTGGGCATTATAACAATACTTTTGAGAGTATTTCTAACAAGAGGGTATTTATACGAAAACTACTAGGCTAGGGGTACCCCACGGCTAGCACCCCACGGCGGGGGGGGGTGTCTACCCCTCGGCTACCAGTGGGGACTCTCGGCGAGGGGACTCTCGCCAAGGGGAGAGGGGCTCTCGGCTAAGGCCTCACGGGGAGAAAGAGAGCTTTCAAGACTTCGGCAAATTTATGGATGAAGCAGTCTTCAAAGGGAGGGGGTATTTATAGGACAAGCCAAGGCCAACCAATGGCCAAGATCTTGCCAAGTGCAAGGCAAGTGTAGGGCCAAGATCTTGCCAAGTGCACTAGCCAACTAACACAAAAATATCCTACCAACCCTTGACCACAAAGGCCACACTTTGACCACCTCTAATACCGCCCAGGTGTTCCAATGAGAGGGTGACAAGTGTCGCCTCTTGTTGGTCTAAAATGTTTCGCCTCTCGGAAAAATCCGCAAAAATAAAAATGACATAGCCGTAATTTACCCTACGAAAGTCGTGGAAAAGCGTTTCGTCGAAAACCGACTCTAACCGTGTTGTGAACAAAGTTAATTCGCCAAGCCTAATTCTCAAGTTCAAATTTTCTACGTCGTCCTTGCATATACTGCGAAATACGGGTTATAACACCATCTCATCTGCTCCAGTGTGGGACCGAGGCTCGTGCATGTAGTCTCGTGCCACCGCCGCGACTCTAAACTCTGCCCGGTGGCGCTGCAAAACTCGCCGTCAAGCACAATCTCGTGTCTTGGCCGCTGCGCCCTCGTACTCTCTCAGATCTCACTAGCGACTCCTCACTTTGCCTTGCCCATCTGGGCCCGGGTTGCCTTACGCGGAGGCATAACTGGTAAAAATGAAATACGTCAGAGGGGTCCAACTTATCACACGGCTCTAAGGCACGATCTCAGAATGAGAAGAAATGGAAACCAATCCTAAATGTCCTGCAGCCTCCTGATTATAGATATGGTGCACAACACATCGATAATCAAGACTCTACTAGACACGGTCTGTAGACACTTTCGAGGACTAATCGCTCGATACCACTTTTGTCACGACCGAACCGGGCGTGGTAGTGCCTACCGGGCACCCTGGTGATACAATATCGTAGAAAATCAGCGGAAATAAAAATATGAACATTAATTAAGAGACATGATAAATAAACAGGCCAACTAAGCATTTGCCTTGGATATATACATAAATACCGAACATTTATCCTTTTACAAACCACACTTGCAATTACTCTGACCTCTAAGATTTTTACAATGCTATGGCGACGGGGCCCCGCCATACCTCAGATGTACAAGAATCTCTGCACTCGAGTAACATACCAAAAGATAAGCCTCCAAGAAATGGGGCTTCCCGACACGCTGAATCGATCCATGAGCGAGGATCCACAACGATGTACTTACTGCGGCGTGAACGCCCCTAAGGAGAGGTCGATGCAACAGTACCAAGTATGTGAAATCAGAAACATCGTAAATGAAATCATAATAGTCTATATAAAGCGAGACATGTATGATAACCAAACTACGATTCCACAACATAAAAGCGATCATGTCAAGTCGGGGACTCACGCCTCAAGTTATCCCTCACGCGTGGAACTCCTTCCTCACCGGCGATCTAGGTATAAATCGTGTGGAATACGTGTCCCGGCCCATCCCGTGGGACTCGGTAAAGAATCATGTGGAATACGTGTCCCGGCCCATCCCATGGGACTCGGTAGAGAATCATGTGGAATACGTGTCCCGGCCCATCTCGTGGGACTCGGTGAATAATCAGATGGAATACGTGTAACGACCCGTTCCGGGCCCCGTTACTGGTGCCTTACCCCGGGCACCCTAGTGATACAACATCAGAGAAAACCAGCGGAAAATAAAACATGAGTCATGAAACAAGAGATATAATAATAAACAGGCCAACCAAAACGGTTGCCTTCAGTATATACATAAAACTCCGAGCAGTTTAATCCTTTACAACCACGCCCACAAAGTACTGCACCTCTAAGATTTACAACGACTATGACGGACAGGCCCCGCCATACCACGAATGTACAAGAACCTACAACTCGGGAACACATACTAAAAGATAAGCCTCAAGAAACGGAGCTTCCAATCTGAATCGTGATCCTAAGAGCGGGGATCCACGATCGATGTACCTCTACTGCGGCATGACGCAGCCCGAAGGAGGTCGATAACAGTACCAAGTATGTGAAATCGTAAAAATCAGAATGAAATCATACTAGTCTATATAAAGCGGGAGACATGTATGATAACCAAACTCTGATTCACAACATAAAAGCGATCATATCGATCGAGGACTCACGCCTCAAGTCATCACTCAAATATAACTATGGGTCTCACGCCCACAACATCAATCATGTTCGCGTCATGGCCGCATGCCCGGTCTGCGCATCGGTGTAGACATGTCCATGATGCAACAATAATACCAATGCCCCATGGCCACATGCCCCCGGAATTCTACCTCGGTGTAGACACGTCCATGTGACATCAACAATAATATACTGGGTGATCAACCCTGACGCATGGCCACATGCCCCCGGAATTCTACCTCGGTGTAGACATGTCCATGTAACCACAATAACAATATATCGGGTAATCAACCCGACCGCATGGCCGCATGCCCCCGGAATTTTGCATCGGTGTAGACATGTCCATGTGACATCAACAACAAGACAGTAATCAAAATGGAAACATACCCGTGGAATTCTCCATCACTGCCAGCACGTCCAAGTAAGTTCTCAACAAGTCGACCGGCCCTCTATCGAGAGACGCGGTAACACAGAAATACCACACTTGCACAACAAAGGCTATCATCACAAGCATAGGCAAGTTTCACAACAACAAGCATAGGCAAGTTTCACAACAACAAGCATAGGCAAGTTTCACACCAACAAGCATAGGCAAGTTTCACACAACTCAAAGTACTTTCATTTTATGCCAAAGTCCGGGTTTTTAATCCCAAAGTACTACATACATTAAGTTCTTTTAAAAGAGATCCATTACTTTTATAAAAGTCACCCGATACCCGTAGTATTAGAATGACCAACCCACATTCCTTTTCAAAATCAAGTAACAACATTCTTTTCCTAAGTTCGGTTGCCTAGTTTCAATTACTCAAGCTTCATTTTCAAATGCTCAAGTCACTTATTTTAGAAAGGTTTCATAACTCATAGTCTTAATCTCTTTTAAAACAATTGAGTAACATATGTCATATATGTGAGTAGTTTATTCTTGTTTATAACGATCTTATTACAGCAGCCATGATCTAGAAAATGTAATATCATTTTGTCTCATCTTAGCTTCTATGCAGATGGAGGTTTCTACTGGTTTTAATACATCATTATTCAATACATTTTCCTTTATTAACGCTGCAATGGTGCTGTCGATACACATTCCGATTCCCAAATCAAGAAACATTATCCCTTTAAAAACCAAGTACTCATTACTCACGAATGAGGTTTCACACAAACATCCACATTAAAACAAATACGTTAAGTCTCTTATCTTATCAGATCAAGTCTCTTAACTTCTAACATCAGTAAACCATTTTCACTTACATAAGGTCGTTATAACTAACTTCCCATAAAGCTATTATAACACCCTATGTTTTAAACCAACCAAATCACTTAGCACATGTACGTCTACCGTACTACATAGTTCACAACAATCATGCTAGAAAAGATAGGAAGAGGTTCACATACCTCGCGGCGATTTATCGACAATAAGAAAAATGCTCCAAGTACTACAACCTTGCTAGCCCTTTCCACTGCTCGAGTAGAATATGCTACTCTTAGTACTTTCACCTATAAAGGTCACAAACGTCTATTAACCCCAAAACACAAGTTCCCATTTCTACAGAAAATTCGGCAGCACCTCCCCCCCCCGCCACAGCGTAAATCTCCTCCTCTATCGAGGCCGGCTACCAAGCCAACCAGGGGGGGGTTTACACGTCTAACCGGACGTGTACAATTCTACACAGTAATACTACACAAGTCTACTGCAATACAGTCCTATGTAAATACAGTTCAGTTCTTTATTCTTCAGGCTTAAGTCAAAAGACATTGCCACAATAATGTTCAGTTCTATATATAGTATACTTCAACTATATAATCCTACAACATGTAATCTCCAATTACAATAGAGGGACAAGATAATTACCTCGATAAGCCCAAAATTATCCAAGTTATAATGTCGATCCTGAGCAAGGTTTAGCTCCTACTCCGTGCGCTCCAATCCGCTCCAAACAACCCTTAGAAGTTCTAACCAACTTCTACTCAAATACTTCAACCAACCATGAAGATTTCCTTAGGGTTTCGGTTTGAGACTAAAAGGACAAAAGGTAGTATTTCCGGGCTCTACGTATAGAGGTATCTTTGGAATACTACAAGGTACAAGGCTAAGGTATTTTGGGCATTATAACAATACTAGGAGAAGTATTTCAATACCACAAGGGAGGGGTATTATACGAAAACAACTAGGCTAGGGGGGGGGTACCCCACGGCTAGCACCCCCTCGGCCAAAGGCCACACGAAACGGGGGAGGGGGAAGGCTCTCGGCTAAGAGCTCACAAAGGGGGAGGAGAGTTTTCAAGGCTTAGACAAGTGAAGAGTGGATGAAGAAGTTCATCTCTAAGGGGGGTATTTATAGGAAACCAAAAGCCAACCAATGACCAAGATCAAGCCATGTGCAAGGCAAGTGTATGGCCTTGATCAAGCCAAGTGCACCCTAACCCCTACTCCACAAAACAAGGCACAAAACATGGCACCAAACAAGCCACAAAACAAGGCCAAAACAAGGAGCCAATAGGCCTCCAACCCGTGACCAAACGGCCAACCCACATCGCCCAAATGAGGGTGACAAATGTCACCCTCCCGTTGGTCCAAAACATTTCGTTGCTCGGAAAAATCCGCAAAAATACTAACTGACATAGCCGGAATTTTCCCAACGTAAGCTGTGGAAACGTTTCGTCGAAAAACGACTCCAATCGGCACTTGTGCCCAAAATTCGGTCCTTTGCCTAACTTAAGGCTCAAATTCTCTGCGTACGTCCTTACGTACATACTCTGGAAATGCGGGGTATAACATTCTCCCCTCCTTAGAAACATTCGTCCCGAATGTTCCTTCTCAAGTCTCAACACAAACATGCGCTAGTATAGCCTTCACTGCTATACGCACGAAAACAATCATGCCACACTTGGCCATAAAAATAACAAACGCACCAATAATTAAACCCAAGTCAATGAGGAAACACCTCTAATCATCACAAAAACCCCTTACCTGAGGTCTAAAATATACTCCCGTCACACCTTCCTTTCCCCAAAGAAAGCGATCACACGTTCACTTTTCCCTATCTTGTTGTACCGCTTCTCGAACACTCAAACTCTTTCTAGTATCTGTACCATACTTAGTCACAACGCTTCTGTTTCCAACCCTTGGAGTCACTACCTCCAAACTTGGTCATCTTACTAACCTCGATCTTCTCTAAGGCCGTTCCCGGCCTCCACGATCCGCTTCTGGTCGAACATATCCACCAACTCATACGATGGTCATACAAACTTGGGCCTAGCATCCTCGTGACCCTACCACCTGGCGGGACCACCCAGAACTGACCCCACCCCAAACCGGGTTACGGGTTGACCCGTAAATGGTCCTCAACCCGACCCCCAACCGCGCCAAACTCTTGTTCCCCGATCCGGAACAATCTTACTAATTCACATCATGAAAGCTACCACTTCCATCTCACACTACCCACGGACTTATCACACAAATAAATCCCACGTATACTACTACTCTGATAAGGGTCAAAAATAAATCTTCAACTCAAGACGACCTTACCCCTAAGGTCTCAGTCGTGACATAGTCTAAGGTTCACACTTACCATGCCCCCATGCGTATCCTCACAACTAAGCATGTTTTCTAACTCACAATTAACACAACGCTATTCGTACATAGCACATAATAATGAGACCATTATAACAAGCATACCAAAACTCTAGAGGGTTAAGGATATACCTGAAGCTACCGCTCCACTCTAATCATAGGCACGCCTGCGAGTAATCTATGAAGGCGATGAACCGACCAGCGATCGATCCGTAGGTGAGTCGTAACATCCGTGCTACCCAGTCGGACAGTTCCTCGCAAAATGGCCTGGCCGCAAAAATAACAAGCTCCCCTGGCACCACGACACTCCCCGAAATGCGGTCTACCACATCGACCACACCGAGGTAGGGGTGACCGCATCTGGCCAACACCCTTACTTCCCGAAACTGAACCTCGGAGCCACGACCGCTCCGAATACTCTGAAGGTTGTGGAGGACCACTCTGCCGGGCGGAGGTACAAAACTAGTATCTTCTTTGAGGCGGTCCGCCTCGAAAGTCACCAAAGGACCACTGTTGTTCGGCCCTCTTACGCTGATCTTGGTCATTCCGTCGACCTCTCCGTGCCTCACATCCCGGTCGTGAGCTGCGTGCGGGCAATGTCCATGCCCGGCTGGAGAGCTACTCCTGAACATGCCTCTGACATGTAATCATCTAATCCGGTGACGTAGCGGTGCACTCTATCCTCCATGGTTGCCACTAAAGCGGGGACATACCGAGCCAACGAGTCAAACTCCACGTTGCACTCTCGAATGCGCCGCTACTTCTCGGCCTCAAAGATCATAAATCGGCCGCGTGCCTCCTCATCTGCGGAGGCAAGAAGTGAGTGAGGAATGCCTCGAGAACTCGTCCATCTTGCTGAGCGCATGCTCTCCCCGGGACAACTCCCACGAATCAAACCAGTCGACTGCGGTATCGCGCAGCCGATGCGCACCTAAGACCACCGACTCGGTCTCCGAAGCCTTGATCACTCTCATGATCCGCTGTAACTGCCGGATGAACTCCTGCGGATCATCCTCAGGCCTCGACCCATAAAACTCTGGCGGGCTACAACTCAGAAAAGTCCCGTAGCCTCAAACTATCTGCTCGGGGGTGAACCATCGTGCAACTGAATCGAAGGCTGGAGGCTGCTGCGTCCTATCTCATATCGGCCACGACCACGACCCAATCGGGCCATCTCCTTGTAACCCATCTCCTGCCCCTGCATCGGGTGGAGGCTCGGTGCATGTGGTCTCAGCAGCCACTGCTGCGGCTCTAAATCTCGCTGGGCGGCGCTAAAACCCGCCGTCTCAAGCACAACCTCAGTCTTGTCAGGGCTGCGCCTCGTACTCCTCAGTATCTCACTAGCAGCACCCTCACGCTTTCCTCTGGCTCTGGTTGCCTTGCGCGAAGGCATAAGCGTAAAAACGAGATACGTCGGAGGGTCCAACTTACAACACGACTCTAAGGCACGATCTCGGAATGAGAAGAATGAAACCAATCCTAAATGTCCTATAGCCTCACGATTATAGATGTGGTGCACAACACACCGATAATCAAGACTCTACTAGACACGGTGCGTAGACACTTTCCGAGGATTAATCGCTCGATACCACTTTTATAACGACGATTCGGGCCGTTCTTGGTGCCTTACCCGGCACCCTAGTGATACAACATCGAGAAAACCAGGAAAATAAAACATGAGTCATGAAACAAGAGATATAATAATAAGCAGCCAACCAAAAGCGGTTGCCTTCGTATATACATAAAACACGAGCAGTTTAATCCTTTACAACCACGCGCCACAAGATTTACGCACCTCTAAGATTTACAACGACTATGACGGGACGGGGCCCCGCCATACCACGAATGTACAAGAACCTACAACTCGTGGAACACATACCAAAAGATAAGCCTCGAAGAAAGCGGAGCTTCCCAATCTGTTGAATCGTGATCCTAAGGCGGGGATCCACGACCGATGTACCTCTACTGCGGCATGAACGCGGCCCCGAGGAGGTCGAAGACAATGTACCAAGTATGTGAAATCGTAAAAATCAGAATGAAATCATACTAGTCTATATAAAGCGGGAGACATGTATGATAACCAAACTACGATTCACAACATAAAAGCGATCATATCGATCGAGGACTCACGCCTCAAGTCATCACTCAAATATAACTATGGGTCTCACGCCCACAACATCAATCATGTTCGCATCATGGCGCGTGCCGAGTCTGCATCGGTGTAGACATGTCCATGATGCAACAATAATACCAATGCCCCGGCCACATGCCCGGAATTCTACCTCGGTGTAGACACGTCCATGTGACATCAACAATAATATCTTGGGTGATCAACCTGCGCGTAGCCATGCCCCGGAATTCTACCTCGGTGTAGACATGTCCATGTAACCACAATAACAATATATCGGGTAATCAACCCGACCGCGTGCCGCGTGCCGGAATCTTGCGTCGGTGTAGACATGTCCATGTGACATCAACAACAAGACGAGAATCAAAATGGAAACATACCCGTGGAATTCTCCATCACCGCCACGTCAGTAAGTTCTCAATAAGTCGACCGCCTCTATCGAGAGACGGTAACACATAAATACCACACTTGCACAACAAAGGCTATCATCACAAGCATAGGCAAGTTTCACAACAACAAGCATAGGCAAGTTTCACAACAACAAGCATAGGCAAGTTTCACACCAACAAGCATAGGCAAGTTTCACACAACTCAAAGTACTTTCATTTTATGCCAAAGTCGGGTTTTAATCCCAAAGTACTACATACATTAAGTTCTTTTAAAAGAGATCCATTACTTTTATAAAAGTCACCCGATACAGTAGTATTAGAATGACCAACCCACATTCCTTTTCAAAATCAAGTAACAACATTCTTTTCCTAAGTTCGGTTTGCCTAGTTTCAATTACTCAAGCTTCTCATTTTCAAATGCTCAAGCCACTTATTTTAGAAAGGTTTCATAACTCATAGTCTTAATCTCTTTTAAAACAATTGAGTAACATATGTCATATATGTGAGTAGTTTATTCTTGTTTATAACGATCTTATTACGTGACCATGATCTAGAAAATGTAATATCATTTTGTCTCATCTTAGCTTCTATGCAGATGGAGGTTTCTACTGGTTTTAATACATCATTATTCAATACATTTTCCTTTATTAACGCTGCAATGGTCTGTCGATACACATTCTGATTCCCGAAATCAGTAAAACATTATCCCTTTAAAAACCAAGTACTCATTACTCACGAATGAGGTTTCACACAAACATCCACATTAAAACAAATACGTTAAGTCTCTTATCTTATCAGATCAAGTCTCTTAACTTCTAACATCAGTAAACCATTTTCACTTACATAAGGTCGTTATAACTAACTTCCCATAAAGCTATTATAACACCCTATGTTTTAAACCAACCAAATCACTTAGCACATGTACGTCTACCGTACTACATAGTTCACAACAATCATGCTAGAAAAGATAGGAAGAGGTTCACATACCTCGCGGCGATTTATCGACAATAAGCAAAATGCTCCAAGTACTACAACCTTGCTAGCCCTTTCCACTGCTCGAGTAGAATATGCTACTCTTAGTACTTTCACCTATAAAGGTCACAAACGTCTATTAACCCCAAAACACAAGTTCCCATGTCTACAGAAAATTGGCGACTTACCTCGCCACAGCGTAAATCTCCTCCTCTATCGAGGCCGGCTACCAAGCCAACCAGGGGGGGGGGGTTTACACGTCTAACCGGACGTGTACAATTCTACACAGTAATACTACACAAGTCTACTGCAATACAGTCCTATGTAAATACAGTTCAGTTCTTTATTCTTCAGGCTTAAGTCAAAAGACATTGCCACAATAATGTTCAGTTCTATATATAGTATACTTCAACTATATAATCCTACAACATGTAATCTCCAATTACAATAGAGGGACAAGATAATTACCTCGATAAGCCCAAAATTATCCAAGTTATAATGTCGATCCTGAGCAAGGTTTAGCTCCTACTCCGTGCGCTCCAATCCGCTCCAAACAACCCTTAGAAGTTCTAACCAACTTCTACTCAAATACTTCAACCAACCATGAAGATTTCCTTAGGGTTTCGGTTTGAGACTAAAAGGACAAAAGGTAGTATTTCCGGACTCTACGTAAAGAGGTATCTTTGGAATACTACAAGGTACAAGGCTAAGGTATTTTGGGCATTATAACAATACTAGGAGAAGTATTTCAATCCCACCAGGGAGGGGTATTATACGAAAACAACTAGGCTAGGGGGGGGGGTACCCCACGGCTAGCACCACAAAAGGGGGGGAGGGGAACCCCTCGGCCAAAGGCCACACGAAAAGGGGGAGGGGGAAGGCTCTCGGCTAAGAGCTCACAAAGGGGGAGGAGAGTTTTCAAGGCTTAGACAAGTGAAGAGTGGATGAAGAAGTTCATCTCTAAGGGGGGTATTTATAGGAAACCAAAAGCCAACCAATGGCCAAGATCAAGCCATGTGCAAGGCAAGTGTATGGCCTTGATCAAGCCAAGTGCACCCTAACCCCTACTCCACAAAACAAGGCACAAAACATGGCACCAAACAAGCCACAAAACAAGGCCAAAACAAGGAGCCAATAGGCCTCCAACCCGTGACCAACCGGCCAACCCACATCGCCCAAATGAGGGTGACAAATGTCACCCTCCCGTTGGTCCAAAACATTTCGTTGCTCGGAAAAATCCGCAAAAATACTAACTGACATAGCCGGAATTTTCCCAACGTAAGCTGTGTAAACTTTTCGTCGAAAAACGACTCCAATCGGCACTTGTGCCCAAAATTCGGTCCTTTGCCTAACTTAAGGCTCAAATTCTCTGCGTACGTCCTTACGTACATACTCTGGAAATGCGGGGTATAACAATACGTGTCCCGGCCCATCTCGTGGGACTCGGTGAATAATCAGTTGGAATACGTGTCCCGGCCCATCTCGTGGGACTCGGTGAATAATCAGATGGAATACGTGTCCCGGCCCATCCCATGGGACTCGGTGAAGAATCAGATGAAATACGTGTCCCGGCCCATCTCGTGGGACTCGGTGAAGAATCGTTCATAACAAATCAGCCGGCCCTCCATCGAGAGACGCGGTGGTATAGAAATACAGTATTTGCACAACAAGGCTATCAAACACAAACATAGGCAAGTTACACACAACTCAAGTTTATTTTAGGCCAAAGTCCAGGTTCTGACCCCAAAGTATTACGTACGTTAAATTCTTTTAAAAAGATCCATTTCTTTTATAAAGGTCACCCGATACCCGTAGTATTAAAATAGAGTGACTCACATTTTTAGGTAAACCAAAACACTTCCCTTTTTAACATCAAGTAACAACATTCTTTTCCAAAAGTTCAAGTTTGCCTAATTTCAAATACTTAAGTCTCTTATTTCTTAGAAAGGTTTCATAGTCCATAGACTTAATCACTAAAGAATACAATCCTCTTTTAAACAATTTGAGAAACATATGTCTTATATGTGAGTAGGTTTTTCTTGTTCATAATCAATCTTATTAAAGCAGCCATGATCTAGGAAATGTAATATCATTTTGTCTCATCTTAGCTTCTATGCAGATGGAGGTTTCTACTGGTTTTAATAATACTTAATTAGTCAAAACATTTCCTTTTATTAACGCTGCAGTGATTTGTCGATACTCATTCTGATTTCCAAAATCAAGAAACATTATTCCTTTTAAAAACCAAGTACTCATTACTCACGAAGGAGGTTTCACACAAAACTCATATTTAATTCATTCAAGTCAAGTCTCTTATCTTTTAAGATTAAGTCTCTTAACTTCTAAAAATCAGTAAACCATTCTCTTTATCTCTCTTAAGACGTTATACCTAACTTCCCATAAAGCTAGTATAACTCTGATGTTTTCAAAACCAAGTATTACTCTTCTTTCAAAAAGGTTTCTTAATTCTTTTGAAATACTTCAAGATTCTTATCATCACACATCAAGTCAGTTATCTTTTAAAAACCACAAAGCATTTCTTACTTACATAAAACTGTTATAACCAACTTCCCATAAAGCCGTTATAACACTTTATGTTTTAAACCAATCAATTACTTTTAACACATGTACGTCTACCGTACTACATAGTTATACACATATCATGCTAGAAAAGATAGGAAGAGGTTCACATACCTCGCGAAGATTATCGACTAATAGCAAAACGCTCCAAGTACCTCAAACCGTCGGTTACACCTTAAGTCAAGCAGCTCACGCCACACGTAGTACTTCAACCTATAGAGGCCACAGGGCGCCTATTAACATCTAGATCTCAACGTAGAATATTCTACAGAAATTTCGGCAGCACCTCCCCCCCGCAACCGCGTAAATCTCCTCCTCTATCGAGGCCTGCTAACAGGCCAACAACTCCCTAGAGGGGGGGGGGGGTTGTACGTCTAATCCGGACGTGTACAATTCTACTTCACAGTAAAGCTACACAAGTCTCATGTCTGATCTATGTAATTACAGTTCGATTCTTCTTTAAATTCAGGCTTAAGTCAAAAGACATTGCCGCATAATTATGTTCAGTTCTATATATAGTATACTTCAACTATATATTCCTACACATGTAATTTCCAATTACAATAGAAGGTCAAGAGTGTTTACCTCGATAAGCCCAAAATTATCCAAGTTTATATGTCGATCCTGAGCAAGGTTTAGCTCCTACTCCGTGCGCTCCAACCCGCTCCAAACAACCCTTAGAAGTTCTAACCAACTTCTACTCAATTACTTCAACTATCAATGGAGATTTCCTTAGGGTTTCGTTTAGTGGCTAAAGGAAGTATAATAGTATTTCTGGGCTTTTAGTATAGGTATAACCTTGGAATACTACAAGGTATAAGGGATAAAGTATTTGGGCATTATAACAATACTTGGAGAGTATTTCTATACCACAAAAAGGGGGATATTATACGAAAACAACTAGGCTAGGGGGGGTACCCCTCAGCTAGACACTACAAAGGGGGAGGGGGAGGCTCTCGGCCAAGGCTTCTCAAAAGAGGGGGGGATGGTGGACGAAAACTACAAGGCAAGGGGGAGGGATTTCAAGACTTGGAAAAGGATTTTTGGATGAAGAAGTTCATCAACTTAGAGGGGTATTTATAGGTCAAGCAAAGGCCAACCAATGGCCAAGATGAAGACAAGTGTGGTGCAAGTGTAGGGCTATATTTTAACCATGTGGACCTTATCCATCTACCACACCAACTTGCACAAATATCCTACCTAACCCAAGGCACAAAAAACGTGCCATTGCCTTACCTTTGTCGTCCACTTGCTTCCAATGTGAGGGTGACACATGTCACCCTCCCGTTGGTCCAAAATGTTTCGTCTCTCGGAAAAATCCGCAAAAAATATAAATGACATAGCCGGAATTTTCCCTTCGCAAGTTTAGTAAAACGTTTCGTCGAAAAACGATTCTTTTCGGCACTTGTGTACAATTTTCAAAACTTGCCAAATCTTTAAGGCTCAAATTTATATACGTACGCCCTCATGTACATACTCTGGAAATACGGGGTATAACACAACAATCCTCACAGCTACCCTTGAAATCAAAACACTGGCCCGAGGATAAATGTGATACGGAGACTCACCGGAGTTCCTACCCTGCCTGGTAAAACTCCCAGAAAAAGAAATAGCCATAACCTGGGCTTCACTGTCTGTCATAAGGTGAAAGTAGGCACCTCGTACAGCCTTACAACCTTCTTGATATAACATCTCGCATAACCCTCTGCCGAGTAAACAGTCCTGACTGAAGGACAAGATGGGCTGACCTCATCGGCCCGACTACTCGTCGCACGCATCCACGAACTCGCACGATGGTTAACTAAACTTGGGCCTAACACCCTCGTGACCCTACCACCTGGAGGGACCACCACAAACTGACCCCACCATAAAACAGGTCGCGGGTTGACCCGCGGCATGGCCTCAACCCGACCCACTCTCGCGTAAAACACTTGCTCCCCGATCCGGAACAATCTCACTAATCACGTTACGAAAACCTAGCGGTCTTCTTAGCTCAACTACCCTCTTTCATTCCACACTACCCAGGGACTTATCCCACAAACATAGCTCACGTGCACTATGCACTCCGACAAGGGTTAAACGTAAAAATATAAATCTTTTACTCGAGATGGCCTTTCCTCTAAGGTCTCTACGTATAAACTCTAATGGCTCACACTTTTCCTATCCCCCAATCTTTTTCCGGTTACTAACCATGATTTCTAATCACAATTTACACAATGCTATCAGAATATAACACTTAAGGTATACTCATCTTACATACTAATCTCTAGAGGGTTAAGGATATACCAGATCTCATCGCTTCACTCCCCTAAGTCGTTCTAATCAAACCTGCCCCGTAGGGCGCATAGCTAGGGAAGATGACGAACTACCCACCGATCCTGAAGGCTGAGTCCTCCTACTAGGACATCCTTTCGACACATGGCCCTAACGGCCGCAGGTAAGACAAGTACCAACAAAAGACGACATTCCCCGGGATGATGCCTGTCATATTGTGAACACTGGGGAAAAAAAACTGAATCCGGCTGGCTGGAACCTATGTGTAGCTGTGAACCGGAAGCTCTGGAGCTCTGACCAACTCCTGTATACCCCGAACGTCCTGAACCCTGTGGAGGACCTCTTTGCACTGGTGGATGTGCATATCTAAACTGCTTGGTGAGGTGATTTGCCTCGAAAGTTACCAAATGACCTTGCTGTTCCGGCCCTCTTCTGCTGTCCTTGGTTAACCCGTTGATTTCTACGTTCTTGGCCTGCTGCGCATAAGCCCGTACGCAGGCCATGCTCAAGCCTAACTGAAGAATTACTCTTGCACAACCCTCTCTTAGATAGTCGTCAAGACTCGCGGTACATCGGTATACTCTCTGGTAGCCAAATCCATAGCTAGTAACAGGGTCGCCTCTTTGCAATCTATATTCTCTGTTACCGGTCGTGGAACTGAAGGTTCAACTAACTTGGCCGCAGTAGGAACTGCTGCCGCTGTGCTAAACTCTGCTGGGGCTGGCGACGTCGCAGAACTCCCCGAATGAAGCACCACCCCAGGTGATGATTGGGCCTGTGCCCTCGTAACCCTCTGTGCTCTACTCGCAGCTCCCTCGGCTGCCTTGCCCTTCTGGGCCCGGGTTGCCTTACGCGGAGGCATAACGGTAAGGGAAAGAAATACATTAGAGGGGTCCAACTTATAACACAGCTCTAAGCACGATCTCAGAGTGAGAAGAATGGAAACCAATCCTAAATATCCTATAGCCTCCTGATTATTGGTGTGGTGCACAACACACCTGTTACACCCCGTATTTACAGGACATGGTGTAAGAACGTAAGTAAGAACCCGCAAGTGTTAAGATTTGAGACTTGTAAAATTTATCGGAAATTATGGAATTGTCGGAAATTGTGTTATTGTAACGAATGGGAGGGCGACACGTGTCACCCCCCTTATGTGATGCCTTGGTCGAAAAATGCAAGGGCAAGAGGGTCATTGGACCTTAGTCTTGCAAGCATGTGTAGCATGAGAATGTTGACTAGTCAAGGGGTCAATAAGTCTTGATTTTTAATGTAAGACTACATCTAAGCCATCCATGTGTTTATATCATAACCCTCCTAGGTGCTTTATATATTACTACTAGTAGAGGGAGAGTTTTACACTTAGAAAAATTGCAAAAATTGAAGACCACTCCATGGGAGCTCTCGGGTTCCACTAAGGAAAAGAAGAGAAAAATTTGTTCCTTGTTCTTTTGATTCCCCACTTTAAACCAAGGTTCTTGAGGGTAGTGTAAGCATATCTCAATAGAAAAATCCCGGAAAAAGAGAGTTTTCGGGATAGTCGCAAAGTGAAAACCTAATGGTCTTTCTAGGTTTTGTTTGGGGATTTGAAGGATAATTGTTGGTGTTGTTCTAAGGGTCTCAACAAGTGGATTGAAGTGTCTTGGAGAGGTTCTAAACTACTAAGGAGCGACTTTGGATTGGAATTTGGATTAAGAATCGTCGAGGTATAATCTTGTTCTTTGAAAGTGTTACAAGATTATTTATTTTGTTGTTAGCTTTACATGTTGCTAGTATGTAGTATATGTGTTGAAGTTTATAAGGATTATGGATTGATTGTAGCCTTGGAAAATTCGAAATGTATGTAAGCCATGTTAAGTTGGATTACAATTTAGTCGTTACTAAAATCGTCGCATGTTACTTACTTAAAGATTATGGTTATTATAATCAAATACGACTTGATATCGTGTTATGCTACCAATTTGGATTGAAATGGAAATTTGATAAGAATTGGTAAGGTTGAACTCAAGGTGGCCGAAGTTGGACTTTTAGTTTGTTTTTCATTTGTATTGGACTACTTTCTAAATTGTGAGCCAATTGGGGAAATTTAGTTTTTATTTGTATTGGAGTACCTTATAGAAATTGTGAGCCAATTGGGGCTGTTTGGTTATTGTATTCGGCCTTGAAAAGGTGGCAAAGTAAGTAGAAACAAAGGAAGTCTTTGTCCGATTTTCCGTAGAATTTGGCGACTTAGCACTTAGAATATTCTACGTTTGAAGTAAGAGGTTAATGGACATATTGTGACCATTATAGGTTGAAGTACTAAGTATAGCGTATCCTACTGGGAGAGTGGAATAGCTATCAAGGTTGAAGTACTTTGGAGCATTTTGCTACGTGTCGATAATCGTCGCGAGGTATGTGAACCTCTTCCTTCCTTTGGCATGATCCTATGTATGGAATATACTTGTGGTATCATTTCATGTTTCCTTCTACTCTTAGAAGTTAAGAGGTAGTTATGTGATTTACTCTATGTAGAACTTTTCCTATCTTTTGAGCATGACTAGTTGCGTATGTGGTACAGTGAGCGTCTGAGACTACGATATTCTTTACTTGTTTTATGTAATGCCAAGTCGGGTGGGTTAGGAGATTAACTCACTTCTTTGAAAATAGTAAGGATGTCTTAAGTTGATTTTAAAAGTTAAGGGACTTGAAGAGTTTTAAAGTATGTGATACTTGTCCCGTTTTAAACGTATAAGTCCCTTGGATAGGAAATTGTTTATGGCTAAGGTATAAAGTGAATATAACGGCTTTATGGGAAGTTAGTTATATTTGCCTTATGGAAAGATAAATGACTTGACTATGTAAAGAGGCAACTTGATTTTCTGGCATCAATTGCCTAAGGTTTTATAATAAGAAGAGTCGAGTTGATTTGGCTAATTTACGGCACAAATGAGAATAAGTATCGAACAAGCCCTTTGCGGCGTTAATAAAGGAAAATGTAATGACAATCCATTATGTTAAAACAAGTAGAAATCCTCCATCTGCATAGAAGCTAAGATAAGACAAAATTGTATTACATTTTCTAGATCATGGCTACTTGAATAAGATCGTTATAAATAAGTATAACTTATTCACGACGCACCAAAGATTTGTTACTAATCTTAAAAGAGTTTACGTATGAAGCTTTTAAGACTTTGAAACTTGTTTTCTTAAAAGTTAAGAGACTTGAAGTATTTTGAAAGTTAAGAGGATTGATTTGAAAGTATAAATCTCTTGGTTATAAAAGGAACGTGTTAGTCTAAACCATAAAGGGTTATAACGGCTTTATGGGAAGTTGGTTATAACGACTTTATGGAAGGTTAAGAGAATAGTTTTCTCTAATAAAGTAATCAAAGGAATAACTTGTATTAAGGAACGGCAAATTGGTTTAAAGGTACCAATTGCTTTAGGATTTTTAATAAAAGAAGTCACTTGATTTAGAAGCCGGTATTTGCATTTCTAAAAAAGGTATTGTGACTTGTCTTGAAAGGTGAATAGGACTTGATACTACGGGTGTTAGTATCTTGGAGCTTTACATAGAAAGGAGTCTTTTATAAAAGAATGTACGTATGTAGTACTTTGGCTTGATAAATTGAGAATTTTGTCTAAGTGTGCCTTGATAAGTACTTTGACTTGTTAAAAGAGAATTATTCTATGTATGCCTTGATAAGTACTTTGGCTTGGTTAATTGAGAACTTGCCTATATGTGCTGGTAATAGCCTTTGAGTGCAAGTATTATGTTTTTTTTTAAGTTGTCGCGACTCTCGGTTGAAGGGTCGGATGTCTTGTTGTAAGTTACTGGGACGTACCGACAGTGATGTGGGATTCCACGGGTATGCTTCCGTTACTTGTAGTACTTGGGTTAAATTCCCGGATTTTTATAGAAGACATGGTAGTGCTTATGTCTTGTTGATGGTCGGTTGAGATAGGGTAAGAGTATAAATGAGGGGCAAGCCCCAAGATGTTGTACCACCTTCTCCAGGGTAAGAGTATAAGTGAGGGGTAAACCCCCAAGACGCTATACCACCTGTTTTATGTGTTGATTGTCGGACGGTTGAGATAGGGTAAGAGTATAAGTGAGGGGCAAGCCCCAAGACGTTATACCACCTTCTCCAGGGTAAGAGTATAAATGAGGGGCAAGCCCCAAGATGTTATACCCCCTGCTTTACCACCTCCTCCAGGGTAAGAGTATAAATGAGGGGCAAGCCCCAAGACGCTATACCACCTGTTTTGATTGGTATTATGGGCGTGAGACCCATGGTTATGTTTTACACTTATAGCTGTCGACAGTGATGTGGGATTCCACAGGCAGGAGATATATTTATGTATTGTGTATGTGTACGCCGACAGTGAGGTGGGATGCCACGGGCGCGCCACATGGTTATATTTTACACTAATAGCTGTCGACAGTGATGGGGGATTCCACGGGCATGCTTTGATATTAGTGTGACTTGATCGCGTCCCAGATTGGGCCGGGTAGTATATGTGTCCCTCCGTAGTGGGCCGGACTATGTTATGAAAGATAAGTAAGTTATATGGTAATGAACTTAATGATTCTTTTTCTAAATAATGTACGTAAGAATGTGACTATAACTTTTATTGGGAATGGAAAGGGTAATAAGGTACGATTAAGTTCATAAGTGGTAATGACACGGCAGGATCTGGTATGTATTTTTATACTTGTCCTTGTCATTCTTTTGTCTGATTATGATCATTTCTTATGCGTTATTTACATTCCATATTCGAATTTTGTTATCGACTTCCGCCGAAGTGCGTTAAATGTCGCAGTTTAGGTACGCGATTATGGATCCGCGAGCTTAGGATCCCGATTCAGCATTTTGAGATGGCTCCAATGTTCCGGAGTTGTCATGGCTATGTATATTGAGTGTACGGCGGGGCCTTGTCCATACGATGGTTATGTTAACACTCTTGAGGTCCGTAGTCACATTTTGTGGGTCGATTTGTAAAGGAAAGAGGCAACTTCTTCGTTTATGTATGTGCGTTCGCGGAAGGTAGCCCTATCGGCTAACTCGTTGTTTTATTATCGTTGTTTTTATTTTATAAGTTTCATGTATGTTCGCTGATTTTCTCGATGTTTACCGTAGCGGTGCCGGGTAGGGCACGATCGCGATCGAGGTCGGGTCGTGACAAAAGTGGTATCGAGCGATTAGTCCTCGGAAAGTGTCTACGACCGTGTCTAGTAGAGTCTTGATTATCGGTGTGTTGTGCACCACATCTATAATCGAGAGGCTGCGAGACATTTAAGATTGGTTTCCATTCTTCTCACTCCGAGATCGTGCGATAGAGTCGTGTTGTTAAGTCGTCCCTCCCTAACGAGTTATGTTGATTGCAGCCTGAGAAAGCGTGATGACCGGGAATGACTATGTGGATTGCGTATCCAGGTTGGTAATGATTATAGTATAGTTGGTATTGTGACATACATCTATACGGAGTTATGTATGAGGGTCAGACACGTGTTGCCTAGAATAATTTTAGATTTACCAGGAATTGGTAAAGACTAACTAGATACCGGGAAGGCATGAAATAGTAAATGAATTTTCGCCAAGGTCTTGTGTTTTATTTTGAGATAATTGGGAAAGGATGAGCTGTCTGATAGGGTAGTGGACCCTGAAGCCATGTTAAGGAACCTACGGAATGTCATGTTGATAGATTAAGCTGCGTAGTAGGCTTAAGAGAATTGTACGGATGAGGTCCGTATAGAGTAAGTAATGGTTGTTGTGATCGACAACATGGTTTTGGTTTTATGAGAAGTTTTTGTACCCGTTTACTGGGGGATTGATAAGGTAGGCTTGGAGCATGGAAATTGCGAGCCTAAGAATATTGATTACTGCCGAGACCTTAGGTATATAAGGCTTTCTCTGGCAATAAAATTTATTATAGACCAAGAATAAGAGTTAAGTGCGACGTTGAGTCGGGTTGAGGACCTGTTGCGGGTCTCCCCATGGCACGGAATGGAGTGGGATCAGTTGGTAGTAGTTCGCTCGTGGCGAGTCACGAGTGCAAGGCCCTGGTCTAGTTAATTGTTTTACGGGTTCGTGGACACGTTCCACCGGAACCAGGTCGTAAAAGCCGGAAAATGGTCGTATTTTGTCTTATAGAGTGACTCCAAAGATTAGAGGCCAGAATTTGTAGGTATGTATGTATGCTAGTATGAGTTGGAAGTACGAAAAGGTAATCTCTTTTGGGCTTATGATGGACGGATGTGCGTGTGCGAGGTATTAGGGCCATGTGTGGCATTATTAGTATGTCGGGGTTGTGAAAGGAAACTATGTCGCTAATTATAAAGATTGACTCCGAAAGAACATTCGAGGACGAATGTTTCTAAGGGGGGAAGAATGTTACACCCCGTATTTACAGGACATGGTGTAAGAACGTAAGTAAGAACCCGCAAGTGTTAAGATTTGAGACTTGTAAAATTTATCGGAAATTATGGAATTGTCGGAAATTGTGTTATTGTAACGAATGGGAGGGCGACACGTGTCACCCCCCCTTATGTGATGCCTTGGTCGAAAAATGCAAGGGCAAGAGGGTCATTGGACCTCAGTCTTGCAAGCATGTGTAGCATGAGAATGTTGACTAGTCAAGGGGTCAATAAGTCTTGATTTTTAATGTAAGACTACATCTAAGCCATCCATGTGTTTATATCATAACCCTCCTAGGTGCTTTATATATTACTACTAGTAGAGGGAGAGCTTTACACTTAGAAAAATTGCAAAAATTGAAGACCACTCCATGGGAGCTCTCGGGTTCCACTAAGGAAAAGAAGAGAAAAATTTGTTCCTTGTTCTTTTGATTCCCCACTTTAAACCAAGGTTCTTGAGGGTAGTGTAAGCATATCTCAATAGAAAAATCCCGGAAAAAGAGAGTTTTCGGGATAGTCGCAAAGTGAAAACCTAATGGTCTTTCTAGGTTTTGTTTGGGGATTTGAAGGATAATTGTTGGTGTTGTTCTAAGGGTCTCAACAAGTGGATTGAAGTGTCTTGGAGAGGTTCTAAACTACTAAGGGCGACTTTGGATTGGAATTTGGATTAAGAATCGTGAGGTATAATCTTGTTCTTTGAAAGTGTTACAAGATTATTTATTTTGTTATTAGCTTTACATGTTGCTAGTATGTAGTATATGTGTTGAAGTTTATAAGGATTATGGATTGATTGTAGCCTTGGAAAATTCGAAATGTATGTAAGCCATGTTAAGTTGGATTACAATTTAGTCGTTACTAAAATCGTCGCATGTTACTTACTTAAAGATTATGGTTATTATAATCAAATACGACTTGATATCGTGTTATGCTACCAATTTGGATTGAAATGGAAATTTGATAAGAATTGGTAAGGTTGAACTCAAGGTGGCCGAAGTTGGACTTTTAGTTTGTTTTTCATTTGTATTGGACTACTTTCTAAATTGTGAGCCAATTGGGGCATTTAGTTTTTATTTGTATTGGAGTACCTTATAGAAATTGTGAGCCAATTGGGGCTGTTTGGTTATTGTATTCGCCTTGAAAAGGTGGCAAAGTAAGTAGAAACAAAGGAAGTGCTGTCCGATTTTCCGTAGAATTTGGCGACTTAGCACTTAGAATATTCTACGTTTGAAGTAAGAGGTTAATGGACATATTGTGACCATTATAGGTTGAAGTACTAAGTATAGCGTATCCTACTGGGAGAGTGGAATAGCTATCAAGGTTGAAGTACTTTGGAGCATTTTGCTACGTGTCGATAATCGTCGCGAGGTATGTGAACCTCTTCCTTCCTTTGGCATGATCCTATGTATGGAATATACTTGTGGTATCATTTCATGTTTCCTTCTACTCTTAGAAGTTAAGAGGTAGTTATGTGATTTACTCTATGTAGAACTTTTCCTATCTTTTGAGCATGACTAGTTGCACGTATGTGGTACGGTGAGCGTCTGAAGACTACGATATTCTTTACTTGTTTTATGTAATGCCAAGTCGGGTGGGTTAGGAGATTAACTCACTTCTTTGAAAATAGTAAGGATGTCTTAAGTTGATTTTAAAAGTTAAGGGACTTGAAGAGTTTTAAAGTATGTGATACTTGTCCCGTTTTAAACGTATAAGTCCCTTGGATAGGAAATTGTTTATGGCTAAGGTATAAAGTGAATATAACGGCTTTATGGGAAGTTAGTTATATTTGCCTTATGGAAAGATAAATGACTTGACTATGTAAAGAGGCAACTTGATTTTACGGCATCAATTGCCTAAGGTTTTATAATAAGAAGGAGTCGAGTTGATTTGGCTAATTTACGGCACAAATGAGAATAAGTATCGAACAAGCCACTGCAGCGTTAATAAAGGAAAATGTAATGACAATCCATTATGTTAAAACAAGTAGAAATCCTCCATCTGCATAGAAGCTAAGATAAGACAAAATTGTATTACATTTTCTAGATCATGGCTACTTGAATAAGATCGTTATAAATAAGTATAACTTATTCACGACGCACCAAAGATTTGTTACTAATCTTAAAAGAGTTTACGTATGAAGCTTTTAAGACTTTGAAACTTGTTTTCTTAAAAGTTAAGAGACTTGAAGTATTTTGAAAGTTAAGAGGATTGATTTGAAAGTATAAATCGCTTGGTTATAAAAGGAACGTGTTAGTCTAAACCATAAAGGGTTATAACGGCTTTATGGGAAGTTGGTTATAACGGCTTTATGGAAGGTTAAGAGAATAGTTTTCTCTAATAAAGTAATCAAAGGAATAACTTGTATTAAGGAACGGCAAATTGGTTTAAAGGTACCAATTGCTTTAGGATTTTTAATAAAAGAAGTCACTTGATTTAGAAGCCGGTATTTGCATTTCTAAAAAAGGTATTGTGACTTGTCTTGAAAGGTGAATATGACTTGATACTACGGGTGTTAGTATCTTGGAGCTTTACATAGAAAGGAGTCTTTTATAAAAGAATGTACGTATGTAGTACTTTGGCTTGATAAATTGAGAATTTTGTCTAAGTGTGCCTTGATAAGTACTTTGACTTGTTAAAAGAGAATTATTCTATGTATGCCTTGATAAGTACTTTGGCTTGGTTAATTGAGAACTTGCCTATATGTGCTGGTAATAGCCTTTGAGTGCAAGTATTTTGTTTTTTTTTAAGTTGTCGCGACTCTCGGTTGAAGGGTCGGATGTCTTGTTGTAAGTTACTGGGACGTACCGACAGTGATGTGGGATTCCACGGGTATGCTTCCGTTACTTGTAGTACTTGGGTTAAATTCCCGGATTTTTATAGAAGACATGGTAGTGCTTATGTCTTGTTGATGGTCGGTTGAGATAGGGTAAGAGTATAAATGAGGGGCAAGCCCCAAGACGTTGTACCACCTTCTCCAGGGTAAGAGTATAAGTGAGGGGTAAACCCCCAAGACGTTGTACCACCTGTTTTATGTGTTGATTGTCGGACGGTTGAGATAGGGTAAGAGTATAAGTGAGGGGCAAGCCCCAAGACGTTATACCACCTTCTCCAGGGTAAGAATATAAATGAGGGGCAAGCCCCAAGACGTTATACCCCTTTACCACTCCTCCGGGTAAGAGTATAAATGAGGCAAGCCCCAAGACGCTATACCACTGTTTTGATTGGTATTATGGGCGTGAGACCCATGGTTATGTTTTACACTTATAGTATCGGCGGTGATGTGGGATTCCAGGCGGGAGATATATTTATGTATTGTGTATGTGTCGCAAACGGTGAGGTGGGATGCCACGGGCGCGCCACGTGGTTATATTTTACACTAATAGTATCGCGGTGATGGGGATTCCACGGGCATGCTTTGATATTAGTGTGACTTGATCGCGTCAGTTGGTAGGGTAGTATATGTGTCCCTCCGTAGTGGGCCGGACTATGTTATGAAAGATAAGTAAGTTATATGGTAATGAACTTAATGATTCTTTTTCTAAATAATGTACGTAAGAATGTGACTATAACTTTTATTGGGAATGGAAAGGGTAATAAGGTACGATTAAGTTCATAAGTGGTAATGACACGGCAGGATCTGGTATGTATTTTTATACTTGTCCTTGTCATTCTTTTGTCTGATTATGATCATTTCTTGTCACGTTATTTACATTCCATATTCGGCACTTTTGTTATCGACCCGCCCGAAGTGCGTTAAATGTCCGCAGGTTTAGGTACACAGTTATGGATCCGCGAGCTTAGGATCCCGATTCAGCATTTTGAGATGGCTCCAATGTTCCGGAGTTGTCATGGCTATGTATATTGATGATGCGGCGGGGCCTTGTCCGCACGATGGTTATGTTAACACTCTTGAAGTGCAGTAGTCACATTTTGTGGGTCAGTTTGTAAAGGAAAGGAGGCAACTGCTTCGTTTATGTATGTACGTTCAGGAAGGTAGCCCTATCGGCTAACTTGTTGTTTTATTACTGTTGTTTTTATTTTATAAGTTTCATGTATGTTCCGCTGATTTTCTCTGATGTTTACTTGTAAGGGTGCCCAGGTAGGGCACGATCGCGATCGAGCCTGGTCGTGACAAAAGTGGTATCGAGCGATTAGTCCTCGGAAAGTGTCTGCGCCGTGTCTAGTAGAGTCTTGATTATCGGTGTATTGTGCACCACATCTATAATCAGGAGGCTGCAGGACATTTAGGATTGGTTTCCATTCTTCTCACTCTGAGATCGTGCGATAGAGCTGTGTTGTTAGGGTCGTCCCTCCCTAACGAGTTATGTTGATTGCATTTCACGAGAAAGCGTGATGACCGGGAATGACTATGTGGATTGCGTATTCAGGTTGGTAATGATTATAGTATAGTTGGTATTGTGACATACATCTATACGGAGTTATGTATGAGGGTCAGACACGTGTTGCCTAGAATAATTTTAGATTTACCAGGAATTGGTAAAGACTAACTAGATACCGGGAAGGCATGGAATAGTAAATGAATTTTCGCCAAGGTCTTGTGTTTTATTTTGAGATAATTGGGAAAGGATGAGCTGTCTGATAGGGTAGTGGACCCTTAAGAAGCCATGTTAAGGAACCTAACGGAATGTCATGTTGATAGATTAAGCTGCGTAGTAGGCTTAAGAGAATTGTACGGATGAGGTCCGTATAGAGTAAGTAATGGTTGTTGTGATCGACAACATGGTTTTGGTTTTATGAGAAGTTTTTGTACCCGTTTACTGGGGGATTGATAAGGTAGGCTTGGAGCATGGAAATTGCGAGCCTAAGAATATTGATTACTGCCGAGACCTTAGGTATATAAGGCTTTCTCTGGCAATAAGATTTATTATAGACCAAGAATAAGAGTTAAGTGCGACGTTGAGTCGGGTTGAGGACCTGTTGCGGGTCTCCCCATGGCCTGGAATGGAGTGGGATCAGTTGGTAGTAGTTCCGCTACGTGACAGGGTCACGAGGGTGCAAGGCCCTGGTCTAGTTAATTGTTTTACGGGTTCGTGGACACGTTCCACCGGAACCAGGTCGTAAAAGCCGGAAAATGGTCGTATTTTGTCTTATAGAGTGACTCCAAAGATTAGAGGCCAGAATTTGTAGGTATGTATGTATGCTAGTATGAGTTGGAAGTACGAAAAGGTAATCTCTTTTGGGCTTATGATGGACGGATGTGCGTGTGCGAGGTATTAGGGCCATGTGTGGCATTATTAGTATGTCGGGGTTGTGAAAGGAAACTATGTCGCTAATTATAAAGATTGACTCCGAAAGAACATTCGAGGACGAATGTTTCTAAGGGGGGAAGAATGTTACACCCCGTATTTACAGGACATGGTGTAAGAACGTAAGTAAGAACATGATGTTAAGATTTGAGACTTGTAAAATTTATCGGAAATTATGGAATTGTCGGAAATTGTGTTATTGTAACGAATGGGAGGGCGACACGTGTCACCCCCCCTTATGTGATGCCTTGGTCGAAAAATGCAAGGGCAAGAGGGTCATTGGACCTTAGTCTTGCAAGCATGTGTAGCATGAGAATGTTGACTAGTCAAGGGTCAATAAGTCTTGATTTTTAATGTAAGACTACATCTAAGCCATCCATGTGTTTATATCATAACCCTCCTAGGTGCTTTATATATTACTACTAGTAGAGGGAGAGCTTTACACTTAGAAAAATTGCAAAAATTGAAGACCACTCCATGGGAGCTCTCGGGTTCCACTAAGGAAAAGAAGAAAAATTTGTTCCTTGTTCTTTTGATTCCCACTTTAAACCAAGGTTCTTGAGGGTAGTGTAAGCATATCTCAATAGAAAAATCCGGAAACAGAGAGTTTTCGGGATAGTCGCAAAGTGAAAACCTAATGGTCTTTCTAGGTTTTGTTTGGGGATTTGAAGGATAATTGTTGGTGTTGTTCTAAGGGTCTCAACAAGTGGATTGAAGTGTCTTGGAGAGGTTCTAAACTACTAAGGGCGACTTTGGATTGGAATTTGGATTAAGAATCGTCGAGGTATAATCTTGTTCTTTGAAAGTGTTACAAGATTATTTATTTTGTTGTTAGCTTTACATGTTGCTAGTATGTAGTATATGTGTTGAAGTTTATAAGGATTATGGATTGATTGTAGCCTTGGAAAATTCGAAATGTATGTAAGCCATGTTAAGTTGGATTACAATTTAGTCGTTACTAAAATCGTCGCATGTTACTTACTTAAAGATTATGGTTATTATAATCAAATACGACTTGATATCGTGTTATGCTACCAATTTGGATTGAAATGGAAATTTGATAAGAATTGGTAAGGTTGAACTCAAGGTGGCCGAAGTTGGACTTTTAGTTTGTTTTTCATTTGTATTGGACTACTTTCTAAATTGTGAGCCAATTGGGGCTGTTTAGTTTTTATTTGTATTGGAGTACCTTATAGAAATTGTGAGCCAATTGGGGCTGTTTGGTTATTGTATTCGGCCTTGAAAAAGGTGGCAAAGTAAGTAGAAACAAAGGAAGTCTTTGTCCGATTTTCCGTAGAATTTGGCGACTTAGCACTTAGAATATTCTACGTTTGAAGTAAGAGGTTAATGGACATATTGTGACCATTATAGGTTGAAGTACTAAGTATAGCGTATCTACTTGGGAGAGTGGAATAGCTATCAAGGTTGAAGTACTTTGGAGCATTTTGCTACGTGTCGATAATCGTCGCGAGGTATGTGAACCTCTTCCTTCCTTTGGCATGATCCTATGTATGGAATATACTTGTGGTATCATTTCATGTTTCCTTCTACTCTTAGAAGTTAAGAGGTAGTTATGTGATTTACTCTATGTAGAACTTTTCCTATCTTTTGAGCATGACTAGTTGCACGATGTGATGCGGTGAGCGTCTGAGACTACGATATTCTTTACTTTTTTTATGTAATGCCAAGTCGGGTGGGTTAGGAGATTAACTCACTTCTTTGAAAATAGTAAGGATGTCTTAAGTTGATTTTAAAAGTTAAGGGACTTGAAGAGTTTTAAAGTATGTGATACTTGTCACGTTTTAAACGTATAAGTCCCTTGGATAGGAAATTGTTTATGGCTAAGGTATAAAGTGAATATAACGGCTTTATGGGAAGTTAGTTATATTTGCCTTATGGAAAGATAAATGACTTGACTATGTAAAGAGGCAACTTGATTTTCTGGCATCAATTGCCTAAGGTTTTATAATAAGAAAAGTCGAGTTGATTTGGCTAATTTACGGCACAAATGAGAATAAGTATCGAACAAGCCAACTGCGGCGTTAATAAAGGAAAATGTAATGACAATCCATTATGTTAAAACAAGTAGAAATCCTCCATCTGCATAGAAGCTAAGATAAGACAAAATTGTATTACATTTTCTAGATCATGGCTACTTGAATAAGATCGTTATAAATAAGTATAACTTATTCACGACGCACCAAAGATTTGTTACTAATCTTAAAAGAGTTTACGTATGAAGCTTTTAAGACTTTGAAACTTGTTTTCTTAAAAGTTAAGAGACTTGAAGTATTTTGAAAGTTAAGAGGATTGATTTGAAAGTATAAATCGCTTGGTTATAAAAGGCGTGTTAGTCTAAACCATAAAGGGTTATAACGGCTTTATGGGAAGTTGGTTATAACGGCTTTATGGAAGGTTAAGAGAATAGTTTTCTCTAATAAAGTAATCAAAGGAATAACTTGTATTAAGGAACGGCAAATTGGTTTAAAGGTACCAATTGCTTTAGGATTTTTTAATAAAAGAAGTCACTTGATTTAGAAGCGTATTTGCATTTCTAAAAAGGTATTGTGACTTGTCTTGAAAGGTGAATATGACTTGATACTACGGTGTTAGTATCTTGGAGCTTTACATAGAAAGGAGTCTTTTATAAAAGAATGTATTATGTAGTACTTTGGCTTGATAAATTGAGAATTTTGTCTAAGTGTGCCTTGATAAGTACTTTGACTTGTTAAAGAGAATTATTCTATGTATGCCTTGATAAGTACTTTGGCTTGGTTAATTGAGAACTTGCCTATATGTCTGGTAATAGCCTTTGAGTGCAAGTATTTTGTTTTTTTAAGTTGTCGCGACTCTCGGTTGAAAGGGTCGGATGTCTTGTTGTAAGTTCTTGGGACGTCTGAAGCGGTGATGTGGGATTCCACGGGTATGCTTAGTTACTTGTAGTACTTAGGTTAAATTCCGGATTTTTATAGAAGACATGGTAGTGCTTATGTCTTGTTGATGGTCGGTTGAGATAGGGTAAGAGTATAAATGAGGCAAGCCCAAGACGTTGTACCACCTTCTCGGGGTAAGAGTATAAGTGAGGGTAAACCCCAAGACGCATACCACACCTTTATGTGTTGATTGTCGGACGGTTGAGATAGGGTAAGAGTATAAGTGAGGCAAGCCCAGACGTTATACCACCTTCTCCAGGTAAGAGTATAAATGAGGGCAAGCCCAGATGTTATACCCCGCTTACCACCTCCTCCGGTAAGAGTATAAATGAGGCAAGCCAAGACGCTATACCACCTGTTTTGATTGGTATTATGGGCGTGAGACCCATGGTTATGTTTTACACTTATAGCTGTCGACAGTGATGTGGGATTCCACGGGCAGGAGATATATTTATGTATTGTGTATGTGTACGCCGACAGTGAGGTGGGATGCCACGGGCGCGCCACATGGTTATATTTTACACTAATAGCTGTCGACAGTGATGGGGGATTCCACGGGCATGCTTTGATATTAGTGTGACTTGATCGCGTCCCAGATTGGGCCGGGTAGTATATGTGTCCCTCCGTAGTGGGCCGGACTATGTTATGAAAGATAAGTAAGTTATATGGTAATGAACTTAATGATTCTTTTTCTAAATAATGTACGTAAGAATGTGACTATAACTTTTATTGGGAATGGAAAGGGTAATAAGGTACGATTAAGTTCATAAGTGGTAATGACACGGCAGGATCTGGTATGTATTTTTATACTTGTCCTTGTCATTCTTTTGTACAGTTATGATCTTTCTTGTCACGTTATTTCGTTCCATATTCGATTTTTGTTATCGGCCCCGCCGAAGCTGCGTTCATGTCCGCAGGTTTAGGTACACAGTTATGGATCCGCGAGCTTAGGATCCCGATTCAGCATTTTGAGATGGCTCCAATGTTCCGGAGTTGTCATGGCTATGTATATTCAGTGGTACGGCGGGGCCTTGTCCATACGATGGTTATGTTAACACTCTTAAGTGCTGTAGTCACATTTTGTGGGTCGGTTGTAAAGGAAAGGAGGCAACTTCGTTTATGTATGCGTTCGGGAAGGTAGCCCTATCGGCTAACTTTGTTGTTTTATTATCGTTGTTTTTATTTTATAAGTTTCATGTATGTTCCGCTGATTTTCTCGATGTTTACAGTAAGGGTGCCGGGTAGGGCACGATGCGATCGAGTCGGGTCGTGACAACACCGATAATCAAGACTCTACTAGATACTGCGTAGACACTTTCGAGGATTAATCGCTCGATACCACTTTTGTCACGACCGAACCTGGGCGTGGATCGTGCCTTACCGGGCACCCTAGTGATACAACATCGAATAATCGTGAATATAAAACAATAACACGAAATGACATGAAGTATGAAACAATAATCTAAGAAAGTTGCCTTGCGGCATACATAAATATCAACTAGAACAGTTACATCCCTTTTTACAGTTCTGCCTACAACAGTACTACAGACCTCTAAGAGTGACATGACAACAATGGCGGGACAGGGCCCCGCCATACCCCTGAATGTAAGCACCTACTACGACAGGGGACTATACCACTGATAAGCCTCCGGAGAAACGGAGCTTCCAACGACGCGTGACCACGAGAGCTAGGATCAACGGCGGTGTACCTCAACTGCGGCATTGTCACGACCGAACCGGGCGTGGCGGTGCCTTACCGAGCACCCTAGTGACACAACATCGAGTAATCAGCGGAACATAAAACCACAAATGAGATAACGAAATATATAAAACAATAATCAGAAAACTTGCCTTTCGGCATATATATAACCATCAACTCTTTTACAAATGAACAGCAATCCTTTTACCAACCCCACAACAAGATTACTACGGACCTCTAAGAATGATACGACCACAATGGCGGGACGGGGCCCGCCAAACCCCGAATGTAAACACTTACTACGACGGGACTATACGGCTGATAAGCCTCGAGAAACGGAGCTTCCCAAACGCTGATCGTGACCACGAGCTAGGATCAACGATCGATGTACCTCAACTGCGGCATGAACGCGGCCCGAGGTCGATAACAAAAATTTATGTGAAACTAAAGATAAATCAGTAAATGAAATCATAGTAGTCTATACAAAGCAGAGACATGTATGATAACCAAACTACGATTCACCATAAATAGCGATCGTGTCAAGTCGAGGACTCACACCTCAAGTCATCACTCAATTTAACAATGGGTCTCACGCCCACAACATCAATCGTGCGTGGAATACCTTCCTCACCGGCGATTTATGATATACAAGCACCAAGGAATACATATGAACACCAGTCCCACGTGTCCTAATAAAGCATGCGGGGTAAGTACGAAGGCCTAGCCGACTACTAACACCTACAGCAACAAGGTCATAAATCGTATCATAAGATCTGTCTGAACCGCCACATGATCAAAGGCCGCCACTTGCCCGCAGATCTAATGTCGCGTCTAGTCCTGGAACTTCCCGCAGCTCGCATAGGCCAATCTCATCGGCCGCATGAGGTATTCCCGCATCGGTAGCTACTCCGGCATCGTCACGACTTCGCGATCGCGCATGGCGCGAGACCGCATGCCCGTAAAGGACGACACTAACTCGGAACTCTCGTAGCTCCGCATAGGCCCCGGGACCCGCATGAGGTATTCTCGAATCATGGTCCTGCATCACCGAGTCTACCCGCGTCGGAGGCGGCTTAACCCGGAATCATCTCAAGAGATGAATGCCACAATACTATCATAACGGTGATAGTTAATAAGCAAAATCAAGAAACCCTTACACAAACATCACAAGATACTAACACACGTAGCATCCTAACACGTTTACTTATCAAGGCAACAAGAAAGTATTACAAGGCTATCACAAACCAATACAATCAAGTTATTCACACAAGGTACTTTCTACTAACAAGTTCTGTATCTATCCCCAAAGTACTTCACACATTAAAATCTTAAAAAGATGCATTTCTTTCACATAAGTCACACAATACGTAGTATAAAATAGAGTGGTATCCTTTTAAGAAACCCAAAACTCTTACCTTTGTAAAATCAAGTAACAACATTATTTTCCAAACGTCAAGTTTGCCTAATTTCAAATGTTCACGTTTCTTATTTTAGAAAGGTTCCGTAGTTCATAGTCTTATTCATTTAAGAATATAATTCTCTTTTAAACAATCGAGAAACATAAGCCTTATGTGTGAGTAGGATATTCTTGTTTATAACAATCTTATTACAGACCATGATCTAGGAAATATCATTTTGTCTCATCTTAGCTTCTATGCGGATGGAAGTTTCTCGTTTTCATAATACTTAATTATTCAAAACATTTCCTTTTATTAACTGCGATGGTTTGTCGATACACATTCGATTTCAAATCAAGAAAGCATTCTTAAGCGTTATACCTAACTTCCCATAAAGCTAGTATAACTCTTAAGTTTTCAAACACCAAGTATTACTTCTCCTTTCAAAATGATTCAAAATCTTTTGAAAATACTTCAAGTTCTTTCTTACCATATAACAAGCCGCTTATAGTTCAAATCGATTACCTTTTAAAAACCACATGTATTTTCTTACTAACATAAAGTCGTTATAACCAACTTCCCGTAAAGCGTTATAACACTTTATGTTTTAAACCACTCAAACACATTTAGCACGTATGCGTCTACCGCACTACATAGTTTACACATATCATGCTAGAGAGATAGGAAGAGGTTCACATACCGCGACGATTATCGACTAATAGCAAAATGCTCAGTACCTCAATGCCGGCTACTCCTTAAGCCAAGTAGAGCGCGCCACACGTAGTACTTCCACCTATAAGGCCACAAGGCGCTTATTAACATCTAGATCTCATCGTAGAACTTCTACGTAAAATTCGCAAAGACTTCCCCATGACAGCGTAAATCTCTCTCTATCGGTGGCTACCAAGCCAACCGAGGGGTTATACATCTAACCCTAACGGTACAATTCTACTCCACGGTACTACTACACAAGTCTCATGTCAGATCCTATGTAATTACAATTCGAGACTATATATAGTATACTTCAACTATATACTCCTGACATGTAATATCCAATTACAATAGGGGACAAGATAATTACCTCGATAAGCCCATAATTATCCAAGTATAAAGTCGATCTGGGCAATCGTTTAGCTCCAACTCGAGCGCCCAACCCGCTCTAAACCACCCTTAGAAGTTCTAACCAACTTCTACACAATACTCAACGGACTATGGAGATTTTCCTAGGGTTTCGGTTTTGTAGATGGGAAGTATAATAGTATTTACGGGCTTTCGTAAAGGTATAACCGTAGAATACAACAAGGTATAAGGCTAAGGTAATTTGGGCATTATAACAATACTTGGAGAGTATTTCTATACCACAAGGGGGGGTATTATACGAAAGCAACAAGGCTGGGGGGTACCCACTAGCACCTCAAAGGAGGGGGTGTCTACCCTCGGCTGCCACTGTGGGGACTCTCGGCCAAGGGGAGGGAGGGCTCTCGCCAAGACACCACTAAGGGAAGGAAGAAGCTTTCAAGACTTAGGCAAATTGTGAATGAATTAGTCTTCCAAGGGAGGGTATTTATAGGTCAAGTGAAAGCCAACCAATGGCCAAGATTACACCAAGTGTTAGGCAAGTGTAGGGCCAAGATTCACCCATGTGTACCTAGCCAACTTGCACACAAAATATCTACCAAAAATATCTCCCACTTGCCTTCCCAATCGTCCACGTGCGCCACTTTGCCCACCAATGAGAGGGTGCAGTGCCGCCTCTCGTTGGTCCAAAATGTTCGTCTCTCGGAAAAATCCAAAAATACTAAATGACATAGCGGAAATTCCCTACGAAAGTCAGAAAACGTTTCGTCGAAAACGACTCTAACAAGGTGTTGTGCACAAACATATTTCGGCCCAAAGGTGCCACATGGGGTGACACGTGTCGCCCCGATTCGCTCAAAATATTTCGTCTTCCAAAATATCCAAAACGCCAAAATCTCAAAATCAAAGCGGGCCCCACAAACCAGAATTTCTCAGTGGGCCCACGTGACCATTTTCAAAATAAAATTCCATAATTCTCTAATATTCGGAAGTCCGAATACCAAATCAGGAATCCAATTCCATAAACGAACCTTTTCCTTCACAAAACCGGAAACTTTTCCGTGGAAAAATCGCCTCTTTCTTCCTTTCCAATCTTTCACGTATTCTCGCACGTGCGCCCTCGCATACATACCCGGAACTACGGGTATAACATTCTTCCCTTAGAAACATTCGTCCCGAATGTTCCTTCTAAGTCTCAAAACGAACACGTGACAGTATAGTCTTCACTACTATACTTACGAAACAATCCTGCCACAGCTGGCCATGGAAACACCTGCGCAAAACTTACATCTAAGTCCACGAGGAAACACCTCTACATCACCACAAATACCTCTTCCCGGGGTCAAAATATACTTCCTTAGTCACTGATACCACTTTTGTCACTCTGTCGCGAGCCTTGCTCCGACGACCCAACAAATGGTACCGGGCTGCTTGCGATCCCGGAGGATCTCGTACACTCGAACTCTTACCACATTCTGATACGGCTTCAGTTTCCAAAACTCGGGGTTACTATCTCTAACGTGGTCATCATTAATCGAACACTCGATGGATCTCGATACTGTCCCGATCATAACAATACGAAAGACCGGACGTCCTTCCTCCTAAGTCGGACGGCAAATGCTAACATATAGGCAACCTGGCCTATTCTTCACATGAACTCACAAAGGCCCAAAGTAACTCGGGCTAAGTTCCTTCTGTTTCCAAAACTCGTCACACCCTGTCCGGGGTGGTACTTTCAAGAAGACCGACCGTCAACCTGAACTCTAAGCGTCGTCGCCGATTATCCGCACGATTCCTCTGAGCTGCCAGAACTTCTTCTAGACAAGCTTCTCACTATCCACAGTCTGCTGGAACAAGCCTGAACCAACTATCTGAACCCTGCCAACATCGAACCAATCGACCGGCAACTTGCATTTCTGCCCCTACAAGGCGTCACAAGACGACATCCGAACACTGACATGGTAGCTTAAACACTCCCCCAACCGGAGACAACGATCCTCACAGCTACCCCTGAAATCAAAACACCGCCCGAGGCGAATGCGATCTGAGACTCACGAGTTCCTAGCCCGCTCGTACAAACTCCTAGAAGAGAAACACCGCACTGGCTCCATCGTCGTCATAAGGTGAAGGTAGGCACCCTGCAACCTCACAACCTTTTCGGATAACATCAACACCGCCAGAGAACGACCACGACCAAGAACACGATAGGTCGCCCCATCGGCCCGACCATCGTCGAACGCATCCACGAACTTGCCAGGCTAACTAAACATGGGCCTAACACCCTCATGACCCTAACACAAAGAGGGACCACCACAAACTGACCCCACTAAAACCTACCGCGGGTTGACTGCACGTAGCCTCAACCCGGCAGGCGCAAAATACCATCTCCGAAGGAACAATCTTACTAAACACGTTACGAAAACCTGCGGTCTTCTTAGCTCAACTACCCTCTTTCATTTCATACTACATAGGGACTTATCCCAAACACACCACGTGCACTATGCACTCCGATAAAGTCAAACATAAACATACGTCTCTACCCGAGATGGCCTTACCTCTAAGGTCTTTGCGTATAAAGCTCTAAGGCTCACACTTTCTCTATCCTCCAAAATCTTACTCGGCTAACCCACCATGATTTCTAATCACAACTAACACCGCTATCGAACATAGCACTTAAGGTATACTCACCTTGAAAGTTACCGAAGGACCTTGCGCTCGCCCTCTTCTCGCCTGGTTAACCCACAATCTTACGTTTTTCGGCTGCTGTACATAAGCCCGCATACGTGCCATGCTCAGCCCAATCAAGAATTACTCTTGCACAACCCTCTCTTAGGTAGTCATCAAGACTCGTGTACATCGGTATAATCTCTCGTAGCCAAATCTATAGCTAATGTGAGTTCGCCTCTTTGCAATCTATATTCACTGTTCGATCGTGGGCGAAGGTTCAAATATCGTGGACGCAGAGAACTGCCGCCACCGCGTGCTAAACTCTGCTGGGGCTAGTGACGTCGCAGAAATCCCGAATGAAGCACTACCCTAGGTAATGATTGGGCTGTGCCTCGCAACCTCCGAACTCAACTCTCGCCTCCGCCGCTCGCCTCCCGGGCGGGTTGCCTCACGCGAGGCATAACGATAAGGAATGAATTTCGTCGGAGGTCCAACTTACAACACGACTCTAAGGCACGATCTCGAGTGAGAAGAATAGAAACCAATCCTAAATATCCTATAGCCTCACGATTATTGGTGTGGTGCAACACACCGATAATCAAGACTTCCGATCGATGCGTAGACACTTTCCGAGGATTAATCGCTCGATACCACTTTTGTCACGACCGAACCGGGCGTGATCGTGCCTACCCCGCACCCTAGTGACACAACATCGAGTAATCACGGAACATAAAACCTGACATGAGATAATGAAATATATAAAACAATAATCATGAAAACTTGCCTTTGGCATATATATAACCATCAACTCTTTTACAAATGAACAGCTTAATCCTTTTTACCAACCCACGCCTAGCGGTACTACGGACCTTAAGAATGATACGACCACAATGGCGGGACAGGGGCCGCCAAACCCCACGAATGTAAACACTTACTACGACGGGGACTATACCACCGATAAGCCTCGGAGAAACGGAGCTTCCCAAACTGAATGTGACCACGAGCTAGGATCAACGATCGATGTACCTCAACTGCGGCATGAACGCAGCCCGGGCGAGGTCGATAACAGTACCGAGTATGTGAAACTAAAGATAAATCAGAAATGAAATCATAGTAGTCTATACAAAGCAGAGACATGTATGATAACCAAACTACGATTCACCATAAATAAGCGATCATGTCAAGTCGTGACTCACACCTCAAGTCATCACTCAATTTAACAATGGGTCTCACGCCCACAACATCAATCGTGCGTGGAATACCTTCTCGCCAGCTTTATGATATACAAGCACCAAGGAATACATATGAACACGTGTCCCACTGTGTCCTAATAAAACTGCGGGGTAATGCGAAGGCCTAGCCGACTACTAACACCCACAGTACCAACAAGGTCATAAATCGTATTATAAGATCTGCCTGCACCGCCACATGATCAAAGGCGGCCACTTGCCCGCGAGATCTAATGTCGCGTCTAGTCTCGAACTTCCGCAGACTCCGCATAGGCCAATCTCATCGCCCGCATGAGGTATTCCCGCATCGAGGTAGCTACTCCCGGCATCGCCACTGGACGCGATCCGCAGCCAAGGACCGCATGCCCATAAAGGACGTACACTAACACGGAACTCTCGTAGCTCCGCGTAGGCCCCAGGACCGCGTGAGGTATTCTCGAATCATGGTCCTGCACCGCGAGTCTACCCGCGACGGAGGCGCTTAACCCCGGAATCATCTCAAGAGATGAATGCCACAATACTATCATAACGACCGATAGTTAATAAGCAAAATCAGAAACCCCACACAAACATCACAAGATACTAACACACGTAGCATCCTAACACGTTTACTTATCAAGGCAACAAGAAAGTATTACAAGGCTATCACAAACCAATACAATCAAGTTATTCACACAAGGTACTTTCTACTAACAAGTTCGCATCTATCCCCAAAGTACTTCACATTAAAATCTTAAAAAGATCTGTTTCTTTCACATAAGTCACACAATACCCGTAGTATAAAATAGAGTGGATCCTTTTAAGAAACCAAAACTCTTACCTTTGTAAAATCAAGTAACAACATTATTTTCCAAACGCCCAAGTTTGCCTAATTTCAAATGTTCACGTTTCTTATTTTAGAAAGGTTCCGTAGTTCATAGTCTTATTCATTTAAGAATATAATTCTCTTTTAAACAATCTGAGAAACATAAGCCTTATGTGTGAGTAGGATATTCTTGTTTATAACAATCTTATTACAGCAGCCATGATCTAGGAAATATCATTTTGTCTCATCTTAGCTTCTATGCAGATGGAAGTTTCTCTTAGTTTTCATAATACTTAATTATTCAAAACATTTTCTTTTATTAACGCCGCAGGTGGTTTGTCGATACACATTCCGATTTCAAATCAAGAAAGCATTCTTAAGCCGTTATACCTAACTTCCCATAAAGCTAGTATAACTCTTAAGTTTTCAAACACCAAGTATTACTTCTCCTTTCAAAATGATTCAAAATCTTTTGAAAATACTTCAAGTTCTTTCTTACCATATAACAAGCCGCTTATAGTTCAAATCGATTACCTTTTAAAAACCACATGTATTTTCTTACTAACATAAAGTCGTTATAACCAACTTCCCGTAAAGCGTTATAACACTTTATGTTTTAAACCACTCAAACACATTTAGCACATGTACGTCTACCGTACTACATAGTTTACACATATCATGCTAGAGAGATAGGAAGAGGTTCACATACCTCGCGACGATTGTCGACAAGTAGCAAAATGCTCGAGTACCTCAAGCCGCCGCTACTCCTTAAGCCAAGTAACGCGCCACACGTAGTACTTCCACCTATAAGGCCACAGCGCTTTATTAACATCTAGATCTCATCGTAGAACTTCTACGTAAAATTCAAAGACTTCCCGCAACAACAGAAATCTCTCCTCTCTATCGAGGCTACCAAGCCAACCAGGGGGTTATACATCTAACCCTACTGTACAATTCTACTCCACGGTACTACTACACAAGTCTCATCAGAATACCCTATGTAATTACAATTCAAGACTATATATAGTATACTTCAACTATATACTCCTACAACATGTAATATCCAATTACAATAGGGACAAGATAATTACCTCGATAAGCCCATAATTATCCAAGTATAAAGTCGATCCCGGCAATCGTTTAGCTCCAACTCCGAGCGCCCAACCGCTCTAAACCACCCTTAGAAGTTCTAACCAACTTCTACACAATACTCCAACGGACTATGGAGATTTTCCTAGGGTTTCGGTTTTGGACTGACGGAAGTATAATAGTATTTCTGGCTTTTCAGAAAGGTATAACCTTAGAATACAACAAGGTATAAGGCTAAGGTAATTTGGGCATTATAACAATACTTGGAGAGTATTTCTATACCACAAAGGGGTATTATACGAAAGCAACTAGGCTAGTGGGTACCCCACTAGCCTCAAAGGAGGGGGTGTCTACCCTCTACCTACCCCACTGGGGACTCGCCAAGGGGAGGAGGGCTCTCGCCAAGACACCACACTAAGGGGAAGGAAGAAGCTTTCAAGACTTAGGCAAATTGTGAATGAATTAGTCTTCCAAGGGGGGGTATTTATAGGTCTAGCAAAGGCCAACCAATGGCCAAGATTACACCAAGTGTTAGGCAAGTGTAGGGCCAAGATTCACCCATGTGTACCTAGCCAACTTGCACAAAATATCTACCAAAAATATCTCCCACTTGCCTTCCCAATCGCCCACGTGCCCACTTTGCCCACCAACGGCAGGTGCCGCCGCCTCTCGTTGGTCCAAAATGTTCCGCCTCTCTAAAAATCCGCAAAATACTAAATGACATAGCCGGAAATTCCCTACGAAAGTGAAAACGCTTTCGCCAAAAACGACTCTAACCGGTGCCAGGCACAAACATATTTCGCCCAAAGGTGCCACATTGGGGTGACACGTGTCGCCCGATTCGCCCAAAATATTTCGCCTTCCGAAATATCCAAAACGCCAAAATCTCAAAATCAAAGCGGGCCCCACAAAACCAGAATTTCTCCCGTGGGCCCCACGTGACCATTTTCAAAATAAAATTCCATAATTCTCTAATATTCCAGAAGTCCGAATACCAAACTGGGAATCCAATTCCATAAACGAACCTTTTTCCTTCACAAAACCGAAACTTTTCCGTGGAAAAATCGCCTCTTTCTTCCTTTCCAATCTTTCTGTCAGATTCTCGCACGCACGCCCTCGCATACATACCCCGAACTACGGGTATAACAGCATGAACGCAGCCCCGGCGAGGTCAAGACAACAGTACCAAGTATGTGAAATTGAAAATATCAGAATGAAATCATAGCGCTATATAAAACAGAGACATGTATGATAACCAAACTACGCCACAATAAATAAGCAAATATGTCAAGTCGTGGACTCACGCCTCAAAGTCATCACTCAAATATAACAATGGGTCTCACGCCCACAACATCAATCATGCCCGTGGAATACCTTCCTCACCGCCAAGCCTATGATATAAAAGCACCAAGGAATACACATGAACACCGTGTCCCACCTGTGTCATCATAAAACCGCACGGTAAGTACGAAGGCATAGCCGACTACTAAAACCCACGCATAAACAAGGTCATAAATCAGATCATGAGATCTGCTCTGACCGTCACATGATCAAAGCCGCCACTCGCCGCAGATCTAATGCGCGCCTAGCCCTGGAACTTCCCGCAGCTCCGCATAGGCCACTCCAATGGCCCGCATGAGGTATTCCCCGCATCGAGGGTAGCTACTCCCCGGTATCCGCCTGGACTCGCAGTCCGCATGGCCACATAGACCGCATGACCATATAGGCCGCACACTAACCTGAAACTCTCGTAGCTCCGCATAGGTCCCCGGGACCCGCATGAGGTATCCTCGAATCATAGTCACACAGACTGCCTGAGTATTACCCCGCATCGGAGGCGCCTTAACCTCCGGATCCGCTGGTGAGCGGTACAATACCAACATAACGGCTGATAGTTAAACAACATAAGCGCGATCGAGGGAAAACCCCTTTACACAAACATCACAAGATAATAACACACGTAGCATCCTACCATGTTTACTTATCAAACCAACAAGAAAGTATTACAAGGCTATCACAAACCAACACAATCAAGTTATTCACACAAGATACTTTCTACTTTATGTTAAACAAGTTCGGGTTTTTATTCCCAAAGTACTTCATACATTAACTCTTTTAAAAGATACGTTACTTTCACAAAAGTCACACAATACTCGTAGTATAAAAAAATAGAGTGACTATCTTTTAAGTAAACCAAAACACTTCCCTTTGTAAAATCAAGTAACAACATTATTTTCCAAACGTTCAAGTTTGCCTAATTTCAAATGTTCAAGTTTCTCATTTTCGAAAGGTTTCGTATTTCATAGTATTAATCACTTAATGATATAATTCTCTTTGAAAACAATTTGAGAAACATATGCCTTATATGTGAGTAGGTTATTCTTGTTTATAACAATCTTATAACAGCAGCCATGATCTAGGAAATGTAATATCATTTTGTCTCATCTTAGCTTCTATGCAGATGGAGGTTTCTACTGGTTTTAATAATACTTACTTAGTCAATACATTTCCCTTTATTAGCGCTGCTGTGGTCTGTTCGATATTTATTCTGATTTCCGAAATCAGTAAAACATTATTCCTTTTAAAAACCAAGTACTCATTACTCACGAATGAGGTTTCACACTCTTTAACAAAATTCAGATTAATTCGATTAAGTCGAGTCTCTTATCTTTTAAGATCAAGTCTCTTAACTTCTAAAATCAGTAAACCATTCTTATTACTTCTCTTAAGTCGTTATACCTAACTTCCCATAAAGCTAGTATAACTCTTTAAGCTTTCAAACCAAGTATTACTCTTCTGTTAAAAGTGATTCAGTATTCTTTTGAAATACTTCAAGATTATTCAGGCTTAAGTCAAAAGACATTGCCGTAATTATTATTCAGGCTTAAGTCAAAAAGACATTGCCGTAATTATTATTCAGTTAACACACGTACGTCTACCGTACTATATATATACTTTAAAATATCATGCTCAAGAGTGTAGGAAGAATCACATACCTCGCGACGATTATCGACTATTAGCAAAACGCTCCATGGCTATAACCCGGCTAGCCTTGTCCACCTTTCAAGTAGAACATGCTACTTGCAGAACATTCAACCTATAAAGGTTATACAAGTCTATCAAAGTCTAGACTACTCTGCAGATTAATCTTCTGATGTGATTTCAGTTCAAGTCTTTTCTGTAACATCCTTCTATTACAGTTCAATTCTCTTCTATGAATCTTATATTCATTTCCATATTACTACAGTATGTAATTTCCAATTACAATAGGGGGACAAGATATTTACCTCGATAAGCCCATAATTATCCAAGTTAAAATGTCGATCCTGAGCAACGTTTAGCTCCTACTCTGGGCGCTCCAACCCGCTCCAAACAACCCTTAGAAGTTCTACGCAACTTCTACTTAATACTTCAACCGACTATGAAGATTTTCCTTAGGGTTTCGGTTTGAGACAAAAGGGACATAAGGTAGTATTTCCGGGCTCTACGTATAGAGGTATCTTTGGAATACTACAAGGTATAAGGCTAAGGTATTTTGGGTATAGTAACAATACTTGGAGAGTATTTCTACCAAGAGGGGGGGTACCTCTCGGCACACCACTAGGAGGGGGGGTGTACCCCTCGGCCAAGGCCTTCTCAAAGGAAGAGGGGAGGGACGAAACCAACAAGGAGGGAGGGAGGTTTTCAAGACTTGGAGATTTTTAGGAATGGATGAAGAAGTCTTCAAAGGGGGGGGGGGTATTTATAGGGAGTTCTATGGCCAAGATCAAGCCATGTGGGGGGGCAAGTGGAGGGCCAAGATTTTCCCAAGTGCCCCCTAACCTACTCCTCAAATCACTCCACAAATAATGGCCCATGTTTTAGGCCCCAAAACCCTCCCAATCGTCCAAGGCAAAAGCCCCCATTGCCGTCCCACACTCCACCAACTTCAGGGTGACAAGTGTCGCCCTCTCGTTGGTCCAAAACATTTCGTCTCTCGGAAAAATCCGCAAAAATTAAAAATGACATAGCCGGAATTTTCCCTTCGCAAGTTCTATAAAACGTTTCATCGAAAAACGATTCTAATCGGGTGTTGTGCACAAAAATATTTTCGGTCCTATGCCTAACTTAAGGCTCAAACTTCAGACGCACGCCTACGCATACTGAAATACGGTATAACATCGCCACACCCCAACCCCAAGCCTCGGATCGTGCCCTACCGCACCCTTCTACCTTAACAACTAAGCAAATCATGCGGAAATTAAATAACACCTCATATTTTTTTTAAAACCAACGACGCAAGTGGCAAAGCCGACAAGGCCGCCATATAATATACATAATAAAAGACACTACATCGCATACGAGTCCAATCCCACATATGAATACGCATCTATAAGAGTTTTATCAAATATGACGGACAAGGCCCCGCCGCACTCCATAACCGCATAAAAGGTCAGATCAAGGAACTATACCAAAAATATAAACTCCTGAACAGAGGGAGCTATCCAAAAAACTCTGAGCAGGGTCCTACACCTGCAGATCACCAAATCAAGACCTAAACTCGCGGCATTAACGCAGCCTCAAGGAGGTCAGTACGAAGAATGTACCAAGTATGTGAAACTGAAAATACTGTAATGAAATCATAACAGTCTAAACAAAACAGGAGACATATATGATAGCCAACTTACAGTACACAATACATAAGCAGTCACATCAAGTCAGGGACACATGCCATCAAAGTCATTACTAAAATATAATCATGGGTCTCACGCCCATAATATCAATCATGCCCGTGGAATCCTTCCTCACTGCCAGCAGTCCATGATATAATATAACACCAATAGGCATACATGAACACCAAGTCCCACCTGTGTCCTAAAATCAGACGCTAAGTAGGAAAATGAACCACCTGATCCAACTCAGATTATAAACTGACGGGGCAAGTACGAAAGCTAACTACAGATTCACAAGGCTAACAATCGACGGGGCAAGTACGAAGCTAACTACTGTGATTCACTGGCTATCACGAGATATGACCGGCAAGTGCGAAGCTATCTACGGAGCCTATCGTACTAAATCGCGTAATAGCACTGATGGGGGCAAGACGAAAGCCAACTACCGTGAGCTATCTCGCCGCCCACCGACGGGGGCAAGTACGAAAGCTAACTACCAGATCCAGCCTGCGTCACTAAATCTCATGGAGGGCTAATCCATGGAATAAAATATCCCACGCGTCGCATGCCTTAATCCTACATCGTATAAGCATGACCACGGGTAATATAAACAACCGAATCTAACCCGCCTCCTGGTCACATGCCCCGGAATCCCACATCGTATAAGCATGTCCAAGGAGTAACACAAATAATAGAAGCATACCCGTGGAATCCCACATAAATGTCGGTACGTCCAAGTAAACTTACAACAAAGCATGTACCCTCCAACCGAGAGTCGCGGCAACGTAATAAAACATAATACTTGCACTCAAAAGCTATCACCAGCACACATAGGCAAGTTCATAAAATATTTAGACTTTCATTTTATAAACTCAAGGCACTTATAGAATAATTCTCAACTAAACAAGCCAAAGTACTTATCAAGGCACACATAGAATAATTCTCCATTAAACAGGCCAGTATTATCACACGACTGCCCGGTTCGTGATCGTGCCTTACCGGCACCCAAGTAGTCATACATCGAGTAACCAATGAATATAAAACAAGACAGAAACAGCTTTATAAAATAAGACATACGCTTTATCTCAAGAAAGCTTGCCTTTCGCATAATATAAATAACTCAAGTTTTGCGCTACATCCCAACTGCATAATAGTACTACTGCACTCTAAGGAAGTAACAACTATGGCGGACAGGCCCCGCCATACCTCGATCAGACAAAACTATCTACAATACAGTGAGATCATACCTAAAAGTAGAGCCTCCTAGAAGATGGAGCTCCGACACCAACGCAAAGATCCTAAGGATGTGGATCTAGCACCGCTTGCCCTTACCATGCAGATGAACGCAGCCTCGGGCGAGGTCAAGATAACAGTACTAAGTATGCGAAATCAGAAATACTTAAATGAAAACATATCATTTTAAAACCAGTTTACAAATATGTGTGAAACAACCAGAAACCGCACGTAGCGCACATCACAAACAAAAGCAACAATAGTAATCAGAATAGGTCTTGTCTAGGCCGCGAATGATCGAAACAGGCCACTCGCCCATATCATCATTCTCGCAAGCCTAATCTCGACTCCCGAGTCCGCATAGGCCACTCACGGGCCCACATGAGGTGTAACCCCGCATCGAGGTAGCTACTCGGCATCGCCCCGACTCGTCCGCACGCACACACGCATCGCATGAGGCATAACCCCGCATACTAACTCGAACTCTCGTAGCTCCGCATAGGCCCTCGACCCGCACGAGGTATTCTCGAATCACGGTCCTGCATCGCCCGAAGTCTACCCCAGACGGAGGCGCTTAACCCCCGGTATCATCTCAAGAGGTGAGTGATAGTATACTAACATAACAACTTATCTTTAAACAACATAAGCACGACAAGGATACTCACCTATACAAACGTTACAAGATACTAACACACATAGCATCATATCCTGTCTATTTATCAAACCATCTTTATTATTCTTTTCACAATACAAGTCTGTTATAAACACATAGGCAAACTTGTTTCTTTTATAAATCTTAAGTGGTTATACTTACTTCCCATAAAGCTAGTATAACTCTTAAGCTTCGCTTTAAAACCAATTAGTTCTCTTCATTAATATGATTCAAGAGTCTTTTGAAATGTTTTCGCTTCTTTATTATTCAGCTTAAGCCACAGGCATTGCTGTAAGTATTATTCGGCTTAAGCCAGGCATTGCCGTAAGTATTATTCAGCTTAAGTCAAAGACATTGCCGTAGTTATATTCTAAAATATCATGCTTTAGGAAGAATCACATACCTTCTCAAATAAAACCACCGCCAAGTCAATATGTCACAAGAGAGTCACCTATAATAGTCACGTATATCTATTAAAGACTACTCAAGGTCATTCTAAATAGGGGTTCATAATTTACGGTAAGTCGGGCAGCACTACCCTACCCATGAGCTATGTAAGTTCATCAGAAAACAAATTCCTATGTGAGTACGCTCAATTATTCTTCTTTAAACCCTTCTATCGTGATAACAGCTTCAATTCTATTCGTGATATTCTTCTAAGTAACTAATACTTATTCTAATACTACAACAATAAGTATTCTCTAATTCAAAAGAGGGTTAGGATTAGTTACCTCGGTAAGCCCAATAATATCCTAGAAAAGTCGCACCGAGCAAGGTTTTGCTCCTAAGTCAGATGCTCCAGAACCTTGAAGTTCCTCACAACTTCTACTAAGTACTAAGGTATTTGGGCTAGGTATTTTGGGCATTATAACGATACAGAAGACAACTTTTCTACCAAGGGAGGGGTAGATTTCACAGGCTAGTGGGTAGGCTCTCGCCATACTACACAAGGAGGGAAGAGGTGTTTGGACTAAAAGCTTAATGGAGAGGAGAGGATTTTTAGACTTGGAAGATAACTTTGTGGATGAATAACTCTTCATCTCTAAGGGGTATTTATAGCTCAAGCCTTGGCCAACCAATGGCCAAGATGAAGACAAGTGCAAGGCAAGTGTAAGGCCAAGATCAAGCCAAGTGCACCCTCACTCCTACTCCACAAAACACTCCACAAAACACTCCACAAAACATGGCACAAAACAAGGCCTAAACAAGACCCAATCGGCCAAGGCCAACACCCTCTTTGACGCCCAATCGCCCAAAGCCACCCCACTTGCTTCCAATGCGAGGTGACACGCCACCCTCCCGCTGGTCCAAAATGTTTCGCCTCTAAAAATCCGCAAAATAAGAAATGGCATAGCCGAATTTACTCTACGAAAGTCAGGAAACGCTTCGCCGAAAACGATTCTTTTAGCGAGTTGTGTACAAAAGAAAACGCCCAAGGCTAACTAAGGCCAAACTTTTTGACGTATTCCCACGCATATACTGAAATACTGGTATTACAACTACGCACGCACATTCTTTCAAAAGACTCCTTTTATGTAAAACCCCAAGATACTAACACCGTAGTATCAAGGTGTGTCTATTTTTCAAAGTAAGTTATCGACTTTTAGAAAACTCATTTCAATGCTTGAAATCAAGTAACTTCAAATTTTCACAATCTAGGCAACTTATGCCCAATAATCAAAATAGACAACTTTCTTAACCTTCCATAAAGCCGTTATAACCAACTTCCCATAAAGCCGTTATAACCCTTTATGGTTTTAGACATATTCATTCCTTTTATAACCAAGAGACTTATACTTTCAAAACCAAATATCACATACTTACAAATCAAGTTTCTTATCTTTCAAAAATACTTCAAGTCTCTTAATCTTTAGAAATCAAGTTTCTTCTACTTTTAAACCTCAAGTAACTCACACCTTTAAAACAAGTTACTTCTCTTAAATCATGTCATTTTTCCTCTTTTAAAACAATTAAGTAATCACTCATTTAACTCCCCTAAAGTCATTATAACAACCCTTAGGTTTTGGAACTAAGGCACTAGCCAAAAGGTTTGGAAACCACTTCCTTTTCAAGACTCTATGTACTTTAAGTAAAATGCTTTCACTCTTAAGAATCCAAACTTCACTAAGGCAATGGATTATACAACGTACAATTTAAACATCAAAGTACAATCAAGGAAGTACATAGAACAAATTCTATTTTAGGAAATCCAAATACAACCAAGGAATGGATCATTTAAGGAGTAGGACGTACTTTCTTTATCTTAAGGAATCATGCTAGAAGAGGATATAGTTCACATACCTTTTCGGCTAAATCCACAAGCTAAGCCGAATACGCCGTACGTAGAATTGTCAACCTATAATAGTCACAACATGACTATCAATTTCTAGTTTCTAACGTAGAATAATACTAAGTATACGGTCTCTTATTCTACGGAAAATCTAAAAGACTTCCTTTGTTTCTACATACTTTGCCACCTTTTTCAAGGCCGAATACAATAACCAAACATGCCACATTTAAGGCTCAACATACCAACCAATCAAAGGGGATTACACGCCTTACAATACGTGTAAAATTCCGCCCCACAATTCATACCAAGTAGTTTAATACTCCAAAAGCAATTTCTTGGCTAACTTAATACAACAACACAAGTCCTTTCCAAATTCTTTTCCAATTCCAAGTTCTAAGATCTAACATGTTATATAGTCATAAACAACTTCAACAACTACAATTTCCTTCTTATACAACATGCGACGACTTAAACTAATAATCAACTTGAAATGTAATCTTAAGGCTAAACATGCTAGTTTTCGGATTAGGGTTACAATAGCCAATACCCTTATCAAACTTAATAATATCAACCTCATGCTTGCTAATATCCATAACTACAATGATAAGTAAACTTTAATTGCTAAAACGACAAGATTTATACCTTTACAAGCCCTTAAAATTTCCAAGATTCAAAGTCGCTCCTTAGCAATTCTTAGCGCCTTTCCGTTACGCTTCAATCCACTATTTGAAGCCTCTAGAAGTTCACAACCAACTTCTCTTCAATTTCCAATCCAAAACTAGGAAAACTACTTAGGTTTTCGCCTTGCGACTAACGTGAAAACGTCGTTTTCCCAAAATCTTTCTATTGAGATATCCCTACAATACCCTTAGGGATCTTGGGTTAAAGTCTTGTGAACAAAGGATCAAAACTACAAATTTTTTTGTGTGGGATAAGTCACAAACCCGAGAGCTATGTATGAAGAACAACAATGTGTGAAATTTTTCTAAGTGTTTCAAGAGCTTGTCTTGCACTAGTGTAGTATATAAAACACATTGGAGGGCTTAGATTAAAACACTTGTGGGTTAGGATGAAGGACAATTAATGTTAAGCCAAGTGGACAAGTTGACAAGTCAACAATCTCAAGCTAGCAAGACTTATCTTCCTTGTTGGTCAATGACCATTTTACCTTTACTATAATTCGTCCAAGACCATATGTGGGGGTGCCACGTGTCGCCCTCTCATTCGTCCATAAAATTCCGTAACCCTCGTGGGCCCCACAAAACGTAAAATTCCTCGGGTGGGCCCCACGTGACCAAATCCGTAAAAATAAATTTCCATAATGTTAATAAGTTCCATACTCTTCAAATAATGCATTTTGAGAATCCAATTCTCAACAACGAACATTTTTCCTTTCCGACGTTCGAAAGATTTTCCGTCGGAAAAATAATTCTTCCTTTCGTACCAATTTCCAAGTCTTGATTCCTTACGTACATTCTCTTTTACATGTCCTGGACTTACGGGGTGTAACAGCTGTACCCGCCCGCATGGGACTATTTCACCCGCATAAGCCCATAAGGACTCGCATGAGGTATTCCTCGCATCATGGGTAGCAAATCCACTAGTGCGTGGTATAACGCCTCGGTTTACCCTCATTTATACTCTTACCCTGAAGCAGGTGGTATAACGTCTTGGGGGTTTACCCCTCATTTATACTCTTACCCTAACTCAACCGACCATCATACATAACATAAGCCTTACCGGCTTATCATACATAACATAAGCACTACCGACTTATCATACATAACATAAGCACTACCGACTTATCATACATAACATAAGCACCACCGGCTTACCATACATAACATAAGCACCACCGGCTTATCATACATTACATAAGCAAGTTAAGAAACCCCTAACTTCTTATTAGCTTGTTCATATACACTCTTATTTTTGTTTACTTAAGGCACTAACATGTCATTATAAAATCTGGGAATTTAACCCAACGTACTACGTGCCTCTACTCCTTTAAAATGATTCTCTTTCAAATAAAACTTCCAAGATACTAATAACCGTAGTATCAAGTCATATCTACTTTTAAAGACAAGTCACAATACCTTTTAGAAATACATTTATAGGCTTCTAAATCAAGTGACTTCTTTCTTTAAAACCTTAAGCAATTGGTACCTTTAAAACAATTTGCCCTTCTTTATTTCAAATCATTTCTTTGCTTACATTACTGAAGAAAACCATTCTTTTAATCTTCCATAAAGTTGTTATAACCAACTTCCCATAAAGCCGTTATAACTCTTTATGTCTTAGACAAATTCATTCCTTTTATAACCAAGAGACTTATACTTTCAAATCAAATCACATAGCTTTCAAAATACTTCAAGTCTCTTAACTTTTGAAATCAAGCTTCTTTAACTTTTAGAAATCAAGTCTCTTATCTTTAAAATGGCAAGAAATCAATTCTTTCCAAATCAAGTATTCTATACTTTTAAATCAATTCATTTCTTCCTTTAAGAATCAAGTCCCATAACTTGAAAAAATAAAGTCCCTTAACCCTTTAAAAATTTGAGGTTCATAGTCTTAAAACTTCATACGTAAATTCTTATAAACTAAGTAACATATACTTTGGTGCGTTGTGAATAAGTTATACTTATTTATAACGATCTTAATCGAGTAGCCATGATCTAGAAAATGTAATACAATTTTGTCTTATCTTAGCTTCTATGCAGATGGAGAATTCTACTCATTTTAACTTAATTGATTGTCATTACATTTTCCTTTATTAATGCTGCAGTGGCTTGTTCGATTCTTATTCTCATTTGTGTCGTAACTTAGCCAAGTCTACTTGGCTCCAAATACCTCCTAACGAATCTTACCAACATCCCCCATAAGACTTGGTAAGAACTTAGGATAACTTAGACATAACCTTTACGTAGAGTAAATCAACATACATACCTCTTAACTTCTAAGAGTAGAAGGAATCATGAAATAGTACTACATGTATATTCCATACATAGAATCATGTCAAAAGAAGGAAGAGGTTCACATACCTCGCGACGATTATCGACAAATAGCGAAATGCTCTAAAGTACTTCAACCTTGATAGCTATTCCATCCTTCAAGTAGAATACGCTATACTTGGTACTTCAACCTAAAATGGCCATAATACGTCCATTAACCTCTAGCTTCGAACGTAGAATATTCTAAGTGCAAAGTCACTAAATTCTACGGAAAATCGGACAGCACTTCCTTTGTTTCTACATACTTTGCCACCTTTTTCAAGGCCGAATTCAATAACCAAACACGCCACATTTAAGGCCCAACAATTCAGCTAACCAAAGGGGATTACACGCCTTAACAGGACGTGTAAAATTCCGCCCCACAAATAATACGAAACTAGTTCCATATTTAAAACCATTCTTGGCTAAACATATACAACAACACAAAGTCCTTTTCCAATTCTTTTTCTGTCACGACCCTACCCCGGGCCCGTGACTGGTGCCTTACCCCGGGCACCCTAGTGATACAACATCAGAGAAAATCAGCGGAAATAAAAAAACTTACACATGAAACAAGATATACAATAAGAAAAATAGGCTAACCAAACAAATACCTTTCTCGCATATATATAAAAATGATTAAACTCAATAGCTATATCCTTTACAAACCCCGCCACAACAAGCATGCACTTCTAAGAATATAACTATAACTACGACGACAGGCCTCGCCATACCCTCGAATGTAAGTACCTACAACGATGCGGACTATACCAAAAGATAAACCTCCGAGAAACGCGGCTTCCCAAAACGCTCAATCGTGATCCTATGAGCGAGGATCGACGATCGCGTACTTACTATGCGCATGAACGCAGCCCCCAAGGAGATCGCATAATAGGTACCAAGTATGTGAAATCAGAAAGTATCAAATAAAATCATAACATTTTAAAACCAATTACAAATACGCATTTAACAACTAATTTAATCGCATAGTGCCACAACATAAACAAGAGCAAAATAGATATAACGTAATCGTCTTTTCTAGGCCGCTAATGATCGGGCAAGGCCAATCGCCCATCGTATCATTATGCTAGCCTAATCCTGGAACTCACGCAGTCCGCATATAACACCTTGTTCCGCATGAGGTATTCTTCGCATCGGGGGTAGCTAACCTCGACATCAACTCGACTCCCGCACCGCATTGTCACGCATCGCATGAGGTATTCCTCGTGACGCAGAATACACCCGAGTGATCATCCCGAACTCCCGCACCCGCATAGGTCACATTGCACTGCATTAGGTATTCTCGTGACGGGGCTGCTAACCCTGCATAACAAGTCGGGGTAAGTGATATAATACCAGCACAACTGTCTATCGTTAAACAACATAAGCACAACAAGAAAACCCCCTTACACAAACGTCACAAGACACTAACACACGTAGCATCATAACATGTTTACTTATCAAACCAACAAGAAAGTATTACAAGGCTATCACAAGCCAACATAGTCAAGTTACTCACACAAAAGTCACACGATACCCGTAGTATCAAAATAGAGTAACTATCTTTTAAGTAAACCAAAACAATTTCCATACCTTCTTTTTAAACCAATCTTAAGACAAAAGCATGCCTTCCTTTTTAAACCATTTTAAGACAAAACCATGCCTTCCTTTAAAACAAAGACACTTTTTCCTTTTTAAAGTCAAGTAGCAATATACTTTTTAAACCAAGTGTCTTACTCTTTTAAAAACAAGTAACCTATACCTTTAAATCAAGTTACTTCTCCTTTCCCAAAATCAAGTTGTTTATAAGTCAAGTCTCTTTACTTTCAAAAATCAGGCTCTTAATCTTTAAATCATATCTTTTAAGGAAACCAACCTCCAACTTTTAAATGTCAAGTTATCATTTTAAATCCAATGATAAAACCATTCTTTTGTTTTCATAAAGTCGTTATAAATAACTTCCCATAAAGCTATTATAATACTTTATGTTTTAAACCAACCAAGGACAACTATTCTTATTTTCGAAATCAAGATAACTTTATTCTTTAAAAGACCACACACTCATTACTCATGAATGAGGTTTTACAACTTTTTAACATAATTCAAGTCCTTAATATTTCATAACAAGTCACTTAACTTTGGAATCAAGTCAAGGACACAAAAGGAAAATCAAATTCCTTTAAACACACGCAAGGCCTACCGCACTATATATATTTCACAAATATCATGCTAGAAAGGATAGAAGAGGTTCACATACCTCGCGACGATTATCGACAATTAGCAAAACGCTCACAAGATTATAACCCTGCTAGCCTTTTCAACCCTTAAAGTATAATACGCTACGGGTATTACTTAAACCTATAATGGCCATAAAACGCTTATTAACTTCTAGATCTCTTCAGAGAACAATTCTAAGTACAAGGTTCCTTATTCTACTGAAAATTCAAGAAGACCTCCCCGCAACCACATAAATCTACTCCTCTATCAAGGCCCGCTACCAAGCCAACAATTCCTAGGGGGGGGGTTACACGTCTAACCGGACGTGTACAACACTGCCCCACAATAATACTACAAGTCTAGTGTAAATACAGTCCAATGTAAATACAGTTCAATTCTTTATAAACATCCCTCCAATAAATCTTATACTCAAATCTAAACTACTACAATATGTAATATCCAATTACAATAGGGGGACAAAGATCATTACCTCGATAAGCCCAAAATTATCCAAGTTTTATAAGTCGATCCTGAGCAACGTTTAGCTCCACTTCCTTACGCTCCAACCCGCTCCAAGCAACCCTCAGAAGTTTCTAAACAACTTCTCTTAACACTTCAACCAACTATGAAGATTTTCTTAGGGTTTCACTTTTGCGACTAATGGAATAAAGTAGTATTTTCGGGCTCTTATGTTGGGATAACTTTGGAATACTACAAGGGATTTAGGCTAAGGTATTTGGGATTAAAAACGATACTTGAAGAAATTTTCTACATGTGGGATTTTCTGACGAGAGCTACACAAGAGGGGGACGCCCTACTGCCCAAAATATTTCATCTTCCGAAAATACCCGTAATGCCAAAAATTTCGAAAATAAAGTGGGCCCTACAACCGTAAATTCCTCCCGCGGGCTCCACGTGACCAATTCCGGAAATAAAATTACAAAATTCTTAAATAATCCCAGAAGTCCGAATACCAAATCTGGGAATCCAATTCCCATTAACGAACCTTTTTCCTTCACAAAAACCGGAAACTTTTCCGTCGAAAAATCACATCTCTCTTTCTTTCCAAAATTACAGTCGTATTCTCGTACGTACGTCCTCACATACATACCCTGGAACTACGGGGTGTAACATTCTTCCCCCTTTAGAAACATTCGTCCCGAATGTTCTTTCTAAGTCTCTGAAACATACCTGTGCCGGTATAGTCTTCCCTATTATACTTACGAAACCAATTATGCCACACATGGCCATAATACAACATACGCGCAAAAACGCACATCCGAGCCAACGAAGGATCATCTCTAAAGCGTATAACAATACTAATAGCTTCACCCAAGGTCCAAAGGATACTTTCTTCACATCTTTACCTTATAAAAAGGACACTTCCATCTTCTTAACCCATCTTCGCCTCTTTTCTTACTTGTATTACCCTCCTCGTAGACTCGAACTCTTCCTAATATACGTACCACATTTCTGTCATTGCTTCAGTTTTCAAAAATCTTGGGGTTATCATCTCCAACTTGGTCATCACTAATCGAACACTGACGGATCTCCGATACTCTTCCGAAACATAGCAACATGGAAGACCGGACGTACCGCCTCCTAAGTCGGACGACAGTTCTAACTTATAGGCACCCTGGCCTATTCTACAAATGATCTGAGAAGGCCCAAGTACTTTGGCTAAGTTTCCCCTGCTTTCCAAATCTCGTCACACCCTTCCGGGGTGGTACCTTCAAGAAGACCCAACGTCAACCTGAACTCCAAGTGTCGACGCCGATTATCCACACGACTTCTATTGACTCTGAGCTGCTAATAACTTCTTCTGGATAAGCTTCACCTTATCCACATCCTCCTGAAACAAGTAGGGACCAACTATCTGAACCTTGCCAACATCGAATCAATCGACCGACAACCTACACTTCCGCCCATACAAGGCTTCATAAGGCGCCATCCGAATACTGAAATGGTAGCTATTATAATACTCACTCAACCAGAGGCAAATAATCCTCACAATACCCTCAAATCAAAACACCAGCCCGTAACCTATCCTCAAATGTCCGATAATACGCGATGTTTGCCGCCGCCCGGGTGAATGCACATCGAGACTCACCTGAAGTTCCTAACCCCGCTCGTAAAACCTCCGTAAACAAAAGAAATAGCTGAAAACCTGGCTCCACCGTCATTATAAAAGTAGGAACCCCGTGCAGCCTTACAACCTTCCTGATATACAACATCTCGCATAACCCTCCGCCGAGTAAACAGTCCTGACTAAAAGACAAGATGGGTTGACCCCATCGGCCCTAATACTGGTCGAACGCATCCACAAACTCGTACGATGGTTACCTAAACTTGGGCCTAACACCCTCGTGACCCTATCATCTAGCGGGACCACCTCAAACTGACTCCACCACATTCCGGGCTGCGGGTTGTCTCGCAATATGGCCTCAACCCGACCCACTTCGTACTAAACTCTCATTACTGGTCCGGAACAATCTCACTAATTCACGTCATGAAAGCTACCACTTCCATCTCACACTACCCATGGGATTGTCCCACAATATATATCACGCATACCAAGTACTTCGACAAAGACCAACCATAAAATCATCTACTCAAGACGGCCTTGCATCCAAGGTCCCAACTGTTATAAATTCTAAGGCTCACCATTTTCTCGTCCCCAAACTTACCCTTTTCAACTACCCATGTTTTCTAATCCACACCTAACACAATGCTATCCGTACATAGCACTCCACATGTATCTACCATAACGACCTAAACAAGTCTCTTAATGGTCAAGATATCTCAGAATTCATCGCCTCACTTTCCCTTTGTCGCCTAATCAAATCCTCGCTCACGGGCGATAACTACGTAGGTGATGAACCACCGCTGATCCCAAGGTCGAAGTCAGAACATCCGCGCCACCTCCGGCCTGACAATTTCGCAAACGCTCGCCGCCGCAAGCATAAAAGCTATCAAGTAGTACGACACTCCCCAAGAACACCTACCACAACGCCATACCGAAAGCGGGTGGCCTCTCGCTAACACCCTTCCTCTCAACCATCAAATCGCAATCGACTGCAGGTAAAACAAGCATTAGTAAAAAGATGACATTTCTGACGACGCCTACCACATAGTGAACACCGAGGGAAAATCAATGGCCGGCTAGAACCTATGTAAATCGCGAACTAAACCCCGAGTTCACCAACTCCTAAATACCCCGAACGCCCCGGTCCGTGGAGGACCACTGCATCGGGCGGAGGCGCATAACCACCGCTGGCGGAAGGTTCGCCAAAGTTACCAAAGGACTCATTGCTTTGGCCCTCTTCTCGCCGATCTTCGTTAATCCGCTGATCTCTACGTTCTCGCCGCGCATAAGCTCAGACGCGCAACGCCCATGCTCGATCAAGAGTTACTCTGCACTCCCTTCACTAGATAATCGCCAAGTCCTGACATATCAAGCACAAGATCCTCCATGTTCGCCACTAAAGCGGGACATAACGAGCCAATGAGTCAAACTCGACATCAGATTCCCGAACCGCCCGCCTGCTTCGCCAATATCATAAATCTAATCGCCCGAGCTCTCTCATCTCGCGAGGGCAAGAAGTGCAGGAAATGCCTCTAAGGTCTTCAACACTTTCATGATCCGCTACAATCGCTTAATAAACTCCCGAGGATCTTCTCGCCACAATCCATAGAACTCGGCGGATCGCAACTCAAGAAGTCCCAAATCTCAACTATCGGATCTAGGTGAACCATCGTATCGCCGAATCCTCCGACTCGCTCGCTCATGCTCGCCAAGCTTCTAGCTAGTAATCGCCATCTCCTAGTAACTCATATCCTCGCCTCCGGTCGTGAAATCGAGACTCGTATCGTGGTCTCGCAAATACCGCCGCCGATCTAAACTCATTGGGCTAGCGCGCCGCAGTAACTCCCCGAACGGCACTATCTCGTAATGATCGGGCATGTGCCTCAGAACCTCTCAGATTCTACTCGCAGCCTCCTCTCGCCGCTTTGCCCTTCTCGGGCTCGTTGCTCTGCGAGGCATAACTAGCACAAACGAATACGCCAGAGGGAGTCCAACTTATAACACAACTCTTGTCACGACCCGACCCTGGGCCCGTTACTGGTGCCTTACCCCGGGCACCCTAGTGATACAACATCAGAGAAAATCAGCGGAAATAAAAACTTAAACATGAAACAAGACATAACATAAGCAATAGGCTAACCAAAACGGTTACCTTCCTGTATATATATAACTCAATATTGAACAATTAAATCCCTTACAAACCCTGCCCACAACAAGATTACATGCACTTACGAATTTTATAACAACTATGACGACAGTGGCTCGCCATACCCCAATGTACAAGAACCTACAACTCAGTGGAAACATACCAAAAGATAAGCCTCCGAGAAACGGAGCTTCCTAATACACGAATCGTGATCCTATGAGCGAGGATCAACAACCGATGTACTTCTACCGCGCAGATTAACGCAGCCTCAAGGAGGTCAAGATAACAGTACCAAGTATGTGAAACTCAAAATATCAGAAATGAAATCATAGTAGTCTAAATAAAATAGAGACATGTATGACAACCAAACTACGCTTCACTTACATAAAAGCAATATGTCAAAGCAGGACTCACGCCTCAAAGTCATCACTCAAATATAACCATGGTCTCACGCCACAATATCAATCATGCCCGCATCACGCCACACGCCCCTAATTTCCATCGCAGACATGTCCAGATGCAATAAGATACGTAATCAACTCCCGCCGCACGGCCACATACCCCGAATTCTTCATCTAGGCGTATATGTCCATGTAACAACAATAACAATATATCGTAATCAACCGCCGCATGGCCACATGCCCTCGAATTCTCGTGACGGCGTATGTCCATGTAACAACAATAACAATATATCGTAATCAACTCGCCGCACGCCACATGCCTGACTTCAGACGGCAGATATGTCCATGTAACAACAATAACAATATATCGTAATCAACCCCGCCGCACGCCACATGCCCCTAATTCGTGACGGCAGCATATGTCCATGTAACAACAATAACAATATATCGTAATCAACTCGCCGCACGGTCACATGCCCCGAATTTCGTGACGGTGCAGTATATGTCCATGTAACAACAATAACTATATACCGTGATTAACTCGCCAGATGGCCGCATGCCCCTAATTCTTCATCTACGTATATGTCCATGTAACAACAATAACAATATACCGTGATTAACCCGCCGCATGGCCGCATGCCTCCTAATTCTTCATCTGCGTATACGTCCATGTAATAACACACAATATACCGCCTCCATCGAGAGACGCCAGAGCATAGGAATACAACTTTTCACACAACAAGGCTATCACAAGCAAGCACAAGCAAATTACCATACTTCAATTCCTTACAAATATCCATTCTTTCACAAGAAGTCACCGATACCAACACTGTAGTATCCAAAACAGAGTAACTATTATCTTAAGTAAACCAAAATAGTTTCCTCTTTTAAAGACAAGTAACAACCTTCTTTTCCAAAAGTTCAAGTTTGCCTAATTTCAAATACTCAAGTCTCTTATTTTCAAAGGTTTCAGAGTTCATAGTCTTAATCACTTAATAACATAATTATCTTTTAAAACAATTTGAGTAACATATGCCTTATGCATGAGTAGGTTATTCTTGTTTATAACAATCTTATTAAAGCAAACATGATCTAGAAAATGTAATACAATTTTGTCTTATCTTAGCTTCTATGCAGATGGAGGTTTCTACCGGTTTTAATAATAATTAATTAGTCAATACATTTTCCTTTATTAACGCTGCAGTGGTTTGTTCGATACATGTTCTCATTTCCGAAATCAATATAACATTATTCCTTTTAAAACCCAATTACCCATTTCTCATTAAAACGGTTTCACAACTTTTTAACACAACCCAAGTCCTTATTAATTCACATCCATTTTTATCTTTTAAAACCACAAACCATTTCTTTGCCCACATAAAGTTGTTATAACCAACTTCCCATAAACTGCTATAACACTTTATGTTTTAAACCAACCAAATTCATTTAACACATGACGCCTCACCGCACTACATAGTTCACAACATATCATGCTAGAAAAGATAGGAAGAGGTTCACATACCTCGCGACGATTATCGACAATTAGCAAAATGCTCCAAGTACTACAACCTTTCTAGCCTTTTCCACCCTTCAAGTAGAATACGATACTCGTAGTACTTCCACCAATAATGGCCATAAAATGCCTATTAACTTCTAGTTCTCTTCGTAGAATATTTCTACGGAAAATTCGCAAAGACCTCCTCCCGCTATCACATAAATCTCCTCCTATCAAGGCCCGCTACTGTGCCAACAACTCCTGCGGATTACACGCCTAACCTGACGCTCAATTCTACTTCACAGAATACTACAAGTTCATCAGAATACAAATTCTATGTAATTACAGTTCAATTCTCTTCTTTAATATCCATTTTATATATAGTATACTCAACTATACATTACTACAACATGTAATTTCCAATTACAATAGGGGGATAAAGATCATTACCTCGATAAGCCCAAAATTATCCAAGATTATATGTCGATCCTGAGCAATGTTTAGCTCCTAATCTGTATGCTCCAAACCGCTCCAAGCAACTCTTAGAAGTTTCTAATAACTTCTCTTAAACACTTCAACTCCAAAAAGTGAAGTACACTTAGGCTAAACTTGTGGCAACTCTCGGCCAAGGGGGTGTATTTAGGCTAAGGGTGTGAAATCTTTTCTAACCTTTGGTTACTAATATTCCTAATACACTAAGGAAGAACACTTAAGACTTTAAGAATTTTGGACAAAGTTTTGTTAAGGGAGAGGGGTGTTTGGACGAGAACTACTACAAAGGGAGGGAGTATTTTTGCCTTGGAATTTCTCAAGTGTGGATGAAGAAGTCTTGCAACTTAAGGGGGTATTTATAGGACATTCAACGGCTAGGATTGAAGCAAGTGTGTGGTCTAGATTGAGCCATGTGTGTGTGGGTCCCACTTATCTATCTACTACACAAATATCTTGCAAGACTTTTGACCAAATGTTTTAATCCTTTTTCATGCCAAAAACGTTTTCAACATGTCCAACAATTTCGTCCAACCTTGCCACCTAGGGGTGACACATGTCGCCCTCCTATTGGTCCAAAATATTTCATCTTCCGAAAATATCCGTAATGCCAAAAATTCGAAAATAAAGTGGGCCCCACAAAACCGTAAATTCCTCTTGTGGGCCCTACGTGACCAATTCCGGAAAGAATAAAATTCCATAATTCTCAAATGTTCCAAAAAGTCCGAATACCGAATCCGGGAATCCAATTGCCATTAACGAACCTTTTTCCTTCACAAAATCCGAAAACTTTTCCGTCGAAAAATCACATCTTTTCTTCCTCTCAAATTTAATGTCGTATTCTCGTACGTATGTCCTCACATATATACTTTGGAACTATGGGGTGTAACAGCTCTAAGGCACGATCTCAGAGTGAGAAGAATGGAAACCAATCCTAAATATCCTGCAGCCTCCTGATTATAGGTGTGGTGCACAACACGCCGATAATCAAGACTCTACTAGATACGGCTCAGAGACACTTTCCGAGGATTAATCGCCTGATACCACTTTTGTCACGACTACCTCTGCCCGTGATCGTGCCTTACCCCGAACCCTATTGATACAACATCGAGAAAATCACAAATAAAAAAACTTACACATGAAACAAGATATACAATAAGAAAAATAAGCTAACCAAAACGGCCACCTTTCTCGCATATATATAAAAATGATTAAACTCAACAGCCATATCCTTTACAAACCCCGCCACAACAAGGCATGCACTTAAGAATATAACTATAACTACGACGACAGTGGCCCCGCCATACCCCCGAATGTAAGTACCTACAACGACAGGACTATACTAAAGATAAGCCTCCGAGAAACGGAGCTTCCCAAAACGCTGAATCGCGATCCATGAGCGAGGATCGACGATCGCGTACTTCTACCGCGGCATGAACGTAGCCCTCAAGGAGGTCGCATAACAGTACCAAGTATGTGAAATCAGAAGTATCAAATAAAATCATAACATTTTAAAACCAATTACAAATACGCATTTAACAACTAATTTAATCGCATATACACAAAGATAAACAAGAGCAAAATAGATATAACGAATCGTCTTTTCTAGGCCGCTAATGATCGGGCAAGGTCAATCGCCCATAGTGTCATTATGCGAGCCTAACTCGAACTCCCGCACCGCATAGACCACCTAGGTCCGCATGAGTTATTCTCGACGGGGTAGCTAACCTCGCATCAACCTCGACTCCCGTAGTCCGTATAGTCACACTGCATCGCATGAGGTATTCTCGCATCGGGCGAATACACCCGAGTGATCATCCCGAACTCCCGCAGCCCGCATAGGTCACACGCACTCCGCACGAGGTATTCTCGACGGGGCGCTAACTCCGACATAACAAGTCGTGTAAGTGATATAATATCAAGATAATCGCTATCGTTAAACAACATAAGCACAACAAGAAAACCCCCTTACACAAACGTCACAAGACACTAACACACGTAACATCATAACATGTTTACTTATCAAACCAACAAGAAAGTATTACAAGGCTAACACAAGCCAACATAGTCAAGTTTCTCACACAAAAGTCACACGATACCCGTAGTATCAAAATAGAGTAACTATCTTTTAAGTAAACCAAAACAAATTCCATACCTTCTTTTTAAACCAATCTTAAGACAAAAGCATGCCTTCCTTTTTAAACAATTTTAAGACAAAACTATGCCTTCCTTTAAAACAAAGACACTTTTTCCTTTTTAAAGTCAAGTAGCAATATACTTTTTAAACCAAGTGTCTTACTCTTTTAAAAACAAGTAACCTATACATTTAAATCAAGTTACTTCTCCTTTCCCAAAATCAAGTTGTTTATAAGTCAAGTCTCTTTACTTTCAAAAATCAGGCTCTTAATCTTTAAATCATATCTTTTAAGGAAACCAACCTCCAACTTTTAAATGTCAAGTTATCATTTTAAATCCAATGATAAAACCATTCTTTTGTTTTCATAAAGTCGTTATAAATAACTTCCCATAAAGCTATTACAATACTTTATGTTTTAAACCAACCAAGGACAACTATTCTTATTTTCGAAATCAAGATAACTTTATTCTTTAAAAGACCACACACCCATTACTCATGAATGAGGTTTTACAACTTTTTAACATAATTCAAGTCCTTAATATTTCATAACAAGTCACTTAACTTTGGAATCAAGTCAAGGACACAAAAGGAAAATAAAATTCCTTTAAACACACGTGCGTCTACCGCACTATATATATTTCACAAATATCATGCTAGAAAGGATAGGAAAAGGTTCACATACCTCGCGACGATTATCGACAATTAGCAAAACGCTCCACTGTACTATAACCCTGCTAGCCTTTTCCACCCTTCAAGTAGAATACGCTACTCGTAGTACTTCAACCTATAATGGCCATAAAACGTTTATTAACTTCTAGATCTCTTCGTAGAACAATTCTAAGTACAAGGTTCCTTATTCTACGGATAATTCGCAAAGACTCCCCGCAACCACATAAATCTCCTCCTCAATCAAGGCCCGCTACCAAGCCAACAACTCCTGTGGGTTACACGCCTAACCTGACGACGTACAACATCGCCCCACAATAATACTACAAGTTCATCAGAATACATACCCAATATAAATACAATCAATTCTTTATAAACATCCTCCACTAAATCTGATACTCAAAGCTAAACTACTACCATATGTAATATCCACTTCCAATAGGGACAAAGATCATTACCTCGATAAGCCCAAAATTATCCAAGTTTTATAAGTCGATCCCGAGCAACGCTTAGCTCCACTTCCTTACGCTCCAACCCGCTCCAAGCAACCCTTAGAAGTTTCTAAACAACTTCTCTTAACACTTCAACCAACTATGAAGATTTTCTTGGGTTTCACTTTGCGACTAATGGAATAAAATAGTATTTCCTGCTCTTATGTTGGGATAACTTTGGAATACTACAAGGATTTAGGCTAAGGTTTTGGGATTAAAAACGATACTTCAAGAAATTTTCTACAAGTGGGGATTTTCTGACGAGAGCTACACAAGAGTGTGAGTGTTTGCCTTGGAAAATCTTTAAGTGCGGATGATAATAAGTCTTGAACTAAGGGGTATTTATAGAGAAATCAATGGCCAAGATCAAGGCAAGTGTATGGCGAGGATTAGGGACAAGTGGGGGAGTTCTTCCAACCAAATGTCCACCACAACTATGAGACAAGTGTCCACCACAACAACGAGACACGCGCTCTCAACAAAACGCCCAAGTGCCCCCTGCTTATCAGCCACACGTGCCATGTGTCGCCCTCCTACTCGTCCAAAATATTTCATCTTCCGAAAATACCCGTAATGCCAAAAATTTCGAAAATAAAGTGGTCCCTACAACCTTAAATTCCTCCCGCGGGCTCCACGTGACCAATTCCGGAAATAAAATTCCAAAATTCTTAAATAATCCCAGAAGTCCGAATACCAAATCTAGGAATCCAATTTCCATTAACGAACCTATTTCCTTCACAAAAACCGGAAACTTTTCCGTCGAAAAATCACATCTCTCTTTCTTTCCAAAATTACAGTCGTATTCTCGTACGTACGTCCTCACATACATACCCTGGAACTACTGGGTGTAACATTCTTCCCCCCTTAGAAACATTCGTCCCGAATGTTCTTTCTAAGTCTCCGAAACATACCTGTGCCGGTATAGTCTTCCCTATTATACTTACGAAACCAATTATGCTACACATGGCCATAATACAACATACGCGCAAAAACGCACATCCGAGCCAACGAAGGATCATCTCTAAAGCGTATAACAATACTAATAGCTCCACCCAAGGTCCAAAGAATACTTTCTTCACATCTTTACCTTATAAAAAGGACACTTCCATCTTCTTAACCCATCTTCGCCTCTTTTCTTACTTGTCGTACCCTCCTCGTACACTCGAACTCTTCCTAATATCCGTACCACATTTCGCTATTGCTTCGCCAAAAATCTTGGGGTTATCATCTCCAACTTGGTCATCACTAACTGGGAACACTCTGGATGGATCTCCGATACTCTTCCGAAACATAGCAACATGGAAGACCGACGCACGCCTCCTAAGCCGGACGCGCTTCTAACTTATGTGCACTCGCCTATTCTACAAACGATCCGAGAAGGCCCAAGTACCTTGGCTAAGTTTCTCGCTTCCAAATCTCGCCACACCTTCCGGTGGTACCTTCAAGAAGACCCACCGCCAACTCGAACTTCAAGTGTCGACGCAGACATCCACACGACTTTTGTCGACTCAGCCGCTAATAACTTCTTCTCGATAAGCTTCACCTTATCCACATCCCGCCAAACAAGTAGGGACCAACTATTCGAACCTTGCCAACATCGAACCAATCGATCGCAACCTACACTTCCGCCCATACAAGGCTTCATAAGGCGCCATCCGAATCAAATGGTAGCTATTATAATACTCACTCAACCAGAGGCAAATAATCCTCACAGCTACCCTTGAAATCAAAACACCGGCCCGTAACATATCCTCAAATGTCTGGATAATACGCGATGTTCGCTCGCCGCCCGGCGTGAATGCACATCGAGACTCACCAATTCCTAACCCCGCCGTAAAACCTCCGTAAACAAAAGAAATAGCCAAAACCTGGCTCCACCGTCATTATAAAAGTAGGAACCCGCAGCCTTTACAACCTTCCCCGATATACAATATCTCGCATAACCTCCGCCGAGTAAATAGTCCTCGACTAAAAGACAAGACGGGCTGACCCCATCGCCCTACTCGGTCGAACGCATCCACAAACTCGCACGATGGTTACCTAAACTTGGGCCTAACACCCTCGTGACTTATCATCTAGCTGACCACCTCAAACCGACTCTACCACATTCGGCCGCATGTTAACTCGCGATATGGCCTCAACCCACCCACTTCAGACTAAACTCTCGCTCTCGGTCCTAACAATCTCACTAATTCACGTCATGAAAGATACCACTTCCATATCACACTACATGGGATTATCCCACAATATATATCACGCATACCAAGTACTTCGACAAAGACCAACCATAAAATCATCCACTCAAGACGGCCTTGCATCCAAGGTCCCAATCATATAAATTCTAAGGCTCACCATTTTCTCGTCCCTGCACTTACCCTTTTCAACTACCCATGTTTTCTAATCCACACCTAACACAATGCTATCCGCATAGCACTCCACATGTATCTACCATAACGACTTAAACAAGTCTCTTAATGGTCAAGATATCTCTCAGAACCATCGCCTCACTTTCCTTTGTCGCCTAATCAAATCTCGCTCGCTAGGCGATAACTACGTATGATGAACCACCACGATCCCGGCGTCGAAGTCGAACATCCGCGCCACCGTCTGACAATTTCTCGCAAATGGCTCGCTGGCCGCAAGCATAACAAGCTATCGGAAGTAGTACGACACTCCCAAGAACACCTACCACAACGCCATACCGAGCGGGTGGCCTCTCGCTAACACCCCTTCCTCTCAACCACCAAATCGCAATCGACTGCAGGCTAAGTCATCCCACCGTATCCTCCTACTAGACATTCTCTCTCACACGGCCCTCGACGCCACTGGTAAACAAGATTAGTAAAAGACGACATTTCTGACGACGCCTACCACATAGCGAACACCGAGGAAAATCAACTGGCCGCTAGAACCTATGTAAACTGCGGAACTAAAAACCCCGAGTTCACTAACTCCTAAATACCCCGAACGCCCCGGTCCATGAGGACCACTCAGATCAAGCGGAGGCGCATAACCACCTGCCGGTATGTCCGCCGAAAGTTACCAAAGGACCCCCGCTGCTCGCCCTCTTCTCACGATTCGTTAATCCGCTGATCTCTACATTCTCGCCACGCGCATAAGCTCCGCACGCTGTAACGACTATGCCCGATCGATGAGTTACTCTTGTACCTCCTTCACTAGATAATCGCTAAGTCTCGCGGACATATCAAGGCACACTATCCTCCATGTTCGCCACTAAAGCGGGACATAACGAGCCAATGAGTCAAACTCGACATCAGATTCCCGAACCGCCCGCCTGCTTCGCCTCAACATCATAAATCTAATCGCCGAAGCTCTCTCATCCGCGAGGCGCAAGCGCGGTAGAAATGCTCTAAGGTCTTGATCACTTTCATGATCCGCTACAATCGCCGAATAAACTTCGAGATCTTCTCGCTCACAATCCATAGAACTCGTGGATCGCAACTCAAGAAGTCCCAAATCTCAACTATCGGATCTAGTGGTGAACTATCGTATCGCTGAACCTCCGACTCGCTCGCCCTCATGCTCGCTACAAGCCTAGCTAGTAACTGGGCCATCTCCTAGTAACTCATATCTCGCCTCGGTCGTGAAACCGAGACTCGTATCGTGGTCTCGCAAATACCGCCATCGATCTAAACTTTCTCGCTAGCGGCCGCAGTAACTCCCCGAACGAAGCACTATCTCGTAATGACCGGGCTCGTGCCTCGTGAATCTCTTTATATTCTACTCGCAGCCTCTCGCCGCTTTGCCTTTGGGCTCGCTTGCTGCGTAGAGGCATAACTAGCACAAACGAATACGCCAGTGGGAGTCCAACTTATAACACATCTCTAAGGCACGAACTCAGAGTGAGAAGAATGGAAACCAATCCTAAATATCCTGCAGCCTCCTGATTATAGGTGTGGTGCACAACACGCTGATAATCAAGACTCTACTAGATACGGTTTGTAGACACTTTTCGAGGATTAACTACTCTGATACCACTTTTTTCACGACCCGACCCCGGGCCCGTGACTGGTACCTTACCCCGGGCACCCTATTGATACAACATCAGAGAAAATCAGCGGAAATAAAAAAAACTTACACAAGAAACAAGATATACAATAAGAAAAATAGGCTAACCAAAACGGTCACCTTTCTGCATATATATAAAAATGATTAAACCTGAACAGTTACATCCCTTTTACAAACCCTGCCCACAACAGTGCTACAGACCTCTAAGAATATAACCATAACTACGACGGGACAGGGCCCCGCCATACCCCTGAATGTAAGTACCTACAACGACAGGGGACTATTCCAAAAGATAAGCCTCCGGAGAAACGGAGCTTCCCAAAACGCTGAATTGTGATCCTATGAGCGAGGATCGACGATCGTGTACTTCTACCGCAGATGAACGCACTAAGCGAGGTCAAGATAACAAAGTTACAAGTATGTGAAATCAGAAGCATCAAATAAAATCATAACATTTTAAAACCAATTACAAATACGCATTTAACAACTAATTTAATCGCACATATAGTGCCACAAAGATAAACAAGAGCAAAATAGATATAACGAATCGTCTTTTCTAGGCCGCTAATGATCGGCAAGGCCAATCGCCCATAGTATCATTATGCGAGCCTAACTCGAACTCCAAAGCACCGCATAGACCACCTGGTCCGCATGAGGTATTCTCACATCGGTAGCTAACCTCAGATCAACTCGACTCCCGCACCGCATAGTCACACGCATCGCATGAGGTATTCTCGTGACGGCAGAATACACCCGAGTGATCATCTTGAACTCCCGCAGCCCGCATAGGTCACACGCACCGCACGAGGTATTCTCGTGACGGGGCGCTAACCCTCGGCATAACAAGTCAGGGGGGTAAGTGATATAATATCAGCATAACTGCTTATCGTTAAACAACGTAAGCACAACAAGAAAAAACCCTTACACAAACGTCACAAGACACTAACACACGTAGCATCATAACATGTTTACTTATCAAACCAACAATAAAGTATTACAAGGCTATCACAAGCCAACATAGTCAAGTTACTCACACAAAAGTCACACGATACCCCCGTAGTATCAAAATAGAGTAACTATCTTTTAAGTAAACCAAAACAATTTTCATACCTTCTTTTTAAACCAATCTTAAGACAAAGGCATGCCTTCCTTTTTAAACTATTTTAAGACAAAACCATGCCTTCATTTAAAACAAAGACACTCTTTCCTTTTTAAAGTCAAGTAGCAATATACTTTTTAAACCAAGTGTCTTACTCTTTTAAAAACAAGTAACCTATACCTTTAAATCAAGTTACTTCTCCTTTCCCAAAATCAAGTTGTTTATAAGTCAAGTCTTTTTACTTTCAACAATCAGGCTCTTAATCTTTAAATCATATCTTTTAAGGAAACCAACCTCCAACTTTTAAATGTTAAGTTATCATTTTAAATCCAATGATAAAACCATTCTTTTGTTTTCATAAAGTCGTTATAAATAACTTCCATAAAGCTATTATAATACTTTTTGTTTTAAACCAACCAAGGACAACTATTCTTATTTTCGAAATCAAGATAACTTTATTCTTTAAAAGACCACACACCCATTACTCATGAATGAGGTTTTACAACTTTTTAACATAATTCAAGTCCTTAATATTTCATAACAAGTCACTTAACTTTGGAATCAAGTCAAGGACACAAAAGGAAAATCAAATTCCTTTAAACACACGTACGTCTACCGCACTATATATATTTCACAAATATCATGCTAGAAAGGATAGGAAGAGGTTCACATACCTCGCGACGATTATCGACAATTAGCAAAATGCTCCACAGTACTATAACCATGCTAGCCTTTTCCACCCTTCAAGTAGAATACGCTACTCGTAGTACTTCAACCTATAATGGCCATAAAATGTTTATTAACTTCTAGATCTCTTCGTAGAACAATTCTAAGTACAAGGTTCCTTATTCTACGGAAAATTCGGCAGCACCTCCCCCCCGCAACCACATAAATCTCCTCCTCTATCAAGGCCCGCCACTGCCAACAACTCTGTGGGCGGGTTACACGCCTAACCTGACGTACAACACTGCCCCACAATAATACTACAAGTCTACTGTAAATACAGTCCAATGTAAATACAATTCAATTCTTTATAAACATCCCTCCAATAAATCTTATACTCAAATCTAAACTACTACAATATGTAATATTCAATTACAATAGAAGGACAAAGATCATTACCTCGATAAGCCCAAAATTATCCAAGTTTTATAAGTCGATCCTGAGCAACGTTTAGCAACACTTCCTTATGCTCCAACCCGCTCCAAGCAACCCTTAGAAGTTTCTAAACAACTTCTCTTAACACTTCAACCAACTATGAAGATTTTCTTAGGGTTTCACTTTTGCGACTAATGGAATAAAGTAGTATTTCCTGCTCTTATGTTGATAACTTTGGAATACTACAAGGTTTAGGCTAAGGTATTTGGGATTAAAATGATACTTGAAGAAATTTTCTACAAGTGGGGTTTTGACGAGAGCTACACAAGAGGGGGACGAAAAACAACTAAAGGGGGAGTGTTTGCCTTGGAAAATCTTTAAGTGTGGATGATAATAAGTCTTGAACTAAGGTGGTATTTATAGAGAAATCAATGGCCAAGATCAAGGCAAGTGTATGGTGAGGATTAGTGTTACACCCCGTAAGTTTAGGACATGTATAAGAGATTGTACGTAAGGAATCAAGGCTTGAAAATTTGTACGAAAGGAAGAATTGTTTTTCCGACGGAAAATCTTCCAAACGTCGGAAAGGAAAAATGTTCGTTGATGAGAATTGGATTCTCAAAATGCATTATTTGATGAGTATGGAACTTATTAACATTATGGAAATTTATTTTTACGGATTTGGTCATGTGGGGCCCACCCGAGGAATTTTACGTTTTGTGGGGCCCACGAGGGTTACAGAATTTTATGGACGAATGGGAGGGCGACACGTAGCACCCCCAATGGTCTTGGACGAAATTAATGCTAGGGTAAAATGGTCATTGACCATCAAGGAAGATAAGTCTTCAAAGCTTGAGTTTATTGACCAAGTCAACTTGTCCACTTGGCTAATTAATTAATGATCTTCATCCTAGCCTCACATTTGTTGTAATCTAAGCCTCCATCAGGTTATATATACACTACACTAGTGCAAGACTTGTCTTCAACACTTAAAAAAATTAGAGAAACTTTTGTTCTTCCATGTGTGCTCTCGGGTTAGGCACTATTCCAACAAGAAAATTTTGCAATTTTGGTTCTTTACTCACAAGACTTTAACCCAAGGTCCCTAAGGGTATTGTAAGGATATATCAATAGAAATATTTCGGAAAAATGACGTTTTTACGTTAGTCACAAGGCGAAACCCTAAGGTGTTCTTCAAATTTGAAGATGGAACTTGAAGAGGAGTTCTTTATGAGTTTCTAAGGAGTGCTTGGAGCGGATTGGAACATATGGAAAGGAGCTAAGAATTGCTAAGGAGCGACTTTGAATATTGGAATTTATAAGGGCTTATAAAGGTAACAAATCTTGTCGTTTTAGTAATTAAGATTACTTATTGTTGTAGCTATGGATATTAGAAATCATGAGGTATATATTATGAAGTTTGATAAGTGTTATGGATAATGGAAACCCTAATCCGAAATTTGCATGATTAACCCTAAGATTGTAATTCAAATTGGTTACTAGTTTTAGTCGTCGCTTGTTATATAAAGAAAGGATTATAGTTGTTTGAATTGTTTGCGACTATATAACATGTTAGGACGACATTATGGATTGAAAGGAATTGGAAAGGACTTGTGTTGTTGTATGTAGTTGGCCGAGAATGGCTAGGATATTAAACTTACTTGGTATGAATTGGGGGGCGGAATTTTACACGTATTGTAAGGCGTGTAATCCCCTTTGATTGGTTGGTATGTTGAGCCTTAAATGTGGCATGTTTGGTTATTGTATTCTGTTATACCCCGTATTTTCCAGAGTATATACGTGAGGGCGTACGTATAAAAGTTTAAGCCTTAAGTAGGCAAAGTGGCGAAATTTGTACACAACACACGAAAAGAATCGCTTCCGACTAAACGCTTTCCAAACTTTGCGAAAGGAAAATACGACTATGTCATTGATTATTTATGGATTTTTCCGAGAGATGAAATATTTTGGACCAACGAGAGGGTGACACTTGTCCTCAAGTGGACGGCATTAGAGGGCATTCCTTGCACGCTTTTGTGCTTTCTTTGGTCAAGGTTGTAGGATATTTTGTGTAGTAGATGGATAAGGACACATGGTTCAATCCTCACCCTACACTTGCACCCCACTTGGCTTAATCTTGGCCATTGATTGTCCTATAAATACCCCTCTAATGCAAGACATTTCTTCATCCACACTTGTGAAAATCCAAGGCAAAAATCCCTCTCCCTCCCTCTCAAAGCCTCGCCCAAATCACCCTCCCTCGAGAAGGCCTCACAACCCCCTTGCCTAAAGTTGTTCTCGAAAATACCCCCCTTTGGTAGAAAAATACTTCTCCAAGTATTGTTGTTTTTATTCCAAAATACTTTAGCCCAAATACCTTGTAGTACTTTCCAAAGTTACCTCTAGACGTAGAGCCCGGAAGTACTACTATATTCCCTTAAGTCACAAAAACGAAACCCTAAGGAAAATCTTCATAGCCGGTTGAAGTATTAAGAAGAAGTTGCGTAGAACTTCTAAGGGTTGTTTGAAGCTGCTGAGCGCCTGCAGAGCTAAAACGCTGCTCAGATCGACTTATAACTTGGATAATTTTGGGCTTATCGAGGTAAATACTCTTGTCCTTATATTGTAATTGGAAATTACATAATCGTAGTATTATTAGAAATGAATATAAGATTCATAGAAGAGAATTGAACTGTAATAGAAGGATATTACGTAAAAGACTTGAATAGATCACATCAAGAATATTAAAGTTAAGATCGAATCAGATTTACATAGGATCAGATTTACAGAGACTTATAACCTTTATTGGTTGAATGTTCACGAGTAGCATGTACTACTTGAAGGTGGACAAGGCTAGCGTTATAGCCGTGGAGCGCTTTGCTAATAGTCGATAATCGCCGCGAGGTATGTGATTCTTCCTATCCTCTCGAGCATGATATTTTAAAAGAATATATATATAGTACTCAGACGACGTGTTAATCGAATGTAGTTTTACGGCAATGTCTTTGACTTAAGCCTCAATAATAAGAATCGAAGTATTTTAAAGAATATATATATAGTACTAGACGACGTGTTAATCGAATGTAGTTTTACTACAATGTCTTTGACTTAAGCCCTAATAATAAGAATTGAAGTATTTCAAAAGAATTAAGAATCCTTTTTGAAAGAAGAATAATACTTGGTTTGAAAGCTTAAGAGTTATACTAGCTTTATGGGAAGTTAGGTATAACGACTTAAGAGAGATAAAAAGAATGATTTATTGATTTTAAGAAGATAAGAGACTTGACTTAATTGAATTAATATGAATTTTGTTAAAAAGTGTGAAACCTCATTCGTGAGTAATGCGTACTTGGTTTTTAAAAGGAATAATGTTTTACTGATTTCGGAAATCAGAATAAGTATCGAACAAACCATCGCAAATGCTTAATACAGGAAATGTATCAATAATTAAGTATTATTAAAACCAAGAGAAACCTCCATCCGCATGTAAGCTAAGATGAGACAAAATGATATTACATTTCCTAGATCATGGCTGCTTTTATAAGATTGTTATAAACAAAGAATAACCTACTCACACATAAGGCTTATTGTTTTAAAGGGGAGTACGTTATTTGATTAAGACTATAAACTATGAAATCTTTCCAAAATAAAAGACGTGAGTATCCGAAATTAGGCAAACTTGAACTTTTGGAAAAGAATGTTGTTCCTTGACGTTGTTCTAGAAAGTGTAAGCCACTTGGTTAAAACAAAGGTAAAGTACTTTATTTTAAAACATGAACGATTTGGCACTACTGATAATAGTATCGAGTTGTTTTTACGTAAAGAGGTCTTTTTGAAAGGATTAATGATGTAGTACTTGGGGTTAAAACCCGGATTTGTTGTAATAAAATAAGAGTCTATAAGTATGTTGAACTTGCCATGTTTATGGTAATAGCCTTTGTTACGCAAGTGTTGTATTTATGCTACCGCTCTCGCCGAGGGCCGCTTATTCGACCGATTGATGGACATACCGACATCGATGGGTGGCCCACGCATGCTTCCATTAGAGTGTGATGTTGTTATATGGATACGTCCGCACCGGCGCATTCCGGTACGCGCGGGTTAATCACCCGATATATTGTTATTGTTGTTACACGCGCTCGCACCGACGCACTCGCATGTGGCTACGCGCGTGGTTGATCACCCGGTATTGGTATTATTGTTACATGGACACGCTCGCACCGGCGCAATTCCGGCATGTGGCTACGCGCGCAGGTTGATTACCCGCACTATTATTATTGTTGCATCCCGACATGTCCGCACCGATGGAGAATTCCGCATGTGGCCAAGATGCGAACATGATTGATGCTGTGGGGCGAGACCCATAGTTATATTTGAGTGATGACTTTGAGGCGCGAGTCCTCGATTTAATCAAGTATGATCGCGCATCGTATTTTGCTATCATATACGTCTCCGCTTTATATGATCGTTATGATTTAACTACGCATTTTCGCCACATACTGTACCGCCAGATCGACTCTCCTTCGGGCCGTGTTCATGCCGCAGTAGAGGTACATCGGCCGTTGATCCCCGCCTAGGATCACAAATCAGCAGATTGGGAAGCTCCGCTTCTCCGAGGCTTATCTTTGGCATGTTACCCGAGTCCGTAGGTTCTGTACATACAGGGTACGGCGGGCCCCGTCCCCGCCATAGTTGTCGCATTCTTAGAGGTCTGTAGTAATCGCTGCAAGGTGGTTTGTAAAAAGGATTAAACTGTTCCAACTTTGTATTTATATATATATGCCGAAAGGCGACTTTCTCTCAGAAAATGTGTTTCATTTTACAGTTGTTTCATGTTTGTTTTTATGTTCCGCTGATTACTCTGATGTATGACTACTTGGGTGCCCGGGTAAGGCACCAATCACGGGCCCCGGAACGGGTCGTGCCATATTCGGCCTTGAAAAAGGTGGATAAGTATGTAGAAACAAAGGAAGTGCTGTCCGATTTTCCGTAGGATTTAGTGACTTTACACTTAGAATATTCTACGATTGAAGCTAGAGGTTAATGGACGTGTTATGACTATTATAGGTTGAAGTACTACGAAAAATCGTGATTCTACTTGAGGGTGGAAAGCCAGCGCGATAAAGTACTTGGGAGAATTTTCAACTTGTCGCTAGTCGTCGCGAGGTATGTGAACCTCTTCCTTCTTTGGCATGATCCTACGTATGAAATATCCATGTGATAGTATTTCATGATTCCTTCTACTCTTAGAAGTTAAGAAGTATTCACATTGTTGATTCTAAGTTAAGAGTATGTTTAAATTGTCCTAAGTCCTTACCGAGTCTTATGAGACGCTGTAAGAATGGTTAGGAAGTTATGTGATTTGATTTAAAACTATGTGTCTTGATTTATTTAAAGTAAGCAAGTTGATTTTATGTTTAAAAATGACTTGAATTTATATGTGAAAAGGGGTTTGATTTTAACGGTGGAAGTTATATAGTTTTAAAGAGAATAAGTTACTTGGTTTTGGGAGTGTATGAAACTTTATTTTTCAAGCATGGACTTGATTTCTAAAGTATTAAGCGATATGATTTTAAAGAGTGTATGCTACGAGGGGTTAAGACTATAAGCCTTGATTTTATGAGTGGAAATGACTAAACTTTAAAAAAGTATGGCTTCTTAATTTATTTCAAAAGTTAAGAAGATGGTTTCCAAAAGAGTGTGTGACTTGAGCTTTAAAAAGAAAAGAGTTTTATGATTCTTTTTTTAGTATGTATGTACGTAGTATTTTTGGGTCTAGTTTTCCTAATGTTGTAAGAATAAGAGTGTCTTAAGTTCTCTAAAAAGAAAGGTTGTTATAATAGCTTTATGGGAAGTTGTTATGACGACTTAAGAAGAAGTGAAAAGATAGTTTAAAAATGTTATGTAAGGAAAATCACACCGAGCCTACAAATAGGCCTGACACGCTATGAAATACACCGAGCCTACAAATAGGCCGGATTACGCATGAGATACACCGAGCCTACACATAGGCCGGATTACGCCATATTACCCCGAGCCTACACATAGACGGGTTACATCATCTTACACCGAGCCCACAGCGGCCGGACATGCTACATGATTCCACATTACACCGAGCTCCACAGGCGGACCGGATTATGCTACATGATTCCACATTACACCGAGCTCCACAGGCGGGCCGGATTATGCTACATGATTCCACATTACACCGAGCCCCATAGGCGGGCCGGATTATGTCACATGATTCATCAGTACACCGTGTCCCGCAAATGGGCCGGATTACGTTATCACGTACGGATAATCAAAGTAAGTTCCCAAATAAGAAGTTCCTCCATAAAGGGCCGGATTATGTTATGTAAGATATGTATGTTATGTGGAAAAACAGGATTAAATTCTTAAGTATTTTTTTTTTTAGGTAAATGCAAATATTATAAAAGAACAAACGAAAAGAACAGGGAGCTACAATCAGTCATTAAGGGTTCTCAGTCCTCAACGTAAGCATAAACACGAAATGAAAGAGTGGGGGATGGGGCGTTCACACAAAGGTGACGTTACAGGAGGGCATTAAATCATATTGTGGCTTCCGAGTATCATTTGCACACTCAGTAGGTGCAATAGTTGCATTCATGGGGGAAATCAAGACTAGTGCATCATTGGGAATGGTTGCCATAAATGGCTCATGTCCCTCGGCATTAAAAGCTTCATTGGTCGAGGCAAGATCAGGATTCTTAGGCGACTTGGAAAAGAACGACCCTTCGAATTCCACATAAGTTGATCTTCCAAGACTCGTTTGAAGAGTAAACCCTTCGGTTCCCGTAGCCATCAAGTTTCCATACCTCTTTGGACGAGCTGCCCCTTTGGTTTCCGCAACCTTTGAATTCATTAGAAGAGTTGACTCTTCGGTTCCCACCCTTATCAAGTTTCGATGTCCCATTGAATGAGATGCTTCCTTGGTTCTCGCAGCAATTAAATTCCCCAAGTTACCAAGTCTCGTTTGAAGAGTAGGCTTTTCCACTCCCACACGATTTGTAATACCAAGAGCCATGGGAAATGAACCAACTTCGGACCCTTCAAACTTGAACCGAAAACCTTTGGGCTGCAGCCTTGACCCGCGACCACCATCATGATCAATCAGCATCCCATGATCACCCTTCTGACCCTCCTTCGACCCGGAACCACCCTCAAGATCCGCCATCGACCGGTGCCCACCCAAGAGACTCGTCTTCCCCTCGAGAAGGGGTGACGTTTCGGAAACCGCAACTCCTGCATTCCCAACGTCCTCAACTTCGAATGTAGCACCTAATGAATGAGGATTAGGAGCAGCTTCGGTAGTAGCACATAATGAATGAGGCGTGCCATTGACATCCGCAACAAAAGAATGCATCAAATTACTAGACCTCTTTTGGATAAAAAACCCCTAGGCTTCCACAACCTTAGCATTTCCAAGGCCAATTGGAAAAGAAAAGTTCTCGGACTCAACCACCAAAGGCTGGTGGCCCATGGACTTTCCCCAAGACCCATGCCCACCCACCTGACCCGTAATCAACCTGTGACTAACCTCGAGACCCACTGACACCTTGGCATCCAAAGTGGCCGCCGGAAAAATCTCTTTGCACTCCGAAACCAAGGATCGGAGACCCAAGGGTTCAAGCCATAAACCCTGAACATAAACACCACCCTCTTGCAACCCAGGTCCACCCTCCATACCCACTTTCGACCCGGGATCACTATCAAGATCCGCAATCTCCTCGTAGTCGAGTGCTTCACCGGAACGCAGCAGCCTCTTCCGACTTCCAAGGTGCTCACGGAAGCCCCTTTCGACTCAAAGACAAACGAACTGACCCATGGTTTCAACCACAACCCCATAACACCATCACAACCCTCCTGCAACCCGTGACCACCCACCTTACCCGCATTAGTCCCGGGAAATTCTTCAAGACCCGTAATCCTTCCAGTGTCAAGTTTTTCAACCTAACACCACCGAGGTTGCCACCGGAAGGTCGAGAAACCAAGAGCCGGTCCTCAACCCAAGACCACCATCATGACCCTCTTGCACACCAGATCACCTCCCGCCTCGCTAACAATCCCGCAACACCGTCTGTCTCCGGATATTCCACAATATTCAGAGAAGCAACCGCCACCGCTGAAATCGCCTCTCCCACCCCCCGGAAATGCAAACTTCAAATATGAATCTTGAATCTTGTAATCTTGAACAATCAAAATAATCTCTTTCATTCTTTTCAATAAATCTTTGTATTCTTTCTCATGGCTAGAAGGAAGATACCTTACTCTATAACAAATCAATTAGAGGAATATGAAATGAACACAATCCGTAGAAAATCTGCTGATGAAAATCCTATCGTATGAGACGAGAAGAGCAACTAGAAAAAATGTCGAGAGCATTTTCGCCTAGTGAGAGAAACATCTCTCTGACTCTTTGAATATGAGGTTAATTCTTATTGAAAGAAGGAAAGGAACGGTTAATATACGATTGATTTCAGGAGTTAAAATGACATTCTTTAATACAGTTATGATTTGGTTGTTGCACCTATTTCTGCTCCATACTGACATGTTGTAATCGATTTCTTCGGGCCGCTTATGCCCGCAGTGTTAGGTACACAATGTGTCGTGATCCTGCTCTTAGGATCTCTCGCTTTTTGGGAAGAAGCTCCATTCACTCCGAGGCTTATCTTTTGGTACGATTTTCCCGATGTTGTAGATTTATATACATTCTGTGGTATGGCGGGCACCGCCCGCCACGCTTGTAATTCTTAGAGGTCTATAGTCACATCGTGGGTCGGTGTAAAAAAAGAAAGGGATATAATCGCGTTGTTTATATATACGTGTCCACGAGGTAGCCTTATCGCCAACCCGTTGTTTAAATTCTCGTTGTTTTATTTTATGTTTCATGTATGTTCGATTATCTCGATGTATACTGTAGCGGTGCCTGTGTAGGGCACCGCCGCGCCCGGTCGGGTCGTGACAAAAGTGGTATCAGAGCGCTTAGTCCTCTGAAAGTGTCTATGCACTGTCTAGTAGTCTTGATTATCGTGTTGCGCACTACATCTATAATCGTGAGGTCGCAGGACATTTAGGATTGGTTTCATTCTTCTCACTCGAGATCGCAGAGAGTCAGACATTGTTGTGGTCGCCTCTCCTAACGAAAGTTATGATTAATCGCAGCCGAGAAAGGCAACAATGACCAGAAGGACTCTGGATCGCGTATCCGTGCTGGTAATGATTATAGTATAGTTGGTATTGTGACATACATCTATACCGAGTTATGTATGAGGTCATTTATGGTTTCCTAGAATGGTTTTAGATTTACCAAGAGCGGTAAAGACTAACTAGATACCGTGAAGGTATGGAATAGTTAATGAATTTCGCCAAGGTCTTGTGTTTTATTTTGAGATAATCGGGAAAGGATGAGATGTCCGATAGGTAGTGAACCCTTAAGAAGCCATGTTAAGGAATTTATCTAATGTCATGTTAATAGATTGTCGCGAGTAGCTTAAGAGAATTGTACTGATGAAGTCCGTATAGAGCAAGTAATGGTTGCTGTGATCGAGACAATACGGTTATGGTATTATGAGAAGTTTTGTACCCGCTACTTGGGAACTGATAAGGTAGGCTTGGAGCATGGAAATCATGAGCCTAAGAATGTTGATCACGAGACCTTAGATGTACAAGTTCTTCTCTGCAGAAAGATTTATTATAGACCAAGAATAAGAGTTGCGCGACGGCGGTCGCGAGGACTCGCTACGGTCTCCCATGGCCCGGAATGGAGCTGGATCAGGTAGTAGTTCGCCACGCGACAAGGTCACGAGGGTGCGCCCAAGTCTAGTTAATTGTTTTACGTTCAGGACGCTCCACCGAACCAGTGTCGAGCCTGAATGGCCGATATTGTTTTATAGAGTGACTCCAAAGATTCGAGGCCAGAATCGTATGGAATTTATGTATGTATGCTGTAAGGAGTTGGAAGTACGAAAAGATAATCTCTTTTGGGCTTATGATGGATGATACGCGCGGCGAGGTATTAGCCATGTGTGGCATTGTTGGTATGTCGGTTGTGAAAGGAAACCGTGTCGCTAATTATAAGTTTGATCAAAGAACATTCGAGGACGAATGTTTCTAAGGGGGGAAGAATGTTACACCCCGTAATTACAGGACTTGTTTTAAGAAGGTACGAAAGAACTCACAATTGTTAAGATTTGAGACTTGTAAAAAAAAATTATCGGAATTATGGAATTGTCTGAAACGAATTTCAGGATTTAACGGGAGGCGACACGTGTCACCCCCTTAGAAAGGCCTTGGACGAAATTGCAAGGGCTTAAGGGTCATTGGACCTTGTTGGCAAGACAAGTCTTGCAACTTGAGCTTGAGTTTCTTGACCAAGTCAATGGCACCACAAAGGCTTGATATTTGCTTAGACCTCATCCTAGCCACCCAATTGTACACATCTTGACCCTCCATGTCCCTATATAATACTACTAGTAGTGAGACAAGCTTCCATACTTAGAAAAATTTCAAGAAAATTGGATGAACTCTTCCAAGAGCTCTCGGTTCACCTAGAAAGGAAAAGAAAAGTTTTCGCTTTTGTTCTTTAAACCAAGGTTCATGAGTGTATTGTATGTATCTCAATAGAAAAATCTCGGAAAAGATAGTTTTCAGATTAGTCGCAGTGAGAACCTAGTTGCTTTCTAGGTTTTGATTGGAAGTTTGAAGGAAAGTTGTTGGTATGGTTCTAAGGTTCTCAAGCAGCGGATTGAAGTATCTTCAAGAGGCTCTAGGTTGCTACAGTCGACTTCGGATTTGGAGTTGGATTAGATTCGCTGAGGTATAATCTTGTTCTTTGAAAGTGTTACAAGATTATTTATATTGTTGTTAGCTATACTTGTTGCCAGCATGAAGTATATGTGTTGAAGTTTGTAGGATTATGGATTGATTGTGACCTTGGAAATCTGAAATGTAATGCGAGCCATGTTAAGTTAGATTACAATTTGGTCATTATTAGAATCGCCGCATGTTATTGACTCAAGATTATAGTAGTTATTATCGTCGCGACTTGATACCATGTTAGGCTAATAACTTGATTGAAATGGAAATTGATAAGAATTGATTGTTGTAGCACTTCAAGTTAGTAATCGCCTAGTAAGTCAGAGTAATTTGATATCGCTAAGGCAGAATTTTACATGTCTAGTAGGCGGTAATCCTCATTGTTGATTTCATTGATCGCCTTAAACGCCGCGATTTGGTTATTGTATTCGCCTTGAAAAGGTGGCAAAGTAAGTAAACACAAAGGAAGTGTCATCCGATTTTCCGTAGAATTTCGCGACTTAGCACTTAGAATATTCTATGTTCAAGTAAGAGGTTAATGGACGACAGACCATTATAGGTCATACTAAGTATAGCGATCCTACTTGAAGGATGGATTAGCTATCAAGATTGAAGTACTTTGGAGCATTTTGCTACTTGTCGATAATCGCCGCAAGGTACGCGAACCTCTTCCTTCCTTTCGCATGCTTCTATGTATGGAATATACCGTGGTATCATTTCATGTTTCCTTCTACTCTTGGAAGTTAAGAGGTAGTCGTGTGATTTACTCTATGTAGAACTTTTCCTATCTTTCGAGCATGTCTAGTTGCATGTATGTAGTACTGTAGACGACAACACCTTGATATCCTTTACTAGTTTTACGAATATCCAAGTCAGCGAGTTAGAGATTTACTCACTTCTTTGAATGAATAAAGGATGTCTTAAGTTTTATTAAGTTAAGGGACTTGAAGATTTTAAAGTATGTGATACTTGTCCGCTTTAAACGATAAGTCCTGGATAGGAAATTGTCATGCTAAGGCATAAAGTGAATATAACGATTTTATGGGGAGTTGGTTATATTTGCTTTATGGAAAGATAAATGACTTGATTTTAGTGAAAAGGCAACTTGATTTTAAGGCATCAATTGCCTAAGGTTTTATAAATAAAGGAGTCACTTGAGTTCTAATAGGTTATGGACTAATTGTATTTCAAAGTTAAGAGAATTGATTTGAAAGTATTTAATACTTGGTTTCAAAAAGTAGAAGTCTCTTGGTCATAAAAAGGAATGAGTTGTCTAAAACTACAAAGGGTTATAACGCTTTATGGAAGTTGGTTATAACGGCTTTATGGAAGGTTAAGAGAATGGTTTTCTAATAATGTAAGCAAAGAAATGATTTGAAATAAAAAGGGCAAATTGTTTTAAAGGTACCAATTGCGTAAGGTTTTATTAAAGAAGTCACTTGATTTGTGTTCTAATCAGATTTCTAAAAAGGTATCGTGACTTGTCTTGAAAGGTGATAGGACTTGATACTATAGTTGTTAGTATCCGAGAAGTTTTATTTGAAAAGAGTCTTCTAAATGAGTAGAGGTGCGTAGTACGCTGGGTTAAATTCCTGTTTTATATGACATTATCGACCAGAACGGGTCGGGCAAGATACCTTACGCAGACTATATGACATTATCGACCAGAACGGGCCGGGCAAGATACCTTTACGCGCATTATATGACATTATCGACCAGAACGGGCCGGCAAGATACCTTACGCGCAGATTATATGACATTATCGATCAGAACGGGCCGCAAGATACCTTTACGCGCACTATATGACATTATCGACCCAGAACGGGCCGGCAAGATACCTTTACGAGCGCATTATATGACATTATCGACCCAGAACGGGCCGGCAAGATACCTTACGCGCATCAGATGACATTATCGCACCAGAACGGGCCGCAAGATACCTTACGCGCACTATATGACATTATCGCACCAGAACGGGCGCAAGATACCTTACGCGCACTACGTGATTTCGATCGCCCCGCATCGGGTAGTATAGGCGCCTCTTAAAGCGGCCGGATTGTACTTATGAAAGATAAGTAAGTTATATAGAAATGAACTTAATGATTTTTCCTAATCACGTAAGAACGTGGCTATAACCTTTATTGAAAACGGGAAAAGATATTGATGTGAAATTAAGTTCATGTCGTAATGACACGCATTTATCCGCATGTATTCTTTATACTTGTCTGCCATTCTTTGGTACGCTTATGATCTATCAGACGTTATTTCTGCTCCATATTCGCACTGTTGTAATCGACTTCTTCTGGGTCGCGCTCATGCCCGCAGTTTTAGGTACCTGTGTCGTGATCCTTGCTCTAGGATCTCGGGCTCATTGGGAAAAAGCTCCATTTGCTCCGAGGCTTATCTCTGATACCGCTTTCCCGAGGTAGTAGATTCATGTATATTCAGGGTATGGCGGGCCCCGTCCCGCCACGCTGTTATGTTAAAAATTCCTGAGGTCCGTAGTCACATGTCAGGGGTCGCTTTGTAAAGGAAAGGAGGCAATCGCTTTGCTGTATATATTTATGTCTGCGAAGGTAGCCCTATCTGCTAACTCGTTATTTTCCTTCGTTGTTCATTTTAAAGTTTCATGTATGTTCCACTGATTATCTCTCGATGTATACTGTAGTGGTGCCTGTAGGCACCGCCATGCCCGGTCGGGTCGTGACACTTTCCCAATTATCCCAAAATAAAACATAAGACCTTGACGAGAATTCATTAACTGTTCCATACCTTCCCGGTATCTAGTTAGTCTTTACCAACTCCTGGTAATCTAAAATCATTCTAGGCAACACGTGTCCGACTTCATACATAACTCCGTATAGTCAGATGTCACAATGTCAACTATACTATAATCATTACCAACCCGATACGCAATCCACATAGTCCTTCCCGGTCATCACGCTTTCTCGTAGCAATCAACATAACGACAGGAGAGACGACCCTAACCACACACTCTATCGCACGATCTTAGAGTGAGAAGAATGGAAACTAATCCTAAATGTCCCGCAGCCTCCCGATTATAGATGTGGTGCACAACACACCGATAATCAAGACTCTACTAGACACGGCCTGTAGACACTTTCCGAGGACTAATCGCTTCGATATCACTTTTGTCACGACCCGACCCTGGCCACATCGGTGCCCTACCGCACCCTTCTAATCATACAACAATATAAACCGCAAGATAAATAACACCCTTTTTAAACCAAGGCTGCCGATAAGGCCGCCATAATCATAATAATTACCCAAAGGGTTTACACTGCTTAACAATGTAAAAACAACTCTAGCCACCCACCCTACGTATGAATACAGACTTCTAAGATTTGAACAATACTATGGCGGACAAGGCCCCGCCGCACTCGAATATACATAACCATGACGCATAATCTCCTAACATCGAGCCATCTCAAAATGTCAACCGTAATCCTAAGCTCATGATCCACAATCGTACCTAAACTCGCGGATATGAACGCACTTCAAGCGGGTCAGCATAACAAAATTTAATATGGAACGGAAAATAAGGCATCAGAATAAATCATAATCAGATAAAAGAATGACAGGGGCAAGTATAAAGAAAGGGTAAATACCAGATCCTACCGTGTCATTTCCATCTCGTGAACTTAATCGTACCTTATTATGTTTTCCCATTTTTCCATAAGAGTATAGTCAAATTCTTACGTACATACTTAAGAAAACTCATTAAGTTCATAAACATATTACTTACGTATCTTGATAACCTAATCCGGCCCCTTTACGGAGGAACACCTATACCGCTACCAACTGGGACGCGATAGAGTCACATAAGTCCGCCATAAAGGTATAACGCCCGACCTAACTGGGACGCGATAAAATCACATAAGTCTGCCCATAAAGGTATACTGCATAAAAATAGGAGGCTCGTGATCAAAGCAGGTTCTCTCGCCCGCAGTATCGATAAGCAATCCTACTCCTGGGACTATTTCACCCGCATAGGTCCTGTGGACCCGCATGAGGTATTCCTCGATAGGTCAGACTCGCCCGCATTTAGACTATTTCACCCGCATAAGCCCATAAGGACTCGCATGAGGTATTCCTCACATCATGGGTAGCAAATCCACTAATGTGGTATAACGCCTGGGGTTTACCCTCATTTATACTCTTACCCCGGCAGTGGTATAACGCCGGGGTTTACCCTCATTTATATTCTTACCCTAGAGAACGTGGTATAACGCCTGGGGTTTACCCTCATTTATACTCTTACCCTAACTCAACCTACCATCATACATAACATAAGCTCTACCAAGCTTATCATACATAACATAAGCACTACCGACTTATCATACATAACATAAGCACTACCGACTTATCATACATAACATAAGCACCACCGCTTACATACATAAGATAAGCACCACCGGCTTATCATACATTACATAAGCAAGTTAAGAAATCCCCTAACTTCTTATTAGCTTGTTCATATACACTCTCATTTTTGTTTACTTAAGGCACTAACATGTCATTATAAAATCCGGGAATTTAACCCAACGTACTACGTGCCTCTACTCCTTTAAAATGATTCTCTTTCAAATAAAACTTCCAAGATACTAATAACCGTAGTATCAAGTCATATCTACTTTTCAAGACAAGTCACAATACCTTTTAGAAATACATTTATAGGCTTCTAAATCAAGTGACTTCTTTCTTTAAAACCTTAAGCAATTGGTACCTTTAAAACAATTTGCCCTTCTTTATTTCAAATCATTTCTTTGCTTACATTACTGAAGAAAACCATTCTTTTAATCTTCCATAAAGTTGTTATAACCAACTTCCCATAAAGCCGTTATAACTCTTTATGTCTTAGACAAATTCATTCCTTTTATAACCAAGAGACCTATACTTTCAAATCAAATCACATAGCTTTCAAAATACTTCAAGTCTCTTAACTTTTGAAATCAAGCTTCTTTAACTTTTAGAAATCAAGTCTCTTATCTTTAAAATGGCAAGAAATCAATTCTTTACAAATCAAGTATTCTATACTTTTAAATCAATTCATTTCTTCCTTTAAGAATCAAGTCCCATAACTTGAAAAATAAAGTCCCTTAACCCTTTAAAAATTCGAGGTTCATAGTCTTAAAACTTCATACGAAATTCTTATAAACTAAGTAACATATACTTTGGTGCACAGGAATAAGTTATACTTATTTATAACGATCTTAATCGAGTAGCCATGATATAGAAAATGTAATACAATTTTGTCTTATCTTAGCTTCTATGCAGATGGAGAATTCTACTCATTTTAACTTAATTGATTGTCATTACATTTTCCTTTATTAACGCTGCAGTGGCTTGTTCGATTCTTATTCTCATTTTTGTCAGAATTAGCCAAGTCAACTGCTCCAAATACCTCCTAACGACTCTACCAACATCCCCATACGACTTGGTAAGAACTTAGGATAACTTAGACATAACCTTTACGTAGAGTAAATCAACATACATACCTCTTAACTTCTAAGAGTAGAAGGAATCATGAAATAGTACTACATGTATATTCCATACATAGAATCATGTCAAAAGAAGGAAGAGGTTCACATACCTCGCGACGATTATCGACAAATAGCAAAATGCTCTAAAGTACTTCAACCTTGATAGCTATTCCATCCTTCAAGTAGAATACGCTATACTTGGTACTTCAACCTAAAATGGCCATAATACGTCCATTAACCTCTAGCTTCGAACGTAGAATATTCTAAGTGCAAAGTCACTAAAATCTACTAAAATCGACAAAGACTTCCTTTGATTCTACATACTTTGCCACCTTTTTCAAGGCCGAATTCAATAACCAAACACGCCACATTTAAGGCCTAACAATTCAGCTAACCAAAGGGGATTACACGCCTTAACAGGATGTGTAAAATTCCGCCCCACAAATAATACGAAACTAGTTCCATATTTAAAACCATTCTTGGCTAAACATATAAAACAACAAAAAGTCCTTTTCCAATTCTTTTTCAATCCAACTTCTTAGGCCTAACATGTTATATAGTCATAAACAACTTAACAATTATAATTCCTTCTTTATATAACATGTGACGATTAAACTAATAATCCAATTGAATTAAAATCTCAAGGCTAAACATACTAGTTTTCGGATTAGGGTTCCAATATCCATAACACTTATCAACTTCATAATATATATCTCATACTTGCTAATATCCATAGCTACAACAATAAGTAATCTTAATTACTAAAACGACAAGAATTTTACCTTTACAAGCCCTTATAATTTCCAAGATTCAATGTCGCTCCATAGAAATTCTTAGCTCTTTCCTTTACGCCCAATCCGCTTATTCAAGCCTTTAGAAGCTCACAACCAACTTCTCTTCCATTTCCAAACAAAACCTATGAAAATGCCTTAGGTTTTCGCCTTGTGACTAACGTGAAAACGCTGTTTTTCCGAAATATTTCTATTGAGATATTCTTACAATACCCTTAGGGGCCTTGGGTTAAAGTCTTGTGAATATTGGACAACAATGGAAAATTTTTTGTGTGGGAAAGCTCACAAAGCCGAGAGCACCTCTAAGGCTAGCACAAGTCTCTCAAATTTTTCTAAGTGTCATGAGCTAAGTCTTGCTACTTAGGATGATATATAACACATCGAGGTCTAGATTACAACACATGGTATGTTTGACGAAAGAGATCAAGCTGCCGCTCGACTTAGTCAACAATCTCAAGCTCAAGCCTAGCAAGACTTTCTCATCTTTACAATGGTCAAATGACCCTTTTGCCCTTGTATTAATTCGACTAAGCCATGTGGAGGTGCCACGTGTCGCCTCCCATTCGCCCATAAAATTCAGAATTCATGTAGCCCCACAAAACGTAGAAATTTCTGGGCCCCACATGACCAAATCTGCACAAATAAATTTCCATAATGATAATACATTCCATAATCCTAAATTAATGCATTTTGAGAATCCAATTCTTCAACTAACATTTTTCCTTTCCGACGTTGAAAGATTTTCCGTAAAAACAATTCTTCCTTTCGCACTTTTCAAGTTCAGGTTCCTTACATACATTCTCTTAAACATGTCCTTGAACTACGGGTATAACAATCGTAGTTCCGCAGTATGTATATGAGGACGTATGTACAGAATATAACACTAAGTACGAAAGGGAAGAAAATTTCAACTTCCGACTAAAATATTCAACCTCAAGGAAAAAGGTTTATTATCGGGAATTGGATTCTCAATTTTGGTATTTGGACTTCTTGAATATTAGAAAATTATGGAATTTTATTTCAGACTGGTCACTGGGCCCACGGAGAAATTTACTGCTTTTGTGGCCCACATTATTTTCGAGATTTTGGCCAAGATGGATGTTTTTGGGAGATGAAAATATTTTGGACCAATAGTGGGGCGACACGTGTCACCCCAAGTGACACACGTGGGCGTAAGATGACAAGTTGACAAGTCTTGTATTAGATATTTTTGCGAGATATTTCGCGGACAAGTCGTCATGGGACCCACACACACTTGTCCCTAATCTCATCCACACGCATGTTTTAATCCTAGCTCATCAGATCAACTATACTATAGAACTGACGGCAAGTACGGCGCCAACTACTGTGTTCCGCCGCCGCGAACCGATCGTGGCAAGTACGAGCCAACTACCGACATACCAAGGCCAACAACCAAATTCCACTCAGATCACGGTCGACCGCCAGTACGAAAGCTAACTACTGTGATACCGCTCAAGGCCACGTCACGACCGGGAAAGTACGAAGCTAACTACTGTGTACCTCCCGATCACGAGACTTTGCCATAAACCGACCGGCAAGTACGGCGCCGACTACTGTGTACTCCCGTGATCACGCCAATGACCGGGGCAAGTACGAAAGCCAACTACCAGATCCTGCATGCGTCACTAAACCTCATGGTGAACAAGTCCATGGAATAACAATAATAATGGAAGCATACCCGTGGGCCACCCAACGTGTCAGTATGTCCAAGGAAATAACAAGATAACACTCATAGTGGAAGCATACCCGTGGACCATCCAAAGAAAGTCAGATGTCCAAGTAAACAACAAGATAACCGACCTCCATCGAGACGCCAGAGTATAGAAATACAACACTTGCACAACAAAGGCTATCACAACTAGCATAGGCAAGTTTAACATACTTTTAGACTTTCATTTTATGCCAACAATCCGTGTTTTTAACCCCAAAGTACTACATACTTCAATTCTCTTAAAAAGATTCTTTTTTAAGTAAAAACCACACGATACTAATACCCGTAGTATCAAGACTCTTTCATGTTTAAATCAAGTACTTTATACTTTTTAAACCAAGTGGCTTACACTTTTAAAACAACGTCAAGTATACTTTTAAAACCCAAGTAACTCACTCTTTTAAGATCAAGGCACTCACACCTTTTAAAATCAAGCCACTTATACTTTTCCACTCAAGACAAGTTCAATATTTAAAAACAAGTTACTTACTCTTTAAAACTCAAGTAACTTACTTTTTTCAAAACAAGTAACCTATACTTTTAAATCAAGTTACTTCTCCTTTCCCAAAATCAAGTCGTTTATAAGTCAAGTCTCTTATCTTTCAAGAACAAGTCTCTTAACTTTCAAAATCAAGCCTCTTAGCTTTCAAAATCAAGTCTCTTAACTTTCAAAATCAAGTCTCTTTTATCTTCATAAAGTCGCTATAACTAACTTCCCATAAATCCATTATAACACTTTATGTTTTAAACAAACCAAAGACAACCACACTCATTTATGAAATTAAGAGAACTTTATTCTTTTAAAGACCAAGTATCAATTTCCTTCCGAATAATGATTCATAACTTTTTAGAATAATTCAAGGTTCTAAACATTTAGAACTCAAGTCAAGGACATCAAAGTGAAACCAAATTCATTTACCACACGTACGTCTACCGTACTATGTATTTCACAACAATCATGCTCAAGATGTCACGACCCGAACCCGGGCCCGTGACTGGTGCCTTACCCGGGCACCCAAGTAGACATACATCAGAGTAATCAGCGGAATATAAAACAAGACATGACATAATATGAAATATGAAACAGTTCATCTGAGAAAACTTGCCTTTCGGCATAAATATATATAACAACTAGAATAGCATATCCTTTACAACTCGCCACAACAAAGCAGTTACTGCACTTCTAAGAATGAAATGACAACAAGGCCGGGACAAGCCCCCGCCATACCCCGGAATGTATGTACCTACAACGACAGGGGACTATTGTCACGACCAACCTGCCCGTGGATCGTGCCTTACCCCGCACCCTAGGATACAACATCGAGAAAACCAATGAAATAAAAACTCAAGAATGAAAACAAATGAATAAGAAAGTAGGCTAACCCAAACTTACCCTTTTATACATAATTTAAAACTTGAATAAGCATATCCCATACAAACTCGCCCACAACAAAGCATGCACTTAAGAATTTTGAAACCATAATGACGGGACAGGGCCCCGCCATGCCCCTGAATATACAAAAATCTACTACTTCAGGGAACCGTACCACAGGACAAGCTTCCGGAGATATGGAGCTTTCCGAGAACTGAACAGTGACCCTAAGAGTGTGGATCAACAAGCTATGTACCTCAACCTGCGGCATGAACGCAGCCCCCCGAAGGAGGTCAGTACAACAGGTACCAAGTATGTGAAACTATAAAATACTGTAAATGAAATCATAATAGTCTATATAAAGCAGGAGACATGTATGATAACCAAATTACAACACCACCATAAAAGCAGTCATATCAAGATAGGGACTCATGCCCGTGAAATCATCACTCAAATACAACCCGGGAATTTAACCCGCACAAAGGCCGCATGCCCCGACATCTTACCTCGGTATAAGCATGGCCCTCGAACTGCCCCAGCTGGCCCATACCCGTACCATCCAACGGTCGGTATGCCCAAAGGAGATAATAAGATAACAACTTGTGAAGCATACCCGTGGCTACCCAACGTGTCGGTATGTCCAAACAACTAACAAGAGAATACTCACCGGAAGCATACCCGGGCTACCCAACGCGGTCAAGATGTCCAATCAAATAACAATAACAACACCCCTAATGGAAGCACACTCGCGGCTACCCAACGGTTCGGATGTCCATCAATCAACCGTATAGCCGCCTTCTCCAACGAGAGGCGTGGTGGCACATAAATACAACACTTGCACATAGAAGCTATCACTACAAGCATAGGCCCGTTACACACAAATCAAGGTACTATAAATATTTCTTAACACAATGTCAATTATACCATTTAAAACCCAAGTACTTAACCCCCTTAGGATCAAGGTACACCTACCTTTTATAAACAAGTCACTTATGTTTTTCCATCACAAGAAGTTCAATATTTGAAAACGAGTTACTTCCCTTTTCCCAAAATCGAATTACCATTTTAAATCTAATAATGAAACCATTTCTTTATTTTCATAAAGTCGTTATAACTAACCTCCCATAAAGCTATTACAACACTTTATGATTAATAAAACAAGTCAAGACAAAATCATGCCTTTCTTTTAAACCAAAATACTTCAAATTCTTAAGTCTCTTTTCCTTTAGAAAATCGAATTCCTTACTTTGAAATTTTTAAGAAGATCAAAACTTGATTTCAATAGTTCTTATTAGAGCAAATGCATGATCTAGAAATGTAATACAATTTTGTCTTATCTTAGCTTCTACAGATGGAGGTTTCATCGGTTTTAACATGATTAATGTCATTACTTCTTTCCTTTATCGACGCCGCATTGGCTTGTTCGATCCTTATTCCCATTTCCGAAATCAGAACGCTATTCTTTAAAACCAAGTATTCATATCTCACGAATTAGGTGTTATAATGCTTCAACACCATTTGGGTCAATTTCAAGTCACGCCTCTTATCTTTTGAAAACAACAAACCATTCTTTAGTTACATAAAGCTATTATAACAAACTTCCCATAAAGCCGTTATAACACTTTATGTTTTAAACCAACCAATTTCCACTATAAACATTTATAAGACCAATAGGGCTCATTCTTTAACCACCGAAAATTCAAGCATTAACTGATAAGACTTTACTACTATTTTCACACAACGGCCCTTAACACTTCATATCAAGTCAAGGCACAAAAGGGAAATCAAATTCCTTTAACACACGCAAGGCCTACCGCACTATATATTTTACAAATAGTCATGTCAAGAGGATAGAAGAATCACATACCGCGACGATCGCCGACAATAAGCAACATGCTCCACAGTACTATCTCCCTTAAGAGGAATATGCTACACGTAGTACTTCAATCCTATAAGGGTCATAAAACGTCTATCAATCTCTAGCTTCGAACGTAGAATAACTAAGTGCAAAGTCCCTAGATTCTACGGTAATTTGGACGGCACTTCCTTTGTTCTTACTTACTATGCCACCTCTTTCAAGGTCGAATTCAATAACCAAACGCCCCACAATAATACAAAATAACCCAATACTTTCCATGCCATTCTTGGCCAACCATAAACCAATTCTTAAATCCCTTTCAATACTTTCCAATCCAAGTTCTTAGGTCTAACATGATATCTAGCCCTAGACATCTTCAACAATTACAATCTTAAGGCTAACATGCCCATTTCAGTTTTTAACAAGACAACAAGATCCAAATCTATACAATATAAAACAATTTCAGCTCAATTCTATACTACTACAATATAACAATCTTTAGGCTCAACTCTAAACTACTAAAATAAAACAAATTTCTGTGCTCACATCTATACTACTAAAATAAAATGTCTTAGGCTCATAACCAAGAGAAAGGGAAAATCTTACCTTAAGGAATAGCCCACAAAAGCCCCTTTTTCTTCCACCACTTTCCGTCAAAATCGCCCACCAAATAACTCCACAAGTTTACCCACACTTTTTCTTCTTGCCACGATCCAACAATCTCCTCTAAAGCTAGGTTTCTTCCAAAACTAGAGAGAAGGGAGAGGGTTTTCCATGGAAGGGTTTTGAAATGAAATGGCCAAGTCTTCCAAGACTTGGCCCTAAAATAGGCCCTAATCTGGTCAGGGACGGGAGGGACACTTGTCACCCTCCCATAGGTTTTTAACAAAATATCTCCCGATTTTCGCCACTTCATCAAGAAAATACCTCGCCTCAGCCGCGCGCCCACTTCCAAAATAAATCTTCCGCATGTCGGGCGCCATGCGTTCGCATTCGGCGCCGCGCCGCAACCCCGCGACTTCTGAACAACCGCGCGCCGCGCCCTCAGATTCTGGCGCGCGCTGCACTTCGAATCAAAATCGCCGCCGTCGCGCACTCAAACTTGAAACTTCCATAACTTTTGACTGGCGTCCTATCGATTTAACGGTTTGTTGCGTTGGGATCTAGATTTAACGAACTACACATTAGGCTTTTAAACACCTCGAAACTCTTAACAACTGGGGTACAACACTCCAAGGTAAACTAAAGATCCGTCCAACACATGTTTGTCAACTTATCTATCGACTCTCAAAACTTATCTTCCTTGGTAAGTTCTTATCTTAACTCCTTGAATTTACGGGGTGTAACATTCTCCCCCCCTTAGAAACATTCGTCCCGAATGTTCCTTCTAAGTCTCCAAAACGCAGACGCCGGTATAGTCTTCACTACTCCACTCATGAAAGAATCAGTTATGCCACTCATGGACTTATCACTAGAAAAAAAATACTCCCCACATACTATGTACTTCCGACAAGGATCACTGTAAAATCTTTTACTCTAGCCGGTCTTACCTCTAAAGTCTCGATTGTTATAAATTCTAAGGTTCAAAATCTTCTCATCCTCATACTTACCCTTTTCACTAATCAGGCTTCTAATTCACATTTTTAACACAAAGTTATCCGAACATAAGCACTTAACACATCACTATAACATCAATGCATACTAGTCTCTAGAGGGTTAAGAATATACCAGAATTCATCGCTTCACTTTCTTTCTCGCTGCTCTACTCATGTTCCTTCCTCGCACGGCGCACAAAAGGAGGAGATGAATCACCATCGATCCCGGCGTCGAGTCTCTACATCCGCGCTTATCTCGTCGACACTCGCAAATGGCCTCGCCGCCGCATGCAAAACAAACCCCATTCCAAAGACGACACTCCCACCACGGAGCCTACCACAACGCCACAACGAGGTAGGTGGTCCCATCTCGACTAACGCCCCGCTTCCCAAAACTCAAACTCGGGAGCCCCGACTGCCTCGACTCCCGAACGCCCCAAGATCGCGATGGAGCACTCAGATCGGGCCGAGGTAAATAACTAGCTCGGGCCGAGGCCGCCGCTCGGCGTCACCAGAGGACTCTACCGCCCTAGCCTCTTCGCTGATTCGTTATTCCGCCGACTTACGCTCTCACCAAGCAGATAGTTCGACGCGGCAATGTCCATGCCCTACCAAGAGCTACAACCGGCATCCTCCGCTAAATAATCATCGAGTCCGGTGACATAACGGTGCACTCTATCCTCCATATTGGCCACCAAAGCGGGACATACCGCCAATGAGTCAAACTCTACATTGTACTCCCGAACTGCGCGCCTCTTTGTCTTAGCATCAAAATCTGCTTACTGCGCCCTCCTCATCCGCGAGGCAAGAAATGGCTACGAAAGCCTCGAGAACTCACCCCAACCAGCCGAGGTGCATGTTCCCCGACAGCTCCCACGAATCAAACTCTGATCGCAGATCACGCACCGATGTGAACCCAAACCACCGACTAGCCTCCAAGCCTCGATCACTCACGATCCGTCAGAATCGCTTGATGAACTCCTCGCGATCATCCTCATGCCTCGACCCGAGAACTCAAAGTGGGCTACAACTCAAAAATCCCGTAGCCTCAAACTATCCGACTTCGTGAACTATGGTGCTACCGAATCGCCAGATCCGGGCCTATCCTCGTATGGCCACGATCTCGCCAATAATCGCCATCTCCTTGTAACCCATCTCCTCTCGCCTGTGCCGCGGATCGAGGCTCAGTGACGAGTCTCGTGAGAGACCGCCGCCGCTTCTACTCGCAGCCTCCTCACTGCCTTGCCCTTCTCGGCTCGCTGCTCATGCGAGGCATCACCGTATACAAAGAACACGCTGAGGAGTCCAACTTATAACACCGCCTAAGGCACGATCTCAGAGTGAGAAGAATGGAAACCAATCCTAAATATCCTATAGCCTCCTCGACATAGATGGTGCACAACACACCGATAATCAATACTCTATCGATACGGCTCGTAGACACTCTCCGAGGATTAATCGCTCGATACCACTTCGCCACTTTACCGCGAGTCTCACTCCGAGACCCAACAAATGGTACCGCTGCTTGCGATCCCATACACAATGGATGTGCTATACGGAGAGCCACGGTTCGGTTCTGTTTCGTGGTAGGCTCGCCTTTATACGCCACTTCAAGCGAGGTCAAGACAACAGTACCAAGTATGTGAAATCAGAAATATCAGAATGAAATCATAATAGTCTATATAAAGCAGGAGACATGTATGATAACCAAATTACAACACCACCATAAAATCAGTCATATCAAGATAGGGACTCATGCCCGTGAAATCATCACTCAAATACAACCCGGGAATTTAACCCGCACAAAGGCCGCATGCCCCGACATCTTACCTCGATAAGTACGGCCCCGAACCGCCCTAATGGGCCCATACTGTGACCATCCAACGTGGCTCAGATGCCCAAAGGAGATAACAAGATAACAACTCAGGAAGCATACACGCTGGCTACCCAACGTGTCGCATGTCCAAACAACTAACAAGAGAATACTCACCGGAAGCATACCCGGGCTACCCAACGTGTCAAGATGTCCAATCAAATAACAATAACAACACCCTAATGGAAGCACACCCGGCTACCTAACGCGGTCGGTATGTCCATCAATCAACCAGATAGACGCCTCCAACGAGGCGCGCAGAGTCGCGACGCCCAAACTCGCCCACATCGTGCCTTACCCCGGGCACCCTAGTGATACAACATCATAGAAAACCAGCTGAAATAAAAACTTTACACATGAAATGAGAGACAAAAATAAATAAACAGCCAACCCAACCGCTGCTTTCAAATATATACATAAAACCCGAACAGCTTATCCTTACAAACTCCCGCCACAACAAGCATGCACTTAAGATATACAACAACTATGACGGATGTGGCTCCCGCCATACCCTCGAATGTACAAGTACCTACAATGACAGGACTATACTAAAAGATAAGCCTCCGAGGAACGGAGCTTCCTAACGCCGAATCGCGATCCTATGAGCGAGGATCAACCAACTGGTGTACCTCTACCGCAGATGAACGCACTTCAAGGAGGTCGCATAACAGTACCAAGTATGTGAAACTGAAAATACCGTGAATGAAATCACATTTCATCATTTTATAAAACCATTTCGCAATAAGTAAACAAGCAGCTGGCAAGTGGACGATATCCCTGCAATAATCACTCACACATAATTACGGGTCTCACGCCCATAATACCACTCTACGCCCGTGGAACTCATTCTCATCGCCGGCAGATATGATGTAAAACAACACCCATATGTGAACTCGAACACTAGATCCTCGCTCGCTATCAAAACCGACGGCAAGTAGAATAGCCAACTACTACCCAAAGCTAGTCATATCCCATCACGCAAGGTACGGGCCAACTACTACCCAAAAGCTAGCCACGCAATCGCCGAGGCAAGATCTTAAGTTAACGCATAATAGCCTACCGCCTCACAAGATACGACCGAGGCAAGTATCTTAAGCTATCTACCGCAGGCTACCAGACACGAAAATGACCAGAATAAGTATCTAAAGCGTGCTCAACCACACGCATAAAACCAAGCCCGTGATCGCCACACCGCGCAAGCTTCATGGATTAGCCGTCCATGGACTAACAAATCAACCTCACAATGACCGCATGCCCTCAAGATCTTACCTCTAAGTCATGGCCATGAAACTATCCCATCGACGACGCCCGTGGAACATCCATCACGCCAAAGATGTCCAAAGGAAATAAATCGATAGCCGCCCTCCTGCAGAGTCACGACGCATGCAAAACAACCACCAATACTCAAAGTGGACGATACTGCGACCACCCAACGCCAAGATGTCCAAATAATCAATCGATAGCCTACTCCTGCAGAGTCACTAAGAAGACATCAACAAAACACTTGCACATCAAAGACTATCACAACAAGCATAGGCAAGTTTAACATACATTCATTTTAATCAACAATCCGGTTTCAAACCCAAAATACTACATACTTTCCTTCTTTCAAAAGACCTCTTTCTACGTAAAAAGCCACACGATACTAATACTGTAGTATATAAAGAAAACACGCTTTACTTTTAAAACCAAATTACTTCACCTTCAGAAAATCTTTACAAGGCTTTTAAAATCAAGTACTTATACTTTATAAACCAAGTGCTTTTCTTTTAGAACAACATCAAGTATACTTTTTAAAACCCAATTAACTTACTCTTTTCAAAACAAGTAACCTATACTTAAATCAAGTTACTTCTCCTTTTCCAAAACAAGTCGTTATAAGTCAAGTCTCTTATCTTTCAAGATCAAGTCTCTTAACTTTCAAAATCAAGTCGCTTTATCACAAAACCAAATCTTTCTTTTATCTTCATAAAGTCGTTATAACTAACTTCCCATAAAGCCATTATAACACTTTATGTTTTAAAACAAACAAAAATCATTTCACACACGCACGCCTACCGTACTATATAGTTCACAACAATCATGCTCAAGAGTATAGGAAGAATCACATACCTTTAGCTTAAACCACAAGCCAAGTCAAGTATGCCGCACAGAAAGATCCACCTATAACAACCACAATATATAAATCAACTTCTAGCACTCTCCGTAGAATATTCTAAACACAAGATTCCTTATTCTACGTAAATTTCGCAAAGACTCTCCCCGCTATCACATAAATCTCTCCTCCTAACCAGCCCGCTACTGTGCCAACAACTCCTGTGGATTACACGCCTAACCTGACGTGTTCAAATATGCTTCACAATAATACTTACACAAGTCTACTGTAAGTACAACCAATGTAAATACACTCAACTTTATAATCATCCTTCCAATATAATATACTCAAGTATAACTACTACAACATGTAATATCCAATTACAACAGTGGACATAGATCATTACCTCGATAAGCCCAAAAATTATCCAAGTTATAAGTCGATCCCGAGCAACGCTTAGCTCCAATCCTTACGCCCAACCCGCCCAAGCGACCCTTAGAAGTTTCTAAACAACTTCTCTAAATACTTCCACCAAGCTAGAAGATTTTTCTAGGTTTCGCTTACGCTATCGAATAAAGTAGTATTTCCTGCTCCTAGTATTGAAATAACTTTGGAATACTACTAGTGATACTAGGCCAAGGTATTTGGGATTATACAACAATACACCAAGTATTTTCTACACAAGAGGGAGGGGGACGAAATCTACACAAAGGAGGGAAAACATTTGCTTTGGAAAGCTTTCTCGAGTGGATGATTTTACTCTTCGCCAAGGGGTATTTATGTAAGAACCAAGGGCCAAGATCAATATAAGTGTAGGTCAAGATTGGGCCATGCGTGTGTGGGTCCCACCACACCACATGGCCAAACGAAAATGGTGCTGTGCGAGGGCCAATCGCCACGGACAGCTGCCTAGCCACTGGTCCACCCATTTCGCCAGTGCCACATGGGGTGACACGTGTCGCCCCTCAATTGCCCAAAATATTTCGCCTTCCAAAATATCCAAAATACCGAAATCTCAAAACAAAGCGCCCTACAAAACCAGAATTTCTCCCGTGGGTCCCACGTGACCATTTCAAAATAAAACCTCAAAATTCTAATATAATCCAAGAAGTCCAAATACCAAACTGGGAATCCAATTCCATTAACGAACCTTTTTCTTCACAAAACCGAACTTTTCCGCAAAAAAATCACATCTTCCTTTCTTTCCAAAATTTCGCCGTATTCTCGCACGCACGCCCTCACATACATACCTCGAACTACGGTATAACATTCTTCCTTAGAAACATTCGTCCGAATGTTCCTTCTAAGTCTCCAAACGAACGCAGCCAGATAGTCTTCACTACTATACTTATTTAAACCAATCACGCCATCAACGGCCATAGTATAACATACAAATCCAAGCTAACGAGGAAATCATTTCTAATCTCACAACAGCCCTACTAGCTTCAATTTACTCTAAGGCCTATCTCCGCCTTCACGATCCGATTCGATCGAACACATCCCCGAACTCATACGATGGTTACCTAAACTTGGGCCTAGCACCTCGTGATTCTACCACCCTACGGACCACCTCGAATCGACCCCACCTCAAACCGGCCGCGGTTGACCCGCGACTTGGCCTCAACCCGACTCGCCATCGCGCCTAATCTCTCTCGCTCCTCGATCCGAACAATCTTACTAATTCACGCCATGAAAGCTACCACTTCCATCTTACACTACCCATGGAATTATCACACCAACATAATGCTATCGTAACATAATAATTAAAAATATACTTATCTTAATACAAATGCATACTAGTCTCTTAGAGGGTCAAGGATATACCGATATCACAAAACAAATAGGCGATTTCAAGGACCGCTTATAATCGAACTTCCACCACGACTCGCTCGCCTCGCTAAGATATGAACACCGCCTAGCTATCGGGCTAAGAACCCGCAATGCATCCCGGCGTCGAAGTCTCAACATCCGCGCTACTCCGTAGGACAATTTCTCGCAAATGGCCTCGCCGCCACATGTAAAACAAGTCCTTCGACACTTCGAATGGGGTTTACCACATCGTTACACTTAGGTCGGGTGGCTTCTCCGCCAAGACTCCCAACTCCCCGAAACTCAACCTCGAGCCCCGACCGCCTCAATACTGAGGCCTCAAGACCGTAGAGGACCACTCAGATCGGGCGGCGCGTATAACTAGTTCACACCGAGGCGGTCCGCCTTGAAAGTTACCAAAGCGACCTCGCCCCGGCCTCTTCTCGGATATCGTCAATCCGCCGGCCTCTCCGCGTTTCACACCCTAGTGCATGAGCTCGCATGCGGCGATGTCCATGCCCTACCAAGCGATACACCCAACAAGACTCGCCAAGTAGTCATCAAGCCCTCGCGGACGTAGCGTGCACTCGCCCTCCATATTAGCTACTAACGCAGTGACATATCGAGCCAACGAAGTCGAACTCTACGCTGTACTCCCGAATCGCGCGCCCTCCCGCCTCAAAGATCGTAAACTCGCCGCCCGCGTTCTCCTCATCCGCGCGGCAAGAAATGGCCGAAATGCCTCCGAGAACTCGCCCCAAATACCGGGGCGATGCTCCCGACAGCTCCCATGAATCAAACCACGATCATGTATCACGCAGCCGACGCGAACCGAAATCACTGACTCGGTCTCCAAGCCTCGATCACTGCACGATCCTTCAGAATCGACGGATGAACTCTCGCGATCATCCTCGTGCCTCACCCGTAACTCGCGGATACAACTCGTAAAATCCCGTAGCCTCAAACTATCCGACCGGGATGAACTACGGGCTACCGAACTCGAATCCGTGATCCAGCTTTCTCCTCGTGTTCGCCACGATCCCGCCGCAGAATCGCCATCTCTTGTAACTCCATCTCCTCTCGCTTCCAGCCGCGGACCGAGGCTCGTGTACTGCGGTCTCGCAGCCATCGCCGCGCCTAACTCTCGCTGGGCCGGGCGGCGCTGCAAAACTCGCCGTCAAGAACTATCTCGTAATGACCGCTCGCGCTGCATTCTCTCGTGTCCCACTAGCAGCCTCCCACGGCCGCTTTGCCCTTCTCGCCCGGTTGCCTTGCGCGAGGCATAATCGCGTAAAAGAACACGCCGTAAGGAGTCCAACTTACAACATCGCCTAAGGCACGATCTCAGAGTGAGAAGAATAGAAACTAATCCTAAATGTCTCGCAGCCTCCTCGACATAGACGTGGCGCACAACACACCGATAATCAAGACTCTACTAGACACGGTTCAGACACTTTCCGAGGATTAATCGCTCGATACTACTTGTGACGCCCGAAACTCGGCTCACATCGTGCCTTACCCTGCACCCTAGTGATACAACATCGAGAAAACCAAATGAAATAAAAACTTTACACATGAAATGAGAGACATAAATAAATAAACAAAGCAACCCAACCGCTGCTTTCAAGATATATACATAAAACCCAACAGCTTATCCTTTTACAAACCCCGCCTACAACAAAGGCTGCACTTAAGATATACAACAACTATGACGGACAGGCTCCCGCCATACCTCGAATGTACAAGTACCTACAATGACAGGACTATACTAAAAGATAAGCTCCGAGGAACGGAGCTTCCTAACGCCGAATCGCGATCCTACGAGCGAGGATCAACCAATCGTGTACTCTACCGCGCAGATGAACGCAGCTCGGGCGAGGTCAAGCATAACAGTACTAAGTATGTGAAATCAAAATATCAGAATGAAATCACATTTCATCATTTTATAAAACCATTTCGCAATAAGTAAACAAGAGGCCAAGTAAGGACGATATCCCTGCAATAATCACTACACATAATTACGGGTCTCACGCCATAATACCACTCACGCCCGTGGAACTCATTCTCATCACGGCAGCACATGATGTAAAACAACACCCATATGTGAACTCAACACTAGATCCTCGTCAAGGCTATCAAAACCGACGCCAAGTAGAATAGCCAACTACCACCCAAAAGCTAGTCATATCCCATCACTGCAAGGTACTAAGCCAACTACTACCCAAAAGCTAGCCACGCAATCGCCGAGGCAAGTATCTTAAGTTAACGCATAATAGCCTACCGCCTCACAAGATACGACCGAGGCAAGTATCTTAAGCTATCTACCGAGGCTACCAGACACGAAAATGACCGTAATAAGTATCTAAAGTGTGCTCAACCACACGCATAAACTAAGCCCGCGATCGCCGTCACCGCGCAAGCTTCATGGATTAATGGCCCATGGACTAACAAATCAACCTCACAATGACCGCATGCCCCAGATCTTACCTCTAAGTCACGGCCATGAAACTATCCCATCGACGCACGCCCGCGGAACATCCATCACGCCAAGATGTCCAAAGGAAATAAATCGATAGCCGCTCCTGCAGAGTCACGACAAGCACGTAAACAACCACCAATACTCAAAGTGGACGATACTGCGACCACCCAACGCCGTGATGTCCAATAATCAATCGATAGCCTCCCTGCAGAGTCACTAAGAAGACATCAACAAAACACTTGCACATCAAAGACTATCACAACAAGCATAGGCAAGTTTAACATACATTCATTTTAATCAACAATCCGGTTTCAAACCCAAAATACTACATACTTTCCTTCTTTCAAAAGACCTCTTTCTACGTAAAGCCACATGATACTAATACTGTAGTATATAAAGAAAACACGCTTTACTTTTAAAACCAAATTACTTCACCTTCAGAAAATCTTTACAAGGCTTTTAAAATCAAGTACTCTATACTTTATAAACCAAGTGCTTTTCTTTTAGAACAACATCAAGTATACTCTTTTAAAACCCAATTAACTTACTCTTTTCAAAACAAGTAACCTATACTTAAATCAAGTTACTTCTCCTTTCCGAAACAAGTCGTTATAAGTCAAGTCTCTTATCTTTCAAGATCAAGTCTCTTAACTTTCAAAATCAAGTCGCTTTATCACAAAACCAAATCTTTCTTTTATCTTCATAAAGTCGTTATAACTAACTTCCCATAAAGCCATTATAACACTTTATGTTTTAAAACAAACAAAAATCATTTCACACACGCACGCCTACCGCATTATATAGTTCACAACAATCATGCTCAAGAGTATAGGAAGAATCACATACCTTTAGCTTAAAACACAAGCCAAGTAAAGTATGCCGCAAGTAGAAAGATCCACCTATAAAAACAACAATATATAAATCAACTTCTAGCACTCTCCGTAGAATATTCTAAACACAAGATTCCTTATTCTACGTAAATTTCGCAAAGACTCTCCCGCTATCACATAAATCTCCTCCTAACCAGCCCGCTACTGTGCCAACAACTCCTCAGTGGATTACACGCCTAACCTGACGTGTTCAAATATGCTTCACAATAATACTTACACAAGTCTACTGTAAGTACACCCAATGTAAATACAGCTCAACTTTATAATCATCCTTCCAATATAATATACTCAAGTATAACTACTACAACATGTAATATCCAATTACAATAGTGACATAGATCATTACCTCGATAAGCCCAAAATTATCCAAGTTATAAGTCGATCCCGAGCAACGCTTAGCTCCAATCCTTACGCCCAACCCGCTCCAAGCGACCCTTAGAAGTTTCTAAACAACTTCTCTAAATACTTCCACCAAGCTAGGAAGATTTTTCTGTGGTTTCGCTTACTGGCCATCGAATAAAGAGTATTTCCTGCCCTAGTATTGAAATAACTTTGGAATACTACTAGGGATACTAGGCCAAGGTATTTGGGATTATACAACAATACACCAAGTATTTTCTACACAAGAGGGGAGGGACGAAATCTACACAAAGCGAGGGAAAACATTTGCTTGGAAAGCTTTCTGGTGGACGATTTTACTCTTCGCCAAGCGGGTATTTATAAGAACCAAGGCCAAGATCAATATAAGTGTAGGGTCAAGATTGGGCCACGCGTGTGTGGGTCCCACCACACCACATGGCCAAACGAAATGGTGCTGCAGGCCAAATCGCCAAGCGGACAGCCGCCTAGCCACTGTCCACCCATTTCGGCCAGCCACATGGGGTGACACGTGTCGCCTCAATTGGCCCAAAATATTTCGCCTTCCAAAATATCCAAAATACCGAAATCTCAAAACAAAGCTGCCCCACAAAACAGAATTTCTCCCGTGGGTCCCACGTGACCATTTCTCAAAATAAAACCTCAAAATTCTAATATAATCCAAGAAGTCCAAATACCAAACTGGGAATCCACCCCATTAACTAACCTTTTTCTTCACAAAACCTAACTTTTCCACAAAAATCACATCTTCCTTTCTTTCCAAAATTTCTGTCGTATTCTCGTACGTACGTCCTCACATACATACCCTGGAACTACGGGGTATAACAGTAGCACATAAATACAACACTTGCACATAGAAGCTATCACTACAAGCATAGGCCCGTTACACACAACTCAAGGTACTATAAATATTTCTTAACACAATGTCAAGTATACCATTTAAAACCCAAGTACTTAACCCCCTTAGGATCAAGGTACTCCTACCTTTTATAAACAAGTCACTTATGTTTTTCCATCACAAGAAGTTCAATATTTGAAAACGAGTTACTTCCCTTTTCCCAAAATCGAATTACCATTTTAAATCTAATAATGAAACCATTTCTTTATTTTCATAAAGTCGTTATAACTAACCTCCCATAAAGCTATTACAACACTTTATGATTAATAAAACAAGTCAAGACAAAATCATGCCTTTCTTTTAAACCAAAATACTTCAAATTCTTAAGTCTCTTTTCCTTTAGAAAATCGAATTCCTTACTTTGAAATTTTTAAGAAGATCAAAACTTGATTTCAATAGTTCTTATTAGAGCAACCATGATCTAGGAAATTTAATACAATTTTGTCTTATCTTAGCTTCTATGCAGATGGAGGTTTCTACTGGTTTTAACATGATTAATGTCCATTACTTCTTTCCTTTATCGACGCTGCATTGGCTTGTTCGATCCTTATTCCCATTTCCGAAATTGTAACGTTATTCTTTTAAAAACCAAGTATTCATATCTCACGAATTAGGTGTTATACTTTTCAACACCATTTGGGTCAATTTCAAGTCACGTCTCTTATCTTTTGAAAACAACAAACCATTCTTTTAGTTACATAAAGCGGTTATAACAAACTTCCCATAAAGCCGTTATAACACTTTATGTTTTAAACCAACCAATTTCCACTATAAACATCTATGAGACCAATAGGGCTCATTCTTTAACTAATCGAAAACCCGCATTAACTGATAAGACTTTACTACTATTTTCACACAACGAAGCCCTTAACACTTCATATCAAGTCAAGGCACAAAAGGGAAATCAAATTCCTTTAACACACGCGCCTCACCGCACTATATATTTTACAAATAGTCATGTCAAGAGGATAGGAAGAATCACATACCTCGCGACGACTGTCGACAATAAGCAAAATTCTCCACAGTACTATCTCCCTTAAGAGGAATATGCTACACGTAGTACTTCAATCCTATAAGGGTCATAAAATGTCTATCAATCTCTAGCTTCGAACGTAGAATAACTAAGTGCAAAGTCCCTAGATTCTACGGTAATTTGGACGGCACTTCCTTTGTTCTTACTTACTATACCACCTCTTTCAAGGTCGAATTCAATAACCAAACGCCCCACAATAATACAAAATAACCCAATACTTTCCATGCCATTCTTGGCCAACCATAAACCAATTCTTAAATCCCTTTCAATACTTTCCAATCCAAGTTCTTAGGTCTAACATGATATCTAGCCCTAGACATCTTCAACAATTACAATCTTAAGGCTAACATGCCCATTTCAGTTTTTAACAAGACAACAAGATCCAAATCTATATATAATATAAAATTTCAGTGCCCAATTCTATACTACTACAATATAACAATTTTAGGCTCAACTCTAAACTACTAAAATAAAATTTCTGTGCTCACATCTATACTACTAAAATAAAACAAATGTTCTTAGCTCATAACCAAGAGAAAGGGGAAACTCTACCTTAAGGAATAGCCCACAAAAGCCCCTTTTTCTTCCACCACTTTCCACAAAATCGCCCACCAAGTACTCCACAAGTTTACCCACACTTTTTCTTCTTGCCGCGCTCCAACAATCTCCTCTAAAGCTAGGTTTCTTCCAAAAACTAGAGAAGGGAGAGGGTTTTCCATGGAAGGGTTTTGAATGAAATGGCCAAGTCTTCCAAGACTTGGCCCTAAAATAGGCCCTAATCTGGTCAGTGGACGGAGGGACACTTGTCACCCTCCCATAGGTTTTTAACAAAATATCTCCCGATTTTCACTTATCGCAAGAAAATTCCCGCCTCGCCTACGCCGCCGCGGCGCTCCACTTCCAAAATAAATCTTCCGCATGTCTGCGCCATGCGTCTCGCATTCTGGTGCCGCGCGCTGCAACCCCGCGACTTCAGAACAACCGCGCCGCGCCCTCGCATTCGGCGCCGCGCGCTGCACTTCGAACTCAAAATCGCCGCCGCCACCACGCACCAAACTTGAAACTTCCATAACTTTTGACTGGCGTCCTATCGATTTAACGGTTTGTCATGCTGGGATATAGATTTAACGAACTACACATTAGGCTTTTAAACACCTCGAAACTCTTAACAAATGGGGTACAACACTCCAAGGTAAACTAAAGATCCGCCCAACACATGTTTGTCAACTTATCTATCGACTTCAAAACTTATCTTCCTCGTAAGTTCTTATCTTAACTCCTTGAATTTACGGTGTAAATAACTATACCATCGATAAGCCTCCAAGAAACGGAGCTTCCCAAACGCCGAATCGTGACCAAGAGCGAGGATCAACGATCGTGTACTCTACCGCAGATTAACGCATCCCTCCGAAGCGAGGTCCGCATACAACAGTACCAAGTATGTGAAATCAGAAGCATCAAGTAAAATCAAAGTATTTAAAACCATTTGCAAATACAACTAGCTCAATCGCATATAGTGCCACAACATGAACAAGAGCAAGGTAGATAAACTAATGTGTCTTTTCTAGGCCGCGAATGATCGGGCAAGGCCAATCGCCATAGTATCATTATGCGCGTTTAATCTCGACTTCCGCAGCTCGCATAGTCACACATGCACCGCATGAGGTATTCTCGTGACGGGGTAGCTAACCCCGTACTCCTCGACTCCCGCACCGCATAGTCTCAATAGACCGCATAGTCACATTGCATCGCGATAGGCATCCCCGTGACGGATATACACCCTAATGATCAATCTCGAGCATACCGCCGCTCGCATAGTCACATAGACCGTGATAGCCATATAGACCGCATCAAGGTGGCAAGCCCTGATAACAAGTCAAGGGGTATGTGATATAATAACATAACAAATTATCGTTAAACAACATAAGCACAACAAGTGGAACCCTTTACACAAACATCACCAGATACTAACACACGAGATCCTAACATGTTTACTTATCAAATCAACAAGAAAGTATTACAAGGCTATCACAAACCAACACAATCAAGTTATTTACACAAGGTACTTTCTACTTTATGTTAACAATTTCGGGTTTTTATCCCCAAAGTACTTCATACATTAACTCTTTTAAAAGATCCGTTTCTTTCACAAAAGTCACACAATACCCGTAGTATAAAAATAGAGTGACTATCCTTTTAAGTAAACCAAAACACTTCCCTTTGTAAATCAAGTAACAACATTATTTTCCAAACGTTCAAGTTTGCCTAATTTCAAGTGCTCAAGTTTCTCATTTTCGAAAGGTTTCGTAGTTCATAGTTTTAATCACTTAATGATATAATTCTCCTTTAAAACAATTTGAGATACATATGCCTTATATGTGAGTAGGTTAGTCTTGTTCATAATCAATCTTATTTAAGCAGCCATGATCTAGGAAATGTAATATCATTTTGTCTCATCTTAGCTTCTATGCAGATGGAGGTTTCTATTGGTTTTAATAATACTTTATTAGTCAATACATTTCCCTTTATTAGCGCTGTGGTTTGTCTGATACTTATTCTCATTTCAAATCAAGAAACATTATTCCTTTTAAAATATCAAGTACTCATTACTCACGAATGAGGTTTCACCCGAAAACTCATATTAATTTACTTAAGTCAAGTCTCTTATCTTTTAAGATCAAGTCTCTTAACTTCTAAAATTAATAAACCATTCTTTTTATCTCTCTTAAGTCGTTATACCTGACTTCCCATAAAGCTAGTATAACTCTTAAGCTTTTAAAACCAAGTATTACTCTTCTTTCAAAAAGGTTTCTTAATTCTTTTGAAATACTTCAAGATTCTTATTATTCAGGCTTAAGTCAAAAGACATTTCCGTACAACTATGTTCGCTAACACACGACGCCTACCGCATTATATATATATTCTTTTAAAATATCATGCCCAAGAGATAGAAGGATCACATACCGCGACGATTATCGACTATTAGCAAACGCCCACGCTTATAACCCTTAGCCTCGCCCACCTTCAAGTAGTACATGTTACTCGCATCAATCAACCTATAAGGGTTATACAAGTCTATCAATGCCTAGACTACTCTTTGTAGAATATTCTTCCGATGTGATTCCAGCTCAAGTCTATTCTCAGAATATCCTTTATAATACTTCAATTCTCTTCTATGAATCTTATATTCATTTCTATACAACTACAATATGTAATTTCCAATTACAATAAGGATATGATTATTTACCCTGTAGCCCAAAATTATCCAAGTTTAACGTCGATCCCGAGCAACGTTAAGCTCCTACTCCGGTGCTCCAACCCGCCCAAACAACCCTTAGAAGTTCTACAAAACTTCTTCCTAATACTTCAACCAACGTGAAGATTTTCCTTGTGGTTTCGCTTAGTGATCAAGGGAAGTATAATGGTATTTCCGGCTTTTAGTATATGGTAACCTTGAATACTACAAGGTATTAGGCTAAGGTATTTTGGTATAGTAACAATACTGAGAGTATTTCTACCAAGAGGGGTAGTATTTTGCAGAACAACTAGGCAAGTGGTGTACCTCTGGCCAAGTGCCACTGTGAGTGGTGTACCTCTGCCAAGGGCCTTCTCAAAGTGAGGCTTGGACGAACCACTACACCAAGCGGGAGAGAACTTTCAAGACTTAGAAGCTATTTTAGGACGAAGAAGTTCATCAACTAACTGGGTATTTATAGGACAACCAAGGGCCAAGATCAAGCCAAGTGGTAGGCAAGTGTAAAGCAGGATTTACCCACGTGTACCTTATCCATCTACCACACCAACTATCATAAATATCCTACCTAACCTAAGACCCCAATTCGCCCACTAGCCGCCCATCACAACGCTCCAATGCGAGGGTGACACACGCCACCCTCCCGCTGGTCCAAAATGTTTCATCTCTGAAAAATCCGCAAAAATTAGAAACGACATAGCCGTAATTTTCCTTCGCAAGTCTTGTAAAACGCTTCGCCGAAAAACGATTCTTTCGTACTTGTGGAACAATAATTTTCGGCCCTAGCCTAACTTTAAGGCTCAAACTTTTCTACGTACGTCCTCACGTACATACTCTGGAAAATACGGGGTATAACATTCTCCCCTCCTTAGAAACATTCGTCCCGAATGTTCCTTCTAAGTCTCAAAACAAACATGCGCCAAAATAGTCTTCACTGCTATATTTACGAAAACAATCATGCCACACCTGGCCACAATACAACATGCGCAAATACTTACATCCAAGTCCACGAGGATTCACTTCTAACATCACAAAACTCCCACCCAAGGGCTAAAAGATACTCCTTCGTGACCTTCACTTTACAAACGAAATGATCACTTCTATGTCCTTAACCCATGCTCGCTTCTTCCCTTACTGTCGCACTTCTCGTGACACTCGAACTCTTTCTCATAACTTACTACATTTCACATCGCATCAATTTCAAAAAAATCTCAAGTTACTACCTCCAACTTGATCATCATTACTGGAATACTTAGACGGATCTCCGATACTTTTCTCAACCTAACAAATACGGCGATCGACATACCGCTTCCTAAGCCTGACGGCAAAGCTAACATATAGGCAACCCGCCTACTCTTCACATGATCCAAAGGCCCAAAGTAACTCAAAGCTAAGTTTCTCTCGTTTCCCAAACTCGCCACACCTTTCCGGGTGGTACCTTCAAGACTCCACTGGCCCACTGAACGCTGCCGCGCCGCCGATTATCCGCACGACTTCCGCTGACTCGAGCCGCCGATAACCTCTCCCGATAGGCTTCACCCTATCCACAACTCCGCCAAACAAGTATGAACCAATTATCCGAACTTTGCCAACATCGAACCAATCGACGGCAACTTACACTACCGCCTACGAGGCTTCGTAAGGCGATATCCGAATACTCAAATGGTGGTTATAAAACACTCTTAACCGGAGGCAACAATCCTTACAAATACCCTCAAATTCAAACACCGCCCGGTGGCGAATGCGACATCGAGACTCACCAGTTCTCAACCCCGCCTCGTAAAACTTCCGAAACGAAATAGCCACAACCTGGCTTCACTGTCACATAAGGTGAAAGTAGGCACTCGTGCAGCTTTACAACCTTCCCCGATAAATTACCTCGTGATAACTCGCCGAGTAAATACCCGCCTCAAGGATAAGACGGGCTCGACCTCATCGCCCGACCATCGTCGAACGCATCCACGAACTCAGACGCTTAGTTTACTAAACTTGGGCCTAACACCCTCGTGACTTACCACCGCGACCACCCCGAACTGACCCCACCACAAACAGGTCGCGGTTGACCCGTGATCGTCCTCAACCCGACTCGCCATCGCGCAAAAACTCTTGTTCTCCGATCCGAACGATCTCACTAATCAAGTCACGAAAACCTAGTGGTCTTCTTAGTTCAACTACCCTCTTTCATTCCACACTACTCGTGGACTTATTATACAACTATATCTCATGTGCACTATGCACTCGAGCAAGTGGTCAAACACATAAAAATACATCTTTACTCGAGACGGCCTTACCTCTAAGGTCCCTACGTATAAAACTCTAAGGCTCACACTTTCTCTCGCCCAATCTTACCCTGCTAACTAACCATGATTTCTAATCACAATTAACACTTATGTTATCTAAACATAACACTTAAGATACGCTTATCTTATCATACCTACAATCTCTGTAGGTTCAAGGATATACATGTATCACCCGCCTCACTTCCCTTTGTCGCTCTAACTAATCCTCGCCTGTAGGCGCATAGCTGAGAAGGTGATTAACTAGCCACCGATCCCAAGGATTAGTCTCTACATCCGCGCCACCTCTAGTCGCATAATTCTCGCAAATGGCCGCCGGCCGTAAGTATAATAAGCTCCAACAAAAGACGACATTCCCGAGGTGACGCTCGCCACATCGCGAACATTGGGGAAAACCTTCGTATCTCAGAAACTAAGCCCTCGAGCTCACCAACTCCGACATACTCAATGTCCCGAACCCCGCGAGGGCCACTGCTCGCGGAGGCGCATATCCGGCCTGGCCGAGAGATTCGCCAAAGTTACCAGCGACCCCGCCGATCCGCCCTTCTCGCTGATTTTGGTTGACCCGCTGATCCCCATGTTTTCGGCCACAAGATAAGCCCGCATACGTGCCATGCTCAAGCTCGATCAAGAGCTACTTCGCACATACTTTCTTTAGATAGTCATCAAGACCCGTGATATATCCGCACTATATATTCTCGTTGCTAAAATCCTAGCTAGTAATGTATATTCCTTTTAATCCATATTCTTGTTCCTGGCCGCGAATCAAGGCTCATACATCATGGCCGCAGAGGAATCGCCGCTGCAGTAAACTCGCTGGGCCGCGACGCCGCAGTAACCCCGAACGGCACCACCTCAGCGATGGTTGGGCTCGCTCTCGTGAATCTCTCTCAGATTTACTCGCAGCCTCCTACTGCCTTGCCCTTCGGTTCGTCACATACGCTGAGGCATAACGGTGGAAAGAAATACGTTAGAGGGTCCAACTTATAACATGCCTCTAAGGAACGATCTAAGAGTGAGAAGAAAGGAAAACAATCCTAAATAAACTATAGCCTCCTGATTATTCTAGTTGTCAACAACACACCGATAATCAAGACTCTAATAGATATGGTCTGTAGACACTTTCCGAGGATTAATCGCTCGATACTACTTTTGTCACGAATCCAACCTGCCGTGATCGTGCCTTACCCGCACCCAAGTAGACATACATCGAGTAATCACGAATATAAACAAGACATGACATAATATGAAATATGAAACAAGCCATCTGAGAAACTTGCCTTTTCGATAAATATATATAACAACTAGAATAAGCTTATATCCTTTACAACTCGCCCACAACATGTTATGCACTTAAGAATGATATGACAACAATGGCGACAGTGGCTCACCATACCCTCAATGTAAGTACCTACAACGACAGGACTATACCACCGATAAGCCTCAAGAAACTAACTTCCCAAACGCTGAATCGTGACTCCTAAGAGCGAGGATCAACGATCGCGTACTCTACCGCGATTTAACGCAGCTTCAAGCGAGGTCAAGACAAGAGGTACCAAGTATGTGAAATCAGAAGCATCAAGTAAAATCAAAGTATTTAAAAACATTTTCAAATACAACTAGCTTCAATCGCACATAGTGCCACAACATGAACAAGAGCAAGGTAGATAAATCAGAATATGTCTTTTCTAGGCCGCTAACGATCGGGCAAGGCCAATCGCCATAGTATCATTATGCGTGCCTAATCCTCGACTTCCCGCAGCCCGCATAGGTCACACACGCATCCGCATGAGGTATTCCTCGACGGGGTAGCTAACCCTGCATTCTCCCGACTCCCGCACCGCATAGTCTCACAGACCGCATAGTCACACGCATCGCATAGGCATCCCCGCATCGGGATATACACCCGGAATGATCAATCCTGGAGCATACCGCTGCTCCGCATAATCACATAGACCGCATAGGCCATATAGACCCGCATCAAGGGTGGCAAGCCCTCGGTATAACAAGTCAAGGGGGTATGTGATATAATAACATAAAAACTTATCGTTAAACAACCTAAGCACAACAAGGGGAACCCCTTTACACAAATATCACCAGATACTAACACACGTAGCATCCTAACATGTTTACTTATCAAATCAACAAGAAAGTATTACAAGGCAATCACAAACCAACACAATCAAGTTATTTACACAAGGTACTTTCTACTTTATGTTAACAATTTCGGGTTTTTATCCCCAAAGTACTTCATACATTAACTCTTTTAAAAGATCCGTTTCTTTCACAAAAAGTCACACAATACCCGTAGTATAAAAATAGAGTGACTATCCTTTTAAGTAAACCAAAACACTTCCCTTTGTAAATCAAGTAACAACATTATTTTCCAAACGTTCAAGTTTGCCTAATTTCAAATGCTCAAGTTTCTCATTTTCGAAAGGTTTCATAGTTCATAGTTTTAATCACTTAATGATATAATTCTCCTTTAAAACAATTTGAGATACATATGCCTTATATGTGAGTAGGTTAGTCTTGTTCATAATCAATCTTATTTAAGCAGCCATGATCTAGGAAATGTAATATCATTTTGTCTCATCTTAGCTTCTATGCAGATGGAGGTTTCTACTGGTTTTAATAATACTTTATTAGTCAATACATTTCCCTTTATTAGCTACCGTGGTTTGTTCGATACTTATTCTCATTTCCAAATCAAGAAACATTATTCCTTTTAAAATATCAAGTACTCATTACTCACGAATGAGGTTTCACACAAAACTCATATTAATTTCTAAAATTAATAAACCATTCTTTTATCTTCTTCTTAAGTCGTTATACCTAACTTCCCATAAAGCTAGTATAACTCTTAAGCTTTTAAAACCAAGTATTACTCTTCTTTCAAAAGGTTTCTTAATTCTTTGAAATACTTCAAGATTCATATTATTCAGCTTAAGTCAAAAGACATTGCCGCATAACCACGCTCGCTAATACACGATGCCTACCGCACTATATATATATTCTTTTAAAATATCATGCTCAAGAGGATATGAAGGATCACATACCTCGCGACGATTATCGACTATTAGCAAAACGCCCACTGCCATAACCCTACTAGCCTCGCCCACCTTTCAAGTAGTACATGCTACTCGCATCAATCAACCTATATGGTTATACAAGTCTATCAATGCCTAGACTACTCTTTGTAGAATATTCTTCCGATGTGATTCCAGCTCAAGTCTATTCTCAGAATATCCTTCTATTACAGCTCAATTCTCTCCTATGAATCTTATATTCATTTCTATACAACTACAAGATGTAATTTCCAATTACAATGTAAGGATATGATTATTTACCCTGAAGCCCAAAATTATCCAAGTTTAACGCCGATCCCGAGCAACGCTTAGCTCCTACTCCGGTGCTCCAACCCGCTCCAAACAACCCTTAGAAGTTCTACAAAACTTCTTCCTAATACTTCAACCAACTGAAGATTTTCCTTAGGTTTCGCTTAGTGATCAAGGGAAGTATAATGGTATTTCCGGGCTTTTAGTATGTGGGTAACTCGAATACTACAAGGTATTAGGCTAAGGTATTTTGGTATAGTAACAATACTGAGAGTATTTCTACCAAGAGGGGTAGTATTTTATGAGAACAACTAGGCAAGTGGGTGTATTTCTGCCAAGGCCACTAGGAGTAGGTACTTCTGCCAAGTGGCCTTCTCAAAGGAGGCTCGACGAACCACTACACTAAGGAGAGAACTTTCAAGACTTAGAAACTATTTTAGGATGAAGAAGTTCATCAACTAAGGGGTATTTATAGACAACCAAGGGCCAAGATCAAGCCAAGTGGTAGGCAAGTAAAGTAGGATTTACCCACGTGTACCTTATCCATCTACCACACCAACTATCACAAATATCCTACCTAACCCAAGACCCCAATTCGCCCACTAGCCGCCCATCACAACGCTCCAATGCGAGGTGACACATGTCACCCTCCCGCTGGTCCAAAATGTTTCATCTCTAAAAATCCGCAAAAATTAGAAATGACATAGCCGTAATTTTCCTTCGCAGTCTTGTAAAACGCTTCGCCGAAAAACGATTCTTTCGCACTTATGAACAATAATTTTCTGGCCCCAGCCTAACTTAAGGCTCAACTTTTCTACGCACGCCCTCACGCATATACCGAAAATACGGGTATAACGCAAAGAGATAGGAAGAATCACATACCTCCTGCTAATCCACTTGCCAAGTCGAATATGCCGCGCTGAATGTCAACCTATAATAATCAAACACGCCTATCAACGCCAGACTTCTTCATAGAATATTTCTAAGTATATCGCCTCTTATTCTACGGAAAATCGGCAAAGACTTCCCCTGCTTTTACGCACTTTTCCACCTTTTCAAGGCCCAAATTCAATAACCAAATACGCCACATTTAAGGCACAATAATACAATAATACCAAAGGGATTACACGCCTAACTCGACGTAAAATTTCGCCCCACAATTACAAAATACCATTAGTCCAAAGTAAAAATACCAATGTAAATACAAACAAAGTAAATACATCAATGTAAATACACCAAAGTAAATACACCAATGTAAATACACCATTAGTTGGTGTTCTCGCCAACTACTACAATCAAACTTATCCAATATTCTACCAGCATGCCTAATTACTTCTTTAATCTTCCAACTTATATTCCAATCTTTATATAAGTTATAATAACTTTGTTATTAACTGTCAACAGGTAATAAGTACGTTTTTACCATTTTAATGGCTAGCATGCCAATTTCTCCATTTTAGCAACTTAACAAGGTCCAAATTTTTTCCATATTCCTTCCATGTACCACATACTCATTTATATACTTCCAACATATATAATATCCAACTTCACAAAGAGGACAAAGTTCATTACCTCAAAGAGCCCAAAATAATCCAAGAACTAAAAGTCGATCCATAACACGTTTAGCTCCTATTCCTTATGTTCCAATCCGCTCCAAGAAACCCTTAGAAGCTACTAACCAACTCTTCTTCAAGATCCAACTTCAAAAAGTGAAGAACACTTTAGGCTTCAAACTTGTATGTTTCGGCCAAGGGGTATTTCATAGGCTATGGGTGTGAAATCTTGTCTAACACTTGGTTAATAACCTTCTTAACACATCAAGGAAGAACACTTAAGAGTTTAAGAATTGTTGGACAAATTTAGGTCAAGATATTGCCCTATTGTCGAGAGCTTGTCATGGGAGGGAGTATATTTCAAGTCTTGAAATAATTCTAAGTGTGGGAGATTCATCCTACTAGTGTGATGATATAACACGACCAAGGGCAAAGATTAAAACACGTGGGTCGAGATTAGGACAAGTGTGCGGGTCCCACAAGCCACTTGTCCACACAAATATCTCACAAATATCTAAAGACAAGACTCTGTCCCACTTGCCATCATTTTTGCCCCACACGGGCCCACTGGGTGACACGTGTCGCCTCCTATCGTCCAAAATATTTCATCTCCGAAACATCCATAATGGCCAAAATCTCAAAATAATGCTGGCCCTCAAAATCAGAATTTCTCCCGTGGGCCCCACGTGACCAATTCTGAAAATAAAATTCCATAATTCTCTTATATTTCAAGAAGTCCAAATACCAAAATTGAGAATCCAATTCCCAATAATAAACCTTTTTCCTTCACGAGGTTCGGAATATTTTTCATTTGAAATTGAAAATTTTCTTCCCTTTCGCATTTAGTGTTATATTCTCGCACGCACGCCCTCACATACATACTGAACTACGGGTGTAACAAAGGCACTCACACCTTTTAAAATCAAGCAACTTATACTTTTCCAATCAAGACAAGTTCAATATTTAAAAATAAGTTACTTACTCTTTTAAACTCAAGTAACTTACTCTTTTCAAAATAAGTAACCTATACTTTTAAATCAAGTTACTTCTCCTTTCCCAAAATCAAGTCGTTTATAAATCAAGTCTCTTATCTTTCAATATCAAGTCTCTTAACTTTCAAAATTAAGTCTCTTAGCTTTCAAAATCAAGTCTCTTAACTTTCAAAATAATCAAGTCTCTTATCTTTTAGAATAATCAAGCCATTCTTTTATCTTCATAAAGTCGCTATAACTAACTTCCCATAAAGCCATTATAACACTTTATGTTTTAAACCAACCAAAGACAACCACACTCATTTCTGAAATTAAGAGAACTTTATTCTTTTAAAGACCAAGTATCACTTTCCTTCCGAATAGTGATTCATAACTTTTTAGAATAATTCAAGGTTCTTAACATTTAGAACTCAAGTCAAGGACATCAAAGTGAAACCAAATTCATTTAACACACGCACGCCTACCGCATCATATATTTCACAACAATCATGCTTAAGAGGATAGGAAGAATCACATACCTCTCCGCTAATCCACTTGCCAAGTCAATACGCCGCAGAGTATCAACCTATAATAATCAAATACGTCTATCAACGTCTAGATTTCTTCGTAGAATATTTCTAAGTATAGGGTCTCTTATTCTACGGAAAATCGGGCAGCACTTCCCCTGTTTTTACGTACTTTTCCACTTTTTCAAGGCCCGAAATTCAATAACCAATGCCACATTTAAGGCGCAATAATACAATCCAATGTAAATACAATCCAATGTAAATACAGTCCAAAGTAAAAACAGTCCAATGTAAATACAGTCCAATGTAAATACAGTCCATTAGTTGGTGTTCTTGGCCAACTACTACAATCAAACTTATCCAATTTTCGGCTAGCATGTCGGAATTACTTCTTTAATCTTCCAACTTATATTCCAATCTTTATATAAGTTATAATAACTTTGTTATTAACTGTCAACAGGTAATATGTAATGTTTTACCATTTTAATGGCTAGCATGCCAATTTCTCGATTTTAGCAACTTAACAAGGTCCAAGTCCTTTCCATTTTCCTTCCATGTATCACATACTTATTTATATACAACCAACATATATAATATCCAACTTCACAAGGAGGACAAAGTTCATTACCTCAAAGAGCCCAAAAATAATCCAAGAACTAAAAGTCGATCCATAGCACGTTTAGCTCCTATTCCTTACGTTCCAATCCGCTCCAAGCAACCCTTAGAAGCTCCTAACCAACTCTTCTTCAAGATCCAACATCAAAAAGTGAAGAACACTTTAGGCTTCAAACATGCAAGTTTCGGCCAAGGGGGTGTTTTTACGCTAGGGGTGTGAAATCTTGTCTAAAACTTGGTTAATAACCTTCCTAACACATCAAGGAAGAACACTTAAAGTTTAAGAATTTTTGGACAACTTTAGGTCAAGGAAATGGCCAATTGCCGAGAGCTCCAACTCAAGGGAGAGAGTTTGTTGTCTTGAAATAATTGTAAGTGTGGAAGATTTCATCCTACTAGTGTGATGATATAAGACAACCAAGGGCTAGGATTAAAACATGTGTGTGGTTGAGATTAGGGACAAGTGTGTGTGGGTCCCACTTGTCCACTTGTCCAACAAATATCTCACAAAATATCAAGCACAAGACTTGTCCAATTCATCATCATTCTCTCCCAACATGGGCCCACTTGGGGTGACACGTGTCGCCCTCCTATTCGTCCAAAATATTTTCATCTCCCAAAAACATCTGTATTGGCCGAAATCTCGAAAATAATGTGGGCCCCACAAAACCATTAATTTCTCCCGTGGGCCCCACTTGACCTATTCTGGAAATAAAATTCCATAATTCTCTTATATTCCAAGAAGTCCAAATACCAAAATTGAGAATCTAATTCTCAATAATAAACCTTTTTCCTTCACGAGGTTCGGAATATTTTCCGTCGGAAATTCAAAATTTTCTTCCCTTTCGTACTTAGTGTTATATTCTCCTACGTACGTCCTTACATACATACTGAACTACTGTGTAACATTCTTCCCCTTAGAAACATTTGTCCCGAATGTTCCTTCTAAGTCTCCAAAACACACGCGCAGATAGTCTTCACTGCTATACTTACAAAACCAATTATGCCACATATGACCATAATATAACACACGCGCAATACTTAAATCCAAGCCAACGAGGAATCACCTCTAACGTGTATAACATCACTATCAGCTCCCACCCATGGTCTAAAGGATACTCTTTTCGCACATTCACTTCACGTAAATAATCACTTCCATACTTTTAACACATGTTCGCTTCTTTTCTTACTCGTCGTACCCTTCTCGTACACCCGAACTCTTTCTAGTACACGTACCACATTTCAGTCATCTCTTCATTTTTCAAAACCTTGGAGTTACTACCTCCAAACTTGGTCAATACTAGCTTCAATTTCCTTTAAGGCCATTCTCGGCCTTCACGAATCGATTCTGGTCGAACGCCCTCTACGAACCCGTACAATGGTTACCTAATCTTGGGCCTTGCACCTTCGTGACCCTATCACCTAGCGGGACCACCTCAAACTTACCCCACTTCATTCCGAGTTGCGGGTTGACCCGCGATTGGTCCTCAACCCGACCCATTATCGCACTAAATCCTCATTCCTCATCCGGAACAAATCCCACTATTCAAGTCATGAAAACCTAGTGGTCTTCTTAGCTTAACTAGCCACTTTCATTCCACACAACCCATGGAATTATCACACTAATATACCCCACGTATACTATGTGCCTCGACAAAGATCAACCGTAAAATCTTTCACTCAAGACGGCCTTGTAACTAAGGTCTCAACGGTTATCAATATTCTAAGGCTCACAATCTCCATGCACCAAAACTTACCTTTCCTTCTAACCAGGTGTCTTAAACACAATTTACACAATATTATCCGAGTATAACACTTATCATATAACCACCTTAACAACACATACTAGTCTCTAAAGGGTTAAAGATATACCTATAACTATTACTTCACTTCCATTCGTCGTTCTAGTCGAATCTTACTCACGCGCATAGCTAGCAAGGCGCGATGAACTGCACCGATCCCGGCGTCGAGTCTTAACATCCGCGCCACTCCGGCCTGACACTTCAAAAACCCCGCCGCCGCAGTAAAGCAAGCCCCCCGAACACCTTGACACTCCCCAGTATGGAACCTATCACAATGGCCACACCGAGGTAGGGGTGGTCTCATCTGACTAACATCCCTCTTCCCCAAAAACTTGAAACCTCGAGCCCTCGACCGCCATGAATACCCTGCACGCCCCAAGACCGCAAGGAGTACTCAGATCGGCCAGCAGTATATCGAGCCCGCTGGCCGAGGTTGTCTCGCCTCGAAGTTACCAGCGACCATGCCGCTCGCCCTCTTACGCCGATCTCGCCATTTCGCCGACTCACGCTTCTTCGCCCCTCGCATAAGCTCGCATGCGGCAATGTCCATGCCCGGCCAAGAGCTACTCCCGCACAACCTCTCGCTAGATAATCATCAAGTCCCGGATATATCTGCACTCTATGTCACCACCCGACTGGTCGCGATCGTGCTCTACCGGCACCCCGCCGTATACATCGAGAATAGCAATGAACATACATAACACATAAGCCTGTATAAAGTAAACATCACTGGCAAGCCGACAAGGCTACCTTCCATAAAAATATACTTAACCAAAAGTATAACAGTACAACTTGTTCTTACAGCCCAAACCACAAACGTGACTACGCACTCTAGAATATAATAACAAGTGACAGTGCCCCGCCATACCCCGAATGTACAAAATACCTACAAAGATCGTGGAAAACCGCACTAACAAAACAAGCCTCCGAGGAATGGAGCTTCGACACTGCAATGTTGATCCTAAGAACGAGGATCCACCACCGTTACCCCTACCGCAGCATTTAACGCAGCCCTCGAGGAAGTGGGGCCGCATACACATATGTACTAAGCATGCTAAACCGAAAATACCAAAATACCTCATAAGTCTAAAATAATCGAGACATGTATAAAAATCAGCTTTACGTAACACCGTGTCTTACTAACAATGAGAATATCAAGCATATACTATACCGCATGAAAATAGGAAGCTCATGGTCAAAGCAAGGTCATCCGCCCCGCAAAGATTACAAGACTCCTACATCCGGGACTATTTCACCCGCACGGGTCATGCTGACCCGCATGCAGGTATTCCTCGTGATAGGTTGTACTCACCGCACGGGACTATTTCACCCGCACGAGCCCTACGGACCGCATTAGGTATTCTCGTGATCGTGGGTAGCAAATCCACTAATACGCAATGCCACAACCCGGGGAATGACCCCGTAATAAATAATAATATATCACTAGCACAAACCGGCTATCATACATAATGCAAGCAAGTTAAGAAACCCCTTAACTTCTTATTAATCTTGTTCATACACCTTCTCATTTTAGTTTACTTAAGGCACTAACATGTCTTTATGAAATCGGGGAATTTAACCCAAAGTACTATACTATGTGCTTCTACTCTTTTAAAACCTTAGGCAATTAATGCCTTAAAAATCAATTTGCCTTTCACAACCTCAAATCATTTATCCGTACTCATTTTACTTAGAGTAAATCTTCCTTTATTAACTTTCCATAAAGCTAATATAACTTCCCATAAAGTCATTATATTAACGTTATACCTTAGTCAAATACATTTTCCTAAACCCAAGGGACTTACACTTTTAAAAAGAAACAAGAATCATATACTTGAACACATCAAGTCCCTTAACTTTGAAAACTCAAGACATCCTTAATACTTTTTAAAGAAATGAGTTAATCCCCCCTTACTCACAAAACATGGCCATCTTTAAAACAAGTAAGAGATATCAAAACCTTGTACGTCTATCGTACTATATAGGTAAAACTATTCATGCTCAAGAGATAGGAAAGCTCCACATACCTCTTCAGGTCGATCCACTTGCTAAGTCCAAAACACCGCACGTAATACGTCAACCTATAGTGACCATAATACGTTTATTAACCTCTAGTTTCAACGTAGAATATTCCAAAGTGCAAAGTCACTAAATTCTATGGAAAATCGGGCAGCATTTTCTTTGTTTCTACATACTTTGCCACCTTTTTTAAGGCCGAATTCAACATCCAAACGCCACTTTTAAGGCCCAACAATCCAATCAAAATAAGGGGATTACACACCTAATCTTGGATGTGTAAAATTCTGCCCCACAATACATAACAACTAACTTAACAAGCTTACATAACCTTCTTATCCAATTCTTTCATATCCAAACCATATTTCTTACATGGAATTTATCTAAGAGCAATATTTACAACTACAAGTTCTTTCTTCTTCACATGCAACACCAAAAACTAGCAACAAGAGAAAGAATTGTTACCTTAGAGCTTTAGCCAAATTAATCCAACAAATTTGCTAGCCTCCTTTCCAAAATCACCACCACAATAACTCCTACAAGCTTGCAAATAAGTTTCCTTCTTGCCACACTTTTCAGATTTTTCTCAATCCATGATTTCCTCTTGATTTTCTAGAGAGAAGGAAGAGCTTCTAATTTAGAGAGAGAGAGAAGCTTGATGAATGACCAAGTCTTCAAGACTTGGTCAATAAATAGTACATGCAAAAATCAGATTGGGGACACTTGTCACCTCCCATGGCCTTTTTAAAACAAAATGCTCAGATTTTTCCACTCACCGCCGAACTCGCCACGCCGCCTCGCAGCTGCGCCGTGGCGCTAAACTTCGCCAACCCACTGATCTTCCGGCATGCGCTCGTGGTTCGTCACACTCGCCTGTGGTTCGTGATCGTGCCTTACCGGCACCCAAGTAGTCATACATCGTAGTAATCGGAAATATAAAGCAAGACATGAAACAGCTTTATAAAATAAGACATACGCTTTATGTGAGAAAACACGCTTTCTGCATATATATATAAACATGGTTTAGCAAGCTATATCCGACATCGCATAACATGACATGCACTTAAGGAAATATACAACTATGGATGTGGCCCCGCCATACCTCGATCAGAAAACTATCTACAACAGGAGATCATACCTAAAAGTATAGCCTCCTAAAAGACGGAGCTCCCGACACCAACGTAGAGATCCTAAGAATGTGATCTAGCACTGCCGCTTACCGCAGATGAACGCAGCTCAAGCGAGGTCAAGACAACAGTACTAAGTATATGAAATCAGAAATACTTAAATGAAACATATCATTTTAAAAACAGCTTTTGCAAGTATGTATGAAACAACCATGAAACCGCATATAGTACACATCACAAACAAGAGCAAGAATAGGTAAATCAGAATGTGTCTTTTCTAGGCCGCGAATGATCGCAGGCCAATTGCCCGTAGATCACCATGCAAGCCTAACTCGACTCGTAGTCCGCATAGGCCAATCACATAGGCCCGCATAGGTATATAACCCCGCATCGAGGGTAGCTACTCCTGCATCGCCCCGACTCGCTGTCCGCACGCCACATAGACCGCATGAGGTATAACCCCGCACACTAACTCGAACTCGTAGCTCCGCATAGGTCCCTCGACCCGCATTGAGGTATTCTCAATCACGGTCCTGCATCACCGAGTCTACCCCGTGACGGAGGCGCCTAACCCCTGACATGTCAAGAGGCGAGTGATGTTACACTAACCTAACAAACTTATCGTTAAACAACATAAGCACAACAAGAATACTCTTTACACAAACGTTACAAGACATTAACACACATAGCATCATATCATGTCTATTTATCAAACCATCTTATTATTCTTTTCACAATTCAACATAAGTCCGTTATAAACACATAGGCAAACCGCTTCTTTTATCATTCTCAAGGGTTATACTTAACTTCCCATAAAGCTAGTATAACTCTTAAGCTTCGCTTTAAAACCAATTAGTTCTCTTCTAAAAATGATTCAAGATTCTTTTGAAATGCTTTCGATCTTTATTATTCAAAGCTTAAGCCGAGGCATCACGTAGTTGTTATTCAGCTTGCCAGGCATCGCCGTAAGTGTTATTCAGCTTAAGTCAAAGACATTGCCGTAGTTATATTTTAGTTAACACACGCACGCTCACCGCACTATATATATTGTAAAATATCATGCTTTAGGAAGAATCACATACCTTCTCAAATAAAACCACCGCCAAGTCAATATGTCGCGCAGAGAGTCACCATAATAGTCACAGATATCTATCAAAGACTACTCAAGGTCATTCTAAACAGAGGGTTCACAATTCTATGGAAAGTCACAGCACTTCCCTACCCATGAGCCATATAAGTTCATCAGGAAAACAAATTCCATGTAAGTACAGCTTGATTATTCTTCTTTAAACCCTTCTACTGTGGTAATAATTCAATTCTATTCGTGATATTCTTCTAAGTATTTAATATATTCTAATACTACTACAAAGAAGTATTCTCTAATTCAAAAGAGGGTTAGGATTAGTTACCCTGAAGCCCAATAATATCCTAGAAAGTCGCTACCGAGCAAGGTTTTGCTCCTAAGTTGTATGCTCCAAGGAAACCTTAGAAGTTCTTCACAACTTCTACTAAGTACTAAGGTATTTGGGCTAGGTATTTTGGGCATTATAACAATACAAGAAGGCAACTTTTCTACCAAGTGGAGTGGTAGGTTTTGGCTAGGCAGTGGGGCCTCGCCAAACTTCTTAGGCTGGAGGGGTATTCGCCATGGCCTTCACAAGGAGGGGAGGTGTTGGACTAAAAGGCTACAAAGGAGAGGAGAGGATTTTCAAGACTTGAAAGCTTTGTGGATGAAGAACTCTTCATCTTAAGGGGGTATTTATAGGTCGGTTGGCCAACCAATGGCCAAGATTAAGACAAGTGCAAGGCAAGTGTAGTGAGGATTAACTATACACAAATATCCTACCAACTCCTCGACTTGTGCACAAGGCACAAAAACGCTATCATAGTCCATTTCATCCAAACGGACGATTTGAAGTCCACCAATCGGAGGTGCCAAGTGTCGCCTCCCGCTGGTCTAAAATGTTTCGCCTCTAAAAATCCGCAAAATTAGAAATGGCATAGCCGAATTTACCCTACGAAAGTCGTGGAAACGCTTTCATTAAAAACTATTCGCTTTGTGAGTTGTGCCCAAAAATCGCCCAAGCCTAAACTTTAAGGCTAAACTTTTCAGACGTATTCCCTTACGCATACTGAAATACGGTATAACATTCTCCTCCTTAGAAACATTCGTCCCGAATGTTCCTTCCCAAGACAGCTTAACGATAAGATTCTTCATAACTTAAACAAATTGTAAATGCCACACACGCCACAGAGCAACACTTAGGCGTAAACGATAACTAAAATTTACAAGAGGAAAGTTGAATTTACCGAGGCTGGGAATAGGTGAGGATACTTCCGCCTCATGTCCTCCTCGCCCCACGCCATCTCCTCCCGAGCTCGCTCCGCCACAAGACTTTGAAGCCACGCCCCGTCCGCATACGCCTAACCTCGACGATCGACTATCGCTATGGAATCTCTCATACGATAACCCCTGGCCACCGACATCGCCAATCGGGTGTACCCTAGATGGATCCCCGATACATCTCCTCAAAGATAGATACGTGAAAACCGGATGCACCGCTTCCAGACGGACGGCAGATTCAACTCGTAGTATCCTCGCCTACCTCGCGACAATCAAACGCCCAACGTACCTAGGGCCGAAGTTTCCTTCTTCCCGAATCTCATCACACCCTTCATGGTGACACCTTTAGGAAAACCCAATCATGAACTCTCGAACTCAAGCATGCCGACGACGATGATCTCAGATACGACTTCGCCGACTCAGTCATTAATAGCCGCCTTCCTGATAAGCTTCACCTTATCCATCGCCGTATCAAACCGTCCCACTAGCCGCACTCTCGCCCACATCGAACCAACCTATAGGCGATCCGCACTTCCTCCCATACAAGGCCTCATAAGGCGCCATCCGAATACCGAGCAGTAGCTATTATTATACGCGAACTCAACTAGAGGCAAATGATCCTCCCAACTACCATCGGTCAATAACACAGCTCGCAGATATCCTCAAGAGTCCGATAGTGCGCCCGCCTGTCCGTCTGCTCGTGGATGAAATGCAGACTGTGCTCACCGCCCCTAAACCCTCTCGGAAGCGACTCTCCGTTAGCCAGAACCGCTCTCGCTCGATATGATCGGGTAGGGACTCCACGCATCGACGATCTCTGATGTAAAGTCCGCATAATCTCACCGGTGCGTCATCCCGACGGAAGAAAGTGGGCTGATTTCACACCGCCGACGATAACCCATATAGAATCATGTTCTCCGAAAAGTGCGAGGTAATCCCGTGACGAAGTCCATGTTGATTACCTCCCACTTCCGTGCCTGATCTCAATCGCTCAGAATAAACCACCGTGCCTCGTGCTCTACCTTCACCGCCGACAACACGGGCACCGAGCTACGAACTCGCAACGCCCCTCTTCAAGCCATCCCACCAATACACGTATCTAAGGTCGTGGTACATCTTGGTCGACTTTGACGGATAGAGTAACACGCTACCGTGCTTCCCAAGAACTCACAAGTCCTCAAACATCCGGAACACACACCGCCTCAAACCTTAGCACCCCATCAGTGCTACTCAAAAGGACCCTTGCCTCACGTAAGAGTCAGATCACGATATCGAATCAAAGCCGATCTCGAATCGTTGCCTCTTCACCTCCTCGACGACGAAAGACTCGCAACCTCACGAACTCTAACCCCACCGCTATCGTAATCAATCAAACGGACACCAAGGCTCGCTAATCGATGCAAATCACGAACCATGTCCTCCTCTCTAGCTGCACATCCGATAGGCTCCCATCGACCTACGACTAAGAGCATCCGCCATAACATCGCCTTCCCGTGGTACAGATATCAACATCGTAATCCTTAAGCAACTCTAACCACCGCTCTCGCCGTAGTTCAGCCTCCTCCGTCAAGATATACTGAGGCTCTGTGGTCTGTATAAATATACACGCAACCCCATACAAATAGTGCCTCCAGATCTTCAAAGCGCGAATCACTACCGCTAACTCCAAATCACAAGCGGGTAGTTCCTCTCGTGTTTCTTCACCGTCGGATGCATATGCTATAACCCCGCCATGCCGCATCAACACACATCCCAACCCGATGCCCGACGATCACAATACACGACATAACCATCCGACCTCCGGAAGAGTAAGAACGGGGCGGCCGCCGCCTCTTTCAAGAATCGAAACCCCGCCACAAGCATCACCATCAAACTTGGCCGCCTTCGAGTCACCTAGTCAATGGTGCGTAGATAGAAGCAAACTTCCACGAACCGCCGATAATATCCTCGCAAGGCCCGTAAAATCGCGAACCTCTCGTTTGAGTAGAGGTCTAGGCCAAGTCCCGATCGCCGATCTTCGCCAGATTCACTGAATGCCATCACCCGGCTAATATGCCCAAGAAACGCCATCAAGTCAACCAAAACTCACATTTGGAAAACTTGGCGCATAATCGCTGGTCTCGAGAATCACAAGACAGCCTCAAACGCCCGCATGCTCCCGCCTGAGCGAATAAACCAAGATATCATCAATGAACACTATCACAAACGCTCCCAAAAATGGTTTGAACACTTGGCTCATCAAATCCATGAATACCACGAGCATTGGTCAACCCAAAAGACATGACCAACTCATAATGCCCGCACGTCCCGAATGCGCAGCCTGTGGACATCCACCTCTCTCGACTCGCACTCGATGATAGCCCGATCGCAGATCAATCTTGAGAAACATCTCGCACTCGCAATCGTCGAACAAATCATCAATCTCGGGAAGCGGTATTCGTTTTATGGTCACCTTGTTCACCGTCAGATCAACACACATGCGCAGCGCCCCGCCCTTCTTCTTTTTAACAATACCGCGCTCCTGTGGAGAAACACTAGGCCCGATGAAGCCCTTCTCCAAAGAAATCCTCACCGTCCTTCAACTCTCTCAACTCGCAGTGCCATTCAGATGGCGAATGGAAATAGGCCGAGTATCCGCAACACATCTATACAAACTCGATCTCCTCTCGTGAGGGATACCCGAGGTCATATGGAAACACGCCCGAAACTCACGACCATCGAATCGATCAAAAATCTGCACCGCAGCCTTCAAGATCAAACACCCGAACGAGATGGTAGATATACCCTTCTCGCACTATCTTTCCTAGCCTTGAGGTAGGAAATAAACCTACCCTGGGCGATACCGCGCCCTCCCACTCAACAACCGGCCTTCCGAACCGAACTGCATTTACTCTCTCATAGCTTACATTGGCGTAGTGAAGCCAGCCAATCCATCCCCATAATCACGCCGGTCAATCATCTCCAACTCTATCAAGTCGCCAGTGGTCCGACGATCAGAATGGTCACAGACAAGCTCTATATACCCGCCGAGCTACCACCGAATCACCCATCGCGTAGCTACCTCGAAAGGATCTATGGACTCGTGCTCTATCCCTATCCTACTAGCAACAAGGGAGATATATAGGACAGAGTAGAACCCGATCTATCAAGGCATAAACATCAAACCTAAACCGAGCAAGGTACCGTGACGACATCAGCGAGGCCTCCCGATCCCGCTTACCGGACAAAGCATAAATGCGTTCGAGGACCGCTAGAATCGACCCGCGCCACGACTTCGCCGCACCGCCGGCCCACGAGTACCTTGCCTCCGTGGCAGTAATCGCTGGGATGGAAGACCGCGAAAGAACTCAGGTCGACTTACCATCAAGATCGCCTTGGTCTGACAAGCCGTGATAGTGACTCCGCCGCCACAACTAAAACAAACTCCCGCATCACAACTCCCGGCGGATCTACCGTGACGGCCACACCGGCGGGTGGTCCTGACGCCGCATTCTCGCCGCCTCGACGCTCAAGTCCCGCCCCGTCCGCCGAATATCTCGGGCCGGCCGAGGACGCGCAGAGTGCTCGGGCTGGCCGTGGTGCACCTAGATCGCCGGCCAGGCCGCCACCACGATAGCCACCAAAAGACTTCGCTGCCCCGTCTTCTTCTCGCTGCCGTCACAACCCGCTGCCTCTATGCTCCTCACATCCAAGAGCATGAGCTCGCATACGGTAATGTCCATACCCGGCTGAGAGAAACACCGCACATGACTCGCCATATAGTCGCTTCAGCCCGGCGACATACGGTGCACCCTATCCTCCATATTCGCTACTAATGCTGGACATATCGAGCCAATGAATCAAACTCGACATTGTACTCCCGACAAGGCCCTCTCTCGCCGCAGAAAAATCTATCACCCGCGCCTCCTCATCCGCGAGGCAAGCCGAGCGAGGAAAGCCTCCGAGAACTCATCCTAAGTAGCTGGGACGCGTTTCTCCCGATAACTCTCATGAATCAAACCAATCGATCGCAGATCACGCACCGACGCGAACCGGGTCACAGACTCTCTCGAGGCATCGATCACCTCACGATCCTTCAAGCCGACGACGAACTCCTCGCGATCATCCTCCCGCCGACCCGAAAACTCGCGGGCTACAACTCAAGAAATCTCGTAGCCTCAAACTATTCGCCTCGTGTACCACGGCGCGACGGCTGAGCTGAACTGAATCGCCGTGATCCAACTTCTCTCGATCGGGCCACAACTTTAGCTAATAGTCGGGCCATCTCTCAGACTCCTAACCTCCGCCCCAGCCGCGGGACGAGGCGCTGGTACTGGTCTCGGCTGGGCCGGGCGGCGCTGTAACTCGCCGCCTCGTATAGACCGGGCCTCGAGCCTCGTGACTGGTGTCTCGCTAGCGCCTCCTACCGCTTTGCCCTTCGGCCCGGTTGCCTTACGCGAGGCATAATCACAGAAAGGAATACGTTAGAGGGTCCAACCTATAACACCTCTAAAGCACGATCTCGTAATGAGAAGAATGGAAACCAATTTAAATATCCTATAGCCTCCTCGACATTGGTGTGCACAACACACCGATAATCAAGACTTACTAGATACGTGTCAGAGACACTTTCCGAGGATTAATCGCTTCGATACCACTTTTGTCACGCACTGCTCAGGTTCGTGATCGTGCCTTACCGGCACCCAAGTAGTCATACATCGTAGTAATCGGAAATATAAAGCAAGACATGAAACAGCTTTATAAAATAAGACACGCTTTACGTGAGAAAACATCGCTTTCTAAGCATATATATATAAACATGGTTTAGCGCTATATCCGACATCGCATAAACATGACTACTGCACTTAAGGAAATATATAACTATGGCGACAGGCCCCGCCATACCTCGATCAGACAAAACTATCTACATCCGTGAGATCATACCCAAAAGTATAGCCTCCGAAAAGACGGAGCTCCCACACCAACGTAGAGATCCTAAGAATGTGGATCTAGCACTGCTTGCCCTTACCATGCAGATGAACGCAGCCCTCGGGCGAGGTCAAGATAACAGTACTAAGTATATGAAATCAGAAATACTTAAATGAAACATATCATTTTAAAACAGCTTTGCAAGTATGTATGAAACAACCATGAAACCGCATATAAGGCACATCACAAACAAGAGCAAAGAATAGGTAAACTGAATGTGTCTTTTCTAGGCCGCAATGATCAAGCAGGCCACCGCCTGTAGTATCACCACGCAAGCCTAACTCGACTCAGAGTCCGCATAGGCCAATCACATAGGCCCGCATAGGTATATAACCCCGCATCGAGGGTAGCTACTCCTCGACATCGCCCCGACTCGCTGTCCGCATGGCCACATGCATCGCATGAGGTATAACCCCGCACACTAACTCGAACTCGTAGTTCGCATAGGTCTCTTGGACCCGCATGAGGTATTCTCGAATCATGGTCCTGCATCACCGAAGTCTACCCCGCACGGAGGCGCTTAACCCCTGCATTATGTCAAGAGCGAGCGATGTTACACTAACCTAACAAATTATCGTTAAACAACATAAGCACAACAAGAATACTTTTTACACAAACGCTATAAGACACTAACACACATAGCATCATATCATGTCTATTTATCAAACCATCTTATTATTCTTTCACAATTCAACATAAGTCCGTTATAAACACATAGGCAAACTGCTTCTTTTATCATTCAAGTGGTTATACTTAACTTCCCATAAAGCTAGTATAACTCTTAAGCTTCGCTTTAAAACCAATTAGTTCTCTTCTAAAAATGATTCAAGATTCTTTTGAAATGCTTTCAGATCTTTATTATTCAAAGCTTAAGCCGTGAGGCATCGCTGCAGTTGTTATTCAAAGCTTAAGCCAGGCATCACCGTAAGTGTTATTCAGCTTAAGTCAAAGACATTGCCGTAGTTATATTTTAGTTAACACATGTACGCCTACCGCACTATATATATTGTAAAATATCATGCTTTAGAAGAATCACATACCTTCTCAATAAAAACCACCGCCAAGTCAATATGTCGCGCAGAGAGTCACCATAATAGTCACAAATATCTATCAAAGACTACTCAAGGTCATTCTAAACAGAGGGTTCACAATTCTATGGAAAGTTGGGCAGCACTTCCCTACCCGTGAGCTATATAAGTTCATCAGAAAACAAATTCTATGTAAGTACGCTTTGATTATTCTTCTTTAAACCCTTCTACCGTGGTAACAATTCAATTCTATTCTGTGATATTCTTCTAAGTATTTAATACTTATTTTAATACTACTACAAGAAGTATTCTCTAATTCAAAAGAGGGTTAGGATTAGTTACCCTGTAAGCCCAATAATATCCTAGAAAAGTCACCGAGCAAGGTTTTGCTCCTAAGTTGTATGCTCCAAGGAAACCCTGAAGTTCTTCACAACTTCTACTAAGTACTAAGGTATTTGGGCTAGGTATTTTGGGCATTATAACAATACAAGAAGGCAACTTTTCTACCAAGGAGGGGGTAGGTTTTGGCTAGCAGGGCCTCGCCAAACTTCTAGGCTGTATGGGGTATTCGCCAATGGCCTTCACAAGGGAGTGGAGGTGCTGGACTAAAAGGCTACAAAGGGAGAGTGAGAGGATTTTCAAGACTTGAAAGCTTTGTGGATGAAGAACTCTTCATATTAAGGGGGTATTTATAGGTCAAGAAGTGGCCAACCAATGGCCAAGATTAAGACAAGTGCAAGGCAAGTGTAGCGAGGATTAACTATACACAAATATCCTACCAACTCTCGACTTGTGCACAAGGCACAAAAACGTGTCATTGTTAGGGTCCATTTCGGCCCAAATGGACGATTTGAAGTCCACCAATCGAGGGTGCCAAGTGTCGCCTCCCGCTGGTCCAAAATGTTTCGCCTCTAAAAATCCGCAAAATTAGAAATGGCATAACTTAATTTACCCTACGAAAGTTGTGGAAACGTCGCTTGGCTGAAACTATTCGCTTTGTGAGTTGTCCCCAAAATCGCCCAAGCCTAAACTTTAAGGCTAAACTTTTGTACATATTCCTTACGCATACTCCGAAATACGGTATAACACTCGTCCGAATTATTTTTCTGTCCGATCACAAGACCGAACTTGTAATTCCCATAACTTTCTACTCGATGTCCTATCGACGAACTTTGGTTGCGCTGGGAACTAGACTCAACGACTTACGATTTCAGGACTTTGAAACACCTAGGAACTCATAATGCAACTGGACATAACTCTCTCAAAGTTGACTAAAACCCGTCCAAACAATCCACAACCTATCCTTCTAGAATTTACGCCTAACCCTTTCGTGACGCTCATACGTATGGCCGTAACTACGGTATAACATTCTCCCCTTAGAAACATTCGTCCCTAATGTTCCTTCTAGTCTTACCCAAATCACAATCTCGACATAGACCCCCTTAACTATTTCTCTTGCAGATAAAGACCCTCCACATAGCCACAACATTACTTAAGCATAATTGCTAAATTAAAACTAACAATCAGGAAAATGGGTTACCCGAGGTGTAGGGAATAAGGAGGATACTTCTTCCTCATGTCCTCCTCTCGCTTCCCACGCCATCTCTTCCATGTTCTCGCTCCGCCATAAGACCTTGACTAAGCCACATCCTTTGTCCAAGTCGCCTAACTCGACGATCGAGTATCACTACGGACTCTCCTCATACGATAACCCTCCACACCGACATCACAAATCGGGTGCACTCTGGATGGATCTCCAATACATTTCCGCAATATAGACACATGGAAAATCGATGTATCGCTTCCGCATCGGACGGCAGATCCAACTCATAGTGCAACCTTGCCTACCCTACTTGACACTGATAAGGCCCAATGTACCTTGGGCTAAGTTTCCTTCTTTCCAAATCTCATCACGCCTTCATGGTGATACCTTCAGAAGACCCAATCATCTACCTCAAACTCCAAGGTCGACGCCGATGATCTCGATAAGACTTCGCCGACTCGAGCCGACAATAATCGCTTCCCCGGATAAGCTTCACCTTATCCATCGCTCACAATCAAGTCCGCCCGACCAACCAACTTCTCCCATCTCAAACCAACCTATCGCGACCTGCACTTCCTCCCGTATAAGGCCTTATAAGGTGCCATCTGGATACTAGAATGGTAGCTGTTGTTATAAGTAAACTCCACAAGAGGTAAATTGTTATACCCCGTAGTTGCAGGGTATGTATGTGAGGACGTACGTACGAGAGTACGGCAGAAATTTTGAAAAGAAAGAAAGATGTGAGTTTTCACTAAAAGTTTCCTGCTATTTGTGAAGAAAAAGGTTCGTTAACGGGAATTGATTCCAGATTTGGTATTTGGACTTCATAGATTATATTAGAATTTTGAGATTTTATTTTCTGAATGGTCACTGGGCCCACTTGAGAAATTTACTGGCTTCAGGCCCACTTTGTTTTCTAGATTTTGGCCATTGTGGATATTATCTAAGACGCTTTTTGAGGGCCAATAGAGGGTGACACGTGTCACCCCGCCAGTGGCTTCGCCGAATGACATTTGTGCACAACACCCTGCTAGAGTCGCCGACTAAACGCTTTACATAACTTCGGGCGGAAAATTTCGCTATGTCGCTTTGTATTTTTGCGGATTTTTCCGAGAGACGAAACATTCGACCAACGGAGGGTGATACGGTCACCCTCACAACGGAAGATGCGCGCACTTGGCCGAATCGAGGCAAGTCAGGTAGATATTCGTAGATATTTGCAGGGTTTTAAGGAGTAGGTCTAGGTGCACTTGGCTTGATCTTCGCCTTACACTTGCCTTACACATGGCTTGATCTTCGCCATCGTTGGCTTTTGGTTTTGCTATAAATACCCCCTTATGTTGATGAACTCTTCATCCACAAACGAAACCTTCCAAGCCTAAAATCCTCCTCCTCTAGTGTCGAAGTTCGCCCAACTCATCCCCTCTGAGAGTCTCGGCCGAGGCCTCCTCCCTCCCCTTTGTGCCTTCGCCGCGGTACCTCCCCTAGCCTAGTTGTTTTCAGATAATACCCTTTGTCAGGTATAGAAATACTCCCTAGTATTGCTATAATGCCCAAAATACCTTAGCCTCAGACCTTGTAGTATTCCAAAGATACCTCTTTACGTAGAGTCCTGGAATACTACCTTTGTCCTTTTTAGTATCAAACCGAAACCCTAAGGAAATCTTCATAGCTTGGTCAAGATTTGAGCAGGTTGGTTAGAACTTCTAAGGGTTGCTGGAGTGGTTTGGAGCGCACTGAGCCGAGCTAAACCTTGCTCAGATCGACATTATAACTTGATAATTTTGGGCTTATCGAGGTAATTATCTTGTTCTCCATTGTAATTGGAAATTACATGTTTGTTAGAATATATAGTGAAGTATACTATATATGGAACTATACTTAGTATTCGCAATGTCTTTTGACTTAAGCCCAAGAATAAAGAATCGAATCAATCAGATTTACATGTGATCAGACAAAGAGACTTGTAGAATTGTACACGCCCTGTTAGACGTAAACCCCCGGTCAAGCTTCAGCTACTGATAGAGAGAGATTTACGCTGCCATGTGAGGTGTCGCGAATTTTCTATGCGAAGATGTAAACTTGTGTTTTGGGGTTAATAGACGCTTGTGACCTTTATAGTGAAAGCATCAAGAGAGTAGCGATTCTACTCGATGAGTGGAAAGGGCTAGCGCGTTGTAGTACTGGAGCATTTTGCTTATCATCGATAAATCGTCACGAGGTACGCGAACCTCTTCCTATCTTTTCTAGCATGATTGTTGTGGAACTATGTAGTACGGCAGACGCATACGTGCTAAGTGATTTGTTGGTTTAAAACATGTGGTGTTATAATAGCTTTACGGAAGTTAGTTATAACGACCTTATGTAAGTGAAAATGGTTTATCGATGTTGGTTAAGAGACTTGATCTTATAAGATAAGAGACTTAACTTATTTGTTTAAATGCTGACGTTAGTGAAACCTCATTCATGAGTAATGAGTACTGGTTTTTAAAGGATAATGTTTTACCGATTTCGAATCGTAACGTATCGGCTGCACTCACCGCAAATAAGTAATAAAGGAAAATGTATCAATAATGACGTTGTATTAAAACCAAGAGAAACCTCCATCCGCATGTGTTTAAGACGAGACAAAATGATATTACATTTTCTAGATCATGGTCATTGTAATAAGATCGTTATAAACAAGAATAAACTACTCACATATATGACATATGTTACTCAATTGTTCTAAAAAGGAATCAAGTGATTAAGTTTGGGAACTATGAAACCATTTGAAAACGGTAAGCTCGAGTAATCAAACTAGGCAACCGACTTAGGAAAAGAATGTCATACTTGATTTTGAAAAGGGGCTGGTTGGTCATTCTAATACTACTGTATCGTGACTTTATAAAAGTAATGGATCTCTTTAAAAGAACTTAACGATGTAGTACTGGGGTTAAAAACCCGACTTTGGCATAAAATGAAAGTACTTTGAAGTCAGGTGAAACTCGCTTATGCTTGTTGCTGTGAAACTTGCCATGCTTGTTGCGGAAACTTGCCTATGCTTGTGATGATAGCCTTTGTCAGGTAAGTATGGTATTTCTGGTTACCGCTGCCTCGATGAGGCCTGGCCGACTTGTCGAGAACTTACCGACGGCCGGGCAAAGGACGAGAATTCCACCGCATGTTTCATTTTGATTATCGCTCATTGCTGTGTCATACGGACATGTCTACACCGACGCAGACCGGCACGCGTTACGCGGTCGTTGATTACCCGATATATTGTTATTGTGGTTACACGGACATGTCTACACCGAGGTAGAATTCCGGCACGTGGCTACGTGCGTGGTTGATCACCCAAGATATTATCGTTGACGCCATACGGACGGTCTACACCGAGGTAGAATTCCGGCACGCGGCCGGGCATTGGTATTATTGTCGCATCATGGACATGTCTACACCGATGCACTCCGGCACGCGCCACGACGCGAACACGATTGATGCCATGGCGCGAGACCCATAGTTATATTTGAGCGACGACTGAGGGCGCGAGTCCCCGATCGATATGACCGCTTATGTCAGGAACTATAGTTTGTTATCATACATGTCTCCCGCTTTATATAGACTAGTATGATTTCATTACGATTTTTACAGCTTCACATACTGTACTTGCCAGATCGACTTCTCGGGCCGCTCACGCCGCAGTAGAGGTACATCGGCCGTGGATCCCCGCCTTAGGATCACGGCCAACAGATCAAGCTCCGCTTTCTTCGAGGCTTATCTTTTGGCATGTGTTCCCCGAGTTGTAGGTTCTGTACATTCGTGGTACGGCGGCCCCGTCCGCCATAGTCGCTGTAAATCTTGAGGTCCTGTAGTCCCGCTGCAAGTGTGGTTGTAAAAGGATTAAACTGCTCGTGTTTTACGATATACCAAGGCAACCGCTGGTTGGCCTGCTTATGTTCATATATCTTGCTTCGTGTAAAGATTTTATTTTCCGCCGTTTTCTCGATGTCAGATCACTAGGGTGCCCGGTAAGGCACCGAATCGGCCCGAACGGTCGCTACAAAAGTGGTATCGTGAGCGCTTAATCTCTGAAAGTGTCTACGCATCGCGTCTAGTAGAGTCTTGATTATCGGCGTTGTGCACCACATCTATAATCGTGAGGCCGCAGGACATTTAGGATTGGTTTCATTCTTCTCATTCCGAGATCGTGCCTGTAGTCAGTGTTAAGTCGACCCTCCGACGATCTCGCTTTACCGCTATGCCTCCGCAAGGCAACCAGAGCCCGTATGGGCAAGGCACCGAGGGTGCCGCTAGTGAGATACAGAGGAGTACGAGGCGCAGCCCGCATAAGACTCGAGGTCAGGCTTCGACGGCGGGTTTCAGGACGCCGCCAAATTTCAAAGAGAGGTTAGAGCCGCAAAGAATGGCCGAGACCGCAGCACCGAGCCTCCACCCCACACCGGGGCAGGAGACGGGTTACGCGAGATGGTTCACTTGCCGCCGTGGTCGGGCCGACATACGGATAGGCCGACGCAGCAGCCTGGGGCCCAAAGAGCACCAGCCGTTCACCCCGAGCGTATAGTTCGAGGCTACTGGACTTTCTCGAGTCAGAGCCCGCCGCAGTTTTACGGGTCGAGGCTGCAGGATGATCCGCAGGAGTTCATCCGCAGCTACACGATCACGCGTGATCAAGGCTTCAGAGACCGAGTCCGTGACCTTTGTTCGTGACGGCCGCGTGATACCGCAATGATTGGTTTGATTCACGAGCTTTCCGGGAGAGCATGCACTTCCGCAGATGGGATGAGTTTTCGGGCTTTCTCACGCACTTCTTGCCTCCGCAGATGGCGAGGGCACGCCGGCGATTTTTGATGCTTAGACAGCAGCGCGACGGCTCGGGAGTACAATGTGGAGTTCGACTCATCGCCCAGACGTCCCCCATTGTAGTTAGTATGAGGATCGAGTGCACCGATATGTTACAGGCTCGATGATTACATGTCGAGGCATGTTCAGAGTAGCTCTTCACCGCACGACATTGCCCGCACGCAGCTCACGCACCAGACGCGAGGTACGAGAGGTCGACTGAACGACCGATCGCCAGAAGAGGCCGTGACATCGTGGTCTTTACGACTTTCGAGGCGGACCGCCAAGAAGCAGACTAGTTTTGTACCCCGCCCGCATGCAGTGGTCCTCCGCCTTCGTGAGCGTCGTGGCTCCGGGTTCGTGTTTCGCGGAAGGCGTGTTGCTGACGCGTCACCCCTACCTTGTGGTCGATGTGGTAGACCGCATTTCGTGAGTGTCGGGTGCCAGTGGAGCTTGTTATTTTGGCGACAGCAGGCCATTTTGCGAGGAACCGTCTCACTAAGCGGTAGCACGGATGTTACGATCACTCACCTACCGGACGCGGTCGGTTCATCGCCTCTACATGCTACCGCAGGCGCATCTATGATTAGAGTGAGCAGAGCTTCGTGTATATCCTTAACCTCTAGAGTTTTGGTATGCTTGTTATAATGGTCTCATTATTATGTGCTATGTACGAATAGCGTGTGTTAATTGTGAGTTAGAAAACATGCTTAGTCGAGGATACGATGGGCATGGTAAGTGAACCTTAGACTATGTCACGATCGCGACCTGTGGGTAAGGTCGCTCGAAAGTTAAAGATTTATGTTTGACCCTTTATCGCAGTAGTAGTATACGGGATTTATTTGTGTGATAAGTCCGCGGTAGTGGAGACGGAATCGTAGCTTTCATGACGTGAATTAGTAAGATTGTTCCGATCGGGAACAAGAGTTTGCCGCGTCGGGTCGCCGAGGACCATTTCGCGGTCAACCCAGAACCCGCTTTGGGGTGGGGCCGCTCGTGGTCCCGCCAGTGGTAGGGTCACGAGGATGCTAGGCCCAAGTTTGTATGATCATCGATGAGTTCGTGGACGCGCTCGACCGTAAGCCGTTCGTAGAAGGCCGGAATGGCCTGGGCGAAGTTCGAGGTTAGTAAGATGACCAAGTTCGAGGTAGTGACCCGCAGATTTTCGAACTAAGTAATGACCAAGTATGGTACGCATCGAGAGTTCAAGTGTTCGAGAAGCGGCACGACGAGTAAGGAAGGAAGATAACGCAGATATTTCGCGCGCTGCGCGCGCTGATAACTCGTTAGGAACTTCATCGATATCCGCTCAGAAGGAACATTCGACGAATGTTTCTGGCGAGGGAGAATGTTATACCGTAGTTGCAGTGGTATGTATGAGGAGGACGCACGAGAGTACTACAGTAAATTTTGAAAAGAAAGAAAGACGCGAGTTTTCACTTTAAAAGTTTCCTGCTATTTGTGAAGAAAAAGGTTCGTTAACGGGAATTGATTCTGTGATTTGGTATTTGGACTTCATAGATTATATTAGAATTTTGAGATTTTATTTTCTGAATGGTCACGCTGGGCCCACTGAGAAATTTACGCTTTGGGCCCACTTTGTTTTCTAGATTTTGGCCATTGTGGATATTTTCTAAGACGCTTGAGGGCTAACAGAGGTGACACGTGTCACCCCGCCAGGTGGCTCGCCGAATGACATTTGTGCACAACACCCTGCTAGAGTCGCCGACTAAACGCTTTACATAACTTCGCGGGCGGAAAATTCCGCCATGTCGCTTTGTATTTTTGATTTTTCCGAGAGACGAAACATTCGACCAACGGAGGGTGACATACGTCACCCTCACAACGGAAGATGCGCGCACTGGCCGAACTGGCGGGCAAGTCGCAGGTAGATATTCAGGTAGATATTCGCAGGGTTTTGGGCGAGTAGGTCTGTGGTGCACTTGGATTGATTCGCCTTACACTTGCCTTACACATGGCTTGATTCGCCATTGGTTGGCTTTTGGTTTTGCTATAAATACCCCCTTATGTCGATGAACTCTTCATCCACAAACGAAACCTTCCAAGCCTAAAATCCCTCCTCCTCTAAAGGTCGTAGTCTGGCCCAACTCATCCCCTCTGAGAGTCTCGCCGAGGCCTCCTCCCTCCCCTCAGGTGCCTTGGCCGCGGGTACCCCTCCCCAGCCTAGTTGTTTTCAGATAATACCCCTTGTCAGGTATAGAAATACTCCCTAGTATTGCTATAATGCCCAAAATACCTTAGCCTTGTACCTTGTAGTATTCCAAAGATACCTTTACGTAGAGTCCGGAATACTACCTTTTGTCCTTTTTAGTCTCAAACCGAAACCCTAAGGAAATCTTCATAGTTGGTTCAAGATTTGAGCAGGTTGGTTAGAACTTCTAAGGGTTGTTTGGAGTGGCTCGAGCGCACTGAGCCGAGCTAAACCTTGCTCAGATCGACATTATAACTTGGATAATTTTGGGCTTATCGAGGTAATTATCTTGTTCCTCCATCAGAATTGGAAATTACATGCTTGTTAGAATATATAGTTGAAGTATACTATATACGGAACTATACTTAGTATTCTGCAATGTCTTTTGACTTAAGCCCAAGAATAAAGAATCGAATCGAATCAGATTTACATAGATCAGACAAAGAGACTTGTAGAATTGTACACGCCCGTTAGACGTAAATCCCTCGGTTGGCTTGTAGCCTACCGATAGAGAGGAGATTTACGCTGCCATGCGTGTGAGGTGCCGCCAATTTTCTATGCGAAGATAAACTTGTGTTTTGGGGTTAATAGACGCCAGACCTTTATAGTGAAAGTACTAAGAGTAGCGTATTCTACCTATGGAGCGGAAAGCGGCCAGCGCGTTGTAGTACTCGAGCATTTTGCTTATCATCGATAAATCGTCGCGAGGTACGCGAACCTCTTCCTATCTTTTCTAGCATGATTGTCAGGAACTATGTAGTACGGTAGACGCATACGTGCTAAGTGATTTGTTGGTTTAAAACATGTGGTGTTATAATAGCTTTACGGGAAGTTAGTTATAACGACCTTATGTAAGTGAAAATGGTTTATCGATGTTAGAAGTTAAGAGACTTGATCTTATAAGATAAGAGACTTAACTTATTTGTTTAAACGTGACGTTATGAAACCTCATTCGTGAGTAATGAGTACTTGGTTTTTAAAGGATAATGTTTTACCGATTTCGAATCGTAACGTATCGGCTGCACCATCGCAGCTAATAAAGGAAAATGTATTGAATAATGACGTTGTATTAAAACCAAGAGAAACCTCCATCCGCATGTAAGCTAAGATGAGACAAAATGATATTACATTTTCTAGATCATGGTCAGAATAAGATCGTTATAAATAAGAATAAACTACTCACATATATGACATATGTTACTCAATTGTTCTAAAAAGGAATCAAGTGATTAAGTTGGGAACTATGAAACCATTTGAAAACGGTAAGCTCGAGTAATCAAACTAGGCAAACCGGGACTTAGGAAAAGAATGTCATACTTGATTTTGAAAAGGAAGGTGGGTTGGTCATTCTAATACTACGTATCGTGACTTTATAAAAGTAATGGATCTCTTTTAAAAGAACTTAACGATGTAGTACTTTGGGGTTAAAACCCTGACTTTGGCATAAAATGAAAGTACTTTGAGTCAGGTGAAACTCGCTTATGCTTGTTGTCGGAAACTTGCCTATGCTTGTTGTTGTGAAACTTGCCTATGCTTGTGATGATAGCCTTTGTTGTGTAAGTATGGTATTTCGTGTTACCGCCTCTCGACAGAGGCCTGGCCGACTTGTCGAGAACTTACCGACGCGGCCGGGCAGTGATGGAGAATTCCACGTATGTTTCCATTTTGATTATCGCTCATTGTTGTTGGTGTCACATGGACATGTCTACACCGACGCAGACTCGCACGCGGTTACGCGGTCGGGTTGATTACCCGATATATTGTTATTGTGGTTACATGGACATGTCTACACCGAGGTAGAATTCGGGCACGTGGCTACGCGCGTGGTTGATCACCCAAAGATATTATTGTTGATGCCACACGGACGCGTTCACACCGAGGTAGAATTCGGCACGCGTGGCCACGGGCATTCGTATTATTGTTGCATCATGGACATGTCTACACCGATGCAGAATTCCGGCACGCGCCATGATGCGAACATGATTGACGCTGGGGCGTGAGACCCATAGTTATATTTGAGTGATGACTTGAGGGCGTGAGTCTTATACCAATTAATAGCCCTCTAATTCTTCGGAAAATTGGGCAGCACTTCCCCTGTTTTTACATACTTTTCCACCTTTTTCAAGGCCCGAAAACAATAACCAACATGCCACATTTAAGGCGCAACAATTCAACAACTAAAGAAGGGGATCACACGCCCAAACAGACGTGGTAAACAATCTTCCCCTTAAAACAATAACGACTAAAGAAGGGGATCACACGCCCAAACGGACGTGGTAAACAATCTTCCCCTTAACAACAACAACAACTTAAAAACCGAAATGGAACAAGTCCATAGTCCAAAGTAAAGACAGTCCAATGTAAATACAGTCCAAATTAAATACAGTCCAATGTAAATACAGTCCATTAGTTTGTGTTCTTGGCCAACTTACAATAATCACGTTTATCCAATTTTTTGGCAAGAATGCCGGAATTACTTCTTTAATCCTCCAACTTATATTCCAATCTTCATATAAGTTATAGTTACTTTGTTATTAGCTTTCAACAAGTAAGATACGTGTTTACCATTTTGATGGCTTACTTGCCAATACTTCATTTTAGCAACTTATCAAGTTCCAATTCTTTCCAAACTTCATTCCACATATCTCATACTCATTTATATACTTCCAACATATATAATATCCAACTTCACAAAGAGGATTAAGATCATTACCTTAAAAAGCCCAAAAATATCCAAGAACTTAAAGTCGCTCCTTAGCAAGTTTAGCTCCAAATCCTTACGTTCCAATCCGCTACAAGCAACCCGTAGAAGCTCCTAACTAACTTCTCTTCAAGAATCAACTCCAAAAAGTGAAGAACACTTAGGTTCCAAAAGTGACAAGTTTCGGCCAAGGTGTGATTTAGAGGCTAGGGGTGTGAAATCTTTTCTAACTCTTGGTTCACAATCTTCCTAACACCTTAGGGAAGAACACTTAAGAGTTTAAGAATTATTGGACAAGTTTAGGTCACAAATCATGGCCATGGCCGAGATCAAGGTAAAGTGAGAGGAGGGATTTTTCTCAAGTCTTGAAATAACCTAAGTGTGGAAGATTTCATCAACTAGAGGTGCATATATAGGACAACCAAGGGCTAGGATGAAAGCAAGTGGTCAGAGATTGGTGACAAGCCACGCTGGTCCCACAAGCCACTTGTCCTTGTCTTGCCACTTGTCAAAGGATTTCGGTCAACAAGCCACCTAAGGGGGGTGACACGTGTTGCCCTCCTATTCGTCCAAAATATTTCATCTTCCGGAAATATCCATAATGTGGGCCCCGCAAAACCGTAAATTTCTCTCGTGGGCCCCACGTGACCAATTCCGGAAATAAAATTCCATAATTCTCTAATATTACAAGAAGGCCGAATACCAAATCTGGGAATCAAATTCCCATTAACGAACCTTTTTCCTTCACAAAATCCGGAAACTTTTCAGTCAAAAAATCACATATTTCTTCCTTTCCAATTTTTATGTCGTATTCTCGTACGTACGTCCTCACATACATACCATGGAACTACGGGGTGTAACATTCTTCCCCCCTTAGAAACATTCGTCCCGAATGTTCCTTCTAAGTCTCCAAACATACATGCGCCGGTATAGTCTTCACTACTATACTTATGAAACCAATTATGCCACACATGGCCATAATATAACATACGCGCGAAACCCAAATCCAAGCCAACGAGGAATCACCTCTAAGATGTAAAACAACACTAACTCTCACTCCTGGTCCAAAGGATACTATCTTCGCACCTTCACTTCACAAAAATGATCACTTCCATCTCTTAACACATGTTCAATTCTTTCCTTACTCGTCGTACACTTCTCGTACACCCGAACTCTTTCTAGTACACGTACCACACTTCAGTCATCACCTCAGTTTCCAAAACCTTGGAGTCACTACCTCCAAACTTGGTCATCTTACTAGCCTCAAATTCCTTTAAGGCCATTCCCGGCCTTCACGATCCGATCCTGGTCAAACGCATCCACGAACTCGTACGATGGTTACCTAAACTTGGGCCTAGCACCCTCGTGACCCTACCACCTGGCGGGACCACCTCAAACTGACCACATCTCATTTCGGGCTGCGGGTTGACCCGCGAATGGTCCTCAACCCGACCCATTTCGTACCAAACTCTTGTTCCTGATCTGGAACAATCTCACTATTCAAGTCATGAAAGCTACCTCCCTTCATCTTACACAACCCATGGAATTATCCCATAATACATTTCACGCATACCAAGTACTTCGACAAAGACTAACCGTAACATCTTTTACTCAAGACGGCCTTACATCTAAGGTCTCAATTATTATAATTTCTAAGGTTCACAATTTACTTGTCCCCAAACTTACCTTTTTCAACTAACCATGTTTTCTAAATCACAATTTACACAATGCTATCCGTACATAGCACTCAACATGTAATCATCTTATTACGCATACTAGTTTCTAGAGGGTTAAGAATATACCAGAATTCATCGCTTCACTTTCCTTTGCCGCTCTAATCATAATCCCGCTCGCAGGCGCCTAGCTATGGAGGTGATGAACCACCACCGATCCCGGCGATGAGTCGTAATATCCGCGCCACCGGGCCTGACACTTTTGCAAAACACCCGCCGCCGCAGTAAAGCAAGTTCCCTAAATAACATGACAAGTCCCTGTATGGAACCTATCACAATGGCCACACCGAGGTGGGGGTGGTCTCATCTGACTAACATCCTCGCTTCCACCGAAACTCAAACTCGAGCCATTACCGCCTCCCGAATACTCGACGCCCCAAGACGCGAGACCACTCAGATCGGGCGAGGCGCATAACTAGCTCGCCGGCGGTCCGCCCGAAAGTTACCAGCGACCCCGCTTGGCGCCTTATGCTGATCTCGTCCCTACGCCGGCCTCTACGCTTTCACCACAAGCGATAATCTCGACGCGCAACGCCCACGCCCACCAAGAGCTACCTCGCATAACCCTCGCTAGATAATCGCCAAGTCTGTGACATATCGCGCACTCTATCCTCCATGTTCATGTTACACCCCGTAGTTCCGTGGTATGTATTTGAGGACGCTCAGACGAGAATACGACAAGAAATTGGAAAGGAAGAAAGACGTGATTTTTCGACTAAAAGTTTCCTGATTTTGTAAGGAAAAGGTTCGTTAATGAGAATTGATTCCTGATTCAGATTCGGACTTTTTGGGAATATTTGAGAATTATGGAATTTTATTTCCAGAACTGGTCACGTGGGCCCACGGAAAATTTACTTTTGTGGGCCCACTTTATTTTCGGATTTTTGGCATTACGATATTTTCTAAGATGAAATATTTTGACGAGCAGGGGAGACACGTGTCACCCCACGTGGTCGAATTGTCATGGGACACTTGTCCTCGATCTGGCCAGCGAGAAGTGGCTAGCCACTTGTCCAAATTTTGTGGTGGACATGTGGTTGGTAGAATCTACACCCACATGTCCCCAATCTACACCACACACTTGCCTAGATCTTGGCCATTGATTTCCCTATAAATACCCCTTGTGTGCAAGACTTATTCTTCATCCACTTAATAGTTTCCAAGGCAAAAATTCTCCCTCCCTCTTTGTGAGTTCTCGTCCAACACACCCCCCCCCCCTATAAATACCCCTTGTGTGCAAGACTTATTCTTCATCCACTTAAGAGTTTCCAAGGCAAAAATTCTTCAAGTGTTGTTATAATCCCATTTACCTTAGCCAAAAAAAATCCCTTGTAGTATTTCAAGTTATCTTTATACTAAGAGCCCGGAAAAATACTACTTTATTCCAATAGTCGCAAAATGAAGCCCTAGAAAAATCTTCATAGCTTAGATGAAGTGTTAAGGAGAAGTTGTTTAGAAACTTCTAAGGGTTGCTTGGAGCGGGTTGGAACGTAAGGAATCGAGCTAAACGCTGCTTGTGATCGACTTATATCTTCGATAGTTTTGGGCTTATCGAGGTAATGATCTTTATCCCCTATCAGAATTGAAAATTACATGTCAGAGTAATGTATAGTCGAGTATACTATATATAGAATGAATATTGATAAGAATTGAATTGTATTTACATCGACCGCATTTACGAGACTTGTAGTATTATCGTGGAGTAGAATTGTACACGCCCCGTTAGATGCAGAACCCCCGAGTTGTTGGTCGGGTAGCGCCTTGTTGTATGAGGATATTTATGTGGTTACTGGGGGAGGCGCCAATTTTCCGTAGAATAATGACCTTGTGCTTGGAATCGTGCTACCAAGAGATCGGAAGTTGATAGACGCTTTGTATGCTTAGGCGGAAGTACTACGCAGAGCTTATTCTACTTGGCGGTGGACAAGCGCAGCAAGGTTAGAGTACTTTGGAGCGCTTGCTAATTGTCGATAATCGTCATGAGGTATGTGAACCCCTTCCTATCCTTTCTAGCACGATAGTTGTGAAATATATATAAGGCGGTAGACGCAAGTGTGTTAAAGGAATTTGATTTTCCTTTTGTGTCCTTGACTTGATTCCAAAGTTAAGTGACTTGTTATGAGATATTAAGGACTTAAATTATGTTAAAAGTTGTAAACCTCACCATGAGTAATGGGTGTGTGGTCTTTTAAAGAATAAAGTTATCTTGATTTCAAAATGAGAATAGTTGTCTGGTTGGTTTAAAACATAAAGTGTTATAATAGCTTTACGGGTAGTTATTTATAACGACTTTATGAAAACAAAAGAATGGTTTTATCATTGATTTAAAATGATAACTTGACATTTTAAAAGTCGAGGTTGGTTTCCTTAAAAGATATGATTTAAAGATTAAGAGACTGATTTTTGAAAGTAAAGAGACTTGACTTATAAACAACTTGATTTCGGGAAAGGAGAAGTAACTTGATTTATGGTATAGGTTACTTGTTTTTAAAAGAGTAAGACACTTGGTTTAAAAAGTATATTGCTACTTGACTTTAAAAAGGAAACAGTGTCTTTTTTTTAAAAAGAAGGTATGGAAATTATTTTGGTGTACTTAAAAGATAGTTACTCTATTTTGATACTACGTATCGTGACTTTTGTGCGAGTAACTTGACTATGTTGGCTTGTGATACTTTCTTGTTGGTTTGATAAGTAAACATGTTATGACGCCACGGTGTTAGTGTTCGTGACGCTTGGTAAGGGGTTTTCTTGCGTTTATGTTGTTTAACGATAAGCCCGCCAGATCGCTATTATATCACATACCCCGACTTGTTATGATGCCGAGGACTTGCCACCCTCGGCGCGAGGAATACCTCACGCGGGTCCTCGTGACCTACGCGAGTCGCGGAGTTCCGTGATTGATCACTCCGTGTGTTACGCCGACGCGAGGATACTCACGCCGCCCATGTGACTACGCGACTTCGGTCCAGATGATGACGCCGCGTGTCACGACCAAATCGCCCGTGATCGTGCCTTACCCCGCACCCTAGTGACACAACATCGAGTAATCAGCGAACATAAAACATATACATGAAACAAGTGAAGTACAAAACAAGAATCGGAGGGAAAACCGCCTTTCGCATATATAAATAATAACTTTACAATCGAATAGCTTTAATCTTTTTACAAACCCCGCCACAACAAGATTACATGCACTTTCTACGAATGATATGATAACTACGGCGACAGTGGCCCCGCCAAACCCCTGAATGTAAACACTTACTACGACATGGGATCGTACCATCGATAAGCCTCCGAGAAACGGAGCTTCCTAACGCTGAAATCGTGACTCGAGAGCTAGATCAACGATCGTGTACTCAACTCGCGCAGATGAACGCAGCCTCGGCGAGGTCCGCATAACAGTACCGGTATGTGAAACTGAAAATACGCATCAGAAATGAAATCATAGCCATATAAAGCAGAGGTACGTATGATAACCAAACTAAAGTTTACAACAAAGCAGTCATGTCAAGTCTGTGACTCACGCACTCAAGTCATCACTCAAGTATAACAACGGGTCTCGTGCCCACAACATCAATCATGCCCGTGATACCTTCCTCACCGCCGTAGTCTATGATATAAAAGCACCAAGGAACACACTCAACACCGTGTCCCACTGTGTCATAATAAAACTGACGGTAAGTACGAAGGCATAGCCGACTACTAAAAACCCACGCATCAACAAGGTCGCGAATCAGATTATAAGATCTGCTTAGACCGCCACATGATCAAAGCCGCCACTTGCCCGCAGATCAATGTACGCTGCTTAACCTCGAACTCCCGCAGCCCCGATAGGCCAATCTCATCGCCCGCATGAGGCATTCCCGCGACGAGGGTAGCTACTCTAAGATCGCCCCGACTTCGCAGCCGCACGCCACAAGGACCGCATGCCCATAAAGGACGACACTAACCTCGAACTCTCAGAGTTCCGCATAGCCCCCGACTGCATGAGGTATTCTCGAATCATAGGTCCATCGACCCGCCGAAGTCTACCCCAGACGGAGGGCGCTTAACCCCTAATCATCTCAAGAGATTAATGCCACAATACTATCATAACGACCGATAGTTAATAAGCACAATCAAGGGAAACCCTTTACACAAACATCACAAGATACTAACACCCGTAGATCCTAACATGTTTACTTATCAAAGCAATCGTGAAAGTATTACAAGGCTATCACAAACCAATACAATCAAGTTGTTCACACAAGGTACTTTCTACTATACGATCAACAAGATCGGTTTTTATTCCCAAAGTACTTCATACATTAACTTTAAAAGATACGCTACCTTCACAAAGGTCACACAATACCGTAGTATATGAAAATAGAGTGATTATCTTTTTAAAGTAAATCAATTACTTCTTTTGTAAAATCAAGTAGCAACATTCTTTTCCAATGTTCAAGTTTGCCTAATTTCCAATGTTCAAGTTTCTCATTTTTTTGAAAGGTTTCAGAGTTCATAGTCTTATTCATTTGAGAATATAATTCTCCTTTAAACAACTGAGAAACCTAAGCCTTATATGAGTAGGATATTCTTGTTTATTACAATATTATTACAAAGCCCATGATCTAGAAATATCATTTTGTCTCATCTTAGCTTCTATGCAGATGGAAGTTTCATCGGTTTTAATAATACTTAATTATTCAAAACATTTCTTTTATTAACGCCGCAGTTGGTTTGTCGTTACACATTCTGATTTCAAATCAAGAAACATTCTTAAGCCGTTATACCTAACTTCCCATAAAGCTAGTATAACTCTTAAGTTTTCAAAACCAAATATTACTTCTTCTTTCAAAATGATTCAAAAATCCTTCAAATACTTCAAGTTCTTTATTAACACATAACAAGCCGCTTATAGTTCAAATCGCTTACCTTTTAAAACCACATGTATTTTCTTACCAACATAAAGTCGTTATAACCAACTTCCCATAAAGCCGTTATAACACTTTATGTTTTACACCAATCAAATACACGTTTCAGACGTGACGCTCACCGCATTACATATTTCACACATATCATGCTAGAAGAGATAGGAAGAGGTTCACATACCTCGACGAGTATCGACTAATAGCAAAACGCCCAAGTACATCCAACCGCTTACTCCTTGCCGCAGATCGCGCCACACGTAGTACTTCAACCTATAAGGCCACAAGGCGCTTTATTAACATTTAGATCTCATCGTAGAATATTCTACCAAAAATTCTAAGACCTCCCCCGCAACAACAGAAATCTCCTCCTCCATCGAGGCCGGCTACCAAGCCAACCAAGAGACATCTAACCCTAACGTACAATTCTACTCCACTGCACTACTTCACAAGTCTATCAGAATACAGCCCCAAGTAATTACAACAAGAATCTTCTTTAATTTCAGCTTAAGTCGCAAGACATCACTGTAAGTATTATTCAGCTTAAGTCAAAAGACATTGCCGATAACTACGCTCAGTTCTATATATAGTATACTTCAACTATATATTCTAACAACATGTAATTTCCAATTACAATAGAGGACAAGATTTTTACCGATAAGCCCATAATTATCCTAGCTTAAAGTCGATCATGGGCAATCGCTTAGCTCCAACTCGAGCGCCCAACCCGCTCTAAACCACCCTTAGAAGTTCTAACCAACTTCTACACAATACTCCAAATCTGACTACGGAGATTTTCCTGTGGTTTCGGTTTGGTGACCGACTGTAAGTATAATAGTATTTCGGCTTTTCAGATAGTATAACCTTAGAATACAACAAGGTATAAGGCTAAGGTAATTGGGCATTATAACAATACTTTGAGAGTATTTCTACCAAGAGTGGGTATTATATGAAAACAAACTAGCAGTGTGGTACCACTACCACACCACAAAGGAGTGTGGCTACCTCGCCTACCCCACTGTGGGGAACTCGCCAAGCTGGCCTCACGAAACGGGAGGGGAAGGCTCTCAAGACTTAGGCATTTTGACGTAAGGTCTTCAACCTTAGAGTGGTATTTATAAGACAAGCCAAGGCCAACCAATGGCCAAGATCTAGCCAAGTTGCCTAGCAGCAGTGTGGCCAAGATCTTGCCAAGGCCCCTTAACCAACTAACACACAAATATCCTACCAACTAAAGCCATTCCATCGTTACAACCGAGCCTCACGCCCGCCAACGGGAGGTGCCAAGCGCCTCATGGCCCAACACGCTTCGCCTCTAAAAATCCGCAAAATTAAAAATGACATAGCCGAAATTCCCACGAAAGTCGTGGAAAACGCTTCGCCGAAAAACGACTTAAACGTGTCAGGTACAAAAATTTTCGGCCAAGCCAATATTAAAAGTTTCAAATTTTCTACGTACGTGCTTACGTACATACTTTGGAAATACGGGGTATAACACGCGGGTTAGCTACCCCCGATGCGAGGAATACCTCATGCGGACCTAGGTGGTCTATGCGGACTGCGGGAGTTCCAGGATTAGGCTCGCATAATGATACTATGTGTCACGACCCGACCCCGGGCCGCGACTGGTGCCCTACCTGGGCACCCTTATATTCATACAACATAATAAACTGCAGAAGAGAAATAACACTTTTTTTTAAAACTAAGGCCAAGCCGATAAGGCTGCCATAACATAAAAATTACCCGAAAGGGTATACACTGTTTAACAATGTAAAAACAACTCTAGCTAGTCCAAATTACGTATGAATACAAACCTCTAAGATTTGGACTATCGCTGACGACGACAAAGCCCCGCTGCACTTCGAATATACATAACCATGACGACAAGCTCCAACATCGAGCCATCTCAAAATGCCAACCAGATCCTAAGCTCGCGATCCACAATCGTACTTAAACTCGCGACATGAACGCACTTCGCGGAGTCGCATAACATGTACCAATATGGAACTAAAATAAGGTACAGAATAAATCATAATCAGATAAAAGAATGACAGGGGCAAGTATAAAGAAAGGGTAAATACCAGATCCTACCGTGTCATTTCCATCTCGTGAACTTAATCGTACCTTATTATCTTTTCCCATTTTTCCATAAGATTATAGTCAAATTCTTACGTACATACTTAAGAAAACTCATCAAGTTCATAAACATATAACTTACGTATCTTGCATAACCTAATCTGTCCTTTTATGGAGGAACGCCTTGTCACGACCCGATTCCGGGCCCGTGACTGGTGCCTTACCCCGGGCACCCTAGTGATACAACATCAGAGTAATCAGCGGAACATAAAACGATACAAGACATATTATGAAATATGAAACAATAATCTGAGAAAAACTTGCCTTTCTAATATATATAAATGACAACTTTTACAAACCCCGCCACAACAAGATTTACTGCACTTACGAATGATATGATAAACCACGGCGGACAGGCCCCGCCAAACCCCTCAATGTAAACACTTACTACGACAGGACTATACCACCGATAAGCCTCCGAGAAACGGAGCTTCCTAACGCTAAATCGGACCGAGAGCTAGGATCAACGATCGCGTGTACCTCAACTCGCAGATGAACGCAGCTTCGGGCGAGGTCAAGACAACAAAAATGTACGTGAAACTAAAAATATCAGAAATGAAATCATAATAGTCTATAAAGCAGAGACATGTATGATAAGCAAACTACGCTCACAACAAATAAGCAAATATGTCAAGTCGTGACTCACGCCTCAAAGTTATCACAATAAAACCGCACGGCAAGTACGGCGCATAGCCGACTACTAAGACCCACGCATCAAAAATACCACAAATCAGATCCCGAGGTCTTTCTAGACCGCACCACATGATCGGCCGCCACTCGCCCGCAATATCAACGCCAGCGCTTATCCTCGAACTCTCGCAGCCCGCATAGGTCACACACGACCCGCATGAGGTATTCCTCGAATCACGGTCCTGCATCACCGAGGTATACCCCGCATCGGCGCGCAGCTAACCTCGTATCCGCCTAGGCTCCCGCAACCCGCATAGTCTCAAAAGACCGCATAGTCTCAACAGCATCGCATAGGAAATCCCCGCATCAGCAAACACCCTAATGATCAACTCGAGCTACCGTGACTGCATAGTCACGAGGACCGATAGCCGTAAAGACCGTGATCAAGGGTGGCAAGCCCTGTGATAATAAGTCAGCCGGGTATGTGATACAATAATAGTACAACGCTTAACGCTTAACAACGTAAGCACAACAAGAATGACCCCTTACATCACGATCACACAAGATACTAACACACGTAGCCTCCTAACATTTTCACTTATCACATCAACAAGAAAGTATTTACAAGCGCTATCTCAAACCAAGAAAATCAAGTTATTCACACAAGGTACTTTAAGCTAACAAGTTCGTATCTACCCCTAAAGTACTTCATACATTAAATCTTTTAAAAGATCCGTTGCTTTCTACATAAGTCACACAATACCCGTAGTATAAAATAGAGGATCGTTTTTTTAAATGAACTAAAACACTTACCTTTGTAAAATCAAGTAACAACATTATTTTCCAAACGCCCAAGTTTGCCTAATTTCAAATGTTCACGCTTCTTATTTTAGAAAGGTTTCAGAGTTCATAGTCTTATTCATTTAAGAATATAATTTCTTTTAAACAACTGAGAAACATAAGTCTTATATGCGAGTAAGATATTCTTGTTTATAACAATCTTATTACAAAGAAATTGATCTAGGAAATATCATTTTGTCTCATCTTAGCTTCTATGCAGATGGAAGTTTCACTGGTTTTAATAATACTTAATTAGTCAAAACATTTTTATTAACGCCGCAGTTGGTTTGTCGATACACATTCTGATTTCCAAATCAAGAAACATTCTTAAGCCGTTATACCTAACTTCCCATAAAGCTAGTATAACTCTTAAGTTTTTCAAAACCAAGTATTACTTCTTCTTTCAAAATGATTCAAAATCTTTGAAATACTTCAAGTTCTTTATTAACACATAACAAGCCGCTTATAGTTCAAATCGCTTACCTTTTAAAGACCACAAGTATTTTCTTACCAACATAAAGTCGTTATAACCAACTTCCCATAAAGCCGCTATAACACTTTATGTTTTAAATCAATCAAATACGCTTAGCACACGTGACGCTCACCGCATTACATAGTTCACACATATCATGCTAGAAGAGATAGGAAGAGGTTCACATACCTCGCGACGAGTATCGACTAATAGCAAAACGCCCAAGTACTTCAAACCGCTTGGCCACTCCTTAGCCAAGAGATCGCGCCATACGTAGTACTTCAACCTATAAGGCCACAAGCGCGCTTATTAACATTTAGATCCCTTCAGAGAACATTCTACGTAAAATTCGCAAAGACTCTCCCCGCAACAAACAGAAATCTCCTCCTTTATCGAGGCCGCCACCAAGCCAACCAGTGGTATACAACCAACCCGAACTGTACAATTCTACTCCACGTAAAAGCTATACAAGTCTCAGAATACACCCCATGTAAATACAACAAGATTTCTTCTTCAAAAGGTTTCTTATTAATCGTGCTTAAGTCAAAAGACATCACGATAACAACGCTCAAGACTATATATAGTATACTTCAACTATATAATCAAACAACATGTAATTTCCAATTACAATAGGGGGACAAGATAATTACCTCGATAAGCCCATAATTATCCGAGTTTAAATGTCGATCCTGAGCAAGGTTTAGCTCCTACTCATGCTCCAACTCCGCCCAAACAACCCTTAGAAGTTCTAACCAACTTCTACTTAATACTCCAACTAATCATGGAGATTTTCCTGTGGTTTCGCTTTGTGACGACGGAAGTATAATAGTATTTCCTGGTTTCTAGTATAAGATAACCTTAGAATACTACAAGGTATACTAAGGTAATTTGGGCATTATAACAATACTTTGAGAGTATTTCTACCAAGAGTGGTATTATACGAAACAACTAGCAGTGGGTACATTTACTAGCACCCTGGAGTGGGAAGGGCTCTCGCCAAGGGCCTTTCAAAGGGGGAGAGGGCTCTGGACGAGAGTCAACAAGAGGGGAGAGGAGGGATTTTAACACTTAGGAAATATTTGGAATGGATGAAGAAGTCATCCCAAGGGGTATTTATAGTATAAGCCAAGGCCAACCAATGGCCAAGATCATGCCAAGTGCAAGGCAAGTGTAGGGCCAAGATCTTGCCAAGTGCCCCTTAACCAACTACACACAAAATATCCTACCAACTACTTGACAAAATAGTCACCATTTCGTCCACTCATCACACTAATGAGAGGTGCCAAGCGCCTCTTGTTGGTCCAAAATATTTCGCCTCTGAAAAATCCGCAAAAATAAAATGACATAGCCGAATTTTCCCTACGAAAGTCGTGGAAAACGCTTTCGAAAAACGACTTAATCCAAGTGTCAGGAATAAATAAATTTCGCCGCCTAATTCTCAAGTTCAAATTTTCTACGCACGCCCCACGCATATACTGAAATACGGTATAACACGCCTATACCGTCACCTCTGCCGACGCCGATAAAATCACATAAGTCCGCCCATAAAGGTATAACGCATAAAAATACGAGGCTCATGATCAAAACAGGTCCTCGCCCGCAGATCGATAAGCAATCCTACTCGGACTATTTCACCCGCATAGTCCCGCGACCCGCATGCAGGTATTCCTCGCATAGTCGCACTACCGCACGGGACTATTTCACCCGCATAAGCCCATAAGGACTCGCATGAGGTATTCCTCGTGATCACGGGTAGCAAATCCACCTAACACGTGGTATAACGCCTCGGTTTACCCTCATTTATACTCTTACCCTCAAGCATGGTATAACGCCTCGGTTTACCCTCATTTATACTCTTACCCCGAGAAGTGGTATAACGCCTGGGGTTTACCCTCATTTATACTCTTACCCTAACTCAACCTACCATCATACATAACATAAGCCCTACCGGCTTATCATACATAACATAAGCACTACCGACTTATCATACATAACATAAGCACCACCGACTTACCATACATAACATAAGCACCACCGGTTTATCATACATTACATAAGCAAGTTAAGAAATCTCCTAACTTCTTATTAGCTTGTTCATATACACTTTCATTTTTGTTTACTTAAGGCACTAACATGTCATTATAAAATCCGGGAATTTAACCCAACGTACTATGTGCCTCTACTCCTTTAAAATGATTCTCTTTCAAATAACACTTCCAAGATACTAATAATCGTAGTATCAAGTCATATCTACTTTTCAAGACAAGTCACAATACCTTTTAGAAATACATTTATAGGCTTCTAAATCAAGTGACTTCTTTCTTTAAAACCTTAAGCAATTGGTACCTTTAAAACAATTTGCCCTTCTTTATTTCAAATCATTTCTTTGCTTACATTACTGAAGAAAACCATTCTTTTAATCTTCCATAAAGTTGTTATAACCAACTTCCCATAAAGCCGTTATAAATCTTTATGTCTTAGACAAATTCATTCCTTTTATGACCAAGAAACTTATACTTTCAATTCAAATCACATAGCTTTCAAAATACTTCAAGTCTCTTAACTTTTAAGAAAACAAGTTTCTTAACTTTAGAATGGCAAGAAATCAATACTTTCCAAATCAAGTATTCTATACTTTTAAATCAATTCATTTCTTCCTTTAACAATCAAGTCCCATAACTTGAAAAATAAAGTCCCTTAACCTTTTAAAAATTTGAGGTTCATAGTCTTAAAACTTCATACGTAAATTCTTATAAATTAAGTAACATATACTTTGGTGCAAAGGAATAAGTTATACTTATTTATAACGATCTTAATCGAGTAGCCATGATCTAGAAAATGTAATACAATTTTGTCTTATCTTGGCTTCTATGCAGATGGAGAATTCTACTCATTTTAACTCAATTGATTGACATTACATTTTCCTTTATTAACGTTGCAGTGGCTTGTTCGATTCTTATTCTCATTTGTGCCCTAACTTAGCCAAGTCAACTTGGCTCCAAACACCTCCTAACGACTCTTACCAACATCCCCCATAAGACTTGATAAGAACTTAGGATAACTTAGACATAACCTTTACATAGAGTAAATCACATACATACCTCTTAACTTCTAAGAGTAGAAGGGAACATGAAATATTACTACATGTATATTCCATATATAGAATCATACCAAAAGAAGGAAGAGGTTCACATACCTCGCGACGATTATCGACAAATAGCAAAATGCTCCAAAGTACTTCAACCTTGATAGCTATTCCATCCTTCAAGTAGAATACGCTATACTTAGTACTTCAACCTATAATGTCCATAATACGTCCATTAACCTTTAGCTTCGAACGTAGAATATTCTAAGTGCAAAGTCACTAAATTCTACGGAAAATCGGACAACACTTCCTTTGTTTCTACATACTTTGCCACCTTTTTCAAGGCCGAATTCAATAACCAAACACGCCACATTTAAGGCTCAACAAAGTAGTTAACAATAGGGGATTACACGCTAACAAGACGTAAAATTCCGCCACAATAAATATCCAAATAGTCCAACATTTCAATGCCAAATGGCTACAATGCAACAACAAGTAAAGTCTTTTTTCCAATTCCTTTTTCCATCCAAGTTGTTTAGTCTAACATGTTATATAGCCACAATTGATTATAACAACTACAATCTTCAATTAGATAACATGTGACGATTCTAACTATCGACCAACTTGTATTTCAACTTCAAATGGCTAACAAGGTCATTTCGGTTTTAGGCTTCTAATATCCATAACACTTATTAATCTCCAATACATATCTCATGCTTGATAAAATGTATAACTACAACAATAAGAAATCTTCAATCACATAAGAGGACAAAGTGGTTACCTTGATAAGCCCAAAATAGTCCAACAATCATGCCCACTTTAGCCCTCTTTCCGAAATTCTTCTTCCCGCAAATATCATCTCTATGAACCCCCTACAAGCTTGTCAACGTATTTCCTTCTTGTTGCCTTTCTAAAAATCTCATTTAGGCTTAGGGTTTCATAAACTTTTAGAGAAAGAGAAGGAAAATTTCTATGCAGGAATTCTTGCAAATGACCAAGTCTTGCAAGACTTGGTCATAATATAACCTCTATCTTGATCCATAAGTTGGGGGGACATTTGTCACCCCACCCAGGGGTCCTCTACAACAAATATCTTCTATTTTTACCCTATTTCCGCAAAAATCCCGCCAAGGCGCGCCGCAGTCAGCGCCGCGCGCTCAATTCAGTAAAATTTCAGCCTTTCGCCGCTGCTCGACCTTGTCTGCTCTGTCAGCCGATCTTGTAACGTTCATAACTTGCTACTCCAATGTCCTATCGACGAGCGGTTTGTTGAGTTGGAAACTAGACTCAATGAACTTCATATTAGGCTTTTGAAACACCTAAAAACCCCAATTATACTAGGAGATATACTGCTCCCAAGTTGACTGAAAAACTGTCCAAAAATATTCTGCCAACTTTTTTTTCTCTTTTTTCCAACTTCGAATCTTATTTCCTTTCGTACGTTCTCATCTCATTCTCTTGGAATTACGGGGTGTAACATTCTTCCCCCCTTAGAAACATTCGTCCTCGAATGTTCTTTTGGAGTCAATCTAATAATTAGCGACACAATTTCCTTTTACAACCCCTTCATACCATTTTTTTCCACAATACAATACTTCTCCCACGGTTATCTAAAATCAGAACCCTTGGCACAATCGACACCGAATATCTTACCGCCTCACATCCATCGCTAATAACATGGTACACACAACCCCATAATACGCAAAACCATCCTTTTATGCGGGGAGAGCTTATCTCTCTTCATAATCTTGATCATCTAGTGCCACCTTATAATCGTGATAGATATATAAGACCTACCAAATGATGTCCTCTCTGCTTTCCACAAAGACTCATACTTATCTTATTCTTGCTCTCATGATTTTTCCTGAAATTATTCAGAATGACGTGGCCGTGACCGCCACATTAAACCAATTCCAAGTACATCCAAGGGCACTTAACATAAAATCCTTCAATAATCTTAATAAGTCAAGTCACATAGACTCCAAAATTTCATGTCAACGGCGAAGTAGTAACTTACGCTTACTAGCACTTCCATTCCTTCCCATCGATAACCGCTCACCGAACACCGAATCGAACCAACTTCTCTCTATAGTCAACCTCGCATACCGTAAGCCCATTAGTCCATACCCATAATGACCTCAAACTCACATAACAGTCATAGATCCGACGATCAGACGCCACCGCAATTATTATGTATCCGCCACTACCACCCATCACTCACGTGTAGTCACCGAAAGGTTCTCAAGGATTTAGGCTCTATTCCTTTACACTTGGTTGCTCGCCTTTGTCACGACCCGATTCTGCTCGCATCGTGCCCTACACGGGCACTCTCTCAGATACATCGAGAATAAAGAATGAACATACACAACTTATAAAATGCTTGAACATAAAAATAGAAACAAAGTAGCCGATAAGGCCACCTTCCGCATAATATACGCAATAAAACAAGATAATTTTTTTTTTTTTCTTTACAACCCAATCCACAAACGTGACTACGCACTTAAGAATAACAACTCAAGTGACAGGGTCCCGCCATACCCCTGAATGTACAACGACCAACAAGACCAGCGATAAGCCTCCGGAATAAAGGAGTTTCTCAACAGCTGAACCGGGATCCTAAGAGCGAGGATCATGAACTGCATTTCCACCATGCATGAACGCAAATTTCAAGGAGGTCAAGACAACATGTACTAAATATGTGAAACCGAAAGATCAGAATGAAATCATAAGTCTATAATAAAATCGAGACAGTATGATAACTCACTAATAAAGACACAAAGGCCTTACTAACAATGAGAGTAACTAGGAGTATAATGCATAACATAAAAAAATAGGAAGCTCACGATCAAAGAAGAACCATCCGTCCACAGATCATTAAGCAATCCTACTCGACTATTTCACCCGCGATAGTCGTATGACACGCATGAGGTATTCCTCGCATAGGCTGTATCCGCCCGCATGGGACTATTCCACCCGCATAAGCCCATAAGGACTCGCATGAGGTATTCCTCGCATCGTGGGTAGCAAATCCACTAAACACGTGGTATAACTATCTTGGGATTTACCCCAAATTATACTATTACCCCCAAGGTGTGGTATAACTATCTTGGGATTTACCCTCGATATACTCTTACCGGAGAAGGTGGTATAACTATCTTGGGATTTACCCTCGATATACTCTTACCCTATCTCAATCAGCCATCATACATAACATAAGCCCTACCGCTTATCATACATAATCATACCGTATTTCCGCAGTATGTACGTGAGGGCGACGATAATAATTTGAGCCTTAAAGTTGGCTAGTTTCGAAATTTGTGCACAAGTCGAAAGAGTCGCTTTCGACTAAACGCTTTCCACGTTTTGTAGGAAAATTCCGCTATGTCATTTTTAATTTTTGATTTTTCCGAGAGATTTAAACATTTTGGATCAACGGAGGGTGACAAGTGTCACCTCACATTGGCCTCGAGTGGACGGCAAAAGGGACGAACAAGGTGGCTTGTTTTGTCTCGAGTTGGTAGGATATTTCTGTGCAAGTTGGCTTAGACACTTGCCCAAATCTTCGCCTTACACTTGCCTTGCACTTGGCATAATTCGCCATTGGTTGGCCATCCTCGACCTATAAATACCCTCTTATGTTGATGAACTTCTTCATCCAAAAATCCTTTCTAAGTGTTAAAATCTCTCCCCTTAAGTGTAGTTCTCGCCCAAATCATCTCCCTCATGAGCCCTCGCCGAGAGCCACCCCTCCCTCAGGTGTTTGGCCGTGGTACCCCTAGCCTAGTTGTTTTCAGATAATACCCCCTTTGTGGTATAGAAATACTCTCCTAGTATTGTTATAATGCCCAAAATACTCTAGCCCATATACCTTATAGTACTTCCAAAGTTACCTCTATACGTAGAGCCCGAAATACTATTATACTACCCTCACCAAAAACGAAACTCCTAAGTAAATCTTCACCCGTAGTTGAAGTTATAAGTAGAAGTTGGTTAGAACTTCTAAGGGTTGTTTGGAGCGGATTGAGCGCCTGAGTAGAGCTAAACCTTGCTCAGATCGACATATAAACTCGATAATTTTGGGCTTATCGAGGTAAACACTCTTGACCTTCTATTGTAATTGGGAATTACATGTTGTAGGAATATATAGTTGATGTATACTATATATAGAACTGATTATAATTGCGCAATGTCTTTTGACTTAAGCTCGATTAATACTTACGCAATGTCTCGCGACTTAAGCCCAATTTAAGAAGAGAATCGAATCAGAATTACATAGGATCAGACATGAGACTTGTGTAACATTACTTGTAGTAGAATTGTACACGCCCGTTAGACGTAGCACCCCTCGGTTGGCTTGGTAGCCTACCGATAGAGAGAGAGATTTACGCTGCATGTGGAGCCGCCAATTTTCTGTAATATGGAACGACGAGATCTAGATGTTAATAAGCGCTGTGGCCTTATAGGTCAAGTACTACGCGTGGTGCGACCACGTGGCTTAAGGAGTAGCCGACTGCTTGAAGTACTGAGCGCTTGCTATTAGTCAAGACTGCCGCGAGGTACGCGAACCTCTTCCTATCTCTTCTAGCACGACATGTGTGAACTATGTAGTACGGAGACGCATACGTGTTAACCGTGTTTGATTAGTTTTAAACATAAAGTGTTATAACGGCTTTACGGGAAGTCGTTATAACACTTTACGTAGGTAAGAAAATACTTTATGGTTTTAAAAGGTAATCGATGGAATTATAATCGCTAGTTATAATAAAGAACTTCATGTATTTCAAAAGAGTTATAAATCGCTTTGAAGCGAGAGTAACACTTCGTTTTAAAGGTTTTAAAAATAGTTATACTAGCTTATGGGAAGTTAGGTATAATGTCTTAAGAAAGGTAAAGAAAATGGTTTATCATGTTAGAAGTTAAAAGACTTGATCTTATAAGATAAGAGACTTAACTTAATTGTTTTAATGCTGACGTTTGTGTGAAACCTCATTCGTGAGTAATGAGTACTTGGTTTTACTTAAAGTGGATAATGTTTTACCGATTTCGAAATCGTAATCGTATCGGCTGCACCACCGCAAATGCTAATAAAGGAGAATGTATTGAATAATGAAGTATTGTATTAAAACCAAGAGAAACCTCCATCCGCATGTGCTAAGATGAGACAAAGTGATATTACATATCCTAGATCATGGTCGCTTAATAAGATCGATTATAAACAAGAATAAACTACTCACATATAAGGCATATGTTTCTCAAATCATTAAAGGAGAATTATGTTTTAAAGGATTAAAACTATGAACTACTAAACCTTTCTAAAAATGAGAAACTTGAGCATTTGAAATTAGGCAAACTCAACGCTTGGAAAATAAGGTTGTTACTTGATTTTACAAAGGAAAGCATTTTGTTTATTTAACAATGCTCGCCACTCTATCTTTTATACTACTGACATCGGGTGACTTTATAAAAGGAATGGATCTCTTTAAAAGGAATTTAACGACGTAGTAATTTAGGTTAAAACCCGACTTTGGCATAAAATGAAAGTAACTCGTGTTGTGTAACTTGCCTATGCTTGTGTTGTGTAACTTGCCTATGCTTGTTGTCACAGAACTTGCTTATGCTTGTGGTGATAGCCTTGGTCAGGCAAGAATGGTTATTTTACGGACTAGCTCTCCATGAGGTTTCATCGCTCGCTCGTCCCCGTGGTGGCTCAGACTTGCCTCGCCTCACGGCCGATTCGCCTCGTACCGTAGTCACCGCACTTGCCCTGCTTCAACAGAGTGACGGTCTCGTGATACGCCTCGTCCCCGTGGTCACCAGACTTGCCCCGGCCACCACGTGACCGCCTTCGTATCCTGTGAGTCGGCTCGCACTTGCCCAGACGGCTTCGTGTTTTGCTGCATTATATTATCGTACGGCCGGATCTGTAGTTATACTTGTCCTATACGGTTTTTATGACACGTGGGACTCGTGTTCATGCATACTCCTGGTATTGTCATATCATAAATCGCCGCATGAGGAAGAAATTCCACGCACGAGTGATAATTTGGAGCGCGAGTCCTCGACTTGACGAATTAGTTATATGTTATGTACTGTAGCTTGGTCATCATACATGTCTCCTGCTTTATATAGACTATTATGATTTCATTTACAGTATTTACAGTTTCACATACTTGGTACTGTCAGATCGACTTTTCGGGCCGCTCATGCCGCAGTATACATCGTTGTCGATCCCCGCCTAGATCACCTTTCAGCATCGAAAGCTCCGCCTTCTGAGGCTTATCTTTTGGTATGGTTCCCGAGTTGTAGGTTCTTGTACATTCGTGGTATGGGCCCCGCCATAGTTGTTGTAAATCTTAGAGGTCTGTAGCACTGCAAGGTGGTTTTGTAAAAAGGATTAAACTGCTCGCTTGAAAGAGTTGTTTATATATATTTTATCGAAGCGTAACCGCTGGTTGGCCTGTTTTATTATCTTGTCTCATATTCATGTTTAAGTTTTTATTTCCGCTGGTTTTCTCTGATGTAGTATCACTAGGGTGCCCGGGGTAAGGCACCAGTCACGGGCCCGGGATCGGGTCGTGACAATAACATAAGCACTACCGACTTATCATACAATAAATAAGCAAGTTAAGAAATCCCCCTAACTTCTTATTAGCCTTATTCATATACACTCTCATTTTAGTTTACGTAAGGCACTAACATGTCATTATAAATCCGGGAGTTTAACCCAAAGTACCACGTACTTCTACTCTTTAAAACAAATGACTCTTTTTAGTATAAAACTTCCAAGATACTATTAACCATAGTATCAAGTCGAAATTACGTTCCAAGATAAGTCACAATACCTTTAGAAATAAAGTTAGGTTTCTAAATCAAGTGACTCCTTTTCTTATAAAACCTTAGGCAATTGATGCCTTAAAATCAAATTGCCTTTCATTAAATCAAGTCATTTATCATACTTAAATTACTTAGAGTAAACCACTCTTTAATTAACTTTCCATAAAGCTATTATAACCAACTTCCCATAAAGCCGTTATACTAGTTTTATACCTTAGCAACTTACATACTTCTTTGTAACCAAGAGACTTAAACTTCCCAACAAAACAAGTATGAATAATACTTTCAACATACTTAAAGTCTCTTAACTTTGAAACCAAGATATCCTTAATATTTAATGTGAGTTAACTCCTAACTCAACCAACTCGACATTCTTAAAATAAGCCAAGGATATCAAATAGACTAGATTGTCAAAATCTCAGACGCCTACCGCATCACATTTACAACCTATTCATGCTCAAGAGATAAGAAAGTTCCACATACCTCTTCGGTTTAATCCACTTGCTAAGTCCAATTGGTCAGACGAGTATGTCAACCTATAATGACCATAGTACGCCTATTAACTTTTTACTTCAAACGAGAATAATCCAAGTGCAAAGTCACTAAATTCTACTTTAAAATCTGACAAAGACTTCCTTTGTTTCTACATACTTTGCCACCTTTTTCAAGGCCGAATTCAATAACCAAACACGCCACCTTTAAGGCCCAACAAAGTAGTTAACAATAGGATATTACACGCTTAATCAAGACATGTAAAATTCCGCCCCACAATATATAACAAACTAGTCTAAACTACAATGTCAATTCGGCAATTAGGGCAACAATACCAATTCTTCTTCCAATTTCATTTCAATCCAAGTGGTTTAATATAACATGTTATCTAGCCACAATTGAGTATAACTACTACAATATTCAAGTAGGTAATATGCGACGATTCTAATTAACGACCAAATGTAATTCAATTTCAAATGACTCAACATGTCATTTTCGGATTTTTAGCTTCCAAATTTCCATAACACTTATCAAACTTCATAACACAAATCACATGATCACTTATAACTTATCATAACATGAAATCTTCAATTACAAAAGTAAAATGAAGGTTATACCTCAATTAGCCCAAATATGATCCAAGAGTACAAGTCGATCCTTAGCACCTTTAGCTCCTCCTTTCGACGTTCCAATCCACCCAAGCCACCCTGCTTATGAATAACTCATCTTCAAGTTTCAACTTCAAAGTTGAATAACCCCCTTAGGTTTTCGCCTTGCGACTAATACAAAAATGCCTCTTTTCTGAATTCTTTCTATTGAGAAAACCTTACAATACTCTTAGGAACCTTGGTTTAAAGTATGAGAATTATTGGACAAAAATTGCAAAATTTCTTCTTGGAAAAACCCTCATTGCCGAGAGCAACATAAGAGCCCTTCAAGTTTTCTTTTGAAAATTTGCTAAGTGTGGAGCTTGTCTTGCACTAGCATACATATATAACAAGATGGAGGGTCAAGATTAGTACAATTGGGTGGCTAGGATGAGCTTCACATGGATCAAGTCCAAGTGTCCTTTGACTTAGTCAACAATGTCAAGCTAAGTCATTTGCAAGACTTGGTCATCTTACTAATGGTCAAATGACCATCCTACCCATGCCATTTCGCCCAAGATCACAAAGGGGGGGGGGGGGTGACATGTGTCGCCCTCCCGGTCGTCGCAATATATCGTTTTCCGACAAATTCCAAAATTCCGATAAATTTTTACTCGTCTCAAATCTTAACATTTTTTTTTGAGTTCTTACGTACGTTCTTATAAACATATCCTGGAAATTCCGGGGTGTAACATTCTTCCCGCCTTAGAAACATTCGTCCCCGAATGTTCTTTCAGGAGTCAAACTTAAAGATAGCGACATAGTCTTCTTTTACAACCCCTACATACCAATAATACCACACGAGGCCACATAACAATACTCATACTAAAATGTCGTCAACCCCATGTGTCAATGCTTGCTATCCGCATAAAGCTTCACGACTCTAAGCTTACTAATAATCTTTCCTGATAAGCTTCGCTTTATCCACATCCTCTCAATCAAGTCCGACTAAATAATCAACTCGCCATGTCGAACCATCCATCCGGCGATCTACACTTTTACATACAAGGCCTCATACAGGCCATCTAAAACTGAAGCGGTATCTCATATCGTATGTAACACAACAAGAGGCGCTTAACCTCCCGCCATATTCGAAATCAAGAACACAGCCCGCAACCTATCCTCGCGTGCTCGGATAGTACGCTCGCCTCGCCCGTCGGTCCGAGGTGTAATGCAACACCGAGACTCACCTGTCCTAAAACCCTTCAAAACCTCCAAGTTATCTCAGAATCGAGCTCATTTGTTCGACATCATAAACGTAGGACCCTGCAGCCTCACAATCCTCGCTATACAAGCCAGCATGCGGTAAGTCGTCCCAACTGAAGAACACTACCGTTTCACACCATTTACCATGACTCTGCGGAGTCGACTTCCTCCGAGTACGATGCCACCAGAATAAGATCCATATTAAATACCTCTCATATCTAGGTTGGGATTTCAATCGCCGCAATAGCCCACCGGGCTTCGCGCACAACCACGACTCGCTACTAACTCTGACACTAAGCAAGAACTCCGCTATGTCCCTTCCGCCATCTTACCCATTCATACACGTGACGCCCAACTCGGCCCGCCATCGTGCCTTACCCCTGCACCCTAGTGATACAACATCGAGAAAACCAATGAAATAAAAACTTTACACATGAAATGAGATATAATAAATAAACAGCAACCCAAACAGCTTGCCTTCAAGATATACATAAAATCAATAGCTTTAATCTTTTACAACCCCGCCACAACAAGATTTCATGCACTTCTAAGATTTATACAACAACTATGACGACAGTGGCCCCGCCATACCCCCGAACGCATAAGAACTTACAGCACTCGTGGTAACGCATCAAAGATAAGCCTCCGACGGAACGAGCTTCCCAAAACGCTGAAATGAGATCCTAAACGCTGGATCGACAATGATGCACTTACCGCGCAGATTTAACGCAGCCTCAAGCGAGGTCAAGATAACAGTACTAAGTATGTGAAATCAGAATATCAGAAATGAAATCATAATAGTCTATATAAAGCAGAGACATGTATGATGACCAAACTACAAGATATAACATATAACCAAGCATCAAGACAGGACTCACGCTCCAAATTATCACTGCGTTCGTGGAATTTCTTCCTCATCGCCTAGCTTATGATATAACCATACCAAGGATTATACATGAACACCATGTCCCAATTGTTATAAAACCGTGACAGACAAGTATAACTACCAGATCCGACCGCATCAATAATACAATGCAACCAAAACACGGCCGACACGGCAAGCGCGAGCCGACTATCGGATATCAAGGCCGGCCACGCACCGACCGGGCAAGTACGAGGGTCGACCACCGTGACCAAGGCGTCAGATTACGAAACTTCGCTACTATAATCGAACGGGCAAGCGCGAGGGTCGACTACCGATACCAAGGCCGAATCACCACGCAGACGGCAGTACGAGCCACCACCGTGACCAAGGCCGAACAAGAATAAACCTCATGGAGAGCTAGTCCATGGAATAACACTATCAACCGCGAGCATACCCGTGGAATTCTCCATCACCGCCAAGACGCCCAAGTAAGTTCTCAATAAGTCGACCGCCTCTATCGAGAGACGCAGAATACGTAAATACCACACTTGCACAACAAAGGCTATCATCACAAGCATAGGCAAGTTTCACAACAACAAGCATAGGCAAGTTTCACAACAACAATCATAGGCAAGTTTCACACAACTCAAAGTACTTTCATTTTATGCCAAAGTCCTGCTTTAACCCCAAAGTACTACATACGCTAAGTTCTTTTAAAAGAGATCCATTACTTTTATAAAAGTCACCCGATACCCGTAGTATTAGAATGACCAACCCACATTCTTTTTCAAAATCAAGTAACGACATTCTTTTCCTAAGTTCCAGTTTGCCTAGTTTCAATTACTCAAGCTTCTCATTTTCAAATGGTTTCATAGTTCATAAACTTAATCACTTGATTCCGCTTTTAGAACAATTGAGTAATATAAGTCTCACGCGAGAGTAGATTATTCTTGTTTACAACATTCTTATTACAAAGAACATGATCTAGAAAATGTAATATCATTTTGTCTCATCTTAGTTTCTATGCAGATGGAGGTTTCATCGTTTTAATACGATACATCATTATTCAATACATTTTCCTTTATTAACGCCGCAGCGGGTCCTGTCGATACACATTCTGATTTCCAAATCAAGAAACATTATCCCTTTAAATAAAACCAAGTACTCATTACTCACGAACGAGGTTTCACACAAACATCCACATTAAAACAAATAAGTTAAGTCTCTTATCTTATAAGATCAAGTCTCTAACTTCTAACATTAGTAAACCATTTTCTTTACTCTCTTAAGACATTATACCTAACTCCCATAAAGCTAGTATAACTCTTTTAAAACCTTTTAAAACAAAGTGTTACTCTCCTTCCAAAACGATTTATAAATCTTTGAAATACATCAAGTTCTTTATTATAACAAGCCGCTTATAATTCACATCGCTTACCTTTAAAACCACAAAGTATTTTCTTATCTACATAAAGTCGTTATAACCAACTTCCCATAAAGCCGTTATAACACTTTATGTTTTAAGAACAATCAAACACAGCTTAACACACGACGCCTACCGCACTACATAGTTCACACATATCATGCTGTAAGAGATAGGAAGAGGTTCACATACCTCGCGACGAGTATCGACTAATAGCAAACGCTCCAAACAATGGCTACTCCTTAAGCCAAGTAAATCGCGCCACACGTAGGTACTTCAACCTATAAGGCCACAAGGCGCTTATTATCATCTAGACCACAACGTAGAATATTCTACGTAAAATTCGCAAAGATCTCCCCGCCACAACAGAAATCTCCTTCTCTATCGAGGCCGCTACCAAGCCAACCAGAGGGGGTTTTACACGCCTAACCTGACGTGTACAATTCTACTACACAAGAATACTACACAAGTCATCAGAATACGCTCATCATTTTAATTCTTCAGCTTAAGTCAAAAGACATTGCCACAAGATTAAGTATAGTTCTATATATAGTATACTTCAACTATATATTCTACAACATGTAATTTCCAATTACAATAGAAGGATGAGTGTTTACCTCGATAAGCCCAAAATTATCCGAGTATAACGTCGCTACCGAGCAAGGTTTAGCTCCTACTCCGAGTGCTCCAATCCGCCCAAACAACCCTTAGAAGTTCTATCCAACTTCTACTCCAAAACTTCAACCAACAAACAAGGTTTCCTTAGTGGTTTCGCTTGAGACTAAAAGGACAAAAGGTAGTATTTCCTGACTCTACGATGAGGTAACTTTGGAATACTACAAGGTATAAGGCTAAGGTATTTTGGGCATTATAACAATACTGAGGAGTATTTTAATACCACAGTGGTACCACACGAGAACAACACCCTAAGGAGTGGGGTGTTCTCGCTTTAGGCTCACAGTGGGAAGGTTTCGCCAAAAGGCCTTCACAAGGGAGAGGGATTTGGACGAGTCAACAAGAGGAGGAGGGGTTCTCAAGACTTAGGCAAGTGAAGAGTGGATGAAGAAGTCTTCAAAGAGAGTGGGTATTTATAGCAAACCAAAGGCCAACCAACGGCCAAGATCAAGCCATGTGCAAGGCAAGTGTAAGGCCAAGATCAAGCCAAGTGCACCCACAAACACTCCACAAAACACTCCACAAAACAAGCCACAAAGCAAGGCACAAAAGAGGAGCCAATCGCCAAGGCCAAGCCTTCTCTTTGTTGCCCAACGAGGTGACAAGTGTCACCCTCCCGCTGGTCCAAAATGTTCCCGCCTAAAAATCCGCAAAATACTAAATGACATAGCCGAATTTTCCCAACGTAGTCAGGAAACGCTTCATTTAAAAACGACTTTTCGCACTTGTGTACAAATTTCAAACTATGCCTACTTAAGGCTCAAATTGTACACGCACGCCTCACGCATATTACTGAAATACTGGTATAACATTCTTCCTTAGAAACATTCGCCCCAATGTTCCTTCTAGGTCTCAAACAAACAGCGCCAAGATAGTCTTCACCGCTATACGCATTTAAAACAATCATGCCACACCGCCACAAAACACACGCTCACTTCTCCCTTCTCGTAGTACTCGCCACTAACACTCAACTCGCTCTAGTATCCGCACTCACACTTCTTTCAACGCTCGCTTTCCAACCCTCGAGTCACTACTTCCAAACTTGGTCATCTCACTAACCTCGATTTCCTAAGGCCATTCCCGCCTTCCCGAACTGATTCTCGGTCGAACACACCCACGAACTCATACGATGGTCAACTAAACTTGGGCCTAGCACCTCGCGACCCTACCACCGCTGACCACCTAATCGACCCCACCCAAACCGGTTACGTTGACCCGCAAATGGTCCTCAACCCGACTCCCAATCACCTAACTCTTGTTCCCCGATCCGAACAATCTTACTATTTCACATGAAAGCTACCACTTCCATCTCACACTACCTGTGGACTTACCCTTTTCACTAACTGTGTTTCTAAATCACATTTTAGCACAAAGCTATCCAAACATAACATTAAACACATCAACAACATCAATACAAACAAAACTCTGTATGTTAAGGATATACTCAAACTAGGCGGCTCAAGGACCGCTAAAACTGGAACTCCCATCGCGACTTCTACCGGCCTTCCGGTACAAACATCCCGCTCGCTACGGAAGGTGAAGAACCCGAATCGCTTCTAAGAGTCCATGCTATCCTACTGCATACCCTCGTCGGACAGCCTTCTGCCGACGGCCTCGCTGCCGCAAAATAACAATCTCCCGAGTTAGTACGACACTCTCCTTATGGCTTTCCACAACGCCACACCGAGACAAGTGGCAACTCATCCGGCGAGCACTCGCCTCTCGAAATCAAACTCGGGAGCCCCGACCGCTTCCCGAATATCCCGGCGTCCCGGAAGCCGCGAGGACCACTCAGATCGACGAGGTACATAACTAGTTCGCCGCCGAGGCGGTCCGCCTCGAAGTCACCAAAGGACCTCGCTGCTCGCCTCTTCGCCGATTTCGTCATTCCGCCGATTTATCCGCCTCACATCCAAGTGTATACGCCGCACGCGGCACGTCCATGCCCTACCAAGAGCTACACCAACAACTTCTCGCAAGGCAATCATCGAGCCCTCAGAATATATCGTGCACTCGATCCTCCATACTAGCTACTAACGCGGACGCATCGCCAATGAGTCGAACTCACATTGTACTCCCAACCGCGCGCCTGCTCACCAGAATACCAAAAATCTTACCCGAGCCCTCCTCATCCGGGAGGCAAGAAATGTGCAAGAAAAGCCTCGAGAACTCGCTCCATACCGCTGGAAGTGCATGCTTCCCCGACAGCTCCCAAGAATCAAACCACGATCGCAGATCACGCAGCTGACGTGGAACCTGTGGCCACCGACTGACTCTCCGATGCCTCGATCACTTACGATCCACAGAATCGCTTGATGAACTCCTCGCGATCATCCTCGTGCTCACCCATAAAACTCGCGCCTACAACTCGTAAAATCCCAAGCCTCGAACTATCTCGATCTAAGTGAACCATCGTGCATCGAATCGCCAGGCCCACTTATCCTCAAGTTCGCCACAACCCCGCCATTAATCGCCCACTTTGTAACTTCATCTCTCTCGCCCGCATCGCGGATCGAGGCTCAGTATCGTGGTCTCGCCGCCGTTTACTCGCAGATCCCTTCACGCTTTGCCCTTCTCGCCCGCCTTTTCGCAGGCATAATCGTAAAACGAACACGCCGAGGGTCCACCTTATCACTCACCTAAGGCACGATCTCGTAATGAGAAGAATGGAAACCAACTTAAATGTCCTATAGCTCGACATAGATGTGGTGCACAACACATCGATAATCAAGACTCTACTAGACACGGCGTCAGACACTTTCCGAGGATTAATCGCTTCGATACCACTTCTGACGCCCGAACTCGGCCCGCCATCGTGCCTTACCCTGCACCCTAGTGATACAACATCGTAGAAAACCAATAAATAAAAACTTTACACATGAAATGAGAGATATAATAAATAAACAAAGCAACCCAAACAATGCCTTCAAGATATACATAAAATCGAATAGCTTTAACTTTTACAACCCCGCCTACAACAAGATTACATGCACTCTAAGATTTATATAACAACTATGACGACAGTGGCCCCGCCATACCCCGAACGCATAAGAACTTACATGCACTGTGGTAACGCATCAAAGATAAGCCTCCGACGGAACGAGCTTCCCAAAACGCTAAATGAGATCCTAAACGCGGATCGACAAATGACGTACTTACTCGCAGATTTAACGCACTTCAAGGAGGTCAAGATAACAGTACTAAGTATGTGAAATCAGAATATCAGAATGAAATCATAATAGTCTATATAAAGCAGAGACATGTATGATGACCAAACTACAAGATATAACATATAACCAAGCTATCAAGACAGTGGACTCACGCCTCCAAATTATCACTGCGTTCGTGGAATTTCTTCCTCACCGCCAGCTTTATGATATAACCATACCAAGGATTATACATGAACACCATGTCCCACTGTGTTATAAAACCGTGACAGACAAGTATAACTACCGATCCGACCGTACTAATAATACAATGCAACCAAAACACGGCCGACACGGCAAGCGCGAGAGCCGACTACGGATACTCAAGGCCGGCCACGCACCGACCGGCAAGTACGAGGGTCGACCACCGTGACCAAGGTCAGATTACGAAACTTCGCCACTATAATCGAACGGGCAAGCGCGAGGGTCGACTACCGATACCAAGGCCGAATCACCACTTAGACGGCAGTACGCAGAGTCGACCACCGTGACCGCGCCGAACAAGAATAAACCTCGGAGAGCTAGTCCATGGAATAACACTATCACCAGGAGCATACCCGTGGAATTCTCCATCACCGCCAAAGACGCCCAAGTAAGTTCTCAATAAGTCGACCGCCTCTATCGAGACGCAGAATACGTAAATACCACACTTGCACAACAAAGGCTATCATCACAAGCATAGGCAAGTTTCACAACAACAAGCATAGGCAAGTTTCACAACAACAAGCATAGGCAAGTTTCACACAACTCAAAGTACTTTCATTTTATGCCAAAGTCCGGCTTTAACCCCAAAGTACTACATACGTTAAGTTCTTTTAAAAGAGATCCATTACTTTTATAAAAGTCACCCGATACCGTAGTATTAGAATGACCAACCCACATTCCTTTTCAAAATCAAGTAACAACATTCTTTTCCTAAGTTCCAGCTTTGCCTAGTTTCAATTACTCAAGCTTCTCATTTTCAAATGGTTTCATAGTTCATAAACTTAATCACTGATTCCGCTTTAGAACAATCGAGTAATATAAGTCTCACGTGAGAGTAGATTATCCTTGTTTACAACATTCTTATTACAGCAGCCATGATCTAGAAAATGTAATATCATTTTGTCTCATCTTAGTTTCTATGCAGATGGAGGTTTCTACTGGTTTTAATACGATACATCATTATTCAATACATTTTCCTTTATTAACGCCGCAGCTGGTCCTGTCGATACACATTCTCGATTTCCAAATCAAGAAACATTATCCCTTTAAATAAAACCAAGTACTCATTACTCACGAATGAGGTTTCACACAAACATCCACATTAAAACAAATAAGTTAAGTCTCTTATCTTATAAGATCAAGTCTCTTAACTTCTAACATTAGTAAACCATTTTCTTTACCTCTCTTAAGACATTATACCTAACTCCCCATAAAGCTCGTATAACTCTTTTTAAAACCTTTTAAAACAAAGTGTTACTCTCCTTCCAAAACGATTTATAAATCTTTTGAAATACATCAAGTTCTTTATTATAACAAGCCGCTTATAATTCACATCGCTACCTTTTAAAACCACAAAGTATTTTCTTATCTACATAAAGTCGTTATAACCAACTTCCCATAAAGCCGTTATAACACTTTATGTTTTAAGAACAATCAAACACGCTAACACACGACGCCTACCGCACTACATAGTTCACACATATCATGCTAGAAGAGATAGAAGAGGTTCACATACCTCGCGACGAGCATCGACTAATAGCAAAACGCCCAAACAAATGGCCACTCCTTAAGCCAAGTAAATCGCGCCACACGTAGTACTTCAACCTATAAGGCCACAAGGCGCTTATTATCATCTAGACCACAACGTAATATTCTACGTAAAATTCGCAAAGATCTCCCCGCCACAACAGAAATCTCCTTCTCTATCGAGACCGCCACCAAGCCAACCAGAGGGGGTTTTACACGCCTAACCTGACGTGTACAATTCTACTACACAAGAATACTACACAAGTCTACTCAGAATACGCCTCAGCTTCTTAATTCTTCAGCTTAAGTCAAAAGACATTGCCACAAGATTAAGTATAGTTCTATATATAGTAGACTTCACCTATTTATTCTTACAACCTGTACTTTCGAATTACATTCGAAGGACAGGAGTGTTTAGCTCGATACGCCCAAACTTATCCGAGTCTAATGTCGCGCCTGAGGAAGGTTTAGCTCCTACTCCGAGTGCTCCAACCGCTCCAAACAACCCTTAGAAGTTCTATCCAACTTACTCCAAAACTTCAACCAACAATAAGGTTTCCTTAGGGTTTCTGGCTGAGACTAAAGGACAAAAGGTAGTATTTCTGACTCTACGACAGAGGTAACTTTGGAATACTACAAGGTATATATAAGGTATTTTGGGCATTATAACAATACTGGAGGAGTATTTTAATCCCACACCGGGGGGGGTACCACACGAGAACAACACCCTAAGGGCGGGGGGGTGTTCTCGGCTTTAGGCTCACAACGGGGGAAGGTTTCGGCCAAAAGGCCTTCACAAGGGGGAGAGGGGCTCTTGGACGAGAGTCAACAAGAGGGAGGGGAGGGGTTCTCAAGACTTAGGCAAGTGAAGAGTGGATGAAGAAGTCTTCAAAGAGAGGGGGTATTTATAGCAAAACCAAAGGCCAACCAACGGCCAAGATCAAGCCATGTGCAAGGCAAGTGTAAGGCCAAGATCAAGCCAAGTGCACCCACAAAACACTCCACAAAACACTCCACAAAACAAGCCACAAAGCAAGGCACAAAAGAGGGAGCCAATCGGCCAAGGCCAAGCCTTCTTTGTTGTCTAACGAGGTGACAAGTGTCACCCTCCCGCTGGTCCAAAATGTTCCGCCGCTAAAAATCCGCAAAAATACTAAATGACATAGCCTAATTTTCCCAACGTAAGTCAGGAAACGCTTCGCCGAAAACGACTCCTTTCGGCACTTGTGTACAAATTTCGAAACTATGCCTACTTAAGGCTCAAATTGTACACGTACGCCCTCACGTACATACTCTGGAAATACGGGGTATAACAATACATCTGAGGTCACGACACAACTTAGTCGACCCCGAACAATTTAGAATAATAAGCACCAGATGCCTCCTAAAACTCCGCCGACTAGTCCCGCAGCATCGTACACGCAATCTATCCTCATCTCACAAAGACTTACACCTGTTACTCAAACAGCTCATCTCTTCTGAGAGGCGATCTCGATAACGATCATCACTAAATCCTCATATTGTCGCCTCTTTACCTCATCAACGACTAAGACTCGCAACCTCTCTGATCTAAACTTCCTTAACTTTGGAAACAATAATCGAACCCCTCGCTCAGAGTCAAGAATCTCACGACCACGCCACGCCTATCCGCTGCCCATAGATCCACGCATAAAGAGTATCTCAGAATCGCTGGCTTTCCCTGATGGTATAGATATCGATATCCCAATCCTTGAATAACTCTAACCACCGCCATCGCCGCAAATTCTACTACCGCTGGCGTATACCGAGGCTTTTGTGGCTCGCATAAATATCCACATGAACTCTATAATATACGCCATGCCCCCAAATCTTCAAGGCATGATTTAACCGCCGCCGCCTAAATCGAAAGCGGCGACTTCTTTCCCCGCTTCCCTAACTACCGGAAAACATAGGCTCTATTCCTTATCGGGTACAAGACACAACCTAGCCCAACACCCAACGTGTTATCATAATAACTCTAACCTCTAGTCTTTCGTGAGGAGTTAGAATCAGAGTCGAGTCAACTTATCTTCCAATAATCGAAACCTTTCTCATTCTTATAAATATTCGTATCCTTAACCTCAATCACGGTTCCTGCTTCTTTCTCTATTGCAACTAAACTTGGTCATTAAACTTAGATTTGATTCCTTTGCTTGCCTCCCCGCTAAGACTTCACAATCACAATTTAGCGTGTGGAGGTTTCTCGACTCGCCAAGTAGTAACCCGATGCTACCACCTTTCCTCAAGGTGTTCTTATCGCCCATTATTTACTAACGGTCTTACACTAGTCCGGGGTAATCATATCTCGTGCAACTTACATAACCATAGTCGATTCTCCTTTATCATTCGGTCATAACCTTACCTTATGCTTATTATCAAGAAAAGTATTTCTATCTTGGTTCATAATCGCATAGCCATATACGCGAACTACCGCATTTTTCTCACGACATTTCTCGACCACTTCGTAACGCTGCTCTTAATTACCCCAACATAATACTTTTCCCACTGCTACCTAAAATCAGAACCTATGGTACGACGATTCTAAAGACCTTACTACCTCCTATCCTTCGCCTAACAACACGGGTACACACAACCCCATAATACGTAAACCGTTCCCTTTTTCGGCGGGAGAGAACTTATCTCTAACAAAATCTAAATCATTAAGCTCCACCTTAATCGTATAGATTTTCAAAATCTACCTAAGATGCCCTCACTTTCCGCCGGCAAAGACTGCATTTATTTTATTCTCGCTCGCACGTTTTCCTGAAATTATCCGGAAGGTCGTGGTCCTGACCGCCACACCAAACCAACTCCAAGTACCTACTAGGGAACTTAACATAAATTCCTTCAAAATTCAATTATTACTTACTTCCTGCGTAAATATACCTCAAGAGAACAAGTCACACAGACTTAGAAGGAAAAACAATGTCAAAGAAGGAAGGATAATTCATCGTCGCATTTCTTTCCGTACTTCCAAACTTATACTAGCATACGTAGATAAATTCCATACTAATTCTGGCCTCCTCTCTTTGGAGTTACAAAATTAAACAACATAAGGCTCATTCCGGCTCTCACAACCTGGTTCCGGTGGAACACGTCCACGAACCCGTGAAATGATTAACTAAACTTGGGCCTTCCACCGTGACTCGCCACGAATGACTACTACCAACTGATCCCATTTCATTTCAAGCCATGGGGCACCCTTAATAGATCCTCAACCCACTCAAGGCCGTATTTAACTCTTTTCCTTGGTCTGTCTTAACTTTACAACCCGAGAAGGCCTTATATATCTAAGGTCTCGATGGTTATCAACATTCCTAGGCTCACAATTTCCATACTCCAAGCCTAACTTATCAGTCCCCCCGTAAACGGGTACAAAAACTTCTCAATATACTACAATTGTGTTGTCTTGACCATAACAACCATACGGATCTCACCCGCACTCATTCTCTTAATCATATCACGAGCTTAACCTATTAACGTAGTCTTCCATTTAGTCCCTTAATTATAACCTCTAAGGGTCCATTACATTCTCACACAACTCATCATCACCTAATTATCTCAAATTAGCACGTGAAACCTTCATGAGAATTCATTAAACTGCTTCATACCTCCCTATTTATTTAGTCCTTACCAATCCTCGGTACTCTAAAATCATTCTAGGCAACACGCTGCCCGAATTTCATACATAAACCGTGATAGTTGTATGTCACAATACCAACTACAAACATTACCAACCCGATACGCAATCCTCATAATCTTTCCCTGGTCATCCGCCTTTCTCATACCGCAAACAATCATAACTTGTGGGAGACGACCATAACCACGCAAATTTATCGCACGATCTCAGAGTGAGAAGAATGGAAACTAATCCTAAATGTCCCGCACTCTCCCGATTATAGACGTGGTGCACAACAAACCGATAATCAAGACTTACTAGACACCTGGCCCAGACACTTTCCGAGGACTAATCGCTCGATACCACCTTTGTCACGACCGACTTCAAGCTCGCGATCGTGCCCTACATGGGCACCCCTCTCGTTATACATCAGAGAATAGCAGCGGAACATACACAACTTATAAAATGCTTGAACATAAAAAAATAGCAACAAGCTAGCCGATAAGGCCACCTTCCGTACAATATACATAATAAAACAGTACACTTTTTTTGTCTTTACAACCCAATCCACAAATGTGACTACAGACCTCTAAGAATAACAACTCAAGTGACAGGCCCCGCCATACCCCGAATGTACAACGACCGACAATACCAGTGGATAAGCCTCCTAATAAAGGAGCTTCAACATGAACAAAGGATCCTAAGAGCGAAGATCATGAACACGCATTTCACCGCAAAGATGAACGCACTTCGGGCGAGGTCAAGACAACACGTACCAAATATGTGAAACCAGCATCAGAATGAAATCATAAGTCTATAATAAAAGTGGAGACAGTATGATAACTCAATTAATAAAGACACAAGGCCTTACTAACAATGAGAGTAACTAGAGTATACGCACAACATAAAAAATATAAGCTCACGATCAAAGCAGTAACCATCCGTCCGCAGATCATTACAATCCTACTCGACTATTTCACCCGTGATAGTCGTATGACCCGCATTTAGGTATTCCTCGTGATAGTCAGATCCGCCGCACGGACTATTTCACCCGCATAAGCCCATAAGGACTCGCATGAGGTATTCCTCGCATCGCGGTAGCAAATCCACTAAACAGTGGTATAACTATCTTGGGGATTTACCCCTAAATTATACTATTACCCCAAGGTGGTATAACTATCTGGGATTTACCCTCGATATACTCTACCCCGGAGAAGGTGGTATAACTATCTTGGGGATTTACCCTCGATATACTCTTACCCTATCTCAATCGCCATCATACATAACATAAGCCCTACCGGCTTATCATACATAACATAAGCACTACCGACTTATCATACAATAAATAAGCAAGTTAAGAAATCCCCCTAACTTCTTATTAGCCTTATTCATATACACTCTCATTTTAGTTTACGTAAGACACTAACATGTCATTATAAACTGAGTTTAACCCAAAGTACCACGACTTCTACTCTTTAAAACAAATGACTCTTTTTAGTATAAAACTTCCAAGATACTATTAACCATAGTATCAAGTCGAAATTACGTTCCAAGATAAGTCACAATACCTTTAGAAATAAAGTTAGGTTTCTAAATCAAGTGACTCCTTTTCTTATAAAACCTTAGGCAATTGATGCCTTAAAATCAAATTGCCTTTCATTAAATCAAGTCATTTATCATACTTAAATTACTTAGAGTAAACCACTCTTTTATTAACTTTCCATAAAGCTATTATAACCAACTTCCCATAAAGTCGTTATACTAGCTTTATACCTTAGCAACTTACATACTTCTTTGTAACCAAGAGACTTAAACTTCCCAACAAAACAAGTATGAATAATACTTTCAACATACTTAAAGTCTCTTAACTTTTGAAAACCAAGATATCCTTAATATTTAACAAGTGAGTTAACTCCCTAACTCAACAAACTTGGACATTCTTAAAATAAGCCAAGGATATAAATAGACTAGATTGTCAAAATCTCAGACGCCTACCGCATCATACATTTACAACCTATTCATGCTCAAGAGATAAGAAAGTTCCACATACCTCTTCGCTTAATCCACTTGCTAAGTCCAATTCGTCAGACGTAGTATGTCAACCTATAATGACCATAGTACGCCTATTAACTTTTACTTCAAACGAGAATAATCCAAGTGCAAAGTCACTAAATTCTACGGAAAATCTGACAAAGACTTCCTTTGTTTCTACATACTTTGCCACCTTTTTCAAGGCCGAATTCAATAACCAAACACGCCACCTTTAAGGCCCAACAAAGTAGTTAACAATAGGAGATTACACGCTTAATCAAGACATGTAAAATTCCGCCCCACAATATATAACAAACTAGTCTAAACTACAATGTCAATTCGGCAATTAGGGCAACAATACCAATTCTTCTTCCAATTTCTTTTCAATCCAAGTGGTTTAATATAACATGTTATCTAGCCACAATTGAGTATAACTACTACAATCTTCAAGTAGGTAATATGCGACGATTCTAATTAACGACCAAATGTAATTCAATTTCAAATGACTCAACATGTCATTTTCGGATTTTTAGCTTCCAAATTTCCATAACACTTATCAAACTTCATAACACAAATCACATGATCACTTATAAGTTATCATAACATGAAATCTTCAATTACAAAAGTAAAATGAAGGTTATACCTCAATTAGCCCAAATATGATCCAAGAGTACAAGTCGATCCTTAGCACCTTTAGCTCCTCCTTTCGACGTTCCAATCCACTCCAAGCCACCCTTAGAAGCTTATGAATAACTCATCTTCAAGTTTCAACTTCAAAGTTGAATAATCCCCTTAGGTTTTCGCCTTGCGACTAATACAAAAACGCCTCTTTTCCGAAATCTTTCTATTGAGAAAACCTTACAATACTCTTAGGAACCTTGGTTTAAAGTATGGGAATTATTGGACAAAAATTGCAAAATTTCTTCTTGGAAAACCTCATCACGTAGAGCAACATAAGAGCCCTTCAAGTTTTCTTTTGAAAATTTGCTAAGTGTGGAGCTTGTCTTGCACTAGCATACATATATAACAAGATGGAGGGTCAAGATTAGTACAATTGGGTGGCTAGGATGAGCTTCACATGGATCAAGTCCAAGTGTCCTTTGACTTAGTCAACAATGTCAAGCTAAGTCATTTGCAAGACTTGGTCATCTTACTAATGGTCAAATGACCATCCTACCCATGCCATTTCGCCCAAGACCACAAAGGGGGGGTGACACGTGTCTACCTCCCGTTCGTCGCAATATTTCGTTTTCCGACAAATTCCAAAATTCCAATAAATTTTTACTCGTCTCAAATCTTAACATTTTTTTTTGAGTTCTTACGTACGTTCTTATAAATATATCCTGGAAATTCCGGTGTAATAAATTTCATCGTGTACTCTTTCCGTATTTCCCAACTTATTCTAACATACATACATAACTTCCAGATTAATTCTAGCCTCCAATCTTCGAGCTACCTACATGAACAAATTAAGGCCATTTCCTACCACGACTGGTTCCGACGGAACACATTCACGAACCCGTGAAACGATTTACTAGACTGGCTTTGCACCTCGTGACTCGCCACGAAATGGGACTACTACCATCGATCCCACCCCATAAACGGGTACACTAACTTCTCATAATATCCTAACTGTGTTGTCTCGATCACAACAACCATTACTTATCCCACACCTGATCCTCCGCACTATCATCTTAAGCATACCACGAGCTTAATTTACAATCATAGTCTTCCATTAAGTCTCTTAACATGATTTCTTAAAGGTTCAATACCTTCTCGCATACCATCACTTCCTAGTTATCTCACATTAGTACGTGAAACCTTGATGAGAACTGCTAAACTATTTCATACCTTCCCAGATCTATTTAGTCCTTACCAACTCGTATTCCAATATCATTCTAGGCAACACGCTGCCCAATTTCATACATAACTACGTATAGCCAGGTGTCACAATGCCAACTATACTACCATCATTACTAACCCGATACGCAATCCACATAGTCCTTCCCGGGTCAACGCCTTTCTCGTAGCAATCAACATAACTCGTTAGGAGAGACGACTTAACAACACAAATTCTATCGCACGATCTCAGAGTGAGAAGAATGGAAACCAATCCTAAATGCCCCGCAGCCTCCTCGATTATAGATATGGTGCACAACACACCGATAATCAAGACTCTACTAGACACACCAGACACTTTACGAGGACTAATCGCTCGATATCACTTTTGTCACGCACTAACTCAGCCACATCGTGCCCTACCCGCACCCTTATATTCATACAACATAATAAATCATAAGAGAAATAACACTTTTTTTAAAACTAAGGCTGCCGATAAGGCCGCCATAACATAAAAATTACCCGAAAGTGGTCTACACTGCTTAACAATGTAAAACAACTCTAGCCACCCAAATTACGCATTTAATACAGCACTTCTAAGATTTGGACTAATGCTATGACGGAAAAGGCCCCGCCGCACTTCAATATACATAACCATGACGACAAGCTCCAGAACATCGAGCCATCTCAAATGCGAACCAGATCCTAAGCTCATGATCCACAATTGTGTACCTAAACTCGCGACATTTAATACACACTCGGGCGGAGTCAAGATAACATGTATTGAATATGGAACTAAAATATGGTACAAGAATAAATCATAATCGCATAAAAGAATGACAGGCAAGTTTAAAGAAAGGGTAAATACCAGATCCTACCGTGTCATTTCTATCTCGTGAACTTAATCGTAACTTATTATCTTTTCCCATTTTTCCATAAGAGTATAGTCAAATTCTTACGTACATACTTAAGAAAACTCATCAAAGTTCATAAACATATAACTTACGTATCTTGCATAACCTAATCCGTCCCTTTATGGGGGAACGCTATACCGCTTACCAACTGGGACGCGATAAAATCACATAAGTCCGCCCATAAAGGTATACTACATAAAAATAGAGGCTCATGATCAAAACAGTTCCTCGCCCGCAGATCGATAAGCAATCCTACTGGACTATTTCACCCGCATAGTCCTGTGGACCCGCATGAGGTATTCTCGTGATAAGTCGTGTCACGACCAACCTGCCCGTGATCGTGCCTTACCCCGCACCCAAGTAGATATATATCGTAGAAATCACTAATATAAAACATGACATGAAATAATATGAAGTGTAAAACAGTTTATCTGAGAAAACTTGCCTTACTGCATATATATATAACTTGAATCCGAACAGTTACATCCCTATTACAAACTCTGCCCACAACAGATTTCATGCACTTAAGAATGATATGATAATAATGGCGACAGTGGCCGCCATACCCCGAACGTAAGTACCTACAACGACAGGGACTATACCACCGATAAGCCTCCGAGAAACGGAGCTTCCTAAAACGCTGAATCGCGATCCTAAGAGCGAGGATCAACACTGTCTACCTCTACCGCGGCAGATGAACGCACTTCAAGGAGGTCAAGCATAACAGTACCAAGTATGTGAAATCAAAATATCAGAATGAAATCATAGTAGTCTATATAAAGCAGGAGACATATATGATAACCAAACTACAGTTCACAATAAATAAACAGTCATGTCAAGTCAGGGACTCACGCCCTCAAGTCACCACTCAAATACAACTATGGGTCTCACGCCCACAACATCAATCATGCCTGGAATACCTTCCTCACCGCCGCCTATGATATAAAAGCACCAAGGAATACACATGAACACCGTGTCCCACCTGTGTCATAATAAAATCGCATCGGTAAGTACGGGCATAGCCGACTACTAAAACCCACAAGCACTAACAAGGTCATAAATCAGATTACGAGATCCGCCTAGACCGCCATGATCGGCCGCCACGACTGCTCCGGCTCGTGGATCGTGCCTTACCCGCACCCAAGTAGTCATACATCGAGAAAATCAGCGAATATAAAACAAGACATGAAATAATTGTAAATGATACACGCTTCGAGAAAAGGGTTGCTTTCGCATATATACATAAACCAAGGTTTGCGCTACATCCCAACCGCATAAATACGACTACGCACTTAAGGAAATAACAACTATGGCGGATGGCCCGCCATACCCTCGATCAGACAAAACTATCTACAACAGGAGATCATACCCAAAAGTAGCCTCCTATAAGACGGAGCTCCCGACACCAACGCAAGAGATCCTAAGGACGTGGATCTAGCACTGCCGCTCTTACCGCAGATGAACGCAGCCCCAAGGAGGTCAAGATAACAGTACCAAGTATGTGAAATCAGAAAGTACTTAAATGAAATCATATTACTTTAAAACCAATTTTACAAATACGCACTAAACAACCAATGTAACCGCACATAGTGCCACATCATAAACAAGAGCAACAATAGGTAAATCAGAATGTCTTTTCTAGGTCGCGAATGATCAAGCAGGCCACTCGCCATATTATCATTCCGCAAGCCTAACTCGACTCCTCAGAGTCCGCATAAAGCCACTCACATGGCCCGCATGGTATACCCCGCATCGAGGGTAGCTACTCTCATCGCCCCGACTCGTCCGCACGGCCAAACAGACCGCATGCAGGCATAACCCCGCATACTAACTCGAACTCTCGTGAGCCCGCAAGATAGGCCCCCGACCCGCACGAGGTATTCTCGAATCACGGTCCTGCATCACCGAAGTCTACCCCCGACGGAGGCGCTTAACCCCTGTGATCATCTCAAGAGGCGAGTGATATAGTACTAACATAACAGCCTATAGTTTAAACAACATAAGCATAAGTAAGATCGACTTCTTTACACAAACGTTACAAGATACTAACACATAGCATCACAATAAGTCTACTCATCAAAACCATCTTATTATGCCTTCGTAAATCAATACAAGTCTTTATAAACACATAAGTAAACTGCCTTTTTATAAAACCTAAGTCGTTATACTTAACTTCCCATAAAGCTAGTATAACCCTTAAGCTTCTTGTTTTAAAAACAACTATTCTTCTTCTTTCGAACTGTGTTATAATTCTTTTGAAAGACTTTTTAAGATCTTTATCATTTAGGCTTAAGTCGCAAGACATTGCCGTAAGTATTATTCAGGCTTAAGTCAAAAGACATTGCCGTAGTTATTATTCAGTTAACACATGTACGTCTACCGTACTATATATATATTTTAAAATATCATGCTTTAGGACGAATCACATACCTTCTACAAAACCTCCCGCCAAGTCAATATGTCGCGCAGAGAATCACCTATAATAGTCACGCATATCTATCAAAGTCTAGACTACTCAAGGTCATTCTAAACAGAGGGTTCACAATTCTACTGAAAGCTGGCAAAGACTTCCTACCCTAGAGCCATATAAGTCTATCAGGAAAACAAATTCTATACAAGTATAGTTCAATTATTCTTCTTTAAACCCTTCTATCGTGATAACTGCTCAATTCTATTCTCAGAATAATCTTCTAAGTATTTAATACTTATTCTTATACTTCTACAAAGATGCATTCTCTAATACAAAAGAGGGTTAGGATTATTTACCTGTAAGCCCAATAATATCCTAGATATAAGTCGATCCGAGCAAGGCTTAGCTCCTAAGTTGTACGCTCCAGAGCTCCAAGGAAACCTTAGAAGTTCTTCACAACTTCAACTAAGTACTAAGGGATTTGGGCTAGGGTATTTTGGGAATTATAACAATACTAGAAGGCAACTTTTCTACCAAGGGAGGGGGGTAGATTTCGGCTAGGCTAGGGGAGTAGGCTTTGGACGAAACAAGCTCAAGGGAGGGGAGGATTTTCAAGACTTGGAAAGGAATTTGTGAATGAAGAACTCTTCATCTTAAGTGGTATTTATAGTCAAGCCATGGCCAACCAAGGGTCAAGATGACGCCAAGTGCAAGGCAAGTGTAGGTGAAGATTTAGGCAAGTGTCCATTCTATCTACTACACACAAATATCCTACTAACTCCTCGATTTGTGCAAAGGCACAAAAACGTGCCATCCAAAGTCCAATTCGCCCAACGGACGATCTAAGTCCATCAATCGGAGGTGACAAGGTCGCCCTCCCGCTGGTCCAAAATGTTTCGCCTCTCTAAAATCCGCAAAATTAGAAATGGCATAGCCGAATTTTCACGGAAGTCGTGGGAAACGCTTCACTGAAACGATTCTTTTAGCGAGTTGTGCACAATTTTCGAACTCGCCTAACTTTAAGGCTAAACTTTCGTGACGCACGCCTCATACATACTCCGAAATACGGTATAACATTCTCCTCCTTAGAAACATTCGTCCCGAATGTTCCTTCCCAAGACAAGCTTATCGATAAAGCTTAAATAGCTTGGTGTTGCCACACATGGCCACAATATAACACTTAAAAATTTACGTAAAATTAAACCACCAATCAGAAAGTAAGTTACCCGGAGGCTGGGAATAAGTGAGGATACCGCTCATGTCCTCATCGCCTTCCCACGCCATCTCCTCCTAAGCTCGCTCCGCCACAAGACTTTGACTAAGCCACATCCTTGGTCCGCAGACGCCTAACCCGGGACGATCGACTATCGCTATGGGAATCTCCTCACACGATAACCCCTGGCCACCGACGCCGCCAATCGGATGTACCTTAGATGGATCCCCGATACATCTCTCAAGATAGAAACGTGAAACACCGGATGCACCGCTTCCAGACGGACGGCAGATTCAACTCGTAGCAACCTCGCTTACCTCGCGGACGATTCGACAGGCCCAATGTACTGGCCGAAGTTTTCCTTTCTTCCCGAATCTCATCACACCCTTCATGGGTGACACCTTCAGAAAACCCAATCATCAATCGCGAACTCTGATGCCGACGACGATGATCTCGTGATACGATTGGCCGACTCAGCCGCCAATAGCCGCCTGATAAGCTTCACCTTATCCATCGCCGCCGCACCAAGTCTAGTCCCACTAATCGCATTTCTCCCACATCGAACCAGCCTATAGGCGATCCGCACTTCCTCCCATACAAGGCCTCATAAGGCGCCATCTCAATACCGAGTGGTAGCTATTATTATATGCAAACTCAACTAGAGGCAAATGATCCTCCTACCCTCAAGTCGATAACACATGCTCGCAAAGATATCCTCAAGAGTCCGATAGTGCGCTCGCTTTCCGCTCGCTCGCAGGATGGAATGCGCAAGACTTCGTGCTCACCAAGGCCCCAAACCCTTTTCTCGAAGGACCTCCGTGGTTAGCCGTGAACCGGGCTCCTCTCGATATGATCGAATAGACTCCATGCATCGACGATCTCTGATGTAAAGTTCGCATAATACTCACCAAAAGTCGCCCCGATGGGAAGAAAGTGGGCTGATTTCACACCGCCGACGATAACCCATATAGAATCATGTCTCTCCGAGTAGGCAATCCTCAAAAGGACCCTTCCTCACGTAAGAGCCGATCACGATAACGGTCGTAATCGATCCTCAAATCGCCGCTTCTTCACCTCGACGATAGAAGACTCGGCAACCTCACGAACTCTAACCCCACTGCTATCAGAATCAATCAAACGGACATAATCCTCAGCCGAAAAAGTCGTCCTGATGGGAAGAAAGTGGGCTGATTTCACACCGACGATATAACCCATATAGAATCATGTCTCTCCGAGTGCGAGGCAATCCTCGCGACGGTCCATGTTGATCACCTCCCACTTCCGTGTCGATCTCTATCGCTCAGAATAAACCACCGTGCCTCGTGCTCTACCTTCACCGCCGACAACACGCACCGAGCTACGAACTCGCAACGCCCCTCTTCGCCATCCCACCAATACACGATCTAAGCGTCGTGGTACATCTTGGTCGACTCGATGGATAGAGTAACGCGCTACCGTGCTTCCCCAAGAACTCGCCGCCAAGTCCTCAAACATCCGAACACACAACTCGCTTCAAACCTTAGCACCCCATCGTGCTACCTCAAAAGGACCCTTCCTCACGAAGAGCCGATCACGATAACGCGTGTCGAATCGATCTCAAATCGCGCTTCTTCACCTCCTCGACGATAAGACTGCAACCTCACGAACTCTAACCCCATCGCTATCGTAATCAATCAAACGGACACCAAGGCTCGCTAATCGATGAAAATCACGAACCATGCCCCTTCTCTCTAGCCGCACATCCGATAGGCTCCCCATCGACCTACGACTAAGAGCATCCGCCACAACATCGCCTTCCCGTGGTACAGATATCAACATCATAATCCTTAAGCAACTCTAACCACCGCCTCGCTGTAGTTCACTCCTCTGGTCAAGATATACCGAGGCTCTGTGGTCTCAGATAAATATCCACGCAACCCCATACAAATAGTGCCTCCAGATCTTCAAAGCGTGAATCACTACGCCAACTCCAAATCACGCGGGTAGTTCCTCGTGTTTCTTAAGTCGCTGGATGCACGCTTATAACTCTACCCCGCCGCATCAACACACATCCCAGCGATGCCCGACGCATCACAAGACACGACATAACCATCCGACCTCCGGAAGAGTAAGAACGGGCGGTCGCCGCCTCTTTTCAAGAATCGAAACCCCGCCACAAGCATCACCATCAAACTTAGCCGCTTTCCGAGTCACCTAGTCAATGGGCGTAGATAGAAGCAAACTTCTACGAACCGCCGATAATAACTCGCGAGGCCCGTAAAGTCGCGAACCTCTGGCGAGTAAGAGGTCTAGTCCAAGTCCCGATCAGATCGATCTTGGCCAGATCCACTGAATGCCATCACCCACAATATGCCCAAGAAAAGACACCAAGCTAACCAAAACTCACATTTGGAAAACTTCGTGATAATCGCTGGTCCCGAGAACTGTCACAAGATAGCCTCAACGCTCCGCATGCTTCCCGCTCGAGCGAATAAACCAAGATATCATCAATGAACACTATCACAAACGTGTCCAAAATGGTTTGAACACTGCTCATCAAATCCATGAATACCACGAGCATCGTCAACCCAAAAGACATGACCTCAACTCATAATGCCCGCATCGTCCGAATGCACCCTGTGGACATCCACCTCTCTCGACTAACTCGATGATAGCCCGATCGCAGATCAATCTTGAGAAACATCTCGCGCTCGCAATCGGTCGAACAAATCATCAATCCCGGGAAGGGGTATTCGTTTAATGGTCACCTTGTTCACCGTAATCAACACACATGCGCAGCTGGCCCCGCCCTTCTTCTTCACGAACAATACCGCGCCCCTGCGAGAAACACTAGGCCCGATGAAGCCCTTTCTCCAAAGAAATCCCTGCCGATCCTTCAACTCTCTCAACTCGGCAGTGCCATTCGTATGGCGGAATGGAAATAGGTCGAGTGTCCGCAACACATCTATACAAAACTCGATCTCCTCTCGTGAGGGATACCCGAGGTCGCCCGAAACACGCCCGGGAACTCTCGACTACCGAATCGATCAAAATCTGCACCGCAGCCTCGTGATCAAACACCCAACGAGATGGTAGATATACCCTTCTCGCACCATCTTCCTAGCCTTGAGGTAAGAAATAAACTTACCCTCAAGGATACGTTGTTCCTCCCACTCAACAACCGGCCTCCTCAGAAACCGAACCGTAATACTTCTCTCTCGCAGCTTCACATTGGTGTAGCAAGAGGCTAGCCAATCCATACCCATGATCACGCCGAAATCAATCATATCCAACTCTATCAAGCTCGCCAGGTCCGACGATCAGAATGGTCACGGGACAAGCCCTATATACCCGCCGAGCTACCACCGAATCACCCACTGGCGTAACTACCTCGAAAGGGTCTATGGACTCAGGCTCTATCCCTATCCTACTAGCAACAAGGGGAGATATTGTTATATCCCGTATTTCCAGAGTATGTACGTGAGGGCGTACGTATAATAATTTGAGCCTTAAGTTAGGCAAGTTTCGAAATTTGTACACAACACCCGTTAGGAGTCGTTTTTCGACGAAACGTTTCCACAGCTTTCGTAGGAAAATTCCGCCATGGCATTTTTAATTTTTGCGATTTTTCCGAGAGACGAAACATTTTGGATCAACGAGGGCGACATGTGTCACCCTCACATTGGAAGGACTTCGACGGCAGCGAGGCCCTTGGCACGCTTTTTTGTGTTGTAATTTTAGTCAAGGGTTAGTAGGATATTTTGTGTAGATGGATAAGGTAGCACATGGCTTAATCTTCGCCTTACACTTGCCTTGCACTTGGCTTCATCTTCGCCCTTGGTTGGCCTTTGCTTGACCTATAAATACTCTCTGTTGATGAACTTCTTCATCCAAAATTGCTCTAAGTGTTAAAAATCCCTCCTCTCCCTCAACCTTGTTCTCGCCCAAACACCACCCCTCCCCTCTGAAGGCCCTCACGAGCAACCCCTCCCCTTGCCTAGTGGTTCTAGCCGAGAACCCTCCCCAGCCTAGTTGTGCTAGTCGAAATACTACCCCTTGGTAGAAATGTATTCTACAAGTATTGTTATAATGCCCAAAATACTTTAGCCAAATACCTTGTAGTACTTTCCAAAGTACCCTTTATACTAAAAACCCTAAAAATACGATTATACTTTCCTTTAGCCACAAAACGAAACCCTAAGGAAAACCTTCATAGTCGGTTGAGTTTTAAGTAGAAGTTGGTTAGAACTTCTAAGGGTTGTTTGGAGCTGGTTGGAGCGCACGGAGTAGAGCTAAACCTTGCTCAGATCGACATATAAACTCTGATAATTTTGGGCTTATCGAGGTAAACATTCTTGACCTTCTCGTTGTAATTGGAAATTACATGTTGTAGGAGTATATAGTTAAGTATACTATATATAGAATCAACATAGTTGTCCCAAGAATGTCTTTTGACTTAAGCTCAATTTTAAGAATAATCAATCAGAATTACATAGGATCAGACATGAGACTTGTGTAGTATTGCTGTGAGTAGAATTGTACACGTCCGATTAGATTGCAGAAACCCCTGGCTGGCTTCGCAGCGCCTCGTTAGAGGAGATTTACGCCATGTGGGGGAGGTGCTGAATTTTCTCAGAAGATATTCTACATTGAGATCTAAGATGTTAATAGGCGCCTTGGGCCTCTATAGGTTGAAATACTACGCGTGGCGTCTACTTGGCTTAAGGTGTAGCCGACGCTTGAGGTACTTGGAGCGCTTTGCTATTAGTCAGAATCGTCGCGAGGTATGCGAACCTCTTCCTATCCGTCTAGCATGATATGTGTATAACTATGTAGTACGGTAGACGCATACGTGTTTAATGTATTTGATTGGTTTGAAACATAAAGTGTTATAACGCTATGGGAAGTTGGTTATAACAAATTTACGTAGGTAAGAAAATGCTTTGTGGTTTCAAAGGATAATTGATTTGACTTATAACGGATTTGATGTAGTAACAAAGAACTTGAAGTGTTCCAAAAGACCCTTTTAAAGAAGAGTAATACTTGGCTTTGAAAACATAAGAGTTGTACTAGCTTTATGGGAAGTTAGGTATAACGCCTTAAGAGTGATAAAGAGAATGGTTTACTCGATTTTTAGAAGATAAGAGACTTGACCTAATGGTATTAATATGAATTTTGTTGTGTGAAACCTCACCGTGAGTAATGAGTACTTGGTTTTAAAAGGAATAATGTTTTATCGATTTCGAAATCGTAATAAGTATCGACAAACCACCGCAGCTAATAAAGGAAAATGTATTGAATAATGAAGTATGGTATTAAAACCAAGAGAAACCTCCATCCGCATGTGCTAAGATTAGACAAAATGATATTACATTTCCTAGATCATGATCGCTAATAAGATTGTTTATAAACAAGAATAACCTACTCACCTATAAGGCATATGTTTCTCAAAACGCTTAAAGGAGAATTATGTTTAAAGGATTAAAACTATGAACTACGAAACCTTTTCTAAAAAGAGAAACTTGAGCATTTGAAATTAGGCAACTTGAACGCTTGGAAAATAAGGTTGTTACTTGATTTTACAAAGGAAAGCATTTTGGTTTACTTAACAATGTTAGTCACTCTATTTTTATACTACTGTATCGTGACCTTGTAAAAGAAATGGATCTTTAAAAGTAATTTAACGCACGTAGTACCTTAGGTTAAAACCCGACTTTGGCATAAAATGAAAGTACTTTGAGTTGTGTATAACTTGCCTATGCTTGTTGTCAAGCTTGCTTGTTGTTGTGCGTGTTGCCTATGTTTGTTGTTGTGAAACTTGCCTATGCTTGTCAGGATAGCCTTTGTTGTATTTCTGCACTCGCGCCTCACTGGAGGGCCGCTGATTTGTTATGAACGATTCTACACCGAGTCCCACGAGACGGGCAGTGACACGATTTCATTTGATTATACACCGAGTCCCACGAGACGGGCAGTGACACGATTCCATTTGATTATACACCGAGTCCCACGAGACGGGCAGGACACGATTCCACCGATCATACACCGAGTCCCACGAGATGGGCAGGGACACGATTTTATCCGATTTTTACACCGAGTCCCACGACGGGCAGGACACGATTTCATCCGATTCTACACCGAGTCCCACGAGACGGGCAGTGACACGATTTCATCCGTTATCATACATGTCTCCCGCTTATATAGACTATTATGATTTCATTTACGCCTTTTTACGCTTCACATACTGCACTTGGTACAGATCGACCTTCTGGGTCACAGAGTAAAGAGGCCGAGCTCTACCACGGAACAGACCAACCGTGGCCTCCGTATGGCACGTCCGCCGTATGTATGGATCGCAGCCCTGCACTATTTGTTGGGTCGCCGAGTGACACTAGAACCTCGCGCAAAGTGACAAAAGTGGTATCGAGCGCTAGTCCTCTGAAAGTGCCTACGCATCGTGTCTAGTAGAGTCTTGATTATCGCGTGTTGTGCACCACATCTATAATCGTGAGGCTATATGACATTTAGGATTGGTTTCATTCTTCTCATTCCGAGATCGCGCCCTGTAGCCGTGTGATAAGTCGACCCTCTCGACGTATTCCTTTCCTTTACCACTTATGCCTCCGCGTAAGGCAACCCAGACCCAGATGGGCAAGGCAATGAGGAGTCGTTAGTGAGATACGCAGAAGTACGAGGGCGCAGCCCTGGCTGCTCGAGACAAGGCCCGACGGCGAAGTTTCGCGACGCCAAAGACCAAATAGAGTTTAGAGTCGCAGCAGTTGGTCGCGAGACTACAGCACTGAGCCTCCTGGCCCCACACCGGAGCAGATGAGACGGGGTACAAGGAGATGGTCGCCATCGCCGTGGTCGTACGATATGAGGATAGGCCGGATGCAGCAGCCTGCCCCCAAGAGCACCCGTAGTTCACCCCGAGCAGATGGCTTGAGGCTACGGACTTTCTCGAGTCAGAGCCCGCCAGTTGTTCTATGGATCGAGCCGAGGATGACCTCGTGAGTTTATCCGACACTACACGATCATGAGAGTGATCGAGTTACAGAGGCGTAGGTGGTATTGGGTTCGCATCACCGCGTGATACCGCAGCTGACCGTTTGATTCGCGGAGTTGTCCCGGAAGAGCATGCACTTCCACCGTATGGGACGAAGTTCTCAAGGGCTTTTCTTGCACATTTCTTGCCCCACAAACGAGGAGGGCTCGCCGACGATTTTTGACGCTGAGGCGTGATCGTGGACTGCTAGAGAGTACAATGTGGAGTTCGACTCATTAGCTCTGTATGTTCCCGCCGGGTAGCCGAGCATGGAGGACAGAGTACACCGCCACGCCACCGGCCGATGATTACTTGGCAGAGGCTTGTACGGTGTATCTCTTCACCGCACATGGACATTGCCCGCACGCAAGCTCATGCACTAGATGCGAGGCATGCAGAGGTCGACTTAATGACCGAGATCGCCAGTAAGAGGCCGTAATGCAGGTCCTTTGGTAACTTTCGAGGCGACCGCCACAGCTAGCCTAGTTATGTACCTCTACCAAGATGCAGTGGTCCCCACGCCGTGACGCTTAGGTATTCGAGCCGGTCGAGCCCGTGGCTTCGTTCACAGATATACACGGGTTCTAGCCACGTTCAGTTTTCCTCAAGGCAGACGATGCGCACGCCATCCCGGAATGTCGCTTTTACCGTGTTTGTTTTTCCCGCGCCGTCGTGGCCATATAACGAAACCGCCCTAGTAGGAAGGATGCAAACAATGACTCACCACGGACAAGTGTGTTCATCGCTTTCATACGCATACTGCAGGCGTGCTTATGATTAGAGTGGAGCCAGAGCTTCTGTGTATATTCTTAACCCTCTAGAGGCTTGTATGTTTTGATGTTATGTTAATGTGTTAAGTGTTATGTTCGATAGCTTTGTGCTAAAATGTGATTTAGAACCCGTTGGTGAAAAAGGGTAAGCTCGGGTGAGAAAATGATTAACCTTAGAATATTACAGCTGAGACCTTAGATGTAAGCGCCGCTCGAGTACAAGATTTTGCGAGTGATCCTTGTCGAGTGCATTTTATGCCTAGAATGTATCAGGTGATAAGTCTCTGGTCGGGTAAATGAAAGTGGTATCTTTCATGATGTGATTTAGCAAGATTGTTCCGTCGGCGAGCAAGAGTCAGCGCGACAAATGGTCGGGTCAGCTATGTTGCGGGCCAACCCGCTGCCTGTTTTGAGCGGGTCACTCGTGGTCCCGCCAGTGCGGTGGTCACGAGGGTGCTAGCCCAAGTTTAGATGACCATTGTATGAGTTCGTGGATACGCTCACCGTAATCAGTCAAGGCCGAGAACGGCCTTAGAGGAAATCGAGGTTAGTAAGATGACCAAGTTTGAGGTAGTAACCCAAGGGTTGGAAACAAAACGCTGACTAAGCGTGGTACTGATACTAGAAAGAGTTCGAGTGTTCGGAAGGGTACAACGAGATAGGAGAAACGAACGCGTGTGATCGCTTTCTTTGAGAAACGGGTGCTGGCGGATTATATTTTTAGACCTCGTGGGAACTTTTGTGAAACAGAGGTGATTCCTTGTTGGCTTGATTTGGGTTTTCGCGCGCATGTTATTTTTTGTACGTGTGGTATGTTTGGTTTCGTAAGTATAGTAGTGAAGGCTATACCGACACGCGTTGTTTTGAGATCGGAAGGAACATTCGACGAATGTTTCTGGGGAAGAATGTTATACCTCGTATTTCCGCAGTATGTACGAGGGCGCACGATAATAATTTGAGCCTTAAGTTAGGCAAGTTTCAAATTTGTACACAACACCCGTTAGAGTCGTTGATTTAAACGCTTTCCACAACTTTCGTAGGGAAAATTCCGCCATGGCATTTTTAATTTTTATGATTTTTCCGAGAGACTAAACATTTTGGACTAACGAGGGTGACATGTGTCACCCTCACATTGAAGGACTTGACGGCAAAGTGAGGCCCTTGGCACGCTTTTTTGTGTTGGAATTTTAGTCAAGGGTAGGTAGGATATTTTGTGTAGATGGATAAGGTAGCACATGGCTTAATCTGGCCTTACACTTGCCTTGCACTTCGCTTCATCTCGCCCTTGGTTGGCCTTTGCTTGACCTATAAATACCCTCTAAGTTGATGAACTTCTTCATCCAAAATTGCTCTAAGTGTTAAAAATCCCTCCTCTCCTCAACCTTGTTCTCGCCCAAACACCACCCCTCTCACCCTCTCAAGGCCCTCACGAGCAACCCCTCGCCTAGCGGTTCTAGCCGAGAACCCTCCCCTAGTCTAGTTGTGCTAGTCGAAATACTACCCCCTTCGTAGAAATGTATTCTACAAGTATTGTTATAATGCCCAAAATACTTTAGCCAAATACCTTGTAGTACTTTCCAAAGTACCTTTATACTAAAAACCCTAAAAATACGATTATATTTTCCTTTAGCCACAAAACGAAACCCTAAGGAAAACCTTCATAGTCGGTTGAAGTTTTAAGTAGTTGGTTAGAACTTCTAAGGGTTGTTTGTCATGTTGGAGCGCACTGAGTAGAGCTAAACCTCGCTCAGATCGACATATAAACTCTGATAATTTTGGGCTTATAGAGGTAAACATTCTTCACCTTCTCGCTGTAATTGGAAATTACATGTTGTAGGAGTATATAGTTAAGTATACTATATATAGAATCGAATATAGTTGTGCGGCAATGTCTTTGACTTAAGCTCAATTTTAAGAAGAATCGAATCAGAATTACATAGACCGTATTACAGAGACTTGTGTAGTATTGCCGTGAGTAGAATTGTACACGCCCGCTAGACGTAAACCCCCGTTGGCTTGGTAGCCTCGTTAGAGAGGAGATTTACGCTGCCAGGGAGGAGGTGCCGCGAATTTTCTGTAAGATATTCTACATCGAGATCTAAGATGTTAATAGGCGCCAGGGCCTCTATAGGTTGAAATACTACGCTGGCGCGGTCTACTTGGCTTAAGGTGTAGCCGACGGCTTGAGGTACTGAGCGCTTGCTATTAGTCAGAATCGCCGCGAGGTATGTGAACCTCTTCCTATCTGTTCTAGCATGATATGTGTATAACTATGTAGTACTAGACGCATACGTGTTTAATGTATTTGATTTGTTTGAAACATAAAGTGTTATAACGACTTTATGGGAAGTTGGTTATAACAGCTTTATGTAGGTAAGAAAATGCTTTGTGGTTTCAAAGGATAATTGATTTGACTTATAACGGATTTGATGTGTATTAACAAAGAACTTGAAGTGTTCCAAAAGACCCTTTTAAAGAAGAGTAATACTTGGCTTTGAAAACATAAGAGTTGTACTAGCTTTACGGGAAGTTAGGTATAACGCCTTAAGAGTGATAAAGAGAATGGTTTATCGATTTTTAGAAGATAAGAGACTTGACCTAATGGTATTAATATGAATTTTGTTAAAGTGTGAAACCTCACCGTGAGTAATGAGTACTTGGTTTTAAAAGGAATAATGTTTTACCGATTTCTAAATCGTAATAAGTATCGACAAACCACCGCAGCTAATAAAGGAAAATGTATTGAATAATGAAGTATGGTATTAAAACCAAGAGAAACCTCCATCCGCATGTAAGCTAAGACGAGACAAAATGATATTACATTTCCTAGATCATGATCGCTAATAAGATTGTTTATAAACAAGAATAACCTACTCACCTATAAGGCATATGTTTCTCAAAACGCTTAAAGGAGAATTATGTTTAAAGGATTAAAACTATGAACTACTAAACCTTTTCTACAAAGAGAAACTTGAGCATTTGAAATTAGGCAAACTTGAACGTTTGGAATATAAGGTTGTTACTTGATTTTACAAAGGAAAGAATTTTGGTTTACTTAACAATGTTAGTCAATCTATTTTTTTATACTACTGTATCGTGACCTTTGTAAAAGAAATGGATCTTTAAAAGTAATTTAACGCACGAGTACCTTAGGGTTAAAACCCGACTTTGGCATAAAATGAAAGTACTTTGAGTCAGGTATAACTTGCCTACGCTTGTTGTCGTGAAGTTTGCCTATGCTTGTTGCTGTGAAGCTTGCCTATGCTTATTGTTGTGAAACTTGCCTATGCTTGTTATGATAGCCTTTGTTGTATTGCACTCGCGCCTCTCATGGAGGGCCGCTGATTTGTTATGAACGATTCTACACCGAGTCCCACGAGACGGGCAGGACACGATTTCATTTGATTATACACCGAGTCCCACGAGATGGCAGGACACGATTCCATTTGATTATACACCGAGTCCCACGACGGGCGTGGACACGATTCCATCCGATCATACACCGAGTCCCACGAGATGGGCAGTGACACGATTTCATCCGATTTTTACAATCGAGTCCCACGAGACGGGCAGGACACGATTTAACTGATTCTACACCGAGTCCCACGAGATGGGCAGGGACACGTATTTCATCTGGTTATCATACATGTCTCCTGCTTTATATAGACTATTATGATTTCATTTACAGTCTTTTACAGTTTCACATACTTGGTACCAGATCGACCTCCTGGGCCGCTCATGCCGCAGGAAGTACATCGGCCAGGGATCCTCGCCTAGATCACAGTCAACAGGTCGAAGCCTCATTTCTTCTGAGGCTTATCTTTTGCATGTTACCTCGAGTCCAGAGATTCTTATACATTCGTGGTATGGCGGCCCCGTCCCGTCATAGCCGTTGTAAAAATCTTAGAGGTCCAGAGTAATCTGCAGTGTGGTTTGTAAAAAAAGGATAATTGTTCTGTATTTATGTTTATATGATGAAGGCAAATCGCTTTGGTTGGCCTATTTATTTATCTTGTCTCTAATTCATGTTCATGTTTTTATTTCACGATTTTCTCGATGTTGTATCAGGGTGCCCGGTAAGGAACCAACACGCCCGGTTCGGTCGTGATGTATATATAGACGTAGTAGAACCCGATCTATCAAGACATACACATCATAATCGAGATCGATAAGGTACCGTGATTTACATCGTGCGAGGCCTCCCGATCCCGCTACCGACAAGGCATAAACGCGTTCTCGAGGACCGCTAGAATCGACCCGAGCCACGACCGCCACACTGGCCGACCCACGAGTACCCTCGCCCGGCGAGTAATCAGAGGAGATGATGAAGCGCAATGTAACCTCGGCGTCGAGCCCTACCACCGCCACGCTCGGCCTGACAAGCCGCAGTTGACCGCTGGCCACAATCGTAATAAGCTCCCAAAGCAGCACCACACTTCCCGTAATGGGATCTACCGACGGCCACACCGGGTGGTCCCGGACGCCGCACTTCGCTACTCGACGCCCGCCCCGCCTCGCCCGCCAATACTCGCCGCGGCCGAGGACGGCAGAGTGCTCGAGCCGGGCCGTGCACCCAGATCGCCACGAGGCCGCCACCACTATAGCCACCGTAAGACCCTCCCGCCCCGCCCTCTTCGCCGCCGCTCACAACTCGCTTCGCCGCGCCTCGCATCTAAGGGCGCGAGCTCGCATACGTAATATCCATGCTCGTCAAGAGCCACACCCGCACAAGACTCGGCCATATAATCATCTAGCCCCGCGACGTAACGATGCACTCGCCCTCCATATTCGCTACCAATGCAGTGGACATATCGAGCCAACGAATCAAACTCAACGCTGTACTCCCTAACGGCAAGGCCCTTCTCGCCTCAAAGAATAAGAATCTATCGCCCGCGCCTCCTCATCCGCGAGGCAAGAAGGAGTGAGAAAGGCCTCCAAAACTCATCCCATATCACTGGAGGTGCATGCTCTCCCGAAAGCTCCTATGAATCAAACCAATCGATCGCAGTATCACGCACCGACGCGAACCGGGCGTCACAGACTGCCTCGAGGCCTCGATCACCCGTGACGATCTCTTCAGAATGACGGATGAACTCCTCGCGATCATCCTCCGCCGACCAGAAACTCGCGTGCTACAACTCAGAAATCCCGTAACCTCAAACTGCTCGCTTCTGTGAACCACAAAGCACGGGGCCGGAATCGAATCGCAGATCCAAACTTATCCTCGTGTCGCCACAATCCTAGCCAATAGTCGGGTATCTCCTTGTACTCATTCGCCCGCCTGTGTGGGACAGTGAGGCGCGCATCAGTAGTCTCGCTGGGACCGAGGCGCCGTGGAACTCGCTGCCTCGCATAGATCGGGCTCGAGCCTCGTGGACTTTGCGTTATACTAGCAGCCTCTCTACGCTTTCCTTCGGGGCCCGGTTTTACGCGAGGCATAATCATATGTAAAAGGAATACGTTAGAGGGTCCAACCTATAACACGCCTCTATAGCACGATCTCAGAGTGAGAAGAATGGAAACCAATCCTAAAATATCCTATAGCCTCCTCGACATTGGCGTGGTGCACAACACACCGATAATCAAGACTTACTAGATACGGTCAGACACTTTCCGAGGATTAATCGCTCGATACCACTTTTGTCACGCACTGCTCCGGTTCGTGGATCGTGCCTTACCCGCACCCAAGTAGTCATACATCGAGAAAATCAGCTAATATAAAACAAGACATGAAATAATTGTAAATGATATACGCTTTCTAAGAAAAGGGTTGCTTTTCGATATATACATAAACCAAGGTTTGCGCTACATCCCAACTGCATAAATACGACTATGCACTTAAGGAAATAACAACTATGGCGGACAGGCCCCGCCATACCCCGATCAGCATAAAACTATCTACAACAGTGAGATCATACCCAAAAGTAGAGCCTCCGAGAAGATGGAGCTCGACACCAACGCAAGAGATCCTAAGGATGTAGATCTAGCACTGCCGCTCTTACTCGCGCAGATGAACGCAGCTTCAAGGAGGTCAAGACAACAGTACCAAGTATGTGAAATCAGAAGTACTTAAATGAAATCATATTACTTTAAAAACCAATTTTACAAATACGCATTTAAACAACTAACGTAACCGCACATAGTGCCACATCATAAACAAGAGCAACAATAGTAAATCAGAATGTGTCTTTTCTAGGTCGCGAATGATCAAGCAGGCCACTCGCCCATATTATCATTCTCGCAAGCCTAACTCGACTCCCGTAGTCCGCATAGGCCACTCACACGGGCCCGCATGGTATACCCCGCATCGAGGGTAGCTACTCCTGCATCGCCCCGACTCGCCGTCCGCATGGCCACATGCACCGCATGAGGCATAACCCCGCATACTAACTCGAACTCTCAGAGCCCGCATAGGCCCTCGACCCGCATGAGGTATTCTCGAATCACGGTCCTGCATCACCGAAGTCTACCCCGTGACGGAGGCAGCTTAACCCCAGATCATCTCAAGAGGCGAGTGATATAAGATTAACATAACATAAGTTTATAGTTTAAACAACATAAGCATAAGTAAGACCGACTCTTTACACAAACGTTACAAGATACTAACACATAGCATCACAATAAGTCTACTCATCAAAACCATCTTATTATGCCTTTAAATCAATACAAGTCTTTTATAAACACATAAGTAAATCGTCTTTTTATAAAACTTAAGCCGTTATACTTAACTTCCCATAAAGCTAGTATAACCCTTAAGCTTCTTGTTTTAAAAACAACTATTCTTCTTCTTCGAACTGTTATAATTCTTTTGAAAGACTTTTAAGATCTTTATCATTTAGGCTTAAGTCGCAAGACATTGCCGTAAGTATTATTCAAAGCTTAAGTCAAAAGACATTGCCGTAGTTATTATTCGCTTAACACATGTACGCTCACCGCACTATATATATATTTTAAAAATATCATGCTTTAGGACTAATCACATACCTTCTCGCGAAAAACCTCCGCCAAGTCAATATGTCGCTGTAGAGAATCACCTATAATAGTCACATACATCTATCAAAGTCTAGACTACTCAAGGTCATTCTAAACAGAGGGTTCACAATTCTACGGAAAGTCGGGCAGACTTCCCTACCCATGAGCCATATAAGTCTCATCAGGAAAACAAATTCTATACAAGTATAGTTCAATTATTCTTCTTTAAACCCTTCATCGTGATAACAGCTCAATTCTATTCTCAGAATAATCTTCAAGTATTTAATACTTATTCTTATACTTCTACAAGATGCATTCTCTAATACAAAAGAGGGTTAGGATTATTTACCCTGTAAGCCCAATAATATCCTAGATATAAGTCGATCCTGAGCAAGGCTTAGCTCCTAAGTCAGACGCCCGATAGCTCCATGAAACCTTGTAAGTTCTTCACAACTTCTACTAAGTACTAAGGATTTGGGCTAGGTATTTTGGGCATTATAACAATACTAGAAGGCAATTTTTCTACCAAGGGAGGGGTAGATTTCGCCTAGCAGTGTGTGAGAGGTGTTGACTAAACAAGCTCGGCGGAGAGTGAGGATTTTCAAGACTTGGAAAGAATTTGTGGACGAAGAACTCTTCATCTTAAGCGGGTATTTATAGGTCAAGCCATGGCCAACCAAGGGTCAAGATGATGCCAAGTGCAAGGCAAGTGTAGGGTGAAGATTTAGGCAAGTGTCCATTCTATCTACTACACAAAAATATCCTACCAACTCCTCGATTTCAGCAAAGGCACAAAAACGCGCCATCCAAAGTCCAATTCGCCCAACGGACGATTCAAGTTCATCAATCGGAGGTGACAAGGTCGCCTCCCGCTGGTCCAAAATGTTTCGCCTCTAAAAATCCGCAAAATTAGAAATGGCATAGCCGAATTTTCCTACTAAGTCGTGGGAAACATTTCGCCGAAACGATTCTTTTAGCGAGTCAGGCACAATTTTCGAACTTGGCCTAACTTAAGGCTAAACTTTCAGACGCACGCCTCACGCATATACTCCGAAATACATGGTATAACAGAATCGCCACTCCCGCAGCATCTAATGCGCTGCCTAGTCCTCGAACTTCCCGCACCCGCATAGGCCACTCCAATGGCCCGCATGAGGTATTCCCGCATCGAGGTAGCTACTCCCAAGAACGCCCTAGACTCGCACCGCACGGCCACATAGACCGCACGAGGTATAACCCCGCACACTAACTCGAACTCGTAGCTCGCATAGGTCACATGCACTCCGCATGAGGTATTCTCAATCATAGGTCACACGCACTACCGAAGTCTACCCCGCATCGGAGGGCAACTTAACCCCCGGAATCATGTCAAGAGATGAGTGATATAATACTAACATAATAGCTTATCGTTAAACAACATAAGCACAACAAGGGAAACCCCTTTACACAAACATCACAAGATACTAACACACGTAGCATCCTAACATGTTTACTTATCAAATCACCAAGAAAGTATTACAAGGCTATCACAAACCAACACAATCAAGTTATTCATACAAGGTACTCTCTACTTTATGTTAGCAAGTTCGGGTTTTTATCCCCAAAGTACTTCATACAATAACTCTTTTAAAAGATCCGTTTCTTTCACAAAAGTCACGCAATACCCGTAGTATAAAAATAGAGTGACTATCTTTTTAAGTAAACCAAAACACTTCGTTTTGTAAAATCAAGTAACAACATTATTTTCCAAACGTTCAAGTTTGCCTAATTTCAAATGCTCAAGTTTCTCACTTTCGAAAGGTTTCGTAGTTCATAGTCTTAATCACTTAAGAATATAATTCTCTTTTAAAACAATTTGAGAAACATATGCCTTATGTGTGAGTAGGTTATTCTTGTTCATAACAATCTTATTAAAGCAGCCATGATCTAGGAAATGTACTATCATTTTGTCTCATCTTAGCTTCTATGCCGATGGGGGTTTCTACTGGTTTTAATAATACTTTATTAGTCAAAACATTTCCCTTTATTAACGCTGCAGTGGTTCGTTCGATACTCATTCTGATTTCCGAAATCAGTAAAACATTATTCCTTTTAAAAATCAAGTACTCATTACTCACGAATGAGGTTTCACACTTTTTAACAAAATTCATATCAATTCAATTTAGTCAAGTCTCTTATCTTTTAAGATCAAGTCTCTTAACTTCTAAAATCAATAAACCATTCTTTTTATCTGTCTTAAGTCGTTATACCTAACTTCCCATAAAGCTAGTATAACTCTTAAGCTTTTAAAACCAAGTATTACTCTTCTTTCAAAAACAGTTCTTAATTCTCTTGAAATACTTCAAGATTCTAATTATTCAGGCTTAAGTCAAAAGACATTGTGTTACACCCCGTAGTTCCAGAGTATGTATATGAGGACGTACGTATGAGAATACGACACAAAAATTGGAAAGGAAGAAAGAGGTGATTTTTTGTCACGACCCGATCCCGGGCCCGTGACTGGTGCCTTACCCCGGGCACCCTAGTGATACAACATCAGAGAAAACCAGCGGAAAATAAAACTTTAAACAAGAAACAAGATATATGATCATAAACAAAGCAACCAAACGGTTATCTTCCAATAAAATATATATAAACAACTCTTTCAAAACGAATGCTTTAATCCTTTTACAAACCCCGCCACAACAAGATTTCATGCACTTAAGAGTTTTTATACAACATGACGACAGGCTCCCGCCATACCCCGAATGCATACAAGAACCTACAACTCGTGGTAACATACCAAAAGATAAGCCTCCTGAGAACGGAGCTTCCTAACGCCGAATCGTGATCCTAAGAGCGGTGATCAACTACCGATGTACTCCTACCGCAGATTTAACGCAAATTCTCGGCGAGGTCGCATAACAGTACCAAGTATTCAAATCAAAATATCGCAGCTTAAATCATAATACCATAAAAGTGAGACATGTATGATAACAAAAATACAAGACGCAACATAAAAGCGGCCAAGCCGACTCACGCCTCAACGCTATCATCACTAATATAACTATGGGTCTCACGCCACAACATCAATCATGTTCGTGATCACGGCCGTATGCCCGACTTCAGACGGTGTAGACATGTCCATGATGCAACAATAATAATAATGCCGCATGGCCACATGCCCCGACCGCTTCTGTAGACATGTCCATGTAACATCAACAACAATATATCGTGATCAACCCCGCCGCACGCCACATGCCCCGAAATTCGCAGACGGTAGACATGTCCATGTAACCACAATAACACTATATCGTAATCAACCCCGCCGCATGGCCACATGCCCCTGACTCGTGACGGTGTAGACATGTCCATGTAACCACAATAACACTATATCGTAATCAACCCGCCGCACGCCACATGCCCCTGAATTCAGACGGCAGACATGTCCATGTAACATCAACAACAATATACCGCACAACCAGGCTATCACAAACAAGCTCAAGCAAATTACCATACATCTAGACTTTTATAAAAGATCCACTCTTTCTCAAGAAGTCACCTGATATCAACATTTGCACAACAAAGGCTATCTCAACAAGCATAGGCGAGTTACACAACAACAAGCATAGCAAGTTATACAACAACAAGCATAGGCAAGTTATACATAACTCAAGGTACTTCAATTTTATATCAAGGTCCGGGTTTTAACCCTAAAGTACTACGTACGTTAAATTCCTTTTAAAGAGATTCATTCCTTTTATAAAGGTCACCCGATACCCGTAGTATAAAAATAGAGTGACTCACATTTTTAGGTAAACCAAAACACTTTCCTTTTCAACAACATTCTTTCCCCTAAAGTTCCAGTTTGCCTAATTTCAATTACTCAGGTCTCTTTATTTTAGAAAAGTTTCATAGTTCATAGTCTTAATCATTTAAGAATATAATTCTCTTTTAAACAATCTGAGAAACATATGTCTTATACGTGAGCCGTTTATTCTTGTTTACAACAATCTTGTTACAGCAACCATGATCTAGAAATGTAATACAATTTTGTCTTATCTTAGCTTCTATGCAGATGGAGGTTTCTACCGGTTTTAATAACAATTAGTTATTTGCCAATACACTTTCCTTTATTAGCGCCACAGTGGTTTGCTCGACACTTATTCTCATTTCCAAATCAAGAAACATTATTCTTTTAAAACCAAGTACTCATTACTCGCGAATGAGGTTTCACAACACTTTTAACAAAATGTTAATAACCAAGTAAAACAAGTTAAGTCTCTTATCTTTCAAGATCAAGTCTCTTAACTCCTACAATCAATAAACCACCTATTTACATGTGGTCGTTATAACTAACTTCCCATAAAGCTATTATAACACCCTATGTTTTAAACCAACCAACTCATTTAGCACATGTACGCTCACCGCACTACATAGTTTACAAAGCATCATGCTAGAAAGGATAGGAAGAGGTTCACATACCGCGACGATTATCGATAATAAGCAAAACGCCCACAAGATCAGAATCTGGCTAGCCTTTTCCACTCTTCAAGTAGAATACGCCACTCGTAGTACTTCCACCTATAAAGGCCACAAACGCCTATTAACTTCTAAACGCACGCCCACATTCTACGTAAAATTCGGCAAAGACCTTTCCCCAACAACAGAATCTCCTCTCTATCGAGGCCGACTACCAAGCCAACCAGTGGGGTTATACGCCTAACCGGACGTGTACAATTCTACTACACAAGAATACCATACAAGCCTCATCGTAATACACCCCATGTAATTACGCTCGCTTCTCTTCTTTATATTCACCTTAAGTCAAAAGACATTGCCGCAAAGCTACGTTCAGTTCTATATATAGTATACTTCAACTATATAATCCTACAACATGTAATTTCCAATTACAATAAGGGACAAGAGTATTTACCTCGATAAGCCCAAAATTATCCGAGATAAAAGTCGATCCCCGAGCAAGGTTTAGCTCCTACTCCGCGCCCAATCCGCCTCCAAACAACCCTTAAGTTCTAACCAACTTCTACTTAAATACGTCAACCCACTATGAAGATTTCCTTAGGTTTGGCTTGAGACTAAAAGGACAAAAGGTAGTATTTTCTGCTCTACGATAGAGGTAACTTTGGAATACTACAAGGCATAAGGCTAAGGTATTTTGGGCATTATAACAATACTGAGAGTATTTCTACCAAGAGTGGTATTATACGAAACAACTAGGCAGTGGGTACCCTCTGCTAGACACTACAAACGGGAGTGGAATACCCTCTCGGCCACAAGGCCTCTCAAAGGGGGGAGGGGGAGAGGCTAGGACGAGAACAACACAAAGGGGGGAAGAGTTTTCAAGACTTAGAATGAATTGAGGGATGAAGAAAACCTTCATGCAAGGGGTATTTATAGGCACCAACTGACAAGATCAAGCCGCGGGCAAGTGGATGGCCAAGATTGGCACAAGTGCACCCTAACCTACTCCTCAAATCCTCACAAAACAAAGACCCATGAAAAGTGGCCTCAAACCTCCTACCGTGGCCCTCTTTATCGTTCAACGAGGTGACAAGTGTCACCCTCCCGCTGGTCCAAAAATGTTCACGCCTAAAAATCCGCAAAAATTAAAAATAACATAGCCGAATTTTCCTTCGCAGTTCTCAGAAACGCTTCATTTAAAAACGACTTAATCCAAAGGTCAGCACAAAAATATTTTCGCCAAGTCTACCCTAAGTTCAAACTTTTCACGCACGCCCCACGCATATACCAAAATACGGTATAACATTCTCCCCTTCTTAGAAACATTCGTCCCGAATGTTCCTTCTCAAGACGGATATCGATGAAGTTCCTCTAACAAGTTGCCAACGCCACACATGGCCACGAAATAACACACGTTCTCTTCTTTCCTTACTCGTTGTAGTCACTTGAACTCTCTCAGAATACGTACCATACTTCAGTTTCCAAAACTATGGAGTCACTACCTCCAAACTTGGTCATCTTTCTAGCTTCACTTTCCGCCAAGGACATTCCCGGCCTTCATGAACCGATTCTGGTCGAACGCATCCACGAACTCATACGTTGGTTAACTAAACTCGGGCCTAGCATCCTCGTGACCCTACCACCTGGCGGGACCACCTCGAACAGACCCCACCACAAACCGGGCTGCGGGTTGACCCGCGAATGGTCCTCAACCCGACCCTCCGTCGCGCCAACTCTTGCTCCTCGATACGGAACAATCTTACTAATTCACATTATGGAAGCCACCACTTTCATTTTACACAACCCATAGACTTATCACACAAATATCTCTCACGTATACTACGCACTCTGATAAAGGTCAAACATAAAATAAATCTTTTACACAAGACGACCTTACCTCTAAGGTCTCAATCGTGAAATAGTCTAAGGTTCACACTTACCACGCCCCTGTGCTACCCTTCTACACTAACTGTGTTTCTAAATCACATTTTAGCACAAAGCTATCCGAACATAACACTAAACACATCAAAGATACTAAACTCTAGAGGGTTAAGGATATACCGTTTCTACCGCTTTCTAATCACAAATTCACCGCAGGCGCATAGTTAGCGGCGTGATGAACCACCATCGATCCTCGGGCCGAGTCAGAATATCCGTATACCTTGGTCTGACAGCTCGCAAATGGCCCCGCTGGCCGCAAAATAACAAGCTCCTTGGCACCACGACACTTCAAATGCGTCTACCACATCGACCACACCGGTGTAGGGTGACTCCATCCGCCAACACCCTACTTCCTCGAAACTCAACCTCGAGCCCCGACCGCCCCCAATACTCGATGCCCCGGGTCATGGAGGACCACTCGACCGGGCGAGGTACAAAACTAGTTCGGGCCGAGGCGTCCGCCAAAGTCGCCAAAGACCTCGCTGCCCGCCTCTTCGCCGATCTGTGTCATTCCGCCGACCTCTCCGCGGCCTCACATCCTAGCGCATGAGCTCGCATGCAGTAATGTTCATGCCCTACAAGAGCTACACCCAACAAGCCTCGCTAAGTAGTCATCTAACCCAGAACGTAGCTGTACTCGCCCTCCATATCGCCATTACTGGGGCATACCGAGCCAATGAGTCAACTCACATTGTACTCCCGAATCAGACGCCTGCTTCGCCTCAACATCAAAAACTGCTTGGCCCGAGCCTCTTCATCTCGCGAGGCAAGAAATGTGCAAGAAATGCCCCGAGAACTCGCCCCAAACGGCCGGAAGTGCATTCTCTCCCGACAGCTCCCATGAATCAAACTACGATCATGATCACGCAGCCGACGCGAACCTAAGACCACCGACTGCTCTCCGGCTCGATCACTTCATGATCCACAGAATCGCTTGATGAACTCCTCGCGATCATCCTCGTGCTCACCAGAACTCGCGGCTACATCTCGTAAAGTCCTCGTAGCCTCAAACTATCCGATCTAAAGTAACCATCGTGCATCGAATCGAATCGCCAGATCCAAATTTATCTCATATCTCGCCACGACTCGCCAAGAATCGCCATCTCTTGTAACCCATCTCATCTCGCTTCCAGTGCTGGACCGAGGCTCAGTATCGTGGTCTCAGCAGCATCGCCGCGCTCTAAACTCGCTGGCCGGGCGCTGCCGCAAAACTCGCCGTCTCAAGCACAATTGTGTATCGACCGCTCGCGCTCGCATTCTCTCAGATCTCACTAGCAGCACTCGCCGCCTTGCCCTCCTGGCTCGCTGCCTTGCGCGAGGCATAATCGTAAAAACGAGATACGCCGTAGGTACAACTTACAACATGCCTCTAAGGCACGATCTCGTAAGGAGAAGAATGGAAACCAATCCTAAATGTCCTATAGCCTCCTCGACATAGATGGTGCACAACACACCGATAATCAAGACTTACTAGACACGGTTCAGACACTTTCCGAGGATTAATCGCTCGATACCACTTTTGTCACGACTCCGATCCTGCCCGTGATCGTGTCTTACCCTGCACCCTAGTGATACAACATCGAGAAAACCAAATAGCGGAAAATAAAACTTTAAACAAGAAACAAGATATATGATCATAAACAAAGCAACCAAACTGCTATCTTCCAATAAAATATATATAAACAACTCTTTCAAAACGAATGCTTTAATCCTTTTACAAACCCCGCCACAACAAGATTACATGCACTTCTAAGAGTTTTTATACAACATGACGGATAGTGGCTCCGCCATACCCTCGAATGTACAAGAACCTACAACTCGTGGTAACATACCAAAAGATAAGCCTCCGAGAACTGAGCTTCCTAACGCCGAACCGGATCCTAAGAGCGAGGATCAACTATCGACGACTCCTACCGCGCATTTAACGCAGCCCCACGGCGAGGTCAAGACAACAGTACCAAGTTTGTGAAATCAAAATATCGCAGCTTAAATCATAATACCACTACATAAAGCGAGACATGTATGATAACAAAAATACAAGACGCAACATAAAAGCGCCAAGTCGTGACTCACGCTCAACGCTATCACTAATATAACTACGGGTCTCACGCCCACAACATCAATCATGTTCGCATCACGGCCGCATGCCCCTAATTCTCGACGGCAGACATGTCCATGATGCAACAATAATAACTATGCCGCACGCCACATGCCCCGAATTTTGCCTCGCAGACATGTCCATGTAACATCAACAACAATATACCGTGATCAACCCCGCCGCATGGCCACATGCCCCAAAATTCGTGATCGGTAGACATGTCCATGTAACCACAATAACACTATATCGTAATCAACTCGCCGCACGGCCATATGCCCCTGACTCGTGACGGTGTAGACATGTCCATGTAACCACAATAACACTATATCGTAATCAACCCCGCCGCATGGCCACATGCCCTGCACTCGTGAGACGGTGTAGACATGTCCATGTAACATCAACAACAATATACCGCACAACCATGCTATCACAAACAAGCTCAAGCAAATTACCATACTTCTAGACTTTTATAAAAGATCCACTTTTTCTCAAGAAGTCACCTGATATCAACATTTGCACAACAAAGGCTATCTCAACAAGCATAGGCGAGTTAGACAACAACAAGCATAGGCAAGTTATACAACAACAAGCATAGTGCAAGTTATACATAACTCAAGGTACTTCCATTTTATATCAAGGTCCGGTTTTAACTCCTAAAGTACTACGACGTTAAATTACTTTATAGAGATCCATTCCTTTTACGAAGGTCACCCGACACCGTAGTATAAAAATGAGTGACTCACATTTTTAGGTAAACCAAAACACTTTCCTTTTCAACAACATTCTTTCCCTAAAGTTCCATTTTGCCTAATTTCAATTACTCAGTCTCTTTATTTTAGAAAAGTTTCATAGTTCATAGTCTTAATCATTTAAGAATATAATTCTCTTTAAACAACTGAGAAACATATGTCTTATACGTGAGCCGCTTATTCTTGTTTACAACAATCTTGTTACAAATGTACCATGATCTAGAAATGTAATACAATTTTGTCTTATCTTAGCTTCTATGCAGATGGAGGTTTCTACCGGTTTTAATAACAATTAGTTATTTGCCAATACACTTTCCTTTATTAGCGCCATTGGTTTGCTCGACACTTATTCTCATTTCCAAATCAAGAAACATTATTCTTTTTAAAACCAAGTACTCATTACTCGCGAACGAGGTTTCACAACACTTTTAACAAAATGTTAATAACCAAGTAAAACAAGTTAAGTCTCTTATCTTTCAAGATCAAGTCTCTTAACTCCTACAATCAATAAACTAATCTTACCTACATAGGTCGTTATAACTAACTTCTCATAAAGCTATTATAACACCCTATGTTTTAAACCAACCAACTCATTTAGCACACGACGCCTACCGCATTACATAGTTTACAAAGCATCATGCTAGAAAGGATAGAAGAGGTTCACATACCGCGACGATTATCGACAATAAGCAAAACGCCCACAAGATCAGAATCTGCTAGCCTTTTCCACTCTTCAAGTAGAATACGCCATCGTAGTACTTCCACCTATAAAGGCCACAAACGCCTATTAACTTCTAAACGCACGGCCCACATTCTACGTAAAATTCGGCAAAGACTCTCCCCGCAACAACAGAATCTCCTCCTCTATCGAGGCCGCTACCAAGCCAACCAGGGGTTATACGCCTAACCTGACGCGGTACAATTCTACTACACAAAGAATACCACACAAGCCTACCGTAATACACCCCATGTAATTACAGCTCGCTTCTTCTTTATATTCAGCTTAAGTCAAAGACATTGCCGCAAAGCTATGTTCAGTTCTATATATAGTATACTTCAACTATATAATCCTACAACATGTAATTTCCAATTACACTAAGGGGACAAGAATATTTACCTCGATAAGCCCAAAATTATCCGAGATAAAAGTCGATCCCGAGCAAGGTTTAGCTCCTACTCCGCAGCCCAATCCGCCTCCAAACAACCCTTAGAAGTTCTAACCAACTTCTACTTAAATACTTCAACCAACTATGAAGATTTCCTTAGGTTTCTGCTTGAGACTAAAAGGACAAAAGGTAGTATTTCCTGCTCTACGATGTGGTAACTTTGGAATACTACAAGGCATAAGGCTAAGGTATTTTGGGCATTATAACAATACTGAGAGTATTTCTACCAAGAGTGGTATTATACGAAACAACTAGGCTAGTGGGTACCTCTGCCAGACACTACAGCGGAGTGGAATACCCTCTCGCCACAAGTGCCTCTCAAAGTGGGAGTGAGAGGCTGTGACGAGAACAACACAAAGCGGGAAGAGTTTTCAAGACTTAGAATGAATTGAGGGATGAAGAAAACCTTCAAGTAAGGGGTATTTATAGGGCACCAACTGACAAGATCAAGCCACGTGGGCAAGTGGACGGCCAAGATCGTACAAGTGCACCCTAACCTACTCCTCAAATCCTCACAAAACAAAGACCCATGAAAAGTGGCCTCAAAACCTCCTAGTCGTGGCCCTCTTATCATTCAACGAGGGTGACAAGTGTCACCCTCCCGCTGGTCCAAAAATGTTCCGTCGCTCTAAAAATCCGCAAAAATTAAAAACGACATAGCCTAATTTTCCTTCGCAGTTCTCAGAAACGCTTCGCCGAAAAACGACTCTAATCGCGTTGTGCACAAAAATATTTTTGGCCAAGTCTACCCTAAGTTCAAACTTTTCTACGCACGCCCCACGCATATACTCAAAATACGGTATAACATTTTTCACTAAAAGTTTCCTGATTTTGTGAAGGAAAAAGGTTCGTTAACGGGAATTAGATTCCCATTTGGTATTTGGACTTTTTAGAATATTTGAGTATTATGAGATTTTATTTCCGAAATTGGTCACGCGGCCCACGAAAATTTACGCTTTGTGCCCACTTTATTTTCGGATTTTTGGCATTACGGATATTTTCTAAGATGAAATATTTTGACGAGTAGGGGCGACACGTGTCACCCCGTGTGGCCATGTTACGAATCGAGAAGCGGCAAGTGGACGCTTTAGGCGGACAAGTTGGCCCATTTTTGTGGCGGTCACTTGTCCCATTTTGTGGTGAACAAATGGTCACAACTACCCACACACATGTACCCCATCCTCACCTTACATTTGCCTTAATCCTAGCCATTGATTTATCTATAAATACCCCTTTATGCTAGACATAATTTCATCCACACTTAGAGATTTCAAAGTCTTGAAAACTCCCTCCCTTTCCTCTTGTGTGCTCTCGGCCATGGGCTGATTTTGTGAGCAAAACTTGTCCAAAAAATTCTTAAAGTTTTAAGTGTTCTTCCTTAGGGTGTTAGGAAGATTGTGTACCAAGAGTTGGAAAAGATTTCACACCCCTAGCCTAAATACACCCCCTTGGCCGAAAGTTGGTAGTGTTGTAGCCTGCTGTTCTTCACTTTGGAGTCGATCTCAAGAGGAGTTGGTTAGAAACTTCTAAGGGCTGCTTGGAGCGGTTGGAACGTATGAATCGAGCCAAACGCTGCTCGTGATCGACTTATAAACTTGGATAATTTTGGGCTTATCGAGGTAATGATCTTTGTCCCCTATTGTAATTCGATATTACATGTCATAGTAATGTATAGTCGAGTATACTATATGTAGAATGAATATGGATAAGAATTGAACTTTATTTACCTAGGACCGTATTTACAGACTTGTAGTATTATTGTGGAGTAGAATTGTACACGCCCTTAGACGGTAACCCCGGATTGTCGGTTGCAGCGTGCCTCGTTGAGGAGGAGATTTACGTGGTCATGGGAGGTGCCCGAATTTTCCGTAGAATAAGGAATCTTGTATCTAGAATTATTCTACCAAGAGATCTAGAGGTTGATAGACGCTTTGTGGACTTTTTAGGTCAAGTACTACGAGTAGCGATTCTACTCGGGCGGTGGAAAAGGCGAGCGCGTTAGAGCACGGAGCGCTTTGCTAATTGTCGATAATCGCCGCGAGATATGTGAACCTCTTCCTATCTTTTCTAGCATGATTGTTGTAAACTATGTAGTACGTAGGACGATACGTGCTAAATGAATTTGGTTATTTAAAACATAAAGTGTTATAACTGGCCTTACGAGAAGTTTGCTATAACAACTTTACGTAGGTAAAGAAATGGTTTCAGGGTTTTTAAAGTGTCACGACCCGATCCTGCCCGTGATCGTGCCTTACCCCGCACCCTAGTGATACAACATCGAGAAAATCAGGAAATAAAAATTTAAAACATGAGACAAGACATAAAGTATGAAACAAAGCAACTAACACGGCCACCTTCCCGAATATATACATATATATATCAACTCGAATAGCTTAAATCCTTTTACAAACCCCGCCACAACAAGATTTACATGCACTTCTAAGAATGTAACCATAACTATGACGACAGGCCCCGCCATACCCCTGAATGTACAAGTATCTACACTTACAGGGGACTATACCAAAGATAAGCCTCCCGAGAAGCTGAGCTTCCCAAAATGCTGAATCGTGATCCTAAGAGCGCGGATCCACAACCGATGTACTCTACCGCGGATGAACGCAGCTTCAAGCGAGGTCGCATAACAAAACCGAGTATGTGAAATCAGAAATATCAGAATGAAATCATAATAGTCTATATAAAGCAGAGACATGTATGATAACCAAACTACCCATAATATATAAACAAATATGTCAAGTCGTGACTCACGCCTCAAAGTCATTACTCAAGTATAACAACGGGTCTCATGCCCACAACATCAATCATGCCCGTGGAATACCTTCCTCACCGCCGATACCTATGATATAATCACACCAAGAAGTACACATGAACACTAGGTCCCACTTCAGGTCATAACAACCGCATTAACAATACTATACAACCAAACCACGGCCGACACGGCAAGTACGAAAGCCGACTACCGATACCAAGCGCCGTGTCACGAGCCGATCGGCAAGTACGAGGGCTAACTACTGTGTACCAAGGTCGATCACGAGACTTCATCACTAAACCGAACGGCAAGCGCGAGGCTAACTACTGTGTACCAAGGCCGAATCAGCCACGAGACGGCAAGTACGAAGCCACCACCGATACCAAGGCCGAATCAGTAAAACCTCATGGAGAGCTAGTCCATGGAATAACACTATCAACAGGGAAACGAACCCTCATCATGGCCGCATACCCGTGGACCATCCATCGAGTCAGTATGCCCATGGACTATCATAGTGGAAACATACCCGTGGGCTGCCCATCGTGTTAGTATGTCCAAAATGATCAAGAATAACACGACCGACCCTCCATCGAGAGGCGCGGTAACATAAGAATACAACACTTGCACAACAAGGCTATCACACGCAAACATAGGCACGTTACACACAACTCAAGGTACTTTCATTTTATGACAAAGTCCAGGTTTTTATCCCCAAAGTACTACGTACGTTAAATTCTTTTAGAAGATCCTTTTTCTTTTACAAAGGTTACCCGATACCCGTAGTATCAAAATAAAGTGACTAACATTTTAAGTAAACCAAAACAACTTCCATACTTTCCTTTTTAAACCAAATTAAGACAATACCATGCCTTCTTTTTAGACCAAAATCACACCACCCGACTTCGACTCGCGATCGCGCCTCTACTGGGCACCCTTTCAGATACCTCGTAGAATAGCAAATGAACATACACATCCGAAACGCATTTAAACATAAAATAACAACAAAGCAGCCGATAAGGCCACCTTCTCAAAATCATATCAATATAATAAGACATTTTTTTCCAACCCAATCCACAATGTGACTACGCACTTAAGAATATAAACTCATGATGTGGCCCCGCCATACCCCGAATGTACAATAACCGACAATACCAGTGGATAAGCCTCCTAATAAAGCGAGCTTCAACACCAACAGTTGATCCAAAGAGCGAGGATCAAAGAACTCAGACTCTACCGCAGATGAACGCAATTTCAAAGCGAGGTCAAGATAACATGTACCAAATATGTGAAACTGAAAGTATCAGAATGAAATCATAAGTCTAAAATAAATCGAGAAATGTATGATAACTCAATTAATAAGACACAGGCCTTACTAACAACGCAGAGTAAATAGAGTATACTTACAATATAAAGTAGGAAAGCTCACGATCAAAGCAGACCACCGCCCGCAGATCAATAAGCAATCCTATTCCCGGGACTATTTCACCCGCATAGATCACGTGGACCCGCGTGAGGTATTCCTCGCACGGGACTATTTCACCCGCATAAGCCCTTACGACTCGCATGAGGTATTCCTCACATAGGTCGGACCCGCCCGCACGGGACTATTTCACCCGCACGAGCCCTACTGACTCGCACAGGTATTCCTCGCATCGTGGTTAGCAAATCCACTAAATATACAATGCCACAATCCCGGAACGACCTCGCAACTAATAATATATCATTAGCCCAAATCCGGCTATCACACATAACATAAGCTCTATCGGCTTATCATGCAATATATAAGCAAGTTAAGAAATCCCCAAACTTCTTACTATTCTTGTTCATATACACTCTCATTTTAGTTTACCTAAGGCACTAACATGTTCTTTATAGAACCGAATTTAACCCAAAGTACTACGACTTCTATTCTTTAAAACCAATGACTCTTTTGGTAGAAAACTTCCAAGATACTATAAATCCTAGTATCAAGTTCAAATTACATTTCAAGGCAAGTCACAACACCCTTAGAAATAAAGTTAAGTTTCTAAATCAAGTTGTTATACCCCGTATTTTCAAAGTATGTACGTAAGGACGCACGAGAAAATTTGAAACTTTTAATATTGGTCATTAAAATTATTTGTGCACAACACCCGCTTAGAGTCGCTCGACTAAACGCTTTCACAAATTCGTAGGGAATTTCCGCTATGTCATTTTTAATTTTTATGATTTTTCCGAGAGACGAACGTGTTGGCCAACAAGAGGGCGCCACTTGGCACCTCCCATCAAGGACGCGAGGCTCTGGCCAGGCCGATTGGAATGGCTTTAGTTGGTGGATATTCAGTGTTAGTTGGTTACGGGCACTTGGCAAGATTCGCCCTACACTTGCTAGCACTTGGCTAGATCTCGCCATCGGTTCGCCTTGGATTGTGCTATAAATACCCTCTAAGGTCAAGACTTCTTCATCCAAAATGCCTAAGTCTCGAGAGCCTTCCTCCCCATTTTCGCAGCCCTCGCCGAGAGTTTCCCAGTGGGTAGTCGGGGTAGCCACCCTCCTCAGGTGGTGGGTACCCCCTAGCCTAGTTTGTTTTCATAATACCCCCCCTCTTGGTAGAAATACTCTCAAAAGTATTGTTATAATGCCCAAATTACCTTAGCCGTATACCTTGTTGTATTCTAAGGTTATACCTATACGAAAGCCCAGAAATACTATTATACTGACCGTCAGGCACCAAACCGAACCCCCACGGACAATCGCCATAGTCCGTTGAGTATTGTGTGGTTGGTTAGAACTTCTAAGGGTGGTTTAGAGCCGGTTGGAGCGCCAGAGTCGAGCCAAACGATTGCCCAGATCGACTTTAAGCTAGGATAATTACGGGCTTATCGAGGTAATTATCTTGTCCTCTATTGTAATTGGAAATTACATATTGTAGAATATATAGTTGAAGCATACTATATATAGAATCAATAATACTTACGGAATGTCTTGCGACTTAAGCCCGAATTTAAAGAAGAATCGAATCAGAATTACATAGGTCAGACAGAGACTTGTGTAGAGTACCATGGAGTAGAATTGTACCCGTAGGTTAGATGCATAACCCCGCTGGCTTGATAGCCTACCGATAAAGCGAGGAGATTTACGCCATGTGGGGATGCTACCGAATTTTCTCAGAGAATGTTCTACGGCGATCTAAACACCAATAAGTCACTGTGGCCTTATAGGTCAAGTACCACGCATGGCGCGATCTACTTGGCTTAAGGAGTAGCCGACTTGGAAGTACTGAGCGCTTTGCTATTAGTCGATACTCCGCGAGGTATGCGAACCTCTTCCTATCTCTTCTAGCATGATATGTGGAAATATGTAGTACGCAGACGCATACGTGCCGAACGATTTGATTTGTAAACATAAAGTGTTATAACGCGCTTTACGGGAAGTCGTTATAACAACTTTATGTTGGTAAGAAAATACATGTGGTTTTTAAAAGGTAACCGATTTGAACTATAACCGCTTGTTATGTGTTAATAAAGAATTTGAAGTATTTCAAAAGATTTTTGAATCATTTTGAAAGTTAAGAGGTAATATTTGGTTTTTGAAAACTTAAGAGTTATACTAGCTTTACGGGAAGTTAGGTATAACGCTTAAGAATGTTTTATCGATTTCGAAATCGTAACGTGTATCGACTGCACATCGCAAATACATTAAAAGGAAATGTTTTGAATAATTAAGTATTATTAAAACCAAGAGAAACTTCCATCCGCATGTAAGCTAAGATTAGACAAAATGATATTTCCTAGATCACGGTCCAGAATAAGATTGTAATAAACAAGAATATCCTACTCACATATAAGGCCTGGGTTTCTCGATTGTTTAAAGGAGAATTATATTCTTAAATGAATAAGACTATGAACTACTTAAACCTTTCAAAAAAACGAGAAACTTGAACATCGAAATTAGGCAAACTTGAACATTCGAAAAGAACGTTGCTACTTGATTTTACAAGGAGAAGTAATTGATTTACTTTAAAAAGATAATCACTCTATTTTCATATACTACGGGTATCATAAGTAACGATCTTTAAAGAGTTAATGTATGAAGTACTTTGGGGATAAAAACCCGATCTTGTTAATCATATAGAAAGTACTCGTGTGAACAACTTGATTGGTTTGTGATAGCCTTGTAATAATCGCCTTGATTGCTTTGATAAGTAAACGGTTAGACGCTACCCGTGTTAGTATCTCGCGATGTTTGTGTAAAGCGGTTTCTTGATTGCGCTTATTAACTATCACCGTTATGATAGTATTGCGGCATTCATCTCGAGATGATTCCGGTTAAGCCGCCCGACGCTGGGTAGACTCAGCGGTCCGGGGACCATGATTCGAGAATACCTCACGCGGTCCCGGGGCCTACGCGAGCTACGAGTTCCGTGTTACGCGGCCCTTTACGGGCACGCGGCCTCAGGGCTACGCGACTGGTCCGTGACGACGCCGGAGTAGCTACCCGACGCGGGAATACCACGCGGCCGACGAGATTGGCCTACGCGAGTCAGGGGTTCTGTGGTTAGACGCGACATCGATATCATGCGCAAGTGGCCGCCTTTGATCATGTGACGGCCAGACAGATCTTATGATACGCTTCATGTCCTCGCTGGTACCGTGGGTTTTTAGTAGCCTGGCCATGCCTCGCATTTACCCCGCACAGCTTTATTATGACACGTGCGGACCTCGTGTTCATGTGTGTTCTCGTGTTTTTATATCATGATCACGCAGCCGGCGAAGGTATTCCACGCATGATTGATGCTGGGCCCGAGACCCATTGTTATACTTCGAGTGATGACTGAGGGCGTGAGTCCCCGACTGACATGATCGCTTTGTTGTAAATCGTAGTTTGCTATCATACATGTCTCCCGCTTTATATGATCGCTATGATTTCATTTACGTGATGTATTTTCGCCACATACTTTGCACTCAGATCGACTTCCTTCTGGGCCGAGCGATAAAGAGGCCGTGAGCCTCTACCACGAATGACCCGAACCGTGGCTCTCCGTATGGCACATCCCGGAAGGGCCGTAGGCATGCCTCGTGGATCGCAGCAGCCCGGCACCATTTGTTGGGTCGCCGAGCAAGGCTCGCGACAAAGTGACAAAAGTGGTATCGTGAGCGCTTAATCTCTGAAAGGTTCACGCATCAGATCCAAGAAGTTCGATTATCGCAGTTGTGCACCACACCAATAATCGTGAGGCTATAAGATATTTAGGATTGGTTTCTATTCTTCTCACTCGAGATCGTGCCTTAGAGTCGGTTGTAAGTCGGACCTCTCGACGCAAATTCTTTCCTTATCGCTATGCCCGCGCAGGGCAACCCGCCTGTGAGGGCAAGGCAAATGAGGAGTCGCGAGTAAAGTACGTATGTTACGTGGGCACAGCCCAATTATCACCTTGGGTGGTGCTTCATTCGGGAGTTCTCGCGACGCCACTAGCCCCAAAGCAGAGTTTAGCACGACTACAGCAGCCTCATCGCGACCATGATATTTCAACCTTCGCCCACGATCGAACGCGAATATAGATTGCAAAGAGGCAACCTCACATTAGCTATAGATTTGGCTACCAGAGTATACCGATGTACCGCGAGTCTTGAGGACTATCTAAAAGAGGTCAGCAAGAGTAATTCTTCGCTTAGGCTTCGAGCATGGCCCGTGTATCGCTTATGCGCAGCAGTCGAGACGCAGAGATCGACGTTAACGGGCGACGAGAAGAGGCCGAGCAGCAAGGTCCTTTGGTAACTTTCGAGGCGAGTCGCTTCCCAAAGAGTTAGATATGCACCTCCGCCAAAGCAGAGTGGTCTTCACAAATTTCGTGACGCTCGGGCGCGCAGAGTTGGTCGTAACCTGTGGCTTCCGCTCACAGCTGCGATGCACGCCATCCCGGAATGTCATCTTTTAGGTCGGGTACTTGTTGCACTATGACCGCCGTGGTCCGTGTCGGCGAGTGTCCTCAGGAGGACTTAGCCTTCGTGATCGCGGTAGTTTGTCATCTCCTCAATGCGCAACTACTGGGTGTTTGATTAGAACGACTAAGAGGAGCAAAGAGATATAGATATATCTTTAACCCTCTGTAGTTTTGTTTACGTGATAAGTAGTATACCTTAAGTGTTATGTTCGATAGCAAAGGTGTTAGTTGTGATTAGAAATCTCGTTAGTTAACCGAGTAAGATTTTGGGGGATAGATATGTAAGCCTTAGAATGTTTTACGAAAGACCTTGTAGGTAAGCGCCATCTCGAGTAGCGTGTAGTGTTATGTTTGATCCTTATAGGAGTGCATAGTGCACGCGAGCTACGCTAGGATAAGTCCCCGAGTAGTGTGAAATGAAAGAGGTAGTCGAGCTACGAAGACCGCCAGGTTTTCGTAACGTGATTAGCGAGAGTTTTCTCGGAACTAGTGTCGCGCTCGCTGACGGTCGGATTGAGGCTACGATGCGTCAACCCGCGCCTGCTTGGTGGTGGGGTCAGTGGTGGTCCTCCGTGGTAGGGTCACGAGGGTGTTAGGCCCAAGTTTAGTTAACCAACAGACGAGTTCGTGGACGCGTCGACCAGCTGGTCGGGCCGACGGGCAGCCCATCGTGTCCTTCTGGTCAGACCGCTACTTACCGTGTTGTTTTATCCGGAAGGTTGTAAGGCTGCACGGTGCCTACCTTCACCTTATGGCGCATGTGGAGCCCGTGTTACTACTGCTTTTGTTTCGAAGTTTTGCCAAGCACGTGTTAAGAACTCAGCAGTCTCAGACCGCATTCGCCGCCGTTGTTCGATTTCGTGGATAGTTGTGGGGATTGTTGTCTCCCGTGGAGGTAGTGTTTAAGCTACCATTTCTGTTCTGATGTCGCCTTACGAAGCCTCAGAGGCGGATGCGAGTCGCCGGCCGATTGGTTCATGTGGCGTGATTTGGATACTGGTTCAGCTTGTTCCAGCAGATCGTGGATAGAGTAAAGCTTGTCTGTAAGAGGTTCCGAAGCTCGCAGAAATCGCGGCGATAATCGGCGACGACGCCAGAGTTCGTGCCGACGGTCGGTCTTCTTGAAAATACCACCCCGTCATGACGAGTTTGGAATACAAATGAACTTAGCCCGAGTTACTTGGGCCTTTGTGTTCATGTGAAGAATAGGCCAGTTGCTTATATGTTAGCATTTGCCGTCCGACTTGTGAGGCAAGGCCCAACCGTCTGTTATGTTCGGGAAAGTATCTGAGATCCATCCAGAGTGTTCCCGCTAATGATGACCACGTTAGAGATAGTAACCTGTAGTTTTGGAAACCGGCAAGATTTAAATGTGGTAAGAGTTCGAGTGCACGATACCTCGGATCGCATGTAGTCCGCATCATTTGTTGGTCGCCGAGTGACACTAGAACCTCGCGCAAAGTGACAAAAGTGGTATCGGAAGAAGCGAGCATGTATGGCGCAGCATAGATGTGATCATTTCTTTTGTAAGGAGAATGCGGCGAAGTATATTTTAAACCCCGAGAAGTGTTTTATGGCGATGTTAGAGGTGTTTCTCGTGGACTCGATGTAAGCTTTTTGCGCAAGTTGTTTCGTGGCCATGTGTGCAAGGATTGTTCTCGTAAGTATAGTAGTGAAGACTATATCGCGCACGCTTGTTTTGAGATTTAGAAGGAACATTCGGACGAATGTTTCTGAGGAGAATGTTATACCCGTATTTTCAAAGTATGTACGTATGACGACGAGAAAATTTGAAACTTTTAATATTGGCTTGGCCGAAAATTATTTGTGCACAACACCCGCTTAGAGTCGCTTTCGACTAAACGCTTTCACCTTTCGTAGGGAATTTCCGCCATGTCATTTTTAATTTTTGCGGATTTTTCCGAGAGACTAAACGCGGTCATCAACAAGAGGGCGCCACTGGAACCTCCCATCATGACGCGAGGCTCCCAGGCCGATTGGAATGGCTTTAGTTGGTAGGATATTTGTGTGTTAGTTGGTTAAGGGCACTTGGCAAGATCTTCGCCCTACACTTGCTAGGCACTTGGCTAGATCTCGCCATTGGTTCGCCTTGGATTGTGCTATAAATACCCTCTAAGGTTCAAGACTTCTTCATCCAAAATGCCTAAGTCTCGAGAGCCTTCCTCCCCATTTTCGCGAGGCCCTCGTCGAGTTTCCCAGCTGGTAGCTGGGCAGCCACCCCTCCTCAGGTATGGCCGTGGGTACCCCAGCCTAGTTTGTTTTCATATAATACCCCTCTTGGTAGAAATACTCAAAAGTATTGCTATAATGCCCAAATTACCTTAGCCTTATACCTTGTTGTATTCTAAGGTTATACCTATACGAAAAGCCCGTAAATACTATTATACTTACCACTACCACCAAACCAAACCCTAGGAAAATCTCCATAGTCCGTTGAGTATCAGGTGTAGTTGGTTAGAACTTCTAAGGGTGGTTTAGAGCGGGTCGAGCGCCGTAGTCGAGCTAAACGATTGCCCAGATCGACTTTTAAGCCAGATAATTATGGGCTTATCGAGGTAATTATCTTGTTCTCTATTGTAATTGGAAATTACATATTGTAGAATATATAGTCAAGTATACTATATATAGAATCAATAATACTTACGGCAATGTCTTGCGACTTAAGCCCGAATTTAAAGAAGAATACCGAATCAGAATTACATAGGGTCAGACAAGAGACTTGTGGTAGAGTACCACGGAGTAGAATTGCACCAGCTAGGTTAGACGATAACCCCGCTGGCTTGATAGCCTACCGATAAAGCGAGGAGATTTACGCCGTCATGGGGAGTGCCGAATTTTCTCGTAATGTTCTACGGCGGATCTAAACACTAAAAGTCACTGTGGCCTTATAGGTCAAGTACCACGTGGCGCGATCTACTTGGCTTAAGGAGTAGCCGACGTGGAAGTACTGAGCGCTTTGCTATTAGTCGATACTGCCGCGAGGTACGCGAACCTCTTCCTATCTCTTCTAGCATGATACGTGTGAAATATGTAGTACCAGACGATACGTGCGAACGATTTGATTGGTGTAAAACATAAAGTTTTATAACGCATGGAAGTCGTTATAATGTTTTACGTTGGTAAGAAAATACATGTGGTTTTTAAAAGGTAATCGATTTGAACTATAATCGCTTGTTATGTGTTAATAAAGAACTTGAAGTATTTCAAAAGATTTTTGAATCATTTTGTTAAGAGGTAATATTTGGTTTTGAAAACTTAAGAGTTATACTAGCTTTACGGGAAGTTAGGTATAACGCTTAAGAATGTTTTACCGATTTCGAAATCGAATGTGTATCGGCGCACCATCGCAAATACATTAAAAGGAAATGTTTTGAATAATTAAGTATTATTAAAACCAAGAGAAACTTCCATCCGCATGTAAGCTAAGACGACAAAATGATATTTCCTAGATCATGGTCAGAATAAGATTGTAATAAACAAGAATATCCTACTCACATATAAGGCTTGGGTTTCTCGATTGTTTAATGGAGTATTATATTCTTAAATGAATAAGACTATGAACTACGAAACCTTTCAAAAAAAAAAATGAGAAACTTGAACATCGAAATTAGGCAAACTTGAACATTGGAAAAGAATGCTACTTGATTTTACAAGGAGAAGTAATTGATTTACTTTAAAAGATAATCACTCTATTTTCATATACTACGGGTATCATAAGTAACGATCTTTTAAAGAGTTAATGTATGAAGTACTTTGGGGATAAAACCCGATCTTGTTAATCATATAGTAGAAAGTACCTCGTGTGAACAACTTGATTGTATTGGTTTGTGATAGCCTTGTAATACCGCCTTGATTGCTTTGATAAGTAAACGTGTTAGGATGCTACGCTGTTAGTATTCGCGATGTTTGTGTAAAGCGGGTTTCGATTGTGCTTATTAACTATCAGTTATGATAGTATTGTGGCATTCATCTCGAGATGATTCCGGGTTAAGTCGCCTCCGACGCGGGTAGACTCAGCGGTCCGGGACCATGATTCGAGAATACCTCACGCTGGTCCCGGGGCCTACGCGAGCTACGAGAGTTCCGTGTTAGCGTGGCCCTTACGGGCACGCGTCTCGCGCTACGCGACTAAGTCCGTGACGACGCCGGAGTAGCACCGACGCGGGAATACCTCACGCGGCCGACGAGATTGGCCTACGCGAGTCATGGGGTTCTGTGGTTAGACGCGACATCGATATCGCGCAAGTGGCCGCCTTTGATCATGCGACTGCCTAGACAGATCTTATGATACGCTTCATGTCCTCGTTGGTACCGTGGGTTTTAGTAGCTCGCCATGCCTTCGCATTTCACCCCGCATAGCTTTATTATGACACGTGGACCCGTGTTCACGTGTTCCTTGGTGTTTTTATATCATAGATCGCCAAGAATGGCGAAGGTATTCCACGCATGATTGATGCCAGGCCCGAGACCCATTGTTATACTTCGAGTGATGACTGAGGGCGCGAGTCCCCGACTTGACATGACCGCTTTGTCAGAATCGTAGTTTGGTTATCATACATGTCTCCCGCTTATATGATCGCTATGATTTCATTTACAAGATGTATTTTCAGCCACATACTTGCACTGTAGATCGACTCCTTCGGGCCGCGCTCATGCCGCAGTCGAGGTACACCCGCTGATCCTAGCTCTCGTGGTCACAGCCAGTTGGGAAGCTCCGCTTCCCGAGGCTTATCGCCGTATAGTCCTCGCCGCCGTAGTGTTTACATTCAGGGTTTGGCGGGCCCCGCCCCGCCATTGTTGTCGATCATTCTGTGAGGTCCGTAGCATCGCGCGGCGTGGTTTGTAAAAGGATTAAACTGCTCATGTTGAAAAAGGTTGCTATTTATATTTATATACCAAGGTAACTGCTTTTGGTTAGCCTGCCTTCTTATTTCACCGCCTTATTACACCGTTTCATGTATTGTCTTTATGTTCCGCTGACACTGATGTATGTCTACTGGGCGCCTGTAAGGCACCACCACGCCCGGTTCGGTCGTGACACGTGACTCCTTTTCTTATAAAACTTTAGGCAATCGATGCCTTAAAATCGAATTGCCTTCCATTAAATCAAGCCATTTATCTTTCCATAAAGCCAATATAACCAACTCCCCATAAAGTCGTTATATTCACGTTATACCTAGTCAAGTACAATTTCCTTTCCAAGGACTTATACGCTTAAAACGAAACAAGTATCACATTCTTTAAAACTCTTCAAGTCCCTTAACATACTTAAGTTACTTAGAGTAAACCACTCTTTAAACTTTCCATAAAGCTATTATACTAGCCTTATACATTAGCAATTTACATTCTTTCCTTATAACCAAGAGACTTAAATTTTCCCACAAAACAAGTATTAAAATACTTTCAACATACTTAAAGCCTCTTAACTTTTGAAAACCAAGATATCCTTAATATCTAAACAAGTGAGTTAATTCTAACTCAAACAACTTGACATTCTTTAAAATAAGCCAAGGATATCAAATAGACTAGTTGTCAAAATCTCAGACGCCTCACCGCACTATACATTTATAACTTAATCATGCTCAAGAGATAAGAAAGTTCCACATACCTCTTCTGTTTAATCCACTTGCCAAGTCCATTTCGTCGCACGTAGTATGTCAACCTATAATGACCATAGCACGCCTATTAAATTCTAGTTTCAAACGAGAATATTCCAAGTGCAAGTCACTAAATTCTACGGAAAATCGGACAAAGACTTCCTTTGTTTCTACTCACTTTGCCACCTTTTCAAGGCCGAATACAATAACCAAACAGCCCCAATTCGCTCACCACAATTTATAAGGTAGTTCAATACAAATGAATAACCAAACAGCCCCAATTGGCTCACCACAAACGATAACAAACTAGTCTAAACTATAATGTCAATTCGCAATTAGGCAACAATACAAATCGCTTCCAATTCCTTTTAATCCAAGTGGTTTAGTATAACATGATATCAAGCCGCAATCGACATAACTACTACAATCCTCAAGTAGATAAACATGTGACGATTCTAATAAACCACCAAAATTGTATTTCAATTTCAAAAGGCTAATCATGTCCTTTTCTGCTCTAGGCTTCTACAATCCATGTCACTTATCAAACTTCATAACACAAATCACATGATCACTTATAACTTATCATAACATGAAATCTTCAATTACAAAAGTAAAACGAAGATTATACCTCAATTAGTCCGATTATGATCCAAGATCACAAGTCGCTCCTTAGCAACTTTAACTCCTCCTTTCGACGTTCCAATCCACTCCAAGCAACCCTTAGAAGCTTATAAAAGACTCATCTTCAAGTTTCAACTTCAAGGTTGAATAACCCTTTAGTTTTTCGCCTTGCGACTAATACGAAACACCGCTTTTTCCGGATCTTTCTATTGAGAAACACTTACAATACCCTTAGGTACCTTGGTTTAAAGCTGGGAATTATCGACAACAATTGAAATTTTTTTCTTGAAACCCTAAGGCAAACCCGAGAGCCTCCCTTGTGCTCTTCAAGATTTTTGTAAAATTTGTCTAAGTGTTGAAGCTTTTCTTGCACTAGCATACATATATAACAAGATGGAGGGTCAAGATTAGAACAAATGGGTGGTTAGGATGCTTTTCACAAGGATCAAGCCAAGTGGCAATTGACTTAGTCAACAATGTCAAGCTCTTGCCTTTGCAAGACTTGGTCTTTTAAATTATGGTCAAATGACCATTTCCCCCATGTCAATTTTGTCCAAGACCATTAAGGGGGGGTGACACATGTCGCCCTCCCGTTCGTCGTAATATTTCGTTTTCCAACAAATTCCAAAATTCCGATAAATTTTTACTCGTCTCAAATCTTAACATTTGAGTTCTTACGTACGTTCTTATAAACCTATCCTGGAATTTTCCGGGGTGTAACAAAAACACTTCTCCTTTAAAGTCAAGTTACCATTTTAAAACCAATGATAAAACCATTCCTTTGTTTTCATAAAGTCGTTATAACTAACTTCCCATAAAGCTGTTATAACACTTTATGTTCTAAACCAAAACTCTCCAATTCCACAAGTCTCTTTTTCTTTTAAAACAACATCAAGTATTCTTTTAAAACCCAAATAACTTACTCTTTTCAAAACAAGTAACCTATACTTAAAATCAAGTTATTTCTCTTTTTCCGAAAACAAGTTGTTATAAGTCAAGTCTCTTATCTTTCAAGATCAAGTCTCTTAACTTTCAAAATCAAGTCGTTTATAAGTCAAGTCTCTTATCTTTTAAGATCAAGTCTCTTAACTTTCAAAATCAATAAACCATTCTTTTACCTACATAAAGTCGTTATAACTAACTTCCCATAAAGCTATTATAACACCCTATGTTTTAAACCAACCAAATCACTTAGCACACGTGACGCTCACCGCACTACATAGTTCACAACAATCATGCTAGAAAAGATAGGAAGAGGTTCACATACCGCGACGACATCGATAATAAGCAAAATGCTCCACAAGATCGCAACCCCGCTAGCCGCTTCCACTCTTCAAGTGTAATACGCCACTCGTAGTAATCGCAAACTATAAAGGCCACAAAACGCCTATCAACTCCTAGATCTCCTCGTTTAATATTCTAAATGCAATATTCCTTATTCTAAATAAAATTCGGCAGCACCTCCCCCCCCCCCCCCCCGCAACCACATAAATCTCCTCCTCTACTCAGGCCCGCTACCAGGCCAACAACTCCAGGGGAGAGGGTCACACGTCTAACCGGACGTGTACAATTCTACTTCACAATACACAACAAGTCTACTGTAAATACAGTCCAATGTAAATACAGTTTAATTCTATCAATCTCCATTCTATATATAGTATACTCAACTATACATTAATACAACATGTAATATCCAATTACAATAGGGGGACATAGATCATTACCTCGATAAGCCCAAAATTATCCCAGATTATATGTCGATCCTGAGCAACGTTTAGCTCCAAATCCTTACGCTCCAACCCGCTCCAAGCGACCCTTAGAATTTTCCAAACAACTTCTCTTAACACTTCAACCAAGCTTATGAAGATTTTTCTAGGGTTTCTTTTTGCGACTTTTGGAAAAAGTAGTATTTCCGGGCTCCTAGTATTAAAACAACTTTGGAATACTACTAGGGATACTAGGCCATGGTTTTTGGGATTTTACAACCATACACAAAGTATTTCACTACACAAAGTGGGAGGGGGACGAGAACAAGGCATGTGAGTGAGTATTTTGGCTTGGAAGCGCTTAGCCGGATTAATTTACTCTTCAACTTAAGGGTATATATGTAGGTTCAAGGGTCAAGATCAAGCAAGGTGTGTGGTCAAGATTGGGCCATGTGTGTGTGGGTCCCACCACACCACATGGCCAACGATTTGCTCTCCAAGTGGCATGGCCAAAATCGGCCAAGGGGACAAGTGGCTAGCCACTTGTCCACCAATTTCGGCCAAGGGTGCCACATGGGGGTGACACGTGTCGCCCCCCAATTCGTCCAAAATATTTCATCTTCCGAAAATATCCAAAATACCGAAAATCTCAAAACAAATGGCCCCACAAAACCGTAGAATTTCTCCCGTGGGCCCCATGTGACCATTTCCAAAATAAAATCTCAAAATTCTAATATAATCTATGAAGTCCAATACCAAACTGGGAATCCACCCCATTAACGAACCTTTTTCTTCACAAATAACCTAAACTTTTCCGAAAAACTCACATCTTTCTTTCTTTTCAAAATTTCGCACTCGCACGCACGCCCTCACATACATACCGCAACTACGGTATAACATTCTCCTCCTTAGAAACATTCGCCCCGAATGTTCCTTCTCAAGCCTGATATCGATAAAGTTCCTCTAACAAGTTGTCGACGCCACGCCGCCACTTAACTAACACACGCTCTCTTCTCCCCTAACTCGTAGTACCCTTCTCAACACTCGAACTCTTTCTAGTATCCGTATCACACTTCCACAATGCTTCGCTTTCCAACCTTTGGAGTTACTACCTCCCAACTTGGTCATCTTACTAACTTCGATCTCCTTAAGGCCATTCCCGCCTTCACGAACCGATTCTCGCAGAACGATTCACGAACTCATACGATGGTCACCTAAACCGCCTAGCATCCTCGTGACTTACCACCGCGAACCACCTCGAACCGACCCCACCATAAACAGGCCGCGGCCGACCTCAAATGGTCCTCAACCCGACCCCACAATCAGTTACATTCTTGTTCCCGATCCGAACAATCTTACTAATTCACATCACGAAGCTACCACTTCCATCTCACACTACCCACCTGACTTATCACACAAATAAATCCCACGATACTACTACTCGAGCATGGTCAAACATAAAATAAATCTTTAACTCAAGACGACCTTACCCCTAAGGTCTCACGTGACATAGTCTAAGGTTCACACTTACCATGCCCCCATACGTATCCTCCCAACTAAGCATGTTTTCTAACTCACAATTAACACAACGCTATTCGACATAGCACATAATAATGAGACCATTATAATAAGCATACCAAAACTCTGAGGGTTATGATATACCCGGTTACCGCCCACTCTAATCATAGCCCACCGCAGGCGCATAACCGTAGGCGCGGCGAACCACCATCGATCCGTAGGCCGAGTCGAACATCCGTATACCCTTGGCCTGACAGCTCGCAAATGGCCCCGCTGGCCGCAAAATAACAAGCTCCCCGCACCACGACACTTCAAATGCGTCTACCACATCGACCACACCGAGGCAGGGTGACCGTGATCCGCCAACACTTACTTCCTCGAAACTCAACCTCGAGCTCTCGACCGCCTCAAGACGGAGGACCACTCAGACAGCGGGGTACAAAACTAATTGGCCGAGGCGTCCGCCAAAGTCACCAGCGACCCCGCTGTTCGCCTCTTCGCCGATTCGTTATTCGCCGACCTCTCCGCGCCTCACATCCCAGCCAGACGAGCTCGCACGCGCAATGTCCATGCCCTACCAAGAGCTACTCCCGAACATGCCTCGATATGTAATCATCGAGCCTCAGAACATATCGTGCACTCGATCCTCCATACTAGCTACCAACGCTGACGCATCGCCAATGAGTCGAACTCACATTGTACTTCAACCGCACGCCCGCCTTTAAGCATCAAAATCTGTTTACCGCGTTCTCCTCATCCGCGAGGCAAGAAGTGCGCGAGGAAAGCCCCAAAACTCATCCCATACCGGAGGTGCATGCTCTCCCGAAAGCTCCTATGAATCAAACCAATCGATCAGATCACGCACCGATGCGAACCAAAGGTCACAGACTCGGCCCTCAAGCTCGATCACCCGCATGATCCGTCAGAATCGCCGGATGAACTCCTCGCGATCATCCTCGTGCCTCGACCCATAAAACTCAAGTGCTACAACTCGTAAAGTCCCGTAGCCTCAAACTATCTCGCCGGCGAATCCATCGTGCTATCGAATCGGAATCGCCAGATCCAAATTTATCCTCATATCTGCCACGACTCGCCAAGAATCGCCATCTCCTTGTAACCCATCTCCTCTCGCCTGCATCGTGGATCGAGGCTCGTGTATCGCGTCTCAGCAGCCTATTGTCGCGCTCTAACCTTCATTGGCCGGCGCCACAAAACCCGGGCCTCAAGCACAACTCGTATCGCCCGGCTCGCGCTGCACTCTCTCAGATTCACTAGCAAGACTCGGCCGCCTTGCCCTCCTGGGCTCTAGTTGCTCATACAAGGCATAATCGTAAAAACGAGATACGCTGTAGGGTCCAACTTACAACATGCCTCTAAGGCACGATCTCGTAATGAGAAGAATGGAAACTAATCCTAAATGTCCTATAGCCTCCTCGACATAGACGTGGTGCACAACACACCGATAATCAAGACTCTACTAGACACGGTCAGAGACACTTTCCGAGGACTAATCGCTCGATACCACTTTTGTAACGCCCAACCCGGCCCGCATCGTGCCTTACCCCGCACCCTAGTGATACAACATCGAGAAAACCAATGGAAAATAAAACATGAGTCATGAAACAAGAGATATAATAATAAACAAAGCAACCAAAACGGTTTTCAGATATACATAAAACTCGAATGCTTTAATCCTTTACAACCCCGCCACACAAGACTGGCTGCACTTAAGATTTACAACGACTATGACGACAGTGGCCCCGCCATACCCCGAATGTACAAGAACCTACAACTCAGTGAACACATACTAAAAGATAAGCCTCCAAGAAACGGAGCTTCCTAATACGCTGAATCAGGATCCTAAGAGCGGGATCCACGATCGATGCACTTCTACCGCGCAGATTTAACGCACTTCGGGCGAGGTCAAGCATAACAGTACCAAGTATGTGAAATCAGAAAATATCAGAATGAAATCATACTAGTCTATATAAAGCAGAGACATGTATGATAACCAAACTACGCCACAATATAAAAGCAATATATCCAAATGTGGACTCACGCCTCAAGTCATCACTCAATATAACTACGGGTCTCACGCCCACAACATCAATCATGTTCGCATCACGGCCGCATGCCCCTAATTCTCGCAGACGGTAGACATGTCCATGATGCAACAATAATACCAATGCCCTACGCCACATGCCCCTAATTTACCTCTGCAGACACGCCCATGTGACATCAACAATAATATATCGGTGATCAACCGCCGCACGGCCACATGCCCCGAATTTACCCTGCAGACATGTCCATGTAACCACAATAACAATATATCGTAATCAACCCGACCGCACGCCGCATGCCCCTAATTTCGCAGACGGTATACGCCCATGTGACATCAACAACAAGACAAGAATCAAAATGGAAACATACCCGTGGAATTCTCCATCACCGCCAAAGACGCCCAAGTAAGTTCTCAACAAGTCGACCGACTTCTATCGAGAGACGCCAGAATACGTAAATACCACACTTGCACAACAAAGGCTATCATCACAAGCATAGGCAAGTTTCACAACAACAAGCATAGACAAGTTTCACAACAACAAGCATAGGCAAGTTTCACAACAACAAGTATAGGCAAGTTTCACACAACTGAAAGTACTTTCATTCTATGCCAAAGTCCGGGTTTTTAATCCCAAAGTACTACATACATTAAGTTCTTTTAAAAGAGATCCATTACTTTTATAAAGTCACCCGATACCCGTAGTATTAGAATGACCAACCCACATTCCCTTTCAAAAATCAAGTAACAACATTCTTTTCCTAAGTTCCAGTTTGCCTAGTTTCAATTACTCAAGCTTCTCATTTTCAAATGCTCAAGTCACTTATTTTAGAAAGGTTTCATAACTCATAGTCTTAATCTCTTTAAAACAATCGAGTAACATATGTCATATATGTGAGTAGTTTATTCTTGTTTTATAACGATCTTATTACAAAGAAATGATGATCTAGAAAATGTAATATTATTTTGTCTCATCTTAGCTTCTATGCAGACGGAGGTTTCTACCGTTTTAATACATCATTATTCAATACATTTTCCTTTATTAACGCCGCAATGGTCCTGTCGATACACATTCGATTCCAAATCAAGAAACATTATCCCTTTAAAACCAAGTACTCATTACTCACGAACGAGGTTTCACACAAACATCCACATTAAAACAAATAAGTTAAGTCTCTTATCTTATAAGATCAAGTCTCTTAACTTCTAACATCAAGAAACCATTTTCACTACATAAGGTCGTTATAACTAACTTCCCATAAAGCTATTATAACACCCTATGTTTTAAACCAACCAAATCACTTAGCACATGTACGCTCACCGCACTACATAGTTCACAACAATCATGCTAGAAAAGATAAGAGGTTCACATACCTCGCGACGATTTATCGACAATAAGCAAAATGCTTCAAGTACTACAACCTGTTATTTCTTTCCACTCCTCGAGTGTAATACGCTACTCCTAGTACTTTCACCTATAAAGGTCACAAACGCCTATTAACCCCAAAACACAAGTTTCTAACTTCTACGTAAAAATTGCAAAGACTTCCCCGCAACAACAGAAATCTCCTCCTCTATCGAGGCCGCTACCAAGCCAACCAGTGGGTTTACACGCCTAACCTGACGTACAATTCTACTCGAATACTACACAAGTTCATCGCAATACACCCTATGTAAAATACAGTTCGGCTTTTAATCTTCAGCTTAAGTCAAAAGACATCACGAATACTAAGTAGTTCCATATATAGTATACTTCAACTATATATTCTATCAAACATGTAATTTCCAATTACAATAGAGGACAAGATAATTACCTCGATAAGCCCAAAATTATCCAAGTTATAATGTCGATCCTAAGCAAGGTTTAGCTCCACCGCGCGCCCAAACCACTCCAAACAACCCTTAGAAGTTCTAACTAACTTCTACTCAAATACTTCAACCAACTATGAAGATTTCCTTAGTGGTTTTGGCTGAGACTAAAAGGACAAAAGGTAGTATTTCCTGCTCTACGATAGAGGTAACTTTTGGAAAACAACAAGGTAAAGGCTAAGGTATTTTGGGCATTATAACAATACTAGAGAAGTATTTCAATACCACAAGTGAGGGTATTATATGAAAACAACTATGCAGTGGGGTACCCTACCTACAAGCACCTCAGCTGAGTGAGGAGTCCCTGGCCAAGACTCTCAAAAGAGTGGGATGAGTTGGACGAACTCAACACTAGAGGAGGAGGGATTTTAGGCTTGAAGGTTTCATTTCATGGACGAAGAGTTCATCAACATAAGGGTATTTATAGCAAAACCAAAGGCCAACCAAGTGGCCAAGATCCTTCCAAGTGTATAGCAAGTGTAAGGGCAAGATTAAGCCAAGTGCACCCTAAACCCTACTCCACAAAACACTCCACAAAACAATGCACCAAACAAGGCCAAAACAAGGCACAAACATGGAGTAAGACGCCCCCTCGCTTACCCAAACCGCTACTGAGGTGACAAGTGCCACCCTCTCGCTGCCCAAAGATGTTCCGCCGCCTAAAAATCCGCAAAATACAAAACGACATAGTCGGAATTTTCCTCGCAAGTTATGCAAACGCTTCGCGAAAAACGACTCTAATCGTGTCGCGCACAAAGGTAAATTCGCCAAGGTGCCATGGGGTGACACGTGTCGCCCCGATTCGCCTAATATTTCGCCTTCCAAAATATCCAAAATACCGGAAATCTCAAAACAAAGCTGCTCCCACAAAACCAGAATTTCTCCCGTGGCCCCACGTGACCATTTCCAAAATAAAATCTCAAAATTCTAATATAATCTATGAAGTCCAAATACCAAACTGGGAATCCAATTCCATTAACGAACCTTTTCTTCACAAATAACCTAAACTTTTCCGCCGAAACTCACATCTTTCTTTCTTTCAAAATTTCTCGCACTCGCACGCACGCCCTCACATACATACCCCGCAACTACGGTATAACACTCGGGCTAGCGCCATAAAACTCGCTGCTCAAGTACTATCTCAGCAATGACTGTGCTCGGCCCTCAGAATCCTCTCGTGTTCTACTCGTAGCCTCCTCTCGCCTCGCCCATCTGCCCCGTTGCCTTCGCAGAGGCATAATCGTACATATGAATACGCCTCGAGGAGTCCAATTTATAACACGCCTCTAAGGCACGATCTCTGAGTGAGAAGAATAGAAACTAATCCTAAATGTCTGCAGCCTCCTCGACATGTAATGGCGCACAACACACCGATAATCAAGACTCTACTAGACACGGTCAGAGACACTTTCCGAGGACTAATCGCTTCGATACCACTTTTGTCACGACCGATCCTGCCCGTGATCGTGCCTTACCCGCACCCTAGTGATACAACATCGAGAAAATCACAAATAAAAATTTAAAACACGACAAGACATAAAGTATGAAACAGTGTTATACCTCGTATTTCCGCAGTATGTACGCAGGCGCACGATAAATTTTTTTGCCTTAAGAATTGGCTTTGGTTCAAATTTGGGCACAAGTGCGAATAGAGTCGCTTTCGACTAAACGCTTTCCACGCCTTACGCTGGGAAAATTCCGCTATGTCTTTTAGTATTTTTATGATTTTTCCGAAATTTAACATTTTTGGATTAACGGAGGGTGACACTTGTCACCTCATCGACGGCAAAGAGGAGGCTTCGCCTCGCCGATTGGTCCCTCCTTTGTGCCTTGTTTCAGGGCTTGTTTTGTGGAGTGTTTTGTGGAGTGTTTTGGGTGCACTTGGCTTGATTCGCCTTACACTTGCCTAACACATGGATGGATCTTGGCCATTGGTTGGCCTTTGCTTGGCCTATAAATAGCTCCCTTTGTGAAGACTTTCTTCATCCACAAATTGCCTAAGTCTTCAAGTTCTCTTCCTCCTCCTCCTTGTGAAATTGGCCCACCACACCCCTTTCCCCTTTGCCGAAAGCTTTCCCTCATGGTGCCTTCGCCGTGGGTACCCCTAGCCTAGTTGTTTTCAGATAATACCCTTTGTTGTGGTATAGAAATACTCTCCTAAGTATTATTATAATGTCCAAAATACTTTAGCCCAAATACCTTGTAGTACTTTCCAAAGTACCTTTGTACGAAAAACCCTAAATACGATTATACTTTCCTTAGCCTCTACACTAAACCCTAAGGAAAATCTTCACCCGTTGTTGATGGAGTGAAGGCGCAGAACTTCTAAGGGTTGTTTGGAGCGGATCGAGCACTTATGAGGAGCTAAACCTTGCTCAGAGCGACTTTAAACTCTGATAATTTTGGGCTTATCGAGGTAAATATCTGGTCTCCCTATTGTAATTGGAAATTACATAAGTGTTGAATATATAGTGTTATATACTATATATAGAATCAACTTAGTATTATGGCAATGTCTTTTGACTTAAGCCCAAGAATGAAGCATTGAACAAGAATCACATGTAGGATAATAAAGAGAAGAATCGAATCAGAATTTACCTAGGTTGTATTACAGAGACTTATGTAGCATTACCGTAGTAGAATCAGACGCGTCCTTAGACGTTAACCCCCGGTTGGCTTCGTAGCCACCGATAGAGGAGATTTACGCTGCCATGTGTGAGGCGCCAATTTTCTCAGAGAAAGACGGGAACGGTGTTTAAGATTTAATAGACGCCAGGGCCTTTATAGTGAAAGTACTAAGAGTAGCGTATTCTACTCGAGGAGCGGAAAGGGCTGCAGTGCGTTGTAGTACTGGAGCATTTTGCTTATCGTCGTTAAATCGTCGCGAGGTACGCGAACCTCTTCCTATCTCTTCTAGTACGATATGTGAACTATGTAGCACGGTAGACGCATACGTGTTAATCGTGGTTTGATTGTTTAAAACATAAAGTGTTATAACGCTTTACGGGAAGTCGTTATAATGCTTTACGTAGTAAGAAAATACTTTGTGGTTTTAAAAGGTAATCGATGTGGAATTATAATCGCTAGTTATAATAAAGAACTTGATGTATTTCAAAGATTTCTAAATCGCTTTGGGAGAGTAACACTTGGTTTTAAAGGTTTTAAAAGAGTTATACTAGCTTGACGGGAGTTAGGTATAATGTCTTAAGAAAGGTAAAGAAAATGGTTTATCGATGTTAAGTTAAGAGACTTGATCTTATAAGATAAGAGACTTAACTTATTTGTTTTAATGTGGATGTTTCATGAAACCTCATTCGCGAGTAATGAGTACTTGGTTTTATTTAAAGGATAATGTTTTACCGATTTCGAAATCGTAACGTATCGACGCACCACCGCAAATTAATAAAGGAAAATGTATCAATAATGATGAATTGTATTAAAACCAAGAGAAACCTCCATCCGCATAGAAACTAAGATGAGACAAAATGATATTACATTTTCTAGATCACGGTCAGTAATAAGAATGTTGTAAACAAGAATAACCTACTCACGCGAGACTTATATTACTCAATTGTTCTAAAACTAACCAAGTGATTAAGTTTACGAACTATGAAACCATTTGAAAATGAGAAGCTTGAATAATCAAACTAGGCAAACCGAACTTAGGAAAAGAATGTTGTTACTTGATTTTGAAAAGGAACGGGTCGGGTCATTCTAATACTACGTATCGTGACTTTGATAAGAATGGATCTCTTTAAAGAATTTAACGACGTAGTACTTTTAGGTTGAAACCCTGACTTTGGCATAAAACGAAGGTACTTTGAGTGACGTGAAACTTGCCTACGCTTGTCGTGGTGAAACATTCCTACGCTTGTTGTCGCGAAACTTGCCTACGCCGCGATGATAGCCTTTGTTGTGCAAGTGTGGTGTTTCGTGTTACCGCTGCCTCGATAGAGGCCGATTGACCGTTGAGGTTTCATCGCTCGCCCGGTATCCGGTGGTCGGCTCGCACCGCCTGCCTCGCGATCGATTCGCCTCGTATCGGTAGTCACCGTGACTTGCCCCGCTCAAGATAGTGACGGTTTCGCGATACGGCTCGTCCCCGGTGGTCACCAGATTTGCCCCTGGCCACCGCGGACCGCCTTGGTATCCTGTGAGTCGGCCGCACTTGCCCCGTGACGGCTTCGTGTTTTCGTTGCATTGTATTATTGGTACGGCCGGATTCGTAGTTATACTTGTCCTGCACGGTTTTTATAACACGTGGGACATGGTGTTCATGTATAATCCTTGGTATTGTTATATCATAAACCGCCAGCGAGGAAGAAATTCCACGCACGAGTGATAATTGGAGGCGCGAGTCCTCGCTCTGACGTAATCGGGTTATATGTCATATATCAGTAGTTTGGTCATCATACATGTCTCGCTTATATAGACTATTATGATTTCATTTACGATTTGACGCCACATACTTGGTACCGTCAGATCGACCTCCTTCGGGCCGCTCACGCCGCAGTAAAAGGTACATCGGCCGCCGATCCCCGCTTAGATCACCTTTCAACAGATTGAAAGTCTGCTCCTTCCTGAGGCTTATCTTTTGGCATGTTACCCGAGTCCGTAGATGCTTATACATTCGTGGTACGGCGGCCCCGTCCCGCCATAGTTGTTGTAAATCTTAGAGGTCCAGAGCACCGCTGGCAAGGTGGTTGTAAAAGGATTAAACCGTTTCGGTTTTACGATATACCAAGGCAAATCGCTTTGGTCTGCTTATTTATTATATCTCTTGTTTCATGATTCATGTTTTATTTTCCGCCGGTTTTCTCGATGTTGTATCACTAGGTGCCCGGTAAGGCACCGCAACTGCCCGTTCGGGCGTTACAAAGTGGTATCGAGCGCTAATCTCTGAAAGTGTCTACGCACCGTTCAGTAGAGTCCGGATTATCGCGTGCAGGCACCACATCTATAATCGTGAGGCTATAGGACATTTAGATTGGTTTCATTCTTCTCATTCCGAGATCGCGCCTCAGAGCCGTGGATAAGATCGACCCTCCGACGTGTTTCGCTTTTACCGCTTATGCCTCGCGAAAGGCAACCCGCCCGTGGCGGCAAGGCAGCAGAGGATCTCGCGAGCAGAGCAAGCAGAGACCACAAGACTGAGCCTCCACCCGCACCGAGCAGGAGATGAGTTACAAGGAGCTGGCCCGCGACGGCCGTGGTCAGGCCGACTGAGGATAGTCGACGCAGCAGCCCAAAGAGCACCAGCCGTTCACCCTAGATCCGATAGTTCGAGGCTACGGATTTTCTCGAGTCAGAGGCCGCCAGAGTTTTACGGGTCGAGGCCCGAGGATGATCCGCAGGAGTTCATCCGCCGCCATACGATCACGAGAGTGATCAAGGCATCGGAGATCGAGTCGGTGGTCTAGGTTCACATCAATCGCGTGATACCGCAGCCGATCGTTTGATTCTCGAGCCGTCCAGTGGAGAGCATGCACTTCCAGATGGAACGAAGTTCTCGCAGGCCTTTCTTGACATTTCTTGCCTCCCGTATGGCGAGGGCTCGCCGGCGATTTTTGGTGTTACGCGCAATCCGCGCACGGTTCGAGTACAATGCGAGTTCGACTCATTGGCCCTGTGACGCCCTCGCGTTAGTAGCTAGTATGGAGGATCGAGTGCACCGATATGTTACAGGCTCGATGATTGCCTTGCAGAGAGTTGTTCGGTGTAGCTCTTCACGGCACGGACATCGCCCGCACGCAGCGATACACTGACGCGGCGAGCGATAAATCGACTAATGACCAAAGTCGCAGGTAAGAGGGCCGAACAGCAGGTCCTTTGTGACTTTCGAGGCGACCGCCTCAAAGCAGCAGACTAGTTATGTACTCCACAAGACAGAGTGGTCCTCCCACCTTTCGACCTTCTGGATATTCGTGAGCGTGCCTGGGCTCCTGTGTTTCAGATTTTCGGAGCAGAGTGCTCGCGGACGAGGTTGCCCTTGTCTCAGCCGCCGCCAGGAAAGCTTCATAAGGGAGAGGTCGACTAACTCTGAGATTGTTAGTTTTGGCGCCAACAGGCCATCCGGCAAGAGATCGTCCACTGTGGTAGCACTGGTAGATAGCATGGACTACTGTAGCAGCTTGGTTCTTCACCTTCCGTAGCCAGCAGACGCCGCACACCTAAGGCCCCAGAGGTCGCGTGGAGTTCTCAGCTTAGCGGCCTCGAACCGCCTAGTTTCGTATATCCTTAACCTCTGTAGTTTTGTTGTATTGATGTTGTTGATGTGTTTAATGTTATGTTTGGATAGCTTTGTGCAAAAATGTGATTTAGAAACCCGTTAGTGAAAAGCGGTAAGTCCTCGGGTAAGTGAGACGGAAGTGGTAGCTTTCATGATGTGAAATAGTAAGATTGTTCCGGACGGGAACAAGAGTCGCGCGTTGGGTCGGGTTGAGGACCATTTCATGTCAACCCAGAACCCGCTTGGGGTGGGCCGTCGGTGGTCCCGCCAGCGATAGGTCACGAGGGTGCTAGGCCCAAGTTTAGATGACCATCGATGAGTTCGTGGACGCGCTCGATCGTAATCAGTTCAAGGCCGGAATGGCCTTAGGGAAATCGAGGTTAGCGAGATGACCAAGTTCGAGGTAGTGACTCCAAGGGTTGGAAACGTAAGCGCTGATGTATGTGGTACTGATACTAGAACGAAGTTCGGTGTTCGTGACGAGTACTACGAAAGCGGAAAAGTGAACGATGTTTTGTGGCCAGCGTGGCATGATTGTTTTCGCACGATAGCGTTGAAGACTATACCGACGCCGTTGTTTTGAGACTCAGGAACATTCGACGAATGTTTCTAAGGGGGATGAATGTTATACCCGTATTTCCGCAGTATGTACGCGAGGGCGACGATAAATTTTTTTGCCTTAAGAATTGGCTTTGGTTCGAAATTTGGGCACAAGTGCCGAATAGAGTCGCTTCGACTAAACGCTTCCACGATTTACGCTGGGAAAATTCCGCTATGTCTTTTAGTATTTTTATGGATTTTTCCGAGCGATTAACATTTTGGATTAACGGAGGGTGACACTTGTCACCTCATCGACGGCAAAGATGAGGCTTCGCCTCGCCGATTGGTCCCTCCTTTGTGCCTTGTTTTGTGGCTTGTTTTGTGGAGTGTTTTGTGGAGTGTTTTGTGGGTGCACTTGGCTTGATCTTCGCCTTACACTTGCCTAACACATGGATGGATCTTCGCCATCGTTGGCCTTTGCTTGGCCTATAAATAGCTCCCTTTGTGAAGACTTTCTTCATCCACAAATTGCCTAAGTCTCAAGTTCTCTTCCTCCTCCCTTGTGAAATTGGCCCACCACACCCCTTTCCCCTTTGCCGAAAGCTTTCCCCTTTCATGGTGCTCGCCGGGTACCCCTAGCCTAGTTGTTTTCAGATAATACCCTTTGTCAGGTATAGAAATACTCTCCTAAGTATTGTTATAATGTCCAAAATACTTTAGCCCAAATACCTTGTAGTACTTTCCAAAGTACCTTTGTACGAAAAACCCTAAAATACGATTATACTTTCCTTAGCCTCTACACTAAACCCTAAGGAAAATCTTCACCCGTTGTCGTATGGAGTGAAGTTGCGTGAACTTCTAAGGGTTGTTTGGAGCGGATCGAGCACTTATGAGGAGCTAAACCTTGCTCAGAGCGACTTTAAACTCCTGATAATTTTGGGCTTATCGAGGTAAATATCTTGTCCCTATTGTAATTGGAAATTACATAAGTGTTGAATATATAGTGTTATATACTATATATAGAACTGAACTTAGTATTATGGCAATGTCTTTGATTTAAGCTCAAGAATGAAGAATTGAACAAGAATCACATGTAAGGATAATAAAGAGAAGAATCGAATCAGAATTTACCTAGTGGTTGTATTACAGAGACTTATGTAGCATTACCGTAGTAGAATTGTACGCGTCCGTTAGACGTGTTAACCCCCGGTTCTTGGTAGCCGACCGATGTGGGGAGATTTACGCCGGCGTGTGAGGCCGCGAATTTTCTCAGAAAGACGGGAACGTGTTTAAGATTTAATAGACGCCAGGCCTTTATAGGTGAAAGTACTAAGAGTAGCGTATTCTACCGAGGAGTGGAAAGCGGCTAGTGCGTTGTAGTACTTGGAGCATTTTGCTTATCGTCGTTAAATCGTCGCGAGGTATGCGAACCTCTTCCTATCTCTTCTAGTACAGCATGTGTGAACTATGTAGTACAGACGCATACGTGTTAATCGTGTTTGATTGTTTAAAACATAAAGTGTTATAACCGCTTTATGGGAAGTCAAGTTATAACCTTTACGTAGGTAAGAAAATACTTTGTGGTTTTAAAAGGTAATCGATGTGAATTATAATCGCTAGTTATAATAAAGAACTTGATGTATTTCAAAGATTTCTAAATCGCTTTACGAGAGTAACACTTGGTTTTAAAGGTTTTAAAAAGAGTTATACTAGCTTGACGGGAGTTAGGTATAATGTCTTAAGAAAGGTAAAGAAAATGGTTTATCGATGTTGAAGTTAAGAGACTTGATCTTATAAGATAAGAGACTTAACTTATTTGTTTTAATGTGGATGTTTGTGTGAAACCTCATTCGCGAGTAATGAGTACTTGGTTTTATTTAAAGGATAATGTTTTACCGATTTCGGAAATCGTAACGTGTATCGGCGCACCACCGCAAATGCTAATAAAGGAAAATGTATTCAATAATGATGAATCAGATTAAAACCAAGTAGAAACCTCCATCCGCATAGAAACTAAGATGAGACAAAATGATATTACATTTTCTAGATCATGGTCAGTAATAAGAATGTTGTAAACAAGAATAACCTACTCACGCGAGACTTATATTACTCAATTGTTCTAAAACTAACCAAGTGATTAAGTTTATGAACTATGAAACCATTTGAAAATGAGAAGTTTGAATAATCAAACTAGGCAAACCGAACTTAGGAAAAGAATGTTGTTACTTGATTTTGAAAATGAATGGGTTGGTCATTCTAATACTACGTATCGGGTGACTTTGATAAGTAATGGATCTCTTTAAAGAATTTAACGACGTAGTACTTTAGGTTCAAACCCGACTTTGGCATAAAACGAAGCGTACTTGAGTGATGAAACTCGCATGCTTGTCGTGTGAAACATTCCTACGCTTGTTGTTGTGAAACTTGCCTATGCTTGATGATAGCCTTTGTTGTGCAAGTGTGGTGTTTCGTGTTACCGCTCTCTCGATAGAGGCCGATTGACCGTTGAGGTTTCTTACCGCTCGCTGGTATCCGGTGGTCGCTCGCACCGCCTGCCTCGCGATCGATTCGCCTCGTATCTCGTAGTCACCGCACTTGCCCCGCTCAAGATAGTGACGGTTTCGCGGATACGCCTTGGTCCTCGTGGTCACCAGATTTGCCCGGCCACCGCGTGACCGCCTTGGTATCCGTAGTCGGCCTCGCACTTGCCCCGACGGCTTCGTGTTTTTGCATTGTATTATTGGTACGGCCGGATCTCGTAGTTATACTTGTCCCGCACGGTTTTTATAACACGTGGGACATGGTGTTCATGTATAATCCTTGGTATTGTTATATCATAAACCGCCGCAGCTGGAGGAAGAAATTCCACGCACGAGTGATAATTTGGAGGGCGAGTCCTCGCCTCGACGTGAATCGTTATATGTCATATACCGTAGTTTGGTCATCATACATGTCTCTCGCTTTATATAGACTATTATGATTTCATTTACGGATTTGACGCTTTCACATACTGTACCGTTGCCAGATCGACCTCCTTCGGGGCCGCGCTCATGCCGCAGTAAAAGGTACATCGGCCGCCGATCCCCGCTTAGATCACCTTTCCAGATTGAAAGCTCCGCTCTTCCTGAGGCTTATCTTTTGGCATGTTACCCCGAGTCCGTAGATGCTTATACATTCGTGGTACGGCGGCCCCGTCCCGCCATAGTTGTTGTAAATCTTAGAGGTCTCAGAGTAATCGCTGCAAGGTGGTTGTAAAAGGATTAAACTGCTCGGTTTTATGATATACCGGGCGCAATCGCTTTGGTTGGCCTGCTTATTTATTATATCTCTTGTTTCATGATTCATGTTTTATTTTCCGCTGGTTTTCTCGATGTCAGATCACTAGGGTGCCCGGTAAGGCACCGAACTGCCCGTTCGGGCGCACAAAGCAACCAACACGGTCACCTTCCCGAATATATACATATATATATCAACTCAACAGCTTAAATCCTTTTACAAACCCCGCCACAACAAAGATTTGCTGCACTTAAGAATGTAACCATAACTATGACCGACAGGTTTCGCCATACCCCGAATGTACAAGTATCTACACCGACAGGACTATACCAAAGATAAGCCTCCGAGAAGTCGAGCTTCCCAAATGCCGAATCGTGATCCTAAGAGCGCGGATCCACAACCGATGTACTTACCGCGACATGAACGCAGCCTCGGGCGAGGTCGCATAATAGGTACCGAGTATGTGAAATCAGAAATATCAGAAATGAAATCATAATAGTCTATATAAAGCAGAGACATGTATGATAACCAAACTACGCCCATAATATATAAACAAATATGTCAAGTCGTGACTCACGCCTCAAAGTCATTACTCAAGTATAACAACGGGTCTCACGCCCACAACATCAATCATGCCCGTGGAATACCTTCCTCACCGCCAGCCTATGATATAATCACACCAAGAAGTACATGAACACTAGGTCCCACTCGTGTCATAACAACCGCATTAACAATACTATACAACCAAACCACGGTCGACACGGCAAGTACGAAGCCGACTACCGATACCGCGCCGCGGTCACGAGCTGACCGGCAAGTACGAGGGCTAACTACCAGGTACCAAGGCCGTATCACGAGACTTCGTCACTAAACTGAACGGGGCAAGTGTGAGGGCTAACTACCAGGTACCAAGGCCGAATCAGTAAAACCTCATGGAGAGCTAGTCCATGGAATAACACTATCAACAGGGAAACGAACCCTCATCATGAACGCATACCCGTGGACCATCCATCGAGTCAGTATGCCCATGGACTATCATAGTGGAAACATACCCGTGGGCCGCCCATCGTGTCAGTATGTCCAAAATGATCAAGAATAACACGACCGACCCTCCATCGCGAGGCGCGGTAACATAAGAATACAACACTTGCACAACAAGGCTATCACACGCAAACATAGGCACGTTACACACAACTCAAGGTACTTTCATTTTATGACAAAGTCCAGGTTTTTATCCCCAAAGTACTACGTACGTTAAATTCTTTTAGAAGATCCATTTTCTTTTACAAAAGTTACCCGATACCCGTAGTATCAAAATAAAGTGACTAACATTTTAAGTAAACCAAAACAACTTCCATACTTTCCTTTTTAAACCAAATTAAGACAATACCATGCCTTCTTTATAGACCAAAACACTTCTCCTTTAAAGTCAAGTTACCATTTTAAAACCAATGATAAAACCATTCTTTTGTTTTCATAAAGTCGTTATAACTAACTTCCCATAAAGCTGTTATAACACTTTATGTTCTAAACCAAAACTCTCCAATTCCACAAGTCTCTTTTCTTTTAAAACAACATCAAGTATTCTTTTAAAACCCAAATAACTTACTCTTTTCAAAACAAGTAACCTATACTTAAAATCAAGTTACTTCTCTTTTTCCGAAAACAAGTCGTTATAAGTCAAGTCTCTTATCTTTCATGATCAAGTCTCTTAACTTTCAAAATCAAGTCGTTTATAAGTCAAGTCTCTTATCTTTTAAGATCAAGTCTCTTAACTTTCAAAATCAATAAACCATTATTTTACCTACATAAAGTCGTTATAACTAACTTCCCATAAAGCTATTATAACACCCTATGTTTTAAACCAACCAAATCACTTAGCACATGTACGTCTACCGTACTACATAGTTCACAACAATCATGCTAGAAAAGATAGGAAGAGGTTCACATACCTCGCGACGATTATCGACAATAAGCAAATTGCTCCACAGTACTGCAACCCTGCTAGCCGTTTCCACTCTTTAAGTAGAATACGCTACTCGTAGTACTGCAACCTATAAAGGCCACAAAACGCCTATCAACTCCTAGATCTACTCGTAGAATATTCTAACTGCAAGATTCCTTATTCTACAGAAAATTTGGCAGCACCTCCCCTCAAGAACCACATAAATCTCCTCCTGACTCAGCCCGCTACTGTGCCAACAACCTGCGAGGGTCACACGTCTAACCGGACGTGTACAATTCTATTTCACAATACACAACAAGTCTACTGTAAATACAGTCCAATGTAAATACAGTTTAATTCTATCAATCTCCATTCTATATATAGTATACTCAACTATACATTAATACAACATGTAATATCCAATTACAATAGGGGGACATAGATCATTACCTCGATAAGCCCAAAATTATCTAAGATTATATGTCGATCCTGAGCAACGTTTAGCTCCAAATCCTTACGCTCCAACCCGCTCCAAGCGACCCTTAGAAGTTTTCCAAACAACTTCTCTTAACACTTCAACCAAGCTTATGAAGATTTTTCTAGGGTTTCTTTTTGCGACTTTTGGAAAAAGTAGTATTTCCGGGCTCCTAGTAATAAAACAACTTTGGAATACTACTAGGGATACTAGGCCAAGGTTTTTGGGATTTTACAACAATACACAAAGTATTTCACTACACAAAGTGGGAGGGGGACGAGAACAAGGCATAAAGGGAGGGAGTATTTTGCTTGGAAGGCTTGGTGGATTTAATTTACTCTTCAACTTAAGGGGTATATATGTAGGTTCAAGGGTCAAGATCAAGCAAGGTGTGTGTTCAAGATTGGGCCATGTGTGGGTCCCACCACACCACATAGCCAACGATTTGTTTCCAAGTGGGCTGTAATCGGCCATGACAGTCGCTAGCCATCATTCACCAATTTCGCCAAGGGTGCCACATGGGGTGAAACGTGTCGCCCGATTCGCCCAAAATATTTCGCCTTCCGAAATATCCAAAATACCGAAATCTCAAAACAAAGCGGCCCCACAAAACCAGAATTTCTCCCTGGGCCCCACGTGACCATTTCTGAAAATAAAATCCCAAAATTCTAATATAATCCAAGAAGTCCAAATACTAAATCTGGGAATCCAATTCCCATTAACGAACCTTTTTCTTCACAAAAACCGGAAACTTTTCCGTCGAAAAAATCACATCTTTCTTTCTTTCCAAAATTTCTGTCGTATTCTCGTACGTACATCCCCACATACATACCCTGGAACTACGGGGTATAACAAAAAGATAAGAGACTTGACTTATAAATGACTTGATGTGAAATATTAAGGAACTTGATTTCTAAAAGAAAAGAGACTTGAGGAATCAAGAGTTTTCGTTTAAAAAGAAAGACATGGTTTTGTCTTAAATTTGTTTAAAACATAAAGTGTTATAACAGCTTTATGGGAAGTTAGTTATAACGACTTTATGAAAACAAAAGAATGGTTTTATCATTAGTTTTAAAATGGTAACTTGACTTTAAAAGGAGAAGTGTTTTGGTCTAAAAAGAAGGCATAATATTGTCTTAATTTGGTTTAAAAAGGAAAGGATGGAAGTTGTTTTGGTTTACTTAAAATGTTAGTCACTCTATTTTTGATAATACGGCATCGTGACCTTTGTAAAAGAATTGATCTTTTAAAAGAATTTAACGCACGTAGTACTGGGGTTAAAACCGACTTTGGCATAAAATGAAAGTACCTCGAGTCAGGTCTAACTTGCCTATGTTTGCGTGTGATAGCCTTGTTATGCAAGTATTGTATTTCTATACCACCGCTTCTCAATGGAGGGCCTGATTTGTTATGATCTTACTCGACGCATCTGCAGCGACGAGGATTCCACGCGCGCCTCGCTGATAGTGTTATTCCACGGACTAGCTCTCCACGAGGTTTTACCGATTCGGCCTTGGTATCCGTGGTTGCTTTCATACTTGCCCCGCCTCGTGGCTGATTCGCCTGGTACTGGTAGTTAGCCTTCGTGACTTGCCCCGCTCGGGCTTTAGTGGCGGTCTCGTGATACTACCGTATCCGTAGTTAGCCCTCAGATTTGCCCCGGCCACCTACGTGACACGCTTTGGTATCCGTAGTCAAGCCTGATTTGCCCCATATCGCCTTCGTGGCGAAGTCTCGTGATATGGCCTTGGTATCCGTAGTTATCCTCAGATTGCCCCTGGCCGCCACGCGGACACGCTTCGTATCCGTAGTCAAGCCGTGATTGCCCCGTGACGCCTTCGTGGTTTGGTTGTATAGAATTGTTAGTACGACTTTGGTATCCGTAGTTGGCTTCGCATTTGCCCCGCTTGATGACGCGCTTTGGTATCCGTAGTTAGCCTTCAGACTTGCCCCTTACGGTTTTATGACTCGTGGAACCCGTGTTTATGTACTCGTGTTATTATATCATGATCGCCAGCCGGCGGGCGTATTCCACGCATGATTGATGTTGAGGGCGCGAGACCCATAGTTATATTTGAGTGATGACTTTGAGGGCGCGAGTCCCTGACTTACGTGACTGCTTATTTATTGTGGACTGTAGTTTGGTTATCATACATGTCTCCTGCTTTATACAGACTACTATGATTTCATTTACGTGATTTTCGCCACATACTTGGTACTTGATCGACTTCGGGGCCGCGTTCATGCCGCAGTAGAGGTACACCGCTTGTTGATCCTCGCCATAGGATCACAGTCAGCAGATTGGGAAGCTCCGCTTCTCCGAGGCTTATCTTTGGTATAGTCCCTCACATGTAGGTACTTGTACATTCAGTGGTATGGCGGCCCTTCCGCCATGTTATATAAAAACTCTGAGGTCTGTAGTAATCAAGGCGGTGGTTTGTAAGGATGTAATCGCTCAAGTATTTAATTATATATATTCAAGAAGGTAAGCTTATGGTTGGCCAGTATTATTATCATATCTCTTGTTTCAAGTTTAAGTTTTTATTTCCGCTCAATTTCTCTGATGTTGTATCACCAGGTGCCCGGTAAGGCACTACCACATGCCCGGATCGGTCGTGACACATTGCCGTAAAACTACGCTCGCTAACACACGCACGCCTACCGCACTAAATATATTCTTTTAAAATATCATGCTCGAGGATACGAAGAATCACATACCGCGACGATTTATCGACTATTAGCAAATAGCTCCAAAGATCGTAATCCTCGCTATCCTTTTCCACCATTCGAGTAGAATACGCTACTCGCAGATTTCAACCTATAACGGTTATACAAGTCTATCAATGTCTAGACTACTCAGTAGAATAAATCTAGATACAAGATTCTACTAAAAATCAAAGACTTCCCTACCACAAACTTCACAAGTTCATCAGAATACATTCTATGTAAGTACAACTCAATTCCCTTCTTATATACCTTCCCGTATATAACTTATACTTAATTCTTATACTTCAATAGTATATAAACTCAATTACAATAGGAGACAAGATATTTACCTCGATAAGCCCAAAATTATCCAAGTTTAAATGCCGATCCGAACAACGCTTAGCTCCTACTCGACGCCCAACCCGCCTCCAAACAACCCTTAGAAGTTCTACGCAACTTACTTAACACTTCAACCGACTATGAAGGTTTTCCTTAGGGTTTCGCTTTTGTGACTAAAGGGAATATAAGGTAGTATTTCCGCTTTACGATAGAGGTAACTTTGGAATACTACAAGGTATAAGGCTAAGGTATTTTGGAATAGTAACAATACTTGGAGAATACTTTCTACCGGGGTGTATTTTACGAGAACAACTCAAGACGGGGTGTACCTCTCGCCAACACCACTAGGAGTGGAGGTACCTCTCGGCAAAAGGCCTCACAAAGGGGAGGAGGCTTGGACGAAACACTACACTCAAGGGAGAGGGCTTTCAAGACTTAGAAAACATTGTGAGGATGAAGAAGTCTTCACAAAGGGGGGGGGGGGGTATTTATAGGGAAACCAATGGCTAAGATCAAGCCAAGTGGAGGGTCAAGATTTGCCCAAGTGCACCCTAACCCTACTCCACAAATCCCTCACAAACATTGACCCATGATTTAGGCAACAAAACATGGAAGAAAACGCCCCACAATCGTCCACTCCATCCGCCACTGGGGTGACAAGTGTCGCCTCTCGCTGGTCCAAAATATTTCGCCTCTCTAAAAATCCGCAAAAATTAGAAATGACATAGCCGTAATTTTCCCTTCGCCAAGTCCGGAAAATGTTTCGTCGGAAAATGATTCTTTTCGGTAGTTGTGAACAAAATTTTCGACCTTGCCTATCTTAAGGCTAAAACTTTCGACGCACGCCTCACGCATATACTGAAATACGGGTATAACAGTCGCACTACCGCACGGGACTATTTCACCCGCATAAGCCCATAAGGACTCGCATGAGGTATTCCTCGCATCACGGGTAGCAAATCCACCTAATGTAGTATAACGCTCGGGGTTTACCTCATTTATACTCTTACCCCAAGAAGGTGGTATAACGCCTCGGGGTTTACCCTCATTTATACTCTACCTCGAAAAGGTGGTATAACGCCTCGGGTTTACCCTCATTTATACTCTTACCCTAACTCAACCGGCCATCATACATAACATAAGCCCTACCGGCTTATCATACATAACATAAGCACTACCGACTTATCATACATAACATAAGCACCACCGACTTACCATACATAACATAAGCATCACCGGCTCATCATACATTACATAAGCAAGTTAAGAAATCTCCTAACTTCTTATTAGCTTGTTCATATACACTCTCATTTTTGTTTACTTAAGGCACTAACATGTCATTATAAAATCCGGGAATTTAACCCAACGTACTACGTGCCTCTACTTCTTTAAAATGATTCTCTTTCAAATAACACTTCCAAGATACTAATAACCGTAGTATCAAGTCATATCTACTTTTCAAGACAAGTCACAATACCTTATAGAAATACATTTATAGGCTTCTAAATCAAGTGACTTCTTTCTTTAAAACCTTAAGCAATTGGTACCTTTAAAACAATTTGCCCTTCTTTATTTCAAATCATTTCTTTGCTTACATTACTGAACAAAACCATTCTTTTAATCTTCCATAAAGTTGTTATAACCAACTTCCCATAAAACCGTTATAACTCTTTATGTCTTAGACAAATTCATTCCTTTTATGACCAAGAAACTTATACTTTCAATTCAAATCACATAGCTTTCAAAATACTTCAAGTCTCTTAACTTTTAAGAAAACAAGTTTCTTAACTTTAGAATGGCAAGAAATCAATACTTTCCAAATCAAGTATTCTATACTTTTAAATCAATTCATTTCTTCCTTTAAGAATCAAGTCCCATAACTTGAAAAATAAAGTCCCTTAACCTTTTAAAAATTTGAGTTCATAGTCTTAAAACTTCATACGTAAATTCTTATAAATTAAGTAACATATACTTTGGTGCGTTGTGAATAAGTTATACTTATTTATAACGATCTTAATCGAGTAGCCATGATCTAGAAAATGTAATACAATTTTTTCTTATCTTGGCTTCTATGCAGATGGAGAATTCTACTCATTTTAACTCAATTGATTGACATTACATTTTCCTTTATTAACGCTATAAAAGGCTTGTTCGATTCTTATTCTCATTTGTGCCGTAACTTAGCCAAGTCAACTTGGCTCCAAATACCTCCTAACGACTATTACCAACATCCCCCATAAGACTTGGTAAGAACTTAGGATAACTTAGACATAACCTTTACATAGAGTAAATCACATACATACCTCTTAACTTCTAAGAGTAGAAGGGAACATGAAATATTACTACATGTATATTCCATATATAGAATCATGCCAAAAGAAGGAAGAGGTTCACATACCTCGCGACGATTATCGACAAATAGCAAAATGCTCCAAAGTACTTCAACCTTGATAGCTATTCCATCCTTCAAGTAGAATACGCTATACTTAGTACTTCAACCTATAATGTCCATAATACGTCCATTAACCTTTAGCTTCGAACGTAGAATATTCTAAGTGCAAAGTCACTAAATTCTACGGAAAATCGGACAGCACTTCCTTTGTTTCTACATATTTTGCCACCTTTTTCAAGGTCGAATTCAATAACCAAACACGCCACATTTAAGGCTCAACAAAGTAGTTAACAATAGGGGATTACACGCTTAACAAGACGTGTAAAATTCCGCCCCACAATAAATATCCAAATAGTCCAACATTTCAATGCCAAATGGCTACAATGCAACAACAAGTAAAGTCTTTTTTCCAATTCCTTTTTCCATCCAAGTTGTTTAGTCTAACATGTTATATAGCCACAATTGATTATAACAACTACAATCTTCAATTAGATAACATGTGACGATTCTAACTATCGACCAACTTGTATTTCAACTTCAAATGGCTAACAAGGTCATTTCGGTTTTAGGCTTCTAATATCCATAACACTTATTAATCTCCAATACATATCTCATGCTTGATAAAATGTATAACTGCAACAATAAGAAATCTTCAATCACTTAAGAGGACAAAGTGGTTACCTTGATAAGCCCAAAATAGTCCAACAATCATGCCCACTTTAGCTCTATTTCCGAAATTCTTCTTCCCGCAAATATCATCTCTACGAACCCCCTACAAGCTTGTCAACATATTTTCTTCTTCAGCCTTTCTAAAAATCTCATTTAGGCTTAGGGTTTCATAAACTTTTAGAGAAAGAGAAGGAAAATTTCTGTTACACCCCGTAGTTCCAGGGTATGTATGTGAGGACGTACGTACGAGAGTACGACAGAAAAATTGGAAAGGAAGAAAGATGCGATTTTTCGACGGAAAAGTTTCCGGGTTTTGTGAAGGAAAAAGGTTCGTTGACGGAATTGATTCCCAGATTTGGTATTTGGGCTTGTTGGATTATATTAGAATTATGAGATTTTATTTTCTAAATGGTCACGCTGGGCCCACTGAGAAATTTACTTTTGTGGGCCCGCTTTGTTTTTGAGATTTTCGATATTTTGATATTTTCTAAGACGAAATATTTTGATTTAGCAGGGGCGACACGTGTCACCCCCAGGGGGCCACCTTGCCGAAATGGTGGGACAAGTGGCTAGACACTTGTCCCTTGGCCGAAATGGCCTTACAAGTGGCAAGCCACTTGTCTTGTGTTTTCGTTGGCCATGTGGTGTGGTGGGACCCACACACACATGGCCCAATCTTGACCACCCACTTGCTATGATCTTGACCCTTGAATCCTCTATAAATACCCCCTTAGTTGAAGACTTATTATCATCCCACACTTAAGCTTTTCCAAGCAAAATACTCCCTCCCTTTAGCTTGTATTTTCATCCCCCTTCCCCCACTTGTGTAGAAAATACTTCATGTATTGTAGTATAATCCCAAATACCTTAGCCTGGTATCCCTAGTAGTGTTCCAAAGTTATTTCAATACTAGGAGCCCGGAAATACCACTTTATTCCAATAGTCGCAAAACGAAACCCTAGAAAAATCTTCCTAGCTTGGTTGAAGTGTTTAGAGAAGTTGTTTAGAAACTTCTAAGGGTCGCTTGGAGCGGGTTGGAGCGTAAGGATTTGGAGATAAACATTGCTCAGGATCGACTTATATCTTGGATAATTTTGGGCTTATCGAGGTAATGATCTATGTCCCCCTATTGTAATTGGATATTACATATTGTAGTAGTTTAGAATTGAGTATAAGATATATTGGAAGGATGCTTATAAAGGATTGAAATGTATTTACATTGGACTGTATTTACAGTAGACTTGTGTAGTATTATTGTGAGGCAGAATTGTACCAGTCCGGTTAGACGTATAATCCCCTTGGAGTTGTTGGCTTAGTAGCAAGCCTTGTTAGGGGGAGGTTATTTATGTGTTCATGCGGGGTGTCATTGAATTTTCCTTAGAATAGGAACTGCTACTTAGAATATGCTACAAGAGAGCTAGAGATTGATAGATATATTGTGGTTGTTATAGGTGATCTTCTACGCGCACATACTTGACTTGGCATGGTTTAAGCTAAAAAGGTATGTGATTCTTCCTATACTCTTGAGCATGATTGTTGTGAACTATATAGTACGGTAGACGTACGTGTGTGAAATGAATTTTGTTGTTTAAAACATAAAGTGTTATAATGGCTTTATGGGAAGTTAGTTATAACGACTTTATGAAGATAAAAGAAAGAATTGATTTTGAAAGATAAACGACTGGTTTTAAAAGATAAGAGACTTGACTTATAAACAACTTGATTTCAGAAAAAGAGAAGTAACTTGATTTTAAGTATAGGTTACTTGTTTTGAAAAGAGTAAGTATTTGAGTTTTAAAGAGTATACTTGATGTTGTTTTAAAAGAAAGACACTTGGTTTAAAAAGTATAGAGTACTTGATTTTAAAAGTCTTGTAAAGGTTTTTACGAAAGTAAAGTAATTTGGTTTGAAAAGGAAATGTGTTTTTGATACTACGAGTATTAGTATCTTTTACGTAAAAGGAGGTCTTTTTGAAAGAATGAAAGTAGGTATTATTTTTGGGTTTGAAACCCGTATTGTTGACATAAAATGAAAGTACGTTGAACTTGTCTATGCTTGTTGTGATAGCCTTTGTTGTGCAAGTGTTTGATTGTGTGCTACCGTGTCTCTCGGGGAGGGCCTTATCCGATTGATTGCTTGACATACCGACACGCTGGATGGTCCACGAGTACGCGCCCACTATCGAGTATTATCCGTTATTTCTTTTGGACATACCGACATGTTGGATGGTCCACGAGTACGCGCCCACTTTGGGTATTATCTTGTTATTTCTTTCGACATGCCGACACGATGGACGGTCCACGCACGCGCCCGAGGATGGTTTCATGGCCATGCTTTCCGAGGTAAGATGCCGGCATGCGGTCATCATGAGGGTTTTGTTATTAGTCCATAGACCGCTAATCCATGAAGCTTGCCGCAGCCGACGAGCGATCACGCTTGATTTGTACACGTGGTTCGTGCACACTTTAGATACTTGTCCCGGTCATTTCTCGTATCGGCAGGCTCGTAGATAGCTTCGAGATACTTGCCTCGGTCATATCTCGTGAGACGGTAGGCTATGGCACGTTAGCTTATGGTACTTGCCTCGCCAATTGCGTGGCTAGCTTTTGATCCGTAGTTGGCTCGCATTTTTGCCCGTGAAGTTTTATGACTAGCTTTTGAACCGGTAGCTGGCTATTCTACTTGCCCGATCGGTTTGACGACGCAGCAGATCTAGTGTTCGTGTTCACATACGGGTGTTGTTTTACATCATGTACCGCCAAGTGAGGAATGAGTTCCACTGCATGATTGATATTATGGCGCGAGACCCATAATTATTTGTGAGTGATTATTCGGGATACGCGCCCCTTACTTGACCTAATCGCTACTTATTACGAAATGGTTTTATAAAATGATGAACCGTGATTTCATTACGCATTTTCGCCACATACTTGGTACCAGATCGACTCCTTCGGGGGCCGTTCATGCCGCAGTGAGGTACACCGCTTGTCGATCTCGCCATCGATCGCAGTCATTGGAAAGCTCCGCTTTCTCCGAGGCTTATCTTTTTGGTATAGTCCTCGTCATTGTAGATACTTGTACATTCAGGAGTATGGCGGGGCCCTGTCCCGTCATAGTTGTTGTTACATTCTTAGAGGTCTGTAGTACTGTTGTGGGCAGGATTGTAAAGGATTTTAACTGTTCAGTTATATATATATACATGAAGGTAACCGTTTTGGTTGACCTATTTTCTTACATTGTCTCTTGTTTCCTGTTTAAATTTTATTTCCGCTGATTTTCTCTGATGTTGTTATCACTAGGGTGCCCGGTAAGGCACTCATGCCGCGAGATCGGGTCGTGACAAAAGTGGTATCAGAGCAGTTAATCCTCGGAAAGTGTCTACAGACCGTATCTAGTAGAGTTTTGATTATCGGTGTGTTGTGCACCACACCTATAATCAGGAGGCTATGGGATATTTATGATTGGTTTCTATTCTTCTCACTCTGAGATCGTGCCTTAGAGCTGTGTTATAAGTTGGACTCCTTTTGACGTATTCTTTTATGCCAGTCATGCCTATGCGCAAGGAAACCAGAGCCCAGAAGGGCAAGGCAGCCGAGGGAGCTGCGAGTAGATCACAGAGGGTTACCAGGGCACAGGCCCAATCATCACCTGAGGTGGTGCTTCATTCGGGGAGTTCTGTGACGTCGCCACCCCCAAAGAGAGTTTAGCACACGCAAGATTCCATCGCGGTCATGATATTTGAACCTTCAGTTCCACGACCAGGGGCAGAGAATATGGTTTGTGAAGAGACGGCCCTGTTACTAGCTATGGATTTAGCAACCAGAGAGTATATGATGTACCGATTTATCACGGGTCTTGATGATTATCTAAAGAAGGGTTATGCAAGAGTAGCTCTTCAGTCAGGCATGAGCATGGTGTTATACCCCGTATTTCCAGAGTATGTACGTGAGGGCGTACGTACAAAAGTTTAAGCCTTAAGTTAGGCTAGGGACGAAAATTGTGCACAACCCCCGAAAAGAATTGTTTTCCGACGAAAAGTTTTTCAAACCTTGCGAAGGGAAAATTACGGTTGCGACATTTATTATTTTTGCGGATTTTTTCGAGAGATGAAATATTTTGGACCAACGAGAGGGCGACACTTCTCACCCTCAAGTGGACGGCAACAATGGGCAATTGTTGGCACGTTTTTTTGATGGAAAATGCCTTAAACACTTGGTCAATGTTTGCTAGATATTTATGGGGTAGATAGATAAGGTTCCACTTGCCCAAATCTCCACCATCCACTTGCCCTCCACTTGCCTTAATCTTGACCATTGGTGGTCCTATAAATACCCCCCCTAAGTTGGAAGAATTCTTCATCCACAAATACTTTTCCACGTCTCCAGAACGCCCTTCTCCTGCAGCTTCTCGTCCAAAGCTCTTCCCCTCTTGAGTGAGCTAGCCGAAATCCCCCCCCCCCTTGGTAGAAAATACTCTCCAAGTATTGTTACTATTCCAAAATACCTTAGCCTTATACCATTGTAGTATTCCAAAGTCCCCTCTATACTAAAAGCCCAGAAATACTATCTTATATCCATTAGTCACTAAACGAAACCCTAGGAGAAACTTCACAGTTGGTTGAAGTAGTAAGTAAGTTGTGTAGAAACTTCTAAGGGTTTCTGGAGCGGATTGGAGCGCATGACAGAGCTAAACCTCGCTCGTGATCGACTTATATCTTGGATAATTTTGGGCTTATCGAGGTAAATAATAATCCTATCCTTCTATTGTAATTGAGATTACATACGTAGTAGTATAGAAATAAGTATAAGATACATGTAGGATATTAAGGAATAGAATTGAATCAAATCACATCAAGAATATAAATGAAGAATTGAATCTGACATACATGTGATCGTATTTACGAGACTTGAGTAGTTTGACGTAGGGAAATGCTGCCCAATTTTCCGTAGAATTAAGAACCTTCGCTTAGAATATCCTACAGAGTAGTCTAGACGCTGATAGACGATTTGACTATTATAGGTTGATACTCGCGCGACATACCGACTTCGCGTGGATTTCACGGTATGTATGTGATTCTTCCTATCCTCGAGTATGATATTTTAAAAATATATATATAGTACGGTGACGCACGTGTGTTAATCGAACATGGTTTTACTTGACGCCTTTTGACTTGAGTCTAAATAATAAAGAATCTTGAAGTATTTCAAAAGAATTATGAATCATTTTTGTTAAGAGTAAGCGATGTCAGTATCTTGTAACGCTTGTGTAAAGAGGTTATTCTTATGGTGCTTATGTTGTTTAACGATAAGCGATTATGTTAGTATTATATCACTCACCTCTTGACATGATATACCGTGGGTTAAGCGCTCGACGCGAGGTACACCTACGCGTGTGTGACTATGATTCGAGAATACCTACGCGGTCCGGGGACCTATGCGAGCTACGAGTTCCGTGTTAGTGTGCGGGCGATTACCTCATGCGGTCTATGTGGCCATGCGGACTACGAGAGTCCAGGACGATGCCGAAGAGTAGCTACCCTCGATGCGGGGAATACCTCATGCGGGCCTAGGTGGCCTATGCGGACTGCGGGAGTCCAGGATTAGGCATGCATAATGATACTATGGGCGATTGGCCTTGCTTCGATCATCCGCAGCCTAGAAAAGACCTGTTACAATTTACCTATTATTGCTCTTGTTTGTGATGTGGCACTATGTGCGGTTACATTGATTGTTTCGAACATATTTGTAAAATTGGTTTTAAAATGATATGATTTCATTTAAGTACTTTACAGTTTCACATACTTGGTACCTGTTGTACTGACATCCTTCGGGGGGCTGCGTTCATGCCGCATGTAAGGGAAAACAGGTGCTAGTTCTGCATCCTTAGGATCTTTACTTTGGTGTCAGGAGCTCCATCTTCTCCGGAGGCTCGACTTTTGGGTATGATATCCCTGTTGTTGTAGATAGTTTTATACATTCAGGGTATGGCGGGGCCCTGTCCCGCCATCGTTGTTTACTTCCTTAGAGGTCTGTAGTCCTATTGTACAGTTGGGATGTAACTGCCAGACTTGGTTTATATATATATGTCGAAAGGCGACTTTTTCTCAGATAAACTGTGTCTCATTTTACCTTTGATACATGTATTGTTTTTATATTCCGCTGATTACTCTGATGTATGACTACTTGGGTGCCCGGGTAAGGCACCAGTCACGGGCCCCGGAACGGGTCGTGACAAAAGTGGTATCGTGAGCAGCTAATCCTCTGAAAGTGTCTACTGCATCAGATCTAGTAGAGTCTTGATTATCGCTGTCAGGCCCCACACCAATAATCGTGAGGCTATAGGATATTTAGGATTGGTTTCCATTCTTCTCACTCGAGATCGTGCCTTAGAGTCGTGTTATAAGTTTGACCTCTAACGCTTTCCTTTCTCAGACGCTTATGCCTCCACGAAGGAAACCCGCCCGTGGCGGCAAGGCAGCCGAGGGAGCTTCTAGTAGTACACAGAGGGTCACGAGGGCCTAGGCCCAGTCTATACCCGAGGCGATACCTCAGACGGCGAGTTCCACGACGCCGCCGCCCCAAAGATGGTTTAGAGCCGCAGCAGCTGGTCGATGAGACCACAAGACTGCACCTCCACCCCACACCGGAGCGTATTTAGATGGGTTACAGAGATGGCCCGCCATCGCCAGATCGTGGCCGCATACGGAGATAGGCCGATGCAGCAGCCTCAGCCCAGAAGCACTGTGGTTCACCCGAGATCTGGCTGAGGCTACGGATTTTCTCGAGTTATAGCCCGCCAAAGTTCTACGTCGAGGCTCGAGGATGATCCGCAGGAGTTCATTCGCCGCCATGCAGATCACGCGAGTGATCAAGGCTTCGAGACCGAGTCCGTGATTTTCGCCAGATCGGGCCGCGCGATACCGCAGCCGATTGGTTTGATTCGCGAGCTATCCCGAGGAGAGCATGCGCCAAAGAAGATGGGACGAAGTTCTCCGAGGCATTTCTCACTCACTTTGCCTCATGCATTTGCGAGGGCATGGGCCGACAAGTTTTTGACGCCGAGACGCAGAGGCGCACGCCAGGAGTACAACGCCGAGTTTGATTCGCTGGCTCGATATGTCCTCGCGCTTAGTAGCGATATGGAGGATGTGGTGCATCGCCACGCCACCGCTAGACGATTATATGGTCGAAGTCTTGTGCGGTGTAGCTCTTCACCAGCATGGACATTACCCGCACGCAGCTCGCGTACTTGACGCGGCGAGCGTAGAGGCCGACGGGTTGACAGATATCAGCAGAAGAGGGCTAGGACGGCAGGTTGTTTTGGTATCTCTCGGGGTGGATGGCCTCAGCAACAGTCTAGATTTGCACCACAGCCAGCTTAGAGTACTTCTACACCGTCTTCGGCGGGCAGACTGGGCCCCGTGACTTCTGACGTCGGGTAGCAGAGTGCAACCGACGGACCACCCCTCAATGTGGCCGGGATGCGTAGATCCCATTACGAATTGTGGTACCGCTCCGGAGTTTGTTTCACGGCGCGCCAGGTCACTTTGCGAGTCCGGTCCACCGCGGCGCCGCAGGTAGGGGTCACCACGTGGTCTTTCGGTCTTCTTCATCTCCTACGATTACTCGCCCGAGGGCGTGGTACACAGGGGCCAGGTCGCGGCAGCAGGTCGTGGCGCGTCCCAGCTTCTAGCGTTCCTCGTAACCGTATTTATGTCTTTTCCACGGCAGACTGTGAGGCGTCGCGATGTCGCCGCAGTACTTTATCGATTCCGTTGTGATGTGTATGCCTTGATAGATCCGGTTCTACTGGCCCCATATATCTCCCCTTATTGCTAGTAGGATGGGATAGAGCCTGTGTCCATAGACCCTTTTGAGGCAGCTACGCCGGGTGATTCGGTGGTAGCTCGGCGGGTATATGTGGCTTGCCAAGGACTTTATGCAATGTCGCACCAGCCGACTTGATAGAGTTGGACATGACCGATTTAGATGTGATCATGGGTATGGATTGGTTAGCTTCGCTACGCCAAGGTAGATCGCAGGGAGAGAGTGGCAGTTCGGTTCCGGGAGCCGTTATTGAGTGGAGAGGAACACCGTGTCGCCGAGGGTAGGTTTATTTCCTACCTCAAGGCCGTGAAGATGGTGCGAAGGGTATATCTACCATCTCATTCGGTGTTTGATACCGAGGTCGCGTACCAGATTTTCATCGGGCCCAGAGTCGAGAGTTCCCGGATGTGTTTCCGCATCGACCTCCAGTATCCTCCCGAGAGGAGATAGAGTTTTGTATCGATGTCCGCACACTCGCCTATTTCCATTTCGCCATATAGAATGACACCGCCGAGTTGAGAGAGTTGAAGGACCACCGAGAGATTTGCTGGAGAAGCGGCTTCATCGTGCCTAGTGTTTCTCCTAGGAGCGCCGATTATTCGTGAAGAAGAAGGGCGACGCCGCGCATGTGTTGATTATCGGCGGTGAACAAGGTGACCATTAAGAAGATACCCCTTCCCGTGATTGATGATTTGTTCGACCGTTGCAGAGTGCGAGATGTTTCTCCAAGATTGACTGCGATCGGCTCTCATCAAAGTGCGAGTTAGAGGCGGATATCCCTAGGATCGCATTCCGACCCAGACGCACTATGAGTTCGTGGGTTATGTCTTTCGTTTGACCAATGCTCCGCGGTATTCATGGATTTGATGAACCGAGTGTTCAAGCCATTTTTGGACACGCTTGTGATAGTGTTCATTGATAACATCTTGGTTTATTCCCGCCGAGCAGAGCACGCGAGCATTTGAGGACTCGAGAGTTCTCCAGGACCAGCAGTTATACGCCAAGTTTTCCAAATGTGAGTTTTGGTTGGCTTCGGTGGCATTTCTTGGGCATATTGTAGGGCCTGATGGTATTCGGGTGGATACGGCCAAGATTGAGGCAGTCAGGACTTGGCCTAGACCTACTACTCCGACAGAGGTGCGCAGCTTTCTGGGCCTCGCAGGTTATTATCGGCGGTTCGTGGAGAAGTTTGCTTCTATCTCTGCCCCATTGACTAGGCTGACTCGGGCGGCTAAGTTTCATGGACTGATGCTTGGAGTAGGGTTTCGCCATCAAGGAGAGATCGACGACCGCCTCGCTTCTTACTCTTCCAGGGTCCAGACGGCTATGTCGTATTGTGACGTCGTGCATCGTTGGGATGTGTGTTGACGCAGCAGGCAAGGTTATAGCGCACGCGTCCCGACACCAAGAAACATGAGAGGAACTACCCCACCCATGATTTGGAGTTGGCAGCGGTGATTCACGCCTTGAAGATCTGGAGGCACTATTTGTATGGGGTTCATGTGGATATTTATACAGACCACAAGAGCCTCCAGTATATCTTCAGCCAGAGGGAGCTGAACTTATGACAGAGACGGTGGTTAGAGTTACTCAAGGATTACGATGTCGATATCATGTACCACCCGGGGAAGGCCAATGTTGTGGCAGATGCCCTTAGTCGTAGGTCGATGGGTAGCCTATCAGATGTGCATCCAGAGAGGAGGGGCATGGTTCGCGATTTACATCAGTTAGCGAGCCTTGGAGTCCGATTGATTGATTCTGATAGCAGTGGGGTTCGAGTTCGAGAGGTTGCCGAGTCTTCCATCGTCGAGGAGGTGAAGAGGCAACAGTTTGAGGATCCGGTTTTGACGCGGTACCGTGATACGGCTCTTCGTGAGTGGAAGGGTCCTTTTGAGGTAGCACCTGATGGGGTGCTAAGGTTTGAGGGCAGGTTGTGTGTTCCAGATATTGCAGGACTTCGGCAGCAGGTTCTAGGGGAAGTACACAGCGCGCGTTACTCTATCCATCCGGGGTCGACCAAGATGTACCACGACCTCAGATCCGTGTATTGGTGGGATGGCTTGAAGAGGACGCGCAGTTTGTGGCTCGCCCGTATTGTCGCATGTGAAGGTAGAGCACGAGGCCCGTGGTTTGTTGCACGATAGAGATCCCGGCCCGGAAGTGGGAGGTGATCAACATGGACTTTATCACGGGATTACCTCGCACTCGGAGGAAGCATGATTCTATCCGTTATCGCCGACAGTCGATTTAAATCAACCCACTTTCTTCCGTCAGATGACTTTTTCTACCGAGGATTATGCCGCATTTACATCCGAGAGATCGCCGATCGCATGGGATCCCTATTTCTATCATATCGCATGCAGGAGCCTGGGCCATTTAACTAACTTCTGGAGGTCCTTCCGTGAAGGATTAGGACGCAGTGAGCCCGAGTCTCGCATTCCATCCTCGCATGCAGACAGCAGAGCGCACTATCCGCACTTCGAGGATATGTCGCGAGCCCGTGTTATTGACTTCGTGGGTCACGGAGGATCATTTGCCTCTAGTTGAGTTTCATGATAATAATAGCTACCACTCCGATTCGTGATAGCGCCTTATGAGGCCTTGTATGGGAGGAAGTGCAGATCGCCGATAGACTGGTTTGATGTAGGCGAGGTGCAGTTAGTGGGACCAGACCTGGTTCAGCAGGCAGTGGATAAGGTAAAGCTTATCCAGGAGTGGTTACTGACATTTCGAGTCGCATGTGGTCGTATGCAGATCATCGTCGTCGGCATCTGGAGTTCGAGGTTGATGATTGGGTTTTCCTAAAGGTGTCACCCTTGAAGGGTGTGATGAGATTCGGGAAGAAAGGGAAACTCAGCCCAAGGTACATTGGGCCGTATCAGATTGTCCGCAGGGTAGGCAAGGTTGCCTATGAGTTGGATCTGCCGTCCGATCTTGAGGCAGTGCATCCGGTTTTTCATATTTCTATGCTGAGGAGATGTATCGGGGATCCATCTAGGGTGCACCCGATTGACGATGTCCAGGTGACCGAGGGGTTATCGTATGAGGAGATTCCCATAGCGATAATCGATCGTCAGGTTAGGCATCTGCGGACCAAGGACGTGGCTTCCGTCAAAGTCTTGTGGCGGAACGAGCTCCGTGAGGAGATGACGTGGGAAGCTGAGGAGGACATGAGGCAGAAGTATCCTCACCTATACCCCACACCTCCAGGTAACTCACTTTCCTACTTGTAAATTTTCATTGACATATTTGCTTAAGTGTTGTATTGTTGCCATGTGTGGCATTTGCAAACTGTTTAAGTTATGAGGAACTTTATCATTATATGTCTTGGGAAGGAACATTCGGGACGAATGTTTCTAAGGAGGGGAGAATGTTATACCCCGTATTTCCAGAGTATGTACGTGAGGGCGTACGTACAAAAGTTTAAGCCTTAAGTTAGGCTAGGGACGAAAATTGTGCACAACCCCCGAAAAGAATTGTTTTTCGACGAAAAGTTTTTCAAACCCTGCGAAGGGAAAATTACGGTTGCGACATTTATTATTTTTGCAGATTTTTCCGAGAGATGAAATATTTTGGACCAACGAGAGGGCGACACTTGTCACCCTCAAGTGGACGGCAACAATGGGCAATTGTTGGCACGTTTTTTTGATGGAAAATGCCTTAAACACTTGGTCAATGTTTGCTAGATATTTATGGGGTAGATGGATAAGGTTCCACTTGCCCAAATCTCCACCATCCACTTTCCCTCCACTTGCCTTAAGCTTGACCATTGGTGGTCCTATAAATACCCCCCCTAAGTTGGAAGAATTCTTCATCCACAAATACTTTTCCAAGTCTCAAAAACTCCCTTCTCCCTTGTGAGCTTCTCGTCCAAAGCTCTTTCCCCTCTTTAGTGAGCTAGCCGAAACCCCCTTGGTAGAAAATACTCTCCAAGTATTGTTACTATTCCAAAATACCTTAGCCTTATACCATTGTAGTATTCCAAAGTCCCCTCTATACTAAAAGCCCAGAAATACTATCTTATATCCATTAGTCACTAAACGAAACCCTAGGAGAAACTTCATAGTTGGTTGAAGTAGTAAGTAGAAGTTGTGTAAAAACTTCTAAGGGTTTCTTGGAGCGGATTGGAGAGTACAGATTAGGAGCTAAACCTTGCTCAAGATCGACTTATATCTTGGATAATTTTGGGCTTATCGAGGTAAATAATAATCCTATCCTTCTATTGTAATTGGAGATTACATACTGTAGTAGTATAGAAATAAGTATAAGATACATAGAAGGATATTAAGGAATAGAATTGAACTGAAATCACATCAGAAGAATATAAATGAAGAATTGAACTGTACTTACATAGGACTGTATTTACAATAGACTTGAGTAGTTTGACGGGTAGGGAAATGCTGCCCAATTTTCCGTAGAATTAAGAACCTTCTGCTTAGAATATCCTACAGAGTAGTCTAGACGTTGATAGACGTATTTGACTATTATAGGTTGATACTCTGCGCGCGACATACTCGACTTGGCAGGTGGATTACGCCGAGAAGGTATGTGATTCTTTCTATCCCCTTGAGCATTATATTTTAAAAATATATATATAGTACGGTAGACGTACGTGTGTTAACTGAATATGGTTTTATTTGACATCTTTTGACTTGATTCTAAATAATAAAGAATCTTGAAGTATTTCAAAAGAATTATGAATCATTTTTGAAAGAAGAGTAATACTTGGTTTTTAAACAAAAAGCTTAAGAGTTATACTAGCTTTATGGGAAGTTAGGTATAACAACTTAAGAAAGATAAAAGGAACGGTTTACTTATGTGTTATGAAAGACTTGTATTGATTTCTGGAAAGTATAGTAAGATGGTTTGTTGAGTAGACATACTATGATGCTATGTGTGTTAGTATCTTGTAACGTTTGTGTAAAGAGGTTATTCTTATGGTGCTTATGTTGTTTAATGATAAGCAGTTATGTTAGTATTATATCACTCACCTCTTGACATGATATACCGGGGTTAAGTCGCTTCGACGCGAGGTACACCTCATGCGGCTGTGTGACTATGATTCGAGAATACCTCACGCGGGTCCGGGGACCTACGCGAGCTACGAGTTCCGTGTTAGTGTGCGGGGATTACCTCACGCGGTCTATGGCCACGCGGACTACGAGAGTCCGGGGCGATGCCGGCGAGAGCTACCCTCGACGCGGAATACCTCACGCGCCTAAGTGGCCTACGCGGACGCGGAGTCCGTGATTAGGCATGCATAATGATACTATGGGCGATTGGCCTTGCTTCGATCATCCGCACTAGAAAAGACTCATACGCTTACCTATTATTGCTCTTGTTTGTGATGTGGCACTATGTGCGGTTACATTGATTGTTTCGAACGTATTTGTAAAATTGGTTTTAAAATGATATGATTTCATTTAAGTACTTTACAGTTTCACATACTTGGTACTTGTTGTACTGACCTCCTTTGGGGGGCTGCGTTCATGCCGCAGGTAAGGGAAAGCAGGTGCTAGATCCGCATCCTTAGGATCTTTACTTTGGTGTCAGGAGCTCCATCTTCTCCGGAGGCTCGACTTTTGGGTATGATCTCCCTGTTGTTGTAGATAGTTTTGTACATTCAGGGTATGGCGGGGCCCTGTCCCGCCATAGTTGTTTACTTCCTTAGAGGTCTGTAGTCCTATTGTACAGTTGGGATGTAACTGCCAGACTTGGTTTATATATATATGCCGAAAGGCGACTTTTTCTCAGATAAACTGTGTCTCATTTTACCTTTGATACATGTCTTGTTTTTATATTCCGCTGATTACTCTGATGTATGACTACTTGGGTGCCCGGGTAAGGCACCAGTCACGGGCCCCGGAACGGGTCGTGACACATGGCCTGCGTATAGGCTTATGCGCAGCAGGCGGAGGCACATAGAGATCGACGGATTAACCAAGGTCAGCAGAAGAGAGCCAGATCAGCAGGGTCCTTTGGTAACTTTCGAGGCGGACCGCCTCAGCAGCAGACTAGATATGCGCCTCCGCCAGTACAGAGTGGTCCTCCACAGGCTTCAGGATGTTCGGGTTATGCAGGAGCTGGTCAGAGCTCCAGGGCTTCTGGTTCACAGTTATACATAGGTTCTAGCCAGCCGGATTCAGTTTTCCCCCAGTGTTCACGATGTGGAAGGCGTCATCCCGGGGAATGTCGTCTTTTTACTGTTGCTTGTTTCACCTACGGCCGTCAGGGCCATGTTACGAGAGAATGTCCTAGTAGGAGGGATACAGGTAGGAGGACTCAGCCTACCAGTCGATTCTGCATTCAGTGGTTCGGAGGGGAAGGGGTGTTAGCCAGAGGAGGCCACCCCCACCTCGGTGTGGCCGTTGTGGTAGGTGTCATTCTGGGGAGTGTCGTACTACTTCGACAGCTTGTTATGCTTGCGGCCAGCAGGGCCATTTTGCGAGGAATTGTCCGATCAGGGGTACCACGGATGTAGGGACTCCGCCTTCAGGATCAGTGGATAGTTCATCACCTTCTCTAGCTATGCGCCCAACAGAGCAGGATTATGATTAGAGCGACAAAGGGGAAGTGAAGCAGTAGATACGGGTATATCCTTAACCCTCTAGAGATTAGTATGTGTGAGAAGATGTGTATATTTTAAGTGTTATGTACAGATAGCATTGTGTAGTTGTGATTAGAAAACATGGTTAGTTGAAAAGGTAAGATTGGGGACAGGGAAATTGTGAGCCTTAGAATATTATACGTGGAGACCTTAGATGCGAGGCCGTCTTGAGTAAAAGATTTTTGTTTACAATTGACCTTTGTCGGAGTGCATAGTATACGTGGGGTATAATTGTGTGATAAGTCCCTGAGTGGTGTGAATTATAAGAGGGTAGTTGAGCTAAGAAGACTACTAGGTTTGCGTGACTTGATTAGTGAGATTGTTTCGGATTGGAGAACGAGAGAGTTTGGCGCGATAAATAGGTCGGGTTGAGGCAAGGTCGCGGGTCAACCCGCAGCCTGGATTGGGGTGGGGTCAATTTGTGGTGGTCCCGCTTTGTGATAAGGTCACGAGGGTGCTAGGCCCAAGTTTAGGTAACCACCATACGAGTTCGTAGATGCGTTCGACCAGGATCGGATTGTGAAGGCCGGGAATGGCCTTAGAGGAAATTGAAACTAGTAAGATGACCAAGTTTGGAGGTAGTAACTCCAGGGTTGTGGAAATTGAAGCGGGAACTGAAGTGTGGAACGTGTACTAGAGAGTTCGGGTGTACGAGAAGGGTACGACGAGTAGGAAGATAAGCGAACATGTGTTATGAGAACGGAAGTGATTATTCTTTTGTGAGGTGAAGATGCGAAGGGAGTATCCTTTAGACCGTGGGTGGAGGCTTTTTGTGATGTTAGAGGTGATTCCTCGTTGGCTTGGATTTGATTTTTGCGCACATGTTATATTCTGGCCATTGGTGGCATGATCGGTTTTGTAAGAGTAGTAGTGGAGACTATACCGGCGCAAGTACGTTTGGAGACTTAGAAGGAACATTCGGGACGAATGTTTCTAAGGGGGGAAGAATGTTACACCCCGTAGTTCCAGGGTATGTATGTGAGGACGTGCGTGTAAGAGCACGTAAAAATTGGAAAGGAAGAAAGATGCGATTTTTCGACGGAAAAGTTTCCGTGTTTTGTGAAGGAAAAAGGTTCGTTGATGGGAATTGGATTCCCATATTTGGTATTTGGGCTTGTTGGATTATATTAGAATTATGAGATTTTATTTTCGGAAATGGTCACGTGGGGCCCACGGGAGAAATTTACGGT